>CM034623.1:6187520-7599028 GCA_020080225.1 Gynochthodes officinalis
CGATTCTGCTAGTGAAATTTGAGTTCTTGAAAATGTAGAGATTCAAAACATGTTTTTTTAGCATGTATTTTGAAGACTAAATTAAGAATAACGTTGCAATATTATTGCCAATAACCATTTTGAAACCAAAATCCTTTGAAGTCTTGCTCTGAATAACTGAACAAAAGGACTCTTTGACCGTGTGAGTGCTTTCTAATTTTGGGACTGATTGAAGTGAAGTGCCAAAGGCTGTACCTATTTTTACTAAAAATATGTTTTAAGGTACAAAAATTAATTATTTAAGAAATCCCCAGTGAATTTAGCAACAGATATTTTGGAATATTTTTACTTTAAAATTACTATATATGTACCATGTTTGGAGATAAAAAAAAACAAAAATGAAAAGTTTTGTCTAAAAATCCTCAATTTTGTGTCATTGTCAAAGGTTGTTAAACTCTTCCCCCACCGTGGAACTAAAAGATTCACCTCTTGCATAATACATATGATTGTCAGTTAATATAGTTTTATGCTAGTTTTGTTAATCTACACAAGAATTGTATAATTTCTCACATTTTTCTAGAGACTCATTGCCACTTAGAAAACAAGGCAAAACAATAACATAACATTCTTTTGTTTTTGTTGGGCTTGAATAATCCCTTTTGACTATTGTAAATAATAATAAGTTCCAATTAACTAATATTAAACGTTTTCAATGAAATCCATGAAAAATTTGGACTAAATATTTTCTAATGAAAGCCAAATACTATTATTCTTGAAAGTTTTGGAGGAGGAGGGAGAAGTACTGAGTCATCATTAAATTCAGGATTCCCAACACATTGATTATCAACTAGAAGAAGTACAACATAAATAGTAAAAGGATAACCTAAAGAAATTTGAAAAAGAAATGAGTAGGGATTGTTAGGACAGAGTGGACTGCTTTAACATGAAGAAACAAGACATTCAGAAGACTGAACACGAGGACACTCGATAGAACTAAAGAACTGAAGCTGGATCCCACCTTTCACTCTTGCATTGAAAATACATTTTAACTTTTCTCAACAGTACAGTTTGCAAAAGTACAAACATGCATCTTTCCCTCATGGCTTTGCCTCCATAGCTTCTTGTCTTCATCCACTACAAGCTTTCCTGAGCTTTTCCACAGGAACTTTTTTATTCTTTCAAAGAAGTAAGGAATGCATATATACTGTGTAACTTTCTTTTATTAGAATACTGGATTCTTAAAATAAGGAATACACCCATATGAGGAGGAGTTGCAGTTCCATTTCAATTTCAAATGTGAGATTTCTGAGACTGTGATAATGTTGAAAATGCATGTTTGCCTTGCCTGCCATTCTGTTAATGATTAGTTGTGCAACTAAGATTAAGCTCTAATAGATTAAGGGTCAGGTGGATGCTCATGTCACTGTGATTATTGCATTATTTCAAATGCTAACAGTACCAGGACAACAAAATTTCTTACAGGAAATTGACAATACAAAAACCTTTGGTAACTGTCCTTTTTACCTGCCTTGGCAAGGTTTAGGATCAAAGAGACTTTGAAGACTCCTCAATCGACCTATATGTGCAACAGACATGTTTCAGGTGTTTTGAATTGCATGTCCATATCCTTCCAGATCCTCTCTCAAAAGAAAGTTTACATTAGATCACCTGGGCTAATCCAACAAGGATTTACCGTTGGAATCTCTTGCTCAACTCCTCAAATGAACTTAAAAAATGTATCAAACTAAAATCCATGCTCATTAGCGCATAACTTGATTGATCTTCTAGGTAAGTTAAAAGTATGCATAATGCATTACCACGAATCACTAAATATCAAGAGAATCCCTCCTCGTACACATTCGCAAATAAACACATCTACATGTACCCTTTTTTTTTTTGGGCTTTGTTGTTGTGCAGGCTCAATCAGTTAAATCCCAAGTCTGGAAAAAACATCCTCAGGAGTCATTCTTGTTGCTCTGTCAATTTTCAAAGTTAATCAGGAGCAGCGTGCATGAACTTGATCAATCACTCATACCGGCAACTAGCAAACAAGAAAATCCCAAATAGGAAATTTTACCCCACGCAACAAACATATATTGGAATTCAATTCAGCTTTTAACCCATCAAGAAACTGGTGCATGCAACTGTTGAAGCACCATTTGATGAAAGAATAAAACAACCTTCCTTTTTTGTAGAAAGAAAACTCCCAAGTAGCATACAAAAAAGTTTCCATCTTTCAGAGTTAGAGAGAAATGTCCAGTCAATCACTTGTCACAAATCAATATAACTATCTACTTACTATTCCCGCGTTGTAAATTTCATGTTTCATCACAAACCTGATCATTGATTGCGTGAATTCTATCGTGAATAAAGGGCTTTGGCAGATAACAGCTCATACAGGAAAAAGAATGGTTTTTTACCATAGTGGGCAAATAAATTGAGCATCTTCACAAAAAATGAGAAAACACAGCTAAATCAGAGGCCTACTGTCACATAAATACCAAATAAATAATCTCATTATCAATAGGCTAAAGGGTCTACCCCAGTCCCCACCACACCAAACATCAGAAAGGTTACAGAAAGCCCCTCACGTGGGCAAAAATAGTAGTACACTGTGATCGTACAGAAGCGTTGGCTCAATGGCTCTGTCCTTTTTCTTTTCTGCTATGTTGAGGTAAGAGGAAATAAATGCTCATAATTGCATAGACTGATTGTATTTTTATTGCACCGTTTCACAAGTAAAGAGATTGTGACGAGTCCTTTGATCATTGATGGGGCTTCTACTTTGACTACTTCACAATTTTTGTGGGACTTTCTTGAAAATTCTCATAATTGCATATGTTGATGCGCTGCCCTTTAATTTGTGTTAAAATTTTTTACATATTTAATATACTTTTTATATAGTATAAAATTATATTTTAAAACGCACTCTATATTTATTAAATATACAACCAACAAGAAGAGAACATAAAACATCAAAATGTACCATTAAGATTGATGTTAGCAGTTTTCAAGCTGCATGATATCAGGTTGACAGAATATATAACTTCACAAAAGGACGAGGAATCCAACGTTCTTGGATTTCAGTTTGACACGAACGAAATTTGAAGAAGTAGAAATGGTGATGATATTATCACTCCAACACTCTTCATTCTCCGTTTTGAGTATGATTGATGATGAAAGTTTGCATCTTTATCGTTGAAAGTTAAGGAACGTCAATAAAGCAAGTGTAAAGGAGAACATCTGTAATCAGAAACAAGAATAACTAAGCTAATCCCATGTAAAAAAATTGTAGATATAGAAATAGGGAATCAAGAATGACGTGGTACGACCAATGTACCAGAAACAAAAGACTATAAAAAGCTAAACATGTCCCTGCCTGTTAAAAAGTACGAGACTTCAGCCTTAACGATTAATTGTCCAAGTACAACAAGTTAACATAGTACCAAGAAAGCGGAGAGATGCCGAGGCGTAAGCGAGTTAGTGGCTGAGGTGATTTGGGAGGGTGCAAGCAGCGCGAGTTCAAGCCTCGCGTGGGGCAGATTTTTTCGCTGAAATATTGTGGGAGTGCATTGCAGGGTTTTGGTGCATTACATCTCTCGGCCTCTGCCGGTCGATGCACGTCCTCGATTCCTGACACTTTGGCTAAGGGCCTGCAGTGCAATTGGGAGTTTCGCCGTAGGAGAGGACTGCCAAATCAAAGCGGGAGAGATCATCATTCACCTCTAAGTTAAGACCATGTACATGTGCATGTACATTCCTCGAACATGATCATCATCAAAATCTCAGCGCTTAGGCTACGTGTGTACAGGATTGTATTTCATAACCATTTTTATTTTTAAAAATAATGATTGTGAAATAAAAGATGTATTAAAAGCTATAGCGTCTTGACATTCGCAAAAATATGTTTTAACAGGTCTATCCATACATATCCTATTTCTCACTAGTGAATTTACTAGCGAAAATCAGAAAAGAAAAAACAAGAGGAAGAAGAAAAGCTGTTAAAGAAAAACATCCTATTCTTCACATGGGAATCTTCTACGTAATCTGCAGTGAAGGTTGCAAAGTGGTTCTTTGGGCAACAACAACAACAATAAAATTAGCATTCCAAATTTCCAACAACAAAATTGTCCAAGATGAACCCAACTCAAAATTTGAAGGGAGGACTCCACATTTAACACTACATCACATCACAACTTTGTTTTTTGGTAATTATATTAGAAGTCGATACTAAAATGATATGGTCTAAAATCAACCACATTATAACGTTAACATACAAAAACAGTTTCACCTAGGACATAAAATTAAACGTAATTGCAAATTTAAAATTTTTCTACTCAAATAGCTAAATGAACAATCCTAATAATGTCTTTGAAAAGTTTCGTGATATGAATTATTAACTACTAATAATATTGAGACTCCACCTTTTATTATTATCCCTTTTCATTTTATTATTATGACTTTTCATTTATCAAACGAGTATCGCTAATAAAATCTTCAGTACTATTATATTTTCTATAGTTAAATTATAATCATCAAAAAAACATCATTTATTATATGAAATTCATTTTAAAATGTATTTTTAAATTTTTTAAGATAAATTTTACTCTATAAATTTTATCTCAAAAAGGTTAAAAATTCGTTTTAAATGTAATTCATACATACGGAATGGAGGATGTTTTGTCATCCTACCGGACCAATAGTAAATGGGGGAGTTCTCTAATTTTGGGCCGATAAGCCCATATACTTCTCAAGCCGAATTTTTTTTTTACGAAACCCAATATTCGTTTTAGAATGTCATAAAGCTTTGATCCGACCCAACGAGTTGTTCTTCAACAATGGCGTCAAAGCTTCTACTGAGTCGACTCAGCACCATCAACAGTCTAACTCACCACCGACTCATAAACTCTAATTTCATCTTCCATTGAAAAACGTATCCATTGCTACACTCGAGGTTCTATTCAGATGCTCCGCCCACTACTGGCGATGATCCTCTTACGAAGAAGAAAGTTTTAAGCTCTTTAAATGAAGCTAAATTGCCAAATTCTCCGCCGTTTCGAGACCTGGTAATTATTTTAGAAAAATTATGCATTACTAGGTTTTCAAATTTATAAGTTATTTTTTTATTTATTGTTATTATTTTTGGATAAAATAGGTGGGATGCGGAAGGGCCATTTAAGCCATTGCATGCCATGAACCCTACAAGGCTTGCGTTTATAAGGTCCACTTTATGCCGCCATTTCAGGTAATAATGAATTATATATATATATACGCACACATTGAACAGTGAAATGGTTTTGGGAAGGATTTTTTTTTTTTTAAATTTTTGTTGTTTATTTGTGGAATTGATTATGTTTTTGATTTAGGAAGGATCCATATTGTGCCAAACCTTTTGAAGGACTGAAGTTTGTGGACGTTGGTTGTGGAGGATTCTTTCTGAGGTTTGTGACAACTGGAGTTGGATTGTGCGAATATTTTGTTTTGTTTGTGATATCTGAGAAAAGTTTGAGGATTTTAGTTGTGGTATAGTTTATAGGAAGTAAGAAGAAACGAATGAAAATTGTAATGGAAACATCAGAAATGAAAAATGATGGACAATTCTTGGGTTGTAAGAGCTGAAGCCTGTGACCATTTTCGACAATTTTAATGTTCTGAAATACCTGTAGGATGCTGGCATATATGATTTTTCTGTAAACTTATCAAATCCCTGATTTGAAAATGTGATCAACATTAAGAAACATGAATTCAACATGATCACTTTTGGCTTATAATTCTCTCATAGGGCCAATACTTGCTTGGATCATTTCTATGCCACATGGAACAAGAATGCCTGAGATATTGCTTACTACAACAACAATAATTAAGCTTTTATTACACTATTTGAGGCTGTTTGTTTGGATCATATCTCGCTATCACTTTTTATTAAAACACATATTTTGGTTTAAGTTTAGATAATTTATGTCTTTTTAATAGTTTTCTCAATTCTTTTTAGGTTTTCTCCTTGGCCTTTTAGTTTGAGTTAATAATTCTCTAGTCTCTAACCACAGTACTAATACATCTGAGGTCTACTACGCATATGTTCAAACCACTTTAGAAGTGTTTCTCTCATTTTATCATCTATTGGAGTTACCCCTACTTTCTTTCTAATATATTAATTACTTATTCTATCTAGTCTAGTATGTCTAGCATTCATTTTAATATTTTCATGTTTTTACTCTCATTTTCTATTCATGTTCATAGAAAGTGCTCCAATACTTTGATCATAAAATATCACCATGGCTGTTTTATAAAATTATCCTTTCACAGTATTCTTACTACCGAGAGAAAAAAAATCAATATAGCGCATAGTGCTTATTGATGTATATTTTGCTTCAAGTTTGGTTATCTACATGTCTGGCAAGTGTTGACTGCAAAACTCTGTTTGAAATTTACTTCATTTAAACTTTGTTTCTTTCTTTGCTCTTGTTGCAGCCTTTGGCCCGAATAGAGCAACTGTGACTAGTATTGATGCCGTGGAAAAGAATATAAAGATCGCTTGCCTTCATGCTGTATGTTTGATTTGTATAGTGGGAAGTAGATTCTTTGAATATTTTGAGGTTAAATGATCCTGACCTGTCGCTTTTTTCCCTCCATGCATGTAAATTGTTTCCATGGTGTGGGGTTGTTGATATTGACTTTCGTTGAATATCTTACTTTCCAGGATTTGGATCAGTAACTTCATCAATTGAATATCTTTGCACAACAGCTGGTACATGCCAAACTTGTTTTGAGATGTGAAGGACATTGTTTAACTATTTACCAATAAGTAGTTCTTAACGTCTTAATCACTCTTGAATGTGCTTATTTCTCTTAGTAAACTATCATTGGGAAAACTGTGATTATGTTATATGTTTTTATCATGGACCAAACTTTTAGTCAATTCTCTTCTTGGACATTTACGAAGCTCTAGCTCTTCCTTTGTTTCCTTTTTTTCCAAGTTTATTCATCTCAAGACTTTTTTTTTTTTTTGGTTCATGTATATTAGTTGGTTCTTTAGGTCCCTCTGCTTACACAATTGCAATTTCCTTAACAGAGAAATTGGTGGAAGAGAAGAGGAAATTTGATGCTGTATTTGCTTTAGAGGTATGTGTGGTGCATGTGTGATGCAAGCACTCATCGCAAACTGCATTTAATGCTTCATTAATCTTGTGACTAGTGTTCTTTACCTGGCAATTGATTTTGTCTTCTATTTTCTCATCTGGAGAGGGATGTAGCATTTGTAATAACTGATTGATTACCATCAAATGGTATCTCCTTGTTCTTTGGTTGATTCTTTTCCTTTTTTATAAGCAATAAAGAAGTATGGAAATATGTCTTACTGCTTGTAGCTATGTAGGTGTCGAGCATGTTTCCCATCCAGCTGAATTTTGCAAGTCATTGTCAGCATTGACTGTTTCCAATGGGGCTACTGTGATTTCAACGGTTAATCGTTCAATAAGAGCATATGCAGCTGCAATTGTTCTTGCTGAGTATGTCTTGCATTGGGTATGTTTTTGTAATCCATACTAAAGTGCTGTATTGCGTATAATTGGTGACCCATTTCCTTCAAATGGATTATTTTCTGTTTAATAACTGTTGAATCATAAATATGACATGAATTTTTTCTCCATTTGACAGCTGCCTAAAGGCACACATGAGTGGTCAAGTTTTTTTACACCAGAAGAGCTAGTTCTAATTCTTCAACGGGCCTCTGTCTCAGTAAGTGAAATGGATATTCCTAATTCAATTCCCAATTATTAACTATTGTATTGTATGGTTATCAAGTTGTCTCATTTCTTGTTCTAAAACAGTCCTTTTTGCCTCCTCTCTGGGGTTTGTCCAGGTTCAAGAGATGGCTGGGATTGTATTCAACCCCTTGACAGGAAAATGGTGCCTATCTGATGATATAAGTGTAGATTTTATAGCCTATGGCATCAAAAACGATGAATAGACATAATTTTCTGTTGCCTCAAACTAAAAATGTTCTCGGAAGTTTGGTCTTTCACTTTATGGTTCTTTTCTTTGCTTATGCCCTTCTGAACTTTCTTCCTGGTGGATTCCCATCTATTACATGGTATTTTTGCCCAAATCTACCCCAACCTGAGAATTGACCTCGCGTGTACATGGACAATCCATCACAGCACAACCACCGGGGCATTTGGTTGTTCCCCTATGCCCTAGTGATAAGTAGGAGAAATACTTTTGAATCTCTGTGGACTAGTTACAAGCAAGGATGAATTAGAGTGTGAAGCTGGTAAAAATGGGAATGCAATGTCATTGTGGTGTGATAATTTTGGAATGGCTAATCCTGCTTACTGGGATCCTGATATCTGTTTTTGATTGTTTACAATAAGGTAGTGAATTAAAATATCCAATAAAATAGTCAGAAGGATGGTAGGGCTAGAACACTGATCTTAATGGTCAGCGGAGTCGTCTTTGAGTTGATTAGCCCAATCTCTTGCGTCTTGGAATACTCAACTCTGTTGTTTGGATAGCGACTGTATTTTCCTACTAGTCTGTTACAGAATATCGGTGGCCGGCGAAAATTAGCCATTTCCCACTTCCCAAAGACCAATATTGATCCAGCCATAGTTATCAGTGAACCCCAGTTCATTAATGATCCCAAAATTCAATCCAAGGCTTTTATAGGACTCTATTCTATCCATAAGAATCCTTTTCCAAGTTCTTAAATAAGTGTACGCATGTTTGGATAATTGATTTCTATTTGCAAATAGAAAATATAGATTTTCTTTTGAGAAAACACCCAAAATCGTTATTCACATTTCAGTAAATAATCTTTTAAATTCACTTTTAAAATGAAGCAAATAGTCGGAATTTCATGGCAAAGCGGGACGCTTGAAATTTCAAATTTTAGTGCTTTAAATGTGAAGGATTATTTGTTCCCGTTTTAAAAATGAAGGATAAAAAAGATTATTCGGTGAAATATGGAGGACGATTTTGGGTGTTTCCTCTATTTTTTTAAATAAAAATATTACTCTCTAAATATATTTTTATTTTAAAATTTAAATTTTTTTATTAAAATTTCTTTTAGATAATTTTAAAAAATTATCTTATTTATTTTTTTCTTTAAAATATTTTTTTTATTAAAAAATATTTATAAAAATATTTATATATTTTAATATAATTTTTCTCAAATACACCATACTCGAAACAGGCTTGATTAGCAAATGTAATAATGGAAGCATTATCAGCATACCGAAGTCGGAAGAAAAAATCAATTTGTCATGTAATGAAAGACGTGTAGTGTCGTGTCACACATTTTTTTTCCCATGATCTAGAACATCAATTTGTCCACTACTTTCCTAGTATGGGACATGGCATAATGTCAAATTTGACATTTCCCCCATTTTCCGTACAAGGGGAATGTTTAGCCCTAAAAAACACAAGAATAAAGTACCATGACAATGTCATAATTCTGTAGGACAAACCAAATTACTATGGATCAAGAAAATTGATAATCTAACCATCTGGTTGCTCCGTAGAAGTGGTAAGAGGTCATGCCTGGGGCCAGTTAGGTCATGGGATCAAAACTCGGAAGGGTGGTGGCTGCCCGTTTGATTATCTGCCGCTGTCGCGAGAACTGAGGTGATTTCTACGTCTCGAGTCTTTATTGCGAGCTCATTGCCAGGAAAGGGTATCCTTTGGATTACCCCTTGTTATAAGAAAATTGATAATCTTAATGATTAATCAAATCGATGTTGAATCTTAGTTTGATCAAATATGACTTTGCTCGATGATTAAAAATAAACGTTGAATGTGATTTTCAATTGGTTAATTTTGAAATTCAACTAAAAAATTGTGAAATTTACATTTCATTTATGTAAATCGAACTACTTAACTTTGTTCAAACACATTTTAATCATTTCATACCATAGCAAAGGAAGATATATGTTATGTCCCGATTTTAAATTACAAAATTATATATTCTATTAATGATTAACCTTAACCAAATTTGATTTAATGCACCAATAAGTAAAGAAAAGTAATTCAAATCTTATATTAGTACCGAAATAAATATTACCACCAACCACAAACCAGTGGAATAAGCCATTCATCTCATGTAGCTCACTAGTAATGAGTTTGTTCATAACATTTAATTATCAAATTTTTTTATGAAATTTGTGAGCTATTTCATAAGAGTGAAGTTTTACACTCTTAGTTGGCGACTGCGAGTTTTCTTGTCAACAAAAGTAACGTTTTCTCGTCAACAAAAGTAACGTGATCAAAATAAAAAGTTTTGATATTAAAAATTTAAAAATACCTTACTCAGTGAGAGTGATTAGCAGTTTCATTCATTATTTAATTCGTTAACAGTTTATTTTTGGCGGCACCTTCCAAGCCATCTTTATCTCTCCCTCTCTCTCGGTTGCTCCCAATATCCACCAACATATATATAAACACACACAGCCCTACAAGCAACAATATTTCCACAATCGAATAAATAGTTAGCTTTTGTTGCTTTTTCCTTTCGTGATCCGTATCTAAGTGATAAGATCAGGAGGGAAATTTTTTTTTTTGGGGTTTTGGAAAGGATAAAATTTTGATGGAGAGTGGGATTCTTCTTCAGCGGTGGCGCGTGGCCGATTGGCCGTGCTCTCAGCTCACCTTGCAGCTTCGCTTAATAATCATTTTCACGCCGTTTCGTCTTCGATTCTGGAACGTTCTTGCGTCTCCTCCGATCAGTCCGTTCAGCCTCCGCCCAACCTCAAAGGCGCGTTGACGATCATCGATGAGCGGACCGGGAAGAAGTATCAGGTTCAGGTCTCTGAAGAAGGCACCATTAAAGCTACTGATCTTAAAAGGTGATATTTTTCGGTGGCATTTGAGCAATTTTGCTGAGAATATTTTGATTATTTTACTGTTAATTTTATTTTAATGTTTTTCGAGCTTGGTAATTATGTGTCTTTGTAGTTAATTATGTCTAATGAGCTTATTTGAATTTTTTTTATCGCTTTTGTGAATTTCTTGTAGTAAAAGATGCCATCTTTTTGAGTCGAGGATAGTGGAGTGGTTACTGTCTCACTGAGATAAGTATAGTGTTGATTGGAAATGTTGAAAGCTTGGGATAGTATCATAGACTTCCTAAAAGTGGAATTATAGCTTTTGTTGGTACCGAAATATTCTTTACAATCCTTAACAAATGACAGTATTATAAAATTCAATGTATCCTAAGCAAGGAAGAGAAAAATATTTATACATGCTAAAGAAATTACAATATGTTTATTTTACTCCTGTTCTGGGCAAATAATTTCTGTTACAGATTGTCACTATTCTGAATTTGTGGATCTTTCTGATTAAATGTGATAAACAGATAACAACAGGATCAAATGACAAGGGGCTCAAGCTTTATGATCCAGGCTACCTTAACACTGCCCTGTTAGATCGTCCATCAGCTTCATTGATGGTGATGCGGGGATTCTTAGGTATAGAGGGTACCCAGTTGATGAGCTGGCTGAAGGGAGTTCCTTTGTCGAGGTGGCTTACCTCTTGAGGAAGTCCTCCCTCATAGATTTCAGATTGTAACTACATCTTTTGATTGCTTTACTTATTTGGCTGTCTGTCACAAGAGCGACCATGTTCTAATTTTCAGGAAGGACTGTTATTTTAATTTCAACTGAAATATTAATGGAGTTATGAAATTAATGTGCATGGTTAGGAAGTTAACCATTCCGTTGTACATTTTCATCTTTTTTGCCGTGTGCCATACTGTGTAATAGTTTTATAGAGTAGTTTGTTACTTCCATTTTTTTGGTTAATGAAGTCACATAAGAATTTTTGAGGTTATTGATTAATGAATGCGGTTAAGGGTTACTTGAGGATTGCAATTTGCAAAGGCTTCTACTTGACTTCATTAGTATGAAACTAAAAAATCATGGAGTGCAATCTGGAACGAATTTTTGCTTGATCTGAGTATTTGAGCAACTATTTGATGTATTGATGTTTGAATTCATGAGTACTGAAGTCCTCCTCCTTTATACAGTGTATGGGAATTTACCGTCTGAAAGTCAGTTAGCTGATTGGGAATTTGCAATTTCACAACATTCAGCTGTCCCACAGGGAATCTTGGTTCGTGTCTTTTCTATTAGTTCTGGTTTCCATGTAGTTTGTCTGCAGGTTGTTGGCTTTTGTTGTTCTTGTCATTGTCTGGTTCTTTCCTTGTTTAAATTGATTGTGGATGATCAAATGGGATTAGCAATTACTTTCTTCCTCTTCTGATATTCTTCTCTTATTTTTCCTCCTATGCTGCGCTTCATTGTACTTCATGTTATAGTTCTTTTTAGTCTTTACCTACATATTTACTCTCCTCCAAAAGGAGAAAAGTAGGACAAACAAGAAGCAAGTAGATAAAACAATGTTCTATTTCTTATTTTTGTTGACTTATTCTTGTCAAGGGCATGCCTGTGAGGTTTGCTTAATTTCTGAACCGTTGAACATTGATAGAATATGATGAGCGGTAAAGGATTATCTCAAGCATAATTAAGGTATTTAATCTTACTGAACACTGGTCATGATTAGCAGGGAAAAGTTGAAAATAATTTATCATCTGGATAATTTCTGATGTTCATATTTTGTGATTCAGGATATCATACAAGCAATGCCTCATGATGCTCATCAATGGGTGTTCTTGTCAGTGCAATGAGTGCTCTCTCAGTCTTCCATCCTGATGCCAATCCTGCTCTTAGAGTAAGTGGATATTAGTTTCAAATACATATGACACTTTTACACTGTTACCTTGGTGCAAGGCTTCAGAATGGATTGAAGATTCATCTGATCTTTGTCAATGTTCTGTAACCTGGATGTTGTGATTGTATTCTGTGAATTTTGAAAACTTTTGGAAGCAAATATTTTTATTTGATTTATGATCACTTGTTTTATTTTTGGTCTTTGTGCAGGGACAAGATTTATACACATCCAAGCAAGTTAGGGATAAACAAATAGTACGCATACTTGGAAAGGTTGTTCCTTTTTTCTTTAAGTTCCTTTTTCTTCCACATTTCTTGTTTGACTACCTAAAGCATAAATAGATATTCACAATTAGTTTTGACTTTGATTATTGGATTTCAAAAAAAAATTTGCTATGGCCTGTTTCAGCTGTTGTGAAACCATTAGATATCATTTGCAGGCACCAACAATTGCAGCGGCCGCTTATTTGGGGATGGGAGGGCGGCCTCCTGTTCTTCCCTCCAACAATCTTTCTTACTCGGAAAACTTCCTATATATGCTAGATTCATTGCGTTATCCTACCTTGTTTTGGAAGTGTTTAGAGTAGTTTCCTATTTTCGTTTCCTTTTTGGTCTCCCGATGGTGAAAACAACCATATAAAAATTGTAAAATCCATTCTTAATTTTTCAACTTTCTGATGTCCGGCTTATATGATTTCCTGATACATGTAGCATTGACTCACATGATAGTTCCGGAGGTTATTTTGATGGTTATTGAACTGTTATTTGACAAATGTGCAGGGGTGATAGATCTTATAAACCCAATCCTCGACTTGCTCGTGTGCTAGATATTCTTTTCATATTACATGCAGAACATGAAATGAATTGTTCCACAGCAGCTGCTAGACACCTGGCATCAAGGTATGAATTTTAGTATCTGAACTGGATGAATATTGCATGCTCTTGGATAGATTTCTGACTTTCTGTATGCAGTGGTGTTGATGTATACACAGCTCTTGCTGGAGCTGTAGGAGCACTTTATGGTCCACTTCATGGTGGAGCTAATGAGGTAATTGTTCCATGAGATGAAAATTTCAGTTGATCTGGGACAGAATTGAAACTTGCTAATCTAGATCAAGGAGCTTTTATGGTTGTTTAATAACCCTTGATAATGCAGTTAAAGAAATTTTATATTTGTGGTTTTTATTTTAATTCTATAATGCAACACATGTGCCTAAAGTTCCCCTTTTTTGTGATCAATAGGCTGTGCTTAAGATGCTCAATGAGATTGGAACAGTTGACAAAATCCCTGAGTTTATTGAGGGTGTGAAAAACCGGTATGACTTGTTAAGTCACTCCCATCTTTTTGACAAATGAAAATGTCTGTTTGTTACTATTGAACTTCTTGTGCTCCGCTGATATTGTTCTGCAATATCAATTTTGTAGGAGGCGTAAGATGTCGGGTTTTGGACACCGTGTATACAAGAATTATGATCCCCGGGCTAAGGTTATAAGGAAACTAGCAGAAGAAGTGTTTTCTATTGTTGGCCGGGATCCTCTTATTGAGGTGAATTTTCTTCTCTTTTCACATTTCTGATTACTATACACTCGTATCTTAGTTATGCACTAAATTTGTTAGGAATAATTAAGATCTTTTCAATATGGAGAATAAGCCTCCTCCTGGCGGTCACTCTCTATCTCTCTATCTCTTTGTGTGGACATAAATCTGAACACTTTCAGAGCATATTCCCTCCTGTGGCGATAGAAGCTTGTTGTGGCTGAAGCTTGATAAACTCACAGAGTCAAGGGCTCACTTGAATTCCCTTTCTGAAGTTATATGTGATGCTACTTTCCTGTCATCTCACCTGCAGGTTGCTGTGGCTTTGGAGAAAGCGGCTCTTGCGGATGAGTACTTTATTAAGCGAAAGTTGTATCCCAATGTTGACTTTTACTCTGGGCTAATATACCGGTATGCAGAAAATTACATGTGATTCCTCTGTGGTAGTACATGACGCAGATATTGTTACAAGTATGGTTGTTTGACAAAATGTGCAATGTTTGTGAATCAGGGCAATGGGTTTCCCAACAGAATTCTTTCCTGTTTTGTTTGCAATTCCTCGGATGGCTGGTTATTTATCTCATTGGCGAGAGTCTCTTGATGATCCTGACACAAAAATAATGAGACCTGCACAGGTTTGTTCTTTCGTCTCTTATCTTTTTTCTAGTTCACATAGAATTTGTATGGCTTTTCATGAAAGAATTGGCTAGTTTCTTCTTGTGGGGTGCTGTTGGTGCAAAGTATGTGATTGTTGGGCTCCCCTTTAGTTCTTGTTTTGGCGTGGCTTGATTGTGGAACAGAAATATTTCAGTTTCTTTCTCCAGAGTGTTTACTGAAGCATGTGCTGAATCCTTATCTATTTTAAATTCAGGTGTACACCGGCATATGGTTGCGGCACTATATGTCACTTAAAGAGAGAATGGTAATAAAGGAGGGAGATAGACTAGGTCAAGTGTCCGTTTCCAATGCCACCAGGAGAAGATTAGCTGGTTCTGGGGCCTAAATTGAATCACATGGTTCTATCAGAAATTCCGCAGCTAGAAGATATTCGCTTGCCTCAGTGAAGATGCTTACAAAATAAAAGATGTGTTTTAACAAGCAATGTCTATGGTATATTTTAGTTGAAACATACTTGGAAATGTAATAAGAAAACGAATGTCATACTGCCCTTGTATTAATCTGATAAATTAGTCCAATAATTTGTCAAGCTCCCTTCTATACTATGATGCCCCGACTTTTTAGTTGTGATGATCCTGATAAAAGAACTTGGTCTGATGTTTTACGGCATTATATGCGGCGGATATGGCTAAATGGCCATGTTGTATGTTTTCTGCAGAAAGTGTGTGTCTGTGTTTAAATAATAAAGGTGACAATTGCACCAAGTTATTTCTCCCATTCTTCTTGTTTTCCTGTAATAGTATTTCCCTTGAGGACGTAGAATGAGACAGTAGTTTCAGTCCTGGAATTGTTATACTGAGGAAGTTGAACTTTTATCAGTCAGTAAATAATTGGTAGAAATTTGCTCAATTTTTGTAGAGGAAAGCAGAGATAGTGATTATGGAGCTCATGATTGTTAATGTTCTGCATACGGTCGCGGATGATGAATGTTGCATATTCTGAAGTCACCGGTTCAAGACTTATTAACCGAAAACAATCCAAAAAACCTTGTGCTGATGACGGCAATGCTCTGAAACAGTGGCAAAGGAATTTTGAGGTAAAATAGAAGAGATTGTAATTAAAAAGTCAGATAAAATAGAAGATTTTGGTGGAAAAGTAAAAGAGATTTAAAGAAGTGGTAAAATAGAATAAGTTATAATTAAGAAGTCTTCAAAAATTTGATAGGGATTGTGAAGTAAGAAGGTTGTTTAAAGATATGTAATCTTAAAATAGATAAGATACCCTTTGGACACTTTGCAGTATTACCATTCCCTTTTTTTTTTTTTTTTCAAATAAAAATGGATCAAGTAGAAGATAATAAACTGCATCAACAACATCAATTAACCCTTTATCAGTAAGATATATATGAATCATATCTCATTTTTGGTCATCTATTTTAATTAATTTGAATGAACTATATCCTATAAATGAAACAACGATTTCATTAGTATTATAATTTATGCGATTTAGTATTTATGAATGAAACTATGTTAATTTATTAATGGGACATAGTTAAAATACATTTGTTAAATAAAAGATTTATTCTCCCTATTTCGTCATCCTTTTATTTAAATAATTCATATAATTTTAATAAAAAAAATAATAAATCACTACCAAAAAAAAAACTCAAATTTGTTATAAAAATACTTCTAAATAGTATTACTACTACAATTCTAAAATGTAGTAAACTAATAAATAGAATAATAGTATAAAAGTAAGATAGAAAAAATGTAAAGAACTCAACTTATAGTGAAAATTTTCTATCTTTTTCTCTTCTTTTTTATATTTTCACTAAATCTCTATTTATACAGGTTTCTAGTTCATCATGATCTTGTAGGTTACAAGAACCTAAAGGTCACAAGTTCATCTTTCCACATCATAGTTTTGTAGGTTACAAAAACCTATAGGTCGCAAGTTGCAAGAACCTAAGGTTACATAACTCTCCACTACATTCTAATAATTCATGGGCAAGTGGAGAGTTATATAGATAGACATTCACAATTTGCGTGATTCATAACACTCCCCTTTGGATGTCTGTCTTTGAGAAAGAATGTCTCATTAAAACTTTATTAGGAAAAACCCAGTGGGATAAAAACCTAGTGAAGGAAAAATAGTACATTTAAAATGTGACAATACCTCGTTAAAAACCTTGCTAGAAAAAACCCAGTGGGAAAAAACCTTGGCTAAGGGAAAAAGAGTACAGTGTATAATTACTCCCCCTCTTGAGCACATTATTGGATATCTTTCAGTCGACACAACCCAATCCTATGAATCAGCTTTTGAAATGTTGAAGTCGGTAGTGACATTGTAAATAAATCTTTGATATATCCTTCCTTCAATTTAGCAATATATGTAGCATTATCTTTAAATAAAATAATAGGAGTTTCCTTATCCAAATGCAAACCACATGACTCGAATATGGTGAGTCATAGATCTTAACAAAAAACACTCTGACTTACTTCATGAATGACCAATATTTTAGCATGATTAGAAGAAGTGGCCCAACCGATCATGCCAAACGACAAAATCCTCAAAATAAAATAAATTGCATACTCTTAATTTCAAATAATACAAAACAATAAATGTATCATAAACAAATATAAACTTGCATTGTAACTTGAAATTAAACATAGAGTATTACAACTAAACAACTAAAAAAAAAACTAATTAGGAGTTTATCATCTTAAAATGTAAAGTGGCATTGAATCATAAAAGTCCTTGGGAAAATTAATTTTATGATTTGCTAGCCAGGGGATAACCATTGCAGATCCTTTAGATCTACTTGAGGATGCATTCATCTAATGAATCGAAGTCCTTCTGGTCCCATATTTTAAGTATTCTCTCAGGAAAGTTTCCACTAGCTTATCATAGATAAAGGATTTATTGTTCATCCTTTCGATTTCCCAAATTTCATTAAGCATTATTTGCAATTTTTCAGGAAGTGTTTGTCTTAGATAGATAACTTTTCTATCTTTTGGTGTAAGACCACCTTCTTATATTATTTGTTGTATCATCTAGTTGACCATGATAATATGATTCAACATATTGAAATTTCCATCCTCTGACAATTTGTTAATGCTTCTATGCATTTTGCAAACTTTTCTCTTTAGTAGGTGTCTTCACAAGTTTTGGAGTTCTCATAGTCTAACCATAATTTACGTAACAAATCTGAGTAAAGGATACTTGTTATCTTTTGATACAACAAAGTAATAGGAGATTAATGCGAGAAATACAAATCCTATTTATTATTGTTATTTAAGACTAAATTACAATTTTCCAAAAATTTAGGTATCAAATTGTAATTTTCAAAAATTTGGTTTGACTGGTATACCAACTCGATTTGGTCATAAAATTTCAGTTTTTGTACGTGATGTTTGGAGACTTATTTCTCCTTCATTTGAAGTCCAAATCGGACATATCAGATATCATTTTAAAACTTGAAGTATGTAGTTTTTAAAAGTGTGGGTGGTGTAAATCACGTTTAAAAAATTTGAAAGATACTGACCGTCAAACATGGTCATTCAAATCTAGAAAACAAATTTCTAGATTCAGTGTTGATGAATCCGGAACTTTGAAGAGTCAAATCTCTTTCATATTAAATTCAAATTGGTCATATAATATTTCATTTTAAAGCATGTAATATGTAGTTTTCATACTTATAGTAGTTGTAAATGAAAACCAAAAGATCAGAGAGATACAAGTGGTCAAACAGGACTGTTTGAATATGCTGATAATGAAAAATAAATTTCTACATTCAGAATTTCCAAATCCGAATATTTGTTCATATTTCTCTCATTTTTCATCCAAATTTCACATATTATATACCAATTTGAAGTCTATAAAGTCTAATTTCATAAAATACAATACTTACAGCCTATATCATTCTAGATTTCTTGAAAAAAACTGTACTACTGGGGCTGACCAATATACTTGAATGAAGCAAATTCATACAAGAAAATATGAACATTCAATCCATTTATAAATTGCATGTTTAAACATTCACTAAACATGATAAATGACCAGAAAACAAGCAATTTAGGCTCTGATACCAATGAAGAAAACATATTCCATAATTCATATACAAAATATGTGCAAAAAAACTAGCCTAAGATCAACTTATTTATATCATAGGTTAAAATATAATCATGAAGAGGATTGTATCTCGGATCAGAACAAATGCCTCCTTTGCGATAGAGAATTATAAAGAGTTTTTCTTATGTTCTTTCTACTAACTTACCCAAAGGAATGGGTATTGGCTAGAGACTCGTGCTGATAATGTGTGATAAAAATACTACTAAGTAGTATTACTACTACAATTCTAAAATGTAGTAAACTAGTAACTAGAATAATATGAAAGTAAGACAAAGAAGAAATGTAAAGAACTCAACTTGTAGTGAAATTTTTCTATAATTTTTTCTTCTTTTTTATACTTTCACTAAACCTCTATTTATATAGGTTTAGAGTTCATCATAATCTTGTAGGTTACAAGAACCTAAATGTCACAAGTTCATTTTCCCACATCATGGTCTTGTAGATTACAAGAACTTATAGATCACAAGTTGCAAGAACCTAAAGGTTACAGAATTCTCCACTACATTCTAATAATTCATAGGCAAGTGGAGAGTTGTATAAATGGACATTCACAATTTGCATGATTCATAACAAAATTGATATTATCATATTCACTTGAATTATGATTAGAGTTGTCCAAGTCCAAATATCATTAGCATTCTGTTTTAACTCGAACTTTCAATTAGTCCAGGATTGTGCATCCAAAATGGATTTGGAATTACTACCAAGTCCATTACAAGTGACCCAACCCACAATCCTCATCAATTTGGACCCACCCAAATCACATCTTATGAATGCTAAGCTGGCCCTTATTTTTTTTATTACTTAAGTACTTATTTTTAAATATTGAAAAATTCCGTAATAATTATAATTATAAGATAGAATAATAATATTTTTAATAATTAATTATAATTCTTTTTTATAATTATTAAAGTAATAAATATAAAAAAATAAAAATTCACTTATTATCCTTCATAAAAATATAAAATAATAAAAAATAATTTTATTATTTCATACACCCACATCAATCATCACAAAAAATAATATAAAAATCACTATATAAATACCATTACTCTATAAATTAAAACTATTACAATTATATTTTATTATATTACATATTTTCATTACAACCAAAAATACAAATCAGAGCTGCTCGCTTGTGTTCAGATCACAGTCTGATCCTTCCCAAAACCCCCCGGCTTTGCCTGCGGTAACGGAACCCGGTGGCGACCACTCCCTCCGTCGACTCTTCTCCGGCGACGACCACCACGTAACCAAACCTGCTACCGACTCAATCATCCTCCGCCAGGTATCGTAACTCTCTTCCTTCCTCGCCTTGTCACAAGCACGAACACCTCTCGCTTCGTGAAATTTGATGTCGACGATTCTTTTCTGTTTTTAGGCACAATTGTGTTATGATTTTGTTTTTATTTGATTTCGCGGTTAAGATCAGTAGTTTTGTGAATTTTTAGTCTTAAATCAGCTTTTACTGAAGAATTTGGGGTTGGACTCTGCTGTTGAATTAATTCTCAATTTGTAATATAAATTAATTTAATCTTGTGCAAGTGAATGGAGTCAAAAAATTTAAAAAGAATGGACGTATATAAAAGCTGAACACACTTAGTTGTACGTTTTTTTTTTTTTTTGTTTGGTTGTTGATCTGAAAATCTAATAGTGTGGTATTAAGGTCAACTGTTTGCGATCTACTTTGCAAAGGTTATATTTTGGTTTTAGTATTAATTGTTAACTGGCCTGATTTTGTAGTCAAAATTTTGAGGTTGAATAAGTGATTACAATGACTATGCTAATGAAATGTATGTGATTGTTTATGTGTGTTTAGCTATAATATTGTTTCTTTCAACTTTATGATCAACATGAGTTATTAGTGTGGAGAATTTGGGAGAGCTTCATTATTGGTGGTGGATGACTGAGAAGCGAGTTTAAAGCTTGAGTATGGGAAACTATGTTTTATGGTTTGATTTGTAATTTATCCTTTTTGGCAATAGAATCTCAAGTGTGTTGGCTTCACAGGAAAAAGAAAGCAATAAAGATATTTGCTCTTCAACATCTTCTCGAAAGAATAAGCAAATATCTTTTGTGGCTTTTACTTATCAATACAGATGTTGTGTGGCTCTGTAAGAACTTTTCTAGATGAGATGATATACACACAAGTTTTCTAGGAAGAGAGAGACATGGGAAATTGTACTAGTTTGTTGCTTTCCAGATTATTAATGTAAATTTTCAGTACAGTTTTAAAAGTTGCTTGGGAAGATCTGGATGTTAATGGTTAATTCATTGCATGTATTGGTGCTATGGCCTTGTAGTAGAAAATGTGAGCTTTGCCCCCTTCTTTGATGATAATCTGGCAGTAGCATTTTCAAGTAGAAAGTACTTTACCTACAAGGCTAATTAATTTTGACCAATGCTTATATCATCACCTGTTTTCCAGGTGAGAAGTTTGACAAAATGTCTGGGCAAAACCAGCGCCTGAATGTTGTTCCTACCGTTACCATGCTTGGAGTTATGAAATCTCGCCTTGTAGGTGCAACAAGAGGCCATGCATTACTCAAGAAGAAAAGTGATGCTTTGACTGTGCAGTTTCGGCAGATTCTGAAGAATATTGTGTCGACAAAGGAGTCAATGGGTGAAATTTTAAAAAGTTCCTATTTTACTTTGACAGAAGCTAAGTATGCTGCTGGTGACAACATCAAGCATGTTGTTCTTGAAAATGTCAGAATGCATCTGTTAAAGTTAGATCACAGCAGAATAACGTTGCTGGGGTGAAGCTCCCCGTATTTAAGCACTACACTGATGGAGAGACAAAAAATGACTTGACAGGCTTAGGAAGGGGTGGACAACAGGTGCAAGCTTGTCGTAATGCATATGTCAAAGCCATTGAGGTGCTTGTTGAGCTTGCATCGCTCCAGACTTCGTTCTTGACTCTCGATGAGGCAATCAAGACCACAAACCGTAGGGTCAATGCATTGGAGAATGTTGTGAAGCCACGTATAGAGAATACAATAAATTACATCAAGGCAGAACTGGATGAGTTGGAAAGAGAGGATTTCTTTAGGCTGAAGAAGATACAAGGCTTCAAGAAAAAAGAGATTGAGAGACAGGTTGCAGCTGCCAAGGCATTTGCAGAGGAACAAATTGCTGGGGAAATTGCTTTGCAGAAAGGTGTTTCACGTAATTCAGCCAGCAACTTGTTAGTCAGGCTTCGCAGAAAGATGAGGACATCATTTTCTGATATGGCGGTCCCATTCAGTTGTTTCCAATATATGATGATCCTTGCCCTTTGTTTTGCTGTTTGTTCTATGTGGTAGGTGATAGATATTATTATTCGTTGAGCTAGACTTAGTATTTTGAATAAGAGCTCTACAAGGTTGTATTTATCAATTGAATTTGAGAATTGGATCCTCATTCTCAGTGCTGTAAACTAGGATCTTGGTTTGTCTCAATGGCTTCATGGTTTAAGTTATCGATTTGTTTATCTTCAGGATTGCAAACTATTTGTAATTGGGAGTTTTTTTGGCCCTTATGCTTGAATGTAGTACAATATTTCTTGTTTCAGCGACTTCGCTTGAGTCTCTGCCTTGCCCCATTTTTTATAAGCGGTATCTTCCGTAATTATGGCATTCTCTGCTGCTTGAACCAAATTAGACATAAATTTGTTTTTCAAAATGCTCCTACATGCTTGCAGGCCACAGCCTGACATAACAACCGGGGAAACACTGCAACTTAAACGTGCTGTTGCAATAGAAAGTTTCCCAGGCTATTCATCCATACGAGAAAGATTTGACTGAAATCTTGCAGGCTGTTCTTCATGGAGTCAAAATGGCACATCTTCAATATCTCATTTATATTTTACCTCAATCATTGTTCCATTCTCGTTAATGTTTTGCAATGAAGAATAATGAGAGTAAAATTTTCAAGATATAGTAACATCCAAACTACTCAACACATTTAAAGGAAAAAAATGATAATCAATAACAAGACGGCACAAGAAAATTTACAAGAAGTTCTTAATGCGTAAATTACACTTGTTGAGTATAGGATGAAGTCTGTAACCAACGTATATAGTACGATGGCGATCCACAAGATACCCAAAATTCACAAGTCCTTGCTAGAATCTCCTTTGCGGGGGATTTACTTTGGATTTTGAAGAAGCAGCGGCACTTGAAAAGCCACTGGGTTTCCTGGCAAAAGAAGCACTGCATGACAAGCAGTAACATTAGGAGAGAGAAACAAAAAGTTACGTTAGCAGCTGCTAATACTTAGGTCAAGTGAATACCTATGATTTCTTTGAACTGCCTTATTCTTTGCAGCCGCTAAATTCTTGACCTCTCGGCTGTTGTGATTGATTAAGTTAATTAGATGAAGAAAGCTATACATTTGCTTAACAAATGAAACATAAAATTTAAAAAAAAAAAAAAACTTAATCTCGTAAAATAACCTGTTCAAAAATTCCAATTTTGCTTTCTTCATTATGCTGCTTTTTGTGTTGGAAATACCGCTGTCAGGTCCTGTGGATGCAAAATAGAAAAATATGCTGCAGTCACTTGGCATTTCAGTTTCTGTTATCTAGTGCATCCAAAATCTTTAATGAAACATCAGTGACAGGGATTCTACCACACAATACAATCTCCAGTAAATGAAGAGCATACCTCCAAAGTAACTTCTTTTACAGCTTGAAGGAGGTACTTTCACGCATATCCGAACTTGCCTCTTTTGCTTGTCTGCATGAAAAAAAAACACTATAATCAACTTCAATTTCAGAATTCTGATGCTTGATTTAGGAGGAGAAAGCATGCCACAGATCAAAACTAGAGTTGAATTAAAAAGGGCTAAAAACCACAGAAGGAAGAAAACAAACAAGATAAGAAAGGAAACGGTGTAAGAGGATACATTAACTGTCATTTAGGATGGTTTTTGCGACTGGCATTCAGGGAATTGCAAGGGGGTAAAGGGAAGAATATGTGTTGCATAAAACCTCAATATGTATAACAGAAGGAAAAAAAATAAAGTCAAAAGTAGTTACCAGCTGCTGCATTTTCATAACGTTGCTTCATTCGCTCAATTATCCTCGTTTCCTGCTCTTCTATATCCTTTACCTTTGCCTGCATGTACAACATTTCCCAAGCCAACATAATAAAAATGGTTACAACCAAGCAACATTGACTTCAAGTGGAATGGATGCTGTGGCTTAGACATGACAAAAACCAACAAGCATCCAACTTAAAAATAATCAGAGAATAAGGAAAAAGACGGCAACAACTACAAAGGAGACATTCCCTTGAATGACCCCTACAGATGGATTACTAGCACAAATCATGTCAGCCAATAAAGAACCTCCAGCATGATATCAAGGGTTACAGTCATCAAGGTTCAAACCACAACCTTGTTTACTAACAAATAATTTATTACTGCTAGGCTGAGACCAAGAGAGAAGCTAAAGAAAATTCTAGTACCTCGTACAATTGTCTCCATGTAAATGTTACCTTCCTTTTTTTCATCCTCTCCAACACAAGAGCAACACTCTCGGCACGAAACTGCCGCTCGTAAAATTTTTTCCAGAGTTTATTAGTTATCGGGCTAAGATCTCTTCCCTGCAACAACCCAATATAAAGAGAAGTAAAGACTTCAGCATACATCCCATAGTATACCCTCACATACTGAAAGCAAAAAAGCACCCAACATAAATATTTCTTACTTCTGTACAATTCTCAACTTGAGTTAACTGATCCATCGTGCAATGTGGTAAAATCCGCTCCAAAAGATGGGAATCTGTTTCTCCAACATTTCCAAGATATCTAACATTAACAATTGCAACCTGAACACATAGATCAACCAATGAAGGTGCTTGTGGCATTGTTATTAGTAGCCTTCCAAGTTCCAACAATCTACCAGCTCCAATCAAACTTGTAACCCCTGGAAAAGTTATGAATAAGCATTAACATTCAATAATCATAGAATTGACATTCAATTCTTATGCTCTGAAAGGGTAGTTCAAGCATCTATAGACCCAGAATATGAGATTTTCGTAACAAAACAAGAGTGCCTTTCAATGAAAGGGTAGCCCAGTGCACAGTAACTCCCACACATGCAGGGTCATTAAGGCCTAATATAGGCAACTTTAGCTTATATTTCCATAAGAGGCAATTTCAGTGACTCGAACCTGTAACCTCAGGGTCATTTAGTAACAGCTTCTCGCCAAGGCTCCCCTTCAAGATTGCCATTCCATAACCAAAGAAAAACTAAATTCAATCCCAGTTGGCCTGCATACTTGCCCCTTTGTTCATATAATATTTCCATAATTGAAAGTGGAAAGTATCATGTAAGTTCAGTATTATCTTATTAAACTTTTAAAAGAATCATTCATTTTCTTTGCCATCCTGGAAAAAAACAAAGGATCTTTAACAAACAATGATCAACTAGATTCTCAACGAAAAATCCATTTTGCAAAAGATCTCTCACTCTCTCCCACTCTTCCACACACACAGCTAATAAAGAACAGCTGCAGATGAATTTGAACAAAAATTCTAACCCAAGAGAAAGCTCTTCAAATTCAGCAATAATAAATTGTGGCACTTGAAAAAAAATAAAATAAATAAAAACAGCAGCAAGACAATAGAATTAAACAAAAGCATTCTAAATTCAACCAAAATCCATCAAATCCATTCGCACAAAATAAATCTAACCAATCAAAAGAAAAAAAACATAAAATCTCAACTTTCTAGAACACAGCAGAATTATAAATAATAAAAACACACTTTCCTAAATAAGCATCAGATCAAACAAATTAACATAGAATCATAAATTTCAATCGTGCACCTAGATGAGAATCCGATAACTAACCAACAGGCGATCGAAGCCGGCAGCCGGTGGAGATGACGACTTCAGCGAACGGAGTTGACGACTCTACACATAAACAAACATATATGTATATTGATATATGTACATATATCTCTATGTGTCGGAAAATTTGACAAAAATGAAAAATTGGAAGAAAATAAAATTAAAAAATCAAGAAAAATTGTGAAATTCAACGATCGACTGCATCGTTTTAAGGAGGTTGACGAGGATGACGATTCCGCTGGTGTCCCACCATGAATCGGATTTCATTGATGGGCCTTCTAAACATTAAATTACAATTATTGGGCTAAATACTGCGATTATTTTTGGGCCTTTCTCCAGATATGTGGTTGCAATAGTGTCAGGCGGTTGAGCAATACGGCACCGTTGCAATTAAGTAGCCCGACGTCGTTTTGAGCTCTGCCCCAATGCCTCGACCTAATTGCTGTTTTGCCCCGATTCCAGAGGAATAAATGGAACGTTGTCGTTCCAGTCCCAGCCTTCCTTATAGCATACGTCGCCGTCGTTTCCTTCATGTCAGTAGAATCTTATAAATAGGTGGTCATTGTACTAAAGTTGTCAGGTTGTATTTTGGCTGATTTCTTCCCTTATTCTACTGTCACTTTCTTAGTATTTTCCCCTTGCCCTTTCTATGATTTTGCTCTCCCGATTCTCCTCTTTGATTCCTGCTTTTTATTGCTTTCTGGTTTAATCTGGGATTTGCTTATGAATGCTATAAATTGGGGCTGTTTGCTTTTCTGAACCAACACTTATTCTCCCTTTTTCTTGTTAATTTTTATCTGATTTTCTTACTCATACGTAAAGGCGTGACAAATTGGTGTCAGAGCAAGCATTCCTCAAACCTATTCATTGATACTGCATGGCTGAGAGCACTAAACCAAAACTATGGAAGAACAAACCAAAAGATGTGACTTGAAGATTCAGGAAGTGGCTGTTGAACTTAAGAGGCAAATGGAGGAGAGACAGGTTGCTGTGGAATCAAGTTTGGATGCTAAGTTAGAGAAATGGGGAGCTAAGATGGATGCATATATGGCGGCTATGGACACCAAACTTCTTGGCATGATGAAATGGGATGTAGGGATAAACAAGCTATATGGGAAGATGAAAGTGTAGTGGACAGGTACCCTTTGCTTCCTACTACTGCTATGGCACCCAAAAGCAATATGGATGAAGATGATCTAGAAGGCTACTGTCAGGAGAAGTTTGGTAAGTCTTACTTCTTTAATGAACCCAAGTTTGAGTAACCTATATTTTTTGGAGAAAATCCCAGAGAGTGGCTAAGAAAGCGCAATAAGTTTTTTGCCCTGAACCAGATAGGGGAACCATGAAGAGTTGAGATGATTGAGCTTTATTTAGAGGGAAGGGTGAAGGTGTGGTTTCAAAGTCTTAAAGTGGTAAGGGGAAAGATATCTTGGGCTTAATTTTCTGATGCACTCATTAAAAGATTTGGGGATAAAGGGGGAATGGATGAAATTGAAGAGTTTAACAAGTTGTCACAAAATATATCTGTGCTGGAGTGTCGTGAGAAATTTGAAGAACTAAGAGCCCTTTTGTTGCGCAAAGATCTGAGACTGCCTGAGCAGTATTTCATTTCAAGCTTTACAAGTGGCCTCAAAGAGGAACTCAAGCCTATGGTGAGGATGTTGAAGCCACAAACCCTTTTGGAGGCAATGGATATTGCACAGCTGCAGGAAAAATCACTGGATCTGGTGATGAAGAAGCAGATTGCTGCAGTTAAGACTAATTTGGAACACAAGTTTGGGATAGGAAAGATCTCTCCTGGTTCAAAGACTCAAAGTGCTTACAAAGTGCCCTATGCTGGAGACAAAGGCAGTATAGTTTTTGGAATGGAGAATGTGAAAGGATATCACCTCAGGAGCTCCAATACAGAAGGAATCATAATTTATGTTTTTGATGGGGAGAAATTTGGTCCAGGACATGAGTGTAAGTTCAAGCAGTTTAACTTTATGATCTCTGAAGATGAAGATGAACTGAATCGGGCAAAAAATAGTAGTCCAGGGGAAGGGGAAGACATCTCAGATCCATTGATGGAAGTCTCTTTGCATGCTTTGTCCTCAAACTTGATGATAAAACCCAGCACATTGCAGGGGTTGATCAAGGATCAGCTGGTCAAGATTATAGTGGATACAGGCAGCATTGATAGTTATTTGGATTATAGGAAGAGCTCTTCACTCAAGCTGAAATGCAAGAAATGTGCACCCTTTTGTGTAACCATTGCAGACAGGAGTAAGGTTAGTGGTTCAGCCTTGTGTCCTGATAGTGTATAATTGCATATTTATTGGATCAATTCCTTTGTATTTTAGTCGATTAAAATGCTTGTTTATAAGGATATTAATTATTTTTATGATTAATGGTTAGGGTGGAACATTTAAGGAAAAAGTGAACAAATAAAGAGAGTATTTAGATAGTTGGAATTTTTTTGCTACAAGTGTCTTAAATCTTTTAAGATTTTATATTATTTTTTTTTATGTTTGAGATGGGCTTTCCTTTTTATTTTCTAAAGATAGAAGACCCAAAGAAAACAAAAAGCAACACCTATATATTCATTCTTTTCTGGAGCCGCACAAGGATTATTTCCGGAGGGCTGCAATTCATTCTTTCCTGGAGAGTAGCAGCCGCAAGAGAAAAACAACGAACAGAGCCGCAGGGCATGGACAGGAGTAGCGAGCCTTTGATTTTCTTAGGCTTTTCTTCTACTATGTGTAACTAAATTTTTATTTTTCAATCAAAATTAATTGAGGTTTGATTCCAACAATTGTGAGATTTCAGTAATTCTATTATTTCTTTTATTTTTGAGTATTTATATATTTTCTATGCTTCATCATATTATTAGATTGAATTGTTAGACAAGAGGCCTATTGGCTATTGTTTGATAGTTGAATTCAATAGATAGTCATTTAGAATAATTAATCATTGGTTGATTGTTTTAATTCAAGTAACAAATAACAACATCGAAAGGTAATCAACGCCTTAGATTGTATGTTATAAAAATATATAATCCAGCTTAAATAAACAAGGCGTTTCCGGGTTTACTGGTTAGTAATTGGGTCTTTTTGAATTTTAATGCAATTAATAGATATAACTCATAAGATAGATCCGAAGGTTGTGTTTGTTAATTAGAGAAATAACTCATAGGACAGATTTGAAAGTTATCGAAAAAGTAAGAAAAGATTAGTTGTTAGAGGACGGATCTTCAATAACTATAACCAATTTATTCAAAATAAAAGAACCTATCTTTTGAATTAATGAACAATTCAAGAAATCAATACCAAAATTAATTCTTGATTGGAAACTTCTCCTTATTAATTTTTCCTCATATTTTTAGTTGGTTATTTAATTTGTTTAGTTATCTTAATTAATTTTTGCTTAGTTTCATAATACAAAATTCCCCCTCTTTTATTTTATTTTGTTTAAGGAGTAAATCTAACTAGTCTTTGTGGATTCGACCCTCTCACTGCTATCTATAGAACTTAGCCTGAGAAGGATTATTTTTGGTGGTTTCGACACCCATCATGTCCAGATGTCAGATGGAGTATTCAAGAATATCAATTCTATTTTGACCTTAAACTAATGGATTTAGGAGGTTAGGATATGATCTTAGGGGGGTTGATTGGATGAGCCAATACAGCCCTATTACCTTTGACTTCCAGTCGCTTAACATTCAATTGGAGAAGGATGGAGATAAGTGTTTGTTACAGGGTTGTGCTCAGAATCCAAGAATGCAGATGATCAAAGGAAAAGCCGTGAACAAGTTCTTGAAGGATAGAAGTCAGGAGTTTTATAAATGCAGCTGGTTCATGAAGCAACTCAGACACAAGGAGGCAAGGTAACACCTGATCTAGTTCTTGATATTATTTCCAAGTTATTAGAACAATATTCAGGTGTATTTGCTACTCCGACTTCCCTTCCTCCCTCAAGATCAGTAGACCACCAAATCAACCTGAAACTAGAATCACAGAAGTTTGAATTGAGAAACAGATAGTTGAAATGCTACAAACTGGAATAATACAAAAGAGTTCAAGTCCTTATGCATCTCCTTGTGCTTCTAGTCTAAAAGAAAGATGGTATACGGAGGTTCTGTGTTGACTATAGGCACCTTAAAGATTTAACTATTAAAGATAGGTACCCAATACCCAACATAGATAAACTTCTTGATGAACTCTATGGCTTAAAATATTTTTCCAAGTTAGATCTTAGAGTAGGTTACCACCAAATTAGATTAAAACCTCAAGACATACCCAAAGCAGCCTTCCAAATGCATCATGGGCATTTTGAATTTGTGGTTATGCCCTTTGGCTTAACCAATTTCCCTGCAACTTTCCAGTCACTAATGAATGAGATTTTTCAGCCTTATCTCAGAAAGTTTGTTCTTGTCTTTTTTGATGACATCTTGGTTTACAGCCCATACCTTAATAGCCATGCAAATCACCTTGAATGTGTGCTAAAAACTCTGTAAATGCATCAGTTGTTTGCCAAGCTTTCTAAGTGTACATTTGTTCAAACTTCTGTGGAGTATTTAGGTCATGTGATTTCTGAAGTTGGGGTGAAAATGGACCAGGATAAAGTTCAATGCATACAATTATGGCCAGTTACTACTCACATTAAGGCCTTGAGGGGATTTCTAGGTTTGTTAGGTTTATCAAAGGTTATGAGGTGATCTCGAAACCTTTGACCAATCTTCTTAAGAAGGACAGCTTTAAATGGAGTGAGGGCCACAACAACTTTTCTACAACTTAAGGCAGCTTTGCCCAAGCACCTGTGCTAAGAATGCCCAATTTCTCCATACCTTTTGTGGTCGAGACAGATGCTAGTGAAAAGGGATGGGGGCAGTTTTGATGCAAGAGGGGCAACCTATAGCATTTCTAAGTAAAGCCTTCAATCCTAAGAATATGAGGCTGTCTACTTATGAAAAAGAGCTATTAGTATTGGTTTTGGCAATTGAGAAGTGGAGGCATTATCTCATTGGGCATTACTTTATAATTAGAACTGACCATCACTCTTTAAAGTACCTCTTGGAATAGGAGTTAACTTCTAGCTTACAAATTAAGTGACTATCCAAATTGTTGGGATATGATTATGGGATTCAGCATAAAAAGAGGGTTGAAAATCAAGTGGCAGATGCTTTATCAAGAAGGTTGGATGATGATTTGGAGGGAAAATAAGAAGGTAGCCTCAATGCAATATCTATACTGCAGCCACACTGGTTGTAGCAGATTGAATCCAGTTATGAAGGGGATGTTGACTGTCAGAAAATAATTGCTGAGTTGTTAACAACTAATATAGCTCCTGCAGCTATTTAGAGTGATAAGATTTAGATAAGATGGATAAGATAACAAAATGTTCAATTTCTATTTCCATTTCATACCTAAAGTAATCTCTTTGTCTTTATAACAAGAACAGTCTTGGTCCAGCTTGCAACAACCTTTTCTTTGAAATTCAAACCCATCCAATTCAACAGTTGATAAAGTGTGGTCACGCCTTACTCAAGGAGGTCCTTTTACCCATTCAGTGACTTTCGCACTAGATGTTCCCAAAATTGGTACTATTGGGTCGGGTGAATTCAATAATAGACGCCCTGTTGGCATTCTAGCTTTCCTTCTCCTTTCAGCACTTATCCAGTCATGGTTTTGGTTTGTTGGACGTGCCCCTGCCTTGCAGCTTGAAGTCTTCTGGTTGCATTCCTTACAAAATCTTTCTTTTTATCCCTTTTTTCTCCAATTCTCCATGTTCTATATCTAAAACAAAAAGTACATCCAAATCAAATAATTTCACCTATAACCAATTTAATATTGAGGAAAATATGAACAATAAATATATACAATTTAAGTTCTATCACATACACACGTAACAGCTGGAAAAAATTTTCTTCTATGGCTTTTGTCATGCAAAACTCATGTAGCAAAAGTATTTGTGGATTTTTTTTATCTATCTTCTTTCTGGGTGGGTGGCCTAACACACAATATTGATTAATCACATAATTATATTGATTCTTAACATCAATTATTTATTTGGAGAAAAGAATTTGATGTTGCCCTTGACTCAATAGAGTTGCAACACTTGCGCTATATATATAATATATTACACAAACCAGAAAAATACTGTAAGGTATATCCATTGTTGAGAAGGATTTGAAGTTCAGTTCATACTGACTGGCATAAACAGCCATCAAACTTGCAGTAACTTTTGAAGCCGTGTTGGTAGAGATCATGCCTCCTGGTGCACAATCAATCCTCAATGTGCTGATTTTAGCATTATACGTGAATTATACAGCTCTCTCAGGAGTAATTAATTTGCCAGACCAAATTTTCATACCATTTCATACTTGAAATGTCACAAAAAGTTCGTAAAAGTGTGGAGCTGCTAGTACGTGAGTACAAAGGCATTGCAAGAGAGAGCTTCTGATGATCACTGGCATTGAAAATTTTTTCCAGCCAGTTTTAAAGAGGACGGAAATGTTGACATGTGAATTTCTTTGTTTATACCATCATGAGCTTCAATCAGTTTCTCCACAGAATTTGAAGGAATTACAAAACTCAATGGCACTTGGCTTTTGTTGGCGTTGCACAACACAGGGGGATGTTTCGCTTACTCAGCAGCCTTTGTTCTTGGTTGGAAAAGGGTGTCAAGGGAACACAGCCAACGTTCAAACCATAGTAACACTTAGCACAGTAATATGCATACCAAAAATAACTCATAATGAGATGTTTATCTTTACAAACTTTTGAGGTCATGCTGTAGTGAAACGGGTGCCTAATCTGCTTCTTGCAGTGACTGCACTATTTTTGCATGTATTAGTTATGGTGTCAACAACCACAACACAAAATAAACTTTGGCAAGCTAACTTTGTTGTATGTAAGTAAAAGGAATCCCCGACTTAACCATTTGGATGGGTACATTTCAAATGGGAACTTCCTACTCCTTTTGGGTTCCATAAAAGCCTTCAAACTTACAGAACTTTTGAAGGGGTGAACAAACCATTCACCATGCCTTTTGATGGACAATCCTCAATGGGCTGATTTTATAGACAACTCTGAAGGAGATAATTTCCCAGACTACATTATCTTACCTTTCATGGGGTTGATTAATACTTGAATTGTCACAAAAAGTTTGCAAAAGATTTGAGCTGCAAGTACTTGAATACAGAAGGCATGGTCATAGAGAGCTTCAGATGATCATCACAGATATTGAAATTTTTCCTGCCAGTTTTAAACATGATTGAAATATTGACTTGAAATTTCTCTGTCTATGCCATCATGAGCTTCACAAGATCTCCAGAGACTTGCAGGAATCACAAAATTCATTATCATTTTGCTTGTCAGCGCTGCACAACACAAGGAGATGTTGGTGTTGATCTTGGTTTGAAAAGGGTGTCAAATGGTAAAATCCAAAGCAAAGTAACATTTGGTGCAGTAGTATGCACATAACTCAGAGCACAATGTTTAGCTTATGAAATTCTGCGATCATGCTGTAGTGAAACAAGCGCCGCACTTGCTTCTGAGAGTACATGATTTTTAGCCATGGTAATTACAGTATCAAGAACCAAAGTTCTGAATATTATCAAAAACCCTGAAATCTTGTCTTCCAAAAGTTGCATGAGAGGGGAGAATAGCTAAAAAAAGTTCAGAGCATCAATGGATGCGGATTACTGAAATGATGGATCATAGATGCTCTTCATTTGAAAATGCCTAATTTCCATTCTCAGCAACTCCAGGAATCTCTGAGAACTAGGCTGAAAAATCATAATCAATGAACAACATTCAGAAATAAAAACAAAAGCCTTCGGAAAGCAATTAGTGGCCTTAATCAAAGCAGTCTTAACTTTGTTTCCATTACAAAGAAGCTAGAAAGTAGACCGAACCAAAGCCTTTGAAGCACCTTCATTCTGACTATTGTTTTTCCATTTGAGTCTGTAACAAAAAGAATGAGAGCTTTTTCTTTTTTTCCTTTTTCTTAAGCAGGTGAATTTATTGATGAGATCAGCAGGTACAAAAGATGTGAAACAACAAACAGCACATCTACATATGAATTATAGAAAAACTAGAATATAATCTGTTTTTTCCTTATTCTCAAGCAAAAGTAGATGAATTTCAAAAGCTTCAACCATCAGTCTCCTTTAAGTGAATTCCTACTGGTTCAAACCCCATTCAAGAACCATTTCCCAATTGACCTTCTCCCTTTTAAAGCCTTTCCAAGATGCAGATAAAGCTGGAATGTCCACACACAGAATACAGTCGCAACAAGGGCTGTCTTGTTCAGAACTGATATGAAAGTCTTTCCACGATGCACATAAAGCTCGAACCTCCACACTCGGAATATAGTTGCAACAAGCACTGTCTTGACCAGAGCTGATCTGAAAGTTCACGGATGTGTTAGGTTGTCGAGAGATGGAATACTTACAAGTGGTTTTACCACTAAATTATTTAACAAATAAAAAAAACAGGACGCACCTGACAAACCAGAAAAAAAGAACCCCAATCATCACTGCCACTTCTTCCGGTTCCAGTCTTGATATTTAAATTCTTCCCCAACGAGGATCTTCAAATCTGAATTGCCCATGTTCTTCTGTTCTTCATGAATTTGTTTGACTAAATTGGTTAGAGAATGACTACATTGAGATACCTCAATCATTTCAAGAGTTAAAGTGTTCTCTAAACAAGATGGAATCTCTTCCAAAAGAATACAGCTTTGCACTACTAACTTCTGAAGATGGGGAAATTGATCATCGGAAGCAGCTGTCCACTTGACAATATCTAACTCAGCCAATTTCAAGAATCTAAGTCTCGGGAATTCTCCTTCTTCCATATCCCATATTTCCCCGGAGAAAGTATCATTGTCTAACTTGAGAACCTCAAGATTCGGAAGTTTTCCAATACTCGAAATTTTACTCCAGGGTAACCCAAATCCAGATAGAGTCAGCTTTTTAAGATTTGCTGGCAAACCAAACTCAAAGTCGAAAAGTTTTCCTACTTCGTTTCGTGTAGGATCAGGGTATAAATCAAATCGAGACAACGCAAGTGATTCTAGCTGAGTCAGAAAGTCAGGTACAACAATCCTGTTACAATTCTCAGTATCAACCCAATTCTGGAAAAGTTTACATTTCAGTTTACGGATGTTTGGAAACTTTTTCATTTGCTTTTCCACGCTCCCCGAAGAAAAAAGAATCGCCCCTGAACAGCTCTCCAACTCATACAAACCGGAGGAATTCTCAAGATTTTCAATGGCAAAACTAAAACCATCTAAAGCGTAACGACGCACGCCTACGCAAATATGTCTCAATTTCCTCAGATTCCAGAGAGTATCGGGAAACGAAACCTTGTTGCCTAGTGAATCCACAATAAAAGTTTCCAAGTACAAAAGGTTTCCAATGGACGAAGGGATCACTTCCATCTCACCTTGAACTGCCAGATACCTCAACTGAACAAGAAGTCCAATTTCACTGGGAAATACCGAACCGAAATTAATTTGACCAATATTTAACACGCTGAGAAGCTTGTAGATGTGAATAACGAATGAGATATCAAGAGGCCTGCGTGTGAACCATTGTGTATCAGTGAAGGAGAGTAGAGAACGTACACCAGGACAAAATAGCCTTGCCTCCTTGAAATGTCTTGACTCAGACTGAATGCTTAACCTCCGTAAGCTGCGTGGTGCATTAAATGCTAAAAGCTCATCATACCCACGTAACACCTGGAAAAAATTTTCTTTTTTGGCTTTTGTCATGCAAAACTCATATAGCAAATCATGAACTCGACAAGCTTTGACACCGCCTATGGATCTTCGTTTGGCAACCAGAACCAAGCTTCTGCTGATTAAATCCTCCAGGTAATCTATAGCAACATCTTCAGTGCTCCTTAACTTAGTCTTTTCAACAAATCCTTCAGCAATCCATAACCAGATCAATGTCCTGGTTGAAACCTCTTGGTCTTCAGGAAACATCCCAAAATAAAGAAAGCATGGCTTCAAATAATCTGGTAGATGCTTGAAACTCAGCTCCAATGTGTTCATGCATTGCCCTGTAGTAGAAAGGATGCCTGAGCATAAACTTTCCAGGATTTCATTCCAATTCTCTTGCTCCATGTTAGCTAGAAGTCCAGCTACAATGATAATTGTTAGAGGTAATCCCTTACAATTTTCTGCAATTTGCATCCCAAGTTCGTATAATTCTGGAGGGCAACCTTTCGCAAGGGATAACTTCCTTTGGAGTAACTCCCAGCTCTCATGAATGGTGAGTTGACGAAGAAAATGAGGCTCTTCATCAAGCATGGCATGAGGAGCAACATCCCAAAGTCGACTTGTCAAGATAATTCTACTTCCATTAGAATCGTCAGGTAATGACTCTGCCAAGCTATGCCATACTTGAGTGTCCCATACGTCATCCAAAAAGATGAGATATCTATTTCCTAGCAACTTACGTCGGAGCTCTTCAGCTAAATCTTGTTCAGTCATTACAAAATATCTCTCCGGAAGCTTTATAACAATATGATTCAAAAGCTCAAGTAGCACTTTCCCTTTGTTGAGTACTTGAGAAATGGAACACAATGCACGAACATGAAAATGGTACCTGACTGTATTACAGTGGTAAACTTTTGTGGCTAAGGAAGTTTTACCTTGTCCTGGCATACCCACAATGGCAATGATCCGCAACTGCTTTGATCCTCTTGTAAGCCGATCGGTAATCCATGTTGACTCATCATCAAAGCCTACAACTTCATCGATTTTTGGTGCACTGCTTTGTGTGGGTACATGACTAGATTTCTTGATAACTTTGTTCGTTTTGACATCTTGTCTCTTGCCCTTGATAATCTTTGAGGCATCAGTCTTGATATTATGGATGTCTCCCATGATGGAATCAAATAAATCTGAAAAAGAATTTGAAACATCTCCAACCACTAAGTGGTCAATGAGAGACTCCACCCTGTATGCAACCTTCATAGCACGATTCCAAAGGGTACGGAGTTCCTCCAGTTCAGTGTGCTGATCCACAATTTCCACCAAAATAGATCTTAAGAAGACAAGTTGTTCTTGGATTGTTTGAGCAAAATGTTGGGCATTTGAAGCCGCCTTGCTACTTGTCACGTTCTTCAGGTTTTCTACGAGATAATCGACAAAACTCAACTCATTGGTCCTGCAGAAGTTAAAGTTTGATGTTTCTGGATCTTTCCCTTCAACTTGTTTCTGAATATGCTCAATTCTTTCCATCAAATCTTGGAGCTCAGTACCTATTTTGATATCTTTCTGATAAAGTGAGAAGATTATGAGTCCAGCATCACATATCAGAACTCCAACGAAATCCTTCATGTTCTCATCAAACTTGTTTTGCTGCTTAACGAGAATAGTTCTCGATAATCTCAATCCCTCATGCAGTACTTGCAGTTGATCCTTCACAGAAACCACAGGATAAGTATCCATTTGTAGTATCTCCCATAGATTAGATACAAGATAATAAATGAAATCCTTCATTATCATTATAGGATCATCATCCACGTCTGAAATGGAAGCGTGTAATTGTGTCGAGAATTTTGAGCTAGTCAGAGCTTGGGTGTAAGTCGCATAGATACTAGCATCGATAGGTTTGATCTTCCGCGTTAGTACGGAAATTTCAAGCTGCATTACATTGCAACACCATTCTTTGTCATCCTCTTTATATTGACTCTTAAAAGACAGATGTGCTGCATTAACTGCAACGGCTTCAATGTGATTCAACAAATCTTGTAATTGTTGGCGCTCAACCCTTCGCAGCCTGGCAAAGCGGACAAAACTTTTCAAGAATTTCATCATCTCCGCCAAGGATTCCATTACTAAAACTTCTTCAAATCCCCCAACGTTACTGAGAATATCCACTAGATTCTCCAGAACGGAATTGGTGATTTCCATAACTTCATCTGTTGTTGGAGAAACTGATTGCAGCAAGAAATCTGTCAAAGTGATGTACCAGTCTTCTATTTCTTTCTCGAAAGAGTTGATGTCGCCTGTAAAATGCTGAATCTTGTAAGCAGCATCCCAAGCTGATCCAGCTTCAAAGCTCAGACAATAAGGGTGAATTTCCTGTGCATTTCTGCCAACCGCTTCTTCAATCTTTACCAGTAGAGATCCCAGACTACCTCCCATGTTAGTGTTGTTGCCATCAGTCCTCACATGCATATCATGGCGCAACTTTCTCACACAGAGAATAAATGTTCTGAGATTCCGTAAGCCACGCAGCAGGGTCAGAACTCTTGACCTCATGAAACGTACAGGTCCTGACTCCGGCAACCTCAGACCATCCAAGATGCTTGAAGATATGTTATTCAGCAACTTCAGATCACCCATGGCAGTATCAATACAAGTAGTAATGAAGGCCATCTTGATCTTTCTGAAACTTTTCTGGATTCGAATGGCAAAGAAAATGAAGTGTTCCGAAAATCAAGCTGGAGATTAGAAACCAATTTACATGGTGATCTAGGATATTTTGCTGGAATGTACCCCCAAAAAAAAGGTGATCCGGTGTATATATAATCAGTAGGCTTATGATGAAGGTGAGGAAACAGTATATGGGATAGATGTGAGTTTTCTCAAGGGTTGACAGGATATAAAAAAAATGAAAAACTGGATTGCACTGAACCAAAAATGCTTATTAAGAGAAGAAAAGTTGAACGAAGAAGCAAATTCAAAGTTTAGAACTAGAAATGCACAATTACTATACTTTTCCACTGTAATGTGTTCAATCTCTGCCAATCTCATATCAAAAGAAGAGTAGAAATAACGACAACAACCACGACATCAATGAAAAGATGATCGAAAGACTCGCTCCCTCTGGATATATATATTTTATGCATTTTGTAGTTATTGTCAGCAGGGAAACATCCAGGAAACTCATCAATCATCATGTTTGGTAATCATGAATCACAACGTGGATGCCATTCAAAGACATGCAACTTGGATTTTTTTAATCTATCTTCTTTTTGGGTGGGTGGCCTCAAACACATACTACTGAGCGAAGAATTTGATGTTGCCACTGATTCAATAGATTTGCAACACTTGGGTTTTAACTAGTGGAAAGCTACATTTACTTTAAAAACCAGAGGAATCCATATTGGGAAGGCATCGGAGTTCATACTGACTAGTTTTGAAGACGTGACGGCAGAGACTACGCCTTCTGATGCACAATCAATCCTGAATGTGATGATTCTAGCATCATCCAATATCCATGAATTTCAATTGACGCCTCTTTCCGGAGTAATTAATTTGCCAGACCAAATTTTCATACCATTTCAAGAGCGTATTTGTTGTTGGTGTATTAAATTAATCTTATTTAGCAAATTATAATTAGATTAGGATTTAGTGATTATTATTTGACGCCTCGTGGATTTAGTAATAATACTCCCACCATGCGATTATAATTATTTTTATGGGCCTTCTAAGCGTTAAATTTCAATTATTGTTGTTCGGGCGTTCTTCCAGTTTGCAAAAGCCTGTTCTCTATATATGATGCCGGCCAATCTATTCAAGCACCCAAAAAAAAAAAAAAAAAAAAAGAGAGTATAAGAATTGGAAACTTATACTCTATTTCTCCACAGTGTTTGAGTTTAAAATTGAAATTATATAGCTTCCTAAAAGTTATTATTTATTACTTCTTTCCTTCTTGAAAAAAGGAAAAAAGAAAAAAAGAGAGTTCATTTTTAGATAGGTACAACCTTTTGACAAAAAATATATAAAATAAAATACATTTACTGCACTAATAAGAGTATAATTTTTCATTTTTTGATATCCATATATGGTTATTATTGTTAATGCTCCTGGTTTTGTACTGATGAAATATGGGACTGGAAGAATTGATAAAAAGTGCTTCCAACATTGACTTAATACTACTAACTGAGAAGGGCATTGTGCCATTTATTGCACTCAAGATTGAGTGCCTTATTCTTGTTCAGGATGCTGAAATTTCAAACTTTGGGGACCTGGAAACCATTCGAGAAGGTTGTGTGGAGTACTGAAAAAATGTTGGACAGTTGAGAGTGGAGAGAAATGGAGTACTTCTGACTATGGAACTGACCCAAAAGAATGAAACCACAATCATCATTATAATTCCTTCAAGTCCAAACTTGAGAAGATTTGCAGTACAGAAAAACTGAAACAACAAACAGCACATCTACAAGTGAATTATAAAGGATCCACAATACAATCTGGTTTGTTTCATTCCACTCAAGCAAAGTTATATAATCCATTTCCAAAGCTTCAGCTATAAATCTCTTTAAGTCAGCACCAACTGGTTGGAATCCCATTCAGGAACCATTTCCCAATTGATCTTCTCCCTTTTAAATCCTTTCCAAGATGCAGATATAGCTCAGATGCAACAAGGGCTGTCTTGTCCATAACTGATCTGAAAGTTTTATACGAATGTGTTAGGTTATAAAGAATTGAAATACTTTTGATGATTACAAAAGAAAGGCAACATCCAGTGAAATGAAATTCTTTGAAAGACTTCCAGAATTATTTTGACAATGTACGAGTGGTTTTACCGCTAAATTCATTTAGTAAATAAAAAAGAAAGACGCACCTGACAACAAACTAGAAGAGAACCCCAGTCATCACTGTCATTTCTTCCAACTCCAGTCTTAGTATTTCAATTAACGCAGAATGAGGATCTTCAAATCTGAATTTCCATGTTCATCTGTTCTTCCTGAATTTGTTCAACTGAACTTGTTACAGAGTGACTACAGCCCAAGATTTCAATCGTTTCAAGAGTTGAAGTGTTTTCCAAACAAGATGGAATCTTTTTCAAAGACGTACATCTGTGCACTACCAACTTCTGAAGATGGGGAAATTGATCATCGGAGGCTGTCCACTCGACAATATCCAACTCAGCCAATTTCAAGAATATAAGTCTCGAGAATTGTCCTTCTTTCATATTCCATATTTTCCCTGAGAAAGAACGACCGCCTAACTTGAGAATCTCAAGATTCGGCAGTTTTCCAATACTCGAAATTTTTCTCCAGGGTAACCTAAATCCCGATAGAGTCAGCTTTTTAAGATTTGCTGGCAAGCCAAATTCAAAGGCAACAGGTGCCTTGTGTGAACCAAATTCAGACAACCCAAGTGATTCTAGCTCACTCAGAAAGCCAGGTACAACAATCCTTTTACACTGCTCAATACCAACCCAATTCTGGAAAAGTTTACATTTCAGTTTACGGATGTTTGGAAACTTTTTCATTTGCTTTTCCAAACTCCCCAAAGAAAAAAGAATTGCACATGAACAGCTCTCCAACTCATACAAACCAGAGGAATTCTCAAGATTTTCAATGGCAAAACTAAAACCACCAAAATCGTAACCACCAACGCAAATATGTCTCAATTTCCTCAGATTCCAGAGAGTATCGGGAAATGAAACCATTTTGCTTGGTGAATCCACAATAAAAGTTTCCAAGTACAAAAGGTTTCCGATGGACGAAGGGATCACGTCTATCTCACCTTGAACTGCCAAATATCTCAACTGAACAAGAAGTCCAATTTCACTGGGAAATACCGAACCCAAATTAATTTGACCAATATCTAACACACTGAGAAGCTTGAAGATGTGAAAAACGAATGAGAAATCAAGAACCTTGAATGTGAACCATTCGCTTTCAGTGAAGAAGAGTAGAGAACGTACACCAGGACAAAATAGCCTCGCCTCCTTGAAATGTGTTGGCTCAGACTGAATGCTTAACCTCCGTAAACTGCGTGGTGCATTAAATGCTAAAAGCTCATCATACCCACGTAATAGCTGGAAAAAATTTTCTTCTTTGGCTTTTGTTATGCAAAACTCATGTAGCAAATCATGAACTCGGCAAGCTTTAACACCACCTATGGATCTCCTGTTGGCAACCAGAACTAAGCTTCTTCCAATTAAATCCATGAGGTAATCTGTAGCAACATCTTCTATGCTCTTTAACTTAGTCTTCTGAACAAATCCTTCAGCAATCCATAACCAGATCAACTTCTTGGTTGAAACCTCTTGGTCTTCAGGAAACATCCCAAAATAAAGAAAGCATGGCTTCAAATAATCTGGTAAATGCCTGTAACTCAGCTCCAATATGTTCATGCATTGTTCTGTAGTAGAAAGGATGCCTGAACTTAAACTTTCCAGGATTTCATTCCAGTTCTCTTGCTCCATGTTAGCTAGAAGTCCAGCTACAATGACAATTGTTAGAGGTAATCCCTTACAATTTTCTGCAATTTGCTTCCCAAGTTCATATAACTCTGGAGGGCAACCTTTCCCAGGAATAACTTCCTTTGCAGTAACTTCCAGCTCTCATTAATGGTGAGTTGACGAAGAAAATGGGGCTCTTCGTCAAGCATGGCATGAGGAGCAACTTCTCGAAGTCGACTTGTCAAGATAATTCTACTTCCATTAGAATCATCAGGTAATGACTCTGCCAAGCTATTCCACACTTGAATGTCCCATACGTCATCCAAAAAGATGAGATATCTTTTTCCTTTCAAATGACGCCGAAGCTCTTCAGCTAAATCTTGTTCAGTTTTATCAGAATATCTCTCCGGATGATTGAGAAGCTCAAGTAGTACTTCCCTTTTATTGAATACTTGAGAAATGGAACACAATGCACGAACATGAAAATGGTACATAACTGTATTGCAGCGGTAAACTTTTGTGGCTAAGGAAGTTTTACCTTGTCCTGGCATACCCACAATGGCAATGATCCGCAGCTGCTTTGATCCTCTTGTAAGACGATCGGTAATCCATGTTGACTCATCATTAAAACCTACAACTTCGTCGATTTTTGGCGCACTGCTCTGTGTGGGTACATGACTAGATTTCTTGGTAACTTTGCTCGTTTTGACATCTTGTCTCCCGCCCGTGATAATCTTTGAGGCATCAGTCTTAATATTATCTATGTCTTCCATGATGGAATCATACAACACTGAAAATGAATTTGAAATGTCACCAACCACTAAGTGGTCAATGAGAGACTCCACCCTGTACGCAACCTCCATAGCACGATTCCAAAGGGTACGGAGTTCCTCCAGTTCAGTGTGCAGATCCACAATTTCCACCAAAATAGATCTTAAGAAGACAAGTTGTTCTTGGATTGTTTGAGCAAAACTTTGGGCATTTGAACCAGCCATACTAGTCACGTCCATCAGTTTCTCTTCGAGATAATCGATAAAACCCAACTCATTGGTCCTGCAAAAATTGAAGTTTGATTTTTCTGGTTCTTTCTCTTCAACTTGTTTCTGAATATGCTCAATTCTTGCCAACAAATCTTGGAGCTCAATATCTATTTTGATATCTTTCTGATAAAGTGAGAAGATTATGAGTCCAGCATCACATATCAGAACTCCTAAGAAATCCTTCATCTTCTCATCAAACTTGTTTTGCTGCTTAACGAGAATAGTTCTCGATAATCGTAATCCCTCATGCAGTACTTGCAGTTGATCCTTCACAGAAACCACAGGATAAGTATCCTGTTGTAGCATCTCCCATGTATTCCAAACAAGAAAATCAATGAAATCCTTCATTATCATTATAGGATCATCACCCACGTCTGAAATTGGAGCGTGTAATTGTGTCGATAATTTTGAGCTAGTCAGAGCTTGAGTGTAAGCCGCATAGATACGAGCATCAATAGGTTTGATCCTCCGCAGTAGTACTGAAATTTCTAGCTGCATTTCCTTGCAACACCATTCTTTGTCATACAATTTATATTGACACTTAAAAGATAGATGTGCTGCATTAACTGCAACGGCTTCAACGTGATTCAACAAATCTTGCAATTGTTGGTGCTCAACCCTTAGCAGCGTGGCAAAGCGGACAAAACATTTCAAGAATTTCATCACCTCCTCCAAGGATTCCATTAGTAAAACTTGTTCAAATCCCTTAAGTTCACTGAGAATTTCCACTAGATTCTCCAGAACGGAATTGGTGATTTCCATAACTTCATCTGTTGTTGGAGAAACTGATTGCTGCAACAAATCTGTCAAATTGATGTACCATTCTTCTATTTCTTTCTCGAAGGAGTTGATGTCGCCCGTAAATTGCTGAATCTTGGAACAAGCATCCTTATCTAATTGAGGTACAAAGCTCAGACAATAAGGGTGAATTTCCTGTGCATTTCTGTCGACCGCTTCTTCAATGCTTACCAGTAGAGATCCCAGACTACCTCCCTTGTTAGTGTTGTTGCCATCAGTCCTCACATGCATATCATTGCCCAACTTTCTCACACAGAGAATAAATGTTCTGAGATTCCGTAAGCGGCGCAGCAGCACCGTAACTCTCCTCCTCATGAAATTTACAGCGTAGGACTCCGAGCGCCTCGGATGCAAGCGGATTTTTGAAGATGTTGGGTAAACCCTAACAGAAGATATGTTATTCAGCAACTTCAGATCACCCATGGCAGTATCAATACAAGTAGTAATGAAGGCCATCTTGATCTTTCTGAAACTTTTCTGGATTCGAATGGCAAAGAAAATGAAGTCTTCTGAAAATCAAAGTGAAGATTAGAAACCAATTTAAATGGCGATCTAGGATATATTTCTGGAAAGTACCCAAAAAAAAAGAAGTGATCAGGTGTATATAATCAGTAGGCTTATGATGACGGTGAGGAAACAGTATATGGGATAGATGTGAGTCTTATGAAGGCTTTACAGGATAAAAAAAAAATGAAAAACTGGATTGCACTGAACCAAAAATGCTTATTAAGAGAAGAAAAGTTGAAAGAAGAAGCAAATTCAAAGTTTAGAGCTAGAAATGCACAATTACTATACTTTTCCACTGTAATGTGTTCAATCTCTGCCAATCTCATGTCAAAAGAAGAGTAGAAATAACGACAACAACAACGACATCAATGAAAAGATGATCGAAAGACTCGTTCCCTCTGGATATATATATATATATTTTATGCATTTTGTAGTTATTGTCAGCAGGGAAACATCCAGGAAACTCATCAATCATCATGTTTGGTAATCATGCATCACAACGTGGATGCCATTCAAAGACATGCAACTTGGATTTTTTTAATCTATCTTCTTTTTGGGTGGGTGGCCTCAAACACATACTACCGAGCGAAGAATTTGATGTTGCCACTGATTCAATAGATTTGCAACACTTGGGTTTTAACTAGTGGAAAGCTACATTTACTTTAAAAACCAGAGGAATCCATATTGGGAAGGCATCGGAGTTCATACTGACTAGTTTTGAAGACGTGTCGGCAGAGACTACGCCTTCTGATGCACAATCAATCCTGCATGTGATGATTCTAGGCTTTCTAGCATCATCCAATATCCATGAATTTAAATTGACGCCTCTTTCCGGAGTAATTAATTTGCCAGACCAAATTTTCATACCATTTCAAGAGCGTATTTGTTGTTGGTGTATTAAATTAATCTTATTTAGCAAATTATAATTAGATTAGGATTTAGTAATTATTATTTGACGCCTCGTGGATTTAGTAATAATACTCCCACCATGCGATTATAATTATTTTTATGGGCCTTCTAAGCGTTAAATTTCAATTATTGTTGTTCGGGCGTTCCTCCAGTTTGCAAAAGCCTGTTCTCTATATATGATGCCGGCCAATCTATTCAAGCACCCCCCCAAAAAAAAAAAGGAGTATAAGAATTGGAAACTTATACTCTATTTCTCCACAGTATTTGAGTTTAAAATTGAAATTATATAGCTTACTAAAAGTTATTATTTATTACTTCTTTCCTTCTTGAAAAAAGAAAAAAAGAAAAAAAGAGAGTTCATTTTTAGATAGGTACAACCTTTTGACAAAAAATATATAAAATAAAATACATTTACTGCACTAATAAGAGTATAATTTTTCATTTTTTGATATCCATATATGGTTATTATTGTTAATGCTCCTGGTTTTGCACTGATAAAATATGGGACTGGAAGAATTGATAAAAAGTGCTTCCAACATTGATTTAATACTACTAACTGAGAAGGGCATTGTGCCATAGAGTATTAATTTTTAGTTATTCGAAAATCCTATGCTGTAAGACATAGAGTATTAATTTTTAGAAATCGCAATTATTAACTTAAAATATTTAAATCAAATTATCAATAATTCACCAAAATAATATAATACATATACATTTAATTTGCGCCCACATATTCAATGTGAAATCAGAATATTACGAATTATATGATTAGGTTATGATTTGAATCTAATGATGACATACAATTTGATGGGAACCTGAACTAACATAATAATAATAATAATAACAATATATGTATTATTTCTATTAGTATTTTTTTTTTGGTAAAAAAAGGTACACTCAGTGATATAATATTATTCGTTTAATAACAAATAAAAAATGTTAATAATAAAAAGTTCTTAAATTGAAGAAATCTGAAATGGTAGTGCAAAACATGGTCAAACAGGTTAACTCAAAGAAACCATTGTAATACAATTTCCATCTTCAAACGTCTTTTGCCAAGTTAAACAGCCATCCATGATGCCCACTAACAAGAATATGCAAACTCTTGATTCCTACCATGATACCCACTAACACTAATTGCAAAGGCAGTTAGAAAGCCAAGAGTTTGTGAATTCTTGTTATATAAAGTGAGTGTGTGGTGAAATTGATGAGACGGTGTGCTGTAGAAAACTACAAAAGAAAAGTCTTTTTCTAATTCTCTCTATTGCAAAGGAAGCATTTTAATCTGTGGACAGTAGATATAGTTCATCGCGTGATTATATTCCGACCCGTGATACAAATAAGTCATTCTTGGGCATTTTCCGCATGTATTTTGTATACGATAATTTGGAATATGTTTCCAACAGCCACCAAACCAAGTTAATGAAAAATGATTGAGTAATTTGAGAACCTCAAGACTAGGCTGTTTTTCAATTGTCAAAATTTTACTCCATGGTAACTCATAGTTAGTCAAAGTCAGGTTTTTGAGATTTCCTGGAATAAAAAAACTCGGTCTGATGCCAATGTCCAAAATGGGGAAAAAATGTTGCATACATTCGTTGCATCTTTACTTTTGGTATAATAAGTTGATATTATAATTTCTTTTTTTTACTCTCTATTATCTCTAATTTATAGGTTGTTTTCTTTAATTGTATTTGGCCGTACAACCCTACGTGGTGCAACATGTGTATAGAATATTTTCTCAACCAATGAAGACAAATAAAGAGATTCTAGCTGATTCAGAAAGTCAGGTGGGATGACCTTACTCAAATCCTCACCTTTCATCAAAGAGTTTGCATTTCAGTTTATGAATATTTGGAAAGATTCTATGTTTGCTCTTCCATGCTGCCCAAAGTAGACGTAACTAAACCAGAAAAGCTCTCCAACTCAAGTAAACAAGAGGAACTGTCAAGAAATTTGGCGGACAAACCAGAACCAGCAGAATTTATACCCATCAATATCTGAAAATGTCTTAATTTCGTTAGAAACCAGAGATTATCGGGGAGATAAACCATCCCTACAAGTGCGTGTACAATAGAAGTTTCCATGTTTGAGAGGAAACCTATGGAAAATGGGATGGCTTCCTTCTAACCACCAACCGCCATATATCTCAACTGTCCAAGAAACACTATTGAACTTGGGAATTCATAGCCTAAATTTATTTGCTCTATATATCCAACACCGTAACAAGTTTAAAGATGTGAGGGATGAATGAGATATCAATCCAATTTGCTACAAACATTTCGATCTGTTTGGGTGAAGAAGAGTACGAATTGAACCCGATGACAAAATAGCCTTGAATCCTTAAGAAAACATGGCTTGAAATAATCTGGCATTTCTGTTTAGGCTTAGACTGAATGCATAACTTGAGTAACAAAACATGGCTTGAAATAATCAGGCAAATGTTTGTAACTCGGCTCTAATGAATTCATGCATTGCTCTATACTAGAAATTTGCTCCCATAGTATTCAAAATCTCGATATAATTCTATCGATCTTACAATTTTATGATTCAAATTTACTAAGACGATCCCGATTCTAACTACGATACTATATTTATTATGTGAATAAAATATAGTTAAATTTACTCAAAAAAAACTTTCATATCTAAGCAAAATTAAGATTTATCATTATATAAATAATTTAATTAGTTTAATCATACTTTTATTAGTTTTTAACAATAAATAAATGAATTAGACATAAACACCCTTCGATCACTACAACAACTAAATATTGAGAAAATCATATAAAATGTTATAAAAAATAAAAATTGAAGTAAGATCATTTAATTATAAATTGTATATAAATTAATTTTTTACATATCTATTCATATATTGATTAATAATTTCTTTAAAAATAATTTATAAAATGTATTTTTTTCAATTTTTTAAAAATCTTATAATTCTACAATTTGATCCCACCGATCTGATCTTACTACTCTAAATTAATTTTGTGTAAAATCTCGATCCTATAAACTATGTTTGCTCCACTACCTCTTTCCAACCATCTTGCTTCAGAGTTGCAAGAAGTCTAGAAATCGTTGATTAGTGCGATTATAATTATTTTTATGGGCCTTCTAAGCATTAAATTTCAATTATTGGGCTGCAATACTTTGGGCGTTTCTCCAGTTTGCAAAAGCCTGTTCTCTATGATGCCGGCCAATCTATTCCAGCACCCAAAAATAATAATAATAATAATAATAATAAGTATAAGAACTGAAAACTTATACTCTATTTCTCCACAGTATTTGAGTTTAAAATTGAAATTATATAGCTTACTAAAAGTTATTATTTATTACTTCTTTCCTTCTTGAAAAAAGAAAAAAAGAAAAAAAGAGAGTTCATTTTTAGATAGGTACAACCTTTTGACAAAAAATATATAAAATAAAATACATTTACTACACTAAAAGAGTATAATTTTTCATTTTTGGATATCCATATATGGTTATTATTGTTAATGCTCTTGGTTTTGTACTGGAAAAATATGTGACGGGAATAATTGATAAAAAGTGCTTCCAACATTGATTTAAGTAGATAATATCATTTATCTCCTTCAAATTTTTGTAATATAACAAATCGAATCTCGTAATTTAAAAAAATAATAATCAGGCACTTGACTAACAGTTAACTTAACTGAAATTGAAAAAAAGGACGAAAAAGTTCTTAAAAAATTTAATATAGTTTAAAATTTTTTATTAAATTTTTAAAAAGACAAAAAAAGAAGAAATTTAAAGGCAAAAATTTAATAAAATTTTTTAAACTATATAATAAAAAATTTTAAACTAGAAAGATGAAAAAAATCTCAAAAAATTTGAGCTTAAAAAACAAAATAACTATATAATAATTTTTTGTCTTTTTGCATTAAAATTTTTAACATAGTTTTACATAATTTTAATGGCATTTTAGTAGCTATTAAGAAGAAATTTGCTCCAATTTTAACTACATAGTTATTGGGGAGAGATTTTTTTAATTGTAGTTATTATATAATCCACCAATTAGAAAATTAGAAATACTTGTGGAGGACAAAATAGTAGTAGTTTTTACTTTAGTTGTGTTTTTTTTTTGTTCATATTTGGTCTTAATAGTTTTAGCATTGACTAATACTATTCAATTGATTAATTTGTCATTTGACATATGTGTAACGTAAAAAATATTTAATCCAACTTAGAGTCTATTCTAACTCGTTCAGTTAGGTTAGTTTTGTCACTCCAAACTAAAACTAGAGCAAGGAATTATTTAGAATTTTTATTCAATCCTTTTACAGTATTTTTAATTACTTATGTGATATTTCAATATTTTCTCAACTTGGTGTTTGTTTTTTTTTTCTTAACAAAGAACAAAGGGAAGCTAGAAAAATAGAAAAAAAAAATAGTATAAGAATGGGAAACTTATACACTATTTCTTCCCAATATTTGAGTTTAAAATTGAAATTATGTATTACTTCTTTCCTTCTTGAAAAAAAAAAAAAAGAGATTTCAGTTTTAGATAGGTACATCCTTTTTACAAAAAAATATAAAATAAAATACATTTACTGCAATAATAAGAGTATAATTTTTCATTTTTGGATATCCATATATAGTTATTATTGTTAATACTCCTGGTTTTGTACTGGAAAAATATGGGACTGGAAGAATTGATAAAAAGTGGTTCCAACACGACTAACTGAGAAGACCATTGTGCCCTTTATTGCACTGAAGATTGAGCGCCTTACTTCCTGTTCAGGATGCTGAAATTTCAAGCTTTTGGGACCTGGAAACCATTCGAAAAGGTTGTCTGGAGTACTGAAAAAATGTTGGACAGTTGAGAGTAGAGAGTAATGGAGTACATCTGACTATGCAACCCAACCAAAAGAATGAAACCACAATCATCATCAATATATATCCTTCAAGTCCAAACTTGAAAAGATTTGCAGTACAGAAAAACTGAAACAGCAAACAGCACATCTACAACTAAATTATATAGGATCCACAATACAATCTGGTTTGTTTCATTCCACTCCAACAAAAGTTATATAATCCATTTCTAAAGCTTCAGCTATCAATCTCTTGAAGTCAGCACCAACTGGTTCGAATTCCATTCAGGAACCATTTCCCAATTGATCTTCTCCCTTTTAAATCCTTTCCAAGACGCAGATATTGCTCCAACTTCAAAAAGGGCTGCCTTGACCATAACTTATCTGAAAGTTTTGTACGAATGTGTTAGGTTATTGAGACTTGAAATACTTTTGATGATGACAAAAGAGAGGCAGCATCCAGTGAAATGAAATTATTTTGACAATGTACTAGTGGTTTTACCGCTAAATTCATTTAGTAAATAAAAAAGAAAGACGCACCTGACAACAAACCCCTGTCATCACTGTCACTTCTTCCGACTCCAGTCTTAATCTTCAAATTCTTGGAAAACGAGGATCTTGAAATCTGAATTTCCCATGTTCATCTGTTCTTCCTCAATTTGTTTGACTGAACTTGTTACAGAGTGACTACAGCGAACTATTTCAATCGTTTCGAGAGTTGAAGTGTTTTCCAAACAAGATGGAATCTCTCTCAAAAATCTACATCTGTGCACTACTAACTTCTGAAGATGGGGAAATTGATCATCGGAAGCAGCTGTCCACTTGACAATATTCAACTCAGCCAATTTCAAGAATCTAAGTCTCGAGAATTCTCCTTCTTCCATATTCCATATTTTCCCTGAGAAAGAACCATCGACTAACTTGAGAACCTCAAGATTCGGCAGTTTTCCAATACTCGAAATTTTACTCCAGGGTAACCCAAATCCAGAAAGAGTCAGCTTTTTAAGATTTGATGGCAAGCCAAACTCAAAGCCGAAACGTTTTCTTGCTGCGTTTCGCATATGTTTTCCCAACGGATAATATTTAGACAACCCAAGTGATTCTAGCTGACTTAGAAAGTCAGGTACAACAATCCTCTTACAATTCTGGGAAAGTGCACATTTCAGTTTACGGATGTTTGGAAACTTTTTCAGTTGCTTTTCCATGCTCCGCCGGGAAGAAAAAATCACACCGGAACAGCTCTCCAACTGATACAAACCAGAGGAATTCTCAAGATTTTCAATGGCAAAACTAAAACCACTAGAAAGGTACCAACAACCTACGTAAATATGTCTCAATTTCCTCAGGTTCCAGAGAGTATTGGGAAATGAAACCGTGTTGCCTCTTGAATGCAAAATAAAAGTTTCCAAGTACAAAAGGTTTCCGATGGATGAAGGGATCACGTCTATACTTCCTTGAACTGCCAAATATCTCAACTGAGCAAGAAGTTCAATTTCACTGGGAAATACCGAACCGAAATTAATTTCACAAATTTCTAACACACTGAGAAGCTTGAAGATGGAAATGACGAATGAGATATCAAGAGCCTTCCGTTTGAGCCATTCTGTTTCAGTGAAGAAGAGTAGAGAACGTACACGAGGACAAAATAGCCTCGCCTCCTTGAAATGGCTTGACTCAGAATGAATGCTTAACCTCCGTAAGCTGAGTGGTACCTTAAATGCTGAAAGCTCATCAAATCCACGTAACAGCTGGAAAAAATATTCTTCTTTGGCTTTTGTCACGCAAAAATCATGTACCAAATCATGAACTCGACAAGCTTTGACACCGCCTATGGATCCTCGTTTGGCAACCAGAACTAAGCTTCTGCTGATTAAATCCTCCAGGTAATCTGTAGCAACATCTTCTATGCACTTTATCGTAGTCTTCTGAACAAATCCTTCAGCGATCCATAACCAGATCAACGTCTTGGTTGAAAGTTTTTGGTCTTCAGGAAACATCCCAAAATGAAGAAAGCATGGCTTCAAATAATCTGGTAAATGCTTGTAACTCAGCTCCAATATGTTCGCGCATTGCGCTGTGGTAGCAAGTTTTCCTGACCTTAAACTTTCCAGAGTTTCATTCCATTTCTCTTGCTCCGTATTAGCTAGAAGTCCAGCTACAACGACAATTGTCAGAGGTAATCCCTTACAATTTTCTGCAATTTTCATCCCAAGTTCATATAATTCTGGAGGGCAACCTTTCGCAAGGGATAGCTTCCTTTGCAGTAACTCCCAGCTCTCATTAATGGTGAGTTGACGAAGAAAATGAGGCTCTTCGTCAAGCATGGCATGAGGAGCGACATCCCGAAGTCGACTTGTCAGGATAATTCTACTTCCATTAGAATCGTCAGGCAATGACTCTGCCAAGCTATTCCATACTTGAATGTCCCATACGTCATCCAAAAAGATGAGATATCTATTTCCTAGCAACTGACGTCGGAGCTCTTCAGCTAAATCTTCTTCAGTCATTACAAAATATCTCTCTGGAAGCTTTGTAACAATATGATTGAGAAGCTCAAGTAGCACTTTCCCTTTGTTGAATACTTGAGAAATGGAACACAATGCACGAACATGAAAATGGTACCTGACTGTATTACAATGGTAAACTTTTGTGGCTAAGGAAGTTTTCCCTTGTCCTGGCATACCCGCAATGGCAATGATCCGCAACTGCCCTGATCCTCTTGTAAGCCGATCGGTAATCCATGTTGACTCATCATCAAAGCCTACAACTTCGTCGATTTTTGGTGCACTGCTCCGTGTGGGTACATGACTAGATTTCTTGGCAACTTTGTTCATTTTAAGATCTTGTATCTTGCCCGAGCTAATCTTTGAGGCATGAGTCTTAATATTATTGATGTCTTCTACGATGGAATCAAATAAACCTGAAAAAGAATTTGAAACATCTCCAACCACTAAGTGGTCAATGAGAGACTCCACCCTGTATGCAACTTCCATAGCACGATTCCAAAGGGCACGGAGTTCCTCCAGTTCAGTGGGCAGATCCACAATTTCCACCAAAATAGATCTTAAGAAGACAAGTTGTTCTTGGATTGTTTGAGCAAAACGTTGGGCATTTGAAGCCGCCTTGCTACTTGTCACGTTCTTCAGGTTTTCTACGAGATAATCGACGAAACCCAACTCATTGGTCCTGCAAAAGTTAAACTTTGATGTTTCTGGATCTTTCCCTTCAACTTGTTTCTGAATATGCTCAATTCTTTCCATCAAATCTTGGAGCTCAGTACCTATTTTGATATCTTTCTGATAAAGTGAGAAGATTATGAGTCCAGCATCACATATCAGAACTCCAAAGAAATTCTTCATGTTCTCATCAAACTTGTTTTGCTGCTTAACGAGAATAGTTCTCGATAATCTTAATCCCTCATGCAGTGCTTGCAGTTGATCCTTCACAGAAACCACAGGATAAGTATCCATTTGTAGTATCTCCCATAGATTAGATACAAGATAATAACTGAAATCCTTCATTATCATTATAGGATCATCATCCACGTCTGAAATGGGTAATTGTTTCAATGATTTTGAGCTAGTCAGAACTTGAGTGTAAATCTCATAGATACGAGCATCAATAGGTTTGATCCTCCGCAGTAATACTGAAATTTCAAGCTGCATTACCTTGCACCACCTTTCTTTGTCATACATTTTATACTGACACTTAAAAGATAGATGTGCTGCATTAACTGCAACGGCTTCAATGTGATTCAACAAATCTTGTAATTGTCGGCGCTCAACCCTTCTCAGCGTGGCAAAGCGGACAAAACTTTTCAAGAATTTCATCATCTCCGCCAAGGATTCCATTACAAAAGCTAGTTCATATTTCACAGAGTGACTGAGAATATCCACTAGATTCTCCAGAACGGAATTGGTGATTTCCATAACTTCATCTGTTGTTGGAGAAACTGATTGCTGCAACAAATCTGTCAAATTGATGTACCATTCTTCTATTTCTTTCTCGAAGGAGTTGATGTCGCGTTTAAATTGCCAAAGCTTGTGACTAGCAGCCCAAGCTAATCTAGCTTCAAAGCTCAGACAATAAGGGTGAATTTTCTGTGCCTTTCTGCCAACCGCTTCTTCAATCCCTGCCAGTAGAGATCCCAGACTACCTCCTTTGTTAGTGTTGTTGCCATCAGTCCTCACATGCATACTTCTCACACAGAGAATAAACGCTTCTTCAATCCTTACCAGTAGAGATCCCAGACTACCTCCCTTGTTTGTGTTGTTGCCATCAGTTCTCACATGCATATCATTGCCCAAATTCCTCACACAGAGAATAAATGTTCTGAGATTCCGTAAGCGGCGCAGCAGCTCCGGAACTTGAATCCACATCAGTAGTCTTACAGTTGGGGTCGCTGGCTGCTCCGGACCATCCAAGATGCTTGAACATATGTTATTCAGCAACTTCAGATCACCCATGGCCGTGTCAATACAAGTAGTAATTAAGGCCATCTTGATCTTTCTGAAACTTTTCTGGATTCGAATGGCAAAGAAATGAAGTCTTCTGAAAATCAAAGTGAAGATTAGAAACCAATTTACATGGTGATCTAGGATATTTTGCTGGAAAGTACCCCACAAAAAAAAGTGATCCGGTGTATATAATCAGTGGGCTTATGATGAAGGTGAAGAAACAGTATATGGGATAGATGTGAGTCTTATCAAGGCTTCAAATGACATAAAAAAAATGAAAAACTGGATTGCACTGAACCAAAAATGCTTATTAAGGGAAGAAAAGTTGAAAGAAAAGCAAATTCAAAGTTTAGAACTAGAAATGCACAATTACTATACTTTTCCGGTGCGACCTCTATCTAAGATAAAACATCAATAAATCATTGTCGCATGCAAATGAAAGGAATCCATGTGATTACCCTTTTCCACTGTAATGTGTTCAATCTCTGCCAATCTCATATCAAGAAGAGTAGAAATAAGGTGTGGCGGGTGAACGCGTAACCATAAGACAACAACCACAGTATCAAAGAAAAGATTATGGAAAGACTCCCTCCCTCTCGACTACGCCTTCTGATGCACAATCAATCTTGAATGTGCGGATTCTAGCATCATACATAATTTAAATTGACGCCTCTTTCCGGAGTAATTAATTTGCCAGACCAAATTTCGCCTATTTGTTAGTGTATTAAATCAAATTTATTTACTAATTATAATTAAATTAGAATTTAGTCATTATTATTTAATTGTATTTGAATCGTTTTAGGAAAATAGATTTTGAATAGGACTTGATTATCAAATTCTAATTATTTTTTATTATGGGGTCTATATAAAGGACCCATAGGTATTAATTTTAGTGAAACCCCATGGGTATTAATTTTAGTGAGACTCATTAAAATAAAAAAAAAATCCAAGAAAAATAGAGTTGTGAAGAGTAGCAGTTTCTTCCTATCATTTGTTTTTGAAGTGTATGGCTTTTTTCTTAATTTATTGTTAACCTCCAAATAAATTGTTTTTGTTGTTTTCCCATTGCATGATCATTATACATAAGATTTTTAAATTTTACATGTGGTACCAACGCTAGTAATATTAAATTGTTAGTTTCTTGATTCTGATGATTTTTAATAAGGGAGGCTAAAAGTTGTTTGTTAGTCATGGATGATTGAAACATAATATGTGTTGTTCCAAAACTTCAGGGAAAACAAAATTATAAATTTTGGAGAATTTAAATGAAAATATATTTTCGAGCATACAATTTGCTACATTTCCTTCAAAAGGAGGTATTAGATAATGCCGATACCGAAACCAAAAGAAACGTATATTTGAATTTATTTCAAATTCAACGAGTAGTTGATATGTCATAAAATTTGTATTGTTAAAACTACCAAACAAGTATAAGATATTTTGAAAAGAGCATATATTGGCATAGATCAAATTCGAAAAAATAATGTGTTATTATTGAAAAAAAATTTGAGTTGTGTACTATGGAGAAATCTAAAAGGAATGAGAACTATTTTCCCATTTGTTGAATATTGAAAACAAGATAGAATTTAATAGGTATATTCTTAATTATGAATTCTTTGTGGAAAAAGTTCTCAATTCTCTATCTTTAAAGTTTGATTACATTGTAGCAATTATATTGGAAACTAAAGATTTATCTATTTTGAGCACTGAAGAATTACAAAGTTCATTAATTTTTCATGAACAAAAAATTGATGGGAAACTTATAAGCTACTAGAACAAATATCAAAACCTCAAGATACTATGATAATTGAGGAAGAAAATGTTTCCAATTTGGAGTAAGAAAATATTTCAGAGGCTTTCACCGAGGTTAAATTTTGATAGTTTTCACAATCCTATCTTTTCAAAATTGATGTGAGCAACGAGATTAGCAATCAATGGGCTGAAAGCATCAATGGAAGCGGATGACTGACATGATTGACCATAGTTGCTCTCTCTCAATTTGAAATTGCTCAATTTATGTTCTAGTAAATTCAGGAATCTAAGAGAACTAGTCCGAACAATCATGATCCATCAATAACATCTTAGTGTAAACAAGAAAAAAAATTTTAGCTTGAAAAACATACAAAACATGGAAAGAGCAGTCCAAATAGTTATTACCTTAACTTGCAGTCATGACCTTGTTTCCATAGATAAGCCAAGAGCAGACAAAATGAAACCCCCTCAGGCAATCTTCAATCCATTTTCCTTTTTTTTGGCTTTTGACTCAAGTCCCTAATGGAAAAATTGAGAGTTGAAATGATCAAGTGTATATGTAATAGTAGGCTTATGATGAGGTTACTGATGAAGGTGAGCAAACAGTATATGGGATAGATGTGAGTTATGACAAGGCTTTGCAGGATATGAAAGGCAGGGAACAAAAGAGTTACAATGAAAGAAAAACTGGATTGCACTGAACCAAAGAAGCTTATTAAGGGATGGAAAGTTGAAGAAAATTCAAAGTTTAGAATTAGAAATGCACAATCCCTACCATAATTTTCTTGTGCGACCTGTCTAAGATAAAATAGCAATATATCGTTGTCGTATGCAAATGAAAGGAATCCATGTAATTGGACTATTCCATTATAATGTGTTTAATCTTGCCAATCTCATATCAAAAGAAGCGTAGAAAAAGGGAAAACGACTATGATATCAATGACATGATTCTTGAAAGACTCCCTCCCTGTGGGTATATTTTATGCATTTTGTAACTATTGTCAGCAATGGAACATCCAGGAAACTCATCAATCATCGTGTTTGTGGTAAGCATGGACCCATTCAAATTTCAAAGACAATGAAATTTGTGGATTTTTTTTCTCTATCTTCTTTCTGGGTGGGTGGCCTAACACACAATATTGATTAATCACCCAATTATATTGATTCTTAACATCAATTATTTATTTGGAGCAAAGAATTTGATGTTGCCCCTGACTCAATAGAGTTGCAACACTTGTGCTATATATATAATATATTACACAAACCAGAAGAATCCTACAAGGTATATCCATTGCTGAGAAGTAATTGAAGTTCAGTTCATACTGACTGGCATAAACAGCCTTCAAACTTGCAGTAACTTTTGAAGCCGTATCGGCAGAGCCCATGCCTCCTGGTGCACAATCAATCCTCAATGTGCTGATTTTAGCATTATACATGAATTACACAGCTCTCTCAGGAGTAATTAATTTGCCAGACCAAATTTCATACCATTTCATACTTGAAATGTCACAAAAAGTTCGTAAAAGTTTTGAGCTGCTGGTACATGAGTACAAAGGCATTGCAAGAGAGAGCTTCTGATGATCACTGGTATTGAAAATTTTTATATTTTCATACCATTTCATACATCCATTATATTTTTATTTGTAGTGTAGTAAATCGATCATATAATTTCTGTTTTTTACCACTATTACATATATAGACTGTCACTCTAATTTATAGGTTATCTCTGACTGAACAATCTGCGTGATGCAACATGTGTATGGAATATTTTCTCAAACACATAGAGACAAACGAAGAGATTCTAACTGACTCGGAAAGTCAAGTACGATGATCTTACTCAAATCCTCACCTTTCATCAAAGGGTTTGCATTTCAGTTTATGAATATTTGGAAACATTCTATGTTTGCTCTTCCATGCTGCCCAAAGTAGCATTAACTAAACCAGAAAAGCTCTCCAACTCATGTAAACAAGAGGAACTGTCAAGATATTTGGCGAACAAACCAGAACCAGCAGAATATATACCCACCAATATCTGAAGATGTCTTAATTTCGTTAGAAACCAGAGATTATCTGGCAGATAAACCATCCCTACAAGTGTATGCACAATAGAAGTTTCCAAGTTTGAGAGAAAACCTATGGAAAATGGGATGGCTTCCATCTGACCTCCAACTGCCATATATCTCAATTGTCCAAGAAGCACTGTTGAACTTGGGAATTCATAACCTCAATTTATTTGCTCCTTATATCCAACACCGTAACAAGTTTGAAGATGTAAGGGATGAATGAGATATCAATCCAATTTGCTAGAAACATTTCTGTTTGGGTGAAGAAGAGTAGGGATTGAACCCGAGGACAAAATAGCCTTGAATCCTTAAAATCCTTAGACTCAGACTGAATGCATAACCTGAGTAAGAAAACATGGCTTGAAATAATCTGACAAATGTTTGTAACTCAGATCTAATGAATTCATGCATTGCTCTGTACTAGAAATTTGCTCCCATAGTTTTCAAAATTCTAATATGATCCTAACGATCCTATGATTCTATGTTCCAAATTTATTAAAATGATTCCGATTCTAACTACGATACTACATTTATTATGTGAATAAATTATAGTTAAATTTGCTTTAAAAATAAAACTTCCATATCTAAGTAAAATTAAGATTTATCATCACATAAATAACTTAATTAGTTTAATCATATTTTTATTAATTTTTAACAATAAATAAATAAATTCGACATAAATGCCATTCGATTGCAACAACTAAAATATTGAGAAAACTATATAAAATGTTATAAGAAATGAAAATTGAATTAAGATTATTTCATTATAAACTATATATGAATTTTTTACATGTTTATTCAATATATTGATTAATAATTTCTTTAAAAATAATTTATAAATTATATTTTTCTCAATTTTTTTAAAATTTTACAATCCTACGATCCGATCCCACTGATCTGATCCTACTACTCTAAATCGCTTTTCTGTACAATTCCAATCCAATAAACTATGTTTGCTATAGTACCTCTTTTCAACCGTCTTGTTCCAGAGTTGTAAGAAGTCTAGCAACCGTTAATTAGTGCGATTATAATTATTTTTATGGGCCTTCTAAGCATTAGATTTCAATTATTGGGCTGCAACACTTTGGGCTTTCCTCCAGTTTGCAAAAGCCTGTTCTCTATGATTCCGGCCAATCTATTCAAGCACCCAAAAAAATAAAAAATAGTATAAGAACTGGAAACTTGTACTCTATTTCTCCCCAGTATTCGAGTTTAAAATTGAAATTATATAACTTACTAAAAGTTATTATTATTACTTCTTTCCTTCTTGAAAAAAGAAAAGAAAAAAAATTAGTTCGTTTTTAGATAGGTACAACCATCTTCCAAAAAATATATAAAATAAAATACATTTACTGCAATAATAAGAGTATAATGTTTCAATTTTGGATATCCATATGTAGTTATTATTGTTAATACTCCTGGTTTTGTACTGGAAAAATATGGGACTGGAAGAATTGATAAAAAGTGGTTCCAACACGACTAACTGAGAAGAGCATTGTGCCCTTTATCGTACTGAAGATTGAGCGCCTTACTTCCTGTTCAGGATGCTGAAATTTCAAGCTTTTGGGACCTGGAAACCATTCGAAAAGGTTGTCTGGAGTACTGAAAAAATGTTGGACAGTTCAGAGAAATGGAGTACTTCTGACTATGGAACTGAACCAAAAGAATGAAACCACAATCATCATCAATATATATCCTTCAAGTCCAAACTTGAAAAGATTTGCAGTACAGAAAAACTGAAACAGCAAACAGCACATCTATAACTCAATTATAAAGGATCCACAATACAATCTAGTTTGTTTCATTCCACTCAAGCAAAAGTTATATAATCCATTTCGAAAGCTTCAGCTATCAATCTCTTTAAGTCAGCACCAACTGGTTTGAATCCCATTCAGGAACCATTTCCCAATTGATCTTCTCCCATTTAAATCCTTTCCAAGATGCAGATATTGCTCCAACTGCAGCAAGGGCTGCCTTGACCATAACTTATCTGAAAGTTTTGTACGAATGTGTTAGGTTATCGAGACTTGAAATCCTTTTGATGATGACAAAAGAGAGGCAGCATCCAGTGAAATGAAATTCTTTGAAAGACTTCCAGAATTATTTTGACAATGCACGAGTGGTTTTACCTCTAAATTTATTTAGTGAAAAAAAAAGAAAGACTCACCTGACAACTAACCAGAAGAAGAGAACCCCAGTCCTCACTGTCACTACTTCCAACTCCAGTCTTAATCTTTAAATTCTTGCAAGATGAGGATATTCAAATCTAAATTTCCCATGTTCATCTGTTCTTCCTGAATTTGTTTGAATGAACTTGTTACAGAGTGACTACAGTCAACGATTTCAATCGTTTCAAGAGTTGAAGTGTTTTCCAAACAAGATGGAATCTCTTCCAAGAACTCACAGCTTGCCACTACTAACTTCTGAAGATGGGGAAATTGATCATCGGAAGCTGTCCACTTGACAATATCCAACTCAGCCAATTTCAAGAATCTAAGTCTCGAGAATTCTCCTTCTTCCATATTCCATATTTCCCCTGAGAAAGACTCACTGAGTAACTTGAGAACCTCTAGATTAGGCAGTTTTCCAATGCTCGAAATTTTACTCCAAGGCAACCCAAATTCAGATAGAGTCAGCTTTCTAAGATTTGCTGGGAGACCAAATTCAAAGTCAACAGTTTTCCTGTATGGACCAAATCCAGACAACCCAAGTGATTCTAGTTGACTCAGAAAGTCAGGAACAATAATAAGGTCACAATTCTTAGTATCAACCCAATTCTGGAAAAGTTTACATTTCAGTTTACGGATGTTTGGAAACTTTTTCATTTGCTTTTCCAAACTCCCCAAAGAAAAAAGAATTGCACCTGAACAGCTCTCCAACTCATACAAACCAGAAGAATTCTCAAGATTTTCAATGGCAAAACTAAAACCACCAAAATCGTAACGACCAACGCAAATATGTCTCAATTTCCTCAGATTCCAGAGAGTATCGGGAAATGAAACCATTTTGCCTCGTGAATCCACAATAAAGGTTTCCAAGTATAAAAGGTTTCCGATGGATGAAGGGATCACGTCTATCTTACCTTTAACTGCCAAATATCTCAACTGAACAAGAAGTCCAATTTCACTGGGAAATACCGAACCGAAATTAATTTGACCAATATCTAACACACTGAGAAGCTTGAAGATGTGAAAAACGAATGAGATATCAAGAACCTTGCGTTTGAACCATTCTCTTTCAGTGAAGAAGAGTAGAGAACGTACACCAGGACAAAATAGCCTCGCCTCCTTGAAATGTGTTGGCTCAGACTGAATGCTTAACCTCCGTAAACTGCGTGGTGCATTAAATGCTAAAAGCTCATCATACCCACGTAATAGCTGGAAAAAATTTTCTTCTTTGGCTTTTGTGATGCAAAACTCATGTAGCAAATCATGAACTCGGCAAGCTTTAACACCACCTATGGATCTCCTGTTGGCAACCAGAACTAAGCTTCTTCCAATTAAATCCATGAGGTAATCTGTAGCAACATCTTCTATGCTCTTTAACTTAGTCTTCTGAACAAATCCTTCAGCAATCCATAACCAGATCAACTTCTTGGTTGAAACCTCTTGGTCTTCAGGAAACATCCCAAAATAAAGAAAGCATGGCTTCAAATAATCTGGTAGATGCTTGTAACTGAGCTCCAATGTGTTGATGCATTGCCCTGTAGTAGAAAGGATGCCCGAACTTAAACTTTCCAGGATTTCATTCCAATTCTCTTGCTCCATGTTAGCCAGAAGTCCAGCTACAATGACAATTGTCAGAGGTAATCCCTTACAATTTTCTGCAATTTGCATCCCAAGTTCATATAATTCTGGAGGGCAACCTTTTGCAAGGGATAACTTCCTTTGCAGTAACTCCCAGCTCTCATTAATGCTGAGTTGACGAAGAAAATGAGGCTCTTCGTCAAGCATGGCACGAGGAGCAACATCCCGAAGTCGACTTGTCAAGATAATTCTACTTCCATTAGAATCGTCAGGTAATGACTCTGCCAAGCTATTCCATACTTGAATGTCCCATACGTCATCCAAAAAGATGAGATATCTATTTCCTAGCAACCGACGTCGGAGCTCTTCAGCTAAATCTTGTTCAGTCATTACAAAATATCTCTCCGGAAGCTTTATAACAATATGATTCAAAAGCTCAAGTAGCACTTTCCCTTTGTTGAATACTTGAGAAATGGAACACAATGCACGAACATGAAAATGGTACCTGACTGTATTACAGTGGTAAACTTTTGTGGCTAAGGAAGTTTTACCTTGTCCTGGCATACCCACAATGGCAATGATCCGCAACTGCTCTGATCCTCTTGTAAGCCGATCGGTAATCCATGTTAACTCATCATCAAAACCTACAACTTCGTCGATTTTTGGTGCACTGCTCCTTGTGGGTTCATGACTAGATTTCTTGGAAACTTTGTTCGTTTTGACATCTTGTCTCTTGCCCGTGATAATCTTTGAGGCATCAGTCTTAATATTATCGATGTCTTCCATGATGGAATCATACAACGCTGAAAAGGAATTTGAAATATCTCCAACCACTAAGTGGTCAATCAGAAACTCTACTCTCTCTGCTACCTGCAGAACACGATTCCACAGAGTATGGAGTTCCTCTAGTTCGTTGTGCAGATCCACAATTTCCACCAAAATAGATCTTAAGAAGACAAGTTGTTCTTGGATTGTTTGAGCAAAACGTTGGGCATTTGAAGCCGCCTTGCTACTCCACACGTTCTTCAGGTTTTCTACGAGATAATCGACAAAACCCAACACATTGGTCCTGCAAAAGTTAAAGTTTGATGTTTGTGGATCTTTCCCTTCAACTTGTTTCTGAATATGCTCAATTCTTTCCATCAAATCTTGGAGCTCAGTACCTATTTTGATATCTTTCTGATAAAGTGAGAAGATTATGATTCCAGCATCACATATCAGAACTCCAACGAAATCCTTCATGTTCTCATCAAACTTGTTTTGCTGCTTAACGAGAATAGTTCTCGATAATCTTAATCCCTCATGCAGTACTTGCAGTTGATCCTTCACAGAAACCAGAGGATAAGTATCCATTTGTAGTATCTCCCATAGATTAGATACAAGAAAATAAATGAAATCCTTCATTATCATTATAGGATCATCATCCACGTCTGAAAAGGGAGCATGCAATTGTGTCGAGAATTTTGAGCAAGTCAGAGCTTGAGTGTAAGTCGCATGGACACGAGCATCAATAGGTTTGATCTTCTGAAGTAGTACAGAAATTTCAGGCTGCATTACCTTGTAACACCATTCTTTGTCATACACGTTATGTTGACACTTAAAAGATAGATGTGCTGCCTTAACTGCAACGGCTTCAATGTGATTCAACAAATCTTGTAATTGTTGGCGCTCAACCCTTCGTAGAGTGGCAAAGCGGACAAAACTTTTCAAGAATTTCATCACCTCTGCCAAAGATTTCATTACTAAAACTTGTTCATATCCCGCAAAGTAACTCAGAATATCCACTAGATTCTCCAGAACGGAATTGGTGATTTCCATAACTTCATCTGTTGTTGGAGAAACTGATTGCTGCATCAAATCTGTCAAATTGATGTACCATTCTTCTATTTCTTTCTCGAAGGAGTTGATGTCGCGTTTAAATTGCCGAATCTTGTGAGAAGCATCCCCTGCTAATCCAGCTTCAAAGCGCAGACAATAAGGGTGAATTTCCTTTGCATTTCTGCCAACTGCTTCTTCAACGCTTACCAGTAGAGATCCCAGACTACCTCCCTTGTTAGTGCTGTTGCCATCAGTCCTCACATGCATATCATTGCCCAACTTTCTCACACAGAGAATAAACGTTCTGAGATTCCGTAAGAGGCGCAGCAGCTCCGGAACTTCAGTCCTCATGGCACGTACCTGTTCGTACTCCAGCTCGCTCAGACCATCCAAGACGCTTGAAGATATGTTCTTCAGCAACTTCAGATCACCCAAGGCTGTATCAATACAAGTAGTAGTGAAGGCCATCTTGATCTTTCTGAAAATTTTCAGGATTCGAATGGCAAAGAAGATGAAGTTTTCTGAAAATCAAAGTGAAGATTAGGAACCAACGTACATGGTGATCTAGGATATTTTGCTGGACCCAAAAAAAAAAGTGATCCGGTGTATATATAATCAGTAGGCTTATGATGAAGTTGAGGAAACAGTATATGGGATAGATGTGAGTCTTATCAAAGCTTTACAGGATATAAAAAAATGAACTGGATTGCACTGAACCAAAAATGCTTATTAAGAGAAGAAAAGTTGAAAGAAGAAGCAAATTCAAACTAGAAATGCACAATTACTATACTTTTCTGGTGCGACCTCTGTCTAAGATAAAATATCAATAAATCATTGTCGCAATCCATGTGATTACCCTTTTCCACTATAATGTGTTCAATCTCTGCCAATCTCATATCAAAAGAAGGGTAGAAATAACGACAACAACCACGATATCAATGAAAAGATTATCGAAAGACTCCCTCCCCCTGGATATATATATTTTATGCATTTTGTAGTTATTGTCAGCAAGGAAACTTCCAGGAAACTCATCAATCATCATGTTTGGTAAGCATGAATCACAATGTGAATGCAAAGACATGCAACTTGGATTTTTTTAATCTATCTTCTTTTTGGGTGGGTGGCCTCAAACACATACTATTGAGCGAAGAATTTGATGTTGCCCCTGATTCAATAGATTTGCAACACTTGGGTTTGAACTAGTGGAAAGCTACATTTACTTTAAAAACCAGAGGAATCCTAGAAGGTATATCCATATTGGTAAGGCATCGGAGTTCATACTGACTAGCATAAACGGCCTTCAAACTTGCAGTAACTTTTGAAGGCGTGTCGGCAGAGACTACGCCTTCTGATGCACAATCAATCCTGAATGTGCTGATTCTAGCATCATACATGAATTTAAATTGACGCCTCTTTCAGGAGTAATTAATTTGCCAGGCCAAATTTTCATACCATTTCAAGAGCGTATTTCATACTTGAATTGTCTCAAAAAGTTTGGAGCTGGTAGTACTCAGAATGCATTGCAAGAAAGAGCTTCAATGATCACTGGTATTGAAAAAATTTTCCAGCAAGTTTTAAACAGGATTGAATGCTGGCATGTTAATTTCTTTGTTTATACCATCATGAACTTCAATCAGTTTCTCCAGAGACTTTGAGGGAATTACATAACTCAATAGCACTTGGCTTTTGTTGGCGTAGCACAACGCAAGGGGATGTTTTGCTCACTCAGCAGCCATTGATCTGGGTTAGAAAAGGGTGTTAAAGGCAGCACAACCTTAGTAACAATCAGCACAGTAATATGCACACCAAAAATAACTCATATTTGTCTTTACAAAATTTGAGATCACGCTGTAGTGAAACCGGTGCCTAATCTGCTTCTAGGAGTGACTGCATTATTTTTGCATGTAGTAGTTATGGTGTCAACAGCCATAGCATAGAATATGATCAAACTCCTGTAACAGTGTCTTGCAAAATTTATGGGCGCGACGAGATTAGCTATTAATGGCTGAGAGCATCAATGGATGTGGATGACTGACGTGATGGACCATGGTTGCTCTCTCTCCATTTGAAATTGCTCATTTTATGTTCTCAGTAAGTCAGGAAACTAAGAGAACTAAGCTGAACAATCATGATCAATCAATAACATTTTAGCGTAAACAAGAAAACAAAATTTTTTGCGTGAAAAACATACAAAACATGGAAGAGCAGTCCAAATAGTTATTACCTTAACTTTCAGTCATGACCTTGTTTACATAGATAAGCCAAAAGCAGACAAAATCAAACAAAATCAAATTCCCTCCGGCAATCTTCAATCCATTTTCCTTTTTGTTTTTTGGCTTTTGACTGAAGTCCCTAACGGAAAAATTGAGAGTTGAAATACATTTGACCATGAAAAACATTCTTAATATACACTAAAAACCAATGCAATCCGGACTTTATTTTTTTGTTTTGGTTTTGGTTATGCAAAACTGTTCCAAAGGAAACTTATTTTATCATTTAAATAGTTTTGATAGTCTAAGGGGGCGCTTGGCTGGGATATAGGAATAGGGATATGGGTTTAATAGTAATTGAAGTTAGTTGGTGGAAGGAAATAAAATCCTCTAACCCACTTGAAAAGATATTTTATTTCCTCATATAGGGTAATGCTCATATCCTCCAATATTGGGTGGTATGGAAGTTAGGGATATGTGTTTGCTAACAATTATTTTAATTAATTTAATAATTAATTAATACTACTTAATTAATTATAATTAATTATTATAATTAATATAAATTAATTTATTATTAACTTGTTATTATTAAAAGTAATAATAAATTAATTAATCAATATTAATTTAATTAATCATTCATTTACTTAATATTATTAATTAATTAATTAATAATTAATTAATCTCATTTTATTAATAGTAATTATTATAATTAATGTATAATTAATTTATATATATTTAATTGATAATATTAATTAATTGCTAATTATTACTAACTAATTAAGTAACTAATACTAATTAATTAATTCATATTAGTTATTATAATTAATACTAATTAATTAAATAATACTAATTAAGTAATTAATATTAATTATTATAATTAATATAAATTAATTTATTATTAACTTATTATTATTAAGTAATAATAAATTAACTAATTAAGATTAATTTAATTAATCATTCATTTACTTATAATTAATATGAATAAATCTCATTTACTAATATTAATTATTACAATTAATATTAATTAATTACTTAAGATTAATTTAATCAATTATATTTTTATTAATAATTAATTTAATTTAATATTATAACAAATAATTAACTAATAATAACTAATTAATTAATACTAATTATTATAATTAATTTATAATCATTTTCATTCCCCAATACAAATCAACCACTATTATTAGTAATCAATCATATTCCTCAGCACAAACCAACTAGCAGAATTATAATGAAAGACCCCACTATCATTCCCCACTACTATTATTTCCATTGCATTTTCCATTCCCTTCCCCTAGTCAGGCGCCCCCTAACTCCTCATCATCGAGCCTAGCCCGCCAGGCCATCCAATTTCCCTTCTCCAAACAGTAGCTGCGGGCGACGCACAGTGCGGAAACGGTGCGATTTTCGCACTGTTTTTGTTGTTTTTTTTTCTAAAGTGTTTGCTACAATTTTGGTGGCATGTTCTTCTCAACATGCGGTAGTAATTTGGTTCAAACTATTCAACGTTCACGCGGTAGTAGTTTGTTTTCACACTATTCAACGTCTGTTATTTTTTCGGACACTGGCGTTCTTTCATCTTCTGCAGTTTGCGGTTTCCATTGAAAATAACATCTTAGTTAGTAATTTGTTGTAATTTTTGGCACCCTAAGTTGTCTAGTGGTCGCTCATATTTATCATCTTGTGCGGCCTTTTTTCCGTTTGTCAGGTTTCTTGCCCTTTTGTGGGCCTTTTGGATTTTCGTGGTCTTTTTATCTTCGTGGATTCGGTTATACGCCAACATCACAAAGTGCATCTAACCCTTGTGGCTATGTACTTTGGCCTTTACACTTTCTTAATATACTATAGTTTTTAGAAAAAAAAAAAAAAAAAAAAAACTCCTCATCGTCATCTAAACAAATCCATTTTCCCCTTTTTTTGTCCGTATTTGGAGCACATTTGGATTGCTACTAATCGTAGAATTGGATTGAATTTGAAAATAATTAGTTCTTTGATTTAAAATTCATCCCAGAACCACTTTGATATTTTGAAAATTATTATGCTTTGTCACGCAACTAGTTATAATTTTTTTTCTATTCTAGAAAGGGTATTGAATAATTTAGGTGTGGAAATATTTAAATAATTCACCAAAATATTATATTACATATAAATTTAATTTGCTCCCACATATTCAATGTGAAATCAAAATATTACGAATATATATGATTAGTTTATGATTTGAATCTAATGATGTCGTACAATTTGATGGGAACATGAACTAACATAATAATTATAATTAACTAGTTATATTATGCACCGCGCTGATGCGCGCTGCCCTGTAGATTGCCTGCTACGAAATAATATTGGAAAATTAATGTAATTTTTTTGAATGTGTATATTATATTATTAAGATGATAAATTGAAAAGTTAAGCATTTTTTAACATTAACAAATGTAATAAGGAAGATGGTTTAAATGATGATGTGATTAAAATAACAAGAGAAAATATTAAGAGGCATAAATAAAGATATATAGGAAAAAACAAAAAAGCAATTGTTCTATTAAAAATTATATAACTATGTTATGCAATGCAATCACTAAAATCTGCTATGCAATTACTAAAATTGATCATGCAAGAAAGAAAGGATTTCTTAGAGTAAATTTTATGAATATTGTTTTTTTAAAAAAAGTTAAATAAAGATTGAAATTTTAAAAAGAGTTCCTAAAATATTAAAGTCGATATCCCAAATATGGATTTTCATTAAAAAAAAAAAAAAAAACCTTCTTCGTCTTCCTTTTCTTTTTCCCACACTTATAGTCTCCTTCTTCTCTACACACATCCTCCTCCTCCATTTTGCATCTCGTCCCAACCCTTCCCCTCACATCATCACTCCATATGGTTACTTCTTTTATCTGTTTGCTTGCTTTTTCTTTTTCTTTTTGGGTACTGATTTGCTCGTGGTTCCAAGTGAGGGCAGAAGAAGGTGGCTGTAGATGGGGCAGAGGAGGGCTTCGTCGGCAGGGATGGTGTTGCTTTGAATAATGTTTGACTGCTTCTTTCTAAATCAAGATGGAGATTTGCCTCTGCACAAACAGATTTTCATGGGTTTGCATGAGACGTGGGTTTTCTGAATTTTTTTGGGTTTGGCACAAACTGAACTCTGTTTGGTAGATAGAAGTTTATGTTGTTCTGGAGAAATTTTTGAGCCCAAAAATTTGTGAATTACCCCTGATTTTGCTTGGAGCAGATGTCCTGTCGAATTCAAACCTAAAGATTCTTACTGTAGCACTCCACCTTCGTTGCTACTGTTGGAGTGTTTTTGGCAATCCATTCGCTTTGGGTTTAATTTATCGCTGCTCGAAGCTGTAGATCTTACACATCTGAAGCTTCGTCTTTTGATCGGGCAAGGCTGAAGACTTCGTTTGGGTGAGATTGGGCGAGGTACTCATTGGATTGGATTGAAATTATGGGTGGATTACATGAGGTTATCCAACCTTCTGCGGTAAGGTTTTTTTTTTTTTTTTTTTTTAATAATGAAGTCGATATCCCAAATATCGACTTCAGTATTTTGGGGAGAATTTTTAAAATATCAATATTTATTTAATATTTATTAAATAATACAAATTTTATGGAAAAAACTCGGATTTCATACAAGAATAAAAAAAAGAAAAAAGAAGACAACAAGAACAGTCAAGGATTGCGGCGCAGACATTGAAAGCAGCAAAAGCATTAGCTTATTCATATAGCTTAACAATTAAAATTCAAAACAACCAAAAATTAGAAAAGCCAGAAAGAGCTGATTATAATAATGAGTTAATATCATTTATCTCGCAGGTTTTGTAATATAATAACTAATTTCGTGATTTGAAAAATAACAATCAATCCCTTTATTAATAGTCAATTGAACTAAAATTGGCAAAGAGATGAAAAAGCCCTCAAGGGTTGATTGTTATTTTTCAAACTATGAAGGACTGGTTGTTATATTATAAAACTTCGAGGGAGATAAATAATATTAACTCATTTTAAAAAGATAAAAAATATGAAATTTAAAAATAAAAATTTAATAAAATTATTTAAACTATATAATAAATGTTTTAAAACTAAAAAGATGAAATTTAAAGATAAAATTTAATAAAACTTAAAGACGAAAAGAACTCAAAAAATTTGAACTTAAAAAACAAAGTAATTATATAATAATTTTTTGTCTTTCTGCTTTAAAATTTTAAACAAAATTTTACATAATTTTAAAACTAAGGAATGCTCTAAAACTAAGGAATTTGGGTCAAATTAGCATATGCAAGGGTGGATCTTCTTCAGGAATTTTAAAACGTTCATCAATCATTTGAAATATTTTCCAAATTTGATTATTAAGAAAAACAAAACAAAGATGAAAAGAAACATCAATTAGAAAAAAAAAATTACAAGATAAGATTTAGTTGAATCTAAAATATTAATTCTAATAATTATTAAACTTAGGAAAAAAAGAATTAATTTTTTTAATACCAAAATAGATTGCTATATGAATTATTGAGATTTGTTACTTGTTTGAATTAAATAAAAAAAATATTATATACTCAATAATGCACTACAAATAATATATAATAAAAATATTATATGATCTAAAGTTAAAATAAAAAATAAAAAAAATATTATATACTCAATAATGCACTACAAATAATATATAATAAAAATTTTAAAATTAATATCATTTATTTCTTTAGAAGTTTTGTAATATAACAATCAGCCTCCTGTGGTTTGAAAAATAACAACCAACTCCTTGAGGGTTTTTTCATTTTTTTGCAACTTCAATTGAGTTGACTATTAGTCGAGGAGATTTGTTGTTATTCTTTAAATCATGGGAGACTAATTGTTATATTACAAAACTTCGAGAGAGGTAAATGATATTAACTATATAATAATAAACAAAGAAATTCAACAAACACAAGACTCGTGATTAATTTTACACGGGATATGACTTCGTCTAACTAATCTAATAAACCAAAACTATCCACCCAAGAGCATTCAAAATTCTGACAGAAAAAATTCCAGAATCCTATGAGTTGAACTACTAACAATGAACTATTGACGGAAAAAAAAATCCTTTGAAGGTTTGAAGGGAAAAAAATACCATTAGAGAAAGCTTGCAAACAATGAAAGCTTGCAAACCAGGACAACGAAGGGAAAGAAATAGCTGTTGAATCAGAACAACGGTTTCAAGAAGGAGCAAACTTTTTTGACAATTGCCAAAAACAACTACTCCACAATTCGAAAAAAACGAAGTACCGAACCACTTCGTCCAATGCAAAGAGGGGAAACAATAAAAACAAACGAGATCGTTCCAATATAAAACTGTCCCAATAAACGGCCAATAAATGACGTTGTTCACTTAAATCCAAGAAAAACGAATCTTTCCCACTTGTAAGTTGAAAAAAAAAAACAGCTAAAAATTTGTGGAGAAATTATTAGGGGAGTTCTAAAAAGGAGTTAGGCACATTCATCAAATGCGCTCAATTCGCTCGAGTTAGTTGAATGCGCTCAATCCTTTTTTGAAACTTTCTTAATAAACTTTTTATAAAATTTCCTTTTTTTCCCACCTACCAGACGGCAAAACGATGCCGTTCCACTTAACACAATTAGCAAAATAATAATAATAATAATAAATAAAATGATGTCGTCCAGCTCATGACCAGAGGGGGAAAAACCATCAGTGAGCAAACCGACATGGTTTTGCTCATTGCAAGCTAGAGAGAAAAAAAAAAAACACGTGAAATACACGTGACAACCAACCAAGATGAACAGTAATCCTCACCATGCTTTTATATACGATATAGAGGAAAGTATTTTTATTTTAATTTTATGTAGCTTAGTTCATGACACCGTTCTCCAGTTTGCAAAAGCCTGTAGTCCATGATGCCAGCCCATCTTTTCAACCACCAAGAAAAAAAAAAAAATAGTATAAGAATTGGAAACTTATACTCTATTTCTTCCCAATATTTGCGCTTAAAATTGAAATTATGTATTACTTCTTTCCTTCTTGGAAATTAAGAAAAAGAATAAGAGAGTTCAGTTTTAGACAGGTACATCCTTTTTACTGCACTAACAAGAGTATGATTTTTCATTTTTGGATATCCATATATAGTTATTATTGTTAATACTCCTGGTTTTGTACTGGAAAAATATGGGACTGGAAGAATTGATAAAAAGTGGTTCCAACACGACTAACTGAGAAGAGCATTGTGCCCTTTATCGCATTGAAGATTGAGTGCCTTACTTCCTGTTCAGGATGCTGAAATTTCAAACTTTTGGGACCTGGAAACCATTCGAGAAAGTTGTTTGGAGTACTGGAAAAATGTTGGACTCTTGAGAGTAGAGAGAAATGGAGTATTTCTGACTATGGAACTGAACCAAAAGAATGAAACCACGATCATCATCAATATATATCCTTCAAGTCCGAACTTGAGAAGATTTGCAGTACAGAAAAACTGAAACTAGAAGTGAATTATAAAGGATCCACAATACAATCTGGTTTGTTTCATTCCACTCAATAAATATGATTGTTTTATTCCTTTGAGTCATTCTTTTTCTGCACAAGAGGTGGCACAAATTTTCTTGGATCACATTTTCAAGCTCCATGGACTGCCTAAATGTATTGTCAGTGACAGGGATAAAATATTCACAAGCCACTTTTGGAGTGCGTTATTCAGAATGTTGGGAGTGTCTTTACATATGAGTTCTACGTACCATCCTCAAAGTGATGGGCAGACTGAGTGCTTGAACCAAGGTCTTGAAACTTATTTGAGGTGCTTTTCCAGTGAGAAACCACATAGTTGGAAACTTTGGCTTCCTTTGGCAGAATAGTGGCACAATACTTCCTATCATTCCACTTCTGAAATGCCCCCCTTTGAAGCATGGTATGGAATCAAACCTATTCCCTTGCCCCTTGCTCCTTATTTGAACATTGTCATCCCTGCTGCTACAGACATGGTTCAGCAAAGGTTGGGAGGGCTACAATTGCTGAAAGATCACTTGAGCAAGGCTAGGAGTCGAATGAAGCAATTTGCCGATTTAAAAAGGACTGAAAGGACTTTTGAAGTTGGAGAATGGGTTTACCTGAAGATGCAAACATATAAATAGCAATCACTTTCTCTGAAAAGCAGTATGAAACTGATAGCAAAATTCTAGGCCCCAATTAGATTTTAGAACGTATTGGGATAGTAGCCTACAAGTTGAAGCTGACTGATCACTCTAGAGTTCACCCTATATTTCATGTGTCATTGCCTAAAAAACGGGTTGGACCATTTCCAGTGACTATGGAGATGTTCCTGAAAGCAATGAGGCTGATATATGTGTTTTGGAACCAGAAATGGTGCTGCAAAGAAGGGTGATACAATGAGAATCTCAGCAAGTTACTCAGTGGGTCATCTTGTGTAAAGGGTTGGAGGCTGAGGAAACTTCATGGGAGGATAAAAAATTCATGGAAAAGCAATTTCCAGAGTTTAAAGCTTGAAGGAGTTCAGTTGCTTCAGAAGTTGTGTGTCTTAAGGGCAAGACAATTTTCTTAGGAGGGAATCTCAGGCAGTTGAGCAATACGGCACCGTTGCAATTAAGTAGCCCGTCGTCGTTTTGAACTCTGCCCCAATCTCATGTCGTTCCAGTCCTAGCCTTCCTTATGGTATACGTCGTCGTTTCCTTCATGTCAGTAGAATCTTCCATTAGTTGCTATAAATAGTTGGTCCTCCTACTGAGTCGTCAGGTTGTACTTTGGCTGATTTCCTCCCTTATTCAATGGGTTATTTTCCTAGTATTTTCCAGTTGTCGTTTCGGTGATTTTGCTCTCCAGATTCTCCTCTCTGATTCCTGCTTTTCATTTCTTTCTGATGTAATCTGGGATTTGCTTATGAACATTATGAATTGGGGCTGTTTGCTTTTCTGTACCAACGCTTATTCACCCTTTTTCTTGCTAATTATTATCTGATTTTCTTATTCATACTTAAAGGCGATCATGCTGTAGTGAAACAGGCGTCGCACTTGCTTCTGAGAGTACATGATTTTTACCCATGGTAATTACAGTATCAAGAACCAAAGTTCTGAATATTATAAAAAGCCCTGGAATCTTGTCTTGCAAAATTTGCATGAGAGGTGAGAATAGCTAAAAAAAGTTCAGAGCATAAATGGATGCGGATCACTGAAATGATGGATCATGGATACTCTTCATTTGAAAATGCTTAATTTCCATTCTCAGCAACTCCAGGAATCTCTGAGAACTGGGCTGAAAAATCATAATTAATGAACAACATTCAGAACTAAAAACAAAAGCCTTCGGAAAGCAATTAGTGGTCTTAATCAAAGCAGTCTTTACTTTGTTTCCATTGCAAAGAAGCTAGAAAGCATTTGAAGCACCTTCATTCTGACTCCTTTGTTTTTCCATTTGAGTCTGTAACAAAAAGAATGAGAGCTTTTTCTTTTTTTCTGTTTTTCTTAAGCAGGTGAATTTATTGATGAGATCAGCAGGTACAAAAGATGTGAAACAGCAAACAGCACATCTACATATGAATTATAGAAGAACTAGAATATAATCTGTTTTTTTCCTTATTCTCAAGCAAAAGTTGATCAATTTCAAAAGCTTCAACCATCAGTCTCCTTTAAGTGAATTCCAACTGGTTCAAACCCCATTCAAGAACCATTTCCCAATTGACCTTCTCCCTTTTAAAGCCTTTCCAAGATGCGGATAAAGCTGGAATGTCCACACACTGAATAAGTCGCAACGAGGGCTGTCTTGTTCACAACTGATCTGAAAGCCTTTCCAAGATGCACATCAAGCTCGAACCTCCACACTCGGAATATAGTTGCAACAAGCACTGTCTTGACCAGAGCTGATCTGAAAGTTCACGGGTGTGTTAGGTTGTCGAGAGATGGAATACTTACGAGTGGTTTTACCGCTAAATTATTTAACAAATAAAAAAAACAGGACGCACCTGACAAACCGGGAAAAAAGAACCCCAATCATCACTGTCACTTCTTCCGGCTCCCGTCTTACTATTTCAATTCACGCAGAATGAGGATCTTCAAATCTGAATTTCCCATGTTCATCTGTTCTTCCTCAATTTGTTTGACTAAATTGGTTAGAGAATGACTACATGCAGATACCTCAATCATTTCAAGAGTTAAAGTGTTCTCTAAACAAGATGGAATCTCTTCCAAAAATCTACATCTGTGAACTACTAACTTCTGAAGATGGGGAAATTGATCATCGGAAGCAGCTGTCCACTTGACAATATCCAACTCAGCCAATTTCAAGAATCTAAGTCTCGGGAATTCTCCTTCTTCCATATCCCATATTTTCCCGGAGAAAGTATCATTGTCTAACTTGAGAACCTCAAGATTCGGCAGTTTTCCAATACTCGAAATTTTACTCCAGGGTAACCCAAATCTAGATAGAGTCAGCTTTTTAAGATTTGCTGGCAAACCAAACTCAAAGTCGAAAGGTTTAATTACCGCCTTTCGTGGAGGTTGAAAGTATGAAGGAAATGTATACGACTCATAGTATGAAGGAAATGCATACAACCCAAGTGATTCTAGCTGACTCAGAAAGTCAGGTACAACCATCCTGCTGCAATTCTCAGTATCAACCCAATTCTCGAAAAGTTTACATTTCAGTTTACGGATGTTTGGAAACTTTTTCATTTGCTTTTCCATGCTTCCCAAAGAAAAAAGAATCGCACCTGAGCAGCTCTCCAACTCATACAAACCAGAGGAATTCTCAAGATTTTCAATGGCAAAATTAAAACCATCAGGACATAGACCACGCACGCCTACGCAAATATGTCTCAATTTCTTCAGATTCCAGAGAGTATCGGGAAATGAAAACATTTTGCCTAGTGAATTCACAATAAAAGTTTCCAAGTACAAAAGGTTTCCGATGGACGAAGGGATCACGTCTATGTCACCTAGAACTGCCAAATATCTCAACTGAACAAGAAGTCCAATTTCACTGGGAAATACAGAACCAATATGAATTTGACCAATATCTAACACACTGAGAAGCTTGAAGATCTGAATAACGAATGAGATATCAAGAATCTTAAGTTTGAACCTTTCTGTTTCAGTGAAGAGTAGAGAACGTACACCAGGACAAAATAGCCTCGCCTCCTTGAAATGTCTTGACTCAGACTGAATGCTTAACCTCCGTAAGCTGCGTGATGCTTTAAATGCTAAAAGCTCATCATACCCACGTACCAGCTGGAAAAAATTTTCTTCTTTGGCTTTTGTGATGCAAAACTCATGTAGCAAATCATGAACTCGGCAAGCTTTGACACCACCTATGGATCTCCTGTTGGCAACCAGAACTAAGCTTCTGCCAATTAAATCCATCAGGTAATCTGTAGCAACATCTTCTATGCACTTTAACTTAGTCTTCTGAACAAATCCTTCAGCAATCCATAACCAGATCAACTTCTTGGTTGAAACCTTTTGGTCTTCAGGAAACATCCCAAAATAAAGAAAGCATGGCTTCAAATAATTTGGTAGATGCCCATAACTCAGCTCCAATGTGTTCATACATTGCCCCGTAGTAGAAAGGATGCCTGAGCTCAAACTTTCCAGAATTTCATTCCAATTCTCTTGCTCCATATTAGCTAGAAGTCCAGCTACTATGACAATTGTTAGGGGTAATCCCTTACAATTTTCTGCAATTTGAATCCCAAGTTCATATAACTCCTGAGGGCAACCTTTCCCAGGGAATAACTTCCTTTGCAGTAACTCCCAGCTCTCATTAATGGTGAGTTGACGAAGAAAATGAGGCTCTTCGTCAAGCATGGCATGAGGAGCAACTTCCCGAAGTCGACTTGTCAAGATAATTCTACTTCCATTAGGATCATCAGGTAATGACTCTGCCAAGCTATTCCACACTTGAATGTCCCATACGTCATCCAAAACGATGAGATATCTTTTTCCTTTCAAACGACGCCGAAGCTCTTCAGCTAAATCTTGTTCGGTCATTGCAGAATATCTCTCCGGAAGTTCTATAACAATATGATTGAGAAGCTCGAGTAGCACTTTCCTTTTGCTGAATACTTGAGAAATGGAACACAATGCACGAACATGAAAATGGTACGTAACTGCATTGCAGCGGTAAACTTTTGTGGCTAAGGTTGTTTTACCTTGTCCTGGCATACCCACAATGGCAATGATCCGCAACTTCTTTGATCCTCTTGTAAGCCGATTGGTAATTGATGTTGTCTCATCATCGAAACCTACAACTTCGTCGATTTTTGGTGCACTGCTTTGTGTGGGTACATGACTAGATTTCTTGGCAACTTTGTTCATTTTAAGATCTTGTATCTTGCCCGAGCTAATCTTTGAGGCACGAGTCTTGATATTATTGATGTCTTCTATGATGGAATCAATTAAATCTGAAATCGAATTTGAAATATCTCCAACCACTAAGTGGTCAATGAGAGACTCCACCCTGTATGCAATCTCCACAGCACGATTCCAAAGGGTACGGAGTTCCTCCAGTTCAGTGTGCAGATCCACAATTTCCACCAAAATAGATCTTAAGAAGACAAGTTGTTCTTGGATTTTATGAGCAAAACTTTGGGCATTTGAACCAGCCATACTACTTGTCACATCCATCAGTTTCTCTACGAGATAATCGATAAAACCCAACTCATTGGTCCTGCAAAAATTGAAGTTTGATGTCTCTTGATCTTTCTCTTCAACTTGTTTCTGAAGATGCTCAATTCTTTCCAACAAATCTTGGAGCTCAATATCAATTTTGATATCTTTCTGATAAAGTGAGAAGATTATGAGTCCAGCATCACATATCAGAACTCCAACGAAATCCTTCATGTTCTCATCAAACTTGTTTTGCTGCTTAACGAGAATAGTTCTCGATAATCTTAATCCCTCATGCAGAACTTGCAGTTGATCCTTCACAGAAACCACAGGATAAGTATCCATTTGTAGTATCTCCCATAGATTAGATATAAGATAATAAATGAAATCCTTCATTATCATTATAGGATCATCATCCGCGTCTGAAATGGGAGCATGTAATTGCGTCGATAATTTTGAGCTAGTCAGAGCTTGAGTGTAAGTCGCATAGATACGAGCATCAATAGGTTTGATCTTCCGCAGTAGTACTGAAATTTCAAGCTGCATTACTTTGCAACACCATTCTTTGTCATGCACTTTATATTGACACTCAAAAGATAGATGTGCTGCATTAACTGCAACGGCTTCAATGTGATTCAACAAATCTCGTAATTGTTGGCGCTCAACCCTTCGCAGGGTGGCAAAGCGGACAAAACTTTTCAAGAATTTCATCATCTCCACCAAGGATTCCATAATGAGAACTCGTTCAAATTCCCCAAAGTGACTGAGAATATCCTCTAGATTCTCCAGAACGGAATTGGTGATTTCCATAACTTCATCTGTTGTTGGAGAAACTGATTGCTGCAACAAATCTGTCAAATTGATGTACCATTCTTCTATTTCTTTCTCGAAGGAGTTGATGTCAACTGTAAATTGCCCAATCTTGTGTAGAGCATCCCAAGGGAATCTATATTCAATGCCCAGACAATAAGGGTGAATTTCCTGTGCATTTCTGCCAACCACTTCTTCAATCCTTACCAGTAGAGATCCCAGAGTACCTCCCTTGTTTGTGTTGTTGCCATCAGTCCTCACATGCATATCATTGCCCAACTTTCTCACACAGAGAATAAATGTTCTGAGATTCCATAAGCCGCGCAGCAGGGTCGGAATGCTATGCCTCATGAGATGTGCTTTAAATTTGTTATGCGGCAGCATCAGATCATGCAAGAAGCTTGAAGATATGTTATTCAGCAACTTCAGATCACCCAAGGCAGTATCAATGCAAGTAGTAATGAAGGCCATCTTGATCTTTCTGAAACTTTTCTGGATTCGAATGGCAAAGAAAATGAAGTCTACTGAAAATCAAAGTGAAGATTAGAAACCAATTTACATGCTGATCTAGGATATTTTGCTGGAAATTAAAGTACCCAAAGAAAAAAAAGAGATCCGGTGTATATATTTTGCTCGAAATCAGAATATTACGAATATATATAATTAGGTTATGATTTGAATCTAATGATGACGTACAATTTGATGGGAACATGAACTAACATAATAATAAAATATATTTATTATTTCTATTGGTATATATATATTTGTCCAAAAGAGTACAATCAATGATATAATATTATTTCTTTAAGAACAAATAAAAAGTGTCAATAACAAAAGTTCTTAAATTGATGAAATCTGAAATGGTAGTGCAAAACTTGGCCAAACAGGTTAACTCAAAGAAAACATTGTAATAAAAGTGATGGTTTCCATCTTCAAACGTCATTTGCCACCAAACCAAGTTAATGAAAAATGATTGAGTAATTTGAGAACCTCAAGACTAGGCTGTTTTCCAATTGTCAAAATTTTACTCCACGGTAACTCAAAGCAAGACAAGGTCAGCCTTTTAAGATTCCCCCCCCCAAAAAAAAAAAAAAACACTCAGCCTGATGCCAATGTCCAACAAATGGAGACAAACGAAGAGATTCTAGCAGACTCAGAAAGTCTGGTACTATGATCTCACTCAAATCCTCACCATTTCAATCATCAAAGAGTTTGCATTTCAGTTTGTGAATGTTTGGAAACATTCTCAGTTGCTTTTCCATGCTGCTCAAAGTAGAAATAACTAAACCAGAAAAGCTCTCCAACTTATGTAAACACAAGGAACTGTCTAGATATTTGGTTGACAAACCAAAACCAGCAGAATATATACCCACCGAGATCTGAAGATGTCTTAATTTTGCTAGAAATCAGAGATTATCGGGCAGATAAACCATCCTTACAAGTGCATGAACAATAAAAGTTTCCAAGTTTGAGAGGAAACCTATGGAAAATGGGATGGCTTCCATCTAACCTCCAACTGCCATTTATCTCAACTGTCCAAGAAGCACTATTGAACTTGGGAACTCATAACCTAAATTTATTTGCTCTATATATCCAACACTGTAAGAAATTTGAAGATGTGAGGGATGAATGAGATATCAATCCAATTTGCTAGAAACATTTTTGTTTGCGTAAAGAATAGTAGAGATTGAACCCGAGGACAAAAAGGAAAAAAAAAATCTTCTTTGGCTTTTGCTATGCAAAATACACGGAGCAAATCATGAATGCGGAAAGCTTTGACACCACCTATGGATCTTTGTTTGACAACCATAACTAAGCTTCTGCTAATGAAATCCATCATGCAATCCATAATCAGATCAACATCTTAGCTTAAACCTTTTGATCTTCTGGAAATATCCCAAAATAAAGAAAACACGGTTTTAAATAATCTAGCAAATATTGTAACTCATCTCTAACAAATTTATGCACTGCTCTGTACTACAAATTTTGTCTCTACTCAAACTTTGTAGTACCACTTTCCAACCCTCTCGCTCCAGAGTTGCAAGTCCAGCAGCCGCTTGATTAGTGCGATTATAATTAATTTTATGGGCCTTCCAAGCATTAAATTGTAATTATTGGGCCACAATACTGTGATTATTTTTGGGCCTTTTTTCAGGCTCAAGGACTTCAACGGTGTCGTTCAACTAAAGAATGTGGAGACAATGCGACGTCGTTCCACATAAGGGGTATTGGCCAATTGGGAGCAGACAGAATTGAGGCCTAATTTGATATATGAAAGAAATTCATGGAGTTTATGATCAAAAACTTCATGAGTTCTCTTCTCAATTGGGTGGGGGGGAACAAGACAGACAGATCAAATGTATACAAAAATACCCTTCTTGTTGTTCTCTCCATTTGAACTACGATGGGGATGAGCATGAATGAATGGATGACTGAAATGATGGACCATAGTTGTTCTCTCCATTTGAAATTGCTTAATTTATGTTCTCAGTAAATCTAGGAAACTCAGAAAACTAGGCTGACCGATCATGATCAATCAATAACTTTTTAGTGTAAACAAGAAAAAAAAAAATTGCGTGAAAAACATGCAAAACATAGAAAGAAGAGTGCAAATAGTTATTACCTTAATTAAGTTGCAGTCATGACCTTGTTTCCATAGAGAAGCCAAAAAGCAGACAAAATCCAATCCACCCAAGCAATCTTCAATTCATTTTCGTCTTTGTTCTTTTGGCTTTTGGGTCAAGTCAGGAATGGAAGAATTGAGGGTTGAAATACTAGCTCACTTCTGAATACACTTTACTTCTTTCAAACAGAACGCATATTTTACTCATCTCCCTTTCACAGAAGAAAAGAGATAACATTAAACAGAGATCTGACAATAAAAATCAAAATAGAAGTAGAAATTTAGATGGTACTGGAAGTAAGATTTGGCAAGAACCTGAGATCAGAGTCTGAAAGAACTCAAAATAAAACAGAAAGATGATGAGGTTATTGAGGATGGATATGTATGATTCACAGGTTGTAACTGGCAAAGGAACTGAAGAGGAAAACCAAAGGCAGGATAAAAAAAATGGTGTTCTAGTATGTCCAGAAACTTTTCCCACTTCGGAAATTCAAAGGAAGAAGCAAATAATTGCGCTAGAACGTATAGAGAAACTTTACTTTCCGTGGTCCATTCCTCCATGATTTTCATATTACTGGGTGTCCACCATTTTATAATCCAAATTTAGTAAACAATCTCGATTCTAACTATAATCTTACTTTTATTATATGAATAAAATATAATTAAATTTACTCAAAAAAACTTTCATATTTAAGTAAAATTAAATTTTATTATTATATGAATAATTTAATTAATTTAATTATACTTTTATTCATTTTTAACAATAAATAATAAATTGAATATAAATACTTTTTTATTGTGACAATATTTGAAATATTAAGAAAATTATATAAAATGTTATAAAAAATAAAAATTGAAATAAAATCGTTTAATTATAAAGTATACATGAATCTTCTACATATCAATTCATATATTAATTAATAATTTCTTTAAAAATAATTTATAAATTATATTTTCTTAATTTTCTTAGGATCTTATGATTTTAAAATCTGATTCTCTTACCCTAAATTGATTTTGTGTAAAATTTAGATCCTATAAACTATGGTATACACTGATAAGATATGAACCGTGGCTTTCCCTTATCCAAATGTTGTGAAAATAGCAAATGCTAGATGAGTTTTCCATTCTTGTCAACTTTAGAAAAAGCAAACACGATTCTTGAATTTCAATGGCCAACTAACTAAAGCTAGCCACTTTCGTCTTTCTGGCTTCTCCTATGCATATGGTTTCGTGGAAATCTTCATTTGATGGAGCCTCTTGAGTATTCGTTTCCATAGGGAAAAAGCATTGTGGCCCTGCAACTCTTCATCAAGAAAGTTTGGAGGGACCTAAAGATATCACCATATGATCATTCATAGTAAATCCTTTTTATTATTCTCTTCAGGAAAAAGCATGATTATCAGTTGAGTCAATGCACTACGCATGCACTGAATTAGTCTAGCTTATACAATTATCAGAAAAACTAAGACATATATACCATAGGAATTTGGCATCTTCTGAACAGTTAATGTATACTATACAAAGAATAACAAATAATCCTATCAATTCATAGGATCAGATCATGATAGAGTATTTTTATTAAACTCTGCTCATCTATTCTCGAAACCGTACGAAAATGAACTATGAAATTCAACCCCTTGACTCCTATCTGAATGTTCTTCTTTAAACTTTAATTGCATAGTTGTAATTTGCTGAATAATTATGGGATTTAGTTCCTCTTCCTCTAGCTCTTCTCTCATTTGAACGAGCTGCAGTTTATGATCCAGTCCGTGTGAAGGGCAAACATTTCATAAACTTCACCTTTCATTTTTTGCATAATAACTTTCGAGATGAGTCTCCAGCATGATATTATCAATGTTATTATTCAAGCGCTAGGATCCTCTTTGCAATTCATACAGGATCAAATGCGGAGAATGAGATGTTCAAAACATGAAAATACAAACCAAGAGTAGAAGATTTCCCTGTCACAGATTTTAAAACACGTAAATAGAAGTAAGAAGTTCTATGGTATGCCTCAGAGATAACACAAATCAGATAGTAGCAGCGAAATTTTTTTGTAAACTTTCAGGTCTCACAAGTCCCAACATTTCCTGTTATCTTGCTAGATGGCTATTAATCAGTAGTGCTGCACTGAATTTTCCTGGCTACTGAACACTTGCAAGTAGATTATGAGAAAGAAGTAATGAGTAAAATGAATGTTACACCAGAAAATGTTGAGAAAGATTTAGCATCCAGTGTAGAAACAAATTGAAGTAGTGTTTGGTTGGTGGGTTTAGGTGGGAATAGATTGGAATGGTAAGAAAAATTAGTGTTTGGTACATAAGTTTGGAATGGATTCTACAGTATTAAAAAAGTCATGGGGGTGGGTTGGTGAAACACCCCCGCGGGGGGGGGGGGGGGGGGGGGGGGGGGTTCTCATTGGAAAGGTTTCAACAAATGCTCAAAAAGGCTTCGTTTTGAGCCTCTTCTAAAAAAAAATAATTTCTGCAACTGAGAGACGCGTCACGTGTAAAGCGGTTGCAAATCTAACATTGATTTGTAATGGCCAATTCATCTTTTTTTTTCTTTTTTTTTAAAAACAAATTTCATTAATGGGTAGAAAATATTTTTCACTATAAATTGACATGCATTTTGCCTATTTTTAGTACAAGATTTGATTTTCTTAAATAGAATATAATGTAAAATAATAATATACTTATTATAATATTAATATTAAATTTTAATATAAAATCTATTAATAAATTTATTAATATTAATATTAAATTTTAATTTTAATATAAAATCTATTAATATATCTATTAATATTAAGTTTAAATTTCTTAATATTAAATTTTAATTTTAATGTAATGTGTTGTTTGAAAAAAAAAAAGGAACAAGCTTTAACCAAATTAGATATCAAATTCTTACCCAAAATTTTGATTTTATTCCCTTTTGTAATCAAACAGTGCTTTTCATATTCATTCCATCATCAGAAATAATACCAAACAGCATAATTACTATCATTCCATTCCATTCCAAACCTTTCCATCTATCAAATCTACACTATTTCTAAACCCACAGTTTATACCAAACACTCCTTAATATAACCATCACAAATTTTGTATATGCATGAATGATTTTGCTATAGGATTGCACGAAAATGAATACATTTACTTAAAACTAGTAAAGAATCAAATTAAAGATCTTTGATTTACCTCAAATGAAACATCTAGGGACTGTTTGGAACATGGGTTTGGGGGGTGGGGGGAGGAGATGGGGAATGGATTGGAATGGGGTAGAAATGATTGTTTAGTTAGGGGTGTTGGGTGTAGGGGAATGGAGTTAAACTGTTGGGGGGGGGGGGGGGGGTTGTTTAGAGGGAATGGAATAAAAAAAATACTCAAAATGACATCGTTTTGAATAAGTTTTTTTTTTTAAAAATAATTTTGCAACTCACGTGACTCGATCATTATCAAACTGACTGCAATCTTTTTCTGTCCATGAATATCCCACTAGAGCACATTCTACTTCTAATAGGCCATGAACTAGATCCGAATCATTCTCAATGAGTCTATAAGAAGTGATCTCATTTTTTTCATCGGGTTCGGGTAGAGACCAAAGATCTTGAGCGACTGATTCGGCAAAACAATTCAAAAGATTAAGAAGTATCGTTAATTTCTTCATGCTCGTTCCAAGTTCGAAGTATCATTTGTACAAATAAGAATCCCTCTCGTTACATGATTTCTTCTTCATGTATTGAAAATAATTAAGACATGTATTTGGATATTTCCCTTCAACTCCCTAATATTATTTGTTTGATAGGACTAATTGAAGAGAATTCTCTTAAGAGAAAATGGATTATGAGAGTGTGTGACTGGAACTCTTGATTAGTCTATGTAGCTATATACCTGCTGCATTGGCCTTGGAATTCACAAGTAAATGTGTCTTTGTTCCAACCGCCGCGTAAGCCGTATACAGAGGATAGGCTGGTTCTCTTGAAGAAAAAAATTTCTATGATCAAGTCCACATCATGTTGTACATGAACCGGCTTCGTAAAATCCAGTATAATAAGTGAAATAAATATAGTTTAAAATCCTAAGAAAATGTAAAAGAAAACCCACTTTTTATTCTTCACGCCCAGATTACGCGCGGGATCATTAGATAGGAATCCAAAGATGAAAAGAGAGACAATAAATATAACTACTGTGTAAACGAAGAGTTTGAGAGTAAGCATTACACAATCTTTAAGATAATTTTTTTTTTGAAAAAAGAGAATAGAGGGCCCAATGGATGTGTGCCATGTGTAATGGTGGTTGCAAACCCACAACTGATTTGTAACCATTATTTCACCTATTTTTTTTATTTAAAAACAAATTTCACTAATTTGTAGAAAATATTTTTCTCTACAAATTGGCATGCACTTTGACTATTTTTGGTACAAGATATGATTTTCTTAAATATAATATAATGTAAAATAACAATATGTTTATTATAATATTAATATTAAATTTTAATATAAAATATATTAATAAATTTATTAATATTAATATTAAATTTTAATTTTAATATAAAATTTATTGCATTCAAGTACCAAATAATATCAAACAACATAATTACTATAATTCCATTCCATTCCAAACTTTTCTTCTATCAAATTCATTCTACTCCTAAACCCACCGTTTATACCAAGCACCACCCTAATATATGCAAGTGCTATGACTCTTCCATTCCAGATTTATTCTTCATCAGTCCAGCCTGAACCATGAATAAGGACCTTCAAATTTTCAATTCCCATATCTAATTGTTCTTCCTGAATCTGCATTACCAAACTTGCAAGTGACCGTTAGCACCTATACACCTCAATCATTATAAGAGTTGGAATGGTCCCTAAAGTAAAAGTTATCTCTTCTAAATTCCAATAGTTTTCGAACACTAATTTCTGAAGTCTAGAAAGGAAATCATCGCCAGAGACTGTCCACCTGAAAATGTCCAAAAATTTCATTTTCAAGAATTTGAGTTTAGGGAATGACTCTTCTTCCATATCCCATATTTCCCGCTTGACAGCAACTCAAGAACCTGAAGATTGGGTAATTTTCTAATAACTGAAATATCAGTCAAGGGCAGTAGCAACTCCGAAAGGGTAAGCTTTCAAGATTGGGTAATTTTCCAATAACTGAAATATCAGTCCAGGGCACTAGGAACTCTGAAAGGGTAAGCTTTCTGAGATTTTGAGGGAAAACAAACTCAAAATCATCCAGTAACTTACAAGTGGAGAACACCCTTAGTGATTCTAGTCGACTTAGAAAGTCTAATGCTAGAATTCCGCAGCAATCCCATGATTATGAGAGTTTGCACTTTAGCCTGCGGACGTTGGGAAACAAGTGCATTAATTATCTTTTCTGTTTCTGGCCAAATATGAATAGGTGCAGTAGAAAAGGTGTCTAGATTATACAAACCAGAGTTCTCATGTATGTCATTTGGTGAACTAAGAACAACTCTTATTTATATGCAAATGCCCAAGTTTCTTCATATCTAATAGAGCTTAATTTATATATATATTTTATTAATAATTTCCATGATATTTGGTTAATTTTATGATGAATTTAATGGATTTGGTTACTTTTGGATTGTAGATGTTGAAACTAGGTGTTTAAAGAAAAATGTGTTTAAAAGCTGAATTTGGTGGAGCAAAAACCAGAAGACCATTAGTGCTTAGACGTGGGCACTACTAAGGTACTGAAGTTTGAGCGAATTTTAGATAATAACTTGGGCTGTAAAAGTAAACCCTAGAGGCCCAACAAGAAAAATACAAGAGAAACACGAGAGCAATCGCCACAAGACATCTCTTTCTTCTCCCATTCTTTTTTCATTCTTTCTTTTCTCCTCTTTACTTTGTTTTTCATCAATCATGTCAAGCAACTAAATTCATCTTCTAGTTGAAGGATAATTGAAGGATGATTCTACAATAATTGTGAGACGTATTGTTTTTAATGTTCTTATGAATTCATGGGTATTTGTTTATTTTCTGAAATTTATTATTTATGATTGTGTTGTTTAATTAGATAATTGGTACCATTATTTGATTTACAATATAATCTATTGCTAACTAGAAAATCAAGGTTTGATTGTTTTAGTAAAATAGCAATTGGCATAATTATTACTTGGTAAGTGATTCAATTGTGTCAATGGATAAACAATCTAATTAAAACAACTATGGTATGAGTTTGTTTGTTAGAATTTGGTTTCTCTAAATCTTAATGCTGTGGGTAAATTGAATTCTATGGTGGTACCTAGATTATTTACCAACAAGAGAAGTAATTAATGAGGGTCTCTTAATTGCCAACAAAATAACGAGAAATTGGTTGCTTGGTAGTACTGAGTGACTATAACCAATTTATTTGTGGATCTATGAGATTAACCTTGTGTCAATGACCAATTGAATAAACCAATTCTGAAATTATTCCTTTAACTAGAGTTTGTTAACTATTGAATTTTACTATTTTAAATTCTGTATTAATTATTATATTTAGTCCTAATTTGTTATTTTGCATTTTGGCATTTTTAGTATTGTCTTGAAACAACCCTAAATTATTTTTTTGAGAGATCAATCCACCATTCCTTGAGGAGACGACCCGACTCACGCTATACTTCGGAAGGTTTGAAAGTTGGAATTTATTTTTGATGGTTTAACAACACACCAGTATCCCAAATGGTATCTGACAAAATGATGTCATGACTAAATCCCTTGATGAGAAAAGTTTCCGAATTCCCAAGTTTGGTTACTGAAAAACGGGAGGAAGTGCATGTCACCATAAAGAGAGCTAAGTACCTCAATTAAACAAGCAGTTCTATTTCACTTGGAGATATATAAAATGAATGCGACATTGGAAGGATCTCTAGCTTCCAGTACTTATCCATGTTAAAGAATAATAGGCTATATTTGTCGCTGCAAAATGACCTTCACCTTCTCAAATGCTCTGGTTAAGAGTAAATGCATAATCACCAAAGGCCGTGTGGCTCATAACATAGAAAATGCATCAGGCCCTCGAAACAGATGCAGAAAATTTCCTTCCTTGACTTTTGCCATGCAAAACTCATGTACCAAATCATGAATGTTGTGTGAAGTATTATTATTGATGTTTTATGTAAAATTTGGCTGTAATAATTTAAAGTTGGAGTGTGTCTGTGTGACCTGCATTTTGATGTGGGCATTCCTCAGCTTGTCGATCAGTGATAATACTGAGTGGATGAATGACTTAAAATCCATATCAATGTCCATTCTTTCCGAAGAAATGTATGGCAAAAAAACGAACGCTGACCAAAACAAATACAAGTAATGATGGAGACCGTCCTCAGGAGCTGGATTTGATTGATAAGGTGATGATGATTCAGTCACCACCCTGCCTTTTCCTGTTTTCAAACACAACTAAACTAATTTGCTAAACGATAGAGAGCACTTTTGCATAGGAAGAAATTCAGCTCAGGACAGGTAGAATAGAGAGATGAAGTACTTTCTGACTATGAAACTGACTTGCAACATGAATAAATAGATAAGCTTTTGCAACTATTATTTTGTAGAAACAAGAGTAGGAATACATAGTTGAACCAATGGAATGGAACCACAATCATCATTATATTCAAGTCTAGACTTGAGAAGATTAGCAGGTAGCAAAAAACTGAAACAGCAAACAACACATTTACAAGCGAATTATAAAGGATCCACAATACAATCGGGTTTCTTCCGCTCAAGCAAAAGTAAATTCATTTCTAAAGCTTCAGCCATCAATCTCCTTTAACTGAAAACCAACAGGTTCGAATCCCATTCAGGAACCATTTCTCAATTGAGCTTCTCCCTTTTAAGTTCTTTCCAAGATGCAGATATGGCTCGAATTGCGACAAGGGCTGTCTTGACCATAACTGATATGAAAGTTTTATATGAATGTGTTAGGTTATCTGGAGTTGAAATACTTTTGACAATGAAAAAACAGAGAGGCAGCATCCTGTTAAATGAAATACTCTGTTAAGTGAAATACTTTGATAGACTTCAAACATAATTTTGACACCATACGAGTGGTTTTACCAAAATGTCATTTAATAAATGAAAAAAAGAAAGACTTAAACGGTGTCGCTCAACTAAAGAACATGGAGACAATACGACGTCGTTCCACATAAGGGGTATTGGCCAATTGGGAGCGGACAGAATTGAGACCTAATTTGATATATGAAAGAAAAACGCTGCCGTTTTAGCCTCCTTTAGTACTGAGTCTAGAAAATACTGCAACAATAGTATAAATACAGGACTTGTCTTGTAGTTGTAGGTGAGGGGTGATTGGTATAAGCATTTTCCTTTTTTGGGATTTGATTATGAGATTCAGTATAAAAAGAGGGCTGAAAATCAAGTGGCAGATGCTTTATCAAGAAGGTTGGAGGATGATTTGGAGGGAAAACAAGAAGGGGATGTGGAGTTTCAGAATATAATTGCTGAGTTGTTAACAACTAATTCAGCTCCTTCAGATTTTGAATACGTTGATGTACTCTTGAAGCACAAAGGAAATTTTATGTGGGAAATTCAGTGGACATTAGAAAGCAGTAAAGGGGATAATCAGGTCGTGTGTCGGGTTGGCGGGTTATGTTTTGACACGGGTATTACAAGTTTTATACGAACCCGAACACGACCCTTTTAACCTGAACACGACCGGTTTATTTTATAATTAACTCGACACAACCCAAAAATATCTATTTAATACAAAAAAAATCTAAAAAAAAATAAATACATTTTAGACCACAAAAGTTTAAAAAATAATAAATAAAATTTTAACTAATAATAGTTGAACAATGCATGAAAGCAATGCTCAAGAAGAAGCAAACAACCATGGCATGGCAGCTTCTTCCCTCTAGCTCACAAACAGAAGCCTCTCCTCTTTTTTTACTTGTATTTTCCTTTCCTTGTTTCTCCAAAGTCAATAGCAAGGAAGACCTTTCCTTCTTTCTCCAAAGTTGCAATAGCTCACAAATAGCCTCTCCCCTTCTTATACTTGTATTTTTCTTTTCTTCTTTCTCCAAAGTACTTTTATTTTCCTTTTCTCCAAAATCAATGTGGGAAATGAGGACTTTTTATACTTGTATTTTCCTTCCTTTCCTTCTTTATCTAAAGTCGATAAAGTGCTTGTATTTTCCTTCCTTTCCTTCTTTCTCCAAAGTTGATAAAGTGTTAAACTACAATGAACTTGCTTATAAATAAATAAATAATATTATTATATATATAATAAACGAGTTAACAGGTCGACTCGCGGGTTGAACAGGTCGACCTGACCCATTTATTTTGCGTGTTATTCGTGTTCGATTTGATTTTGACCCGAACCAGTTAAGGGGTGAATCTATACCTATTAATTACGTACTAAGTTCATATTGTATTTTCGTATCATGTTGCGAATTACCGTCTCTCGAAAGTAGGTAATTCAGAACCTACACTCTACCTCTTTGGGTGGTCATTCTAGTCAAAAGGCATGCTACTAGAGATTGATGCTCCTGTTTTTCTGGTCCAACATGATGGTAGATGTGGTAAAATGGGTGAAAGAGTGTGAGATTTGTCAAAGGAGTAAGGATGAGCATATTCCTTATCCAGGATTTCTTCAATCCCTACCTATTCCCATTCAAGTTTGGACACAAATCAACATGGATTTTATTGAAAAGCTGCCTGAATCTCATGGTTTCAACATTGTCTTAGTGGTAGTTGGTTGTTTGACTAAATATGGTTATTTTATTCCTCTGAGTCATTCTTTTTCTGCACAAGAGGTGGCACAGATTTTCTTGGATCACATTTTCAAGCTCCATGGACTGCCCATCTTAAAGGCTTGCCAAATAGCCGGTTATTTTTGACGCTGACCCATCCCTTCAAGCACCACACAGACAAAAACATATTTCTACTCCATCTGTCTAAAAGAAATCTAATTTAATTTTTTTGGTTTTAAAAAAATAATTTTTACCGTCTTTATTAAGTTTTCCATTAAAGTTTTAGATGGTAAAAATATTTTTTTTGATTCTTCCGCAACGTGCACCCTTCAAAAGAGATGGTACATTTTCTAAAACGTTCCTCTTATTATTCATTGTTAATAAATTTGCATTTTTTGTTTACCAATATAATTTGAAAACTGAACACTGTAAGTGGAACTGGAATTAATTTTCAGTCAAGTTTGTTGGAGCCCAGCAAATATTCTTCTGTTTTTGTTCTGCTCTGTTGCATCTGTATCAATGCTGCTTCACTTTTCGGAACTGATGAATGTTACTTTGTGCATAAGATTATTCCTTTGGATGGATTCTTTGTGGTAGGCTGCTTCAAATCCAGCTGGTTTTATATTGGCAACAATGTGGAAGAGTTGCAACGATAGGTAAAATGCAACACATAGATAGCCTTCAAAATAGTTAACAAAGATTATACTTTAATGCTAAAGGATCAAGAGATTCTGTTTTATTTTATGTCTTTAACTAAGCCATACATTTATAAATAATTCCAAGTGGAAGACATGTGATCAATTTAATTGGAAACCATCATGGAAACCAGTCAAAGGCTGGAAATTTTTGAGATAGAAATGTAATAGATTGAAAACATTATTTTAATGTTAAGGACAAAAAAATCATAAAAGATTAAAAATATCGTTTTAAAATATGAGAGATAAAAAAAATTATATGACTAAATATAAAGAATTATTTTTGAAATTTAATAATTTGAAAGTCAATAGTGCGAGCACTTTAAAAAGATGAAATTAATAAGACACAAACTTCTAGTCAAGGGATTAATTTTAATCTTTGATGCAAAAGACACAAATAAATTCGTTGTAATTATCAAACAAGTGATAACTACTAATCTCTTTTTAATTTTTCAATAACCAAGAGATTGGTTATTTCCCTTATAGATAAACACCCTAAAAACAATATTGGAATTTAATTTATCAACATTATTAATAACTAGAGAAGCTCAATTTTAATTAACAATCACACAATAAATTAAATTATAGATTGACTACTCTGCAAGGTGATAAAGTTATATCATCTAATTTATCCAGTGACTTGCAGGAATCACAAAACTTGGTGCAGTAGTATGCACATAACTCAGACCAGAATGTTTAGCTTCATGAAATTTTGCGATCATGCTGCAAGGGGCCGCACTTGCTTCTGAGATTACATGATTTTTACCCAAGGTAATTACAGTATCAAGAACCAAAGTTCTGAATATTATCAAAAACCCTGGAATCTTGTCTTGCAAAATTTGCATGAGAGGTGAAAATAGCTAAAAAAAGTTCAGAGCATCAATGGATGCGGATTACTGAAATGATGGATCATAGATGCTCTTCATTTGAAAATGCTTAATTTCTATTCTCAGCAACTCCAGGAATCTCTAAGTACTGGGCTGAAAAATCATAATCAATGAACAACATTCAGAACTAAAAACAAAAGCCTTCGGAAAGCAATTAGTGACCTTAATCAAAGCAGTCTTGACTTTGTTGCCATTGCAAAGAAGCTAGAAAGTAACCAAAGCCTTTGAAGCATCTTCATTCTGACTCTTTTGTTTTTCCATTTGAGTCTGTAACAAAAAGAATGAGAGCTTTTTCTTTTTTACCTTTTTTCTTAAGCAGTTGAATTTATTGATGAGATCAGCAGGTACAAAAGATGTGAAACAGCAAACAGCACATCTATTGATCTACATATGAATTATAGAAGAACTAGAATATAATCTGTTTTTTTTTCCTTATTCTCAAGCAAAAGTTGATCGATTTCAAAAGCTTCAACCATCAGTCTCCTTTAAGTGAATTCCAACTGGTTCAAACCCCATTCAAGAACCATTTCCCAATTGACCTTCTCCCTTTTAAAGCCTTTCCAAGATGCAGATAAAGCTGGAATGTCCACACACAGAGTACAGTCGAACAAGGGCTGTCTTGTTCAGAACTGATCTCCAAGATGAACATAAAGCTCTAACCTCCACACTCGGAGTATAGTTGCAACAAGCACTGTCTTGACCAGAGCTGATCTGAAAGTTCACGGATGTGTTAGGTTGTGGAGAGATGGAATACTTACGAGTGGTTTTACCACTAAATTATTTAAAAAATAAAAAAAAAAGGACGCACCTGACAAACCAGCAAAAGAAGAACCGCAATCATCACTGTCACTTCTTCAGGCGCCAGTCTTAATATTTAAATTCTCCCCGAACGAGGATCTTCAAATCTGAATTTCCCATGTTCTCCTGTTCTTCCTGAATTTGTTTGACTAGATTGGTTAGAGAATGACTACATCCAGATACCTCAATCATTTCAAGATCAAAGTGTTCTCTAAACAAGATGGAATCTCTTCCAGAAATTTACAGCTTGGCACTACTAACTTCTGAAGATGGGAAATTGATCATCGGAAGCAGCTGTCCACTTGACAATACCCAAGCCAGACAATTTCAAGAATCTAAGTCTCGAGAATTCTCCTTCTTCCATATTCCAAATTTTCCCTGAGAAAGAACCATTGACTAACTTGAGAACCTCAAGATTCGGCAGTTTTCCAATACTCGAAATTTTACTCCAGGGTAAGCCAAATCCAGATAGAGTCAGCTTTTTAAGATTTGCTGGCAAACCAAATTCAAAGTCAACAGGTGCCATGTCTGAACGACATTGAGACAACCCAAGTGATTCTAGTTGACTCAGAAATTCAGGTACAACAATCCTGCTACAATTCTCAGTATCAACCCAATTCTGGAAAAGTTTACATTTCAGTTTACGGATGTTTGGAAACTTTTTCATTTGCTTTTTCATGGTCCCCAAAGAAAAAAGAATCGCACCTGAACAGCTCTCCAACTCATACAAACCAGAGGGATTCTCAAGATTTTCAATGGCAAAACTAAAATCCCAAGAAGAACAAATATGTCTCAATTTCCTCAGATTCCACAGAGTATCGGGAAATGAAACCATTTTGCCTGGATCCACAATAAAAGTTTCCAAGTGCAGAAGGTTTCCGATGGACGAAGGGATCATGTCCATCCCACCTCGAACTGCCAAATATCTCAGCTGAACAAGAAGTTCAATTTCACTGGGAAATACCGAACCCAAATCAATTTGACCAATATCTAACACACTGAGAAGCTTGAAGATCTGAATAACGAATGAGATATCAAGAATCTTGCGTTTGAACCATCCTGTTTCAGTGAAGAGTAGAGAACGTACACCAGGACAAAATAGCCTCACCTCCTTGAAATGTCTTGACTCAGACTGAATGCTTAACCTCCGTAAGCTGCGTGGTGCATTAAATGCTAAAAGCTCATCATACCCACGTAACACCTGGAAAAAAATTTCTTCTTTGGCTTTTGTCTTGCAAAACTCATGTAGCAAATCATGAACTCGGCAAGCTTTGACACCTCCTATGGAACTTCAGTTGGCAACCAGAACTAAGCTTCTGCCAATTAAATCCATCAGGTAATCTGTAGCAACATCTTCTATGCACTTTATCGTAGTCTTCTGAACAAATCCTTCAGCAATCCATAACCAGATCAACTTCTTGGTTGAAAGTTCTTGGTCTTCAGGAAACATCCCAAAATAAAGAAAGCATGGCTTCAAATAATCTGGTAAATGCTTGTAACTCAGCTCCAATATGTTCATGCATTGCGCTGTAGTAGAAAGGATGCCTGAACTTAAACTTTCCAGGATTTCATTCCAATTCTCTTGCTCCATGTTAGCTAGAATTCCAGCTACAATGACAATTGTTAGAGGTAATCCCTTACAATTTTCTGCAATTTGCATCCCAAGTTCATATAACTCTGGAGGGCAACCTTTCCCAAGCAATTACTTCCTTTGCAGTAACTCCCAGCTCTCTTTAATGGTGAGTTGACGAAGAAAATGAGGCTCTTCATCAAGCATGGCATGAGGAGCAATATCCCGAAGTCGACTTGTCAAGATAATTCTACTTCCATTAGAAACGTCAGGTAATGACTCTGCCAAGTTATTCCAAACTTGATTGTCCCATACGTCATCCAAAAAGATGAGATATCTATTTCCTAGCAGCTGACGTCGGAGCTCTTCAGCTAAATCTTGTTCAGTCATTCCAAAATCTCTCTCCGGAACAATATGATTGAGAAGCTCAAGTAACACTTTCCTTTTGTTGAATACTTGAGAAATGGAACACAAGGCACGAACATGAAAATGGTACCTGACTGTATTACAGTGGTAAACTTTTGTGGCTAAGGAAGTTTTACCTTGTCCTGGCATACCCACAATGGCAATGATCCGCAACTGCTCTGATCCTCTTGTAAGCCGATCGGTAATCCATGTTGTCTCATCATCAAAACCTACAACTTCGTCGATTTTTGGTGCACTGCTTTGTGTGGGTACATGACTAAATTTCTTGGCAACTTTGTTCATTTTAAGATCTTGTATCTTGCCCGAGCTAATCTTTGAGGCATGAGTCTTAATATTATTGATGTCTTCTATGATGGAATCAAATAAATATGAAAAAGAATTTGAAATATCTCCAACCACTAAGTGGTCAATGAGAGACTCCACCCTGTACGCAACCTCCATAGCACGATTCCAAAGGGTACGGAGTTCCTCCAGTTCAGTTTGCAGATCCACAATTTCCACCAAAATAGATCTTAAGAAGACAAGTTGTTCTTGGATTGTTTGAGCAAAACTTTGGGCATTTGAACCAGCCATACTACTTGTCACGTCCATCAGTTTCTCTACGAGATAATCGACAAAACCCAACTCATTGGTCCTGCAAAAATTGAAGTTTGATGTTTCTTGATCTTTCTCTTCAACTGTTTATGAATATGCTCAATTCTTTCCAACAAATCTACGACCTCAATATCTATTTTGATATCTTTCTGATAAAGTGAGAAGATTATGAGTCCAGCATCACATATCAGAACTCCAATGGAATCCTTGATGTTCTCATCAAACTTGTTCGGCTCCTTAACATAGCATCTCCCATGGATTGCATGCAAGAGAATCAATGAAATCCTTTATTATTATTATAGGATCATCATCCCTGTCTGAAATGGGAGCATGTAATTGTGTCGATAATTTTGAGCTAGGCAGAACTTGAGTGTAAGTCGCATAGATACGAGCATCAATAGGTTTGATCTTCCGCAGTAGTTCTGAAATTTCAAGCGGCATTACGTTGCAACGCCATTCTTTGTCATACACTTTATAGTGACACTTAAAAGATAGATGTGCTGCATTAACTGCGACGGCTTCAATGTGATTCAACAAATCTTGTAATTGTTGGCGCTCAACCCTTCGCAACGTAGCAAAGTGGACAAAACTTTTCAAGAATTTCATCATCTCCGCCAGGGATTCCATTACGAAAACTCGTTCATATTCCCCAAAGTATGTGAGAAAATCCACTAGATTCTCCAGAACGGAATTGGTGATTTCCATAACTTCATCTGTTGTTGGAGAAACTGATTGTAGCACCAAATCTGTCAAATTGATGTACCATTCTTCTATTTCTTTCCCGAAGGAGTCGATGTCGCCTGTAAATTGCTGAATCTTGGAAGAAGCAAACCAAACTAATCCAGCTGCAAAGCCTAGATAATAAGGGTGAATTTTCTGTGCATTTCTGCCAACCGCTTCTTCAATCCTTACCAATAGAGATCCCAGACTACCTCCCTTTTTAGTGTTGTAGCCATCAGTCCTCACATGCATATCATTGCCCAACTTTCTCACACACAGAATAAATGTTCTGAGATTCCTAAAGCGGCGCATCAGGGTCAGAGCATCCAAGGAGCTTGAAGATATATTCAGCAACTTCAGATCACCCAGGGCAGTATCAATACAAGTAGTAATGAAGGCCATCTTGATCTTTCTGAAACTTTTCTGGATTCGAATGGCAAAGAAAATGAAGTCTTCTGAAAATCAAAGTGAAGATTAGAAACCAATTTAAATGGTGATCTAGGATATATTGCTGGAAAGTACCCAAAAAAAAAGAAAAAGTGATCCGGTGTATGTATAATCAATAGGCTTATGTTATGATGAAGGTGAGGAAACAGTATATGGGATAGATGTGAGTCTTATGAAGGCTTTACAGGATATAAAAAAATGAAAAACTGGATTGCACTGAATCCAAATTGCTTATGAAGAGAAGAAAAGTTGAAAGAAGAAGCACAATTACTATACTTTTGAGCGAAGAATTTGATGTTGCCCCTGATGCAATAGATTTGCAACACTTGGGTTTTAACTAATGGAAAGGTATATTTGCTTTAAAAACCAGAGGAATCGTAGAAGGTATATCCATTTTTGGAAGGCATCGGAGTTCATACCATAGTTGTTAAAATCGCGATCCGGATCGTAAAATCGCACGATTCTACGATCCCACCTAACAAAATCGATCCTGGATCGCACAAAATCGTTCAGCAAGTAGAATCGCTAGTAGAATCGGTAGAATCGGTCAGAATCGGTCAGAATCGTATAGAATCGTGCAGAATCGTTAGTAGAATCGTTGGTAGAATCGTTTTTTATTTTATTTTTTTTTCTGATTTTTTTTTCTGAACTGACATTTTTTCTATTTTTTTAGTTAGTGCTATTATTATTTTGGGTAGAATGTGGTTGAATGGTTGAATGATTGAATGATATATGTCGTTGTTAAACAGGATTTGGATAAAATTCAGAACGTATATACATTGAATATTATATAATGTTGATTTTTTACAATTTAGCACAAGTACACAACTTATTTTTGTAAAAAAATTAGTGTAGGTGATAAAATATGAATAATTAGGATTATTTTGGTCATTTTTTGTAAAATCTTACGATTCTACGATCCGATTCTACCGATCCGATTCTGCTACCCTAAATCGATTTTGCGTAAAATCCCGATTTTACGAACTATGGTTCATACTGATTAGCATAAACGGCCTTCAAACTTGCAGTAACTTTTGAAGGCGTGTCGGCAGAGACTACGCCTTCTGATGCGCAATCAATCCTGAATGTGCTAATTCTAGCATCATACGTGAATTTAAATTGACGCCTCTTTCCGGAGTAATTATTTTGCCATACCAAATTTTCGCGTATTTGTTGGTGTATTAAATTAATTTTATTGTGTAAATTATAATTAGATTAGGATTTAGTAATTATTATTTAAATTGGATTGGAATTATTTTAGAAAAATAAATTTTGAGTAAGACTTGATTATCAAATCCTAATTGTTTTTTATTATGGGGTCTATATAAAGGACTCATGGGTATTAATTTTGGTGGGTCTCAAGAAAACAAAGGAGACTTCAAGAAAAATAGTGTTGTGAATAGTAGAGTTTCTTCTACTAGTTTGTATTTTGAAGTGTAAGATTTTTTCCTACTTTATTGTTAATCTCCAACTTTTGTTATTTTCTCATTGCATGATTTCTGTACCTAAGATTTTTATATTGTACATATGGTATCAAAACTAGTAATATTAAATTATTAGTTTCTTGATCCTGATGATTTTTAGTACGGGAGGATAAAAGTTGTTTGTTGGCCATGGATGATTGGAACATAATGTGTTTTTCCAAATTTAAGGGAAAACAAAATTATAAATTTTAGAAGATTTAGATGGAAACACACTTTCGAAAATACAATTTGCTACAATTCGTTTAAAAGGAGGTACCAGATAATGTTTATGCCGAAACTAAAAAAAACGTATATTTGACCTTATTACCTTAACTTGCAGTTATGACCTTGTTTCCATAGATAAGCCAAAAGCAGACAAAATCAAATTCCCTCAGCCAATCTTCAATCCATTTTCCTTTTCGTTTTTTAGCTTTTGACTCAATTAGTCGGAACATTGAGAGTTGAAATACATTTGACCATGAAAAACATTCTTAATATACACTAAAAACCAATGTAATCGGGACATTATTTTTTTTTTTGTGTTGTAGATTTTACACGCGCAAATGTATGCTATCATTAATAAGTAATAAAGAGTGAATAAACTATTGTTCTCACGAGTGTTTACCAAATACTGAAATTTGGTTAATTCTAATTTTATTTGAACGATTGAAAATATATTTTATGACTAAATTAAATTAAAACTAAATTTTAATTTAAGCTAAGCAAATAAATGGCTAAATTCTATGGTTTCCGATTTCACCATAACTAATCTATCTTTATTGTCTAATTTATTATCCTGGTTGATAGTCGAAATTCCCTAACTTATTTACTAGTCTCTTCCGAGATCTAATAAAATCCCCCTAATTTCTAATTCACTATATTCCTATGTGAATTACAACCATTATGAAGTCATTAAATTCTATGGATGCCCATGTAGCGACTGCACAAACCGTGCAGGTATATTTTTATCATACATGCAATTCATGGCATTTATCCAAATGAACTAGACACATAATTCTCATTCCAGTTCTGTATCATTAAAAACCATCTAATTATTGATAAGGTAATTAGAAGCAATCAACACAGAGATAAACACTTAACCATAGAAAATAAATTCAAATTATATTAATAGAAAAATAAAAAGACTTCATAGTTAAGCTACATCGTAACCCTAGAAAAATAAATTAGTTCATGCTAATATAAAAGAACATCGCCAAAACCTTGAACATGATTGAAAAAGAAAGATGAAAGAGAAAATTGAAGTAAGATATGTGGGTGGCGGATGTCCTCCCATTCTTCCGTTGTTCCCTCTTATTTTCTTTCACCGCCTCCCCGACGGTCTCCCTCCTGGTTTTTTTAACAATTCTGGCACATTCACAATTCTGCCTGAAATCACCATGTGGATCCACCTCACTTGTTTCCTTTTTCTTTGTCTTCTTTTTATAGTCTGCCAGAATTCTTCTTTTGTATGACTTCTTTTTCCTTTCTTTTGTTTGTTTCGTATTGATGAATGAAGTCTTCCTTTTTAATACAAACTGTCCAAGCTCAATGCCTAACGCAAATATTAGAAAGTTTCAGAATTTTTTTTTCTTTTCTACTTCAATACTTTTTTTTTCTTTTCTTTTATCAACTTTTCCTCCAAATTAACATTTTCCATCCCTAAAACAAAAACATACCAAAATCAAATAATTTTCCTTAAAATCAAAATAATAATGAGAAAATATTAACAAGAAAAATGAACATTTTAACTCCTATCATTTTGGTTTTGGTTAGCAAAACTGTTCCAAAGGAAAATTATTTTATCATTTAAATAGTTTTGATAGTCTAACTAATCATCATATCCATTTTCCCCTTTTTTTGTCCATATTTGTAGCACATTTGGATTGCTACTAATCGTAGAATTGGATTGAACTTGAAAATAATTAGTTCCTTGATTTAAAATTGATGTGACTTTTTCTCGTTCTTACTACTTTCAAATTAAAGAAGCGTAACTCATAGTATAGAGCTAGTCCAGAATCGTCTCACGGGGTCTCACGGGGAGGATGTCCAGTACCAAATGGAAAAGAAACTTTAGAACTATTTGGATCTCTCTCGAAACTTGTTTAGTGATGAAAACAAAATAGAATATTTAGCAAAAATAAGGAAAATTCAAGTGATTAAATACCTCTAGGAACTTGGATTTCACCAAATGAAGACTCAATGAATTCAATCTACCTAGTTTGGTTCCTTTTGGCTTTCACTTTTCTCACAACCATTCACTCAATTAAGAGTACCCTCTCTCAAGGTGTATCTCTCTTATTCATGCAATTTTGTGATCACTCTCATGTCTACAAAATTTAACATAAATACATTAAGTACTTAAGAATTTAATGTTGCTATTTTGTGTTCTACTCTCGTAGCTCCACATTCATAGCTATTTTGTGGTTAATTTCAACTTTCGTTCCATCATCCAATACCTTAAATCATGCAAGAATTGATCAAGTTCTTACAAGCAATGTAAAACAAGCACAATGGATTTTGAAAAGTGAAAATTAAACCAAGTAGGTTGATCTAATCAAAGAAAACTTCAAAGGTTACATCCTAGTTTCTAGAGTTGAAGAACTCTAGCTAGACATAATGCTTAAAATAGAATTTCTTAAAAGTTGAAAATTAAACATTCAACAAAGTGAACCACTAAGAAAATGATGACCAAAAGAAAACAAGGGTTGAATCTTCCTTAAAAGTTCTCGCTAAACTACTGAAATTTTTGCTATCTAACATCTACTCCCCCTTCTTGCTACCAAGCTCTCAAGAATTTATAGACTTTTGCTCCTTGCTTTGCTCATTGATTTGCTCCTTGATTTGCTCACCAAGAAACCACCCTTAATCTTCTAGTTGGAGCAGAAAATCCCAGCTATAAGATTTAGTTCAAATCTTATCTCATTCTTTGATGGTTTTAACAAATTCAGTTTTGATCAAGTCTTCTAACAGCATTTTGTTTAACAAGCATACTATGTCTTGGAAGTTCAAATCGTGACATAGTCTTGTAAGAATTTGAACGACAGCAAAACTCAAACAGTAGCACACCTGCAATAACCAAATCTTATTTTCTCAGCAAATCTTGCAAAATCTTCCAAACCAGTTATCTTTTCTAACAAATTATTTTACCACTAACAATCCTATAAAACACAAAAACTACCACAACTTAATAGTAAAATTTACTAATTTCACTTAAAATCTCTAAGTTTTAAGGATATAAATTACTAAAAAATATCAAACTATCAAAAATTCATCCCAAAACTACTTGATACTTTGAAAATTACTATGCTTTGTCGTGTATCCAGTTATAGTTTTTTTTCCCTTCCTAGAAAGAGTATTCAATAATTTAGGTGTGGAAATTATATAATTTTAGTTATTCTAAAATCCTGTGCTGTAAGATATAGAGTATTAATTTTTAGAATTCGCAATTATTAACTTAAAATATTTAAATCAAACTATCAATAATTGACCAAAATATTATAATACATATACATTTAATTTGCTCCCACATGTTGACTCTGAAATCAGAATATTACGAATATATATGATTAGTTTATGATTTGAATCTAATGATGTCGTACAATTTGATGGGAACATGAACCAACATAATAATAATATTTCTGTCCTTACTCTTTCTTTCTTTCTTTCTTTCTGTCCTGACTTTCTTCCTCCTTCATCCCTGCCCTTACTCTTTTCTTCCATCTTCAGTGTCTGTTCCTTTATGTTTTCAGAAAATTCAGCTTGGCTAACCGATTACAGAATACTTTTGGACCGGGAGAAATTCAGCTGGATTCCATGGAAGCAATGTTGGAGAGGAAGAATTGAGAGTTGATCTGCTTTTGACTGCGAAAAGAGTTTTTCGATCAAGTGTTCATATCCCCTTTAAAGGCTTGACTAGAACCAGCATTGTCCATTGTAGGACGAGATCAATTCATCAAGCAACTATAATCAATGCACAAAATTTATATTTGAGCATTTTCAGGAAGCTCACCTGTTAGACGCTGGAATGATTGAAACTGCTATATTTTCGTTGGAACTCGGCAAGTCTTCTTTTCTTCTTGTGGCTTCCGTAAATGATTTACTTCATACAATTGGTGAAAGTCACTGAGTATGTTGATAATTTTTGGTGGGATTGTTTATGATGGGTGTTGAAACTATTAAAATAAATTTGTTTATGATGTGTGTGTGTGTGGTGTGTGGGGGTCGGAATTGGTCTCGAAAGTAATAAATAAAGTGGGAATATTTTAAGAAGCTAATTAAAACAAACAAATTTGAAAAGTGAAAATGGAAAAAATAATTTGTATAATCTTTTATATTACTCACATTCTAAAATGATTTTTTTGCAGTTTTTTACATTTGATTTTAGTTTGCAACAACCATTTTCATTTTTAACATATATAAGATATTATCTGTATTATGTACAAAAGTATCAATCCTCTCCAATTCTTTTGGTTTGATCCTCATGAGTAGTGTATTTGAGAACACATTTTAATAAAATAGAATATTTTTTACTATTAAATATATAAAAATGCATAATGTACTAAAATTTTCAAGCGGTTATTACATTTTGAGTCGACTAAATCGCACATGTTGTATTTGGGATTATTATAAGCACTGGATTTTGTTTACTCTATCGATTATATCATATTTGATTTAGAAACTAAATTTTTACTGTATCTTTGTTTCTGTTGTTATTTAACAACAAGTATTGACTATTTTAATATTAAGAACAAAAAAAATCATAAATGACTAAAAATGTCATTTTAAAATGTGAGGGACAAAAAAAAAATTATATAACTAAATATAAAGAATTATTTTTGAGATTTAATAATTTGAAAGTGAATAGTGCGAGCGATTTAAAAAGATGAATTAATAAGAGACAAGCTTCTTCTAGTCAAGGGATTAATTTCAATAACCAAGAGATTGGTTATTTCCCTTATAGATAAACACCCTAAATACAATATCGGAATTTAATTTATCAACATTATTAATAACTAGAGAAGCTCAATTTTAATTAACAAACACACAAGTTCGGGTTATTAAAATTAAATTATAGATTGATTACTCTACAAGGTGATAAAGTTATATCATTTAATTTATCCAGAGACTTGCTGGAATCACAAAACTCATTATCATTTTGCTTGCCAGCGCTGCACAACACAAGGAGATGTTGGTGTTGATCTTGGTTTGAAAAGGGTGTCAAATGGTGACATCCAAAGCATAGTAGCACTTGGTGCGGTAGTATGCACATAACTCAGACCAGAATGTTTAGCTTTATGAAATTTTGCGATCATGCTGTAGTGAAACAGGGGCCATACTTGCTTCTGGTAATTACAATATCAAGAACCAAAGTTCTGAATATTATCAAAAACCCTGGAATCTTGTCTTGCAAAATTTGCATGAGGGGTGAGAATAGCTAAAAGAGGTTCAGAGCATCAATGGATGCGGATTACTGAAATGATGGATCATAGATGCTCTTCATTTGAAAATGCTTAATTTCCATTCTCAGCAACTCCAGGAAAACATTCAGAACCAAAATCATAATCAATGAACAACATTCAGAACTAAAAACAAAAGCCTTCGGAAAACAATTAGTGGCCTTAATCAAAGCAGTCTTGGCTTTGTTTCCATTGCAAAGACGCTGGAAAGTAACCAAAGCCTTTGAAGCACCTTCATTCTGACTCTCTTGTTTTTCCATTTGAGTCTGTAACAAAAAGAATGAGAGCTTTTTCTTTTTTCCTTTTTTCTTAAGCAGGTGAATTTATTGACGAGATCAGCAGGTACAAAAGATGTGAAACAGCAAACTGCACATCTACATATGAATTATAGAAGAACTAGAATATAATCTATTTTTTCCTTATTCTCAAGCAAAAGTTGATCCATTTCAAAAGCTTCAACCATCAGTCTCCTTTAAGTGAATTCCAACAGGTTCAAAAGAACCATTTCCCAATTGATCTTCTCCCTTTTAAAGCCTTTCCAAGATGCACATAAAGCTCGAACCTCCACACTCAGAATATAGTTGCCACAAGCACTGTCTTGACCAGAGCTGATCTGAAAGTTCACGGATGTGTTAGGCAGTCAAGAGATGGAATACTTACGAGTGGTTTTACCACTAAATTATTTAACAAATAAGAAAAACAGGACGCAACTGACAAACCAGAAAAAAAGAACCCAATCATCACGGTCACTTCTTCCGGCTCCAGTCTTAATAGTTAAATTCTTGCAGAACAAGGATCTTCAAATCTGAATTTCCCATGTCCATCTGTTCTTCCTGAATTTGTTTCACTAAACTTGTTAGAGACCGACTACAGCCAGAAACTTCAATCGTTTCAAGAGTTGAAGTGTTTTCTAAACAAGAAGGAATCTCTTTCAATAATATACAGCCTTGCACTACTAACTTCTGAAGATGGGGAAATTGATCGTCGGAAGCAGCTGTCCACCTGACAATATCCAAGCCAGCCAATTTCAAGAATCTAAGTCTCGAGAATTCTCCTTCTTCCATTTTCCATATTTTCCCTGAGAAAGAAGAACTGACTAACTTGAGAACCTCAAGATTCGGCAGTTTTCCAATACTCGAAATTTTATTCCAGGGTAACCGAAATCCAGATAGAGTCAGCTTTTTAAGATTTGCTGGCAAACCAAACTCAAAGTCGAAAGATTTAATTACTGCCGTTCGTATAGGTACATGGTATGAAGGAAATGCATCCAACCCAAGTGATTCTAGCTGACTCAGAATGTCAGGTACAAGAATCCTGTTACAATTCTCAGTATCAACCCATTTCTGGAAAAGTTTGCATTTCAGTTTACGAATGTTTGGAAACTTTTTCATTTGCTTTTCCATGCTCCCCAAAGAAAAAAGAATCGCTCCTGAACAGCTCTCCAACTCATGCAAACTAGAGGAATTCTCAAGACTTTCAATTGCAAAACTAAAACCATCCACCATGTCACTACGCACGCTTACACAAATATGTCTCAATTTCCTCAGATTCCAGAGAGTATCGGGAAATGAAACCATTGTGCCTGAATCCACAATAAAAGTTTCCAAGTACAAAAGGTTTCCGATGGACGAAGGGATCACGTCTATCGTACCTTGAACTGCCAAATATCTCAACTGAACAAGAAGTCCAATTTCACTGGGAAATACCGAACCCAAATAAATTTGACCAATATCTAACACACTGAGAAGCTTGAAGATGTGAATAACGAATGAGATATCAAGAACCTTGCGTTTGAACCACCCTTTTGTATCAGTGAAGAAGAGTAGAGAACGTACACCAGGACAAAATAGCCTCGCCTCCTGGAAATGTCTTGACTCAGACTGAATGCTTAACCTCCGTAAGCTGCGTGGTGCATTAAATGCTAAAATCTCATCATACCCACGTAACAGCTGGAAAAAATTTTCATCTTTGGCTTTTGTCATGCAAAACTCATGTAGCAAATCATGAACTCGGCAAACTTTGACACCACCTATGGATCTCCTTTTGGCAACCAGAACTAAGCTTCTGCCAATTAAATCCATCAGGTAATCTTTAGCAACATCTTCCATGCACTTTAACTTAGTCTTCTGAACAAATCCTTCAGCAATCCATAACCAGATCAACTTCTTGGTTGAAACCTCTTGGTCTTCAGGAAACATCCCAAAATAAAGAAAGCATGGCTTCAAATAATTTGGTAGATGCACGTAACTCAGCTCCAATGTGTTCATACATTGCACCGTAGTAGAAAGGATGCCTGAACTCAAACTTTCCAGGATTTCATTCCAATTCTCTTGCTCCATATTAGCTAGAATTCCAGCTAAAATGACAATTGTTAGGGGTAATCCCTTACAATTTTCTGCAATTTGCATCCCAAGTTCACATAACTCTGGAGGGCAACCTTTCCCAAGGAATAACTTCCTTTGCAGTAACTCCCAACTCTCATCATTGGTGAGTTGACGAAGAAAATAAGGCTTTTCGTCAAGCATGGCATGAGGAGCAACATCACGAAGTCGACTTGTCAAGATAATTCTACTTCCATTAGAATTGTCAGGCAATGACTCTGCCAAGCTATTCCATACTTGAATGTCCCATACGTCATCCAAAAAGATGAGATATCTATTTCCTAGCAACTGACGTCGGAGCTCTTCAGCTAAATCTTGTTCAGTCATTACAAAATATCTTTCCGGAAGCTTTATAATGATATGATTCAGAAGCTCAAGTAGCACTTTCCTTTTGTTGAATATTTGAGAAATGGAACACAATGCGCGAACATGGAAATGGTACATAACTGTATTACAGCCGTAAACTTTTGTGGCTAAGGAAGTTTTACCTTGTCCTGGCATACCCACAATGGCAATGATCCGCAACTGCTCTGATCCTCTTGTAAGCCGATCGGTAATCCATGTTGACTCATCATCAAAGCCTACAACTTCGTCGGTTTTTGCCGCACTACTTTGTGCTCTGTTCGTTTTGACATCTTGTCTCTTGCCCTTGATAATCTTTGAGGCATCAGTCTTAATATTATCGATGTCTTCCATGGTCGAATCAAATAAATCTGAAAAAGAATTTGAAACATGTCCAACCACTAAGTGGTCAATGAGAGACTCCACCCTGTATGCAACCTCCATAGCACGATTCCAAAGGGTACCGAGTTCCTCCAGTTCAGTGTGCAGATCCACAATTTCCACCAAAATAGATCTTAAGAAGACAAGTTGTTCTTGGATTGTTTGAGCAAAACTTTGGGCATTTGAACCAGCCATACTACTTGTCACGTCCATCAGTTTATCTTCGAGATAATCGATAAAACCCAACTCATTGGTCCTGCAAAAATTGAAGTTTGATTTTTCTGTTTCTTTCTCTTCAACTTGTTTCTGAATATGCTCAATTCTTGCCAACAAATCTTGCGGCTCAATATCTATTTTGATATCTTTCTGATAAAGTGAGAAGATTATAAGTCCAGCATCACATATCAGGACTCCAATGGAATCCTTCATGTTCTCATCCAACTTGTTTGGCTGCTTAAGAAGGATAGTTCTCAAGAATCTTAATCCCCCGTGCAGTACTTGCAGTTGATCCTTCACAGAAACCACAGGATAAGTATCCTGTTGTAGCATCTCCCATGTATTCCAAACAAGAAAATCAATGAAATCCTTCATTATCATTATAGGATCATCACCCACGTCTGAAATTGGAGCATGTAATTGTGTCGATAATTTTGAGCTAGTCAGAGCTTGAGTGTAAGCCGCATAGATATGAGCATCAATAGGTTTGATCCTCCGCAGTAGTACTGAAATTTCTAGCTGCATTACCTTGCAACACCATTCTTTGTCATTCACTTTATATTGACACTTAAAAGATATATGTGCTGCATTAACTGCAATGGCTTCAATGTGATTCAACAAATCTTGCAATTGTTGGTGCTCAACCCTTAGCAGCGTGGCAAAGCGGACAAAACATTTCAAGAATTTCATCACCTCCTCCAAGGATTCCATTAGTAAAACTTGTTCAAATCCCTCAAATTCACTGAGAATATCCACTAGATTCTCCAGAACGGAATTGGTGATTTCCATAACTTCATCTGTTGTTGGAGAAACTGATTGCTGCAACAAATCTGTCAAATTGATGTACCATTCTTCTATTTCTTTCTCGAAGGAGTTGATGTCGCCTGTAAATTGCTGAATCTTGGAAGAAGCATCCCAACCTAATCGAGCTTCAAAGCTCAGACAATAAGGGTGAATTTCTTGTGCATTTCTGTCGACCGCTTCTTCAATCCTTACCAGTAGAGATCCCAGACTACCTCCCATGTTAGTGTTGTTGCCATCAGTCCTCACATGCATATCATTGCGCAACTTTCTCACACACAGAATAAATGTTCTGAGATTCCGTAAGCCGCGCAGCAGGGTCAGAACTCTTGTCCTCATGAAACATACAGGTCCTGACTCCGGCAACCTCAGACCATCCAAGATGCTTGAAGATATGTTATTCAGCAACTTCAGATCACCCATGGCAGTATCAATACAAGTAGTAATGAAGGCCATCTTGATCTTTCTGAAACTTTTCTGGATTCGAATGGCGAAGAAAATGAAGTCTTCTGAAAATCAAAGTGAATATTAGAAACCAATCAAAGTGATCCGGTGTATATATAATCAGTAGGCTTATGATGAAGGCGAGGAAACAGTATATGGGATATATGTGAGTCTTATCAAGGCATTACATGATATAAAAAAATGAAAAACTGGATTGCACTGAACCAAAAATGCTTATTAAGAGAAGAAAAGTTAAAAGAAGAAGCAAATTCAAAGTTTAGAACTAGAAATGCACCTTTACTTTGCTTTTCTGGTGTGACCTCTATCTGAGATAGAATATCAATAAATCATTGTAGCATGCAAACGGAAGGAATCCATGGGATTACCCTTTTCCACTATAATGTGTTCAATCTCTGCCAATCTCATATCAAAAGAAGAGTAGAAATAACGACAACAACCACGATATCAATGAAAAGATTATCCAAAGACTCCCTCCCTCTGGATATATATATTTTATGCATTTTGTAGTAATTGTCAGCAAGGAAACATCCAGGAAACTCATCAGTCATCATGTTTGGTAAGCATGAATCACAACGTCAATGCCATTTAAAGAAATGCAACTTGGATTTTTTTAATCTATCTTCTTTTTGGGTGGGTGGCCTCAAACACATACTATTGAGCGAAGAATTTGATGTTGCCATCGATTCAATAGATTTGCAACACTTGGGTTTTAAGTAGTGGAAAGGTATATTTACTTTAAAAACCAGAGGAATCCTAGATGGTATATCCATAACGGCCATAGATAAGCCAAATGCAGACAAAATCAAATTCCCTCAGGCAATCTTCAATCCATTTTCCTTTTTGTTTTTTGGCTTTCGACTCAAGTCCCAATTGAGAGTTGAAATACATTTGATCATGAAAAACATTCTTAATATACACTAAATACCAATGCAATCGGGACTTTATTTTTTTTTGTTTTGGTTTTGGTTATGCAAAACTGTTCCAAAGGAAAATTATTTTATCATTTAAATGGTTTTGATAGTCTAACTCCTCCTCATCATCATCTAAACAAATCCATTTTTCCTTTTTTTTTTTGTCCATATTTGTAGCACATTTGGATTGCTACTAACGTAGAATTGGATTGAACTTGGAAATAATCAGTTTTTTTGATTTAAAATTCATCCCAAAACTACTTGATACTTTGAAAATTATTGTGCTTTGTCACGCAGCTAGTTATAATTTTTTTTTCCCATTCTAGAAAGAGTATTGAATAATTTAGGTGTGGAAATTATATAATTTTAGTTATTCTAAAATCCTATGTTGTAAGATATAGAGTATTAATTTTTAGAATTCGCATTTCTTAACTTAAAATATTTAAATCAAGTTATCAATAATTTACCAAAATATTATAATACATATACATTTAATTTGCACCGACATATTCAATGTGAAATCAGAATATTACGAATATGTATGATTAGGCTATGATTTGAATCTAATGATGACGTACAATTTGCTGGGAACATGAACTAACATAATAATAATAATATTTCTGCCCTTACTCTTTCAAGAAGCACTGTTGAACTTGGGAATTCATAACCTCAATTTATTTGCTCCGTATATCCAACACCGTAACAAGTTTGAAGATGTAAGGGATGAATGAGATATCAATCCAATTTGCTACAAACATTTCTGTTTGGGTGAAGAAGAGTAGGGATTGAACCCGAGGACAAAATAGCCTTGAATCCTTAAAATCCTTAGACTCAGACTGAATGCATAACCTGAGTAAGAAAACATGGCTTGAAATAATCTGACAAATGTTTGTAACTCAGATCTAATGAATTCATGCATTGCTCTGTACTAGAAATTTGCTCCCATAGTTTTCAAAATTCTAATATGATCATAACGATCCTATGATTCTACGATCCAAATTTACTAAAATGATTTCGATTCTAACTACGATACTACATTTATTATGTGAGTAAATTATAGTTAAATTTACTTAAAAAAAAACTTCCATATCTAAGTAAAATTAAGATTTATCATCATATAAATAACTTAATTAGTTTAATCATATTTTTATTAATTTTTAACAATAAATAAATAAATTCGACATAAATGCCATTCGATTGCAACAACTAAAATATTGAGAAAACTATATAAAATGTTATAAGAGATGAAAATTGAATTAAGATTATTTTATTATAAACTATATATGAATTTTCTACATGTTTATTCAATATATTGATTAATAATTTCTTTAAAAATAATTTATAAATTATATTTTTCTCAATTTTTCTAAAATTTTACAATTTTATGATCCGATCCCACTGATCTGATCCTACTACTCTAAATTGCTTTTCTGTACAATTCTGATCTAATAAACTATGTTTGCTATAGTACCTCTTTTCAACCGTCTTGTTCCAGAGTTGTAAGAAATCTAGCAACCGTTAATTAGTGCAATTATAATTATTTTTATGGGCCTTCTAAGCATTAAATTTCAATTATTGGGCTGCAATACTTTGGGCTTTTCACCAGTTTGCAAAAGCCTGTTCTCTATTCAAGCACCCAAAAAAATAAAAAATAGTGTAAGAACTGGAAACTTGTACTCTATTTCTCCCCAGTATTCGAGTTTAAAATTGAAATTATATAACTTACTAAAAGTTATTATTATTACTTCTTTCCTTCTTGAAAAAAGAAAAGAAAAAAAATTAGTTCGTTTTTAGATAGGTACAACCATCTTCCAAAAAATATATAAAATAAAATACATTTACTGCAATAATAAGAGTATAATTTTTCAATTTTGGATATCCATATATAGTTATTATTGTTAATACTCCTGGTTTTGTACTGGAAAAATATGGGACTGGAAGAATTGATAAAAAGTGGTTCCAGCACGACTAACTGAGAAGACCATTGTGCCCTTTATCGTACTGAAGATTGAGCGCCTTACTTCCTGTTCAGGATGCTGAAATTTCAAGCTTTTGGGACCTGGAAACCATTCGAAAAGGTTGTCTGGAGTACTGAAAAAATGTTGGACGGTTCAGAGAAATGGAGTACTTCTGACTATGGAACTGAACCAAAAGAATGAAACCACAATCATCATCAATATATATCCTTCAAGTCCAAACTTGAAAAGAGTTGCAGTACAGAAAAACTGAAACAGCAAACAGCACATCTATAACTCAATTATAAAGGATCCACAATACAATCTGGTTTGTTTCATTCCACTCAAGCAAAAGTTATATAATCCATTTCCAAAGCTTCAGCTATCAATCTCTTTAAGTCAGCACCAACTGGTTTGAATCCCATTCAGGAACCATTTCCCAATTGATCTTCTCCCTTTTAAATCCTTTCCAAGATGCAGATATTGCTCCAACTGCAACAAGGGCTGCCTTGACCATAACTTATCTGAAAGTTTTGTACGAATGTGTTAGGTCATCGAGACTTGAAATCCTTTTGATGATGACAAAAGAGAGGCAGCATCCAGTGAAATGAAATTCTTTGAAAGACTTCCAGAATTATCTTGACAATGTACGAGTGGTTTTACCTCTAAATTTATTTAGTGAAAAAAAAAGAAAGACTCACCTGACAACAAACCAGAAGAAGAGAACCCCAGTCCTCACTGTCACTGCTTCCAACTCCAGTCTTAATCTTTAAATTCTTGCAAGATGAGGATCTTCAAATCTGAATTTCCCATGTTCATCTGTTCTTCCTGAATTTGTTTGACTGAACTTGTTACATAGTGACTACAGCCAAAGACTTCAATCGTTTCAAGAGTTGAAGTGTTTTCCAAACAAGATGGAATCTCTTCCAAGAACTGACAGCTTGCCACTACTAACTTCTGAAGATGGGGAAATTGATCGTCGGAAGCAGCTGTCCACTTGACAATATCCAACAGAAACAATTTCAAGAATCTGAGTCTCGAGAATTCTCCTTCTTCCATATTCCATATTTCCTCTGAGAAAGACCCTTGGAGTAACTTGAGAACCTCTAGATTAGGCAGTTTTCCAATGCTAGAAATTTTACTCCAAGGCAACCGAAATTCAGATAGAGTCAGCTTTCTAAGATTTGCTGGGAGAAGAAATTCACAGTCAACAATTCCCCTGGATGGACCAAATTTAGACAACCCAAGTGATTCTAGCTGACTCAGAAAGTCAGGTACAACAATCCTGCAGCAATTCCCAGTATCAACCCAATTCTGGAAAAGTTTACATTTCAGTTTACGGATGTTTGGAAACTTTTTCAATTGCTTTTCCATGCTCCCCAAAGAAAAAACAACCACACGAGAACAGCTCTCCAACTCATACAAATCAGAGGAATCCTCAAGATTTTCAATGGCATAACTAAAACCCTTAGAAATTGCAGAACTTGTACCTACGTGAAGATGTCTCAATTTCCTCAGAATCCAGAGTGTATCAGGAAATGAAACCATTCTCCATGAATCCACCACAAAAGTTTCCAAATTTGAGAGGTTTCCGATGGATGAAGGGATCACGTTTATCTCACCTCCAACAGCCAAATATCTCAACTGAACAAGAAGTTCAATTTCTCTGGGAAATACCCAACCCATATTAATTCGACCTATATCTAACACACTGAGAAGCTTGAAGATGTGAATAACGAATGAGATATCAAGAGCCCTGCCGCTGAACCCTTGTGTTTCAGTGAAGAAGAGTAGAGAACGTACACCAGGACAAAATAGCCTTGACTCCTTGAAATGCCTTGGCTCAGACTGAATGCTTAACCTCCGTAAGCTGCGTTGTGGGTTAAATGCTAAAAGCTCATCATACCCACGTAACAGCTGGAAAAAATTTTCTTCTTTGGCTTTTGTGATGCAAAACTCATGTAGCAAATCATGAACTCGGCAAGCTTTGACACCACCTGTGGATCTTCTGTTGGCAACCAGAACTAAGCTTCTGCCAATTAAATCCATCAGGTAATCTGTAGCAACATCTTCTATGCACTTTAACTTAGTCTTCTGAACAAATCCTTCAGCAATCCATAACCAGATCAACTTCTTGGTTGAAACCACTTGGTCTTCAGGAAACATCCCAAAATAAAGAAAGCATGGCTTCAAATAATCTGGTAAATGCCTGTAACTCAGCTCCAATATGTTCATGCATTGTGCTGTAGTAGAAAGGATGCCTGAACTTAAACTTTCCAGGATTTCATTCCAGTTCTCTTGCTCCATGTTAGCTACAAGTCCAGCTACAATGACAATTGTTAGAGGTAATCCCTTACAATTTTCTGCAATTTGCATCCCAAGTTCATATAACTCTGGAGGGCAACCTTTCCCAGGGAATAACTTCCTTTGCAGTAACTCCCAGCTCTCATTAATGGTGAGTTGACGAAGAAAATGAGGCTCTTTGTCAAGCATGGCACGAGGAGCAACATCCCAAAGTCGACTTGTCAAGATAATTCGACTTCCATTAGAAACTTCAGGTAATGACTCTTCCAAGCTATTCCAAACTTGAATGTCCCATACGTCATCCAAAAAGATGAGATATCTCTTTCCTAGCAGCTGACATCGGAGCTTTTCAGCTAAATCTTGTTCTTCCATTCGAAAATATTCCTCAGGAAGCTTTATAACAATATGATTGAGAAGATCAAGTAGCACTTTCCTTTTATTGAATACTTGAGAAATGGAACACAATGCACGAACATGAAAATGGTACCTGACTGTATTACAGTGGTAAACTTTTGTGGCTAAGGAAGTTTTCCCTTGTCCTGGCATACCCACAATGGCAATGATCCGCAACTGCTCTGATCCTCTTGTAAGCCGATCGGTAATCCATGTTAACTCACCATCAAAACCTACAACTTCGTCGATTTTTGGCGCACTGCTCTGTGTGGGTACATGACTAGATTTCTTGGTAACTTTGCTCGTTTTGACATCTTGTCTCCTGCCCGTGATAATCTTTGAGGCATCAGTCTTAATATAATCTATGTCTTCCATGATGGAATCATACAACACTGAAAATGAATTTGAAATGTCACCAACCACTAAGTGGTCAATGAGAGACTCCACCCTGTACGCAACCTCCATAGCACGATTCCAAAGGGTACGGAGTTCCTCCAGTTCAGTGTGCAGATCCACAATTTCCACCAAAATAGATCTTAAGAAGACAAGTTGTTCTTGGATTGTTTGAGCAAAACTTTGGGCATTTGAACCAGCCATACTAGTCACGGCCATCAGTTTCTCTTCGAGATAATCGATAAAACCCAACTCATTGGTCCTGCAAAAATTGAAGTTTGATGTTTCTTGATCTTTCTCTTCAACTTGTTTCTGAATATGCTCAATTCTTTCCAACAAATCTACGACCTCAATATCTATTTTGATATCTTTCTGATAAAGTGAGAAGATTATGAGTCCAGCATCACATATCAGAACTCCTAAGAAATCCTTCATCTTCTCATCAAACTTGTTTTGCTGCTTAACGAGAATAGTTCTCGATAATCGTAATCCCTCATGCAGTACTTGCAGTTGATCCTTCACAGAAACCACAGGATAAGTATCCTGTTGTAGCATCTCCCATGTATTCCAAACAAGAAAATCAATGAAATCCTTCATTATCATTATAGGATCATCACCCACGTCTGAAATTGGAGCGTGTAATTGTGTCGATAATTTTGAGCTAGTCAGAGCTTGAGTGTAAGCCGCATAGATACGAGCATCAATAGGTTTCATCTTCTGCAGTAGTACAGAAATTTCAGGCCGCATTACCTTGCAAACCCATTTTTTGTCATACACTTTATATTGATACTTAAAAGATAGATGTGCTGCCTTAACTGCAACGGCTTCAATGTGATTCAACAAATCTTGTAATTGTTGGCGCTCAACCCTTCGTAGAGTGGCAAAGCGGACAAAACTTTTCAAGAATTTCATCATCTCCGCCAAGGATTCCGTTACTAAAACTTCTTCAAATTCCTCATCGTTAATGAGAATTTCCACTAGATTCTCCAGAACGGAATTGGTGATTTCCATAACTTCATCTGTTGTTGGAGAAACTGATTGCTGCATCAAATCTGTCAAATTGATGTACCATTCTTTTATTTCTTTCTCGAAGGAGTTGATGTCGAGTTTAAATTGCCGAATCTTGCGAGAAGCATCCCCTGCTAATCCAGCTTTAAAGCGCAGACAATAAGGGTGAATTTCCTTTGCATTTCTGCCAACTGCTTCTTCAACGCTTACCAGTAGAGATCCCAGACTACCTCCCTTGTTAGTGCTGTTGCCATCAGTCCTCACATGCATATCATTGCCCAACTTTTTCACACAGAATAAATGTTCTGAGATTCCGTAAGCGGTGCAGCAGCCCCGTAACTTCCCACTGCATGGAAAGTACAGTGTTGGACTCCGAGTCCCTCGGATACAAGCGGATTCTTGAAGATATGTCATTCAGCAACTTCAGATCACCCATGGCAGTATCAATACAAGTAGTAATGAAGGCCATCTTGATCTTTCTGAAACTTTTCTGGATTCGAATGGCAAAGAAAATGAAGTCTTCTGAAAATCAAAGTGAAGATTAGAAACCAATTTAAATGGTGATCTAGGATATATTTCTGGAAAGTACCCAAAAAAACAAAGAAGTGATCAGGTGTATATAATCAGTAGGCTTATGATGAAGGTGAGGAAACAGTATATGGGATAGATGTGAGTCTTATGAAGGCTTTACAGGATATAAAAAAAATGAAAAACTGGATTGCACTGAACCAAAAATGCTTATTAAGAGAAGAAAAGTTGAAAGAAGAAGCAAATTCAAAGTTTAGAACTACAAATGCACAATTACTCTACTTTTGAGCGAAGAATTTGATGTTGCCCCTGATTCAATAGATTTGCAACACTTGGGTTTTAACTACTGGAAACGTATATTTACTTTAAAAACCAGAGGAATCCATATTGGGAAGGCATCGGAGTTCATACTAACTAGCAGTAACTTTTGAAGGCGTGTCGGCAGAGACTACACCTTCAGATTCACAATCAATCCTGAATGTGCTGATTCTAGCATTGTACATGAATTAAATTGACGCCTCTTTCAGGAGTAATTAATTTGCCAGAGCAAATTTTTGCGTATTTGTCGGTGTATTAAATTAAGCTTATTTAGTAAATTATAATTAGATTAGGATTTAGTAATTATTATTTAAATTAGATTTGAATTGTTTTAGAAAAATAGATTTTGAGTAGGATTTGATTATCAAATTGTAATTGTTTTTTATTATGAGTCCTATATAAAGGACCCATGGGTATTTATTTTAGGAAATATTAGCAAAAATAGCATTTTTTTCACAAGTTTGCAGATATAGCAGTTGTATAAAATTCTTTGCAAAACTAGCAGGCTAACGTAGTTTGACCAAGTGAAAAGACCCAAATGACCATCTATTTACAAAAAATAAGAAACATTGCGACTAAAAGCACACATAGGTCTAGCACTAAGTCGAGCATTTGCACTAGGTCGAGCACTCGATCTGGAGCAAATGCTTGACCTAAGTGCTTTTAGATGCGATGTTTCCCATTTTTTATAAATAAAGGTCATTTAGGTCTTTTCATTTGGTCAAACTACGTTGACCTGTTAGTTTTGCAAAAAATTTTATATAACTGCTATATTTGCAAACTTGTGTCCAAAAGGTGCTATTTTTGCAAGCGTCCCTAATTTTAGTGAGGCTAAGGAAAATAAAAGAAAAATTCCAAGAAAAATAGAGTTGCGAAGAGTAGTAGTTTCTTCTTATTGTATTTTGAAGTGTAGGGTTTTTTCTTATTTTATTATTAACCTCCAAATAAATTGTTTTTGTTGTTTTTCCGCTGCATGGTTTTTATCCGTAAGATTTTTAAATCCTACACGTGGTATCATAACTAGTAATATTAAATAGTTAGTTTCTTGATTTTGATGATTTTTTAGCAATGGAGGCTCAAAGTTGTTTATTGGCCATGGATGTTGAAACATAATATGTATTGTTCCAAAACTTAGAGGGAAAACAAAATTATAAATTTTGGAAGATTTAGATAGAAACACACTTTCAACCATACGATTTGATATATTTTGTCAAAAGGAGGTACTAGATAATGCCAATGTCAAAAAAAAAAAAAAAACGTATATTTGACCTTATCTCAAATTCATCGAATAGTTGATATGTCAATTTTTCATAAAATTTGTGCGGTAGTTTTTTTCATAAAATTTGTATTGCTAAAACTACCAAACAAGTATGAGATATTTTGAAAAGAGCATATATTGACATAGATCAAGTTTGAAAAAAAAATGTATTATTATTGAAGAGAAAATTTGAGTTGTGTGCTATGGAGAAATTTGAAAGGAATGAGAACTATTTTTCTCATTTGTTGGATGTCAAAAACGATATGGAATTTAATGGGTATATTCTTAATGATGAATTCGTTGTGGAAAAAGTTTTCAATTTTCTATCATTAAAGTTTGATTATATTGTAACAATTGTATTGGAGACTAAAGATTTATCTACTTTGAGCATTGAATAATTACAAAGTTCGTTAATTTTTCATGAATAAAAAATTGACAGGAAACTTGTATTAGAAAATAAGCTACTATAATAATCCAGGAAGAAAATGTTTCTAATTTGGAGTAAAAAAATATTAAAAGGTCTTCACAGAGGTTAAATTTTGATGATTTTCACGATACATCTCTTCAAAATTTATGGGAGCGACGAGATTAGCTATCAATGGTTGAGAGCATCAATGGATGCGGATGACTGACATGATGGACCATAGTTGCTCTCTCTCCATTTGAAATTGCTCAACTTATGTTCTCACTAAATCGAGGAAACTAAGAGAACTAGTCCGAACAATCATGATCAATCATGATCAATCAATAACATTTTAGCGTAAACAAGAAAAAAAAATTTGCTTGAAAAACATACAAAAAACACGGAAAGAGCAGTCCAAATAGTTATTACCTTAACTTGCAGTCATGACCTTGTTTCCATAGATAAGCCAAAAGCAGACAAAATCAAATCCCCTCAGGCAATCTTCAATCCATTTTCCTTTTTGTTTTTTGGCTTTTGACTCAAGTCCCTAATGAAAAAATTGAGAGTTTAAATGATCCAGTGTATATGTAATAGTAGGCTTATGATGAGGTTATTGATGAAGGTGAGCAAACAGTATATGGGATAGATGTGAGTTGTAACAAGTCTTTGCAGGATATCAAAGGCAGGGAACTAAAGAGTTACAAAGAAAGAAAAACTGGAATGCACTAAAACAAAGAAGCTTATTAAGAGATGGAAAGTTGAAGAAAATCCAAAGTTTAGGGTTAGAAATGCACACTCACTACCATATTTTTCTTGTGCGACCTGTCCTCTATCTAAGATAAAATAGCAATATATCATTGTCGTATGCAAATGAAAGGAATCCATGTAATTGGACTATTCCATTATAATGTGTTTAATCTTGCCAATCTCATGTCAAAAGAAGAGTAGAAAAAGGGATAACGACTATGATATCAACGAAAAGATTCTTGAAAGACTCCCCCTCCATGTGGGCATATTTTATGCATTTTGTAGCTATTGTCAGCAATAGAACATCCAGGAAACTCATCAATCATCGTGTTTGTTGGTAAGCATGGACCCATTCAAATTTCAAAGACAATGAAATTTGTGGATTTTTTTATCTATCTTCTTTCTGGGTGGGTGGCCTAACACACAATATTGATTAATCACATAATTATATTGATTCTTAACATCAATTATTTATTGGGAGCAAAGAATTTGATGTTGCCCCTGACTCAATAGAGTTGCAACACTTGTGCTATATATATAATATATTACACAAACCAGAAGAATCCTATAAGGTATATCCATTGCTGAGAAAGAATTGAACTTCAGTTCATACTTTTGAACCTATAAGGCATATTACACAAACAGCCTTCAAACTTGCGGTAACTTTTGTTCCTATAAGGTATATTACACAAACAGCCTTCAAACTTTTGAAACCGTGTCGGTAGAGACCATGCCTCCTGGTGCACAATCAATCCTCAATGTGCTGATTTTAGCATTATAAATGAATTATACAGCTATCTCAGGAGTAATTAATTTGCCAGACCAAATTTTCATACTTGAAATGTCACAAAAAGTTCGTAAAAGTTTGGAGCTTCTAGTACGTGAGTACAAAGGCATTGCAAGAGAGAGCTTCTGATGATCACCGGTATTGAAATTTTTTTCCTGCCAGTTTTAAACAGGACTGAAATGTTGACATGTGAATTTCTTTGTTTATACCATCATGAGCTTCAGTCAGTTTCTCCACAGAATTTGAAGGAATTACAAAACTCAATAGCACTTGGCTTTTGTTGGCGTTCCACAACACGGGGATGTTTCGCTTACTCAGCAGCCTTTGTTCTTGGTTGGAAAAGGGTGTCAAGGGAGCACAGCCAACGTTCAAACCATAGTAACACTTAGCACAGTAATATGCATACCAAAAATAACTCATAATGATATGTTTATCTTTACAAACTTTTGAGATCATGCTGTAGTGAAACGGGTGCCTAATCTGCTTCTTGCAGTGACTGCACTATTTTTGCATGTAGTAGTTATTGTGTCAACAACCATAACACAAAATAAACTATGAGAAGCTAACTTTGTTGTATGTAAATGAGAGGAATCCCCGACTTAACCATTTGGATGGGTACATTTCAAATAGGAACTTCCTACTCCTTATGGGCTCTATAAATGCCTTCAAACTTACAGAACTTTTGAAGGGGTGAACAAAGCATTCACCATGCCTTTTGATGCACAATCCTCAATGGGCTGATTTTATAGACAACTCTGAAGGAGATAATTTCCCAGACTACATTATCCTACCTTTCATGGGGTTGATTAATACTTGAATTGTCACAAAAAGTTTGCAAAAGATTTGAGCTGCAAGTACTTGAATACAGAAGGCATGGTCAAAGAGAGCTTCAGATGATCATCACAGCTATTGAAAATTTTTTCCTGCCAGTTTTAAACAGGATTGAAATATTGACTTGAAATTTCTCTGTCTATGCCATCATGAGCTTCAACAAGATCTCCAGAGACTTGTAGGAATCACAAAACTTATTATCATTTTGCTTGTCAGCGCTGCACAACACAAGGAGATGTTGGTGTTGATCTTCGTTTGAAAAGGGTGTCAAATGGTAAAATCCAAAGCAAAGCAACACTTGGTGCAGTAGTATGCACATAACTCAGACCAAAATGTTTAGCTTTATGAAATTTTGCGATCATGCTGTAGTGAAACAAGCGCCGCACTTGCTTCTGAGAGTACATGATTTTTACCCATGGTAATTACAGTATCAAGAACCAAAGTTCTGAATATTATCAAAAACCCTGGAATCTTGTCTTGCAAAATTTGCATGAGAGGGGAGAATAGCTAAAAAAAGTTCACAGCATCAATGGAGGCAGATTACTGAAATGATGGATCATAGATGCTCTTCATTTGAAAATGCTTAATTTCCATTCTCAGCAACTCCAGGAATCTCTAAGAACTGGGCTGAAAAATCATAATCTATGAACAACATTCAGAATTAAAAACAAAAGCCTTCGGAAAGCAATTAGTGGCCTTAATCAAAGCAGTCTTGACTTTGTTTCCATTGCAAAGAAGCTAGAAAGTAACCAAAGCCTTTGAAGCACCTTCATCCTGACTCTTGTTTTTCCATTTGAGTCTGTAACAAAAAGAATGAGAGCTTTTTCTTTTTTTCCTTTTTTCTTAAGTAGGTGAATTTATTGATGAGATCAGCAGGTACAAAAGATGTGAAACAGCAAACAGCACAAGATCTACATAAGAATTACAGAAGAACTGGAATATAATCTGTTTTTTTCCTTATTCTGAAGCAAAAGTTGATCAATTTCAAAAGCTTCAACCATCAGTCTCTTTTAATTTAATTCCCACTGGTTCAAACCCCATTCAAGAACCATTTCCCAATTGATCTTCTCCCTTTTAAAGCCTTTCCAAGATGCAGATAAAGCTGGAATGTCCACACACTGAATACAGTCGCAACGAGGGCTGTGTTGTTCAGAACTTATCTGAAAGCCTTTCCAAGATGCACATAAAGCTCGAACCTCCACAAAAATAGTTGCAACAAGCATTGGCTTGACCAGAGCTGATCTGAAAGTTCACGGATGTGTTAGGTTGTCGAGAGATGGAATACTTACGAGTGGTTTTACCACTAAATTATTTAACAAATAAAAAAAACAGGACGCACCTGACAAACCAGAAAAAAAGAACCCTAATCATCACTGTCACTTCTTCCGGCTCCAGTCTTAATATTCAAATTCTTTCCGAACAAGGATCTTCAAATCTGAATTTCCCATGTTCTTCTGTTCTTCCTGAATTTGCTTGACTAAATTGGCTAGAGAATGACCACATGCAGATACCTTAATCATTTCAAGAGTTAACGTGTTCTCTAAACAAGATGGAATCTCTTCCAAATGATCACAGTTTCGCAGTACTAACTTCTGAAGATGGGGAAATTGATCATCAGAAGCAGCTGTCCACTTGACAATATCCAAGTAATCCAATTTCAAGAATCTAAGTCTCGAGAATTCGCCGTCTTCCATATCCCATATTTCCCCTGAGAAAGAATCCTTGTCCAACTTGAGAACCTCAAGATTAGGCAGTTTTCCAATACTCGAAATTTTACTCCAGGGTAACCCAAATCTAGATAGAGTCAGCTTTTTAAGATTTGCTGGCAAACCAAACTCAAAGTCGAAATGTTTTCTTCCTTCATAGTAGTTAGACAACCCAAGTGATTCTAGCTGACTCAAAAAGTCAGGTACAACAATCCTGTTACAATTCTCAGCATCAACCCAATTCTGGAAAAGTTTACATTTCAGTTTACGGATGTTTGGAAACTTTTTCATTTGCTTTTCCATGCTCCCCAAAGAAAAAAGAATCGCACCTGAACAGCTCTCCAATTCATACAGACCAGAGGAATTCTCAAGATTTTCAATGGCAAAACTAAAACCATCAAAAGGGTAATGATGCATGCCTACGCAAATATGTCTCAATTTCCTCAGATTCCAGAGAGTATCGGGAAATGAAACCATTTCTCGTGAATCCACAATAAAAGTTTCCAAGTACAAAAGGTTTCCGATGGACGAAGGGATCACGTCTATGTCACCTTGAACTGCCAAATATCTCAACTGAACAAGAAGTCCAATTTCACTGGGAAATACCGAACCCAAATTAATTTGACCAAAATCTAACACACTGAGAATCTTGAAGATGTGAATAACGAATGAGATATCAAGAACCTTGCGTTCGAACCATTTTGTTTCAGTGAAGAAGAGTAGAGAACGTACACGAGGACAAAATAGCCTCGCCTCCTTGAAATATCTTGAGTCAGACTGAATGCTTAACCTCCGTAAGCTGCGTGGTGCTTTAAATGCTAAAAGCTCATCATACCGACTTAACAGCTGGAAAAAAACTTCTTCTTTGGCTTTTGTAATGCAAAACTCATGTAGCAAATCATGAACTCGGCAAGCTTTGACACCACCTATGGATCTCCTGTTGGCAACCAGAACTAAGCTTCTGCTAATTAAATCCATCAGGTAATCTGTAGCAACATCTTCTATGCACTTTAACTTAGTCTTCTGAACAAATCCTTCAGCAATCCATAACCAGATCAACTTCTTGGCTGAAACCACTTGGTCTTCAGGAAACATCCCAAAATAAAGAAAGCATGGCTTCAAATAATCTGGTAGATGCTTGTAACTCAGCTCCAATATGTTCATGCATTGCACTGTAGTAGAAAGGATGCCTGAACTTAAACTTTCCAGGATTTCATTCCAATTCTCTTGCTCCATGTTAGCTAGAAGTCCAGCTACAATGACAATTGTTAGAGGTAATCCCTTACAATTTTCTGCAATTTGCATCCCAAGTTCATACAACTCTGGAGGGCAACCTTTCCCAAGGAATAACTTCCTTTGCAGTAACTCCCAGCTCTCATTAATGGTGAGTTGACGAAGAAAATGAGGTTCTTCGTCAAGCATGGCATGAGGAGCAACATCACAGAGTCGACTTGTCAAAATAATTCTACTTCCATTAGAAACGTCAGGTAATGACTCTGCCAAGCTATTCCAAACTTGAATGTCCCATATGTCATCCAAAAAGATGAGATATCTCCTTCCTAGCAGCTGACGTCGGAGCTCTTCAGCTAAATCTTGTTCAGTCATTCCAAAATCACTCTTTGGAACAATATGATTGAGAAGCTCAAGTAGCACTTTCCTTTTGTTGAATACTTGAGAAATGGAACACAACGCACAAACATGAAAATGGTACCTGACTGCATTACAGTGGTAAACTTTTGTGGCTAAGGTTGTTTTACCTTGTCCTGGCGTACCCACAATGGCAATGATCCGCAACTGCTCTGATCCTCTTGTAAGCCGATCGGTAATCCATGTTGACTCATCATCAAAACCTACAACTTCGTCGATTTTTGGCGCACTGCTCCGTGTGGGTACATGACTAGATTTCTTGGTAACTTTGTTCGTTTTGATATCTTGTCTCTTGCCCGTGATAATCTTTGAGGCATCAGTCTTAATATTATCGATGTCTTCCATGATGGAATCATACAACACTGCAAAAGAATTTGAAATATCTCCAACCATTAAGTGGTCAATGAGAAACTCTACTCTCTCTGCTACCTGCAGAACACGATTCCAAAGAGTATGGAGTTCCTCCAGTTCGTTGTGCAGATCCACAATTTCCACCAAAATAGATCTTAAGAAGACAAGTCGTTCTTGGATTGTTTGAGAAGAACTTTGGGCATTCGAACCAGCCATACTACTTGTCACGTCCCTCAGTTTCTCAATGAGATAATCGATAAAACCCAACTCATTGGTCCGGCAAAAATTGAAGTTTGATGTTTCAGGATCTTTTTCTTCAACTTGTTTCTGAATATGCTCTATTTTTTGCAACAAATCTACGAGCTCAATATCTATTTTGATATCTTTCTGATAGAGTGAGAAGATTATGAGTCCAGCATCACATATCAGAACTCCAATGGAATCCTTCATGTTCTCATCAAACTTGTTCGGCTCCTTAACAAGAATAGTTCTCAATAATCTTAATCCCTCGTACAGTACTTGCAGTTGATCCTTCAAAGAAACCACAGGATTAGTGTTCAGTGGTAGCATCTCCCATAGATTACATGCAAGAGAATCAATGAAATCCTTTATTATTATTATAGGATCATCATCCATGTCTGTACTGGGAGCTTGTAATTGTGTCGATAATTTTGAGCTAGTCAGGGCTCGAGTGTAAGTCGCATAGACACGAGCATCAATAGGTTTGATCTTCCGCAGTAGTACTGAAATTTCAGGCTGCATTACCTTGCAACACCATTCTTTGTCTTGCACTTCATGTTGACACTTAAAAGAAAGACGTGCTGCATCAACTGCAGCGGCTTCAATGTGATTCAACAAATCTTGCAATTGTTGGCGCTCAACCCTTTGCAGCGTGGCAAAGCGGACAAAACATTTCAAGAATTTCAACATCTCCGCCAAGGATTCCATTACTAAAACTTGTTCAACTGCCCGAGAGTCACTGAGAATATCCACTAGATTCTCCAGAACGGAATTGGTGATTTCCATAACTTCATCTGTTGTTGGAGAAACTGATTGCTGCAACAAATCTGTCAAATTGATGTACCATTCTTCTATTTCTTTCTCGAAGGATTTGATGTCGGCTATAAATTGCTCAATCTTGTGAGTAGCATCCCGTACTAATCCAGCATCAAAGCTCAGACAATAAGGGTGAATTTCCTGTGCATTTCTGCCAACCGTTTCTTCAATCCTTACCAGTAGAGATCCCAGACTACTTCCCTTGTTAGTGTTGTTGCCATCAGTCCTCACATGCATAGCATTGCCCAACTTTCTCACACAGAGAATAAATGTTCTGAGATTTCGTAAGCTGGGCAGCAGGGTCGAAATTCTATACCTCATGAGGCCTACAGGTCCGTACACCAGCCACTCCTTACCATCCAAGATGCTCTCTATGTTTTGCAGCAACTTCAGATCACCCATGGCAGTATCAATACAAGTAGTAATGAAGGCCATCTTGATCTTTCTGAAATTTTTCTGGATTCGAATGGCAAAGAAAATGAAGTCTTCTGAAAATCAAAGTGAAGATTAGAAACCAATTTACATGGTGATCTAGGATATTTTGCTGGAAAGTAGCCAAAGAAAAAAAAGTGATCCGGTGTATATATTTTGCTCCCACATATTCAATGCGAAATCAGAATATTACGAATATATATGATTAGGTTATGATTTGAATCTAATGATGACGTACAATTTGATGGGAACATGAACTAACATAATAATAATAATAATAATATATTTATTATTTCTATTAGTAATTTTTTTTTTGTCCAAAAGAGTACAATCAGTGTTATAATATTATTTCTTTAAGAACAAATAAAAAGTGTCAATAACAAAATTTCTTAAATTGATGAAATCTGAAATGGTAGTGCAAAACTTGGTCAAACAGGTTAACTCAAAGAAAACATTGTAATAAAAGTGATGGTTTCCATCCTCAAACGTCATTTGCCACCAAACCAAGTTAATGAAAAATGATTGAGTAATTTGAGAACCTCAAGACTAGGCTGTTTTCCAATTGTCAAAATTTTACTCCATGGTAACTCACAGCAAGACAGGGTCAGCTTTTTAAGATTTCCCGAAATAAAAAAAATTAAAAAAACTCAGTCTGATGCCAATGTCCAACAAATGGAGACAAACGAAGAGATTCTAGCAGACTCAGAAAGTCTGGTACTATGATCTCACTCAAATCCACGCCATTTCAATCATCAAAGAGTTTGCATTTCAGTTTGTGAATGTTTGGAAACATTCTCAGTTTCTTTTCCATGCTGCCAAAAGTAGAAATAACTAAACCAGAAAAGCTCTCCAACTCATGTAAACACAAGGAACTGTCTAGATATTTGGTGGACAAGACAGACAGATCAAATGTATCCAAAAATTGGAACTAAACTGGGAGCCAAGATGGATGAACTGATAGATCGGTTGGAGGCTAAGATTGATGCTCATCTGGCAGCCATCGACGTGAAGATCCGCAAATTAGGGTGGGTAGAAAAAAATGCAGTAGAGATAAATCCCTTAATTCCAACCGCTTCTATGTTACCTAAAAATTCGATGACTGAAGCAGATTTGGGTAGTTCCTCCACTCAAGATAGAGTTGGAGGGGATGATGATGCAAAAATATCGAAGAGTTCCCTGTTCTTGATAGGGCAATACAGTGATAAGGCAATGGATGACAAATCAAGTGGAGAGCAAAACCAGGCTATAACAAGAACTCCCTTGTTTTTTAGGATGATAGCCAGGGAAAGGTAGCTGAAGAATCAGCACATTCAACAATCCGAACTGAGGTTGAGCCATTACAAGAGATTTCCCCAGCATTTGTTGCCAAAACCTCTCCCTAAATACTTCTTTTTCTTTCCGATTTCCGTCCCCCCACACAAATGCCGCGGCTTTTTTCTCAAATAACCCCTTCCGAGGCCAATCCATTATTCCAATCTTCTTTTATTCTTCTTTTTCCCCTTGGATTCTCAAATTCCTAAACATGACCCTAAGGATTCTGTCCCACTCGACTCCACCCTCATCAACTATCCCAACTTCGCTAATCCTATTCCAGCACACACCCATGTTATCCAATGTGGAGAATATGTTATCCAATGTGGAGAATGTTGAAACAAACAAGAGGACTCCTCTTGAACTTCTCTTCACTATTCTTGGTGCCCTTGAGTGTCTCAGAGGAGCCATTCCCGGAACTATGGTTGACAAAGAGATCCTTGTTGATGGGGCTCATGACGTTGACCTTACTGAACCTGAACGTGCGGCCAAACACAGGACTATGCCCTATCTTGTTGACTCAAATTCTGCTGCATTCAGGGTTGATGTTGCCCTCTTTTCCTTTGAGGCTATGAAGGCTGTGAAGGTTAGTGTTCTGACTTATGGGTTTCCTAATTTTGTTGAATGGCAACTATGTTGGCTGGACATGTCTGCAACTTGGTGTGCATGTAGTAAATTTTTGCAATTTAGTGTGACTTTTACTGGTTGGATATTTTTTTGGTCATATTGCCCGAACTATGAGAGAGGCTGCTATAATCTTAGAGGATAGTGAAGCTGGAATTGTTGTTGGCATAAGTAACCTCTTGGGTGCTTTAGTTATATCTGGGCACCTTAAATTTGGTAGGTATGCTGCTCCAGATAATATGTTGTTTGTTTGGAAACCAATTGCACCTTGCGGTTTAGGGACAAATCTACCTTCTACTGTGGTTGGTTTTCGATGCATTCGTCGGCAATGCCTATTGTTTGCCGAGATGGGTCATGTATATATTTTTTTGGAGCCTATGGGGCCTGAGCTATTTATGCATTTTGCTTCTCGGGGTAGTGATGTGCCTCCTTGTTTTGGTAATGGGGCTGGCTTACCTTGGTTAGCTGCAGTTGACCCTTGGCGAAGGACGTCAGAAGAAAGTATACAGAAGGGTGCCGAAATTGCTAGATTCCTTTACCTTATATATCACCTTAGTTTACTGAATGTTGTTATTGTCTAGATGCTCCTCCATCTGTTGTTGCAGGAATGCACCAAAAACCTGCTGAGGTTCTTGGACCAGTGCATGTTGCTAATAGGGTGCAACTTGGAGTGGTTAGGGGTGTAAACGATTTGCTAAACGGTTTGTTTGACCTTAGCTTGTGAAAGTCTTATGTATTTACTGCTGTTTTCCGTGAGCAAATTGCGTGAGCATAGCTAGGAACAACAAGGAGACTTTCCCTTGTCATTGGCCAATACTTCTCCTGCCGTTTTTCCATTCAGCATTAATTCTCTAATAGTTCAGTATCCAGGAAATGTTGAAAAACTGTGCCATAGAAGAGGGCTTTGCCCAAAAGTTGGTGGATATCCAACTGTTGGTATTGCATTAGTAGTTATTTTGTCAACAACCATAGCACAGAATCTGATCAAACCCTGGAAAGTGTCTTGCAAATTTATATGAGGTACGAGATTAGTTATCAATGACTGAGAGCATCAATGGATAGGGATCATAGTTTTCAGAATCTCAATTTGATTCTATCGATTTTACGATTCTACGATTCAAATTTACTAAAATGATACTGATTCTAACTATAATCCCACATTTATGTGAATAAAATATAGTTAAATTTAATAAAAAAAATTTATATTTAAATAAAATTAAAATTTATCATTATATAAATAACTTAATTAGTTTACTCATACTTTTATTAACTTTTAACAATAAATAAATTAGACATAAATACTCTTCTATTGCGGTAGGAACTGAAATATTAAGAAAATCATATAAAATATTATAAAAAGTAAAAATTAAAATAAGATCATTTAATTAAAAACTATACATGAATTTTCTACATATCTATTCATATACTGATTAATAATTTATTTAAAAATAATTTATAAATTATATTTTCTTATTTTTTAAAGATTTTACAATCTGACTCTACTGATCATGTTACTCTAAATCTCAATTAGGTGGCTAAAGAATCCAGACAGCGCTCCTTGGCACCTTAAAAATGTCTCAAACCATTTAGACCTGCTGAAGAAGAAACTTAAGCACTGGGAGGCTTACCATATTCCAAGAGGCATCAATAGTGTGGCCGATAGGTTGGCAAAGTCAGGAGTGTTCAAATCGCAAAACTTGTTGGCAATCATTAAGTAAATAGTGCATGCCTCTATTTCCTATCTCTATAGTAGTCTGAGGAGTAGGATTGTTATTGTGCCTCTCTTATTTACTATCTTATGTATTGTAAACTTTTTCTCATCATCTAATAATCAATTTGCCTTCTTGGCTTGTCAAAAAAAAAAAAAATCTCAATCTTATGAACTATAATGAGAATGAGCATCAATGGATGGGGTTGACTGAAATGATGGGCCATAGTTGTTCTCTCCATTTGAAATTGCTTAATTTATGTTCTCAGTAAATCTAGGAAACTCAGAAAAATAATTTATACATATCTATTCATATATTGATTAATGATTTATTTAAAAATAATTTATAAATTATATTTTCTTAATTTTTTTAAAATTTTATAATCTAACTCTACCCATCATTTTACTCTAGATTCTGTGTAGAATCTCAATCTTATAAACTATGATGGGAATGAGCATCAATGGATGGGGTTGACTGAAATGATGGACCATAGTTGTTCTCTCCATTGAAATTGCTTAATTTATGTTCTCAGTAAATCTAGGAAACTCAGAAAACCAGGCTGACCGATCATGATCCATCAATAACTTTTTAGTGTAAACAAGAAATTTTTTTTTTTGCGTGAATAACATACAAAACATAGAAAGAACAGTGCAAATAGTTATTACCTTAATTAACTTGCAGTCACGACCTTGTTTCCATAGAGAAGCCAAAAAGCAGACAGATCAAATCCACTCAAGCAATCTTCAATTCATTTTCGTCTTTGTTCTTTTGGCTTTTGAGTCAAGTCAGGAATGGAAGAATTGAGGGTTGACATACTAGCTGACTTCTGAATACACTTTACTTCTTTCAAACGGAATATTTTACTCATCTCCCTTTCACAAAAGAAAAGAGGTAACATTAAACAGAGATCTGACTATAAAAATCAAAATAGAAGTAGAAATTTAGATGATACTGGAAGTAAGATTTGGCAAGAACCGGAGATCAAAGAAATCAAAATAAAACAGAAAGATGATGAGGTTGTTGAGGATGGATATGTATGTTTCACAGGTTGTACCTGGCAAAGGAACTGAAGAGGAAAACCAAAGACAGGATAAAAAAAATGGTGTTCTAGACTTCTAGTATGTCGAGAAACTTTTCCTACACCGGAAATTCAAAGGAAGAAGCAAATAATTGCGCTAGAACGCGTAGAGAAACTTTACTTTCCGTGGTCCATTCCTCCATAATTTTCATGTTAAATGGGATGTCCCAGAAAGAAAGAAAAGCAGACTCATGGCCCACTTTGGTTAGTCAAGTTGGTGTGGCGGGTGAACGTGTAACTGTAGGGTCACAAGTTCAAATCCTCTGATGCTTTTGGTTGAACCCGTTGCACAGGACTTGTCTAGTGCGGTTTATTTTTCCTGTGAGGGTTTGTGAGTTATTCTACAGGAAAAGAATTTACTCAGTGTGCGTATCCTTAGATAGTGGTTTTGGATTCCCTAGTCAACAAAAGAAAAGCAGACTCATCACTATTTTGTACCATAATACATTGATGGCTGGCAAAGTCGTTGTCTCCCATTAAATTGGGAAAACCAAAAAGGAAAACTGGAAATTGGATCTGCCAATTTGCTTGGCAACGAAAAACAAGGAGTAAGAAAAATTAACCCAACGAGAAAAAACAAGCTGCCAATTCACTTAACAAGGAAATGCATGGACTCAGTGCCCATCAGGAACAGGAATATTAACCTGAAGTCTACTATGGACCATTCTCATGTGCTTTATGTGCAGTAGACACTGCAGTTTTTAGAGTTCTGATTCGATTTTATCGATCTTATCATTTTATGATTCAAATTTAATAAAATGATTTTGATTATAATTACGGTTCTACTTTTATTAAGTGAATAAAATATAATTAAATTTACTCAAAAAAAAATTTCATGTATAAGTAAAATTAAAATTTATCATTATATGAATAATTTAATTAATTTAATCATATTTGTTTTTTAGTTTTTAACAGTAAATAAATAAATTAGACATAAATACTTTTGGGTGTGACAGTAATTGAAATATTGAGAAAATTATATAAAATATTATAAGAAATAAAAATTGAAATAAAATCATTTAACTATAAACTACACATAAATCTTTTACATATTTATTCATATATTGATTAATAATTTCTTTAAAAATAATTTATAAATTATATTTTCTCAATTTTTTTAGGATCTTATGATTCTATGATCCGATCCCTCGAACTAATTCTACTATCCTAAATCGATTTTGTATAGAATCCTGATCCTATAAATTATGCTTTCAGGTCTCACGAGTCCCAACATTTCCTGTTATCTTGCTACATGGTTATTAATCAGTAGTGCTGCACTGAATTTTCCTGGCTAATGAACACTTGCAAGTTGATTATGAGAAAGAAGTAATGAGTAAAATGAATGTACACCTGAAAATGTTGAGAAAGATTTAGTATCGTGTAGAACCAAATTGTATATAACCACCACAAATTTGTACATGCATGAATGATTTTGCTCTAGGATGGCACAAATATGAATACATTTACTTAAAACTAGTAAAGAATCAAATTAAAGATTTTTGATTTACCTCAAATGAGACATCTAATGAGTGCAAGTGCAATGACTCTTCCATTCCAGATTTATTCTTCATCTGTCCAGCCTGGACCATGAATAAGGACCTTCAAATTTTCAATTCCCATATCTAATCGTTCTTCCTGAATCTGCATTTCTAAACTTGCAAGAGACCGTTGGCGCCTATACACCTCAGTCATTATAAAGAGTTGGAATGTTCCCCAGAGTAAAAGGTATCTCTTCTAAATTCCAACAGTTTCCGAACACTAATTTCTGAAGCTTGGAAAGGAAATCATCACCAGAGACTATGATGCAGCGTTCAGCGTAGAGAAATATTTGAGGAAATCAATTTCAAAAATAATACTAATAATAATGATTAATCATCGTCAAAGAAACTCTAAACAATCTTATAAAGGCCTAAACATAGTTCTACTAGGTTTAGGACACTTCAAATAAAAATTCTAAAATAGAATAAAATAAGAAAAAATAAGAAAATATTAAAAAAATTAGAAAACTCCAAGTAAACGATCTCGAATGGCCAAAATCCATCACAGGTCATGACAAAGCGATGAGTATTGATCCCCACGCCATATTTCTTTAGACAGCCGAATTTGAGCTCAAAACGGTGTCGTCGATTCGGTTCGCCGATTTTAGTCGCCTTACAGTTTTGCCTTCCATTTGGATTTCTTCCTATCAAATTGATCCTCAAACGCGACACTAATACATTCCACATCAGACTGTCCACCTGAAAATGTCCAAAAATTCCATTTTCAAGAATTTGAGTTTAGGGAATGACTCTTCTTGCATATCCCATATTTCCCGCTGACATGCGCTTGACAGTAACTCGAGAACCTGAAGATTGGGTAATTTTCTAATAACTGAAATATCAGTCCAAGGCAGTAGGAACTCCGAAAGGGTAAGCTTTCAAGATTGGGTAATTTTCCAATAACTGAAATATCAGTCCAGGGCACTAGGAACTCTGAAAGGGTAAGCTTTCTGAGATTTTGAGGGAAAACAAACTCAAAATCATCCAGTAACTTACAAGTGGAGAACTCCCTTAGTGATTCTAGTGATTTAGAATGTCTAATGCTACAATTCCGCAGCAATCCCATGATTATGAGAGTTTGCACTTTAGCCTGCCGACGTTGAGAAACAAGTGCATTATCTTTTCTGTTTCCGGCCCATTATGAATAGGTGCAGTAGAGAAGGTGTCTAGATTATACAAACCAGAGGTCCCATGTATGTCATTTGGTGAACTAAGAACAACTCTTTTTTACATGCAAATGCTTAAGTTTCTTCATATCCCAAATGGTATCTTACAAAATGATGTCATGACTAAATCCCTTGATGAGAAAAGTTTCCGAATTCCAAAGTTCGGTTACTGAAAAACGGGACGAAGTGCATGTCACCACAAAGAGCTAAGTACCTCAATTGAACAAGCAGTTCTATTTCACTTGGAAATATATCACCAAGAAAATGAATGAGACATTGGAAGGATCTCTGGCTTGCCAGTACTTATACATGTTAAAGAATAATAGGCTATATATGTCGGTGCAAAATGACCTTGACCTTCTCAAATGCTCTGTAACAGATGCACAAAATTTTCTTCCTTGGCTTTTGCCATGCAAAACTCATGTACCAAATCATGAATGTTGTGTGAAGTATTATTATTGATGTTTTATGTAAAATTTGGCTGTAATAATTTAAAGGTGGAGTGTGACTGTGTGACCTGCATTTTGATGTGGGCATTCCTCGGCTTGTCGATCAGTGATAATACTGAGTGGATGAAAGACTTAACAACCATATCATTGTCCATTCTTTCTGAAGAAATGCATGGTTAAAAAGCGAATGCTGACCAAAACAAATACAAGTAATGATGGAGACTGTCCTCAGGAGCTGGATTTGATTGATAAGGTGATGATGATTCAGTCACCACCCTGACTTTTCCTGTTTTCAAACACAACTAAACTAATTTGCTAAACTATAGAGAGCACTTTTGCATAGTAAGAAATTCAGCTCGGGACAGGTAGAATAGAGAGATGAATCACTTTCTGACTATGAAACAAAGTTGCAACATCCAGGAAAATGGAATAAATAGATAAGCTTCTTCAACTATTATTTTGTAGAAACAAGAGTAGGAATACATAGTTGAACCAAAGGAATGGAACCACAATCATCATTATATTCAAGTCTAGACTTGAGAAGATTAGCAGGTAGCAAAAAGCCGAAACAGCAAACATCACATTGACAAGTGAATTATAAAGGATCCACAATACAATCTTGTTTCTTCCACTCAAGCAAAAGTTAATTCATTTCTAAAGCTTCAGCCATCAATCTCCTTTTAAGTGAAGGCCAACAGGTTCGAATCCCATTCAGGAACCATTTCCCAATTGATCTTCTCCCTTTTTAAGTTCTTTCCAAGATGCAGATATGGCTCAAATTGCGACGAGGGCTGTCTTGACCATAAATGATCTGGAAGTTTTATATGAATGTGTTAGGTTATCTGGAGTTGAGATACTGCTGACAATGAAAAAAGAGAGGCAGCACTTGCCAGCATCCAGTTAAATGAAATACTTTGATAGACTTCTGACACCATACGAGTGATTTTACCAAAATGCCATTTAATAAATGAAAAAAGAAAGACTTAAACGGTGTCGCTCAACTAAAGAATATGGAGACAATGCGACGTTGTCCACTTTTTGAGCGCGCGATTCAACCACATCGTAACATCACATGGCCAGCCGCACTATTCACGCAGCCATTATAAAAAATTTACTCACGCTTAGCACTTACCGCACTATTCACGCAGTCATTATCAACTTTTTTTACATTATATTAAAATTAAAAATACATTTATTAATACAACTTTAATAATTTGTTGGACCATTATTAAAAATATTTTTTGGCAAATGAATTTACATTACATGAAAAACTTCAATTTACATTACATGAAAATTAAAATTTAATATAAAATACGTAAAACAATCAATAGAAAATAAATTTACATTACATTAAAATTAAAATTTAATAATACTCTTAAAAATGAAAATAAATACTCTAAATTTAAAATGAAATATGTAAAATGAAAATAAATACTCTAAAGTAAATATGAAATTCTTTTTAACAATAAGTAAAAAATATATTTACATTACATTAAAATAAAAATTTAATAATATACTTGAAACATGAAAATAAATGTGATAAATTACAAATAAAATTCTTAATAGCATGATTAATTTTTTTATCATACATTATATACTTAAAACAATTAATGGAAAAACTTTCATTACTTTAAGATTAAAAATTAATACTATACTTAAAACATGAAAATAAATACTCTAATGGAAACAATTAATGGAAAATAAAATAATATTACATTAAAATTAAAAATACATTTAAAATAAAATTTAATAATCAACTTAGAACATGAAAATAAATACTCTAAATTAAATACTAAAACATAATAAATAAAATACTACTACATTCCTAAACTTTCGCTAAACTTATGAAACATTTTCTTTTCGGCGTTTGATAAGTTGTCTTCTCCACGGTTCGCAAAAGTAAGCCAGGCTTGAAACTTTTGCTCATGTTTCATCCTTTCCATTTGTTCTTGATGAGCAATTCTCTCGGCCTCTATTTTCATTCTCTCGGCCTCCATTTGCTCTTGATGAGCAATTCTATCGGCATCTAATTTTTTCATATCCAAAGCAATCTTCTCCCTCTCGACCACTATCCTCTCTTGGAAGGATAAGCCTAGCCTGTCAATGCTCGGACTCTCCGGAAATAGTTGTATACCGACCTTATGTTTTCCCTTACTTTTTGCCTTTTTCACCCCTATTGGCCGTTTTAGAGGACTAGTAGCAGTGTCTTCTAAATTGATCGGGACTTGTTCGCCAATTGGAGAGGATAGGTTGATAAAATCATCATCATGCGTGATCTCTTCCGCTACTAGCGGTGTGTGGTGTTTCGGGTATTTGAATCATCAAATGGTACATTGGAAGTAGGAACATTTCTTCCAATGCAAGATTCCCACTTCGGAAAAGATCTCAACAACTTCCAATGCTCCATAAATTGGAACTTTGAACCCTTATTCGAATGCTCCCATATGGTGAGTGCGTTTCGGAGCACATCTTCGTCGTTCATTCCACTTTTTTTCAACCTTCCGACTACGAAAATTTCAACCCACTTTGACACAATTGAAGAAATTCTCCTCCACCGAGCTCTAACTGGGACACATTTAGGATTGATGTTGGCATTGTCTTCCCGAGCCACCCTATATTGTGAAAGGATATTCTTCCACATCATAGAATTCTTTTGAGACGTACCTATAATCGGATTTGTTGTGATGTGAATATATGCCGAAATCAAAGCCGTGTCTTCTTCAAGTGACCATTTTTTCGCCTTATTTTGCATTTCTCCGTCGTCTCCGGAGCCATCTTCATTATCAACATTTGTAGGAATTTCACGGTTTGGTTGATGGTTGAAATTGGACATCATGTGGTGTTGGAACCCTTGAACTTGAAACATTGTAGGATTTATTGGAAAACTAGTTGGAAATTGGGGTGGGTTTTGGGGAAATTGGGTAGGATTTTGAGAATTAGAAGCAAATTGACCAACATTATATGATGGATTATAGAATGAAGGGTTATTTCCATAGAGTGGGTTATTTCCAAAAGGGTTAGGAGGATTCATTTTGTTGGAAGAAAATATAGAATTTGATAGAGTTTGGGAAATATGAAACTTGGATTTTGACCCAAAAATATGCAAAATGCATCTCATTTTATAGAGGATGAAATTTTATGACCGTTGGTGATTTTTAAAAAAAAAAAAAAATTTAGGCCTCAAATGGCCGTTGCAAACCGCTGGACGGTTTGCAACGGAAAGTACACGTGGCGCGCCTCAATATCGCAGTCGACAGCGCCTCGGCGTCGACCTCCTTTTCTTTTTTTTAAATTAAACGATGCCGTTTGGCGTCTTGAAGACGCCAAACGGCGACGTTTCGAAGGGCACTTTTGGAAAAAAATAAGCGCAGCGCCCGACATTGTGTCGGTACCGCTGCGCTGTCAGCGTGTCGGCGGCCACGACACGACCAAAACGACGACGTTTTGCGTCGTTTTGACGCAAAACTTCGTCGTTTTACCCTGCAAAACGGAAAAAAAAAAATTGGGGCGCTGCTCCTTTGCCCGCCCGTGCGTGCAAAGGAGCCTGGCTTGCACTGTTCAAAGCCAAATCAGCAATTTTGCTGACTTGGCTTTTATGCGGCCAGGCCGGAAAAATGAAAAAGAGGGCCATTGTTGATGCCCTAAGGGGTCTTAGGAGGGACTGTCAGGCAGTGGAGCAATACGGCACCGTTGCAATTAAGTAGCCCGACGTCGTTTTGACATCTGCTCCAATCTCTTGACCTAATTGCTGTTTTGCCCCAATTCGTGCCTTGATTGCCAGGATGAATAAATGGGAACGTTGTCGTTCCAGTCCTAGCCTTTCTTATGGCATACGTCGTCGTTTCCTTCTTGTCAGTAGAATCTTCTATTAGTTGCTATAAATATGTGGTCCTCGTACTGCGTCAGGTTGTATTTTGGCTGATTTCCTCCCTTATTCTATGGGTTACTTTCCTAGTATTTTCCCCTTTCTGATGCAATCTGATGAACACTATGAAGTGGGGCTGTTTGCTTTTCTGTACCAACGCTTATTCACCCTTTTTCTTGCTAATATTTTTTTTTTTAAGAGGGAGATAGGAAGGGATGACAAATTGAGAGTTCGAACTCTTATTTTTTTTATCCCAATAATTTTTAGAAAGTTAGGTAATCAACTGGATTAATCTAATTAGTTCATACTTAAAAGCGTGGCAAATAGCCGGTTATCTATGACCTGGCCCATCTCTTCAAGCATCACACACACATAAACATATTGCCACTCCACCTGTCTGAAAAAAAAATCTAATTTAAAATTTTTTAGTTTAAAAAAAAATAATTTTTACGAGTTTCAAAAAGGGATCGTACATTTTCGGCGTAGAACATTCCTTATTATTCATTGTTAATAAATTTATATTTTTTGTTTACCAATGTAATTTTAAAACTGAACGCCTAAACATCCTTTGAAATTAGGTAAATTTTGTGCAATCAAATTGCTGCTTAAAAGGTCTGGTAAATTTATGCGTTAGCAATGCAGGACAAAATCCACGCATCATGCAACCAAATCTGATGCAAAAACTGCATTGGGCATTTTCAAAGCTCATAGCTGGCTTAAGTGTGTTGGAGCCCAGCAAATATTCTTCTGTTTTGTTCTGCTCTGTTGCATCTGTATCTATGCTGCTTCACTTTCGGAACTGATGAATGTTACTTTGTGCATAAGATTATTACTTTGGATGGATTCTTTGTGGTAGGCTGCTTCAAATCCGGCTGGTTTTATATTTGCAACAATGTGGAAGAGTTGCAGCGACAGGTACAATGCAACACATAGATAGCCTTCATGAATGCTTATAAAATGACATGAAAATGGTTTTGAAACTGAATTGATTCAACACCAGAGTAATAATCATTGACTTTGTGCCTCCAAGTCATTCGCAGGATTGAATAAGGATCTCCATAGCCGAGTTTCCCAAATCCATCTGCACTTGCTCAATTTCTTCCACTAAAGTTGCAAGTTGCAACACGGTTGGAACAATGAAAGACCTCTATCGTTTCAAGAGTTGAACTGGTCTTAAAACAAGAAGGAATCTCTTCCAGCATTACACATTCTTCCAATATATACTAACTTTCGAAGATTGGGAAACTGATCATCTGAAGCTGTCCACCTCTCGTTCATCAAGAAAGACAATTTCAAATATTTGAGTTGTGAGAATTCCCCTTCTTCCACCTCCCATGTTTCCCATGAGAAAGATTCAAGGAGTAACTTGAGAACCTCAAGATTAGGAAGTTTTCCAATTGTCGACATTTTGCCCCATGGCAATCCAAAGCCAGTCACGGTCAGCTTTTAAGATTCCTCGGGAAGCAAAACTCCATATCATTCCATGATTCAATATGATCCTCTTCAGCACTATACGGTGACACATCGAGTGATTCTAGTTGACTCAGGAAGTCAGGAACTAGATTCATGTTTACGGTTCTCATTTTCATCCAAATGTTGGAAGAGTTGGCATTTTAGCTTACGAATGTTTGGAAACTTTCTCATTTGGTCTTCCACGCTGCCCCAAGAATTAAAAATTGCACCAGAAAACCTGTTCAACTCAGGTAAAGCAGAGGAGTTGTCAAGATCTTCAATGGGCAAAATAAAACCACCAAATCTATAACCAGGCATCCACATCCCTGTGTGAAGATGCCTCAGTTTCTTTAGATTCCAGAAAGTATCAGGTAATGAAACCACTTGTCCTTTGAATTCACAATAAAAGTTTCCAAATTTGAGAGGTTACTTATTGATGATGGAATGCTTTTTATTACACCTTGAACAGCCAAGTATTTCAACTGAAAAAGAAGCTGAATTTCACTTGGAAACAGATAACCTAAATCAATGTTCTCTATATCCAACACCCTAAGAAGTTTGAAGATGTGAAAAATGAACGAGCAATCACATGACATTTGCTTGTACAATTCAGATTGATGGAAGAATAGTAGAGAATGCAAACGGGGACAAAATAGCCTAGAATCCTTAAAATGCTTTGGCTCAGAATGAGTGCATAACCTCCATAGGTAGCCTGGCTCATTAAAAGCTAAAAGTTCATCATACCCTTTTAACTGCTGGAAAAAATTTCTTCTGTGGCTTTTGTTATACAAAAATCACAGCAAATCATGAACATGCCAAGCTTTAACACTGCCAATGGATCTTTGTTTGGCAGCCATAATTAAGCTTCTGCCAATTAAATCTGTCATGTAATCTGTTGCAGTATCTTCTAATCTCTTTAACTTGGTGTTCTGAACAAATCCTTCAGCAATCCATAATCGAATAAGCTTCTTGACTGAAACCTCTTGGTCTTCTAGAAACACCCCGAAATAAAGAAAGCATGGATTCAAGTAATCAGGTAAATGTTTGTAACTCAGCTCTACTGTGTTCATGCACTGCTCTATAGTAGAAATGGTGCCTAAAGTTTCCAGAACTTCCTTCCAGCCTTCAGGCTCCATAGTTGCTTCAAGTCGAGCTACAATGACAATTGTCAGAGGTCATCCTCTACAATTTTCAGCAATTTGCATCCCAAGTTCAAAAAATGCTGGAGGCCAAACTTTTTCAGCGAATGACTTCCTCTGCAATAGCTCCCAACTCTCATTGTTGGTGAGTTGGCGCAGACAAAGAGGTCCTTCATCAAGCATAGCTTGAGGGACAACATCATGAAGTCAAGTTGTTAAGATAATTCTACTTCCATTAGCATCATCAGGTAATGTTCCTTCCAAGTTATTCCATGGTTCAGTGTCCCAAACATCATCTAAAAATATAAGATATCTAGTTCCTTTCAAACAACGCCGGAGCTTTTCCGGCAAATCCTGTTCATTCATTTCAGAATATCTTCCGAGAACTATTTGGTTCAAAAGTTCAATTAACACGGTCTTCTTGTTGAATACTTGAGAAACAGCATACCATGCACGAACACAAGAATATCTCATAACTGAAAGAGCACTGTAAACTTTTGAAGCTAAAGTTGTCTTACCTTGTTGGAGTTCTTAAATTTAGCTGTAACTTTGAGAATGAATATAACAGAAGTAAGGCAAGAAAGAATAAAAATATTTGCTGCTTGAAAATCTTTAATTTCATTGAACTGAAATGATGTTTAAATACAGAAAAAATTCAACAACTAAAACCTAGAATTAAGCAACTATATGGCACATGATTCCATGATCAACAAACTCCTAAAAACCAGCAACTAAATTAATAAACAGTTAATAATACTAAAATGGCTAAAAAACATGAGAAAAATCTTGCAAAGTTGTTTGACCAATTTTTGCAGTAGCTGAGGCAATTCTTCAACACTCCTCATTGCTTTAGTTGCTGCAATTCCAACTTGCAGTAGCAAAGTTTTCAATACCATAATCAATTAACAACCTTCAGAATTTAAAAATGGCTGAGCAATCAATTAACAAGTTGATTATGAGCATAATCAATTAACAACCTTCAGAATTTAAAAACAAAAGCCTTTCATAATCTGTTGATTATAATTGTGGAGATAATTTTATAGACAACTCTGAAGAAGATAATTTCGCAGACTACATATCCTACCTTTCATGGGGTTGATTAATACTTGAATTGTCGCAAAAATTTTGCAAAAGATTTGAGCTGCAAGTACTTGAATACACAAGGCATGGTCATAGAGAGCTTCAAATGATCAACACAGATATTGAAAATTTTTCCTGCCAGTTTTAAGCAGGATTGAAATATTGACGTGAAATTTCTCTGTCTATGCCATCATGAGCTTCAATAAGATCTCCAGAGACTTGCAGGAATCACAAAACTCATTATCATTTTGCTTGTCAGCGCTGCACAACACAAGGAGATGTTGGCGTTGATCTTGGTTTGAAAAGGGCGTCAAATGGTAAGATCCAAAGCATAGTAACACTTGGTGCAGTAGTATGCACATAACTCAGACCAGAATGTTTAGCTTTATGAAATTTTGCGATCATGCTGTAGTGAAACAGGCGCCGCACTTGCTTCTGAGAGTACATGATTTTTACCCATGGTAATTACAGTATCAAGAACCAAAGTTCTGAATATTATCAAAAACCCTGGAATCTTGTCTTGCAAAATTTGCATGAGGGGTGAGAATAGTTAAAAGAAGTTCAGAGCATCAATGGATGCGGATTACTGAAATGATGGATCATAGATGCTCTTCATTTGAAAATGCTTAATTTCCATTCTCAGCAACTCCAGGAATCTCTAAGTACTGGGCTGAAAACAAAAGCCTTCGGAAAGCAATTAGTGGCCTCAATCAAAGTAAAAAGAACGAGAGATTTTTCTTTTTTGCCATTTTTTTTAGGCAGGTGAATTTATTGATGAGATCAGCAGGTACGAAAGATGTGAAACAGCAAACAGCACATCAACATATGAATTATAGAAGAACTAGAATATAATCTGCTTTTTTCCTTATTCTCAAGCAAAAGTTGATCAATTTCAAAAGCTTCAACCGCCAGTCTCCTTTTAAGTGAATTCCAACTGGTTCAAACCTCATTCAAGAACCATTTCCCAATTGACCTTCTCCCTTTTAAAGCCTTTCCAAGATGCAGATAAAGCTTGAATGTCAATACACTGAATAAGGAGTTTACTGAATAAGTCACAACGAGGGCTGTCTTGTTCAGAACTGACCTGAAAGCCTTTCCAAGATGCACATAAACCTCGAACCTCCACACTCGGAATATAGTTGCAACAAGCACTGTCTTGACCAGAGATGATCTGAAAGTTCACGGATGTGTTAGGTTGTGGAGAGATGGAACACTTACGAGTGGTTTTACCACTAAATTATTTAACAAATAAAAAAAACAGGACGCACCTTACAAACCAGAAAAAAAACAACCCCAATCATCACTGCCACTTCTTCCGGCTCCAGTCTTAATATTTAAATTCTTCCCCAACGATGATCTTCAAATCTGAATTTCCCATGTTCATCTGTTCTTCCTCAATTTGTTTGACTAAATTGGTTAGAGAATGACTACATCGAGATATCTCAATCATTTCAAGAGTTAAAGTGTCCTCTAAACAAGACGGAATCTCTTCCAAAGATTTACAGCTTTGCACCACTAACTTCTGAAGATGGGGAAATTGATCATCGGAAGCAGCTGTCCACTTGACAATATGCAAAGAAGCCAATTTCAAGAATCTAAGTCTCGAGAATTCTCCTTCTTCCATAGCCCATATTTTCCCTGAGAAAGAATTATCGAGTAACTTGAGAACCTCAAGATTTGGCAGTTTTCCAATACTCGAAATTTTACTCCAGGATAACCGAAATCGAGATAGAGTCAGCTTTTTAAGATTTGCTGGCAAACCAATTTCAAAGTCAACAGATGGCATGTATGAACCAAATCGAGACAACCCAAGTGATTCTAGCTGACTCAGAAAGTCAGGTACAACAATCCTGTTACAATTCTTAGTATCAACCCTATTCTGGAAAAGTTTACATTTCAGTTTACGGATGTTTGGAAACTTTTTCATTTGCTTTTCCATGCTCCCCAAATAAAAAATCGCACCTGAACAGCTCTCCAATTCATACAGACCAGAGGAATTCTCAAGATTTTCAATGGCAAACCTAAAACCATCAGAAGCATAAAAAGGGTAAGGGCTCTTGCCTACGCAAATATGTCTCAATTTCCTCAGATTCCAGAGAGTATCGGGAAATGAAACCATTTTGCCTCGTGAATCCACAATAAAAGTTTCCAAGTACAAAATGTTTCCGATGGACGAAGGGATCACGTCTATCGCACCTTGAACTGCCAAATATCTCAACTGAACAAGAAGTCCAATTTCACTGGGAAATACCGAACCCAAATTAATTTGACCAATATCCAACACACTGAGAAGCTTGAAGATGTGAATAACGAATGAGATATCAACCCGGGGTTTGAACCTTTCTGTTTCAGTGAAGAGTAGAGAACGTACACCAGGACAAAATAGCCTCGCCTCCTTGAAATGTCTTGACTCAGACTGAATGTTTAACCTCCGTAAGCTGCGTGGTGCATTAAATGCTAAAAGATCATCATACCCACGTAACACCTGGAAAAAATTTTCTTCTTTGGCTTTTGTCATGCAAAACTCATGTAGCAAATCATGAACTCGACAAGCTTTGACACCGCCCATGGATCTTCGTTTGGCAACCAGAACTAAGCTTCTGCTGATTAAATCCTCCAGGTAATCTATAGCAACATCTTCAGTGCTCCTTAACTTAGTCTTCTGAACAAATCCTTCAGCAATCCATAACCAGATCAATGTCCTGGTTGAAACCTCCTGGTCTTCAGGAAACATCCCAAAATAAAGAAAGCATGGCTTCAAATTATCTGGTAAATGCTTGTAACTCAGCTCCAATATGTTCATGCATTGCGCTGTGGTAGCAATTTTTCCTGACCTTAAACTTTCCAGAATTTCAATCCATTTCTCTTGCTCCATATTAGCTAGAAGTCCAGCTACAACGACAATTGTCAGAGGTAATCCCTTACAATTTTCTGCAATTTGCATCCCAAGTTCATATAATTCTGGAGGGCAATCTTTCGCAAGGGATAACTTCCTTTGCAGTAACTCCCAGCTCTCATTAATGGTGAGTTGACGAAGAAAATGAGGCTCTTCGTCAAGCATGGCATGAGGAGCAACATCCCCAAGTCGACTTGTCAAGAGAATTCTACTTCCATTAGAATCGTCAGGTAAGGACTCTGCCAAGCTATTCCATACTTGAATGTCCCATACGTCATCCAAAAAGATGAGTGATAAAGTGATATTTGTGCCTATTTTTGATGTTAATTATCACTTTATCTTTGGCCTAATTTGAACTAATTGGTGTTTATTTGCTGAAATTGCGATGTTAGGAGTTACAAGCACTAATTGGTGAAATTCTGTTTACAAGTGGATTGGAGCACATAAAAGTTGTAAGGAATTGAATGGGAGGAGAAATCAGCAATGCCATTTCACTAGGACGTGGTCTAGCCCTATCATTTGTGCACTGGGAAGCAGAACACAGCAATGGACGTCGACTAAGGCGAGGTCTCGTCTTAGTCGAAAGCACTGCAGTTAATTTTTGGAAGGAGTCAAGACCTATTTCATAATTGGCAATTAATATTCTCAATTTCCTTTTTCTGTCTCAAATTAGTACCAGGACATTTATTAATATTGTTATCTTTTTAGGAAATAAATTAGGATTAGAATCCTACTCCTATGGGAATTCCTACACTTTAGGAAGTTAGTTTTATTTTAAATAGGATTCCTATCCTAATAAAACCTAGAGGAGGATCGATCATCCAAGCAAGGAAGGAAAAAAGGCAGCCGCCGTTCCACTCTTCCAAGAACACACGTTGTTTTCTTCTTTTCTTTTCAATTGCCGGATGTTCAACACCACCATGAGTGGCTAAACAATTATTTATGATCCAGGGAGATGGAAGTCAATGTTTTCTTCGTGAGGTTATGGTTTAATTAATTTCTTGTTATGTTTGGATGTTCGTTGATTTTGATTGAATTGATATGAACAATTAGGATTATTTGAATTGACGACTCAACTAGTTCTAATTCTTCAATTGCTTTACATATGATCTAAATCCGTAATTGTTTAGAATCATTTGTAACCAAGAGCACCGAGACTAATCTGCATGTGTAGAGTGAGAGCGATCGTGTAGTTTAGTTAAGGAAGAATTAATGAACCAAAATCTAGAGAACTGTAGCTATCTCAGTTGTTTGGATTTGATTTAGCCGTTTTCTCCGGCTTAATGCTGCTTTCAATTCGATATGGAACGCTATCGTGCCCAGTTGGTTGAGAGTTATGTTTGTTTGGATGCTGGGTTCAAACAGATAAATTCGGAAAACACAAAATCTTCTAGCTATCTAGTGGATTTTTGGTTAAATGTTTAAACTAATGAGAATATTGCATGAAACCAGTGATCGAGAAACATTGACAGAAATCACATTCCCTGGATCAGAGCTTTGGTAAGAGTGTTATAGTCCGTCATTTATTTTGTTGTTAATTCAGTTAGTTTATTTTCCTTATTTAAATTTCCCTAGCTAGTAATTAATTTCAAACACCTTTTTCTTTTACGTGTCTAAGAGCTTTACAAATTTCCCTGTGGGATCGACCTGGTCCACTTTTTGCTACAAATAATTAGAGGATCAGTAATTAATTTTGGAGGCTTCGACAAACCTGCCAAATTTTGGCGCCGCTGCCGGGGAAACTTGTGAAAGTTCCCAAAGTCACTACTCTTTGCTTTTTTGTTTTCGTTGATGTTAATTCGTGCTTCTCAGAAAGAAAAAGAGTTAGAGAAGGCTGGACCAGAACGGAAATTGCAACTCCATGAGCTGGAAGAATTGAGATTGGAAGCTTGTGAAAATTCAAGACTTTACAAGGAGAAAACCAAGTTGTTTCATGATAGAATGAACCTGCGGAAGCATTTTAAAATTGGTCAAAACGTTTTGCTTTATAATTCTCGTTTGAAGCTCATGCCAGGTAAGCTGCGCTCTAGATGGATTGGACCATTTGTTGTTACTAATGTTTTTCAACATGGTGCAGTGGAGATAAAGAGTGTGGATACGGACAAGGTTTTTACTGTGAATGGTCATCGTTTAAAACTTTTCCATGAAGGTGTTGATGCAGCCCCCAAAGAAGGCATTAAGTTGACTATGCCAATTTATTTAGAAAATTGAGAAAGCAAGAGGTCGTCGGGCATACGACGTTAAATACTAGCGCTTATTGGGAGGCAACCCAATTTTTATTTTGTTTTATTTTTCTTGTTTTAATTAGGATTACAATATTTGAAAAAAAAAAAAGGGGAACGTTTGCTTTCATCTTCCTCTCTTTATTGTTTGTTTTGGTGTGATTTCCAGCGATGAAGGTGCGTTAAGGCGAGACCTCGCCTAATCACTTCTGCAACGCTGGAGGAGAAAGGAACGTAGTACGCATTTTACTCGATTTTATTTGTGTGCCTCCAGCTATGGAATGCAAATAGGGCGAGACCTCACTTAAACTAATTGCACCTCTGGCCTTTTGGGACTATACCCACACGCACAACCAAAATCAAAAATAAACCTCCTTCTTTTCCCCAATTCCATTAACCCTTCCACCCCCAAGTCTTGACCACCCAATTCCAAACAATCTTCAACCACCGCCGCCTCCACGCACTAATCCACCGCCGCATGCTTTCTCCGGCCCACCGCCGCAGCCGCCATCCACCACTGCTATGGAAACACAACCGTCTTGGACAAGGAAAGGCCACGCTTCCTCCATCGGAATCGGATTTGAAGGGTTCTCTTAAATTTACAGGGAAAGCTGCCAAGGAAAGCCCACCGAAAAATTTCACCCTCCATCGCAGCCGCCGAAGATTCTGGGCACGCCGGAAATTCTGTTGCAGCCGCCGCACACCCAGGCCGAAACCCAGCCACCATTCTACCTTTCCACTGCTTTGCCGCAGCTCCACTGCTTTGAACCACCTCGCCGTTGGTGTAGAAGAAGACACCGTGCGGCGCTGAACCATCTCTGCCGTTGCTGTTTTGCTCGCCGGCCATCGCGGCTGTTTTCACTCTTTTAGTTTGATTTTGTTTTTGATTTTATTTTCATTCTTTTTGTAGTTCATTGTTTCTGTTTTTTTCGGTTTTTGTTTCTTTTTCTTTGTGATTAGTTGATTCTTGTCTTTGAAGTTGCAGATAATCTTGAGAAGACCAGTATTCCATCATGCCGAGAATCAAGGTAAAAGCCAGGAAATGTCGTCCTGCTTTCCGACGCAGCCCATCACCTCGGCGCAACCTTTCTCCGCCACGCCTCTTCACCTCGACATAAGCACTTTCACCCACGTCCCTTATCCCCGCTTCCATCACCTCCAGTTGCGGATGTGTCCTCCATGTTGATTTTGTGAAAGGTTTAAGACTGCAAGAGATGAAATTTTTGTGAGCTGCCACAGGATCTCTAGCCATCGCTCCTACTCTATTTCTTCACCAGACTTATTTTTCTATTAGTTTCTGTTCTATTTTATTTCAGTTCTAGCATATGCGGGTACTATCCTATCTTGTTCTCCAAATTCCTGGTTACTTTCTTGCTACTATCCCGTACATACAAGGTTTATTGCTTCTTCGATTTCATTCTGTGGCATTTGAGATTGACTTGAATGTTGGGCAGTACTTGTAGTTAATTTTTGTGATTGAATAAGGGACTAATTGTAGAGTTTTTGAATGGGTTGATGAGTTCCATTATTTTTAGTTTCCAGTTTTTGCAAGACTTGAGAATTGGTTGAAATATATGTGCTAAACAATAGTAACATAGGTAAGAAAAATTGAAACAATAGTTGTTTGCATTGTATGAACTTCATTGAGAATGTGTTTTAAAAGAAAGCATGTTGTAGTGTGGCCACCTATGGCATGGTTTTGTGCATTTTCATTATAGTGTTTTTCAACTTTCACATAGTAGCATGTAGTGCACCATGTTATCATGTGATAGAGATTTTGTTTCTATTCAATTTATTCTTTTGCCTAATCTCATCTTATTATATTTCAACCACACTTTCATATTTTCTCTTGGTGCTTTGGGTGTGTTGAACTTCTATTAACTCAAGATATCTTTCAAACCCTTGTCAATTTCTCTTTGGATATACAAATTATAGTAGATTATGATAATCTAAATAAAGAAAGTGATTTGAGCTATAGAGTGACTTTTATGTGGATTACATGGCTTTATCTTTGTGAACTTATTATGTCTCTATCCTAAGTCCTTTCTTGTCCTATTTTTACTATAATTTCTAATTGAGTTTCGACGATTAAGTTTGGGATTGTTATTTGCCTTCATATTGATTACCTTCTTCTATGATTTGTAGGTACCCATCCTTGAGAAGAAGTATTTTTGATTTTCAATTTATGTTGATAATCTCAACCACATGAAAAGATAGCATACCCTCCTTTCCCTTGGATGTCTTATCTCATATGTTTGCAATTCAGAAGTTATTTTGCCCCTTGTCTTTCTATTTTCACTACTTTTTCGAATTGTGTGCCTATTCTTCATACATTGGGGACAATGTATGATTTTGGTGTGGGGGAGGAAGTTTCGAATATATTTTGTGTGTTTAGGGTATTTTGTGTGTTTTGTTGCATAAAACATGGAAAAAAAAAATTCTTTGTTCGCTTTCTACTTGTTTTCTATTTTTGTGTGTGGTACGCATTATGAAGTTGAATTGAATTACCTAAAAATTCAAGCATTAGCAGTTACTCTTGTTGCTTGGTGGGTGACCATTTTCTTGACAATTAATCTGGATGATAAATAGCATGATTCGACCTAAACTTGCTTATTGTGAGTTTTGAGCCCATAATGAGCAATCCATTCTTTTGTGCTCAGATTTCTTTGATGAGTGATACACACATGGTTTGATTAAGCTAGAACTTGCTTTGTTATGCATGTCAAAATCATTTTTGGATTTGTGCAATAAAATGACAAGGGCACTTAGGTTTTATCCTTTCATTTAACCTAGTAAAAGGCCTACCATTGTGAATTAACCATTAGTGAACTATTTCGAGCCTTGACCTTTTCTTTGATTTTTAACCACTACATATTAACCTTGAACTTTTTATCTTTGACCTTTCTTGGACCCTATACATTGAAGGGGTGTGGTGATTAGTGGCATCAAGTTTAGCAATATACATCTTCCTTGTTGCACAATTGTGAGTTGCATGGTTATTGTTTCGATATGCCCTGTATTTTGTATCGTTGTTGCTGAAGAATAATTTCTTCGGAAGTCAAAAAAAAAAAAAAAAAGAAAAAAAAAGAAAAGAAAAAAAATACCTCAAGAAAAAAGAAAAAAAGAGAAAGAGGTGGAATTTGATTACTGAGCGAGTTGTATTGTAATTATATTGGGAAGTTTTTGGGCATATGTAGCAGGTGAATGTTGCATCACGAGTGGATGAAGTTTCAAGTTTTGCCACTGGTCATTACATTCTCTTTAATGTTTTTAACCCTAAAATTCCTTTTATCACACTTTGACCCTAGCCCCACTACAACCTTGAAAAGACCCTTTGATTATTGTATTGAATTCATACATGATGGTGGAGATGTGATATATTTGCAAGCCTATGGTGATGTCAAGCTATTGTGTTGTTTTGAGTGCTTATAAATGTCCCTATACACTTTGAGTGCTTTGAGTGGTACCGTGAGATAATGATTGAATCATGTTTATTCTTTGATTCTGGAAAGATTGTTGGGGAGTATAACTTGTTCAGGTGCAAGGGTGCTGCGACATGCTTGTTATTTTGAGGGTGTTTGATTTGACGTAGTTGTGCATGCCAGTTGATGTTTTGTTAAATGTTTTGAAAATTGGTGTGGGTGACTGATTTGTTTAAGGTCTATCTTTTAACTGCTTGAGGGCAAGCAGAATCTTGGTGTGGGGGTGTGATAAAGTGATATTTGTGCCTATTTTTGATGTTAATTATCACTTTATCTTTGGCCTAATTTGAACTAATTGGTGTTTATTTGCTGAAATTGCGATGTTAGGAGTTACAAGCACTAATTGGTGAAATTCTGTTTACAAGTGGATTGGAGCACATAAAAGTTGTAAGGAATTGAATGGGAGGAGAAATCAGCAATGCCATTTCACTAGGACGTGGTCTAGCCCTATCATTTGTGCACTGGGAAGCAGAACACAGCAATGGACGTCGACTAAGGCGAGGTCTCGTCTTACATCAAAAGCACTGCAGTTAATTTTTCGAAGGAGTCAAGACCTATTTCATAATTGGCAATTAATATTCTCAATTTCCTTTTTCTGTCTCAAATTAGTACCAGGACATTTATTAATATTGTTATCTTTTTAGGAAATAAATTAGGATTAGAATCCTACTCCTATGGGAATTCCTACACTTTAGGAAGTTAGTTTTATTTTAAATAGGATTCCTATCCTAATAAAACCTAGAGGAGGATCGATCATCCAAGCAAGGAAGGAAAAAAGGCAGCCGCCGTTCCACTCTTCCAAGAACACACGTTGTTTTCTTCTTTTCTTTTCAATTGCCGGATGTTCAACACCACCATGAGTGGCTAAACAATTATTTATGATCCAGGGAGATGGAAGTCAATGTTTTCTTCGTGAGGTTATGGTTTAATTAATTTCTTGTTATGTTTGGATGTTCGTTGATTTTGATTGAATTGATATGAACAATTAGGATTATTTGAATTGACGACTCAACTAGTTCTAATTCTTCAATTGCTTTACATATGATCTAAATCCGTAATTGTTTAGAATCATTTGTAACCAAGAGCACCGAGACTAATCTGCATGTGTAGAGTGAGAGCGATCGTGTAGTTTAGTTAAGGAAGAATTAATGAACCAAAATCTAGAGAACTGTAGCTATCTCAGTTGTTTGGATTTGATTTAGCCGTGTTCTCCGCTTAATGTCGCTTTCAATTCGATATGGAACGCTATCGTGCCCAGTTGGTTGAGAGTTATGTTTGTTTGGATGCTGGGTTCAAACAGATAAATTCGGAAAACACAAAATCTTCTAGCTATCTAGTGGATTTTTGGTTAAATGTTTAAACTAATGAGAATATTGCATGAAACCAGTGATCGAGAAACATTGACAGAAATCACATTCCCTGGATCAGAGCTTTGGTAAGAGTGTTATAGTCCGTCATTTATTTTGTTGTTAATTCAGTTAGTTTATTTTCCTTATTTAAATTTCCCTAGCTAGTAATTAATTTCAAACACCTTTTTCTTTTACGTGTCTAAGAGCTTTACAAATTTCCCTGTGGGATCGACCTGGTCCACTTTTTGCTACAAATAATCAGAGGATCAGTAATTAATTTTGGAGGCTTCGACAAACCTGCCAATGAGATATCTATTTCCAAGCAACTCACGTCGGAGCTCTTCAGCTAAATCTTGTTCAGTCATTTCAAAATATATCTCCTGAAGCTCTATAACAATATGATTCAGAAGCTCAAGTAGCACTTTCCTTTTGTTGAATACTTGAGAAATGGAACACAATGCACGAACATGAAAATGGTACCTGACTGTATTACAGTGGTAAACTTTTGTGGCTAAGGAAGTTTTACCTTGTCCTGGCATACCCACAATAGCAATCATCCGCAACTGCTCCGATCCTCTTGTAAGCCTATCGGTAATCCATGTTGACTCATCATCAAAGCCTACAACTTCGTCGATTTTTGGTGCACTGCTTTGTGTGGGTACATGACTAGATTTCTTGGCAACTTTGTTCATTTTAATATCTGGTATCTTGCCCGAGCTAATCTTTGAGGCACGAGTCTTAATATTATTGATGTCTTCTATGATGGAATCAAATAAATCTGAAAAAGAATTTGAAATATCTCCAACCACTAAGTGGTCAATGAGAGACTCCACCCCGTACGCAACCTCCATAGCACGATTCCAAAGGGTACGGAGTTCCTCCCGTTCAGTTTGCAGATCCACAATTTCCACCAAAATAGATATTAAGGGCATCAACGGTGGCCCCTTTTTGGCACGCCATTCATTCACATCGCTTACATCACTATGGCGGGCATCTATTCACGCAGTCATTATCAACTTTTTTTACATTAATAATACAACTTTAATAATTTTTTGGGCAATTATTAAAAACATTTTTTAGCAAATAAATTTACATTACATAAAAAACTTAAATTTATATTACATGAATTTAAATTAAATATAAAATACGTAAAACAATCAATAGAAAATAAATTTATATTACATTAAAATTAAAATTTAATAATACTCTAAAAAATAAAAATAAATACTCTAAATTAAAAATAAAATACTTAAAACAATTAATGAAAAATAAAATTACATTACATTAAAACTAAAAATTAATAATATATTTAAAACATAAAAAAAAAATTCTAAATTAAATATGAAACACCTACAACAATGAATGAAAAATAAAAATATCATATTTTACTCTAAAAATAGTCAAAGTGCATGTCAATTTGTAGAGAAAAATATTTCCTATTTTTTGGTAAATTTTGTTTTTTTTTTTGAAAAAAAAAATAACATTTTGGCCGTTGCAAACAAATGGATTGTTTGCAACGGCCTGGCCACGTAATGGGCGCGTCACGTCGACACACGGCCGCGTGGTCGAATGTCGCTGTGTCGGCCTAAGCCACGACAAAGAACGACGCCGTTTTGCGTCGTTTGCCCGCAAAACGGCGTCGTTTTGACGAGAAGGAAACAAAAAAAAAATATGGGGCCAGGCTCCTTTGCCCAAAGGAGCCTGGCTTGCACTGTTCAAAGCCAAGTCAGCAATTTTGCTGACTTGGCTTTTATGCGGCCAGGCCGGAAAAATGAAAAAGAGGGCCATTGTTGATGCCCTAAGAAGACAAGTTGTTCTTGGATTGTTTGAGCAAAACCTTGGCCATTTGAACCAGCCACACTACTTGTCACGTCCATCAGTTTCTCTACGAGATAATCGATAAAACCCAACTCATTGGTCCTGCAAAAATTGAAGTTTGATGTTTCTGGATCTTTCTCTTCAACTTGTTTCTGAATATGCTCAATTCTTTCCAACAAGTCTTGGAGCTCAATATCTACTTTGATATCTTTCTGATAAAGTGAAAAGATTATGAGTCCAGCATCACATATCAGAACTCCAATGGAATCCTTCATGTTCTCAACAAACTTGTTCGGCTCCTTAACAAAGAATAGTTCTGAAAAATCTTAATCTCTCGTACAGTACTTGCAGTTGATCCTTCAAAGAAACCACAGGATTAGTGTCGAGTGGTAGCATCTCCCATAGATTACATGCAAGAGAATCAATGAAATCCTTTATTATTATTATAGGATCATCATCCATGTCTGAAATGGGAGCATGTAATTGTGTCGACAATTTTGAGCTAGTCAGGGCTCGAGTGTAAGTCGCATAGATACGAGCATCAATAGGTTTGATCGTCCGCAGTAGTACTGAAATTTCAAGCTGCATTACCTTGCAACACCATTCTTTGTCATAATCTTTATATTGATACTTAAAAGATAGATGTGCTGCATTAACTGCAACGGCTTCAATGTGATTCAACAAATCTTGTGATTGTTGGCGCTCAACCCTTCGCAGCGTGGCAAAGCGAACAAAACTTTTCAAGAATTTCATCATCTCAGCCAAGGATTCCATTACCAAAAATCGTTCATATTCCATATGGTTACTGAGAATATCCACTAGATTCTCCAGAACGGAATTGGTGATTTTCATAATTTCATCTGTTGTTGGAGAAACTGATTGCTGCAACAAAGCTGTCAAATTGATGTACCATTCCTCTATTTCTTTCTCGAAGGAGTTGATGTCATCTGTAAATTGCTCAATCTTGTAAGTAGCATCCCATGCTAATCCAACTTCAAAGCTCAGACAATAAGGGTGAATTTCCCGTGCATTCCTGCCAACCGCTTCTTCAATCCTTGCCAGTAGAGATCCCAGACTACCTCCCTTGTTAGTGTTGTTGCCATCAGTCCTCACATGCATACGATTGCCCAACTTTCCCACCCAGAGAATAAATGTTCTGAGATTCCGTAAGCTGCGCAGCAGGGTCGGAACGTTATTCCTCATGAAATATACAGGTTTGGACTCCTGCCAACTCAGACCATCCAAGATGCTTGACGATATGTTTTGCAGCAACTTCAAATCACCCATGGCAGTATCAATACAAGTAGTAATGAAGACCATCTTGATCTTTCTGAAACTTTTCTGGATTCGAATGGCAAAGAAAAGGGAAGATTAGAAACCAATTTACATGGTGATCTAGGATATTTTGGTGGAAAGTACCCAAAAAAAAAGGTGATCCGGTGTATATATAATCAGTAGGCTTACGACGAAGGATAGGAAACAGTGTATGGGATAGATGTGAATCTTATCAAGGCTTTAAGAGAAGAAAAGTTGAAAGAAGAAGCAAATTCATAGTTTAGAACTAGAAATGCACAATTACTATACTTTTCTGTTGCGACCTCTATCTAATATAAAATATCAATAATCATTGTCGCATGCTAATGAAAGGAATCCATGTGACCACACTATTCCACTATAATGTGTTCAATCTCTGCCAATCTCATATTAAAAGAAGAGTAGAAATAACGACCACAACCACGATATCAATGAAAAGATTATCGAAAGACTCCCTCCCTCTGGATATATATATTTTATGCATTTTGTAGTTATTGTCAGCAAGGAAACATCCAAGAAACTCATCGATCATCATGTTTGGTAAAGCATGAATTACAATGTGGATACCATTCAAAGACATGCAACTTGTATTTTTTTAATTTATCTTCTTTTTGGATGGGTGCCCTCAAACACATACTATTGAGCGAAGAATTTGATGTTGCCCCTGATTCAATCGATTTGCAACACTTGGGTTTTAACTAATGGAAATGTATATTTACTTTAAAAAGCAGAGGAATCCTAGAAGGTATATCCATATTGGGAAGGCATCGGAGTTCATACTGACTAGCATAAGTGGCCTTCAAACTTGCAGTAACTTTTTAAGGCGTGTCGGCAGAGACTATGCCTTCTGATGCACAATCAATTCCGAATATGCTGATTCTAGCATCATACATGAATTTAAATTGACGTCTCTTTGCGGAGTAATCAATTTTCCCGGCCAAATTTTCATACCATTTCAAGAGCGTATTTCATACTTGAATTGTCTTAAAAAGTTTGGAGCTGGTAGTACTCGAATGCATTGCAAGAAAGAGCTTCAATGATCACTGGTATTGAAAACTTCTTCCAGCCAGTTTTAAACATGATTGAAATACTGACATGTTAATTTCTTTGTTTATGCCATCATGAACTTCAATCAGTTTCTCCACGAACTTTGTAGGAATTACATAACTCAATAGCACTAGGCTTTTCTTGGCGTTGCACAACGCAAGGGGATGTTTTGCTCACTCAGCAGCCATTGATCTAGGTTAGAGAAGGGTGTCAAAGGCAGCACAGCCAACATTCAAATCATAGTAACAATCAGCTCAGTAATATGCACACAAAAATAACTCATATTTGTCTTTACAAAATTTGAGATCATACTGTAGTGAAACCGTTGCCTAATCTGCTTCTTGGAGTGACTGCATTATTTTTGCATGTAGTAGTTGTGGTGTCAACAGCCATAGCACAGAATATGATCAAACCCCTGGAACAGTGTCTTGCAAAATTTAGGTGAGCGATGAGATTAGCTATGAATAGCTTAGAGCATCAATGGATGCGGATGAATGACATGATGGACCTCTCTCTCCATTTGAAATTGCTCAATTTATGTTCTCAGTAAATCCAGGAAACTAAGAGAACTAGGCCGAACAATCATGATCAATCAATAACATTTTAGCGTAAACAAAAAAAAAAAAAAAAAAAATTGCGTGAAAAACATATAAAACGTGGAAAGAGAAGTCCAAATAGTTATTACCTTAACTTGCAGCCATGACCTTGTTTCCATAGATAAGCCAAAAGGAGACAAAATAAAATTCCCTCAGGCAATCTTCAATCCATTTTCCTTCTTGTTTTTTTGGCTTTTGACTCAAGTCCCTAATGGAAAAATTGAGAGTTGAAATACATTTGACGATGAAAAACATTCTTAATATACACTAAAAACCAATGCAATTGGGACTTTATTTTTTATTTTTGGTTTTGGTTATGCAAAACTCTTCCAAAGGAAACTTATTTTATCATTTAAATGGTTTGGATAGTCTAACTTCTCGTCATCATCTAAACAAATCCATTTCCCCCTTTTTTGTCCTTATTTGTAGCGCATTTGGATTGCTACTAATAGTAGAATTGGATTGAACTTGAAAATAATTAGTTCTTTGATTTAAAATTCATCCCAAAACTACTTGATACTTTGAAAATTATTATGATTTGCCACGCAGCGAGTTATAATTATTTTTTTTCCATTCTAGAAAGAGTATTGAATAATCTAGGTGTGGAAATTATATAATTTTAGTTATTCTAAAATCCTATGCTGTAAGATATAGAGTATTAATTTTTAGAATTCACGCTTATTAACTTAAAATATTTAAATCAAATTATCAATAATTCACCAAAATAGCATAAAACATATACATTTAATTTGCTCCCACATATTCAATGTGAAATCAGAATATTACGAATATGTATGATTAGGTTATGATTTGAATCTAATGATGACGTACAATGTGATGGGAACATGAACTAACATAATAATAATAATAATAATATATTTATTATTTCTATTGGTATTTTTTTTGGTCAAAAAAGTACAATCAGTGATATAATATTATTCCTTTAATAACAAATAAAAAGTGTTAATAACAAAAAGTTCTTAAATTGATGAAATCTGAAATGGTAGTGCAAAACATGGTCAAACAGGTTAACTCAAAGAAAACATTGTAATACAAGTGATGGTTTCCATCTTCGAACGTCTTTTGCAACCAAACCAAGCTAACGAAAAATGATTGAGGGGTGCCTGGATTGGGGGAATGGAATGGAGTTTTTTTGGAGATTGGGAGAAACTCAAGACTAGGCAGTTTTCCAATTGTCAAAATTTTACTCCCTGATAACTCACAGCCAGTCAAAGTCAGCTTTTGAGATTTCATGATAAAAAAAAACTCAGGGGACGCCTGGTTATAATAGGGGAATGGAAAAAGTAATGGAAATGATAGTAGTGGAGAATAATAGTAGAGTCAATCATTATAATTCTGCTGGTTAGTTTGTGTTGGGGAATATGAATAATTATAAATTAATTGTAATAATTAGTATTAATTAATTAGTTATTATTAGTTAATTATTTATTATAATATTTAATTAATTAATTATTAATAAAAATATTATTAATTAAATTAATCTTAAGTAATTAATTAATATTAATTGTAATAATTAATATTAGTAAATGATATTAATTAAAATTAATTATAATATTAAATTACAATATTAAGTAAATGAATGATTAATTAAAGTAATCTTAATTAGTTAATTTATTATTACTTAATAATAATAAGTTAATAATAAATTAATTTATATTAATTATAATAATTAATATTAATTACTTAATTAGTATTAGTTAATTAATTATTATTAATTATAATAACTAATATGAATTAATTAATTAGTATTAGTTAATTAATATTAATTAGTAATTAATTAATATTATCAATTAATTATTTATACATTAATTATAATAATTACTATTAATAAAATGAGATTATTTAATTAATTATTTATTTATTTATTTATAATATTAAGTAAATGATTAATTATAAGTAAATGAATGATTAATTAAATTAATCTTGATTAATTAATTAATTATTACTTTTAATAATAATAAGTTAATAATAAATTAATTTATATTAATTATAATAAATAATATTAATTAATTTTAATATTAATTAAGAAAATGGATTCCATTTCCTTGCTTCCATATCCCACAATATTAGGGGGTATGAGAATTACCCCATACGGGGATTCAAATCAAGTGGGTCAGGGAATTTCATTCCCTTGAACCAAGCAACAACAATACAATCAAACCCATTTTCATTCCATTCCCTCTACCAACCAGGCAGCCCCTCAGTCTGATGCCAATGTCCAAAACAGAAAAAAATATTGCACACATCTATTGTATTTTTATTTTTAGTGCAGTAAGTCGATCACATAATTTTTTTTTACCACTTTTACATACATAGACTGTCACCTTATTTTATAGGTTATCTCTTACTGAACAATCCTGCGTGATGCAACATGTGTATGGAATATTTTCTCAACAAATAGAGACAAACGAAGAAATTCTAACTGACTCAGAAAGTCAAGTACGATGATCTTACTCAAATCCTCACCTTTCTTCAAAGAGTTTGCATTTCAGTTTATGAATATTTGGAAACATTCTATGTTTGCTTTTCTATGCTGCCCAAAGTAGCAATAACTAAACCAGAAAAGCTCTCCAACTCTTGTAAACAAGAGGAACTGTCAAGATATTTGGCGAACAAACCAGAACCAGCAGAATATATACCCACCAATATCTGAAGATGTCTTAATTTCATTAGAAACCAGAGATTATCTGGCAGATAAACCATCCCTACAAGTGCATGCACAATAGAAGTTTTCAAGTTTGAGAGAAAACCTATGGAAAATGGGTTGGCTTCCATCTGCCCTCCAACTGCCATATATCTCAACTGTCCAAGAAGCACTGTTGAACTTGGGAATTCATAACCTCAATTTATTTGCTCCATATATCCAACACCGTAACAAGTTTGAAAATGTAAAGGATGAATGAGATATCAATCCAATTTGCCAGAAACATTTATGTTTGGGTGAAGAAGGGTAGGGATTGAACCCGAGGACAAAATAGCCTTGAATCCTTAAAATGCTTAGGCTTAGACTGAATGCATAACCTGAGTAAGAAAACACTGCTTGAAATAATCTGACAAATGTTTGTAACTCGGCTCTAATGAATTCATGCATTGCTCTGTACTAGAAATTTGCTCCCATAGTATTCAAAATTCTAATATGATCCCAACAATTCTATGATTCTACGATCCAAATTTACTAAAATGATTCCGATTTTAACTATGATACTACATTTATTATGTGAATAAAATATAGTTAAATTTACTCAAAAAAAAACTTCCATATCTAAGTGAAATTAAGATTTATCATCAAATAAATAACTTAATTAGTTTAATAATATTTTTATTAATTTTTAACAATAAATAAATAAATTAGACATAAAAGCCATTCAATTGTGACAACAACTAAAATATTGAGAAAATTATATTAAATGTTATAAGAAATAAAAATTGAATTAAGATTATTTCATTATAAACTATATATGAGTTTTCTACATATCTATTGATATATTGATTAATAATTTTTTTAAAAATAATTTATAAATTATATTTTTTCAATTTTTCTAAAATTTTATAATTCTATAATCCGATCTCACCTATCCGATCTTATTACTCTAAATCGATTTTGTATACAATTCCGATTCTATAAACTATGTTTGCTCTAGTACCTCTTTCCAACCGTCTTGCTCAGAGATGTAAGAAGTCCAGCAACCTTTGATTAGTGCAAACTGTGCAATTATAATTATTTTTATGGGCCTTTTAAGCATTAAATTTCAATTATTGGGCTACAATACTTTGGGCCTTTCTCTAGTTTGCAAAAGCCTATTCTCTATGATGCCGGCCAATCTATTTAAGCACCAAAAAAAAAAAAAAAGTATAAGAATTGGAAACTTATACTCTATTTCTCCCCAGTATTCGAGTTTAAAATTGAAATTATATAACTTACTAAAAGTTATTATTATTACTTCTTTCCTTCTTGAAAAAAGAAAAAAAGAAAAAAAGAGAGCTCGTTTTTAGATAAGTACAACCTTCTTTCAAAAAGTATATAAAATAAAATACATTTATTGCACTAATAAGAGTATAATTTTCCATTTTTGGATATCCATATATGGTTATTATTGTTAATGCTCCTGGTTTTGTACTGGAAAAATATGGGATTGGAAGAATTGATAAAAAGTGCTTCCAACATTGATTTAATACTACTAACTGAGAAGGGCATTGTGCCCTTTATTGCACTCAAGATTGAATGCCTTACTCTTGTTCAAGATGTTGAAATTTCCAACTTTGGGGACTTGGTGATGTGAGTTCGACCCCGAAATTGTGATTCACAATTGGAAGGATCGGAAACACTTGAAATTGCTTGGGATATGTCTAAGGGAAGCTTAGACTAGATGGTGTAAACCGCAACCCACTACCTATGAAATAGATAAGAACCTTGGTATAAAAACGCCACAACCAATTACACCAAAAATTGGTTGATAAGTTTGTATGAACGCCACAAGTCTCCAAGGAGAACTTGATAAGTTCTAAGTTCTTAAAGCTTGTTTTTCAAGTAGTACAAAGATGCCTATTTATAGGCTAAAATAAGTAGTAAAAAAATAAAATAATTCCTAGTCTAGAAGAAATAAATAATAATTTGACTTTCTAACTTTTAGACAAGACTAATAAAATTCTGCATTTTAATCTATGAATTTTGCATATTTCTAGATGATATGTTGGCTGAAATCAAAATACATTGGATTGGTACTTTGACCAAGTGTTGGAATGAGTAGGTTCATGTATCTTAAGTTAGCCTTCAAGACTTCTTTAATATTCCTTTGACTGAATTTTTCCAAGGCAGAATTTCGTCCTTCAAGGCCTCAAAATAGATGCTTGACCATTGAATTTGTAGTCTTCAACACTTGACTATGTGAGCAATTGTTGGCTGGAATTTGAACCAACTTTAGACTAAAATTGATCTTTGACTTGGATAAGATGCACACTTGACTTTGGACCTTCGCTCCATGGAATTGGATGGAAAGTTGGGGCCAAGTTCGCAGCTCTGGTTGAAGAGTTCGCAATTCTGGTCGCAGAATTCCCATCTTCGATCGCAGGCCAAGAAGTATGCGTCGCAGAGTTCCCATCTTCGCTCGCAGGTCGGGAAGTGTGCGTCGCATAGTTCCTATCTTCGTTCGCAGGTCGGGAAGTATGCTCTGCGCATCTTTGAGTTGCAAGTCGGGAAGTTTGAGTCGAGTTCACATCACTTGGTGATAGCTTGATATTTTTAGTAATTTTTATCCCTAAACTTAGAGATTTTAATTCAATTTAGTAGATTTTACTATGAAGTTAGTGTAGTTTTTACATTTGGTAGGATTGTTAACTAGTAAATAAGTTGTTGGAAATATTAATCGATTAGGAAATGTTTTTGCAAGATTTGTTGAGAAAATAAGATTTAGTGTTACATGACTTTGTCAAAGATATTTTTGTTGCTAATTTTATCAAAGGAGGAGATAAAATTTTGACTAAATCTTGCAGCTGGGATTTTCTGCTCCAACAAGAAGATTAAGGGTGGTTTCTTTGTTGAGGTTCAAGGAGAAAATCAATGAGCAAAGCAAGGAGCAAACATCTATAAATTCTTGAGAGCTTTTGATAGCAAAAGGGGATGGGATGTTTTTAGCATTAAAACAGATTTTAGATATCAAATTTTCAGTAGCCTAGCGAGAACTTTTAGAAAAGATTTAGCACTTGTTTTATTTCGGCCATCCTTTTCTTAGTTGTTCACTTTGTAGAATGTTTAATTTTCATGAAATTCTGTTTTAAGCATTAAGTCTAGCTAGAGTTCTTCGACTCTAGGAACTAGGATGTAACCTTTGAAGTTTTTCTTTAATTTAATCAAATCTACTTGGTTCTTTTTCACTTTTCAAAATCCATTGTTCTTGTTTTACATTATTGGTAAGAACTTGATCAATTCTTGCATGACTTAAGGTGTTGGATGATGGAACGAGAGTTGAAATTCAACATTAGTTGGTAGGAACATGGCTATGAATGCGGAGCTACAAGAGTGGAACACAATATAGCAGCCTTAAATTCTTGAGTGCTTAATGTATTTATGTAATTTTGTAGACATGAGAGTGAGCACACAATTGCACGAATAAGAGAGATACACCGTGAGAAAGGGTACTCTTAATTGAGTGAATGGTTGTGAGAAAAGTGAAAGCCAAAAGTAACCAAACTAGTGCAAATTGAATTCAATGAGTCTTCATTTGGTGAAATCCAAGTTCCTAGAGGGTTTTAATCACTTGAATTTACTTATTTTTGCTAAATATTCTGTTTTGTGTCAACAAACCATTTTTTCACTAAACAAGTTTTGAGAGTGATCAAAATAGTGAGAGAATTTCTATCAATTTGGTACTTGACAACATCCTTGTGGGACAATTCTGGATTAGCTCTATACTACGAGTTACGATCCTTTAATTTGAAGGTATTGAGGACGAGCAAAACCCACATCACCTGGAGATCATTCGAGAAGGTTGTGTGGAGTAATGAAAAAATGTTGGATAGTTGAGAGTAGAGAGAAATGGAGTACTTTTGAGTATGGAACTGAACCAAAAGAATGAAACCACAATCATCATTGTAATTCCTTCAAGTCCAAACTTGAGAAGATTTGTAGTACAGAAAAACTGAAACAGCAAACAGCACATCTACAAGTGAATTATAAACGATCCACAATACAATTTGGTTTGTTTCATTCCACTCAAGCAAAACTTATAATCCATTTCTAACGCTTCAGCTATCAATCTCTTTAAGTTAGCAACAACTGGTTCGAATTCCATTCAGGAACCATTTCCCAATTGATCTTCTCCCTTTTAAATCCTTTCCAATACGCAGATATAGCTCGAATTGCAACAAGGGCTGTCTTGACCATAACTGATCTGAAAGTTTTATACAGATAAAGCTGGAATGCCCACACACTGAATAAGTCGTAACGAGAGCTGTCTTGTTCAGAACTGATCTGAAAGCCTTTCCAAGATGCACATAAAGCTCGAACCTCCACACTCGGAATATAGTTGCAACAAGCACTGTCTTGACCAGAGCTGATCTGAAAGTTCACGGATGTGTTAGGTTGTCGAGAGATGGAATACTTACGAGTGGTTTTACCACTAAATTATTTAACAAATAAAAAAACATAGGACGCACCTGACAAACCAGAAAAAAAGAACCCCAATCATCACTGTCACTTCTTCCGGCTCCCCTCTTACTATTTCAATTCACGCAGAATGAGGATCTTCAAATTTGAATTTCCCATGTTCATCTGTTCTTCCTGAATTTGTTCGACTAAATTGGTTAGAGAATGACTACAATGAGATACCTCAATCATTTCAAGAGCTAAACTGTTCTCTAAACAAGATGGAATCTCTTCCAAAAAATTACAGCTCTGCACTACTAACTCCTGAAGATGGGGAAATTGATCATCGGAAGCAGCTGTCCACTTGACAATATCCAACTTAGCCAATTTCAAGAATCTAAGTCTCGGGAATTCTCCTTCTTCCATATCCCATATTTCCCCGGAGAAAGTATCATTGTCTAACTTGAGAACCTCAAGATTCGGCAGTTTTCCAATACTCGAAATTTTACCCCAGGGTAACCCAAATCCAGATAGAGTCAGCTTTTTAAGATTTGCTGGCAAACCAAACTCAAAGTCAACAGGTCCCTTGTATGAACCAAATTGAGACAATCCAAGTGATTCTAGCTCACTCAGAAAGTCAGGTACAACAATCCTATTACAATTCTCAATATCAACCCAATTCTGGAAAAGTTTACATTTCAGTTTACGGATGTTTGGAAACTTTTTCATTTGCTTTTCCATGCTCCCCAAAGAAAAAAGAATCACACCTGAACAGCTCTCCAACTCATACAAACCAGAGGAATTCTCAAGATTTTCAATGGCAAAACTAAAATGACCAAAACCGACACGAGGCAATAGGCAAATATGTCTCAATTTCCTCAGATTCCAGAGAGTATCGGGAAATGAAATGACGTTGGCAAGTGAATCGACAATAAAAGTTTCCAAGTACAAAAGGTTTCCGATGGATGAAGGGATCACGTCTATGTCGCCTTGAACTGCCAAATATCTCAACTGAACAAGAAGTCCAATTTCACTAGGAAATACCGAACCGACATTAATTAGACCAATATCTAACACACTGAGAAGCTTGAAGATGTGAATAACGAATGAGATATCAAGACCCTTGGGTTTGAACAATTCTGGTTCAGTGAAGAAGAGTAGAGAACGTACACTAGGACAAAACAGCCTCGCCTCCTTGAAATGTCTTGACTTGGACTGAATGCTTAACCTCCGTAAGCCGCGTGGTGCATTAAATGCTAAAAGCTCATCATACCCACGTAACAGCTGGAAAAAATTTTCTTCTTTGGCTTTTGTGATGCAAAACTCATGTAGCAAATCATGAACTCGGCAAGCTTTGACACCACCTATGGATCTCCTGTTGGCAACCAGAACTAAGCTTCTGCTAATTAAATCCATCAGGTAATCTGTAGCAACATCTTCTATGCACTTTAACTTAGTCTTCTGAACAAATCCTTCAGCAATCCATAACCAGATCAACTTGTCGGTTGAAACCTCTTGGTCTTCAGGAAACATCCCAAAATAAAGAAAGCATGGCTTCAAATAATTTGGTAGAAGCTCGTAACTCAGCTCCAATGTGTTCATACATTGCCCCGTAGTAGAAAGGATGCTTGAACTCAAACTTTCCAGAATTTCATTCCAATTCTCTTGCTCCATATCAGCTAGAAGTCCAGCTACTATGACAACTGTTAGGGGTAATCCCTTACAATTTTCTGCAATTTGCATCCCAAGTTCATATAACTCTGGAGGGCAACCTTTCCCAAGGAATAACTTCCTTTGCAGTAACTCCCAGCTCTCTTTAATGGTGAGTTGACGAAGAAAATGAGGCTCTTCGTCAAGCATGGCATGAGGAGCAATATCCCGAAGTCGACTTGTCAAGATAATTCTACTTCCATTAGAAACGTCAGGTAATGACTCTGCCAAGTTATTCCAAACTTGAATGTCCCATACGTCATCCAAAAAGATGAGATATCTATTTCCTAGCAGCTGACGTCGGAGCTCTTCAGCTAAATCTTGTTCGGTCATTGCAGAATATCTCCCCGGAAGTTTTATAACAATATGATTCAGAAGCTCAAGTAGCACTTTCCTTTTGCTGAATACTTGAGAAATGGAACACAATGCACGGACATGAAAATGGTACCTGACTGTATTACAGTGGTAAACTTTTGTGGCTAAGGTTGTTTTACCTTGTCCTGGCATACCCACAATGGCAATGATCCGCAACTGCTGTGATCCTCTTGTAAGCCGATCGGTAATCCACGTTGACTCATCATCAAAACCTACTACTTTTTCAATTTTTGGTGCATTGCTTTGTGCGAGTACATGACTAGATTTCTTGGCAACTTTTTTCATTTTGAGATCTTGTATCTTGCCCGAGCTAATCTTTGAGGCATGAGTCTTAATATTATTGATGTCTTCTATGATGGAATCAAATAAATCTGAAAAAGAATTTGAAATATCTCCAACTACGAAGTGGTCAATGAGAGACTCCACCCCGTATACAACCCCCATAGAACGATTCCAAAGGGTATGGAGTTCCTCCAGTTCAGTGTGCAGATCCACAATTTCCACCAAAATAGATCTTAAGAAGACAAGTTGTTCTTGGATTGTTTGAGCAAAACTTTGGGCATTTGAACCAGCCATACTACTTGTCACGTCCATCAGTTTCTCTACGAGATAATCGATAAAACCCAACTCATTGGTCCTGCAAAACTTGAAGTTTGATGTTTCTGGATCTTTCTCTTCAACTTGTTTCTGAATATGCTCAATTCTTTCCAACAAATCTTGGAGCTCAATATCTATTTTGATATCTTTCTGATAAAGTGAGAAGATTATGAGTCCAGCATCACATATCAGAACTCCAACGAAATCCTTCCTGTTCTCATCAAACCTGTTTTGCTGCTTAACAAGCATAGTTCTCGATAATCTTAATCCCTCATGCAGTGGTTGCAATTGATCCTTCACAGAAACCACAGGATAAGTATCCATTTGTAGTATCTCCCATAGATTAGATACAAGATAATAAATGAAATCCTTCATTATCATTATAGGATCATCATCCAAGTCTGAAATGGGAGCAAGTAATTGTGTCGATAATTTTGAGCTAGTCAGAACTTGAGTGTAAGTCGCATAGATACGAGCATCAATAGGTTTGATCTTCCGCAGTAGTACTGAAATTTCAGGCTGCATTACCTTGCAACACCATTCTTTGTCATACACTATATATTGACACTTAAAAGATAGATGTGCTGCATTAACTGCAACGGCTTCAATGTGATTCAACAAATCTTGTAATCGTTGGCGCTCAACCCTTCGCAGCGTGGCAAAGCGGACAAAACTTTTCAAGAATTTCATCATCTCCGCCAGGGATTCCATTACGAAAGATACATCATATTCCCGAAGGTAACTGCGAATTTCCACTATATTATGCAGAACGGAATCGGTGATTTCCATAACTTCATCTGTTGTTGGAGAAACTGATTGCTGCAACAAATCTGTCACATTGGTGTACCATTCATCTATTTCTTTCTTGAAGGAGTTGATGTCATCTGTAAATTGCCGAATCTTGTGAATAGCATCTTTGTTTAATTCCGGTTCAAAGTTTAGACAATAAGGGTGAATTTCCTGTGCATTTTTGCCAACCGCTTCTTCAATCCTTACCCGTAGGGATCCTAGACTACCTTCCTTGTTACTGTTGTTGCCATCAGTCCTCAGATGCGTATCATTGCCGAACTTTCTCACACAGAGAATGAATGTTCTGAGACTCCATAACCTGTACACCAGTATCGGAAAGTCATTCCATAAAGTTATGAATTGCAGCTCCCACTGGCCACCCCGGATTTTTGAAACTATGCAGTTGTTCAGCAACTCCAGATCACTCAAGGCAGTATCAATAGAAGTAGTAGTGAAGGCCATCTTGATCTTTCTGAAACTTTTTTGGAGTCGAATGGCAAAGACAATGAAGTCTTTCTGAAAATCAAAGTGAAGATTAGAAACAAATTTAAATGGTGATCTAGGATATTTTGGTGAAGGCTTTACGGGACATAAAAAAAAAATGAAAAAGTGGATTGCACCAAACCAAAATGCTTATTAAGAGAAGAAAAGTTGAAGCAAATTCAAAGTTTAGAAATTACTATACTTTTCTGGTGCGACCTCTATCTAAGTTAAAATATCAATAAATCGTTGTCGCGTGCAAATGAAAGGAATCCATGTGATTACCCTTTTCCACTATAATGTGTTCAATCTCTGCCAATCTCATATCAAAAGAAGAGTAGGGTACGACCATACCAGCAATAATGCACCCGATCCCATCAGAACTCCGAAGTTAAGCTTGCTTGGATGGGTCCATAGAGCGGGGAGTAAACCCTTGTCAACAAAAAGAGCAGAAATAACGACAACCACCACGATATCAATGAAAAGATTATCGAAAGACTCCCTCCCTCTGGATATATATATTTTATGCATTTTGTAGTTATTGTCAGCAACGAAACATCCAGGGAACTCATCAATCATCATGTTTGGTAAGCATGACTCACAACGTGGATGCCATTCAAAGAAATGAATGTTTACTTGAGCGAAGATTCAATAGATTTGCAGCACTTGGGTTTTAAGTAGTGGAAATGAATGTTTACTTTAAAGATGGGATGATTTATCATTATATAAATAATTTAATTATATTTTTATAAATATTAATAATAAATTAATTAATTAAATATAAATATTTTTGGTGATAATAATTGAAATATTAAAAAATTTATATAAAATATTATGAAAATTAAAATTAAAATAAAATTATTTAATTATAAATTATATATAAATTTTTTATATATCTATTTATATATTAATTAAAATTTTATTTAAAATTAATTTATAATTATATTTTTTAAATTTTTTAAAAAATTTTACAACCGATATGATTCTATTACCTAAAATCCATCTTGTCTAAAATTTTTATCCTAAAAACTATGCTGTGGACGAGCATCAATGGATGGGGGCTGATTGAAATGATGGACATTTGAAATTGCTTAATTTATGTTCTCAGTAAATCTAGGATGGACATTTGAAATGATGGACATTTGGAACTAGGCTGACCAATCATCATCAATCAATAACTTTTTAGTGTAAACAAGAAAAAAAAATTTGTGTGAAAAACATGCAAAACATAGAAAGAAGAGTGCAAATAGTTAATACCTTAATTAACTTGCAGTCATGACCTTGTTTCCATAGAGAAGCCAAAAAGCAGACCAAATCCAATCCACCCAAGCAATCTTCAATTCACTTTCGTCTTTGTTCTTTTGGCTTTTGAGTCAAGTCAGGAATGGAAGAATTGAGGGTTGAAATACTAGCTCACTTCTGAATACACTTTACTTCTTTCAAACGGAATATTTTACTATCTCCCTTTCACAAAAGAAAATAGGTAACATTAAACAGAGATCTGACTATAAAAATCAAAATAGAAGTAGAAATTTAGATGATACTGGAAGTAAGATTTGGCAAGAACCGGAGATCAGAATCTGAAAGAAATCAAAATAAACCAGAAAGATGATGAGGTTATTGAGGATGTATATGTATGATTCGCGGTTGTACCTGGCAAAGGAACTGAAGAGGAAAACCAAAGACAGGATCAAAAAATGGTGTTCTAGACTTCTAGTATGGCGAGAAACTTTTCCGACACCGGAAATTCAAAGGAAGAAGCAAATAATTGCGCTAGCACGCGTAGAGAAACTTCCATAATTTTTATATTAAATGGGATGTCCCAGAAAGAAAGAAAAGCAGACTCATCACATCAACGTTTTGTACCATGCTACCAGTCTACCATTGATGGCTGTCAAAGTCGTTGTCTCCCATTAAATTGGGTAAACCAAAAAGGATAACTGGAATAGTGCACACCCGGGCGGCTGCCCAATTTTGCTCCCATTTTACTGTAGCTTGGTGCGATTTTTGGTGCGATTTTAGTGCGACGATTACACTGTCGATACAGTGTAACGGTCATTTCCTTCTTCTTCTTTTTTTTTTATAGGTATTGCACTCTCTCCAATCGGTGGTAGTCGCATCGTCTCGCTTTTCACCGTTTTGCGGCAGTAATTCGACGGTGGTGCTCTTCAACGTCTGCAGTTTGGCTTTCGCACAACGACATGCGGTAAGAGATAGTTATTAAGTTAAAGTTTCTTTCACCATAGGCCATTTAGAGTGGGCCACTTGAGTGTAGTGTAGTATCATTTTTGTATAGTATTAGTGACCCGATATAACCGAGCTTTTGTATGTTTGGTTGAGCTTAGGTTGTCTAGGTTTTCAACATGTGCCGCTTTGCGGCTTTTGTCCCGCTCTGCCGGTGTGATTCTGTGCCTCTTTGAGGGTTTCTCGTCCCGTTCAGGGTCGTTGTTTTCGTGGGTTACAGCGCTGTTTTTCAATAGCGACTCCACGAAACTCTCTAAGCCTTTCGGCTCTGTAATATTGGCCATTGTGCCCAATTTCAATATATTATCGTTTCAGTCAAAGAAAAAAAAATGGAAACTGGAAATTGGATCAGCCAATTTGCTTGGCAACGAAAAAGGAGTAAGAAAAATTAACCCAACGAGAAAAACAAGCTGCCAATTCGCTTAACAAGGAAAAAGGGGGCAAGAACACGAAAATGCAAGGACTCAGTGCCCATCAGGAATAGGAATAGTAACCTGAAGTCTACTATGGAGTATGGACCATTCTAATGTGCTTTGTGTGCAGTAGACACTGCAGTTTTTAGAGTTCTGATTTGATTTTATCAATATTATCATTTTATGATTCAAATTTAATAAAATAATTTTGATTATAATTATGATCCTATTTTTATTATGTAAATAAAATATAGTTAAATTTACTCAAAAAAAATCATGTTTAAGTAAAATTAAAATTTATCATTATATGAATAATTTAATTAATTTAATTATTTTTTTTAATTTTTAACAATAAATAAATAAATTAGACATAAATACCTTTCGAGTGTGACAGTAACTGAAATATTGAGTAAATTATATAAAATATTATAAGAAATAAAAATTAAAATAAAATCATTTAACTATAAACTATACATGAATCTTTTACATATTTATTCATATATTGATTAATAATTTGTTTAAAAATAATTTATAAATTATATTTTTTTCAATTTTTTTAGGATCTTATGATTCTACGATCCGATCCCTCGAACTAATCTTGTTACCCTAAATCGATTTTGTATAGAATCTTGATCCTATAAACTATGCTTTCGGGTCTCATGAGTCCCAACATTTCCTGTTATCTTGCTACATGGTTATTAATCAGTAGTGCTGCACTGAATTTTCCTGGCTAATGAACACTTGCAAGTTGATTACGAGAAAGAAGTAATGAGTAAAATGAATGTACACCTGAAAATGTTGAGAAAGATTTGCTATCGTGTAGAACCAAATTGTATACAACCACCACAAATTTGTACATGCATGAATGATTTTGCTCTAGGATGGCACAAATATGAATACATTTACTTAAAACTAGTAAAGAATCAAATTAAAGATTTTTGATTTACCTCAAATGAAACATCTAATGAGTGCAAGTGCAATGACTCTTCCATTCCAGATTTATTCTTCATCAGTCCAGCCTTAACCATGAATAAGGACCTTCAAATTTTTAATTCCCATATCTAATTGTTCTTCCTGAATCTGCATTACTAAACTTGCAAGAGACCGTTGGCGCCTATACACCTCAATCATTATAAAGAGTTGGAATGTTCCCCAGAGTAAAAGGTACCTCTTCTAAATTCCAACAGTTTCTGAACACTAATTTCTGAAGCCTGGAAAGGAAATCATCACCAGAGACTATGACACAGCATTCAGTGTAGAGAAATATTTGAGAAAATCAATTTCAAAAATAGTACTAATAATAATGATTAATCATCGTCAAGAAAACCCTAAACAACGTTATAAATGCTTAAACACGGTGTTTAGGACACTTCAAATAAAAATCCTAAAATAGAATAAAATTCGAAAAAATAAGAAAATACTAAAAAAATTAGAAAACTCCAAGTAAACGATATCTGATTGGAGCTCAAAACGATGTCGTCGATTCGGTCCGCCGATTTTAGTCCCTTTGCCATTTTGTCTTCCGTTTGGATTTCTCCCTATCAAATTGATCCTTAAACGCGGCACTAATACATTTCACATCATACTGTCCACCTGAAAATGTCCAAAAATTCCATTTTCAAGAATTTGAGTTTAGGGAATGACTCTTCTTCCATATCCCATATTTCCCGCTGACATGCGCCTGACAGTAACTCGAGAACCTGAAGATTGGGTAATTTTCTAATAACTGAAATATCAGTCCAGGGCAGTAGGAACTCCGAAAGGGTAAGCTTTCAAGATTGGGTAATTTTCCAATAACTGAAATATCAGTCCAGGGCACTAGGAACTCTGAAAGGGTAAGCTTTCTGAGATTTTGAGGGAAAACAAACTCAAAATCATCCAGTAACTTACAAGTGGAGAACACCCTTGGTGATTCTAGTGACTTAGAATATCTAATGGTAGAATTCCGCAGCAATCCCATGATTATGAGAGTTTGCACTTTAGCCTGCCGACGTTGAGAAACAAGTGCATTATCTTTTCTGTTTCTGGCCCATTATGAATAGGTGCAGTAGAGAAGGTGTCTAGATTATACAAACCAGAGTTCTCATGTATGTCATTTGGTGAACTAAGAAGTAAGAACAACTCTTTTTTACATGCAAATGCTTAAGTTTCTTCATATCCCAAATGGTATCTTACAAAATGATGTCATGACTAAATCCCTTGATGAGAAAAGTTTCCGAATTCCAAAGTTCGGTTACTGAAAAACGGGACGAAGTGCATGTCACCACAAAGAGCTAAGTACCTCAATTGAACAAGCAGTTCTATTTCACTTGGAAATATATCACCAAGAAAATGAATGAGACATTGGAAGGATCTCTGGCTTGCCAGTACTTATACATGTTAAAGAATAATAGGCTATATATGTCGGTGCAAAATGACCTTGACCTTCTCAAATGCTCTGGTTAAGAGTAAATGCATAATCACCTAAGGCCGTACGGCTCAAAACAAGGAAAGTGCATCACAGGCCCCCGGAACAGATGCACAAAATTTTCTTCCTTGGCTTTTGCCATGCAAAACTCATGTACCAAATCATGAATGTTGTGTGAAGTATTATTATTGATGTTTATGTAAAATTTGGCTGTAATAATTTAAAGGTGGAGTGTGTCTGTGTGACCTGCATTTTGACGTGGGCATTCCTCGGCTTGTCGATCAGTGATAATACTGAGTGGATGAAAGACTTAAAAACCATATCATTGTCCATTATTTCTGAAGAAATGTTTGGTAAAAAAACGAATGCTGACCAAAACAAATACAAGTAATGATGGAGACTGTCCTCAGGAGCTGGATTTGATTGATAAGGTGATGATGATCCAGTTACCACCCTGACTTTTCCTGTTTTCAAACACAACTAAACTAATTTGCTAAACGATAGAGAGCACTTTTGCATAGTAAGAAATTCAGCTCGGGACAGGTAGAATAGAGAGATGAATCACTTTCTGACTATGAAACAAAGTTGCAACATCCAGGAAAATGGAATAAATAGATAAGCTTCTTCAACTATTATTTTGTAGAAACAAGAGTAGGAATACGTAGTTGAACCAAAGGAATGGAACCACAATCATCATTATATTCAAGTCTAGACTTGTGAAGATTAGCAGGTAGCAAAAAGCTGAAACAGCAAACAACACATTGACAAGTGAATTATAAAGGATCCACAATACAATCTGGTTTCTTCCACTCAAGCAAAAGTTAATTCATTTCTAAAGCTTCAGCGATCAATCTCCTTTTAAGTGAAGACCAACAGGTTCGAATCCCATTCAGGAACCATTTCCCAATTGATCTTCTCCCTTTTTTTAAGTTCTTTCCAAGATGCAGATATGGCTCAAATTGCGACGAGGGCTGTCTTGACCATAAATGATCTGAAAGTCTTATATGAATGTGTTAGGTTATCTGGAGTTGAGATACTTTTGACAATGAAAAAAGAGAGGCAGCATCCAGTTAAATGAAATACTTTGATAGACTTCAAACATAATTTTGACACCATACGAGTGGTTTTACCAAAATGCCATTTAATAAATGAAAAAAGAAAGACTTAAACGGTGTCGCTCAACTAAAGAATATGGAGACAATGCGACGTTGTCCCACATAAGGGGTCTTAGGAGGGACTGTCACGCAGTTGAGCAATACGGCACCGTTGCAATTAAGTAGCCCGACGTCGTTTTGAGCTCTGCTCCAATCTCTTGACCTAATTGCTGTTTTGCCCCAATTTCGTACCTTGATTACCAGGATGAATAAATGGGAACGTTGTCGTTCCAGTCCTACCCCTTTCCTGATGGCATACGTCGTCGTTTCCTTCGTGTCAGTAGAATCTTCTATTAGTTGCTATAAATAGGTGGTCCTCGTACTGAGTCGTCAGGTTGTATTTTGGCTGATTTCCTCCCTTATTCTATGGGTTACTTTCCTGGCACTGTTTTGTTCTGCTCTAGCTGTTGCATCTGTATCAATGCTGCTTCACTTTTCGGAACTGATGAATGTTACTTTGTGCATAAGATTATTACTTTGGATGGATTCTTTGTGGTAGGCTGCTTCAAATCCAGCTGGTTTTATATTTGCAACAATGTAGAAGAGTTGCAACGACAGGTAAAATGCAACACATAGATAGCCTTCATGAATGCTTATAAAATGACATGAAAATGGTTTTGAAACTGAATTGATTCAACCCCAGAGTAATAATCATTGACTTTGTGCCTCCAAGTCATTCGCAGGATTGAATAAGGATCTCCATAGCCCAGTTTCCCAAATCCATCCGGAGTTGGAGGGGATGATGATGCAAAAATATCGAAGAGTTCCCTGTTCTTGCTAGGGCAATACAGTGATAAGGCAGTGGATGACAAATCAAGTGGAGAGCAAAACCAGGCTATAACAAAAACTCCCTTGTTTTTTAGGATGATAGCCAGGGAAAGGTAGCTGAAGAATCAGCACATTCAACAATCCGAACTGAGGCTGAGCCATTACAAGAGATTTCCCCAGCATTTGTTGCCAAAACCTCTCCCTAAATACTTCTTTTTCTTTCCGATTTCCGTCCCCCCACACTGACGCCGCGTTTTTTTTCTCAACTAATTAACCCCTTCCGAGGCCAATCCATTATTCCAATCTTCTTTTATTCTTCTTTTTCCCCTTGGATTCTCAAATTCCTAAACACGACCCCTAAGGATTCTGTCCCACTCGACTCCACCCTCATTAACTATCCCGACTTCCCTGATCCTATTCCAGCACACACCTATGTTATCCAAGCTCAAATCCAACCTCCAAAATAGTTAAATTATACGATTTTATAATCTAAATTTATTAAAATGATCTGGATTCTCACTACGATCCTATATGTGAATAAAATATAGTTAAATTTAATATAAAAAAATTCATATCTAAATAAAATTAAAATTTATCATTATATAAATAATTAATTATACTTTTATTAACTTTTATCAATAAATAAATAAATTAGATATAAATACCTTTTGAGAGCGACAGCAATTGAAATATTGAGAAAATCATATAAAATATTATAAAAAATAAAAATTGAAATAAGATCATTTAATTATAATTTATACATAAATCTTCTACATATCTATTCATATATTGATTAATAATAATTTATAAATTATATTTTAAAAATTTTTCTAACATCTCACGATCCTACAACCCTAAATTGATTTTGTGTAGAATCCCGGTCCTATAAACTATGATAGGGATGAGCATCAATGGATGGGGATGACTGAAATGATGGATCATAGTTGTTCTCTCCATTTGAAATTGCTTAAGTTATGTTCTCAGTAAATCTAGGAAACTCAGAGAACTAGGCTGACAAATCATCATCAATCAATAACTTTTTAGCGTAAACAAGAAAAAAAAAAATTGCGTGAGAAACATGCAAAACGTAAACCAGAAAGATGATGAGGTTATTGAGGATGGATATGTATGATTCACAGGTTGTACCTGGCAAAGGAACTGAAGAGGAAAACCAAAGACAGGATAAAAAAATGATGGTGTTCTAGTATGTCAACTTTTCCCTCTCCGGAAATTCAAAGGAAGAAGCAAAGAACGTATAGATAAACTTTAAGGCTATGTTTGGATTGTGATTTATTTGAGAAATCATGTATTAGAATGTGTGAAAATTTTAGTAGGTATTTTTTTTGTAAAAAAAAATTTTGTATGGAAAAAAAAGAGGAATTTTTTTTAAAAATTATGTTAGGGGAATTTTAATTAGAAAATTTGAATTTTAAATTTTAAAATAAAAATATATTTAGATGTATTATTTGTGTTTGAGAAAAGTAATTTTTTGTAAATAAAATCAAAGTCCAAACATAGGCTTACTTTCCGTGGTCCATTCCTCCATGATTTTCGTATTACTGGGTGTCCACCATTCTGTTCGTTTCCTAATGGGATGTCCCACAAAGGAAGAAAAGCAGACTTATCACTATCAATTTGCTTGGCAAACTGGAAATAGGATCAGCCAATTTGCTTGGCAAGGAAGAAAAGGAGTAAGAAAAATTAACCCATCGAGAAAAACAAGCGTCCAATTCGCTTAACAAGAAAAAAGGGGCAAGAACAAGGAAATGAATACTGGCCACTCCGATATCCCATTTGTCACAGACGTGTTTACAAATTGGCCGGAAGACTGCGCTCTCCATCAAATCACTGTAGCTAGGGGTGAAAACCATGTGCGATATTGGTGCGATTCCATCGGGTTTCGTTCTCTCTTTTGAGAGGTTTGTGTACTAGTTTGGAAGGGGGATCAAGCACGATACCAAACAGCGTTAAAATGGGCATGGACAGGAGTTAGGTTCCAGAGACGGAAGTTCGTTTTTGCGTTCAGTTTCTTTTGTTGTATGTAACTTGTACTGTGAAAATAAAGGCCAACAAGCTAGTTTTTGTTTTTCTTAGATTTTTTTAGTTAGAAACTTGCCTTACCCAATATACGGATTCATGGTCGGTGGATCATTTGTATAAGTGTTAACTTTTTGTTAAAGTTAATATATCAATTATCGACTTTTAATTAAAAAAAAAAACAAAAAAAATGAATGGACCCAATGCCCACCAAGAACAGGAATATAATTCTGAAGTCTACTATGTACCATGCTAATGTGCTTTACATGCAATACTGTAGTTTTTAAAATTTTGATCTGATCCAATCGATCTTATAATTTTATGATTTAAATTTAATAAAACGATTTTAATTCTAACTACAATCTTATCTTTATTGTGTGAATAAAATATAGTTAAATTTACTTAAATTTTTTTTTATATTTAAGTAAAATTAAAATTTATCATTATATGAATAATTTAATTAATTTAATTATATTTTTATTAATTTTTAACAATAAATAAATAAATTAGATATAAATACCTTTTGATTGTAGCAATAAATAAAATATTGAGAAAATCATATAAAATGTTGTAAAAAATAAAAATTAAAATAAAATAATTTAATTATAAACTATACATGAATTTTTTTACATATAGATTCATATATTAATTAATAATTTTTTTGTAAAATAATTTATAAATTATATTTTCTCAAATTTACTAGAATTTTATGATTCTTTAATCCGATCCCACCGATCCAATCATACTACGCTAAATTAATTTTGTGTAAAATTTTGATCCTATAAACTATGGTAGACAATGATCATATTTGATGTAGAAAATTTTTACTGTATCTTTGTTCTTGTTGTTATTTAACTTTTTTTCTTTTATGCCTCTATATTTCTTTTCAAAATAGTTAACAAAGATTATACATTAATGCTAAAGATTCAAGAGATTCTGTTTTATTTTATGTCTTTAACTAAGCCTTACATTTATAAATAATTCCAAGTGAAAGACATGTGATCAATGTAATTGGGAACCAAAACCAGTCAAAGGATGGAAAATTTTGAGATAGAAAATGTAATAGATTGAAAACATTATTTTAATGTTAAAGACAAAAAAGATCGTAAGGGACTAAAAATATCATTTTAAAATATGAGAGATAAAAAAATTATATGACTAAATATAAAGAATTATTTTTGAGATTTAATAATTTGAAAGTTTATAGTACGAGCAATTTAAAAAGATGAAAATAATAGAGACAAACTACGAGTCAAGGGATTAATTTCAATAACCAAGAGATTGGTTATTTCCCTTATAGATAAACACCCTAAATACAATATTGGAATTTAATTTATCAACATTATTAACAACTAGAGAAGCCCAATTTTAATTATCAAACACACAAGTTCGGGTTATTTAAATTAAATTACAGGTTGACTACTTTGCAAGGCAATAAAGTTATATCATTTGCCACAAATATCAAACTAATCAAATAATTATGGATTTGACATTTTAATTGGTAATAGAATTATTTGGATAATTAAATAATAACCAGTTATTTAATCAAATAAGATAATCATACTCAAGAACGTATAGAAAAGAAATAAATGCTTATGAGTAAACAATGCCAAAAAAATCATAACTTCGCATTACAGTGCCAAAATTTTTGGCTGTCACACAATTAATTTTAAAAACTCAAATTTAAAGCATCTAATACAAAAATATAATCAAAATCAATCAATTACACACTATATCATCAATAATCATATGCATATTAAACTCTCTCTATCATAGGCCAGGGTATTAAAAAGTTCTCCGCAAACTTGCAGGAATCCCAAAACTCATTATCATTTTGTTAAAAAAAAGTTCATATTATCAATGGATACAGATTACTGAAATGCTTTCCATTCTCAGCAAATGAAGGAATACCTGAGAATGGGATGAACAATCATAATCAATTAACAACCTTCAGAATTTGAAAACAAAAGCCTTTCAAAAGCAATCAATTGCCTTAATCAAAGCAGCCTTGAACTTGTTTCCATTGCAGAGAAGCTGGAAAGTAGACCGAACCAATGCAAAGCCTTTTAAGCACCTTCACTTTGACTCTCTTGTTTTCCATTTGAGTCTGTAACAAAAAGAATTGAGAGCTTTTCTTTCTTTCTTTTTTTTGTTGCAAGCATGTGAATTTATGAATGAGATCAGCAGGTATGAAAGAGCTGAAACAGCAAACAGCACATCTACATGTGAATTATAAAACAACTAGAATACAATCTGGGTTTTTTCCTCATTCTTAAGCAAAAATTAAACCATTTCTAAAGCTTCAGCCATCAATCTCCTTTAAGTGAATCCCATCTTGTTCAAACCCCGTTCAAGAACCATTTCCAAGATGCAGATAAAGCTTGGATGTCCACACAGTAATACAGTTGCAAAAAGTGCTGTCTTGTCCCAAACTGATCTGAAATCCTTTCCCTTTCCAAGATGCAGATAAAGCTCGATTGTCCACACAGAAATACAGTTGCAACATGGGCTGTCTTGACCATAACTGATGTAAAAGTATATATGAATGTGTTAGGTTATTGAGAGTTGAAATACTTTTGACAATGAGAAAAGAGAGGCAGCATCCAGTAAAATAAAATACTTTGATAGACGTCAAAAATTATTTTCACAATGTACAAATGGTTTTGCCACTAAATTCATTTAATAAATAAAAAAGAAAGACACACCTGACAACAAACCAGAAGAACAGAACCTCAATCATCACTGTCACTTCTTCCAACTCCAGTCTTAATCTTCAATTTCAAGCCGAACAAGGATCTTCAAATCTGAATTTCCGATGTCCATCTGGTCTTCCTGAATTTGTTTCACTAAACTTGTTAGAGACCGACTACAGTAGGCAACTTCAATCGTTTCAAGAGTTGAAGTGTTTTCTAAACAAGATGGAATCTCTTTCAATAATTTACAGCCATGCACTACTAACTTCTGAAGATGGGGAAATTGATTCTCAGAAGCTGTCCACTTTACAATTGTCAAGTAAGACAATTTCAAGTATCTAAGCCTTGAGAACTCTCCTTCTTCCACATCCCATATTTCCCCTGAGAAAGATCCAGGAATTAACTTGAGAACCTCAAGATTCGGCAGTTTTCCAATATTTGAAATTTTACTCCAGGGTAACCCAAATTCAGATAGAGTCAGCTTTTTAAGATTTGTTGGCAAACCAAACTCAAAGTCGAAAGGTCTCCTTACTACCATTCCTAGATGTACAAGGTATGAATGAAATGCATGCAACCCAAGTGATTCTAACTGACTCAGAAAGTCAGGTACAACAATCCTGTTACAATTCTCAGCATCAACCCAACTCTCGAAAAGTTTACATTTCAGTTTACGGATGTTTGGAAACTTCTTCATTTGCTTTTCCATGCTCCCCAAAGAAAAAAGAATCGCACCTGAACAGCTCTCCAACTCATACAAACCAGAGGAATTCTCAAGATTTTCAATTGAAAAACTAAAACCACCAAGAGCGGAACAAGGCACGCCTACGCAAATGTGTCTCAATTTCCTCAGATCCCAGAGAGTATCTGGAAATGAAACCACGTTGCCAAGTGGATCCACAATAAAAGTTTCCAAGTACAAAAGGTTTCCGATGGATGAAGGGATCACGTCTATCTTACCTTGAACTGCCAAATATCTCAACTGAACAAGAAGTCCAATTTCACTGGGAAATACCGAACCTAAATTAATTTGACCAATATCTAACACACTGAGAAGCTTGAAGATGTGAATAACGAATGAGATATCAAGAACCTTGTGTTCGAGCCATTCTGTTTTAGTGAAAAAGAGTAGAGAACGTACACCAGGACAAAATAGCCTCGCCTCCTTGAAATGTCTTGACTCAGACTGAATGCTTAACCTCCGTAAGCTGTGTGGTGCATTAAATGCTAAAAGCTCGTCATACCCACGTAACAGTTGGAAAAAATTTTCTTCTTTGGCTTTTGTCATGCAAAACTCATGTAGCAAATCATGAACTCGACAAGCTTTGACACCACCTATGGATCTCCTGTTGGCAACCAGAACTAAGCTTCTGCCAATTAAATCCATCAGGTAATCTGTAGCAACATCTTCTATGCACTTTAACTTACTCTTCCGAACAAATCCTTCAGCGATCCATAACCAGATCAACTTCTTGGTTGAAACCTCTTGGTCTTCAGGAAACATCCCAAAATAAAGAAAGCATGGCTTCAAACAATCTGGTAAATGCTTGTAACTCAGCTCCAATATGTTCATGAATTGCGCTGTGGTAGCAATTTTTCCTGACCTTAAACTTTCCAGAATTTCATTCCATTTCTCTTGCTCCATTTTAGCTAGAAGTCCAGCTACAATGACAATTGTTACAGGTAATCCCCTACAATTTTCTGCAATTTGCATCCCAAGTTCATATAATTCGGGAGGACAACCTTTCGCAAGGGATAACTTCCTTTGCAGTAACTCCCAGCTCTCATTAATGGTGAATTGACGAAGAAAATGAGGCTCTTCGTCAAGCATGGCATGAGGAGCAACATCCCGAAGTCGACTTGTCAAGATAATTCTACTTCCATTAGAAGCGTCAGGTAATGATTCGGCCAAGCTATTCCAAACTTGAATGTCCCATACGTCATCCAAAAAGATGAGATATCTATTTCCTAGCAACTGACGTCGGAGCTCTTCAGCTAAATCTTGTTCAGTCATTTCAAAATATCTCTCCGGAAGCTTTATAACAATATGATTTAGAAGATCAAGTAGCACTTTCCTTTTATTGAATACTTGAGAAATGGAACACAATGCACGAACATGAAAATGGTACTTGACTGTTTTACAGTGGTAAACTTTTGTGGCTAAGGTTGTCTTGCCTAGTCCAGCCATACCCACAATGGCAATGATCCGCAACTGCTCTGATCCTCTTGTAAGCCGATCGGTAATCCTTGTTGACTCATCATCAAAGCCTACAACTTCGTCGATTTCTAGTTTACTGCTCCGTGTGGGTACATGACTAGATTTCTTGGTAACTTTGTTCGTTTTGACATCTTGTCTCTTGCCCGTGATAATCTTTGAGGCATCAGTCTTAATATTATCGATGTCTTCCATGATGGAATCATGCAAAACTGAAAAAGAATTTGAAATATCTCCAACCACTAAGTGGTCAATCAGAAACTCTACTCTCCCTGCCACCTGCAGAACACGATTCCAAAGAGTATGGAGTTCCTCCAGTTCATTGTGCAGATCCACAATTTCCACCAAAATAGATCTTAAGAAGACAAGTTGTTCTTGGATTGTTTGAGCAAAACTTTGGGCATTTGAACCATCCATACTGCTTGTCACGTCCATTAGTTTCTCAACGAGATAATCGAAAAAACCCAACTCATTGGTCCTGCAAACATTGAAAAAGCTGGATGTTTCTGGATCTTTCTCTTCAACTTGTTTCTGAATTCGCTCAATTCTTTCCAACAAATCTTGGAGCTCAAAATCTATTTTGATATCTTTCTGATAAAGTGAAAAGATTATGAGTCCAGCATCACATATCAGAACTCCCATGAAATCCTGGATGCTCTCATCAAACTTATATGGCTTGTGAACAAGAATAGTTCTCAAGAATCTTAATCGCCCGTATAGTATTTGCAGTTGATCATTCACAGAAACCACAGGATAAGTATCCAGTTGTAGCATCTCCCAGACATTACATACAAGAGAATCAATGAAATCCTTCATTATCATTATAGGATCATCATCCACGTCTGAAATGGGAGCATGTAATTGTGTCGATAATTTTGAGCTAGTCAGAGCTTGAGTGTAAGTCGCATAGATACGAGCATCAATAGGTTTGATCTTCTGCAGTAGTTCTGAAATTTCAAGCGGCATTACGTTGCAACGCCATTCTTTGTCATACACTTTATACTGACACTTAAAAGATAGATGTGCTGCATTAACTGCGACGGCTTCAATGTGATTCAACAAATCTTGTAATTGTTGGCGCTCAACCCTTAGCAGCGTGGCAAAGCGGACAAAACTTTTCAAGAATTTGATCATCTCCGCCAAGGATTCCATTGCTCGTACATATCTCCCAAAGCGTCCGAGAAAATCCACTAGATTCTCCAGAACGGAATTGATGATTTCCATAACTTGATCTGTTGTTGGAGAAAGTGATTGCTGCAACAAATCTGTCAAATTGCCGTACCATTCTTCTATTTCTTTCTCGAAGGACTTGATGTCGTGTGTAACTTGCCGAATCTTGATTGTGTGAATTTCCTTTGCATTTCTGCCAACCTCTTCTTGAATCCTTACCAGTAGAGATCCCAGACTACCTCCCTTGTTAGTGTTACTGCCATCAGTCCTCACATGCATATCATTGCCCAACTTTCTCACACAGAGAATAAATGTTCTGAGATTCCGTAAGCTGAGCAGTAGGGTCAGACCATTCAAGGTGCGTGGAGATATGTTATTCAGCAACTTCAGATCACCCAGGGCAGTATCAATACAAGTAGTAATGGAGGCCATCTTGATCTTTCTGAAACTTTTATAGATTCGAATGACAAAGAAAATGAAGTCTTCTGAAAATCAAAGTAAAGATTAGAAACCAATTTACATGGTGATTTAGGATATTTTGCTGGAAAGTACCCCAAAAAAAAAAAAGTGATCCGGTGTGTATAATCAGTCGGCTTATGATGAAGGTGAGGAAACAGTATATGGGATAGATGTGAGTCTTATCAAGGCTTTACAGGATATAAAAAAATGAAAAACTGGATTGCACTGAATCAAAAATGCTTATTAAGAGAAGAAAAGCTGAAAGAAGAAGCAAATTCAAAGTTTAGAACTAGAAATGCACAATTACTATACTTTTCTGGTGCGACCTCTATCTAAGATAAAATATTAATAAATCATTGTCGCATGCAAATGAAGGGAATCCATGTGATTCCCTTGTCCACTATAATGTGTTCAATCTCTGCCAATCTCATATCAAAAGAAGAGTAGAAATAACGACAACAACCACGATAGCAATGAAAAGATTATCGAAACACTCCCTCCCTCTGGATATATATATTTTATGCATTTTGTAGTTATTGTCAGCAAAGAAACATCCAGGAATTAAACTCATCAATCTTCATGTTTGGTGAGCATGAATCACAACGTGGATGCCATTCAAAAACATGCTACTTGGATTTTTTTAATCTATCTTAAATTGGGTGGGTGGCCTCAAACACATACTATTGAGCGAAGAATTTGATGTTGCCCCTGATTCTATAGATTTGCAGAATGAGAATACCATTCAGCACTTGGCTTTTGTTGGCGTTGCACAACGCAAGGGGATGTTTTGCTCACTCAGCAGCCATTGATCTGGGTTACAAAAGGGTGTCAAAGGCAGCATAGCCAACATCCAAATCATGGTAACAATCAGCACAGTAATATGCACACCAAAAATAACTCATATTGTCTTACAAAATTTGAGATCATGATGTAGTGAAACCGGTGCCGAATCTGCTTCTTGGAGTGACTGCATTATTTTTTAATGTAGTAGTTATGGTGTCAACAGCCATAGCACAGAATATGATCAAACCCCTGGAACCCAGTGTCTTGCAAAATTTATGTGAGCGGCCAGATTAGCTATCAATGGATGCGAATGACTGACATGATGGACCATAGTTCCGTCTCTCCATTTGAAATTGACCAATTTATGGTCTCAGTAAATCCAGGAAACAACCATGATCAATCAATAACATTTTAGCGTAAACCAAAAAAAAAAATAATAATAATAATAATAATTGCGTGAAAAACATACAAAACATGGAAAGAGCAGTACAAATAGTTGTTACCTTAACTTGCAGGCATGACCTAGTTTCCATAGATATGCCAAATGCAGACAAAATCAAATTCCCTCAGGCAATCTTCAATCCATTTTCCTTTTTGTTTGTTGGCTTTTGACTCAAGTCCCTAATGGAAAAATTGAGAGTTGAAATACATTTGACCATTCTTGATACACACTAAAAAGTAAAAACCAATGCAATTGGGACTTTATTTTTTTGTTTTGGTTTTGGTTATGCAAAACTGTTCCAAAGGAAACTTATTTTATCATTTAAGTAGTTTGGATAGTCTAACTCCTCATCATCATCTAAACAAATCCATTTTCCTCTTTTTTTTGTCCATATTTATGCACATTTGGATTGCTACTGATCGTGGAATTGGATTGAACTTGAAAATAATTAGTTCTTTGATTTAAAATTCATCCCAAAACTACTTGATACTTTGAAAATTATTATGCTTTTTCACTCAGCGAGTTATAATTTTTTTCCCCATTCTAGAAAGAGTATTGAATAAACTAGGTGTGGAAATTATATAATTTTAGTTATTCTAAAATTCTATGCTGTAAGATATAGAATATTAATTACTAAAATTCGCACTTATTAACTTAAAATATTTAAATCAAATTATCAATAATTTACCAAAATATTAAAATACACATACATTTAATTTGCTCCCACATATTCAATGTGAAATCAGAATATTACGAATATATATAATTAGTTTATAATTTGAATCTAATGATGTCGTACAATTTGATCAGAACATGAACTAGCATAATAAGCCGGAGTTTATAGGGCCTAATGGCTCGTATGTAACGAAAGAGTTTGGTGAGAGATTATGTACCAGGTAGGGAATAGTTAATGTGGGGATACCTCCTGTCGAAAAAAAAAAGCATAATAATAATAATAATAATAATAATAATAATAATAATAATAATAATAATAGTAATAGTAATAATATTTCTTTGCCTTACTCTTTCTTTCTTTCTGTCCTGACATTCTTCCTACTTCACCCCTGCCCTTAGTCTTTTCTTCCATCTTCAGTGTCTGTTCCCTTATGTTTTCAGAAAAATCAGCTTTATTGTGATATTCTACAGTTTATAATTAACTAGTTGAATTATGCACCGCCTCTGTATATTGCCTGCTACAAAATAATATTGGAAAGTTAATGTAATTTTTTTTAATGTGTTTATTATATTATTAAGACGATAAATTGAAAAGTTAAGCATTTTGTAACATAAAGGTGGTGTTTGGTACAAGGAGATTGGAAAGGAATGGAAAGGATTGGTTGAAAATAAAGTGTTTTGTACATGGATATGGGTTTCTTTAAACCCTTGGGGCTGGGTTTTGTGTAAACCCAATCCATCCTTGGGTTTGGGGGGAATGGAATCAAAATGGGCTCAAAATGACATTGTTTTGAGCCTTAATAATTTTTTTTTTTTAGCGCCAGCCACTTGTCCTGGGGGTTGCAAACTATTAGGGGGTTTGCCCCCCATTTTACTTTTTTTTAAAAATTTTTTAAAAAACAAATTTAACTAACTTGTAGAAAATATTTTTCTCTACAAATTGACATGTACTTTGACTATTTTTTTAACAAGATATGATTTTCTTAAATATCATATAATGTAAAATAATAATATCTTTATTATAATATTAATATTAAATTTTAATATAAAATTTATTAATAAATTTATTAATATTAATATAAAATTTTAATTTTAATATAAAATCTATTTCATTCCATTACAAAATCATACCAAACAACATAATTATACTATCATTCCATTCCGTTCCAAATCTTTCTTTTTATCAAATCCATTCCATTCCTAAACCCACCATTTATATCAAGAGCCCCCTAATAAATGTAATAAGGATAGCACCATCACTAGGGGTCTGGTCCGCCAGGTCGAACAATTTTTTTTTACTAGAAGCAATTGAGAGTGCGAAAAAAGTGTGATTTCACATCTTTTTTTAAAATTTTTTTATTTAAGTATATGTTACGACTTTGGTTGCAAGCTCTTCAATGCACGCAGTAGTAGTTTGGTTGTCAAACTACTCAACGTATGCAGTTTTGTAAGATCATTATGAAAGGCATAAGGTAAAAGTTAGGAAAGCTGAGTTCAGTCTCTTTCAATGTATGTAATTTGCAATGCCCAGTTGCTTAGTTAGTAGTTCGTTGTAGATTGATAAACCTTAGTTATACTAGTGATCGCTTTTGTTAGCCCTTACAGTCGCTATTGTAGGTTCTTGTGGCATTTTTTGTAAACCTTTTCTACGGTTGCTTTTCTTTCGTGATAAACAAATATCACAAAACTCATTTAGTCTTTTTGATCATGTATATTTTGCAAATGCAATACAATATATCTATCCTTCCGCTAAAAAAAGAATGTAATAAGGACGATGGTTTAAATGATGATGTGATTAAAATAACAAGAGAAAATATTAAGAAGCATATAACTATGTCATGCAATGAAGAAAGGATTTATGACCAGAATAAAAAAACTAAAAAAAAAAGACAACAAGTGGACAACCAAGGACTGCGGCGTAGGCATTGAAAGCAGCAAAAGCATTAGTTTATCTATATACCTTAACAATTAAAAATTTAAATTTCAAAACAACCAAAAATCAGAAAAGCATAGAAGAGCTGATTATAATAATAAACAAAGAAATTCAACAAACAAAAGACTCATGATTAATTTCACACGGGATATGACTTCGTCTAACTAATCTAATAAACCAAAACTATCCACCCAAGAGCATTCAAAATTCTGACAACAAAAATTCCAGAATCCTATGAGCTGAACTACTAACAATGAACTATTGACGGAAAGAAAAGAAAAAGAAAAAGAAAAAAAAAGTCCTTTAACGGTTTGAAGAGAAAAAAATACCATTGGAGAAAGCTTGCAAACCAGGACAACGAAGGGAAAGAAATAGCTGTTGAATCAGAACAACGGTTTGAAGAAAGAGCAAACTTTTCTGATAATCGCCAAAAACGACTCCACAATTCAAAAAGAAAGAGTACCGAACCACATCGTCCAATGCAAAGAGAAGAAACAATAAAAACAAACGAGATCGTTCCAATATAAAACTGTCCCGATAAATGATGCCGTTCACTTAAGTTCAAGGAAAAAACAGAAGGCAAAACACAAATTAGCCAAAAAAAAAAATAAAATTGATGTCGTCCAGCTCGTGACTAGAGGGGAAAAACCATCAATGAGCAAAACGAGGTCGTTCTGCTCACTGCAAGTTAAAAAAAAAAAAAAAAACACGTGCAATGCACGTGACGACCAACCAAGATGAACAGTAATCCTCACCATGGTTTTATATACTATATAGAGGAAAGCATTTTTATTTTAATTTTATGTAGCTTACGGTAATGACACCGTTCTCCAGTTTGCAAAAGCCTGTAGTCCATGATGCCAGCCCATCATTTCAAACACCAAGAAAAGGAAAAAAAAAATAGTGTAAGGATTGGAAACTTATACTCTATTTCTTCCCAATATTTGAGCTTAAAGTTGAAATTATGTATTGCTTCTTTCCTTCTTGGAAATTAAGAAAAAGAATAAGAGAGTTCAGTTTTAGATAGGTACATCCTTTTTACGAAAAATATATAAAATAAAATACATTTACTGCACTAATAAGAGTATGATTTTTCATTTTTGGATATCCATATATAGTTATTATTGTTAATATTCCTGGTTTTGTACTGGAAAAATATGGGACTGGAAGAATTGATAAAAAGTGGTTCCAACACGACTAACTGAGAAGAGCATTGTGCCCTTTATCGTACTGAAGATTGAGTGCCTTACTTCCTGTTCAGGATGCTGAAATTTCAAACTTTTGGGACCTGGAAACCATTCGAGAAAGTTGTTTGGAGTACTGAAAAAATGTTGGACAGTTGAGAGTAGAGAGAAATGGAGTACTTCTGACTATGGAACTGAACCAAAAGAATGAAACCACGATCATCATCAATATATATCCTTCAAGTCCGAACTTGAGAAGATTTGCAGTACAGAAAAACTGAAACTAGAAGTGAATTATAAAGGATCCACAATACAATCTGGTTTGTTTCATTCCACTCAATAAATATGGTTGTTTTTTTCCTTTGAGTCATTCTTTTTCTGCACAAGAGGTGGCACAAATTTTCTTGGATCACATTTTCAAGCCCCATGGACTGCCTAAATGTATTGTCAGTGACAGGGATAAAATATTCACAAGCCACTTTTGGAGTGCGTTATTCAGAATGTTGGGAGTGTCTTTACATATGAGTTCCACGTACCATCCTCAAAGTGATGGGCAGACTGAGTGCTTGAACCAATGTCTTGAAACTTATTTGAGGTGCTTTTCTAGTGAGAAACCACATAGTTGGAACCTTTGGCTTCCTTTGGCAGAATAGTGGCACAATACTTCCTATCATTCCACTTCTGAAATGCCTCCCTTTGAAGCATTGTATGGAATCAAACCTATTCCCTTGCCCCTTGCTCCTTATTTGAACATTGTCATCCCTGCTGCTACAGACATGGTTCAGCAAAGGTTGGGAGGGCTAAAATTGCTGAAAGATCACTTGAGCAAGGCTAGGAGTCGGATGAAGCAATTTGCTGATTTAAAAAGGACTGAAAGGACTTTTGAAATTGGAGAATGGGTTTACCTGAAGATGCAACCATATAAATAGCAATCACTTGCTCTGAAAAGCAGTATGAAACTGATAGCAAAATTCTAGGCCCCAATTAGATTTTAGAACGTATTGGGATAGTAGCTTACAAGTTGAAGCTGATTGATCACTCTAGAGTTCACCCTATATTTCATGTGTCATTGCCTAAAAAACGGGTTGGACCATTTCCAGTGACTATGGAGATGTTCCTGAAAGCAATGAGGCTGATATATGCGTTTTGGAACCAGAAATGGTGCTGCAAAGAAGGGTGATACAATGAGAATCTCAGCAAGTTACTCAGTGGCTCATCTTGTGGAAAGGGTTGGAGGTTGAGGAAACTTCATGGGAGGATAGAAAATTCATGGAAAAGCAATTTCCAGAGTTTAAAGCTTGAAGGAGTTCAGTTGCTTCAGAAGTTGTGTCTTGAGGACAAGACAATTTTCTTAGGAGGGAATCTCAGGCAGTTGAGCAATACGGCACCGTTGCAATTAAGTAGCCCGTCGTCGTTTTGAACTCTGCCCCAATCTCATGTCGTTCCAGTCCTTATGGCATACGTCGTCGTTTCCTTCATGTCAGTAGAATCTTCTATTAGTTCCTATAAATAGTTGGTCCTCCTCCTGAGTCGTCAGGTTGTATTTTGGCTGATTCCCTTCCTTATTCTATGGGTTATTTTCCTAGTATTTTCCACTTGTCGTTGCTGTGATTTTGCTCTCCAGATTCTCCTCTCTGATTCCTGCTTTTCATTTCTTTCTGATGTAATCTGGGATTTGCTTATGAACACTATGAAGTGGGGCTGCTTGCTTTTCTGTACCATTGCTTATTCACCCTTTTTCTTGCTAATTATTATCTGATTTTGTTATTCATGCTTAAAGGCGATCATGCTGTAGTGAAACAGGCGCCGCACTTGCTTCTGAGAGTACATGATTTTTACCCATGGTAATTACAGTATCAAGAACCAAAGTTCTGAATATTATAAAAAGCCCTGGAATCTTGTCTTGCAAAATTTGCATGAGAGGTGAGAATAGCTAAAAAAAAGTTCAGAGCATAAATGGATGCGGATCACTGAAATGATGGATCATGGATACTCTTCATTTGAAAATGCTTAATTTCCATTCTCAGCAACTCCAGGAATCTCTGAGAACTGGGCTGAAAAATCATAATCAATGAACAACATTCAGAACTAAAACCAAAAGCCTTCGGAAAGCAATTAGTGGTCTTAATCAAAGCAGTCTTTACTTTGTTTCCATTGCAAAGAAGCTAGAAAGCATTTGAAGCACCTTCATTCTGACTCTTTTGTTCTTCCATTTGAGTCTGTAACAAAAAGAATGAGAGCTTTTTCTTTTTTTTCTGTTTTTCTTAAGCAGGTGAATTTATTGATGAGATCAGCAGGTACAAAAAATGTGAAACAGCAAACAGCACATCTACATATGAATTATAGAAGAACTAGAATATAATCTGTTTTTTTTCTTATTCTCAAGCAAAAGTTGATCAATTTCAAAAGCTTCAACCATCAGTCTCCTTTAAGTGAATTCCAACTGGTTCAATCCCCATTCAAGAACCATTTCCCAATTGACCTTCTCCCTTTTAAAGCTTTTCTATGATGCAGATAAAGCTGGAATGTCCACACACTGAATAAGTCGCAACGAGCGCTGTCTTGTTCAGAACTGATCTGAAAGCCTTTCCAAGATGCACATCAAGCTCGAACCTCCACACTCGGAATATAGTTGCAACAAGCACTGTCTTGACCAGAGCTGATCTGAAAGTTCACGGGTGTGTTAGGTTGTCGAGAGATGGAATACTTACGAGTGGTTTTACCGCTAAATTATTTAACAAACAAAAAAAACAGGACGCACCTGACAAACCGGGAAAAAAGAACCCCAATCATCACTGTCACTTCTTCCGGCTCCCGTCTTACTATTTCAATTCACGCAGAATGAGGATCTTCAAATCTGAATTTCCCATGTTCATCTGTTCTTCCTCAATTTGTTTGACTAAATTGGTTAGAGAATGACTACATCGAGATATCTCAATCATTTCAAGAGTTAAAGTGTTCTCTAAACAAGACGGAATCTCTTCCAAAGATTTACAGCTTTGCACCACTAACTTCTGAAGATGGGGAAATTGATCATCGGAAGCAGCTGTCCACTTGACAATATGCAAAGAAGCCAATTTCAAGAATCTAAGTCTCGGGAATTCTCCTTCTTCCATATCCCATATTTCCCCGGAGAAAGTATCATTGTCTAACTTGAGAACCTCAAGATTCGGCAGTTTTCCAATACTCGAAATTTTACTCCAGGGTAACCCAAATCCAGATAGAGTCAGCTTTTTAAGATTTGCTGGCAAACCAAACTCAAAGTCGAAAGGTTTAATTACCGCCTTTCGTGGAGGTTGAAAGTATGAAGGAAATGCATGCCACCCAACGTATGAAGGAAATGCATACAACCCAAGTGATTGTAGCTGACTCAGAAAGTCAGGTACAACAATCCTGCTGCAATTCTCAGTATCTACATAATTCTGGAAAAGTTTACATTTCAGTTTACGGATGTTTGGAAACTTTTTCATTTGCTTTTCCATGCTTCCCAAAGAAAAAAGAATCGCACCTGAGCAGCTCTCCAACTCATACAAACCAGAGGAATTCTCAAGATTTTCAATGGCAAAATTAAAACCATCAGAACATAAACCACGCCCGCCTACGCAAATATGTCTCAATTTCTTCAGATTCCAGAGAGTATCGGGAAATGAAAACATTTTGCCTAGTGAATCCACAATAAAAGTTTCCAAGTACAAAAGGTTTCCGATGGACGAAGGGATCACGTCTATGTCACCTAGAACTGCCAAATATCTCAACTGAACAAGAAGTCCAATTTCACTGGGAAATACCGAACCAATATCAATTTGACCAATATCTAACACACTGAGAAGCTTGAAGATCTGAATAACGAATGAGATATCAAGAATCTTGCCTTTGAACCTTTCTGTTTCAGTGAAGAGTAGAGAACGTACACCAGGACAAAATAGCCTCGCCTCCTTGAAATGTCTTGACTCAGACTGAATGCTTAACCTCTGTAAGCTGCGTGATGCTTTAAATGCTAAAAGCTCATCATACCCACGTACCAGCTGGAAAAAATTTTCTTCTTTGGCTTTTGTGATGCAAAACTCATGTAGCAAATCATGAACTCGGCAAGCTTTGACACCACCTATGGATCTCCTGTTGGCAACCAGAACTAAGCTTCTGCCAATTAAATCCATCAGGTAATCTGTAGCAACATCTTCTATGCACTTTAACTTAGTCTTCTGAACAAATCCTTCAGCAATCCATAACCAGATCAACTTCTTGGTTGAAACCTCTTGGTCTTCAGGAAACATCCCAAAATAAAGAAAGCATGGCTTCAAATAATTTGGTAGATGCCCATAACTCAGCTCCAATGTGTTCATACATTGCCCCGTAGTAGAAAGGATGCCTGAGCTCAAACTTTCCAGAATTTCATTCCAATTCTCTTGCTCCATATTAGCTAGAAGTCCAGCTACTATGACAATTGTTAGGGGTAATCCCTTACAATTTTCTGCAATGTGAATCCCAAGTTCATATAACTCCTGAGGGCAACCTTTCCCAAGGAATAACTTCCTTTGCAGTAACTCCCAACTCTCATCATTGGTGAGTTGACGAAGAAAATGTGGCTTTTCGTCAAGCATGTCATGAGGAGCAACATCACGAAGTCGACTTGTCAAGATAATTCTACTTCCATTAGAATCATCAGGTAATGACTCTGCCAAGCTATTCCACACTTGAATGTTCCATACATCATCCAAAAAGATGAGATATCTATTTCCTTTCAAATGACGCCAGAGCTCTTCAGTTAAATCTTGTTCAGTCATTGCAGAATATCTCTCCGGAAGCTCTATAACAATATGATTGAGAAGCTCGAGTAGCACTTTCCTTTTGCTGAATACTTGAGAAATAGAACACAATGCACGAACATGAAAATGGTACGTAACTGCATTGCAGCGGTAAACTTTTGTGGCTAAGGTTGTTTTACCTTGTCCTGGCATACCCACAATGGCAATGATCCGCAACTTCTTTGATCCTCTTGTAAGCCGATTGGTAATTGATGTTGTCTCATCATCGAAACCCACAACTTCGTCGATTTTTGGTGCACTGCTTTGTGTGGGTACATGACTAGATTTCTTGGCTACTTTGTTCATTTTAAGATCTTGTATCTTGCCTGAGCTAATCTTTGAGGCAAGAGTCTTAATATTATTGATGTCTTCTATGATGGAATCAAATAAATCTGAAAGCGAATTTGAAATATCTCCAACCACTAAGTGGTCAATGAGAGACTCCACCCTGTATGCAACCTCCACAGCACGATTCCAAAGGGTACGGAGTTCCTCCAGTTCAGTGTGCAGATCCACAATTTCCACCAAAATAGATCTTAAGAAGAAAAGTTGTTCTTGGATTTTTTGAGCAAAACTTTGGGCATTTGAACCAGCCATACTACTTGTCACGTCCATCAGTTTCTCTACGAGATAATCGATAAAACCCAACTTATTGGTCCTGCAAAAATTGAAGTTTGATGTCTCTTGATCTTTCTCTTCAACTTGTTTCTGAAGATGCTCAATTCTTTCCAACAAATCTTGGAGCTCAATATCGATTCTGATATCTTTCTGATAAAGTGAGAAGATTATGAGTCCAGCATCACATATCAGAACTCCAACGAAATCCTTCATGTTCTCATCAAACTTGTTTTGCTGCTTAACGAGAATAGTTCTCGATAATCTTAATCCCTCATGCAGAACTTGCAGTTGATCCTTCACAGAAACCACAGGATAAGTATCCATTTGTAGTATCTCCCATAGATTAGATACAAGATAACAAATGAAATCCTTCATTAACATTATAGGATCATCATCCGCGTCTGAAATGGGAGCATGTAATTGTGTCGATAATTTTGAGCTAGTCAGAGCTTGGGTGTAAGTCGCATAGACACGAGCATCAATAGGTTTGATCTTCCGCAGTAGTACTGAAATTTCAGGCTGCATTACCTTGCAACACCATTCTTTGTCATGCACTTTATATTGACACTCAAAAGATAGATGTGCTGCATTAACTGCAACGGCTTCAATGTGATTCAACAAATCTTGTAATTGTTGGCGCTCAACCCTTAACAGGGTGGCAAAGCGGACAAAACTTTTCAAGAATTTCATCATCTCCGCCAAGGATTCCATGACGAGAACTCGTTCAAATACCCCAAAGTGACTGAGAATATCCTCTAGATTCTCCAAAACGGAATTGGTGATTTCCATAACTTCATCTGTTGTTGGAGAAACTGATTGCTGCAAGAAATCTGTCAAATTGATGTACCATTCTTCTATTTCTTTCTCGAAGGAGTTGATGTCGTCTGTAAATTGCCGAATCTTGTGTGTAGCATCCCAAGGGAATCCATATTCAATGCTCAGACAAAAAGGGTGAATTTCCTGTGCATTTCTGCCAACCACTTCTTCAATCCTTACCAGTAGAGATCCCAAAGTACCTCCCCTGTTTGTGTTGTTGCCATCAATCCTCACATGCATATCGTTGCCCAACTTTCTCACGCAGAGAATAAATGTTCTGAGATTCCGTAAGCCGCGCAGCAGGGTCCGAATGCTAAGCCTCATGAGATCTGCTTTATGTTCGTAATACGGCAGCATCAGATCATCCAAGAAGCTTGAAGATATGTTATTCAGCAACTTCAGATCACCCAAGGCAGTATCAATGCAAGTAGTAATGAAGGCCATCTTGATCTTTCTGAAACTTTTCTGGATTCGAATGGCAAAGAAAATGAAGTTTTCTGAAAATCAAAGTGAAGATTAGAAACCAATTTACATGGTGATCTAGGATATTTTGCTGGAAAGTACCCAAAGAAAAAAAAGTGATCCGGTGTATATATTTTGCTCCCACATATTCAATGCGAAATCAGAATATTACGAATATATATGATTAGGTTATGATTTGGATCTAATGAGGACGTACAATTTGATGGGAACATGAACTAACATAATAATAATAATATATTTATTATTTCTATTAGTATTTTTATTTTTTTATTTTTTGTCCAAAAGAGTACAACCAGTGATATAATATTATTTCTTTAAGAAAAAAAAAAATCTTCTTTGGCTTTTGCTATGCAAAATACACGGAGCAAATCATGAATGCGGAAAGCTTTGACACCACCTATGGATCTTTGTTTGACAACCATAACTAAGCTTCTGCTAATGAAATCCATCATGCAATCCATAATCAGATCAACATCTTAGCTTAAACCTTTTGATCTTCTGGAAATATCCCAAAATAAAGAAAACATGGTTTTAAATAATCTCTAACAAATTTATGCACTGCTCTGTACTAGAAATTTTGTCTCTACTCAAACTTTGTAGTACCACTTTCCAACCCTCTCGCTCCAGAGTTGCAAGTCCAGCAACCGCTTGATTAGTGCGATTATAATTAATTTTATGGGCCTTCCAAGCATTAAATTGTAATTATTGGGCTACAATACTGTGATTATTTTTGGGCCTTTTTTCAGGCTCAAGGACTTCAACGGTGTCGTTCAACTAAAGAATATGGAGACAATGCGACGTCGTTCCACATAAGGGGTATTGGCCAATTGGGAGCGGACAGAATTGAGGCCTAATTTGATATATGAAAGAAATTCATGGAGTTTATGATCAAAAACTTCATGAGTTCTCTTCATCAATGAATGGATGACTGAAATGATGGACCAGAGTTGTTCTCTCCATTTGAAATTGCTTAATTTATGTTCTCAGTAAATCTAGAAAACTCAGAGAACTAGGCTGACCAATCATGATCAATCAATAACTTTTTAGTGTAAACAAGAAAAAAAAAAATTTTGCGTGAAAAACATGCAAAACATAGAAAGAACAGCGCAAATAACTAGTTATTACCTGGATTAACTTGCAGTCATGACCTTGTTTCCATAGAGAAGCCAAAAAGCAGACAAAATCAAATCCACTCAAGCAATCTTCAATTCATTTTCGTCTTTGTTCTTTTGGCTTTTAAATCAAGTCAGGAATGGAAGAATTGAGGGTTGAAATACTAGCTCACTTCTCAATACACTTTACTTCTTTCAAACAGAACGCATAGTTTACTCATCTCCCTTTCGCAAAAGAAAAGAGATAACATTAAACAGAGATCTGACAATAAAAATCAAAATAGAAGTAGAAATTTAGATGATACTGGAAGTAAGATTTGGTAAGAACTGGAGATCAGAGTCTGAAAGAACTCAAAATGAAACAGAAAGATGATGAAGTTATTAATTGAGGATGGATATGTATGATTCACAGGTTGTACCTGGCAAAGGAACTGAACAGGAAAACCAAAGACAGGATAAAAAAATGGTGTTCTAGTATGTCCAGAAACTTTTCCCACTCCCGAAATTCAAAGGAAGAAGCAAATAATTGCGCAAAAACGTATAGATAAACTTTACTTTCCGTGGTCCATTCCTCCATGATTTTCATATTACTGGGCGTCCACCATTTTATAATCCAAATTTAGTAAACGATCTCGATTCTAATTATAATCCTACTTTTATTATATGAATAAAATATAATTAAATTTACTTAAAAAAATTTTCACATCTAAGTAAAATTAAATTTTATCATTATATAAATAATTTAATTAATTTAATTATACTTTTATTCATTTTTAACAATAAATAATAAATTGAATATAAATACTTTTTTATTGTGACAGTATTTGAAATATTAAGAAAATTATATAAAATGTTGTAAAAAATAAAAATTAAAATAAAATCGTTTAATTATAAAATATACATAAATTTTTTTACATATCAATTCATATATTAATTAATAATTTCTTTAAAAATAATTTATAAATTATATTTTCTTAATTTTTTTAGAATCTTATGATTTTACTATCTGATTCTCTTACCCTAAATTAATTTTGTGTAAAATTTCGATCCTATAAACTATGGTACACACTGATAAGATATGAACCGTGGCTTTCCCTTATCCAAATGTTGTGAAAATACCAAATCCTAGATGAGTTTCCCTTAGATTCCATTCTCAATTGTCAACTTTAGAAAAAGCAAACACGATTCTTGAATTTCAATGGCCAACTAACTAAAGCAAGCCACTTTCGTCTTTCTGGCTTCTCCTATGCATATGGTTTCGTGGAAATCTTCATTTGATGGAGCCTCTTGAGTATTCGTTTCCATAGGGAAAAAGCATTGTGGCCCTGCAACTCTTCATCAAGAAAGTTTGGAGGGACCTAAAGATATCACCATATGATCATTCATAGTAAATCCTTTTTATTATTCTCTTCAGGAAAAAGCATGATTATCAGTTGAGTCAATGCACTACGCATGCACTGAATTAGTCTAGCTTATACAATTATCAGAAAAACTAAGACATATACCATAGGAATTTGGCATCTTCTGAACAGTTAATGTATACTATACAAAGAATAACAAATAATCCTACCAATTCATAGGATCAGATCATGATAGAGTATATGTATTAAAGTTTGCTCATCTATTCTCGAAACCGTACGAAAATGAACTATGAAATTCAACCCCTTGACTCCTATCTGAATGTTCTTCTTTAAACTTTAATTGCATAGTTGTAATTTGCTGAATAATTATGTCATTTAGTTCCTCTTCCTCTAGCTCTTCTCTCATTTGAACGAGCTGCAGTTTATGATCCAGTCCCTGTGAAGGGCAACATTTCATAAACTTCACCTTTCATTTTTTGCATAATAACTTTCGAGATGAGTCTCCAGCATGATATTATCAATGTTATTATTCAAGCGCTAGGATCCTCTTTGCAATTCATAAAGGATCAAATGCGGAGAATAAGATGTTCAAAACATGAAAATACAAACCAAGAGTAGAAGATTTCCCTGTCGCAGATTTTAAAACACGTAAATAGAAGTAAGAAGTTCTATGGTATGCCTCAGAGATAACACAAATCAGATAGTAGCAGCGAAATTTTTTTGTAAACTTTCAGGTCTCACAAGTCCCAACATGTCCTGTTATCTTGCTAGATGGCTATTAATCAGTAGAGCTGCACTGAATTTTCCTGGCTAATGAACACTTGCAAGTAGATTATGAGAAAGAAGTAATGAGTAAAATGAACGTTACACCAGAAAATGTTGAGAAAGATTTAGTATCCAGTGTAGAAACAAATTGAAGTGGTGTTTGGTTGGTGGGTTTAGGTAGGAATAGATTGGAATGGTAAGAAAAATTACAGGGTGTTTGGTACAAGGGTTTAGGGGGGCTTTGGAATGGATTGGAGTCAATTTAGGTGATTAAATCCATTCCATTCCTAAACCCACCATTTATACCATGCGCCCCCTTAGTGTTTGGTACATGAGTTTGGAATGGATTCTACAGTATTAAAAGTCATAGGGGTGGGTTTTGATGAAATCCCGCCGAGGGGGATTTGGGTTGGGTTCTCATTGAAAAGGTTTAAACAAATGCTCAAGATGGTGTCGTTTTGAGTCTCTTCCAAAAAAAAATAAATAAATAAAATTCTACAGCTGACAGGCGCGTCACGTGTAAAGCGGTTGCAAATCTAACACTGATTTGTAATGGTCAATTCACCTTTTTTTTTCTTTTTTTAAAAACAAATTTAACTAATAGGTAGAAAATATTTTTCTCTATAAATTGACATGCACTTTGCCTATTTTTAGTATAAGATCTGATTACCTTAATGTAATATAATGTAAAATAATAATATACTTATTATAATATTAATATTAAATTTTAATTTTAATATAAAATCTATTAATATTAAATTTAAAAATATTAATATATCTATTAATATTAAGTTTAAATTTCTTAATATTAAATTTTAATTTTAATGTAATGTGTTGTTTGCAAAAAAAGAAGAAGAAAAGGAACGAGCTTTAACCAAATTAGATATCAAATTCTTACACAAAATTTTGATTTCATTCCCTTCTGTAACCAAACTGTGCTTTTCATATTCATTCTATTATTAGAAATAATACCAAACAGCATAATTACTATCATTTCATTCCATTCCAAACATTTCCATCTATCAAATCTATTCTGTTCCTATATCCATAGTTAATACTAAACGCCCCTGAATATAACCATCACAAATTTTGTATATGCACGAATGATTTTGCTATAGGATTGCACGAAAATGAATACATTTACTTAAAACAAGTAAAGAATCAAATTAAAGATATTTGATTTACCTCAAATGAAACATCTAGGGGGTGTTTGGTACATGGGTTTGGTGGGGGGGGGGGGGGGGGGAATTAATTGGAATGGGGTAGAAATGATTGTTTGGTTGGGGATGTTGGGTTTAGGGGAATGGAATTAAATTGTTGGGGGTGGGTTTTGTTAAAACCCACACCCTTGGGTTTGGGGGGAATGGAATAAAAAAATACTCAAAACGATGTCGTTTTGAGTAAGTTTAAAAAAAATAAAATAAAATTTGCAACACACTGATAGGGCTTAAAATGTTCCTTTTTCTTGTTAATATTTCCTTAATATTAACTTGAATTTTAAGAGGAAATATTTGGTTTTAATATACTTTTTGTTTTAGGTATGAAAAATGGTGAATTGGAGAAAAAGGTGATAAAAGGCAACAATTGAAGCAAATAAAGAGAAGGTGCAACTGCCTAAAGAATGCATTCAAGAATTGGAAACAAAGGAAAACAAGTGCAATTGATTTACAACAAGTCATCGGGCAAAAGAGAAACAAAAGGAAACAAAGAAAGTAGGAAACAAAAGAAGACAAAGGAAAGAGCCAAATTCTGCACAAGTCTAAGTTCAATTGGGAAAAGGAAATTGGAAAGTTGCAATAGAAGACAAAATTGGAGGAATAGCCGAGAAGTGCAAGGGAAAATTGGAATTTGGAATTCTGGAAAGTTGGAAGTCAACCAAAGAAAGAAGACAAAATTGGAAACAAGACAAGAAGCATTCAAAGGAAATTGATTTCGGCCAGGAATTGATTTTGGCCAGACTAAGCAAAATAGGAAGTGGATTTCGGTCAAAGAGAGGGAAAAGGATATTTGGCCATCTATATGCTGGGTGTATTATTTCTGCTTCTTCAGTTGTTGTTCCTTTTTTTGCTTCTATTGATGCATTTACTCCACTCTGATTCTTTTCTTGATTCCCTTCACTACCCAATATTTTCTCTCCTTGATTTACTCTTTGGACCTCCCTTAATTCTTTGAGATTTTTTTGCATTGTTTCCGCAGATCCCTTGTGTCCGAACCCATGCTTTTCCTTTCTGAAACCCGTAGCCTTCAGCCATTCACCATACTGCCCAGCTTGTAAGATCCCCCTCTTATGATCCTCCTGCCTTTGATTACAAAGCTGCTCTAAGTGTCCTATCTTGCCGCAGTAGTGGCAAAACCAGCCAAATTGCTCATATTTGAAAACTGCCCAATGTGTTTTGTTCTCCAGTCTCACTATCGTGCCTCTGAGCAATGGTTTTTCTAGATCCATAGCAACCAGTATTTTAAGATGTCTGCCTTGTGAGCTTCCGTTTTCAGGAATTATGATATCATGAACTCTACAAAAAAGTGTTCCTAACCGTGTTCTTTGTTTGTTTAGTGAGCCAATGGTTGGGAGATTCCATACACTGCACTCCAAATGTCCACTTGTCAAACTCTCTATCTTGCTTAGTAATTTCTTCTGACCATTCTCTCAAGATCAGGTACTGATGGTCGAAGGTCCAGCATCTTCCTTTGAGCACCCTTTGTTTATCTTCTTGGTTTGTAAACACGAATTGAAAAAAATTTGTTCCAATTTCTCTTACCTTTATGGGTGATGAGATCGGCCAGATTGCTTGCAGGGTGTGTTTTAACCGTAAGAAACTAGCTTTTTTGGCTCCATGGATTTTCCCAATCAGACTGTTTTTTCCTTCCTCTTTGCCTCCAATAATATCGTCTGGTTCCAACGCTATTCCCCCTTCTTCTTCTCTGGACAATTTCAGCTTGCTGACTAGCTCTTCAATCTCTGTTGCCTCTACGAATATATCCCCTCGTTCCATTCTTAGCTCAGTAATTAGATCGGTGCACTTTTGTGGCTGTATTCGTGACTTTTTTGCAAGATTCTTTACTGCAGAGGTATAGATGCAGAGTGGGTTTCTGTATTAATGGATAATGACCGTTGTTGTCTCTAACGGGTTTCTATTCCCTTGTTCTGTGACTATCTCTCTCCTCTCACTGAGAGGAGAGAACTTATCTTTCCCCCGTGAGAGAAAAAAGTAGTGTGGCACCTTTCACTATGTGAGAAAATACCACACAAAAATTGCACTTCCCAGTTGAGGGAAGCAGTGCATTTCCACCGGCCAGAGTTACTATTTCTTGCAGAAACAAAACAAAAAAAAAAGTTCATAAATACAGTTTGTAAAAGACTGAAATTCCAGAATAGATGGGAAATTGTGGAACCAGAGGGAAGGAGTGGAGGCCTTTTAATTTGTTGGGCTGCAACCATAAAAGTTCTAAGATGCCTCACCAACTCATTCTCAATACAAGTTGAGTGTCAAACAGACGGGGAGTTAGGGACATGGTGGGCAGTATTTGTGTATGCAAGCACGGAAGCTGGAAGAAGAAAAGAACAATGGAAATTTCTGGAAAATGCAAAGAGCAATTGGGGAGATTGGTGGTTTATAGGGGGTGATTTTAATGATATTATGGATCCAGAAGAGAAGAACGGGGGCAGAAAGAGATCACCAACAAGTTGCTTGCACTTTCAAGAGTTCATACAAAATATGGAGATGGTAGACATAGACTTTTGTGGTCACAAATACACTTGGGCGAACAATAGGGAAGGAGAAGGATTTGTGGAAGAAAGAATTGATAGATTCTTCACATCTCCTCAATGGATGCTAAAATTTCCAAAGGCAAAAGTCTACCACAAGGAAAAACAAACCTCGGATCATATGCTTCTAGTAATGGATACCGAACCACAGTCTAAGAGGTTTAAAAAAAGATTTGTGTTTGATAAAAAATGGCTCAAAGTGGAAGGGATTATGGAAAGAATAGAGACAAGTTGGCAGCAAACACAAACAGGATTCTCAATGCACCAAGTATGCAGAAAAATTCAGCAATGCCAAAGGGACTTGACACAATGGAGCAAGCAACATGACCAAAATGCAGCAAGGAAAATTCAGCAACTTAAAGAAAGGATGGAACATCTAAAAGGGAAAGGAGGCTCAAGAGATTGGTCGCTATGGGAGAGCTTAAAGCGAAGCCTGAATGCAGCCTATAGAGAGGAAGAGATTTTTTGGCAACAAAAATCAAGATTACAATGGCTTAAGGAGGGAGATAAGAATACTAAATATTTCCATGCAAGTACTCTACAAAGAAGGCAAACAAATGGAATACATAGGTTAGTGTCAGAGCAAGGGACTGTTAAGGAGAAAAAGGAGGATATACAGGAGGAGATAACAGCATATTTTGCAAAGTTGTTTAAATCAAATGACCCACAGAGGAACCACGAAGGCTTAGAAGGTATCCCTGCTTCAATCACAGAAAACATGAACCTAGAGCTGACCAAACATGTAGAGGATGAAGAGATCAAAACAGCATTATTCCAAATGAACCCAAACAAAGCTCCAGGACCCGACGGTATGACTTCTTTATTTTTCCAGAAATTTTGGAATGTGGTTGGCAATGATATTTGTATAGCTGTTAAAGAGTTTTTCAGTCGAAGTAGAATGCTAAGACAACTCAATCACACTCTTATTACATTAGTTCCAAAAGTGAAAAATCCTACTTCAATATCACAATTTCGGCCCATAAGCCTTTGTAATGTAGTGTATAAGATCATCTCAAAAATTCTAGCCGAGAGACTCAAAAAATGCCTTCATAAATGCATTAGTCCCAACCAATCAGCTTTTCTTCCAGGAAGACAAATCTATGATAATGTAGTTGTAGCGCATGAATGTTTTCATACTTTACACTCAATGAGAAAAGGGAAGAGAGGATACATGGCTGTAAAAATAGATATGGCTAAAGCATATGATAGGGTGGAGTGGGATTATCTAAAACAAGTGATGAGGAAAATGGGATTTGCAAGTACATTCATAGAATGGATAATGCAGTGTGTGAGTACAGTTACAATGTCTTTTAACATTAATGGTGAACAATGTGGATACATTAATACATCAAGAGGGCTTAGGCAAGGTGATCCTTTGTCATCATATCTATTCTTGATTGTGACTGAGGCTCTCTCCAATCTAATTAGACAAGCAAACATAAGAGGGGAATACAACGGAATGAGAGTGAGCAAAAATGGTCCAATGATCACACATTTATTTTTTGCGGATGATTCTCTACTTTTTTGCGAAGCTAACATGGAACAGGTACATAAGCTGAAAGATATGCTGGAAAAATACAGCCAACAGTCGGGCCAAAAGGTTAACATGGACAAATCAGCCATCTTCTTCAGTAACAATGTGAATGTGCAGCTAAAGAACATGATTTGCCAAGCTCTAGATGGCGTGAAGGAACAACACAAAACAAAATACTTGGGACTTCCTATGCAGATTGGGAGATCTAAACGAGAAGTTTTCAACTTTGTCGTGGAGAGAGTGACACAACGAATCCTAAGTTGGAAAACACGCTTCCTTAGCTTAGCAGGTAAAGAAGTATTAATAAAATCTGTCCTTAATGCTTTGCCAATTTATATTATGGGTTGTTTTAAGCTTCCTGTGGCAGTATGCAAAGAAATTAGTAGCATTACAGCTAGATTTTGGTGGGGAAACAATGAGGACAGCAAGAAGAAGATACATTGGAAATCATGGACGAGCCTTACAGAACCAAAATGCAAGGGAGGCATGGGCTTTCAGGATATACAACAATTCAACAAAGCTTTAATGGCCAAACAGCTATGGAGGGTTCTAACCCAACCTAACCTTCTCATGAGTAAGATACTTAAGGCAAAATATTTTCCTCAAGGGGGCTTGATGAAGGCAGAACTGAAAGGGAATAGCTCATGGTTATGGAAGGGGTGGATGGGAGTGAGGGATCTATTAGCACAAGGAGCAAGATTTAAGGTTGGAGATGGCAAGTCAATTTGGATTTGGGACTCCCCATGGCTACCAAATAGCAAAGGTTTCAAACCGAGGCAAGACAATCCAAATAAGAACAAAGTCATGTGGGTGAATGAGCTCCTCAGAAATGACACCCAAGGCTGGAACAAGGAACTAATTTCAAGTGTGTTTGACAAACAAGAGGCAGCTGAAATTCTTTCGTTACCGATCAATCCACCAGGAAGCAAAGATCAGTTAATTTGGCAACACAATTCCAAAGGCGTTTTTACTGTAAAATCAGCCTACAAACTAAGTATGGAAGAAAAGCATAGCAAACAGAACCAAGCAGCATCAACCAGCAACGGAAGCTATAGGACACAATTGTGGAAATTCAGTTGGAAGCTCAATGTAAAAACCAAGCTGAAACATTTCATATGGAGGTGCGGTCACGACATATTGCCCACAAAAAAGGCGCTGCAAAGTAGAAAGCTGGATTTAGATACAACATGTCAAATGTGTGGCGAAGAAGAAGAGAATCTAGAGCATGTTTTCTTTAATTGTACAAGAGCAAAAACAGTTTGGCACCTTGCTCCGATACAATGGCACAATCCTGAAACTGATGTGAGTAGTTTTAACGACTGGTGGCAACAAATTAGCAGCAACACAAAGGATTATATGGGGCAAGAAAGAAGTCAACTTACTGTGTATTTACTGTGGATGCTTTGGAAATCCAGGAATATTTGGATTTTTAAGGGAGAGTGGATGCAGGAGAAGACAATAGTTGACATAGCATTGGAAGAGTGGCTGGAATTCTGCAATCTAAGAGACACGATTACCCTATGTAGCTAGGACTACTTGGAAGAGATTGGTCAGTGGTTACAATAGGAGTGAAGCTAAAAGTATTCAAGGATTAGAGTGGTAATATTAACCGATTACTAGCTAAAAGGTTAGTGTAGCCACTTTGTTCCTTTAGTATGAAATTTTTGGGATAGAAAAGTAGATGAAGCAAGTTAGGAAGCTTTGGCCAAACTTTGAGCTAAAGAGGGTTCATATTCTACAAGAACCATTCATGTATCAGTTACTTTGTTTTACAAAGTCAATATAATTAATCTTTATGGAAAAAAAAAAGCAAGTGCAGCCTTTATCTTCACAGCACATCCTACAATTCTTTTCTTTTCTTGAAGCAACAGCCGTGCTCTTGCTCTCCAATTCCCATTCTTCTTCTTTTCTTTTTTGTCTTTCTTTTAGCTTAGTTTTAGTTTACCAAAATTCTTAAACAATTTCAGCAATCATGTATGCCACCATGAGTGGCTAAATTTTCTTTTCTAATTCAAGGGAAAGATTGATTTCAATTGCAATCACTGTGAGGTTTTGTTCTTAATTTTATTTTCTTGCTTTTATTCAAATACTTGTTAATTCTTGATTTAATTTTATGAATAATTGATGATTAATTAATCTGACAATTTAATTGTTCATTATTTATTCTATTGCTATCCATGAGTTCAGTGATCCGTAATTGTCATGAATGAATGGACCAAGTAGCAACTAAGTTAAAATTGTTTATGTTTGTAAATATGCATGCTTAGCTTAGGGGAATTAATGGGACAAGATTAATTTACTGTAGCTATTTCGGTATTTTAATTTTGGTTTAACTGTTTTCATAGTTCTTAATGCTATCATTAAATTGATATGGAACGCTATCGTACCCAGTCAATTAATGGTAAGTTTTGATTTAGAGTGCTGGGCTCGGTCAATTATATTAGGAAAACGGAAATTTATTATGGCTATCCTAATAGGTTTCAAGTTAAATATTTGAATTTGCAAGATTATTTTTTGTAACCTGTGATCAGTGATGCAATTGAATGAAATCAACCCTTGGATTGGAAACTTGGTTAATTGGTAACTTTTGTTATTTTCTACTTTTATTGTTTTAAATATTTATTTTTATTAAATTCAGAATTTTCATAGTTTAGTCATCATTCAAAAAAATCCCCATGTTTATTTATTTATAATTTATTGTTCAAGACTTGGAACTATACTTAGGTTCCCTTGGGACTCGACCTGGTCTGCTACTACTGCAAATTTAATTTGTAATTACTTAAAGACCAGTAATTAATTTTGTGGGTTTCGACAAACCTGCCACACACAAGCCCAATAGGCGCATGCCATGTGCCATCATTTCACCCTTTTTTTTATTATTTAAAAATAAATTTTATTAACTTGTAGAAAATATTTTTCTCTATAATTTGATATGTATTTTGACTATTTTTTTTTTGTACAAAATATGATTTTCTTAAATATAATATAATGTAAAATAACAATATCTTTATTATAATTTTAATATTAAATTTTAATATAAAATCTATTCCATTTGATTACAAAATAATACAAAACAACATAATTACTATAATTCCATTCTATTCCAAACTTTTTTTTCTATCAAATTCATTTTATTCCTAAACATACTGTTTATACCAAGCGCCACCCTAATGTATGCAAGTGCTATGACTCTTCCATTCCATATTTATTCTACATCAGTCCAGCCTGAACCATGAATAAGGACCTTCAAATTTTCAATTCCCATATCTAATTGTTCTTCCTGAATCTGCATTACTAAACATGCAAGTGACCGTTGGCACCTATACACCTCAATCATTATAAGAGTTGGAATGTTCCCTAAAGTAAAAGGTATCTCTTCTAAATTCCAACAGTTTTTGAACACTAATTTCTGAAGTCTGGAAAGGAAATCATCGCCAGAGAGGCAGAGACTGTCCACCTGAAAATGTCCGAAAATTCCATTTTCAAGAATTTGAGTTTAGGGAATGACTCTTCTTCCATATCCCATATTTCCCCCTGAAATGTGCCCGACAGTAACTTGAGAACCTAAAGATTGGGTAATTTTCCAATAACTGAATTATCATCCAGGGCAGTAGGAACTCCGAAAGGGTAAGCTTTCTGAGATTTTGAGGGAAAACAAACTCAAAATCATCCAGTAACTTACAAGTGGAGAACACCCTTAGTGATTCTAGTCGACTTAGAAAGTCTAATGCTAGAATTCCGCAGCAATCCCATGATTATGAGAGTTTGCACTTTAGCCTGCGGACGTTGGGAAACAAGTGCATTATCTTTTCTGTTTCTGGCCAAATATGAATAGGTGTAGTAGAGAAGGTGTCTAGATTATACAAACCAGAGTTGTCATGTATGTCATTTGGTGAACTAAGAACAACTCTTATTTATATGCAAATGCCTAAGTTTCTTCATATCCCAAATGGTATCTGACAAAATGATGTCATGACTAAATCCCTTGACGAGAAAAGTTTCCGAATTCCAAAGTTTGGTTACTGAAAAACAGGATGAAGTGCATCTCACCACAAAGAACTAAGTACAAAGAACTAAGTACCTCAACTGAACAAGCAGTTCTATTTCACTTGGAAATATATCACCAAGAATATGAATGAGACATTGGAAGGATCTCTGGCTTGCCAGTTCTTATCCATGTGAAAGAATAATAGGCTATATATGTCGGTGCAAAATGACCTTGACCTTCTCAAATGCTCGGGTTAAGAGTAAATGCATAATCACCAAAGGCCGTGTGGCTCATCACATAGAAAGTGCATCAGTCCCTCGTAACAGATGCACAAAATTTTCTTCGTAGGCATTTTCCATGCAAAACTCTGTACCTAATCGCTGTCCTTTTGTCAGGCACAAGGACTTAAACGGTGTCGCTCAACTAAAGAATATGGAGACAATGCGACGTCGTTCCACATAAGGGGTATTGCCCAATTGGGAGCAGATGTAATTGAGCCCTAATTTGATATATGAAAGAAAAACGCTGCCGTTTTAACCTCCTACAGAGTCCAGAAAATACCGCGGCAATAGTATAAATACAAGACTTGTCTTGTAGTTGTAGGTGAGGGGTGACTGGTATAAGCATTTTCTTCTGTTGGGATTTGATTATGAGATTCAGTATAAAAGAATGCTGAAAATCAAGTGTGGCAGACGCTTTGTCAAGAAGGTTGGAGGATAATTTGGAGGGAAAACAAGAAGGTAGCCTCAATGCAATATCTATAATGCAGCCACACTGGTTACAGCAGATTGAATCCAGTTATGAAGGGGATGTGGACTGTCAGAAAATAATTGCTGAGTTGTTAACAACTAATTCGGCTCCTTCAGATTTTGAATATGTTAATGGACTCTTGAAGCACAAAGGGAAAATTTATGTGGGAAATTCAGCAGACATTAGAAAGCAGGTAATTCAGAACCTACACTCTACCTCTTTAGGTGGTCATTAGTTGCTATAAATTGGTGGTCCTTGTACTTTGTTCTATGGTTACTTTCCTAGTATTTGCCCCTTGTCCTTTCTGTGATTTTGCTCTCCCGATTCTCCTCTCTGGTTCCTGCTTCTCATTTCTTTCTGATGTAATCTGGGATTTGCTTATGAACACTATGAAGTGGGGCTGTTTGCTTTTCTGTACCAACGCTTATTCACCCTTTTTCTTGTCAATTATTATCTGATTTTCCTACTCATACTTAAAGGCGTGACAAATAGCCGGTTATATATGACGCTAGCCATCTCTTCAAGCACCACACACACAAAAATATATTTCTACTTCACTGTCTAAAAAAATCTAATTTAAAATGTTTTTGTTTAAAAAAAAAAATTTTACCCATTGTCTTTATTAAATTTTCTATTAAAGTTTTGGACGGTAAAAATATTTCTTTGATTCTTTTGCAACGTGCAGCCTTCAAAAAGAGATGGTACATTTTCGGCGTAGAACATTCCTTATTATTCATTGTTAATAAATTTATATTCTTTGTTTACTAATGTAATTTTAAAACTGAACACTTAAATATCCTTTGAAAGTAGCTAACTTTTGTGCAATCATATTGATAGTTAAAAGGTCAGGTAAATGTATGTGTTAGCAATGCAGGACAGAATCCACGCATCATGCAACAAAATCTGATGCAAAAACTGCATTGGGTATTTTCAAAGCTCATAGCAGGCTTAAGTGGAACTGGAATTAATTTTCAGTCAAGTTTGTTGGAGCCCAGCAAATATTCTTCTGTTTTGTTCTGCTCTGTTGCATCTGTATCAATGCTGCTTCACTTTTCTTCCAATATATACTAACTTTCGAAGATTGAGAAACTGATCATCTGAAGCTGTCCACCTCTCGTTCATCAAGAAAGACAATTTCAAATATTTGAGTTTTGGGAATTCCCCTTCTTCCACCTCCCATGTTTCCCATGAGAAGGATTCAAGGAGTAACTTGAGAACCTCAAGATCAGGAAGTTTTCCAATTGTCGAAATTTTGCTCCATGGCATCCAAAGCCAGACAGGGTCAGCTTTTTAAGATTCCTCTGGAAGCAAAGCTCCATATCATTCCATGATTCAATATGATCCTCTTCAGCACTATACGGTGACACATCAAGTGATTCTAGTTAACTCAGGAAGTCCGGAACTAGATTCATGTTTACAGTTCTCAATTTCATCCAAATGTTGGAAGAGTTGGCATTTTAGCTTACGAACGTTTGGAAACTTTCTCATTTGGTCTTCCACGCTGCCCCCAGAATTAAAAATTACACCAGAAAACCTGTTCAACTCAGGTAAAGCAGAGGAGTTGTCAAGATCTTCAATGGGCAAAATAAAACCACCAAAACTATAACCAGGAATCCGCATCCCTATGCGAAGATCCCTCAGTTTCTTTAGATTCCAGAAAGTATCAGGTAATGAAACCACTTGTCCCTTTGAATTCACAATAAAAGTTTCCAAATTTCAGAGGTTACTTATTGATGATGGGATGCTTTTCATTGCACCTTGTACAGCCAAGTATATCAACCGAAGAAGGAGCTGAATTTCACTTGGAAACAGATAACTAAATCAATGTTCTCTATATCCAACACCCTAAGAAGTTTCAAGATGTGAAAAATGAACATTTGCTCGTACAATTCAGATTGATGGAAGATTAGTAGAGAAAGCAAACAAGGACAGAATAGCCTCGAATCCTTAAAATGCTTTGGCTCAGAGTGAGTGCATAATCTCCATAGGTAGCCTGGCTCATTAAAAGCTAAAAGTTCATCGTACCCTTTTAACCGCTGGAAAAAAAATTTCTTCTTTGGCTTTTGTTATACAAAAATCACGTAGCAAATCATGAACATGGCAAGCCTTAACACCGCCTATGGATTTTTGTTTGGCAGCCATAATTAACCTCTGCCAATTAAATGTTTCATGTAATCTGTTGCAGTATCTTCTAATCTCTTTAACTTGGTGTTCTAAACAAATCCTTCTGCCATCTATAATCGAATAAGCTGCATCACTGAAACCTCTTGGTCTTCTGGAAACATCCCGAAATAAAGAAAGCATGGATTCAAGTAATCAAGTAAATGTTTGTAACTCAGCTCATCTGTGTTCATGCATTGCTCTATAGTAGAAATGATGCCTAAAGTTTCCAGAACTTCCTTCCAGCCCTCAGGCTCCATAGTTGCTACAAGTCGAGCTACAATGACAATTATCAGAGGTAATCCTCCACAATTTTCAGCAATTTGCATCCCAAGTTCAAAAAATGCTAGAGGCCAACCTTTTTCAAGGAATGACTTCCTCTGCAATAGCTCCCAACTCTAATTGTTAGTGAGTTGGCGTAGAAAAAGAGGTCCTTCATCAAGCATAGCTTGAGGAACAACATCATGAAGTCTAGTTGTTAAGATAATTCTACTTCCATTAGCATCATCAGGTAATGTTCCTTCCAAGTAATTCCATGGTTCAGTGTCCCAAACATCATCTAAGAACGCCAGAGCTTTTCCGCGAAATCCTGTTCATTCATTTCAGAATATCTTCCGGGAACAATTTGGTTCAAAAGTTCAATTAACACGGTCTTTTTGTTGAATACTTGAGAAACAGCATACCATGCGCGAACACAAGAATATCTCATAACTGAAAGATCACTGTAAACTTTTGAAGCTAAAGTTGTCTTACCTAATCCCGGCATACCCGCAATCACAACGACCTTCAATTTCTTTGACCCTCTCGTTAGCCGATTGAGAATTGTTGTCATCTCATTGAAACCAATGACTTCATCGGGTAGGGGGAAAATACTTTGTGATGGTAACTGATTAGGTGTCTTGTTTTCTTTGTCGACACTGAAGTCCCGTCTCTTGCCCTCCAAAATCTTCAAGACATCAATCTTAATATTGTTGATGTCTTCTATGATGGAATAAAACGACATTGAAAGAGAACCTGGAATAACTTTTACCAGCATGGAGTCAACGAGAAAGTGTACCCTGTATGCCACCTGTGTGACACGATTCCAAAGAGCCTGGGTTCATCTTGTTGATGGCGCAACTTGACAATTTCTCCCAAGAAAGATCTTAAGAAGACAAATTCTTCTTGGAATTGTCTGAACACAATTTTGCAAATTCGAATCGACCTCAGGACTTTTGAGTTCTATCAGATTTTCCAAAAGAAAATTGATAAATCCCAGCTCATTGATCCTCGGAAAGTTGCATGTTGATTTTTCTGGAATTTCCCCTTCAACTTCAGCCCCATTGAACTTAATTCTTTCGAGCAAATCCAAAAGCCAAAGATCTGTTTTGACATCTTGACATCTTTCTGAGAAAGAGACTGGATTATGACTCCAGTATCACATATCAAAACTTTTATAAAATCCGTGATTTTACCATCCAATTTGTGTGGTTGCTTGAGCATGGTTCTTAAGAATCTTAGTCCCTCATACAGATCTTGCAGTTGATCCGTCATGGAAACCACAAGACAACTATCTAGCTGCAGTATTTCCCAAAGATTACACAGTTGAAAATCAATGAAATCCTTCACTATATTTATAGGGTCATCATGCATGTCCTGAGTAGGAGTATGCAATTCACTTGGGAATTCTGAGGAAGTCAGGACTTGAGTGTAAGCTTCATAGATTTGAGGTTCAATATGTTTGATCATCTGCAGCGGTGATGAAATCTTCAACTGCGTTTTCTTGCACCATGCTTCATTATCCTTGTTGAACAATCCTTCATCAAGAATTTCATCACCCTTGTTGCAATGACAAATATGAGAGATATGTGCTGCGTGGACAACAACGGCTTCAAAATGGGTCAACAAATCTTCCAATTGCTGGTGCTCAACACTTAGTACGGCAAAGTTCATGAAAATTTTCAGGAATTTTATCTTCTCTCCCCAGACTTCAATCGTTTCTAGTTCAAGTTATATGAAAAACAAATGAAAATCCGTAGAATTCTGAACACTGAGAAAATCTTTTAGATTCTCCACAACAGAATCACCTATTTCCATAACTTCATATGCTGTTAGATCACTTGATTGCCGCGAGTAACCTGACAAAGTGACGTACCATTCATCTGTTTCTTCGTGAAAAGATTTTATGTTCTCTTGAAAATATCTGACCATGCTAATGGTTGTATCGGGCCAAAAAAGACAATGATGGTGAACTGCACTTCCAATTCTGGAAACCGCTTGTTCAATCCCTAACACGAGAGATCCCATATTGCCATCCTCACTACGGCCGCCTATCTTTCTGGCACAAAGAAGAAACGTTCAAAGACTCCTTAGTCCGTGCATCAGTTTAGCAAAACAAGAATTCTTCTTGTCATCGCAAGAAAACATATTCTTCTTGAGCAGCTCCAGATCATCCAGGGCAGAATGAATTTTAAATCTTTCCCTAGTGAACTAGATGAATGGTTTAATGATGACAACAACTAAAAATGGGTAAAAAAAAGGAGTACATTTGCAGTGAGCAAACAACATTAGTAAAAGGGAATTTCAAAGAAGTAGAAAATCAGATTTATGGAGTGGTTCTCTCATAACTGTGTTATCTTCCGCACTACACACTAGTCATTTTTAATTCATACAAGTGGTCATAAAAAAACTAAAATCTCAGCCCAGCAAGCTTAGTTTATTCAAAATGAACATTAGGCGGCTCATGTTGTTACTTCCATATATGGTGCAGGTTCTGTCTATAAGATAGATCAGACAGGATGAAAGATTACTACTACTTTTATTCATATTAAATATAGCAACAATTCAGTGTCATATGCAAGGAAAAGAACCCTCAGGATTAGGTGGCAGCTATCTGATGGCTGCTCTATGTGAGTATGAAACATTACATTACTATTCTTTTACTATTTTCATGTTAGAAGCGGGATTAAAGTTGGGAATTTTTATTGATTGTGAACTGAATGGTTGAAGTTTCAAGTATTTCAGTTCAGCTTTCACCTTTTTTTATCACATATTGTATGAAATAGTGGAGACATAAGTTCTGTTGGAATCTGAGAGTAGTTTTTGCAGTTTATTGAAAGTGGCTCCAAGGTTGATTTAGTACTGACTGAGGATTGGTGATGATGAGGAGGGCATTGAGCCCTTTATTGTACTGAAAATTGAGAGCCTCATTTCTTCTTCAGGATGCTGAGATTTTGCACTTTTCAGGACGCGTAAACCATTCGAGAAGGTCGTATCAATTATTGTGATTGATGTTTTATGCAAATTTGACAGTAAGAACTTAAAAGGTAGAGAGTGACCTGCATTCTGATCTGAGCAATCTTCAGCATTTCGACCAGGCGATACTACGAGTGAATGAAAAGACATTAAATCCATATCATTGCCCATTGTTACAGAAGAAATGAACAGTGAAAAAAAAACCAATGCAAGGTAAAACTAATACAGTTAATCAAGGAGTTGGAGACCTTGGTGATGTCTCAGGAGCGGAATTTGATTGATAATATGATGATTCAGTCACTCCTCTACTCTCATTTTTCATTCATGTCTTGCAATGGCAAGCTGTAGTTGATCGAGATCAAATGGGAATGATGAAGTGCAATAAGTGAAGGGAAACCAGGATTTAGCAAGCCATTGCCTATGTCATATACAACGAAACTAATTGGCTAACAGATTACAGAATACTTTTGGACAGGGAGAAATTCAGCTGGATTCCATGGAAACAATGTTGGACAGGAAGAATTGAGAGTTGAACTGCTTTTGACTGTGAAACGAGTTTTTCGATCAAGTATTCATATCCCCTTTAAAGGCTTGACTAGAACCAGCATTGTTCATTGTCGGACGAGATCAATTCATCAAGCAACTGAAATCAATGCATAAAATTTATATTTGAGCATTTTCAGGAAGCTCAACTGTTAGAAGCTGGAATGATTGAAACTGCAATTTTAGTTGGAGCTCGGCAAGTTTTCTTTTCTTCTTGTGGCTTCGGTAAATGATTTACTTCATACAATTGGTGAAAGTCACTCAGTATGTTGATAATTTTTTGTGGGATTGTGTTATGATGGGTGTCGAAACTAATAAAATAAAATTGTTTACTCCAAAAAAATACTTATATATATATATATGTGTGTGTGTGTGTGTGGTGGGGGGTTGGTGTGGTCGAGAAAGTAATAAATAAAGTGGGAATATTTTAAGAATCTAATTAAAACAAACAAATTTGAAAAGAGCAAATGGAAAAAATAATTTGTATAATCTTTTATATCACTCACATTTTAAAATGATTTTTTCAGTTTCTTACATTTGATTTTAATTTGTTATAAATGCGCCAAAAGAATTTTAATTTGCTACAACCATTTCATTTTTAACATAAGATATTATCTGTATTATGTACAAAAGTATCAATCCTCTCCAATTCTTTTGGTTTGATCCTCATGAGTAATGTACTTGAGAACACATTTTTTTTTGGTCCTCCTTTTTCGAAATGACGTTATTTCAATAAAATAGAATATTTTTTACTATTAAATATATAAAAATGTATAATGTACTAAAATTTTCAAGCCGTTATTACATTTTGAGTCGACTAAATCGCGCATGTTGTATTTGGGTTTGTTATAGGCACTGGATTTTGTTTACTCTATCTATTAGATCATATTTGATTTAGAAACTAAATTTTTACTGTATCTTTGTTCCTGTTGTTATTTAACTTTTTTGCTTTTATGCCTTTATATTTCTTTTCAAAATAGTTAACAAAGATTATACTTTTGTTTTTCCATTTGAGTCTGCAACAAAAAGAATGAGAGCTTTTTCTTTTTTTCCTTTTTTCTTAAGCAGGTGCATTTATTGATGAGATCAGCAGGTACAAAAGATGTGAAACAGCAAACAGCACATCTACATATGAATTATAGAAGAACTAGAATGTAATCTGTTTTTTTACTTAGTCTCAAGCAAAAGTTGATGAATTTCAAAAGCTTCAACCATCAGACTCCTTTAAGTGAATTCCAACTGGTTCAAACCCCATTCAAGAACCATTTCCCAATTGACCTTCTCCCTTTTAAAGCCTTTCCAAGATGCACATAAAGCTCGAACCTCCACACTCAGAATATAGTTGCAACAAGCACTGTCCTGACCAGAGCTGATCTGAAGGTTCACGGATGTGTTAGATTGTCGAGAGATGGAATACTTACGTGTGGTTTTACCACTAAATTATTTAACAAATAAAAAAAACAGGACGTACCTGACAAACCAGCAAAAAAGAACCCCAATCATCACTGTCACTTCTTCCGGCTCCAGTCTTAATATTTCAATTCATGCAGAATGAAGATCTTCAAATCTGAATTTCCCATGTTCTTCTGTTCTTCATGAATTTGTTTGACTAAATTGGTTAGAGAATGACTACATCCAGATACCTCAATCATTTCAAGAGTTAAAGTGTTCTCTAAACAAGACGGAATCTCTTTCAAAAATTTACAGCTTTGCACTACTAACTTCTGAAGATGGGGAAATTGATCATCCGAAGCAGCTGTCCACTTGTCAATACTCAAGAAAGCCAATTTCAAGAATTTAAGTCTCGGGAATTCTCCTTCTTCCATATCCCATATTTTCCCTGAGAAAGAATTAAAGCCTAACTTGAGAACCTCAAGATTCGGCAGTTTTCCAATACTCGAAATTTTACTCCAGGGTAACTCAAATCCAGATAGAGTCAGCTTTTTAAGATTTGCTGGCAAACCAAACTCAAAGTCAAAACGTTTTCTTACTGAGTTTCCTGGACGTTCATATTTAGACAACCGAAGTGATTCTAGCTGACTCAGAAAGTCAGGTACAACAATCCTTTTACAATTCTCAATATCATCCCAATTCTCAAAAAGTTTACATTTCAGTTTACGGATGTTTGGAAACTGTTTCAATTGCTTTTCCATGCTCCCCAAAGAAAAAAGAATCGCACCTGAACAGCTTTCCAACTCATACAAACCAGCGGAATTCTCAAGATTTTTAATGGCAAAACTAAAACCATTAACAGGGTAACGAAACACGCCCACGCAAATATGTATCAATTTCCTCAGATTCCAGAGAGTATTGGGAAATGAAACCATTTTGCTTAGTGAATCCACAATAAAAGTTTCCAAGTACAAAAGGTTTCCAATGGATGAAGGGATCACGTCTATCTGACCTTGAACTGCCAAATATCTCAACTGAACAAGAAGTCCAATTTCTCTGGGAAATACCGAACCCAAATTAATTTGACCAATATCTAACACACTGAGAAGCTTGAAGATCTGAATAACGAATGAGATATCAAGAACCTTGCGTTTCAACCTTTCTGTTTCAGTGAAGAAGAGTAGAGAACGTACACGAGGACAAAATAGCCTCGCCTCCTTGAAATGGCTTGACTCAGACTGAATGCTTAACCTCCGTAAGCTGCGTGGTGAATTAAAAGCTAGAAGCTCATCATACCCACGTAACAGCTGGAAAAAATTTTCTTCTTTGGCTTTTGTCATGCAAAACTCATGTAGCAAATCATGAACTCGGCAAGCTTTGACACCGCCTATGGATCTCCTGTTGGCAACCAGAACTAAACTTCTGCCAATTAAATCCATCAGGTAATCTGTAGCAACATCTTCTATGCACTTTAACTTAGTCTTCTGAACAAATCCTTCAGCAATCCATAACCAGATCAACTTCTTGGTTGAAACCTCTTGGTCTTCAGGAAACATCCCAAAATAAAGAAAGCATGGCTTCAAATAATTTGGTAGATGCGCGTAACTCAGCTCCAATGTGTTCATACATTGCCCCGTAGAAATGATGCCTGAATTCAAACTTTCCAGAATTTCATTCCAATTCTCTTGCTCCATATTAGCTAGAAGTCCAGCTACAATGACAATTGTTAGAGGTAATCCCTTACAATTTTCTGCAATTTGAATCCCAAGTTCATATAATTCTGGAGGGCAACCTTTCCCAAGGAATAACTTCCTTTTCAGTAACTCCCAGCTCTCATCATTGTTGAGTTGACGAAGAACATGAGGCTCTTCATCAAGCATGGCATGAGGAGCAACATCAAGAAGTCGACTTGTAAAGACAATTCTACTTCCATTGGAGTCGTCAGGTAATGACTCTGCCAAGCTATTCCACACTTGAATGTTCCATACGTCATCCAAAAAGATGAGATATCTATTTCCTTTCAAATAACGCCAGAGCTCTTCAGCTAAATCTTGTTCGGTCATATCAGAATATCTCTCCGGAAGCTCTATAACAATATGGTTGAGAAGCTCAAGTAACACTTTCCTTTTGTTGAATACTTGAGAAATGGAACACAATGCACGAACATGAAAATGGTACATAACTGTATTGCAGCGGTAAACTTTTGTGGCTAAGGTTGTTTTACCTTGTCCTGGCATACCCACAATGGCAATGATCCGCAACTTCTTCGATCCTCTTGTAAGCCGATTGGTAATTGATGTTGTCTCATCATCGAAACCTACAACTTCATCGATTTTTGGTGCATTGCTTTGTGTGGGTACATGACTAGATTTCTTGGCAACTTTGTTCATTTTAAGATCTTGTATCTTGCCCGAGCTAATCTTTGAGGCATGAGCCTTAATATTATTGATGTCTTCTGTGATGGAATCAAATAAATCTGAAAAAGAATTTGAAATATCTCCAATCACTAAGTGGTCGATCAGAGACTCCACCCTGTATGCAACCTCCATAGCATGATTCCAAAGGGTACGGAGTTCCTCCAGTTCGTTTTGCAGATCCACAATTTCCACCAAAATAGATCTTAAGAAGACAAGTTGTTCTTGGATTGTTTGAGCAAAACTTTGGGCATTTGAATCAGCCATACTACTTGTCACGTCCATCAGTTTCTCTACGAGATAATCGATAAAACCCAACTCATTGGTCCTGCAAAAATTGAAGTTTGATGTTTCTGGATCTTTCTCTTCAACTTGTTTCTGAATATGCTCAATTTTTTCCAACAAATGTACGAGCTCAATATCTATTTTGATATCTTTCTGATAAAGGGAAAAGATTATGAGTCCAGCATCACATATCAGAACTTCAATGGAATCCTTCATGTTCTCATCAAACTTGTTTGGCTCCTTAACAAGAATAGTTCTCAATAATCTTAATCCCTCGTACAGTACTTGCAGTTGATCCCTCAAAGAAACCACAGGATTAGTGTCCAGTGGTAGCATCTCCCATAGATTACATGCAAGAGAATCGATGAAATCCTTTATTATTATTATGGGATCATCATCCATGTCTAAAATGGGAGCATGTAATTGTCTAGACAATTTTGAGATAGTCAGGGCTCGAGTGTAAGTCGCATAGTTACGAGCATCAATAGGTTTGATCTTCCGCACAAGCTGCTTTACCTTGCCACGCCATTTTTCGTTTTGCACTTTATGTTGACACTTAAAAGATAGATGTGCTGCATTAACTGCAACGGCTTCAATGTGATTCAACAAATCTTGTAATTGTTGGCGCTCAACCCTTCGCAGCGTGGCAAAGCGGGCAAAACTTTTCAAGAACTTCATCATCTCCACCAAGGATTCCATAACAAGAACTCGTTCAAATTCCCCAAAGTGACCGAGAATATCCACTAGATTTTCCAGAACGGAATTGGTGATTTCCATAACTTCATCTGTTGTTGGAGAAACTGATTGCTGCAACAAAGCTGTCAAATTGATGTACCATTTTTCAATTTCTTTCTTCAAGGAGTTGACGTATTGTGTAAATTTCCAAATCTTGAGAGCAGCATCCCTAGCTAATCCAGCTTCAAAACTCAGACAATAAGGGTGAATTTCCAGTGCATTTCTGCCAACCTCTTCTTCAATCCTTACCAGTAGAGATCCCAGACTACCTCCCTCGTTAGTGTTGTTGCCATCAGTCCTCGCACGCTGATCATTGCCCAACTTTCTCACACAGAGAATAAATGTTCTGAGATTCCGTAAGCGGGGCAGCAGGGTCGAAACTGCTTTCCTCATGGTAAGTACATGTACGGACTCCGGCCTCCTCAGACCATCCAAGATGCTTGAAGATATGTTATTCAGCAACTTCAGATCACCCATGGCAGTATCAATAAAAGGAGTAATGAAGGCCATTTTGATCTTTCTGAAACTTTTCTGGATTCGAATGGCAAAGAAAATGAAGTCTTCTGAAAATCAAAGTGAAGATTAGAAACCAATTTACATGGTGATCTAGGATATTTTGTTGGAACGTACCCAAAAAAATAAGTGATCAGGTGTATATATAATCAGTAGGCTTATGATGAAGGTGAGGAAACAGTATATGGGATAGATGTGAGTCTTATCGAGGCTTTACAGGATATAAAAAAAATGAAAAAACTGGATTGCACTGAACCAAAAATGCTTATTAAGAGAAGAAAAGTTGAAAGAAGAAGCAAATTCAAAGTTTAGAACTACAAATGCACAATTACTATACGTTTCTGGTGCGGCCTCTATCTAAGATAAAATATCAATATATTATTGTCGCATGCAAATGAAAGGAATCCATGTGATTACCCTTTTCCACTATAATTATAGTTTGATTATATTGTAGCAATTATGTTAGAGACCAAAAATTTATCAACTTTAAGCATTGAAAAATTACAAAATTTATTAATTCTTCATGAATGAAGAATTGATGAGAAACTTGTATTAGAAAACAAGCTACTAGAACAAATATCAAAACCTCAAGATACTACAATAATTGAGAAAGAAAATATTTCCAATTTGGAGTAAGAAAATATTTCAGAGGTCTTCACATAGGTTAAAGTTTGATAGATCTCACAATCCATCTCTTCAAAATCTATGTGAGCGACGAAATTAGCTATCAATGGCTGAGAGCATCAACGGATGGGGATGACTGAAATGATGAACCATAGTTGTTCTCTCCATTTGAAATTGCTTAATTAATGTTCTCAGTAAATCTAAGAAACTCAGAGAACTAGGCTGACCGATCATGATCAATCAATAACTTTTTAGTGTAAACAAGAAAAAAAAGTTTGCGTGAAAAACATGCAAAACATAGAAAGAACAGTGCAAATAGTTATTACCTTAATTAACTTGCAGTCATGACCTTGTTTCCATAGAGAAGCCAAAAAGCAGACAAAATCAAATCCACCCAAGCAATCTTCAATTCATTTTCCTCTTTGTTCTTTGGCTTTTGAGTCAAGTCAGGAATGGAAGAATTGAGGGTTGAAATACTAGCTCACTTCTGAATACACTTTACTTCTTTCAAACGGAATATTTTACTCATCTCCCTTCCACAAAAGAAAAGAGGTAACATTAAACAGAGATCTGACCATAAAAATCAAAATAGAAGTAGAAATTTAGATGATATTGGGAGTAAGATTTGGCAAGAACCGGAGATCAGAGTCTGAAAGAACTCAAAATAAAACAGAAAGATGATGAGGTTATTGAGGATGGATATGTATGATTCACAGGTTGTACCTGGCAGAGGAACTGAAGAGGAAAACCAAAGACAGGATAAAAAAATGGTGTTCTAGACTTCTAGTATGTCGAGAAACTTTTCCCACTCCGGAAATTCAAAGGAAGAAGCAAATAATTGCGCTAGAACGCGTAGAGAAACTTTACTTTCCGTGGTCCATTCCTCCATGGCTTTCATATTATATGGGATGTCCCAGAAAGAAAGAAAAGCAGACTCATCACTATCAACGTTTTGTACCATACTACATTGATGGCTGTCAAAATCGTTGTCTCCCAGTAAATTGGGTAAACCAAAAATGAAAACTGGAAATTGGATTAGCCAATTTGCTTGGCAACGAAAAAAAGGAGTAAGAAAAATTAACCCAACAAGAAAAACAAGCTGCCAATTCGCTTAACAAGAAAAAAAAGGGGCAAGAACAAGGAAATGAATGAACCCAGTGCCCACCACTATAAACAGTGGCTTTTCCTAATCCAAATGTTGTGAAAATAGCAAATCCCAAATGAGTTTCTCTTAGATTCCATTCTTGTCAAACACGATTCATGAATTTCAATGGCCAACTAACTAAAGCTAGCCACTTTCGTTTTTCTGTGCTCCTCCTATGCATATGGTTTCGTGGGAATCTCCATTTGATGGAACCTATTCGTTTCCATAGGGAAAAAGAGTTGGGGCCCTGCAACTCTTCATCAAGAAAGTTTGGAGGGACCTAAAGATAGCACCATATGATCATTCATAGTAAATCCTTTTTATTATTCTCTTCAGGAAAAGCCATGATTATCAGTTGAGCCAGTGCACTAAGTAAGATACCTAGCATAGGAATTTGGCATCTTCTCAACAGTTAACGTATACCATACAAAGAATAACAAAAAATCCTACCAATTCATAGGATCGGATCGTGATAGAGTATTTTTATTAAACTTTGCTCATCTATTCTCGAAACCTTATGAAAATGAACTATGAAATTTAACCCCTTGAATAGGTGCATTAGAGAAGGTGTCTAGTCTAGATTATACAAACCAGAGTTCTCACGTATGTCATTTGGTGAACAAAGAACAACTCTTATTTATATGCAAATGCCTAAGTTTCTTCATATCCCAAATGTTATCTGACAAAATGATGCCATGACTAAATCCCTTGATGAGAAAAGTTTCCGAATCCAAAGTTCGGTTACTGAAAAACGGGATGAAGTCATGTCACCACGAAGAGCTAAGTACCTCAACTGAACAAGCAGTTCTATTTCACTTGGAAATATATCACCAAGAAAATGAATGAGACATTGGAAGGATCTCTGGCTTGCCAGTGCTTATCCATGTTAAAGAATAATAGGCTATATATGTCGGTGCAAAATGACCTTGACCTTCTCAAATGCTCTGGTTAAGAGTAAATGCATAATCTCCAAAGGCCGTGTGGCTCATAACATAGAAAATGCATCAGGCCCTCGTAACAGATGCAGAAAATTTCCTTCCTTGGCTTTTTCCATGCAAAACTCATGTACCAAATCATGAATGTTGTGTGAAGTATTATTATTGATGTTTTATGTAAAATTTGGCTGTAATAATTTAAAGGTGGAGTGTGTCCGTGTGACCTGCATTTTGATATGGGCATTCCTCAGCTTGTCGATCAGTGATAATACTGAGTGGATGAAAGACTTAAAATCCATATCATTGTCCATCCTTTCCGAAGAAATGTATGGTAAAAAAATGAATGCTGACCAAAACAAATACAAGTAATGATGGAGACCGTCCTCAGGAGCTGGATTTGATTGATAAGGTGATGATGATTCAGTCACCACCCAGACTTTTCCTGTTTTCAAGCACAACTAAACTAATTTGCTAAACGATAGAGAGCACTTTTGCTAGTAAGAAATTCAGCTCAGGACAGGTAGAATAGAGAGATGAAGTACTTTCTGACAATGAAACTGAGTTGCAACATCCTGGGAAATGGAATAAATAGATAAGATTCTTCAACTATTATTTTGTAGAAACAAGAGTGGGAATACATGGTTGAACCAATGGAATGGAACAACAATCATCATTATATTCAAGTCTAGACTTGAGAAGATTAGCAGGTAGCAAAAAGCTGAAACAGCAAACAACACATTTACAAGTGAAGTATAAAGGATCCACAATACAATCGGGTTTCTTCCACTCAAGCAAAAGTAAATTCATTTCTAAAGCTTCAGCCATCAATCTCCTTTAACTGAACACCAACAGGTTCGAATCCCACTCTGGAACCATTTCCCAATTGAGCTTCTCCCTTTTAAGTTCTTTCCAAGATGCAGATATGGCTGGAATTGCGACAAGGGCTGTCTTGACCATAACTGATACGAAAGTTTTATATGAATGTGTTAGGTTATCTGGAATTGAAATACTTTTGACAATGAAAAAAAGAGAGGCAGCATCCAGTTAAATGAAATACTCTGTTAAGTGAAATACTTTGATAGACTTCAAACATAATTTTGACACCATACGGGTGGTTTTACCAAAATGTCATTTAATAAATGAAAAAAAGAAAGACTTAAACGGTGTCGCTCAACTAAAGAACATGGAGACAATATGACGTCGTTCCACATAAGGGGTATTGGCCAATTGGGAGCGGACAGAATTGAGACCTAATTTGATATATGAAAGAAAAACGCTGCCGTTTTAACCTCCTCTAGTACAGAGTCTAGAAAATACTGCAACAATAGTATAAATACAGGACTTGTCTTGTAGCTGTAGGTGAGGGGTGATTGGTATAAGTATTTTCCTTTTTTGGGATTTGATTATGAGATTCAATATAAAAAGAGGGCTGAAAATCAAGTGGCAGATGCTTTATCAAGAAGGTTGGAGGATGATTTGGAGGGAAAACAAGAAGGGGATGTGGAGTGTCAGAATATAATTGCTTAGTTGTTAACAACTAATTCAGCTCCTTCAGATTTTGAATATGTTGATGTACTCTTGAAGCACAAAGGAAATTTTATGTGGGAAATTCAGCGGACATTAGAAAGCAGTAAAGGGGATAATCAGGTCGTGTTTCGAGTTCGCAAGTCTTGTTTTGACACGACTATTACAAGTTTTATACGAACCCAAACACGACCCTTTTAACCTAAACACGACCTGTTTATTTTATAATTAACTCGACATGACACGAAAATATCTATTTAATACAAAAAAATCTAAAAAAAAATAAATACATTTTAGACCACAAAAGTTAAAAAAATAATAAATAAAATTTTAACTAATAATAGTTGAACAATGCTTGAAAGCAATGCTCAAGAAGAAGCAAACAACCATGGCATGGCAGCTTCTTCCCTCTAGCTCACAAACAGAAGCCTCTCCCCTTTTTTTACTTGTATTTTCCTTTCCTTGTTTCTCCAAAGTCAATAGCAAGGAAGACCTTTCCTTCTTTCTCCAAAGTTGCAATAGCTCACAAACAGCCTCTCCCCTTCTTATACTTGTATTTTTCTTTTCTTCTTTCTCCAGAGTACTTGTATTTTCCTTTTCTCCAAAATCAATGTGGGAAATGAGGACTTTTTATACTTGTATTTTCCTTCCTTTCCTTCTTTATCTAAAGTCGATAAAGTGCTTGTATTTTCCTTCCTTTCCTTCTTTCTCCAAAGTCGATAAAGTGTTAAACTACAATGAACTTGCTTATAAATAATAAATAAATAATATTATTATATACATAATAAACGAGTTAACAGGTCGACTCGCGGGTTGAACAGGTCGACTTGACCCATTTATTTTGCGTGTTATTCATGTTCGACTTGATTTTGACCCGAACCAGTTAAGGGTTGAATCTATACCTATTAATTACGTGTTAAGTTCATATTGTATTTTCGTATCGTGTCACGAATTGCCGGCTCTCGAAAGCAGGTAATTCAGAACCTACACTCTACCTCTTTGGGTGGTCATTCTAGTCAAAAGGCATGCTACTAGAGATTGATGCTCCTGTTTTTCTGGTCCAACATGATGGTAGATGGGGTGAAATGGGTGAAAGAGTGTGAGATTTGTCAAAGGAGTAAGGATGAGCATATTCCTTATCCAGGATTTCTTCAATCCCTACCTATTCCCATTCAAGTTTGGACACAAATCAACATGGATTTTATTGAAAAGCTGCCTGAATCTCATGGTTTCAACATTGTCTTAGTGGTAGTTGGTTGTTTGACTAAATATGGTTATTTTATTCCTCTGAGTCATTCTTTTTCTGCACAAGAGGTGGCACAGATTTTCTTGGATCACATTTTCAAGCTCCATGGACTGCCCATCTTAAAGGCTTGCCAAATAGCCGGTTATTTTTGACGCTGACCCATCTCTTCAAGCACCACACACACAAAAACATATTTCTACTCCATCTGTCTAAAAGAAATCTAATTTAATTTTTTTGGTTTTAAAAAAATAATTTTTACCGTCTTTATTAAGTTTTCTATTAAAGTTTTAGATGGTAAAAATATTTTTTTTGATTCTTCCGCAACGTGCACCCTTCAAAAGAGATGGTACATTTTCTAAAACGTTCCTCTTATTATTCATTGTTAATAAATTTGCATTTTTTGTTTACCAATATAATTTGAAAACTGAACACTTAAATATCCTTTGAAGGTAGGTAACTTTGGTGTAATCATATTGCTGCTTAAAAGGTCTGGTAAATTTATGCGTTAGCAATGCAGGACAGAATCCACGCATCATGCAACAAAATCTGATGCAAAAACTGCATTGGGCATTTTCAAAGCTCATAGCAGGCTTAAGTGGAACTGGAATTAATTTTCAGTCAAGTTTGTTGGAGCCCAGCAAATATTCTTCTGTTTTTGTTCTGCTCTGTTGCATCTGTATCAATGCTGCTTCACTTTTCGGAACTGATGAATGTTACTTTGTGCATAAGATTATTACTTTGGATGGATTCTTTGTGGTAGGCTGCTTCAAATCCAGCTGGTTTTATATTGGCAACAATGTGGAAGAGTTGCAACGATAGGTAAAATGCAACACATAGATAGCCTTCAAAATAGTTAACAAAGATTATACTTTAATGCTAAAGGATCAAGAGATTCTGTTTTATTTTATGTCTTTAACTAAGCCATACATTTATAAATAATTCCAAGTGAAAGACGTGTGATCAATTTAATTGGAAACCATCATGGAAACCAGTCAAAGGATGGAAATTTTTGAGATAGAAATGTAATAGATTGAAAACATTATTTTAATGTTAAGGACAAAAAAATCATAAAAGATTAAAAATATCGTTTTAAAATATAAGAGATAAAAAAAATTATATGACTAAATATAAAGAATTATTTTTGAGATTTAATAATTTGAAAATCAATAGTGCGAGCGCTTTAAAAAGATGAAAGTAATAAGAGACAAACTTCTAGTCAAGGGATTAATTTTAATCTTTGATGCAAAAGACACAAATAAATTCGTTGTAATTATCAAACAAGTCATAACTACTAATCTCTTTTTAATTTTTCAATAACCAAGAGATTGGTTATTTCCCTTATAGATAAACACCCTAAATACAATATTGGAATTTAATTTATCAACATTATTAATAACTAGAGAAGCTCAATTTTAATTAACAAACACACAATAAATTAAATTATAGATTGACTACTCTGCAAGGTGATAAAGTTATATCATTTAATTTATCCAGTGACTTGCGGGAATCACAAAACTTGGTGCAGTAATATGCACATAACTCAGACCAGAATGTTTAGCTTCATGAAATTTTGCGATCATGCTGCAAGGGGCCGCACTTGCTTCTGAGATTACATGATTTTTACCCAAGGTAATTACAGTATCAAGAACCAAAGTTCTGAATATTATCAAAAACCCTGGAATCTTGTCTTGCAAAATTTGCATGAGAGGTGAAAATAGCTAAAAAAAGTTCAGAGCATCAATGGATGCGGATTACTGAAATGATGGATCACAGATGCTCTTCATTTGAAAATGCTTAATTTCTATTCTCAGCAACTCCAGGAATCTCTAAGAACTGGGCTGAAAAATCATAATCAATGAACAACATTCAGAACTAAAAACAAAAGCCTTCGGAAAGCAATTAGTGACCTTAATCAAAGCAGTCTTGACTTTGTTTGCATTGCAAAGAAGCTAGAAGTAACCAAAGCCTTTGAAGCACCTTCATTCTGACTCTTTTGTTTTTCCATTTGAGTCTGTAACAAAAAGAATGAGAGCTTTTTCTATTTTTCCATTTTTCTTAAGCAGTTGAATTTATTGATGAGATCAGCAGGTACAAAAGATGTGAAACAGCAAACAGCACATCTATTGATCTACATATGAATTATAGAAGAACTAGAATATAATCTGTTTTTTTTTCCTTATTCTCAAGCAAAAGTTGATCGATTTCAAAAGCTTCAACCATCAGTCTCCTTTAAGTGAATTCCAACTGGTTCAAACCCCATTCAAGAACCATTTCCCAATTGACCTTCTCCCTTTTAAAGCCTTTCCAAGATGCAGATAACGCTAGAATGTCCACAAACTGAATACAATCGCAACAAGGGCTGTCTTGTCCAGAACTGATCTGAAAGCGTTTCCATGATGCACATAAAGCTCTAACCTCCATACTCAGAGTATAGTTGCTACAAGCACTGTCTTGACCAGAGCTGATCTGAAAGTTCACGGATGTGTTAGGTTGTCGAGAGATGGAATACTTACGAGTGGTTTTACCACTAAATTATTTAACAAATGAAAAAAGCAGGACGCACCTGACAAACCAAAAAAAAATAACCGCAATCATCACTGTCACTTCTTCCGGCTCCAGTCATAATATTTAAATTCTCCCCGAACGAGGATCTTCAAATCTGTATTTCCCATGTTCTCCTGTTCTTCCTGAATTTGTTTGACTAAATTGGTTAGAGAATGACTACATCCAGATACCTCAATCAATTCAAGAGTTAAAGTGTTCTCTAAACAAGATGGAATCTCTTCCAGAAATTCACAGCTTTGCACTACTAACTTCTGAAGATGGGGAAATTGATCATCGGAAGCAGCTGTCCACTTGACAATACCCATTCCAGACAATTTCAAGAATCTAAGTCTCGAGAATTCTCCTTCTTCCATATTCCATATTTCCCCTGAGAAAGAACCATTGACTAACTTGAGAACCTCAAGATTCGGCAGTTTTCCAATACTCGAAATTTTACTCCAGGGTAACCCAAATCTAGATAGAGTCAGCTTTTTAAGATTTGCTGGCAAACTAAATTCAAAGTCAACAGGTGCCATGTCTGAACGAAATTGAGACAACCCAAGAGATTCCAGCTGACTCAGAAAGTCAGGTACAACAATCCTGTTACAATTCTCAGTATCAACCCAATTCTGGAAAAGTTTACATTTCAGTTTACGGATGTTTGGAAACTTTCTCATTTGCTTTTCCATGCTCCCCAAAGAAAAAAGAATCGCACCTGAACAGCTCTCCAACTCATACAAACCAGAGGAATTCTCAAGATTTTCAATGGCAAAACTAAAATCCAGAGAAGAACAAATATGTCTCAATTTCCTCAGATTCCAGAGATTATCGGGAAATGAAACCATTTTGCCTGGATCTACAATAAAAGTTTCCAAGTACAGAAGGTTTCCGATGGACGAAGGGATCACGTCCATCCCACCTCGAACTGCCAAATATCTCAACTGAACAAGAAGTCCAATTTCACTGGGAAATACCGAACCCAAGTCAATATGACCAATATCTAATACAATGAGAAGCTTGAAGATCTGAATAACGAATGAGATATCATGAATCCTGCGTTTGAACCATCCTGTTTCAGTGAAGAGTAGAGAACGTACACCAGGACAAAATAGCCTCGCCTCCTTGAAATGTCTTGACTCAGACTGAATGCTTAACCTCCGTAAGCTGCGTGGTGCTTTAAATGCTAAAAGCTCATCATACCCACGTAACACCTGGAAAAAATTTTCTTCTTTGGCTTTTGTGATGCAAAACTCATGTAGCAAATCGTGAACTCGGCAAACTTTGACACCACCTATGGATCTCCTATTGGCAACCAGAACTAAGCTTCTGCCAATTAAATCCATGAGGTAATCTGTAGCAACATCTTCAATGCACTTTAACTTAGTCTTCTGAACAAATCCTTCAGCAATCCATAACCAGATCAACTTCTTGGTTGAAACCTCTCTGTCTTCAGGAAACATCCCAAAATAAACAAAGCATGGCTTCAAATAATCTGGTAAATGCTTGTAACTCAGCGCCAATATGTTCATGCATTGCGCTGTAGTAGAAAGGATGCCTGAACTTAAACTTTCCAGGATTTCATTCCAATTCTCTTGCTCCGTGTTAGCTAGAAGTCCAGCTACAATGACAATTGTTAGAGGTAATCCCTTACAATTTTCTGCAATTTGCATCCCAAGTTCATATAATTCTGGAGGGCAACCTTTCGCAAGGGGTAACTTCCTTTGCAGTAACTCCCAGCTCTCATTAATGGTGAGTTGACGAAGAAAATGAGGCTCTTCATCAAGCATGGCATGGGGAGCAACATCCTGAAGTCGACTTGTCAAGATAATTCTACTTCCATTAGATTTGTCAGGTAATGACTCTGCCAAGTTATTCCATACTTCAATGTCCCATACGTCATCCAAAAAGATGAGATATCTCCTTCCTAGCAACTGACGTCGGAGCTCTTCAGCTAAATCTTGTTCGGTCATTGCAGAATATCTCTCCGTAACAATATGATTCAGAAGCTCAAGTAGCACTTTCCTTTTGTTGAATATTTGAGTAATGGAACACAATGCACGAACATAAAAATGGTACCTGACTGTATTACAGTGGTAAACTTTTGTGGCTAAGGTTGTTTTACCTTGTCCTGGCATACCCACAATGGCAATGATCCGCAACTGCTCTGATCCTCTTGTAAGCCGATCGGTAATCCAGGTTGACTCATCATCAAAACCTACTACTTCGTCAATTTTTGGTGCACTGCTTTGTGCGAGTACATGACTAGATTTCTTGGCAACTTTTTTCATTTGGAGATCTTGTATCTTGCCCGAGCTAATCTTTGTGGCATGAGTCTTAATATTATTGATGTCTTCTATGATGGAATCAAATAAATCTGAAAAGGAATTTGAAATATCTCCAACCACCAGGTGGTGAATGAGAGACTCCACCCTGTATGCAACCTCCATAGCACGATTCCAAAGGGTACGGGGTTCCTCCAGTTCAGTGTGCAGATCCACAATTTCCACCAAAATAGATCTTAAGAAGACAAGTTGTTCTTGGATTGTTTGAGCAAAACTTTGGGCATTTGAACCAGCCATACTACTTGTCACGTCCATCAGTTTCTCTACGAGATAATCGACAAAACCCAACTCATTGGTCCTGCAAAAATTGAAGTTTGATGTTTCTGGATCTTTGTCTTCAACTTGTTTCTGAATATGCTCAATTCTTTCCAACAAATCTACGACCTCAATATCTATTTTGATATCTTTCTGATAAAGTGAAAAGATTATGAGTCCAGCATCACATATCAGAACTCCAATGGAATCCTTCATGTTCTCATCGAACTTGTTCGGCTCTTTAACAAGAATAGTTCTCAATAATCTTAATCCCTCGTACAGTACTTGCAGTTTATCCTTCAAAGAAACCACAGGATTAGTGTCCAGTGCTAGCATCTCCCATAGATTACACGCAAGAGAATCAATGAAATCCTTTATTATTATTATAGGATCATCATCCATGTCTGAAATAGGAACATGCAATTGCGTCGATAATTTTGAGCTAGTCAGAACTTGAGTGTAAGTCGCATAGATACGAGCATCAATAGGTTTGATCCTCCGCAGTAGTACTGAAATTTCAAGCTGCATTACCTTGCACCACCATTCTTTGTCATACTCTTTATAGTGACACTTAAAAGATAGATGTGCTGCATTAAATGCGACGGCTTCAATGTGATTCAACAAATCTTGTAATTGTTGGCGCTCAAACCTTCGCAGCGTGGCAAAGCGGACAAAATTTTTCAAGAATTTCATCATCTCCGCCAAGGATTCCATTACGAAAACTCGTTCATATTCCCCAAAGTATATGAGAAAATCCACTAGATTCTCCAGAACGGAATTGGTGATTTCCATAACTTCATCTGTTGTTGGAGAAACTGATTGCTGCACCAAATCTGTCAAATTGATGTACCATTCTTCTATTTCTTTCCTGAAGGAGTCGATGTCGCCTGTAAATTGCTGAATCTTGGAACTGGAAGGAAACCTAACTAATACAGAGGCCTGACAAAAAGGGTGAATTTGGTATGCATTTCTGCCAACAGCTTCTTCAATCCTTTCGAGTAGAGATCCCAGACTACCTCCCTTGTTAGTGTTGTTGCCATCAGTCCTCACATGCATATCATTGCCCAACTTTCTCACACAGAGAATGAATGTTCTGAGATTCCGTAAGCGGCGCATCAGGGTCAAAGCATCCAAGGAGCTTGAAGATATATCCAGCAACTTCAGATCACCCAGGGCAGTATCAATATAAGTAGTAATGAAGGCCATCTTGATCTTTCTGAAACTTTTCTGGATTCGAATGGCAAAGAAAATGAAGTCTTCTGAAAACCAAAGTGAAGATTAGAATCCAATTTAAATGGTGATCTAGGATATATTGCTGGAAAGTACCCAAAAAAAAATAAGTGATCCGGTGTATATAATCAGTAGGCTTATGATGAACGTGAGGAAACAGTATATGGGATAGATGTGAGTCTTATGAAGGCTTTACAGGATATAAAAAAATGAAAAACTAGATTGCACTGAATCCAAAATGCTTATTAAGAGAAGAAACGTTGAAGAAGAAGCACAATTACTATACTTTGGAGCGAAGAATTTGAAGGTATATCCATTTTTGGAAGGCATCGGAGTTCATACTGATTATCATAAACGGCCTTCAAACTTGCAGTAACTTTTGAAGGCGTGTCGGCAGAGATTGCGCCTTCTGATGCGCAATCAATCCTGAATGTGGTAATTCCAGCATCATACGTGAATTTAAATTGACGCCTCTTTCCGGAGTAATTAATTTGCCAGACCAAATTTTCGCGTATTTGTTGGTGTATTAAATCAAGTTTATTTAGTAAATTATAATCAGATTAGGATTTAGTAATTATTATTTAAATTAGATTTGAATTGTTTTATAAAAATAGATTTTGTGTAGGATTTGATTATCAAATTGTAATTGTTTTTGATTATGGGGTGAAAAAAATAAAAAAGAGATTCCAAGGAAAATAGAGTTGTGAGGAGTAAGAGTTTATTCCTACTGTTTATATTTTGAAAATGTATGGTTTTTTCTTACTTTATTGTTAACTTCCAAATAAATTATTTTTGTTGCTTTTCCACTGAATGATGTTTATACGTAAGATTTTTACATCATACATGTGGTATCAGAGCTAGTGATATTAAATTATTAGTTTCTTGGTCCTAATGATTTTTTAGTAAAGGAGGCTAAAAGTTATTTGTTAGTCATGGATGATTGGAATATAATATGTGTTGTTCCAAAATTCAAGCGAAAGCAAAATTATAAATTTTGGAGGATTTAGATGGAAACACACTTTCCATCATTAAATTTGCTGCAATTAATTCAAAAAAAGGTACCAGATAATACTGATACCGAAACTAAAAGAAACGTATATTTGACCTTATTTTAAATTCATCGAGCAGTTGATATGTCAATTTTTCATAAAATTTGTATTGTTAAAACTACCAAACAAGTATGAGATTTTTGAAAAGAGCATATATTGGCATAGATCAAGCTTGAAAAAATAATGTGTTATTATTGAAGAAAAAATTTAAGTTGTGTGCTATGGAGAAATTTGAAAGGAATGTGAACTATTTTTCCCATTTGTTGGGTATGGAAAACGAAATAGCATTTAATGGATATATTCTTAATGATGAATTCTTTGTGGAAAAAGTTCTCAATTTTCTATTTTTGAAGTTTGATTAAAATGTAACAATTATATTGGAGACTAAAGATTTATCAAATTTGAGTATGAATGAATTAGTAAGTTCATTAATTCTTAATGAACGAAGAATTGATGGGAAACTTGTATTAGAAAACAAGCTACTAGAACAAATATCAAAACTTCAAGATACTACAAAAATTGAGGAAGAAAATGTTTCCAATTTAGAGTAAGAAAATATTTTAAAGGTTTTCACTGAGGTTAAATTTTGGTAGTTTTCACAATTCATCTCTTCAAAATTTAAGTGAGCGATGAGATTAGCTATCAATGGTTGAGAGCATCAATGGATGCAAATGGCTAACATGATGGACCATTGTTGCTCTCTCTCCATTTGAAATTGCTCAATTTATGTTATCAGTAAATCCAGGAAACTAAGAGAACAAGGCCGAACAATCATGATCAATCAATTACATTTTAGCGTAAACAAGAAAAAAAAATGTTGCTTGAAAAACATACAAAACATGGAAAGAGCAGTCCAAATAGTTATTACCTTAACTTGCAGTCATGACCTTGTTTCCATAGACAAGCCAAAAGCAGACAAAATCAAATTCCCTCAGGCAATCTTCAATCCATTTTAATTTCCTTTTTGTTTTCTGGCTTTTGACTCAAGTCCCTAATGGAAAAATTGAGAGTTGAAATACATTTGACCATGGCAAACATTCTTAATATACACTAAAAACCAATGCAATCCGGACTTTAGTTTTTTTGTTTTGGTTTTGGTTATGCAAAACTGTTCCAAAGGAAAATTATTTTATCATTTAAATAGTTTTGATACTCTAACTCCTCATCATCATCATCTAAACAAATCCATTTTCCCCTTTTTTGTCCATATTAGTAGCACATTTGGATTGCAATGATCTTACTCAAATCCTCACCATTTCAATCATCCCAAAACTACTTGATACTATGATCTTACTCAAATCCTCACCATTTCAATCATCAAAGAGTTTGCATTTCAGTTTATGAATGTTTGGAAACATTCAGTTGCTTTTCCATGCTGCCCAAAGTAGAAATAACTAAACCAGAAAACCTCCAACTCATGTAAACACAAGGAATTGTCTAGATATTTGGTTGACAAATCAGAACCAGCAGAATATATACCCACCGATATGTGAAGATGTCTTAACTTCTTTAGAAACCAGAGATTATCTAGCAGATAAACCATCCTTACAAGTGCATGAACAATAAAAGTTTCTCCAAGTTTGAGAGGAAACCTATGGATAATGGGATGGCTTCCATCTAACCTCCAACTGCCATTTATCTCAACTGTCCGAGAAGCACTATTGAACATGGGAACTCATAACCTAAATTTATTTGCTCTATATATCCAACACTGTAAGAAGTTTGAAGATGTGAGGGATGAATGAGATATCAATCCAATTTGCTAGAAACATTTCTGTTTGTGTGAAGAATAGTAGAGATTGAACTCGAGGACAAAATAGCCTTGAATCCTTAAAATGTTGAGGCTTAGAGTGAATGCACAACCATGTTTATAAAGAACAGTGCAAATAGTTATTACCTTAATTAACTTGCAGTCATGACCCTGTTTCCATGGAGAAGCCAAAAAGCAGACAAATTCAAATTCACTCAAGCAATCTTCAATTCATTTTCGTCTTTGTTCTTTTGGCTTTTGAGTCAAGTCAGGAATGGAAGAATTGAGGGTTGAAATACTAGCTCACCTCTGAATACACTTTACTTCGAACGCATATTTTACTCATCTCCCTTTCACAGAAGAAAAGAGATAACATTAAACAGAGATCTGACAATAAAAATCAAAATAGAAGTAGAAATTTAGATGATACTGGAAGTAAGATTTGGCAAGAACCTGAGATCAGAGTCTGAAAGAACTCCAAATAAAACAGAAAGATGATGAGGGTATTGAGGATGGATATGTATGATTCACAGGTTGTAACTGGCAAAGGAACTGAAGAGGAAAACCAAAGGCAGGATAAAAAAAATGGTGTTCTAGTATGTCCAGAAACTTTTCCCCACTCCGGAAATTCAATGGAAGAAGGCAAGAAGCAAATAATTGCGCTAGAACGTATAGAGGAAATTTAGGCTATGTTTGGATTATGATTTATTTGAGAAATTTTGTATTAGAATGTGTGAAAATTTTGATAGACATTTTCTTTTTGTAGAAAAGGTATTTTGGATGGAAGAATAAGAAGAATTTTTTTTTTTAAATTATGTGAGTGAAATTTAAGTTAGAAAATTTGAATTTTAAATTTTGAAATAAAAATATATTTAAATATATTATTTTTATTTAAGAAAAATCAAACTTTTTGTAAATAAAATCAAGATCCAAGCATAGCCTAATTTTCCGTGGCCATTCCTCCATGATTTTCCTAATGGGATGTCCCACAAAGAAAGGAGAGCAGACTCACCACTATCAATTTGCCTGGCAAACTGGAAATTGGACCAGCCAATTTGCTTGGCAAGGAAGAAAAGGAGTAAGAAAAATTAACCCAACGAGAAAAACATTCTGCCAATTCGCTTAACAAGAAAATAAGGGCCAAGAACAAGGAAATGAATGGACCAAGTGCCCACTAGGAACAGGAATATCAGCCTGAAGTCTGCTATGGAGTATGGACCAGGCTAATGTGCTTATTGTAGTTTTTAAAATTTCGATTCCATCTGATCTCATGATTATATGATTTAAATTTAAGAAAATGATTTCGATTCTAATTATAATTTTATTTTTATTATATGAATAAAATATAATTAAATTTACTTTAAAAAAATTTATATTTAAGTAAAATTTAAATTTATCATTATATAAATAATTTAATTAATTTAATCATATTTTTATTTATTTTTAAGAATAAATAAATAAATTAGATATAAATACCTTTTGATTGTGATAATAACTAAAATATTGAGAAAATTATATAAAATATTATAAGAAATAAAAATTGAAATAAAATAATTTAATTATAAACTATACATAAATTTTCTATATATCTATTCATATATTGATTAATATTTTTTTAAAAAATAATTTATAAATTATATTTTCTCAAATTTACTAGAATTTTATGACGATCCAATCTCATGATTCAATCATACTATGCTAAATCAATTTTGTGTAAAATTCTGATCCTACAAACTATGGTAGACATTGATCATATTTGATTTAGAAACTAAATTTTTATTGTATCTTTGTTCTTTTTGTTATTTAACTTTTTATTTTATTTTATGCCTCTATATTTCTTTTCAAAATAGTTAACAATGAATATACTTTAATGCTAAAGGATCAAGAGATTCTGTTTTATTTTATGTCTTTAACTAAGCCATACATTTATAAATAATTCCAAGCGAAAGACGTGATCAATTTAATTGGAAACCAGTCAAAGGATGGAAATTTTTGAGATAGAAAATGTAATAGATTGAAAATATTATTTTAATGTTAAGGACAAAAAAGATTGTAAAGGACCAAAAATATCATTTTAAAATATGAGAGACCAAAAAATTATATGACTAAATATAAAGAATTATTTTTGAGATTTAACAATTTGAAAGTCAATAGTGCGAGAGATTTAAAAAGATGAATTAATAAGAGACAGACTTCTAGTCAAGGGATTAATTTCAATAACCAAGAGATTGGTTATTTCCCTTAGAGATAAACACACTAAATACAATATTGAAATTTAATTTATCAATATTATTAACAACTAGAGAAGTGTTATGAATCATGTAAATTATGGATGTCCATCTATACAACTTTCCACTTGCCTATGAAAGTAACTCCACTATCCAAGGGGAAGTCTTGAAGACATGTAACACCCAACCCTTGAAATACCCCACCTTGTAACTTGTGACCTTTAGGACCATGATGTGGATAGATGAAACCTTTAGGTTTTTTGTAACCTACATATCATGATGAACCTTAAACCTATATAAATAGAGGTTTAGTGGAAGTATGAAGTAGAAGAAAAGATAGAAAATTTTCACTACAATTTGTGTTCTTTACATTTCTTCTTTGTCTTACTTTCATACTATTATTCTATTGACTAATCTATTACATTTTATAATTGTAGTAGTAATACTACTTAGTAGTATTTTTATAACATGTTATTAGCACGAATCTCTAGCCAATTTCCTTCCATTCCTTCGGGTAAGTTAGTTGAGATTTATTTATTTTGTCTATTAGTTATATTTATCACTATGAATAACCTTGCAAAGCTTGAGTTTGTTGCACTTGATATTATTGGAAAGAATTACTTGTTATGGGTGCTAGATGCTGAAATTCATCTAGATGCAAATGGTCTTGGAGAGACTATCAAAGAAAAGAGTAAGCCACAAATCAAGAAAAGGCCAAAGCGATGATTTTTCTCCGTCACCACCTTGATGAAGGGTTGAAAAGTGAATATCTGACAGTTAATGATCCCTTCATCCTGTGGAGTAGTTTGAAAGAAATGTATAAACATCAAAAAAACGGTCATTCTTCCAAAAGCTCACTATGATTGGATGCACTTGCACTTGCACTTCCAAGATTTCAAAATTGTAAGTGAGTATAATTCAGCAATTTTCATAATCAGTTTACAATTGAAATTATGTGGAGAAAAAGTTACTGATTAGGATATGCTAGAGAAAACATTCTCCACCTTGCACGCATCTAATGTGCTCGTGCAGCAGCAATATCATGAAAATGGTTTTAGAAAATATTCTGAACTGATTTCTTGTCTTCTTGTTGCTGAACAAAATAATGAGATTTTGTTAAAAAATCATGAAGCCCGCCCAACTGGTGCTGCTCCATTTCCTGAAGCAAATGTGACAGCCCTGCAATCTAATCGTGGGCGTGAGCGTAGTTGTGACCATAGACATGGTCATGGTCATAATAACTATGGTGGTCATACCAAAAATGCTACTCATCATCAAAAGTGAGAGAGTAATGATGAGAAAAATGGAGACGAAAAAAAAAGTAGATAATAAGTACTATCGCTATGGCATGAAAAGCCATTAGTCTTGTACCTGTCGTATGCCAAAACATTTTGCTGATCTCTATCAAGAATCATTAAAAAATAAAGAAAAAAAGATAGAGATGAATTTTATTAGTGATGATGTTAATTATGACCTTGGTCTTAGTGACAATGGCTTTACTGATTTTACTTCTTTAGATGTTGTTGATTTTTTTGTCAATCACCCTGAAGGTGATACTAGTCACTAGTGATGGAAATGTCCAAGAAAAATGGACGTTTCAAAGCTAAATAACAAAGAATTATGTCTTGTAGATAGTACAACAACACACTCCATTTTGAAGGATAAGAAATATTTTTCTTGTCTAATTAGGACAAAAAGCCCATGTTAGTACTATATGTGGTAGTGCAAAACTAATTGAAGGCTCTGGAAGAACAATTATAATTTTGCCTGGAGGAACAAAATTTTGTATTGATGATGCATTATATTCATCAAAGTCTTAAAGGAATTTGTTGAGTTTTAAAGATATCCACCGAAATGGATATCATATTGAGGCTACAAATGAAGGTAATAATGAATACTCGTATATTACAAGTATTTCTTCTAAAAAGTTGTATTGGAAAAATTAACTTCTTATTCCTCTAGGTTGTACTACACATATATTTCTACGGTTGAAATATATGCAACAGTAAATCAGAAGTTTAGTAATTATGATGATTTTTTCGTTTGGCATGACCGGTTGGGCTATTCTAGTTCTATAATGATACAAAAAATAATAGAGAATTCGTGTGGTCATTTTTTGAAGAGCCAGAAGATTTTTCAATCCTATGAATTCTTATGTGCTGCTTGTTCTCAAGGCAAGTTAATTATAAGGACATCACCAATGAAAATTAAAACCAAATATCCCGTATTTTTGGAATGCATACATGGGGATATATGTGAGCCTATTCAGCCACCTTGTGGACCATTTCGATATTTTATGGTTTTAATTGATGCATCAACGAGATGGTCACATTTATGCTTATTATCAACTCGCAACTTGGCGTTTGTGAGATTGTTGGGAGAATTAATTCGGTTACGCGCTCATTTTCCTAATTATCCCATTAAGACAATACGTCTTGACAATGAAAGTGAATTTACTTCACAAGCTTTTAATGATTATCGTATGTCCGTTGGGATAAGTGTTGAACATCTTGTAGCTTATGTTCATACATAAAACGGTCTAGCAGAATCGTTTATAAAGCGCTTGCAATTAATTGCTCAGCCATTGCTTATGAGAACTAATCTTCCAACTTCTGCTTGGGGACATGCTATTTTGCATGCAATAGCATTGATTCGCATAAGGCCAACAAATTATCATGAACTCTCCTCAGTACAATTGGTTCATGGTCAGGAACCAAACATTTCCCATCTAAGAATTTTTGGAAGTGCGGTTTATGTTCTTATTGCTCCACCACAACGCACTAAGATAGGACCTCAAAGGATGTTGGTTATATATGTTGGGTATGAATCTCCATCAATAATTAAATATCTTGAGCCAATGACTGGAGATTTATTTACATCTCAATTTGCTGACTGTCATTTTGATAAGTCAATTTTCCAACATTAGGGGAAGGCAAAATAAAGCTGGACAAGAAAATTAGTTGGAATGAATTATCATTATCTCATTTTGGTCCTCATACAAAACAATATGAACTGGAAGTTCAAAAAATAATTCATTTGTAAAATTTAGCAAATCAATTGCCAGACGCTTTTATTGACCTAAAGAGAGTTATTAAATCTTATGTCCCGATTGTAAATGCTCCGATTAGAATTGATGTCCCTAAAAGACAAGTGATCATTACAAATGAGTCTAAGGTACGCCTGAAGCGTGGTAGACCAATCAGTTCCAAAGATAAAATTCCTCACAAAAGAAAATGAGCAAATGATTCTGATGGTCAAAAGGAGGAAATTAGAACTCTTGGAGAGTTTCCCAACATGGTTGATGAAAATTTTCCAAAAGAAATTCAGGTACCTGAAAATGTTGATAATCAGGAGATCTCAATTAATTATTCCATGACTGGGGAAAGATGGAACCGATCAAAAATTAACGTTGACGATAAATTTGTCTATACTACAGCAATTGCTATTATGAATGACAATGAGGATCATGAGCCAAGGTCTGTAGAAGAATGTAGACAAAGAGATGATTGGCCAAAATGGAAAGATGCAATTCAAGCTGAATTGAATTCACTAACTAAATGTAAAAGTTTTTGGACCAGTGATATGCACACCAAAAGATGTGCAACCCGTTAGATATAAATGGGTTTTTATGCACAAGAGAAATGAAAAAAATGAAATTGTGCGATATAAGGCACGTCTTGTTGCACAACGTTTTTCACAAAGATTTGGTATTGATTATAATGAGACGTATTCTCCTGTGGTGTATGCAACTATTTTTCGATATTTGCTTAGTCTGGTATCATGTGAAAAAGTTGAAATGCATCTCGTGGATGTCGTTACTGCCTATTTATATGGCTCACTTGATAATGACATCTATATGAAAATCCCTGGAGGATTTAAATTGCCTAAAGGGCATGAACATAGTTCTCGAGATCTTTACTCGATTAAACTATGTAGATCTCTTTATGGTTTGAAACAAGCTGGACGTATGTGGTACAATCGCCTCAGTGAATATTTGATGAAAAAATGCTATAAAAATCATCTGGTATGTCCATGCGTTTTAATAAAGAGATCTAATTTAGGATTTGTCACTATTGCTGTTTATGTTGATGATTTAAATCTTATTAGGACTCCTGAAGAGCTCCAAAAAGCTGTTGATTGTTTAAAGAAAGAATTTGAAATGAAAAATCTAAGAAAGACAAAATTTTGTCTTGGTTTGCAAATTGAACATTTGAAAAATGGTATCTTTCTACATCAGTCAACTTATATAGTTAAAGTGCTTAAAAGGTTTTATATGGATAAAGCACACCCCTTAAACACACCTATAGTTGTAAGGTCACTTGATGTGTATAAAGATTCTTTCCGACCTTGTAAAGGTGATGAAGAATTACTTGGTACAGAAGTACCATATCTTAGTGCTATTGGGGCATTAATGTATCTTACTAGTTATACACGACCAGATATATCATTTACTGTAAATCTACTAGCAAGATATAGTTCTTCACCTACACGAAGACATTGAAATAGTGTTAAACATATATTTTATTACCTTCAAGGTACAATTGATAAGGGTCTTTATTATCCTAAAGCACTCAACTCTGATCTTATAGGTTATACAAATGCTGGATATCTATCAGATCCCCATAATGCCGAGTCACAAACGGGTTATGTTTTCACATGTACTGGTACTGCTATTTCTTGGCGTTCTGTGAAGCAAACTATAACTGCCACTTCTTCTAATCATGCTGAAATATTGGCCATCCATGAAGCAAGTTGGGAGTGTTTTTGGTTAAGATCTATGACTCACCACATTCGAGAGTCATGTGGTTTGCATTTGGACAAGAAAGCTCATATTATTTTATTTGAAGATAATGCTGTATGTATTGCTCAATTGAAGGAGGGATATATCAAAGGTGACAGAACAAAACACATCTCTCTAAAGTTCTTCTTCACACATGATCTCCAAAAGAATTGTGAGATTAATGTTCAACAGATTCGTTCAAGTGATAATCTGGCAGATTTATTTACAAAGCCACTATCGACTTCAACATTTGAAAAGCTAGTTCATAGGATTGGGTTGCGTCGATTGAAAGATATCCAATTATGTGCTCAAGAGGGGAAGTAATCGTATATTGTACTCTTTTTTCCCTTAGCCAAGGTTTTTTCCCGGTGGGTTTTTCTTAGCAAGGTTTTTAACGAGGCAGTGCCACATTTTAAATGTACTCTTTTTTCTTCACTAGGTTTTTATCCTATTGAGTTTTTCCTAGTAAGGTTTTAATGAGGCATTTTTCTTAAAGACAGACATCCAAGGGGAGTGTTATGAATCATGCAAATTGTGGATGTCCATCTATACAACTCTCTACTTGCCCATGAAAGTAACTCCACTATCTAAGGGGAAATCTTGAAGACATGTAACACACAACCCTTGAAATTAGGGGCGGCAGTTTCTAACACGATACGAAAACTCGATACGAAATTGTGAGACAAAATGTGACCTGAACCTAACACAAAAATTCGACACGAAAACAATCGCATTGGTTTAACTTTTATTGCCCTCTATTTTTTTTTTTAATTTGCAATCTTGTTACTTTTTCAAAACACGACACGCGAACCCAAAAGGTGACCTATTGCCACCCCTACTTGAAATAGCCCACATTGTAACTTGTGACCTTTAGGACCATGATGTGGAAAGATAAAACCTTTAGATTTTTTGTAACCTACATATCATGATGAACCCTAAGCATATATAAATAGAGGTTTAGTGGAAGTATGAAGTGAAAGAAAAGATAAAAAAATTTCACTACAAGTTATGCTCTTTACATTTCTTCTTTGTCTTACTTTTATACTATTATTCTATTAACTAATCTACTACATTTTATAATTATAGCAGTATACTACCTAGTGGTATTTTTATAACAAGAAGTCCAATTTTAATTTAGAGGTTGACTACTTTGCAAGGTAATAAAGTTATATCGTTTGCCACAAATATCAAACTAATCAAATAATTATGAATTTGACATTTTAATTGGAAATAGAATTATTTGGATAATTAAATAATAGCCAGTTAGTTAATCAAATAAAATAATCATACTCAAGATCGTGTAGAAAAGAAATAACTGCTTATGAATAAACAATGCCAAATAAATCATAACTTTGCATTAGAGTGCCAAAATTTTTGGTTTTGACACAATTAATTTTAAAATCTCATTTAAAGCTCCTAATACAAAAATATAATCAAAATCAATCAATTACACACTATATCATCAATAATCATATGCATATTAAACTGTCTGTATCATTTTAGGCCAGGGTATTAAAAAGTTCTCCGCAAACTGGAAGGAATCCCAAAACTCATTATCATTTTGCTAAAAAAAAGTTCATATTATCAACGGATACAGATTACTGAAATGCTTTCCATTCTCAGCAAATGAAGGAATACCTGAAAATGGGATGAACAATCATAATCAATTAACAACCTTCAGAATTTGAAAACAAAAGCCTTTCAAAAGCAATCAGTTGCCTTAATCAAAGCAGCCTTGAACTTTGTTTCCATTGCAGAGAAGCTGGAAAGTAGACCGAACCAAAGCCTTTTAAGCACCTTCACTTTTGACTCTCTTGTTTTCCATTTGAGTCTGTAACAAAAAGAATTGAGAGTTTTTCTTTCTTTCTTTTTTTTGCAAGCATGTGAAGTTATTAATGAGATCAGAAGGTATGAAAGAGCTGAAACAGCAAACAGCACATCTACATGTGAATTATAAAACAACTAGAATACAATCTGGTTTCTTTCTCATTCTTTAGCAAAAATTAAACCATTTCTAAACCTTCAGCCATCAATCTTCTTTAAGTGAATCCCAACTTGTTCAAACCCCATTCAAGAACCATTTCCAAGATGCAGATAAAGCTCGGATGTCCACACAGGAATACAGTTGCAAAAAGTGCCGTCTTGTCCCAAACTGATCTGAAAGCCTTTCCCTTTCCAAGATGCAGATAAAGCTCGATTGTCCACACTGGAATACAGTTGCAACAATGGCTGTCTTGACCATAACTGCTCTGAAAGTATATATGAAAGCATATATGAATGTGTTAGGTTATTGAGAGTTGAAATTCTTTTGCCAATGAAAAAAGAGAGGCAGCATCCAGTAAAATGAAATACTTTGATAGACGTCAAAAATTATTTTCACAATGTACAAATGGTTTTGCCACTAAATTCATTTAATAAATAAAAAAGAAAGACACACCTGACAACAAACCAGAAGAACAGAACCCCAATCATCAATGTGACTTCTTCCAACTGCAGTCTTAATCTTCAAATTCTTGCAGAACAAGGATCTTCAAATCTGAATTTCCCAAGTCCATCTGTTCTTCCTGAATTTGTTTGACTAAACTTGTTAGAGACTGACTACAGCCAGAAACTTCAATCGTTTCAAGAGTAAAAGTGTTTTCTAAACAAGATGGAATCTCTTTCAATAATCTACATCTGTGCACTACTAACTTCTGAAGATGGGGAAATTGATCATCGGAAGCAGCTGTCCACTTGACAATCCCCAAGGAAACCAATTTCAAGAATCTAAGTCTGGAGAATTCTCCTTCTTCCATATCCCATATTTTCCCTGAGAAAGAATCGTCTAACTTGAGAATCTCAAGATTCGGCAGTTTTCCAATACTCGAAATTTTACTCCGTAACCGAAATCCAGATAGAGTCAGCTTTTTAAGATTTGCTGGAAAACCAAACTCAAAATCAACAGGTGCCAGGTATGAGCCAAATCGAGACAACCCAAGTGATTCTAGCTGACTCAGAAAGTCAGGTACAACAATCCTGTTACAATTCTCAGTATCATCCCAATTCCAGAAAAGTTTACATTTCAGTTTACGGATGTTTGGAAACTTTTTCATTTGCTTTTCCATGCTCTCCAAAGAAAAATGAATCGCACCTGAACAGCTCTCCAACTCATACAAACCAGAGGAATTCTCAAGATTTTCAGTGGCAAAACTACAACCATGAGAATGCATGCCGACACAAAGATGTCTCAATTTCCTTAGGTTCCACAGAGTTTCAGGAAATGAAACCATGCTGCGTTGTGAATCCACAATAAAAGTTTCCAAGAATGAAAGGTTTCCGATGGATGAAGGGATCATGTCTATCTCACCTTGAACTGCCAAATATCTCAACTGAACAAGAAGTCCAATTTCACTGGGAAATACCGAACCCAAATTAATTTGACCAATATCTAACACACTGAGAAGCTTGAAGATTTGAATAACGAATGAGATATCAAGAACCTTTTGTTTGAACGATTCTGTTTCAGTGAAGAGTAGAGAACGTACACCAGGACAAAATAGCCTCGCCTCCTTGAAATATCTTGACTCAGACTGAATGCTTAACCTCGGTAAGCTTGGTACATTAAATGCTAAAAGCTCATCATACCCACGTAACAGCTGGAAAAAAATTTCTTCTTTGCCTTTTGTCATGCAAAACTCATGTAGCAAATCATGAACTCGGCAAGCTTTGACACCACCTATGGATCCCCTGTTGGCAACCAGAACTAAGCTTCTGCCAATTAAATCCATCAGGTAATCTGTAGCAACATCTTCCATGCACTTTAACTTAGTCTTCTGAACAAATCCTTCAGCAATCCATAACCAGATCAACTTCTTGGTTGAAACCTCTTGGTCTTCAGGAAACATCCCAAAATAAAGAAAGCATGGCTTCAAATAATCTGGTAAATGCTTGTAACTCAGCTCCAATATGCTCATGCATTGTGCTGTAGTAGAAAGGATGCCTGAACTTAAACTTTCCAGGATTTCATTCCAATTCTCTTGCTCCATGTTAGCCAGAAGTCCAGCTACAATGACAATTGTCAGAGGTAATCCCTTACAATTTTCTGCAATTTGCATCCCAAGTTCATATAATTCTGGAGGGCAACCTTTCGCAAGGGGTAACTTCCTTTGCAGTAACTCCCAGCTCTCATTAATGGTGAGTTGACGAAGAAAATGAGGCTCTTCATCAAGCATGGCATGGGGAGCAACATCCTGAAGTCGACTTGTCAAGATAATTCTAATTCCATTAGATTTGTCAGGTAATGACTCTGCCAAGTTATTCCATACTTCAATGTCCCATACGTCATCCAAAAAGATGAGATATCTCCTTCCTAGCAACTGACGTCGGAGCTCTTCAGCTAAATCTTGTTCGGTCATTGCAGAATATCTCTCCGTAACAATATGATTCAGAAGCTCAAGTAGCACTTTCCTTTTGTTGAATACTTGAGAAATGGAACACAATGCACGAACATAAAAATGGTACCTGACTGTATTACAGTGGTAAACTTTTGTGGCTAAGGTTGTTTTACCTTGTCCTGGCATACCCACAATGGCAATGATCCGCAACTGCTCTGATCCTCTTGTAAGCCGATCGGTAATCCAGGTTGACTCATCATCAAAACCTACTAGTTCTTCAATTTTTGGTGCACTGCTTTGTGCGAGTACATGACTAGATTTCTTGGCAACTTTTTTCATTTGGAGATCTTGTATCTTGCCCGAGCTAATCTTTGTGGCATGAGTCTTAATATTATTGATGTCTTCTATGACGGAATCAAATAAATCTGAAAAGGAATTTGAAATATCTCCAACCACTAGGTGGTGAATGAGAGACTCCACCCTGTATGCAACCTCCATAGCACGATTCCAAAGGGTACGGAGTTCCTCCAGTTCAGTTTGCAGATCCACAATTTCCACCAAAATAGATCTTAAGAAGACAAGTTGTTCTTGGATTGTTTGAGCAAAACTTTGGGCATTTGAACCAGCCATACGACTTGTCACGTCCATCAGTTTCTCCAAGAGATAATCGATAAAACCCAACTCATTGGTCCTGCAAAAATTGAAGTTTGATGTTTCTGGATCTTTCTCTTCAACTTGTTTCTGAATATGCTCAATTCTTTCCAACAAATCTTGGAGCTCAATATCTATTTTGATATCTTTCTGATAAAGTGAGAAGATTATGAGTCCAGCATCACATATGAGAACTCCAATGAAATCCTTGATGTTCTCATCAAACTTATTTTGCTGCTTGACGAGAATAGTTCTTGATAATCTTAATCGCTCATGCAGTACTTGCAGTTGATCCTTCACAGAAACCACAGGATAAGTATCCAGTTGTAGCATCTCCCAGAGATTACATACAAGAGAATCAATGAAATCCTTCATTATCATTATAGGATCATCATCCACGTCTGAAATGGGAGAATGTGATTGTGTCGATAATTTTGAGCTAGTCAGAGCTTGAGTGTAAGTTGCATAGATACGAGCATCAATAGGTTTGATCTTCTGCAGTAGTACTGAAATTTCAGGCTGCATTACCTTGCAACACCATTCTTCGTCATGCACTTTATAATTAGACTTAAAAGATAGATGTGCTGCATTAACTGCAACAGCTTCAAGGTGATTCAACAAATCTTCTAATTGTTGGCGCTCAACCCTTCGCAGCGCGGCAAATCGGACAAAACTTTTCAAGAATTTCATCATCTCCACCAAGGATTCCATTACTAAAACTCGATCAAATCTCCCAAAGTAACTGACAATGTACAGTAGATTCTCCAGAACGGAATCGGTGATTTCCATAACTTCATCTGTTGTTGGAGAAACTGATTGCTGCAACAAATCTGTCAAATTGATGTACCATTCTTCTATTTCTTTCTCGAAGGAGTCGATGTCTTCTGTAAATTGCAAAATCTTGTAACTAGCATCCATAGCTAATCCAGCTTCAAAGCTCAGACAATAAGGGTGAATTTCCTGTGCATTTCTGCCAACTAATTCTTCAATCCTTACCCGTAGGGATCCCAGACTACCTTCCTTGTTACTGTTGTTGCCATCAGTGCTCAGATGCGTATCATTGCCGAACTTTCTCACACAGAGAATGAATGTTCTGAGACTCCCTAACCTGGGCACCAGTATCGAAACTAGATGGAACAATGAATTTACTCGTTGGAACTCCAGCAGGCTCAGGCCACCCGATATTTTTGAAACTATGTTGTTGGTCAGCAATTTCAGATCACCGAAGGGAGTATCAATACAAGTAGTAGTGAAGGCCATCTTGATCTTTCTGAAACTTTTCTGGATTCGAATGGCAAAGAAAATGAAGTTTTCTGAAAATCAAAGTGAAGATTAGAAACCAATTTACATGGTGAGGAAACAAAAAGGGTTATTATACAAGTCTTAATCATTATATAGTGACATTAAAGTTGACCCGTGCATGGCTTTCGACCTCATCTCTATGTTTATGTATACGCACGAGTAAATTATAACCAATGAAAATAAATTTAAAAATGAATTTTAATGGTCGACCACGAGATAATGTTTGAATAATTTTGAATATATTTTAAAAATGAATATATTTCGTTACCGAATATTTTGAACGATGCTTTGATGTATTACATGCTTTGATGTTGTCATAAAGTTTATGTCCTTTTTTTCTCAAGTATCCATTAACAGTAGTTGAATTTTCCTGCGGTTCAGAGTCTTCAGACAAAGAACATTTTATTTTCCCAAGTGCCCCACCACCTTGAAAACCATATAAATTCATGCCAACAAAATCTGACCTAGTCAAGTGGGGATGGAATCTTCAATATCTTGAACCTTTTGATCAATGGTTTCCTCGCACACATCAAATTGTTTGTGGACAATGTTGAACAATGGATTGATATTTTGTTCTCGTTGCCTGCTTAAGATTGCCAATATTGTACGCCTTTTTGTACCTTTCATCTATGATAGAACATCTCACCCATAGCCCTTTTACTCCAAAATAACAAGTCAAGGCTCATAAAAGTAAACTAGTTCAATTATTTGCAACAAAAATTTCTTACTAATTATATTTTCTTTATTTATTAGCAAAACAAACTTTAAATCAAATGGGATTTTGAGAATCGAAAGTAATTCAGTCATTACGATTATTATTACTTGTTAAAGAAAAAGAAGTTTGATTCCCGTCTATCCTATTTTTTTTGCAAAAAAATGACATTATTAAACAATTAAGAGCAATTATTTTCACAATAAAAATTGTTAATGAAATTTTTATACTGACTAAGTTGGCATCTATATGGTAAAAATATACAGAATAACCCTTTAATGTCACTATGATCAGTAGGCTTATGATGAAGGTGAGGAAACAGTATATGGGGTAGATGTGAGTCTTATTAAGGCTTTACAGGACATAAAAAAAAATGAAAAACTGGATTTCACTGAACCAAAAATGCTTATTAAGAGAAGAAAAGTTGAAAGAAGAAGCAAATTCAAAGTTTAGAACTAGAAATGCACCATTACTATACTTTTGAGCGAAGAGTTTGATGTTGCCCCTGATTCAATAGATTTGCAACACTTGGGTTTTAACTAGTGGAAAGGTATATTTACTTTAAAAAGAAGAGGAATCCTAGAAGGTATATCCATATTGGAAGGCATCGGAGTTCATACTAGCATAAATGGCCTACGGATAGTTTATTTTTGTGTTTAGATAGTTTATTTTCTGATGCACAATCAATCGTGAATGTTTAATTGACGCCTCTTTCCGGAGTAATTAATTTGCCAGACCAAATTTTTGCATATTTGTTGGTGTATTAAATCAAGTTTATTTATTAAATTATAATTAGATTAAGATTTAGTAATTATTGTTTAAATTAGATTTGAATTGTTTTAAAAAAATAGATTTTGAGTAAGATTTGATTATTAAATTCTAATTATTTTTTATTATGGGGTCTATATAAAAGACCCATGAGAATTAATTTTGGTGAAGCTCAGGAAAATAAAAGACAGACTTTAAGAAAAATAAAGCTGTAAGGAGTATGAGATTTTTATTACTGTTTGTATTTTGAAGTATAGGGTTTTTTCTTATTTTATCGTTAACTTTCAAATAAATTGTTTTTGTTGTTTTTCCACTGCATGATTATTATATGTAAGATTTTTACATCCTACATTTGGTATTAAAGTTAGTAATATTAAATTGTTAGCTTCTTGATCCTGATGATTTTTTAGCAAGGGAGGCTAAAAGTTGTTTGTTGGTCATAGATAATTGGAACATAACATGTATTGTTCCAAAACTTAAGAGAAAGTAAAATTATAAATTTTGGAGGATTTAGATGGAAACACACTTTCGAGCATATGATTTGCTCCCGTTCATTCAAAATGAGGTACTAGATAATTAATGTCAATGCCGAAACTAAAAGGAAACATATTGATAGCTTGATATTTTTAGTAATTTTTATCCCTAAAACTTAGAGATTTTAATTCAATTTAGTAGATTTTACTATGAAGTTAGTGTAGTTTTTACATTTGGTAGGATTGTTAACTAGTAAATAAGTTGTTAGAAATATTAACTAATTAGGAAGATTTTTTGCAAGATTTGTTGAGAAAATAAGATTTAGTTGTTGCAAGTTATGCTACAGTTTGAGTTTTCAAGACATAGCTAAGTTGGTTATTGCATAAGTCTTTGTTTCACAAAACTATGCCACGGTTTGAACTTCCAAGACATAGCATGCTGTGCTGAACAAAATGCTGTTACATGACTTTGTCAAAGATATTTTTGTTGCTGACTCCATCAAAGAAAGAGATAGAATTTTGACTAAATCTTGCAGCTGAGATTTTCTGCTCCAACAAGAGGATTAATGGTGGTTTCTTTGTTAAGATTCAAGGAGAAAATCAAGGAGTAAAGCAAGGAGCAAACATTTATAAATTCTTGAGAGCTTTTGGCAGCAAAGGGAAGATTGGATGTTTTTAGCATTAAAGCAAATTTTAGATATCAAATTTTTAGTAGCCTAGCAAAAACCTTTAGAGAAGATTTAGCACTTGTTTCATTTCGGAAGTTGTTTCTATTTTTACATCCCCTCCTTCCTCACTTTCCACCTCTTCTTCCGCTTGTGAGGTTTCTTTCAGTTTCTTAGTAAGAATGGGGGGCGGTATTCTTCCTAAATAGTAGATACAGGTAATAAATAAGAGAATACTAAAGATCCGATCCATAAAATTTCTCAATTCTGACACAAGGTAATTATTAGATCGAATGTACTTATTGATCTAATAGAATGATTTTGCTGTATCCAGACTAATACCAATCCAAGCCATTTCATGAATAAAATGTGACCAATTAACGAACCAACAACACTACTTGTTACAAATATACAGACCAACCAATTGGGAGAGAATCAATAGATTCCTTTTCGGGAGCGATTCATCCTTTCCGAACGCAGCATACAACTCTCCGTTGTACTGCACTCTCCAAGTGTGCTTGTTCCCCCCTCCCCTTTTCTTACCTTGACAAGTCTTTGTAAAATAACTCTGATGAGAAGAAAAAAAAAGGCGTTAAGAGACCCCTCCTAGCCTAACCCTAGACACTCTAAGATCCTTTTTCAAACTTGTTCTCATTTCGAGTCCATGGATTTTCCTTCCTTTTCTTTTGCCGCATTTCTATCAAAGGGTTGAAGGGAGATAGTGCATCAAGCTGTTCGCAAGGGCCAACTTGATCCTCTTCCCCAGGGATCTCAGATGAAAGAACCCTGGGAGAGCTGCCACCTCCAACTACCGTTCATGTATGATCCATACTAATCCTTTTCTTAATTGTTCACTTTGTAGAATGTTTAATTTTCATGAAATTCTATTTTAAGCATTATGTCTAGCTAGATTTCTTCAACTCTAGGAACTAGGATATAACCTTTGAAGTTTTTCTTTAACTTAATCAAATCGACTTGATTCTTTTTCACTTTTCAAAATCCATTGTTCTTGTTTTACATTGCTGGTAAGAACTTGATCAATTCTTGCATGACTTAAGTGCTGGATGATGAAACGAGAGTTGAAATTCAACATTAGTTGGTAGGAACATTGGCTATGAATGCGGAGCTATGAGAGTATAACACAACATAGTAGCCTTAAATTCTTGAGTGCTTTAATATATTTGTGTTAATTTTGTAGACATGAGAGTGAGCACATAATTGCACGAATAAGAGAGATACACCTTGAGGGAGGGTACTCTTAATTGAGTGAATAGCTGTGAGAAAAGTGAAAGCCAAAAGGAACCAAACTAGTGCAGATTAAATTCATTGAGTCTTCATTTGGTGAAATCCAAGTTCCTAAAGGTTTTTAATCATTTGAATTTTCCTTATTTTTCCTAAATATTTTGTTCTATGTCAACAAACTATTTCTTCACTAAATAAGTTTTGAGAGTGATCCAAATAGTGAGAGAGTTTCTATCAAGTTGGTATTTGACAACCTCCCTGTGAGATGATTCTAGACTAGCTCTATACTACGAGCTATGATCCTTTAATTTGAAGGTATTGAAGGTGAGAAAGTCCTACATCACATATATTGGACCTTATATCAAATTCATCGAGCAGTTGATATGTCAATTTTTTCATAAAATTTGTACTACTAAAACTACCCAAGTATGAGATATATTGGAAAGAGCATATATTGGCATAGATCAAGTTCGAAAAAATAATGTATTATTATTGAAGAGAAAATTTGAGTTGTGTGCTATGGAAAAATCTGAAAAAAAAAAAGAACTATTTTTCTCATTTGCTGGATATTGAAAACAAGATGGAATTTAATAGGTATATTCTTAATGATGAATTCTTTGTGGAAAAGGTTCTCAATTCTCTATTTTTGAAATTTGATTATATTGTAATAATTATATTGAAAACTAAAGATTTATCAACTTTGAGTATTAAAAAATTACAGAGTTCATTAATTCTTCGTGAACAAAGAATTGATGGGAAACTTGTATTAGAAAACAAGCTACTAGAACAAATATCAAAACCTCAAAATACTACAATAATTGAGGAAGGAAATATTTTCAATTTGGAGTAAGAAAATATTTTAGAAGTCTTCACAGAGGTTAAATTTTGATAGTTTTCACAATCCATCCTTTCAAAATTTAAGTGAGGGACAAGATTAACTATCAATGGCTGAGAGCATCAATGGATGCGGATGACTAACATGATGGACCATGGTTGCTTTCTCTCCATTTGAAATTGCTCAATTTATGTTCTCAGTAAATCCTAGAAACTAAGAGAACTAGGCCGAACAATCATGATCAATCAATAACATTTTAGTGTAAACAAGAAAAAAAATTGCGTGAAAAACATACAAAACATGGAAAGAGCAGTCCAAGTAGTTATTACCTTAACTTGCAGTCATGACCTTGTTTCCATAGATAAGCCACAAGCAGACAAAATCAAATTCCCTTAGGCAATCTTCAATCCATTTTCCTTTTTGTTTTTTGGCTTTTGACTCGAGTCCCTAATGGAAAAATTGAGAGTTGAAATACATTTGAACATGAAAAACATTCTTAATTTACACTAAAAACCAATGCAATCGGGACTTTATATTTTTGTTTTGGTTTTGGTTATGCAAAACTGTTCCAAAGGAAAATTATTTTATCATTTATATAGTTTTGATACTCCAACTCCTCATCATCCAAACAAATCCATTTTCCCCTTTTTTTTGGTCCATATTTGTAGCACATATGGATTGCTACTAATCGTAGAATTGGATTGAACTTGAAAACAATTAGTTCTTTGGTTTAAAATTCATCCCAAAACTACTTGATACTTTGAAAATTATTATGCTTTGTCACGCAGCTAGTTATAATTTTTTTCCCATTCTAGAAAGAGTATTGAATAATCTAGGTGTGGAAATTATATAATTTTAGTTATTCTAATCGTATACGGTAAGATATAGAGTATTAATTATTGGAATTCACATTATCAATAATTCACCAAAATATTATAATACATATACATTTAATTTACTCCCACATATTCAATGTGAAATCAGAATATTACGAATATATATGATTAGGTTATGATTTGAATCTAATGATGACGTAGAATTTGATGGGAACATGAACTAACATAATAATAATAATAATAATGTATTTATTATTTCTATTAGTATATATTTTTTGTTTTGGTCAAAAAAGGTACAATTAGTGATATAATATCATTCCTTTAAGAACAAATAAAAAGTGTTAATAACAAAAAGTTCTTAAATTGATGAAATCTGAAATGGTAGTGCAAAACTTGGTCAAACAGGTTGACTCAAAGAAAACATTGTAATGCAAGTGATGGCTTCCATCTTCAAGCCTCTTTTGCTTTGCCACCAAACCAAGTTAATGAAAAATTTTACTCCATGGTAGCTCACGGCAAAGACAGGTAATTAGCATTTCATTTTTGCGTTACAACTTTGGATTGCATGAAGATGAATAAATTTACTTAAAACTTGTAAAGATCAATTTAGGGGGTCTTTGATTTACCTCAAATGAAACATCTAACGAATTCATGCATTGCTCTGTCTTACAAGTTTTGCCTCAACTCATCATCCAACCGTCTTGCTCCAGAGTATTGATAATATAGCAATAAAGCCCGTTGTCTATGATGCTGGTCCATCTTTTCAAGCACGAAAAACTAAAAAATTATTAGGAAAAGTTAGTGGAAGGATTGGAAATTAATACTTTATTTGTCCCCAATATTTGAGTTTAAAAATGAAATTATATAGCTTATTTTAAGTTATTATGTAGTATTTCTATAGTTCTAAAACAAGAGTTCATTTTTGGATAGGTAGCCTAAAGATGAATTTGATCCAATGTTTTATTTTTGTCATAATTGCTCATGAATCGATATTGATTTTTTTTTCCCAGTAATTTAATAATTTTGTTTATAAATATTGCATATTTGATTCCATCCATAAATCGATTTTCTTTTGCATGAGTTAAGAATAATGGTTCTTACTGTTCATATATTAATTTTTTTTTAATTACAAAATAAAATATATTTACTACACCAATAAGAGTATAATTTTTCATTTTTGGATATCCATATATAGGTATTATTAGTAATGCTATTGGTTTAATATTGGAAAACTATGGGAGTGGAAGAATTGCTAAGTGGTTCCAACTTCCAACGTTGATTTAATAGTACGGAGTACTAACTGAGAAGGGCACTGCGCCTTTTATTGCACTGAAGATTGAGCGCCTTGTTTCTTTGTTCAGGATGCTGAAATTTCTAACTTTTGGGACGTCTAAACCATTCAAGAGATATGGGCTACTTCTGACTATGAAACTGAACCAAAAGAATGAAACAACAATCATAATTATAACTGAACCAAAAGATTTGCAGGTACAGAAGAACTGAAACAGCAAACAAGCACATCTACAAGTGAATGCTAAAGGTTTCACAATACAATCTGGTTTCTTCTTTTCCACTCAAGCAAAAGTTAATCCATTTCTAAAGCTTCAGCCAACAATCTCCCTTAAGAGATCACCAACAGGTTCGAATCCCATTCTGGAACCATTTCCCAATAGATCTTCTGCCTTTTAAATCCTTTCCAAGATGCAGATATTGCTCCAACTGCAACAAGGGCTGCCTTGACCATAACTGAACTGAAAGTTTCACACGAATGTGTTGGGTTATCGAGAGTTGAAATACTTTTGATAAAAGAGAGGCAGCATCCAGTTAAATGAAATACTTTGATAGACTTCAAAAAATAATTTTGACATCATACGAGTGGTTTTTTTACCAATAATTTCATTTAATAAATGAAAGAGAAAGACGCACCTGACAACAAACCAGAAGAATAGAACCCCAGTCATCACCGTCACTTCTTCCAACTCCAGTCTTAATATTCCTATTGACGCGGAACAAGGATTTTCAAATCTGAATTTCCCATATTCATCTGTTCTTCCTGAATTTGTTTGATAAAATTGGTTAGTGAACGACTACATCCAGATACCTCAATCATTTCAAGAGTCAAAGTGTTCTCTAAACAAGATGGAATCTCTTTCAAACGACGACAGGATTGCACTACTAACTTCTGAAGATGGGGAAATTGATCATCGGAAGCAGCTGTCCACTTGACAATACGTAAGGAAGCCAATTTCAAGAATCTAAGTCTCGAGAATTCTCCTTCTTCCATATTCCATATTTTACCTCTGAAAGAATCCTTGTCTAACTTGAGAACCTCAAGATTCGGCAGTTTTCCAATGCTCGAAATTTTACTCCAGGGTAACCGAAATTCAGATAGAGTCAGCTTTTTAAGATTTGCTGGCAAACCAAATTCAAAGTCAACAGGCGCCACGTATGGAACAAATCGAGACAACCCAAGTGATTCTAGCTGACTCAGAAAGTCAGGTACAACAATACTGTTACAATTCTCAATATCAACCCAATTCCTAACAAGTTTACAATTCAGTTTACGGATGTTTGGAAACTTTTTCATTTGCTTTTCCATGCTCCCCAAAGAAAAAATCGCACCTGAACAGCTCTCCAACTCATACAAACCAGAGGAATTCTCAAGATTTTCAATGGCAAAACGAAAACCATGATCAGTGTTAGGGCGCACACCTACGCAAATATGTCTCAATTTCCTCAGATTCCAAAGAGTATCGGGAAATGAAACCATGTTGGCTAGTGAATCCACAATAAAAGTTTCCAGGTACAAAAGGTTTCCGATGGATGCAGGGATCATGTCTATGTGGCCTTGAACTGCCAAATATCTCAACTGAACAAGAAGCCCAATTTCAATGGGAAATACAGAACCGAAATTAATTTGGCCAATATCTAACACACTGAGAAGCTTGAAGATGTGAATAACGAATGAGATATCAAGAACCTTGTTTTCGAGCCATTCTGTTTCAGTGAAAAAGAGTAGAGAACGCACACCAGGACAAAATAGCCTCGCCTCCTTGAAATGTCTTGACTCGGACTGAATGCTTAACCTACGTAAACTGTGTGGTGCATTAAATGCTAAAAGCTCGTCATACCCACGTAACGGTTGGAAAAATTTTTCTTCTTTGGCTTTTGTCATGCAAAACTCATGTAGCAAATCATGAACTCGACAAGCTTTGACACCACCTATGGATCTCATGTTGGCAACCAGAACTAAGCTTCTGCCAATTAAATCCATCAGGTAATCTCTAGCAACATCTTCTATGCACTTTAACTTAGTCTTCGGAACAAATCCTTCAGCGATCCATAACCAGATCAACTTCTTGGTTGAAACCTCTTGGTCTTCAGGAAACATCCCAAAATAAAGAAAGCATGGCTTCAAATAATCTGGTAAATGCTTGTAACTCAGCTCCAATATATTCATGCATTGCGCTGTAGTAGAAAGGATGCCTGAACTTAAACTTTCCAGGATTTCATTCCAATTCTCTTGCTCTATGTTAGCTAGAAGTCCAGCTACAATGACAATTGTTAGAGGTAATCCCTTACAATTTGCTGCAATTTGCATTCCAAGTTCATATAACTCTGGAGGGCAACCTTTCCCAGGGAATAACTTCCTTTGCAGTAACTCCCAGCTCTCATTAATGATGAATTGACGAAGAAAATGAGGCTCCTCGTCAAGCATGGCATGAGGTGCAACATCCTGAAGTCGGCTTGTCAAGATAATTCTACTTCCATTAGAATCGTCAGGTAATGACTCTGCCAAGCTATTCCATACTTGAATGTCCCATACATCATCCAAAAGGATGAGATATCTATTTCCTTTCAAATGACGTCGGAGCTCTTCAGCTAAATCTTGTTCAGTTATTGCAAAATATCTCTCCGGAAGCTGTGTAACAATATGATTGAGAAGCTCAAGTAACACTTTCCTTTTGTCGAATACTTGAGAAATGGAACACAACGCGCGAACATGAAAATGGTACCTGACTGCATTACAGTGGTAAACTTTTGTGGCTAAGGAAGTTTTACCTTGTCCTGGCATACCCACAATGGCAATGATCCGCAACTGCTCTGATCCTCTTGTAAGCCGATCAGTAATCCATGTTGACTCATCATCAAAACCTACAACTTCGTCGATTTTTGGTGCACTGCTTTGTATGGGTACATGACTAGATTTCTTGATAACTTTGTTCGTTTTGACATCTTGTCTCTTGCCCTTGATAATCTCTGAGGCATCAGTCTTAATATTATCGATGTCTTCCATGATGGAATCAAATAAATCTGAAAAAGAATTTGAAACATCTCCAACCACTAAGTGGTCAATGAGAGACTCCACCCTGTATGCAACCTTCATAGCACGATTCCAAAGGGTACGGAGTTCCTCCAGTTCAGTGTGCTGATCCACAATTTCCACCAAACTAGATCTTAAGAAGACAAGTTGTTCTTGGATTGTTTGAGCAAAACGTTGGGCATTTGAAGCCGCCTTGCTACTCCACACGTTCTTTAGGTTTTCTACGAGATAATCGACAAAACCCAACTCATTGGTCCTGCAAAAGTTAAAGTTTGATGTTTGTGGATCTTTCCCTTCAACTTGTTTCTGAATATGCTCAATTCTTTCCATCAAATTTTGGAGCTCAGTACCTATTTTGATATTTTTCTGATAAAGTGAGAAGATTATGAGTCCAGCATCACATATCAGAACTCCAACGAAATCCTTCATATTTTCATCAAACTTGTTTTGCTGCTTAACGAGAATAGTTCTCGATAATTTTAATCCCTCATGCAGTACTTGCAGTTGATCCTTCACAGAAACCACATGATAAGTATCCATTTGTAGTATCTCCCATAGATTAGATACAAGAGAATCAATGAAATCCTTCATTATCATTATAGGATCATCATCCACGTCTGAAATGGGAGCATGTAATTGTGTCGATAATTTTGAGCTAGTCAGAGCTTGAGTGTAGGTCGCATAGATACTAGCATCAATAGGTTTGATCTTCCGCAGTAGTACTGGAATTTCAAGCTGCATTACATTGCAACACCATTCTTTGTCATAATCTTTATATTGATACTTAAAAGATAGATGTGCTGCATTAACTGCAACGGCTTCAATGTGATTCAACAAATCTTGTAATTGTTGGCGCTCAACCCTTCGCAGCGTGGCAAAGCGGACAAAACTTTTCAAGAATTTCATCATCTCCGCCAAGGATTCCATTACGAAAACTCGTTCATATCCCCCAAAGTATCTGAGAAAATCCACTAGATTCTCGAGAACGGAATTGGTGATTTCATTTCCATAACTTCATCTGTTGTTGGAGAAACTGATTGCTGCAACAAATCTGTCAAATTGATGTACCATTCTTCTATTTCTTTCTTGAACGATTTGATGTCGCGTGTAAATTGTCGAATCTTGAGAGAAGCATCACCTGCTAATCCAGCTTCAAAGCTCAGACAATAAGGGTGAATTTCCTTTGCATTTCTGCCAACCGCTTCTTCAATCCTTGCCAGTAGAGATCCCAGACTACCTCCCTTGTTAGTGTTGCTGCCATCAGTCCTCACATGCATATCATTGCCCAACTTTCTCACACAGAGAATAAATGTTCTGAGATTCCGTAAGCGGCGCAGCAGCTCCGGAACTTCAGTACTCATGAAACGTACAACTAAGAACTCCGGCAACGTCAGACCATCCAAGATGCTTGAAGATATGTTATAAAGCAACTTCAGATCACCCATGGTGGTATCAATACAAGTGGTAACGAAGGCCATCTTGATCGCTCTGAAACTTTTCTGGATTCGAATGGCAAAGAAGATGAGGTCTTCTGAAAATCAAAGTGAAGATTAGAAACCAATTTAAATGGTGATCTAGGATATTTTGCTGGAAAGTACCCAAAAAACAAGAGTGATCCGGTGTATATAGAATCAGTAGGTTTACGATGAAGGTGAGGAAACAGTATTTGGGATAGATGTGAGTCTTATCAAGGCTTTACAGGATATAAAAAAAAATGAAAAACTGGATTGCACTGACCCAAAAATGCTTACCAAGAGAAGAAAAGTTGAAAGAAGAAGCAAATTCAAAGTTTAGAACTAGAAATGCACAATTACTATACTTTTCTGGTGCGACCTCTATCTAAGATGAAATATCAATAAATCATCGTCGCATGCAAATGAAAGGAATCCATGTGATTACCCTTTTCCCCTATAATGTGTTCAATCTCTGCCAATCTCATATCAAAAGAAAAGTAGACATAACGACAACCACCACGATATCAATGAAAAGATGATGGAAAGACTCCCTCCCTCTGGATATATATATATATATATATATATATATATATATATATATATTTTATGCATTTTTAGTTATTGTCAGCAAGGAAACATCCAGGAAACTCATCAATCATCACGATTGGTAAGCATGAATCACAACGTCGATGCCATTCAAGGACATGCAACTTGGATTTTTTTAATCTATCTTTTTTTTGGGTGGGTGGCCTCAAACACATACTATTGAGCGAAGAATTTGATGTTGCCCCTGATTCAATAGATTTGCAACACTTGGGTTTTAACTAGTGGAAAGGGAGTTTTTTCCCAGAGTACTACTAAAAAACTCCCCCCTAGAGTTTTTTCCCCTATGTACTACTAAAACACTCCCCTTCAAATTTTACTATCCCTAACTAACTCCCACATAAAACATGACATAAATCAAGTGGTAAATCTAACCCTATTGAATATCCCAAATGTAGTTAAGCTTGACAATTGATTCCTTAGCCAATTGAATGCCAAAAAGAAAAATTTGAAGCTTCCAAGTTTGGCCAAAAGAAGAAAAGAGAGACAAAATCGGCTGGCCCGCACACAAACAAATAATGGACGGCTCTGCCAAAAAAAAAAAAAATTGATGAAGCTTGGCCGCAAACAATCAAGAGAAAAATTGATTTGGCCGAAGATGCTTTGCCCAAAAAAAGGGTGTACAATCATATTAGATTCGGCCGTGACCGCACACTATGGCCAGAGAGTCGCACGGCTGAATCTGTGAACCTATTTGGCATCCAGTCGAAATTCTGGCCATAGCCCAAGGGGTTTTGGTCATGGCTGGTAAGAAAGACACAAAAAAAAATATATATATATATATTTTTAAATTGTAGCATAGGATTGAAAAAAAAAATTTTAATTGATAAAGCTTAGCTCAGAAGAAAAAGACAAAATTGTCACAGAAAGTAAAATTGATTTTTGGAACCAAACTTAGCCAAAATCAAGCGGTATGGAGACTGAATTTTTTAATTTATTTTTAGGATGGAAGCTCCGATATATTCAGAATGCTCTGAATATTCTTTATAAATATGTTAAGTAATATTTTCTCATAATTAGATAATATTTAATTTACTTATATACATATTTTATTCTTGAACGCTTGTACGAAATTATAACATAATATATACACACAAAATACAACTACTCATTTTGTTTTTCTCTCAATTTCCAACAATGTAATCAAAGGGTTGAATAGATGAAATCTGAAATGGTAGTGCAAAACTTGGTCAAACTGCAGGTTAACTTAAAGAAAACATTGTAATACAAGTGATGGTTTCCATCTTCAAACGTCTTTTGCTCTGCCACCAAACCAAGTTAATGAAAAATTTTAGTCTACTGTAACTCACGGCAAGACAGGTAATTAGCATTTCTTTTTTGCGTTACAACTTTGGATTGCATGAAGATGAATAAATTTACTTAAAACTTGTAAAGATCAAATTAGGGACTCTTTGATTTACCTCAAATGAAACATCTAACGAATTCATGCATTGCTCTGTACTACAAATTTTGCCTCCACTCATCATCCAACCGTCTTGCTCCAGAGTTTTGATAATACATCAGTAAAGCCGGTTGTCTATGATGCTGGCCCATCTTTTCAACTTTCAAGCACGAAAAATTCAAAAATTATTAGGAAAAGTTAGTAGAAGAATTGGAAATTAATACTTTATTTGTCCCCAATATTTGAGTTTGAAAATGAAATTATGTAGCTTATTTTAAGTTATTATGTAGTATTTCTATAGTTCTAAAACAAGAGTTCATTTTTGGATAGGTAGCCTAAAGATGAATTTGATCCAATGTTTTATTTTTGTCAAAATTGCTCATGAATCGATATTGATTTTTTTCCCAGTAATTTAATAATTTTGTTTATAAATATTGCATATTTGATTCCATCCATAAATCGATTTTCTTTTGTATGAGTTAAGAATAATGGTTCTTACTGTTCATAAATTAATTTTTTTTTTAATTACAAAATAAAATATATTTACTGCACCAATAAGAGTATAATTTTTCATTTTTGGATATCCATATATAGATATTATTAGTAATGCTATTGGTTTTATACTGGAAAACTATGGGAGTGGAAGAATTGATAAGAAGTGGTTCCAACATTGATTTAATACTACGTACTAACTGAGAAGGGGCATTGTGCCTTTTATTGCACTGAAGATTGAGTGCCTTGTTTCTTTGTTCAGGATGCTGAAATTTCTAACTTTTGGGACGTCTAAACCATTCAAGAGATATGGACTACTTCTAACTATATACGAAACTGAACCAAAAGAATGAAACCACAATCATAATTATATCTGAACCCAAAGATTTGCAGGTACAGAAGAACTGAAACAGCAAACAAGCACATCTACAAGTGAATTATAAAGGTTTCACAACACAATCTGGTTTCTTCTTTTCCACTCAAGCAAAAGTTAATCCATTTCTAAAGCTTCAGCCAACAATCTCCCTTAAGAGATCACCAACAGGTTCGAATCCCATTCAGGAACCATTTCCCAATTGATCTTCTGCCTTTTAAATCCTTTCCAAGATGCAGATATTGCTCCAACTGCAACAAGGGCTGCCTTGACCATAACTGAACTGAAAGCTTCACACGAATGTGTTGGGTTATCGAGAGTTGAAATACTTTTGATAAAAAGAGAGGCAGCAATCAGTTAAATGAAATACTTTGATAGACTTCAAGAAATAAATTTGACATCATACGAGTGGTTTTTTACCAATAATTTCATTTAATAAATGAAAAAGAAAGACGTACCTGACAACAAACCAGAAGAATAGAACCCCAGTCATCACTGTCACTCCTTCCAACTCCAGTCTAAATCTTTCAATTCACGCAGAACGAGGATTTTCAAATCTGAATTTCCCATGTTCATCTGTTCTTCCTGAATTTGGTTGACTGAACTTGTTAGAGAGCGTCTACAGTCAGAGACTTCAATCGTTTCAAGAGTTACAGTGTTTTCTAAACAAGATGGAATCTCTTTCAAAAATTTACACCTGTGCACTACTAACTTCTGAAGATTGGGAAATTGATCATCGGAAGCTGTCCACTTGACAATATCCATGTCAGTCAATTTCAAGAATCTGAGTCTCGAGAATTCTCCTTCTTCCATATCCCATTTTTGGCCAGAGAAGAATACATAGACTAACTTGAGAACCTCAAGATTAGGTAGTTTCCCAATGCTTGAAATTTTACTCCAAGACAACCGAAATTTAGAGAGAGTCAGCTTTTTCAGATTTGCTGGCAAACCAAATTCAAAGTCAAGAGATGCCCTGGGTGGACGCATTACAGACAACACAAGTGATTCTATCTGACTCAGAAAGTCCGGAACGATAATCCGGTTACAATTCTTAGCATCATTCCAATTCTGGAAAAGTTTACATTTCAGTTTACGAACGTTTGGAAACTTTTTCATTTGCTTTTCCATGCTGCTGCAAGAAACAATAGTTACACCCGAACAGCTCTCCAACTCGTACAAATCAGAGAAATTCTCAAGATTTTCAATTGCAAAACTAAAGCCATCAGAACCCGTGTTCACACAAAGATGTCTCAATTTCCTTAGATTCCAGAGTGTATCAGGAAATGAAACCGGCCCGACTAATGAATCCACCACAAAAGTTTCCAAGTATGAAAGATTTCCGATGGATGAAGGGATCTCTCTTATCATACCACGAACTGACAAATATCTCAACTGAGCAAGAAGTTCAATTTCAACGGGGAATACGGAATTGGGAAATAAGGAAAGTAAATGAATTTGACCAATATCTAACACCCTAAGAAGCTTGTGAATAACGAATGAGATATCAAGAGAAGTCATATTATTCAACCCTTTTGTCTCAGTGAAGAAGAGTAGAGAACGTACACGAGGACAAAATAGCCTCGCCTCCCTGAAATGCGTTGGCTCAGACTGAATGCTTAACCTCCGTACGTTACGTGGCGCATTAAATGCTAAAAGCTCATCATACCCACGTAACTGCTTGAAAAAATTTTCTTCTTTGGCTTTTTTCATGCAAAACTCATGTAGCAAATCATGAACTCGGCAAGCTTTGACACCACCTATGGATCTCCTGTTGGCAACCAGAACTAAGCTTCTGCCAATTAAATCCATCAGGTAATCTCTAGCAACATCTTCTATGCACTTTAACTTAGTCTTCCGAACAAATCCTTCAGCAATCCATAACCAGATCAACTTCTTGGTTGAAACCACTTGGTCTTCAGGAAACATCCCAAAATAAAGAAAGCATGGTTTCAAATAATCTGGTAAATGCTTGTAACTCAGCTCCAATGTGTTCATACATTGAGCTGTAGTAGAAAGGATGCCTGACCTTAAACTTTCCAGAATTTCATTCCATTTCTCTTTCTCCAGATTAGCTAGAAGTCCAGCTACAATGACAATTGTCAGAGGTAATCCCTTACAATTTGCTGCAATTTGCATCCCATGATCATCTAATTCTGGAGGCCAACCTATGTCAGGAAATAGCTTCCTTTGAAGTAACTCCAAACTCTCATCAATGGTGAGTTGACGAAGAAAATGAGGGTCTGCATCGAGCATAGCATGTGGAGCAACATTACTAAGTCGACTTGTCAAGATAATTCTGCTTCCATTAGAATCATCAGGAAATGATAATCCCAAGATATTCCATGCTTCAACATCCCACACATCATCCAAAAAGATGAGATATCTCCTTCTTTTCAAACCCTTCCAGAGCTCCTGAGCCAACTCATGTTCATCCATCTCAAAGGATTTATTGGGAACAACATGATTTAAAAGTTCAAGTAACACTTTCTTTTTGTTGAGCACTTGAGAAACAGTTGACCGTGCACGAACATGAAAATGACGCATGACTAAATTATCATTGTAAACTTTTGTGGCTAAGGTTGTCTTGCCTAATCCAGCCATACCCACAATGGCAATGATCCGCAACTGCTGTGATCCTCTTGTAAGCCGATCGGTAATCCTTGTTGACTCATCATCAAAACCTACAACTTCGTCAATTTCTGGTGCACTGCTCTGTGCGGGTACATGACTAGATTTCTTGGTAACTTTGTTCGTTTTGATATCTTGTCTCTTGCCCGTGATAATCTTTGAGGCATCAGTCTTAATATTATCGATGTCTTCCATGATGGAATCATACAACACTGAAAAAGAATTTGAAATATCTTCAACCATTAAGTGGTCAATCAGAAACTCTACTCTCTCTGCTACCTGCAGAACATGATTCCAAAGAGTATGGAGTTCCTCCAGTTCGTTGTGCAGATCCACAATTTCCACCAAAATAGATCTTAAGAAGACAAGTTGTTCTTGGATTTTTTGAGCGAAACTTTGGGCATTTGAACCAGCCATACTGCTTGTCACATCCATCAGGTTTTCTACGAGATAATCGATAAAACCCAACTCATTGGTCCTGCAAAAATTGAAGTTTGATGTTTCTGGATCTTTCTCTTCAACTTGTTTCTGAATATGCTCAATTCTTTCCAACAAATCTTTGAACTCAATATCTATTTTGATATCTTTCTGATAAAGTGAGAAGATTATGAGTCCAGCATCACATATCAGGACTCCAATGGAATCCTTGATGTTCTCATCAAGCTTGTTTAGCTGCTTAGGAAGGATAGTTCTCAAGAATCTTAATCTCCCGTGCAGTACTTGCAGTTGATTCTTCACAGAAACCACAGGAAAAGTATCCATTTGTAATATCTCCCATAGACAAGATACAAGATAACAAATGAAATCCTTCATTATCATTATAGGATCACCATCCACGTCTGAAATGGAAGCATGTAATTGTGTCGATAATTTTGAGCTAGTCAGAGCTTGAGTGTAAGTCGCATAGATACGAGCACCAATAGGTTTGATCTTCCGCAGTAGTACAGAAATTTCAGGCTGCATTACCTTGTAACGCCATTCATTGTCAAACACTTTATATTCACACTTAAAAGATAGATGTGCTGCATTAACTGCAACGGCTTCAATGTGATTCAACAAATCTTGTAATTGTTGGCGCTCAACCCTTCGCAGCGTGGCAAAGCGGACAAAACTTCTCAAGAATTTCATCATCTCCACCAAGGATTCCATAACGAGAACTAGTTTAAATGCCCCAGAGGGACTGCGAATATCCTCTAGATTCTCCAGAACGGAATCGGTGATTTCCATAACTTCATCTGTTGTTGGAGAAACTGATTGCTGCAACAAATCTGTCAAATTGATGTACCATTCTTCTATTTCTTTCTCGAAGGAGTCGATGTCTTCTGTAAATTGCAAAAGCTTGCAAGTAGCATCCATAATTAATCCAGCTTCAAAGGTCAGACAATAAGGGTGAATTTCCTGTGCATTTCTGCCAACCGCTTCTTCAATCCTTACCCGCAGGGATCCCAGACTACCTTCCTTGTTACTGTTGTTGCCATCAGTGCTCAGATTCGTATCATTGCCGAACTTTCTCACACAGAGAATGAATGTTCTGAGACTCCCTAACCTGGCCATCAGTATCGAAACTACATGGAACAATGAATTTACTAGTTGGGCCCCCTGCAGGCTCAGGCCTCCGGATATTTTGAAACTATGTTGTTGGTCAGCAACTTCAGATCACCCAGGGCAGTATCAATACAAGTGGTAGTGAAGGCCATCTTGATCTTTCTGAAACTTTTCTGGATTCGAATGGCAAAGAAAATGAAGTTTTCTGAAAATCAAAGTGAAGATTAGAAACCAATTTACATGGTGAGGAAACAAATTATACAAGTCTTAATCATTATATAGTGACATTAAAGTTGACCCGTGCATGGCTTTCGACCTCATCTCTATGTTTATGTATATGCACGAGTAAATTATAACCAGTGAAAATAAATTTAAAAATAAATTTTGATGGTCGAAATTCGACGACGAGATAATGTTTGAATAAAAATCTTTTTTAGTGAATGTTCTTCATTTTGCGGAAATTTCGTCCAAATTCCCCCTTTTGCTACGAAAGAATTGACAGATATGCAGGTACGTTAAAGAGAGAATCCCGCCCTAAATCTTTTTAATTTTATATATTGTTATCCTTTTCCCTTATTATCCTTTTCCGATTGGAATAACATATAAAAACGTCCCAACTTGACTTATAATCGCTTTAATTTACTTTTCAATTGTAACAACACGATATTTAAATTTTAAAATGTGTAACAATATCCCTGAAAAAAAAAGACAAAAAAGCCTTCGGAGCATATAGTTTAAAATTCTAAAATAAATTTTTAAAAAGACAAAAAAGATAAAATTTAAAGACAAAAATTTAATAAACTTATTTACACTATATAATAAATTTTTTTAAACTAAAAAATAAAATTTAAAGATTAATAAAATTTAGAGACAAAAATGAAAAAAAAATTGAGGTTAAAAAACAAAGTATCTATGAAAAAATTGAGATTGAAAAACAAAGCATCATATAATAATTTTTTATATTTTTGCATTAAAATTTTGTTATAACTTCATTAAATTTTTTCTTTTAAAAAGTTAATAAAAAAATTAAACAATATCAATTTTTTTGTCATTTTTTTCTTTATAGAGGGCTTTTTCGTCTTTTTTTCAGTAGGAGGACATTATTGTTGCACATTTTAAAGTTTAGCTATCGTGTTGTTATAATTGAAAAGTCGGGTCAAAACGATTACAAGCGCCTAAATTCAGAATATTTTAATATATTATCCCTTCCCGTTTTATATCTTTCTTTGATTGCAATAGAAACCATACTCATTAATTTTTGTTTAAAAAGAAGTTGGGGATTTGCATAACTTCAACCACTCACCTCTTGCTTTTAACTAGTGGAAACTTTTTTGATCCTCAAAATAGATGCTTGAATAAGGTTATAAATCCACGATTGCTTGAATAAGGTTATAAATCCATAATTAGGTTTTGTCACACAAATATTATTATGATGAGATCTACCCTATCTATTAGTGCCTCTTTTTTTTTTTAAGAGACTATTAGTGCTTTTTGATCTCACAAGGGATCCCATATTCTTTACTTTGGAGATAGATATTGATAGAGTGTATAATTGCATATTTATTGGATCAATCTTGTGTTTTAATTGATTAAAAGGCTTGTTTATAGGGATATTATTTATTTTTGTGATTATTGGTAAGATGAAGCTTTTTTTCCTAAAGAATGTAGCCTTACAAGACAAGTGGCACAAGAACAAAGAATTGAGGCCACCAAATTCCACAACAAAATGTTGGCCATTAAAGAAAAGCAAAGCCTTGAATTAAGGAAAGCAAAGCCTTGAATTAAGGAAAGCAAAGCCTTGAATTAAAAAAGCAAGCCTTGAATTAAGAAAGAAAAGAAAATTGAAAAGGAAAGCAAAGCCTTGAATTAAGAAAAGAAAGCCTTGAATTAAGGAGCCTTGAAGAAAAGCACAACAAATGTCTTGAATCCTTGCCTTGCAAATAATAACAGGCTTGGAGACATCAAGGCATCCCATTTTTAGGCTTTCCTAGTTCAATAGAGAGAAACAAGGTTTGATTCTCAAGCCACAATTCATCCTTTCATGGAGTGAGCTACGTTAAGAAGGCCGCACGATGACACAAAAATGGCATCATTTGATTTTCTTTGTATTTTCTTTTAATTATGTTTAGCTAAATTTTTATTTTCCAATCAAGTTTAATTAAGGTTTGATTCCAACAATTGTGAGGTTCCGTAATTAATTGTTTTTTTTTTTTTTTATTTATATATTTTCTATGCTTCATTATATTATTGAATTGAATTGTTAGACAAGAGGCCTATTGTTTAATAGTTGAATTCAATATATAGTCATTTAGAATAATTAATCTTTTGTTGATTGTTCTAATTCAAGTGACAAATAACAACATCGAAAGGTAATCAACGCTTTAGATTGTATGTTATGAAAATATATAATCTAGCTTAAATAAACAAAAGTTTTTTTCTTGGTTAGTAATTGGGTCTTTTTGAACCTTAATGCAATTATAGGACATAGGGCAGATCGAAGGTTGTGTTTGTTAATTAGAGAAATAACTCATCAAGGTTATCGAAAGGTTAAAAGTAAGAAAAGATTGGTTGTTAGAGGACGGATCTTCTATAACTATAGCAATTTATTCAAGATAAAAGAATCTTTTTCAATGATCAATTGATGAGGAATCAATAATTAATTAATTCTTGATTGAAACTTCTTCTTATTAATTTTTTATTTTTTTTGTTTAGTTATTTAATTTGTTTAGTTATCTTAATTGATTCTTGCTTAGTTTCATAATTCAAAACCCCCTCTTTATTTTATTTTGTTCAAGGAATAAATCTAACATTCAGGATTCTCTCACCGCTATCTACTAAGCTTAGTCGGCGATTAGGATTATTTTGGTGGTTTACACCCATCGATATGTCTAATACTTAGTCAAAAATCAACATTATTACGAATCGTAACTTACGATGTATTGCATGCTTTGATGTTGTCATAAAGTTTATGTCTTTTTTTCTCAAGTATCCATTAACATGAGTTGAATTTTCTTGCGGGAGGCTAAAAGTTATTTGTTGGCCATATATGATTGGAACATAATATGTGTTGTTCCAAAACTTAAGAAAAGCAAAATTATAAATTTTGGAGGATTTAGATGGAAACATAATTTGGAGCATACGATTTACAGTTCATTCAAAAGAGATACCAGATAATGTCAATGGGGAAATCAAAAGAAATGTATATTTGACCTTATCTCAAATTCATCGAGTAGTTGATATGTCAAATTTTTCATAAAATTTGTTCGGCTCTAACACCCCATCAAGTATGAGATATTTTGAAAAGAGCATGTATTGGCATATATATTTTTGGAAAGAGCATATATTTTTCATAGATCTAGTTCGAAAAAAAATATGTTATTATTGAAGAGAAAATTTGAGTTGTGTGCTATGGAGAAATTTGAAAGGAATGAGAATTATTTTTTCTCATTTGTTGGATATAAAACAAGATGGAATTTAGTAGGTATATTCTTAATGATGAATTCTTTGTGGAAAAGTTCTCAATTCTATATTTTTGAAATTTGATTATATTGTAGCAATTATATTCGAGACTAAAAATTTATCAACTTTGAGTATTGAGTAATTACAAGTTCATTAATTCTTCGTGAACAAAGAATTGATGGGAAACTTGTATTAGAAAACAAGCTACTAGAACAATTTGAACAAATATCAAAACCTCATAATACTATAATAATTGAGAAGGAAAATGTTTCCAATTTGGAGTAAGAAAATATTTCAGAGGTCTTCAATGAGGTTAAATTTTTATAGTTTTCACAATCCATCTATTTTCAAAATTTAAGTGAAGGACAAGATTAGCTATCAATGGCTGAGAGCATGCATCAATGGACCATGGTTGCTCTCTCTCCATTTGAAATTACTCAATTTATGTTCTCAGTAAATCTAGGAAACTAAGAGAACTAAGCTGAACAATCATAATCAATAAATAACATATTAGCGTAAACAAGAAAAAAAAAAAAATTTGCGTGAAAAACAGACAAAACATGGAAAGAGCAGTCCAAGTAGTTATTACCTTAACTTGCAGTCACGACCTTGTTTCCATAGATAAGCCAAAAGCAGACAAAATCAAATTCTCAGCCAATCTTCAATCCATTTTCCTTCTTGTTTTTGGTTTTTGACTCAAGTCCCTAATGGAAAAAGTGAGAGTTGAAATACATTTGACCATGAAAAACATTCTTAATATACACTAAATACCAATGCAATCGGGACTTTATTTTTTCGTTTTGGTTATGCAAAACTGTTCCATTTCAATAGGTTTGATAGTCTAACTCCTCATCATCCAAACAAATCCATTGTCCCCTTTTTTGTCCATATCTGTAGCACATTTGGATTTCTACTAATCCTAGAATTGGATTGAACTTGAAAATAATTAATTCTTTGATTTAAAATTCATCCCAAAACTACTTGATACTATGATCTCACTCAAATCCTCACCATTTCAATCATCGAAGAGTTTGCATTTCAGTTTATGAATGTTTGGAAACATTCTCAGTTGCTTTTCCATGCTGCCCAAAGTAGAAATAACTAAACCAGAAAAGCTCTCCAACTCATGTAAACACAAAGAACTGTCTAGATATTTGGTGGACAAACTAGAACCAGCAGAATATATACCCACTGATATCTGAAAATGTTTAATTTTGTTAGAATCCAGAGATTATCAGGCAGAAACCATCCTTACAATTGCATGAACAATAAAAGTTTCCAAGTTTGAGAGGAAACCTATGGAAAATGGGATGGCTTCCATCTAACCTCCAACTGCCATTTATCTCAACTGTCCAAGAAGCACTATTGAACTTGGGAACTCATAACCTCAATTTATTTGCTCTATATATCCAACACTGTAAGAAATATGAAATGTGAGGGATGAATGAGATATCAATCCAATTTGCTAGAAACATTTTTGTTTGCGGAAAGAATAGTAGAGATTGAACCTGAGGACAAAATAGCCTTGAACCGAAAGCTCATCATATCCTCTGTTTGTGTGAAGAATAGTAGAAATTGAACTCGAGGACAAAATAGCCTTGAATCCTTGAAATGATGAGGCTTAGAGTGAATGCATAACCTGAGTAAGTTGGATGGCTCATCAAAAGCCGAAAGCTCATCATACCCTCTTAATGGACAAAAAGGAAAAAAATTCTTCTTCCGCTTTTGCTATGCAAAATACACGGAGCAAATCATGAATGCGGAAAGCTTTGACACCACCTATGGATCTTTGTTTGACAACCATAACTAAGCTTCTGCTAATGAAATCCATCATGCAATCCATAATCAGATCAACATCTTGGCTTAAACCTCTTGATCTTCTGAAAATATCCCAAAATAAAGAAAACATGGTTTTAAATAATCTCTAACAAATTTATGCACTGCTCTGTACTAGAAATTTTGTCTCCACTCAAACTTTGCAGCACCTCTTTCCAACCCTCTCGCCCAGAGTTGCAAGTCCAGCAACCGCTTGATTAGTGCGATTATAATTACTTTTATGGCCTTCTAAGCATTAAATTGTAATTATTGGCCTACAATACTGTGATTATTTTTGGGCCTTTGTTGTCAGGCCCAAGAACTTAAACGGCGTCGCACAACTAAAGAATATGGAGACAATACGACGTCGTTCCACATAAGTGGTATTGGGCAATTGGGAGTAGACAGAATTGAGGCCTAATTTGATATGTGAAAGAAATTCATGGAGTATGATCCAAAACTTCATGAGTTCTCAATGGGGTGACAAGACAGACAGATCAAATGTATACAAAAATTGGAATCAAACTGGGAGCCTAGATGGATGAACTGATAGATAGGTTGGAGGCTAAGATGGATGCTCATCTGGCAGCCATCGACGTGAAGATCAGGAAATTCCTGGGTACTTGGAACGAAGAGAAATAATTAGGGTGGGAAGATTTGGGTAGTTCCTCTACTCAAGACGCTCCTCCATCTGTTGTTGCAAGAATGCACCAAAGACCTGCTGAGGTTCTTGGACCAGTGCATGTTGCTAATAGGGTGCAACTTGCAGTGGTTTGTTTGACCTTAGCTTGTGAAAGTCTTATGTATTTACTGCTGTTTCCGGTGAGCAAATTGCGTGAGCATAGCTTGGAACAACAAGAAGAGACTTTCCCTTATCATTGGCCAATACTTCTCCTGCTGTTTTTTCATTCAGCATTAATTCTTTAGTAGTTCAATATCTAGGAAATGTTGAAAAACTGTGCCATAGAACAGGACTTTGCCCAAAAATTGGTGGATATCCAACTGTTGGTATTGCATTAGTAGTTATTTTGTCAACAACCATGGCACAGAATCTGATCAAACCCTGGAACAGTGTCTTGAAAAATTTATATGAGGCACGAGATTAGCTATCAATGACTGAGAGCATCAATGGATGGGGATGACTGAAATGATGGACCTTAGTTGTTCTCTGCATTTGAAATTGCTTAATTTATGTTCTCAGTAAATCTAGGAAACTCAGAGAACTAGGCTAACCAATCATGATCAATCAATAACTTTTAGTGTAAACAAGAAAAAAAATTTTGCGTGAAAAACATGCAAAACATTGAAAGAACAGTGCAAATAACTAGTTATTACCTGGATTAACTTGCAGTCATGACCTTGTTTCCATAGAGAAGCCAAAAAGCAGACAAAATCAAATCCACTCAAGCAATCTTCAATTCATTTTCGTCTTTGTTCTTTTGGCTTTTAAATCAAGTCACGAATGGAAGAATTGAGGGTTGAAATACTAGCTCACTCCTGAATACACTTTACTTCTTTCAAACAGAACGCATATTTTACTCATCTCCTTTCGCAAAAGAAAGAGATACTGAGATAACATTAAACAGAGATCTGACCATAAAAATCAAAATAGAAGTAGAAATTTAGATGATACTGGAAGTAAGATTTGGTAAGAACTGGAGATCAGAGTCTGAAGGAACTCAAAATGAAACAGAAAGATGATGAAGTTATTGAGGATGGATATGTATGATTCACAGGTTGTACCTGACAAAGGAACTGAACGGGAAAACCAAAGACAGGATAAAAAAATGGTGTTCTAGTATGTCCAGAAACTTTTCCCACTCCGGAAATTCAAAGGAAGAAGCAAATAATTGCGCAAGAACGTATAGAGAAACTTTACTTTCCGTGGTCCATTCCTCAATGATTTTCATATTACTGGGTGTCCACCATTTTGTTCGTTTCCTAATGGAATGTCCCAGAAAGAAAGAAAAGCAGACTCATCACTATCAACGTTTTATACCATACTACCATTGATGGCTGTCAAAGTCGTTGTCTCCCTGTAAATCTGGTAAACCAAAAGGAAAGCTGGAATTGATCGGCCAATTTGGTTGGCAAGGAAAAGGAAAAAAGGAGTAAGAAAATTAACTAACGAGAAAAGCAAGCGGCCTATTCGCTTGACAAGAAAAAAGGGGGTACCCACCAGGAACAGAAATATTAAACTGGAAGTCCGCTATGGACCCGGCTAATATGCTTATGTGCAGTAGACACTGATCATATGTAAACAGTGGCTTTCCTAATTCAGAATGGTGCGAAAATAGCAAATTCAGATGTCCAAGTATGGGAGAGCCCCTGGATTCCTGGAAGACCATTTTTCAAACCAACCACATTCCCCACTCAGAGAGAAAAGGCAACATGGGTGAGTGAGCTTCTTACAGACAATGGGGAGAGATGGAATGAAGAACTGGTGAGCCGGATCTTTAATCAATCTGATGCCGAAGCAACACTAAGTATACCCCGTCAAAGAGAGAGCCTAGGAGACCATAAAGATAAACTAGTGTGGCAATTGGCCAAAAATGGCAACTACACAGTTCAGTCTGCCTACCAGGAGGCACTCAAGGGACACAAAGAGATATTTCGACAACCAGAGAGCAGCTCAACTAGGGGGGCTGTGAATTTGATTTGGAAGAGAAGCTGGAAGCTGGGCATCAAAGGGAAGCTCAAACACTTCTTATGGAGGTGTTAGCACGGCATCCTACCCACAAAAGACCAGCTATTGAGAAGAGGCATGCAGAATGACCCAATATGCAACATGTGTGGGGAATCTGAGAAGAATCTGGAGCACATCCTTCTACATTGCCCAAGAGCTCAAAAGGTTTGGAAATTGGCCTCGGGAAGGTGTAAGAATCAAGAAGAAGCCGCATCAACTTTCAAACACTGGTGGCTCAGCATTTGCAGCGAGAAGCAGGATTCATATTGGCAAGATAGAGCAGCACTAACAGTATATATCCTCTGGATGCTCTGGAAAACACGAAATTTGTGGATCTTCCAAAGTGAATGGTGTGAGGAAAAGGAAGTGGTAGACCTTGCTCTAGCGGAATGGTTGGAATATTTGGAAGTGAGTAAGATGGCTGGAGAACAACTCTAAGGGAAGTGACTAGGAACAACTTACCAGGTTCAGTGGTCACTCGTAATATTGGTAGGTAACACATAGATTGAGGCAATAACTAACATGGACCGAATATCCAGTTAAAATGACAATTGGACATTCCATCCATTTTAGTTCACTGAGGAGTAAAGGGTTCAAACAGGTTGGTTGTTTTTGCTCCTGTTTGATGATAGCGTTGATACTTCATTCTTTTGGCCTCTTAGGTTTTGTCTATTTTACGAAAAGGAGTTAAACGTATAGCAAATGCAAAGGATAGTGTTATCCTAACTGTTACACTTAGTTTCATCATGAGCTAAGGCGTATTGCCAGTTGGCAAAGCTGTACATGTAACATTTTTGGTATATATCAAGATCGTTTCTTTGGCAAAAGATGTCCTCCTAGATATTTTTAAAGTTTTGTTACAAGAATATCTCTAATCTATTAAATAATCTTAAAAAATATAAATTTGTATTAAATTTGAATTAGTAATCAATTCTAAAATAAAAGTACTAAAAGAACTTATATAAGCAAAAAGCCTTAAATATTCTTAATCATTAGCCATATAATATTACTATAAATAAGTACTGAAAAACTCATATAAGTAAAAATTTCAAATATTCTTGATTATGAGTCGTATAATTATCACTATAAATAAAAACTATAATCCCAATAGTAATAATTAATATTGACATAAAAAAGTAAGTGAATCAATTAAAAATCTGAATTTTAAAAAAATTATTAATAATGATCCAAGACACCTTACTAGAGGAGTGAAGCCTATCAAGAAATAGAGAATTATAATTGTAACGATAGTGATTAATATTGACATAATATAAGTGAGTAGATGGATCAAGTATTTGAATTATGAATTTCAAAAATCATAAATAATGATATAAGACAACTCATTGAATTATAATAATTTTTTTAGCTATATGTTACAACTTTGGTGAAGTGCTCTTCCCAAATAGCGATAGTAGTTTAGATCAAACTATTCAATTGAGTGGTAGTAGTTTGGTTCGTTATTTAACGTTTGCAAATTTTTCAAAGCATTACAAAAGGCACCGATGAGAGTTAAACGCATTGGCGTTTAGTTTTTTTCAACACGTGCGGTTTGAGATCTACATCAAGACCACAAATTAGTTAGTATTTTTAGTATTAGTGTTAGTGTTAGATTTTGTTTCTATGTATTAGGATTTGTCCTACTAGTTAAGCAGATTCGGAATTGTCTTTCATTTCAAGACATAATTTGTATCCATGCGCTTCATATTCGCGGAGTTCACTCCTAGAAATATAGCCATCTCTGCCTTCACGTCAATCTCACGAGCCTCTTATCTATCTTATTGAATCACGGGTGTTTTGTTTTGTCTTATTCTCCTTTTAGGGGTGTTTTGTTTTGTCCTCTTTTGGAGATGTTATTATTTTAATTAGTATTGTTTGTTTTTCGATTTAGTGGGTTTTCCTTCGCTGGAAGGCGCATGTCTTCATGAGTTTGGTTTCATCCAACGCCATGAAACTCCTTCAACCTTTTAAGTTATGTATATTTTGCCAATTTAACTATAAAATATAACTATCGCTTTAGAAAAAAAAAATTCTGTGCTTTTGACATGGTTAGATGACCACTTGGGGTCCTCTTAGATTCCATTCTTATCTAACTTTAGAAAAAGCAAACGTGAGTTTATGAATTTCAAAGGCCAACTAAATAAAGCTAGCCACTTTCTTCTATCCGTGTTTTTTTTTACAATCTTATTTTATTAAACTGTATTGCGTGTAAGCCTTTGAGTATACGCTTCCATAAGAAAAAGCCTTGTACCTTGCAACTTTACCTGAAGAAAATTGGAGGGACCTAAAGATAGCTCCATATGATCATTTGTAACAAATCTTTGTTCCTCTATCTTGAAGAAGAAGCATCATTATCAGTGGAGTCAATGCACTACGCATTCACTGAATTAGTTTAGCTTATACATAAGATATATACCATAAGGAGCTTCTGAACAGTTAATGTATACCATACAAAGAAAATAACAAATAATCCCACCAATTCATAGGATCAGATCATGATAGAGGATTTTTATTAAATTTTGCTCATCTATTCTCTAAACCTTATGAAAATGAACTATGAAATTCGACCCCTTGACTCCTGTCTGAATGTTCTTCTTTAAGCTTTAATTGCAGAGTTGTAATCTGTTGAATAACTATGTGATTTAGTTCCTCTTCCTCTTGCTCTTCTCTTATTTGAACGAGCGGCAATTTATCATCCAGTCCCTGTAAAGGGCAAACATTTCATTTTTCGCACAATAACTTTCGAGATGTGTCTCCAACATGATATTATCAATGTTATAATTCAAGCGCTAGGACCCTCTTTGCAATTCATACAGGATCAGATGCTGGCAGCAAGAGAAGTACAAAACATGAGAAGACAAGCCAAGAGTAAAAGAGTTCCCTGTCACAGATTTTTAAAACACGTAAATAGAAGTAAGAAGTTCTATGGTATGCCTTATGATAACACAAATCAGATAGAAGTAAGCGATAAAATTTTGTAAACTTTCAGCTCTCACAAATCCCAACATTTCCTGTTATCTTGCTGGATAGTTATTAATCAGTAGTGCTGCACGGAATTTTCCTGGCTAATGAACACTTGCACGTAGATTATGAGAAAGAAGTAATGAGTAAAATGAATGTAACACCTGAAAATGTTGAGAAAGATTTAGTATCCAGTGTAGAAGCAAATTGTATATAACCATCACAAATTTTGTATATGCACGAATAATTTTGCAATAGGATTGCACGAAAATGAATACATTTACTTAAAACTAGTAAAGAATCAAATTAAAGATCTTTGATATACCTCAAATGAAACATCTAATGCGTGCAAGTACTATGACTCTTCCATTCCAGATTTATTCTTCATCAGTCCAGCCTGAACCATGAATAAGGACCTTCAAATTTTCATTTCCCATATCTAATTGTGCTTCCTGAATCTGCATTACTAAACTTGCAAGAGACCGTTGGCACCTATACACATCAATCATTATAAGAGTTGAAATGTCCCCTAAAGTAACAGGTACCTCTTCTAAATTCCAACAGTTTCTGAACACTAATTTCTGAAGCCTGGAAAGGAAATCATCACCGGAGACTGTCCACCTGAAAATGTCCAAAATTCCATTTTCAAGAATTTGAGTTTAGGGAATGACTCTTCTTCCATATCCCATATTTCCCCCGAAATGCTCCTGACAGTAACTTGAGAACCTCAAGATTGGGTAGTTTTCCAATAACCGAAACATCAGTCCAGGGCAGTAGGCACTCCGAAAGGGTAAGCTTTCTTAGATTTTGAGGAAAACAAACTCAAAATCATCCACTAAGTTACAAGTGGAGAACACCCTTAGTGATTCTAGTCGACTTAGAAAGTCTAATGCAAGAATTCCACAGCAATCCCATGATTCTGAGAGTTTGCACTTTAGCCTGCGGATACTGGGAAACAAGTGCAATATCTTTTCTGTTTCTTGCCCAATATGAATAGATGCAGTAGAGAAGGTGTCTAGATTATATAAACCAGAGTTCTCATGTATGTCATTTGGTAAAATAAGAACAACACTCTTATTTATATGCAAATGCCTAAGTTTCTTCATATCCCAAATGGTCTCTGGCAAAAAAATGTCATGACTAAATCCTCGATGAGAAAAGTTTCCAAATTCCAAAGTTTGGATACTGAAGATGGGATGAAGTACATGTCACCACAAAGAGCTAAGTACCTCAACTGAACAAGCAGTTCTATTTCACTCGAAACATATCACCAAGATTAATTTTTCCCAAGTCCAAGACCCTAAGAAGTTTGGAGAAGTGAAAAATGAACGAGACATTGGAAGGATCTCTGGCATGCCAGTACTTATCCATGTTAAAGAATAATAGGCTGTGTATGTGGGGCAAAATAACCTTGATCTTCTCAAATGCTCTGGTTCAGAGTAAATGCATAATCGCCAAAGGCTGAGTGGCTCATAAAACATAGAAAGTGCATCAGGCCCTCGTAACGGATGCACAAAATTTTCTTCCTTGGCTTTTGCCATGCAAAACTCATGTACCAAATCATGAATGTAGCAAGTTTTCCTCCACCTCTGGAGCTTTGCTGGCCAGCCATAACTAAGCTCCTACTTCGTAGATCCATCATGTAATGTTCTGCTACATCATCCAAGCTCTTTGTATCAGATTTTAGGACAAATCCTTCAGCAATCCACAACCACATTAACTTGCAATTTGGAACTTCTTGATCTTCTGGGAATAATCCCAAATAAAGGAGGCATGGCTTCAAATGGTCGGGCAAGTGATTGTAGCTCAATTCTAACGTAGACCTGCACTGCTCTGTGCCATAAAGAGTATCTGAACTTAAACTTTCCACCACCTCTGCCCAAAGATGTTGCTCCATAGTTGCGAGAATTCCAGCCACAATGACAATTGAAAAGGGTAATCCTTTACACTTTTTTGCAATTTCCATCCCAAGTTCACATAGTCCGGGTGGGCAATCTTCTTCTCCGAATAACTTCTTCCATAGTAATTCCTGACTCTCACTATCAGTAAGTGAGCGAAGAAAGTGCAGTTTGCTATTAGCTTGCAAAGCCACATTATGATAACGGCTAGTTAATAGAATTCTACTTCCAGTGGAATCGTTTGGAAATATTCTCCCAATGTCATTCCATACTGCAAAATCCCACACGTCATCCAAAATGATGAGATACCTTTTTCTTTTCAAAGGCTTGTACAGCTGTTCACATAAATCATCATCATTCATCTTAGCAAATCGTTCAGGTAGCTTACCCAAAATTCCCTCCAAAATATCAAGCAACACTTTGCGTTTATGATAATGTTGAGATACACAAGACCATGCAATAACATGAAAGTGATAAAGCACTGAAGGATCATTGTAAACCCTTTTGGCTAAAGTAGTCTTGCCCAGACCAGGCATGCCAACAATAGAAACAATGTCTAATTCTGATGTTCCTCTCGTAAGTAGATCAATGACTGTTTCTGCCTCATCATCAAGACCTACCACAACTTCATTGATGATTGGATTGCTAGCTTGAGATAGCACATAACTAGAAGCCTTGTCAGATTTCCCTTCTCCATATTCATTCTTATTATTACCATCAATCTTCAAGGCCTTAATCTTCACAAAATTGATTTTCCTTGATCCTGTCAAGTAGCATCGGACAACAATTAAGGTGATCTCTTATCACTATGGAGTCAATGAAAAGTCTACCTTGTAAACCACATCCATAACGTCACTCCAAGAGCTTGGACCTCCTCATGCTCACTGTCCCGGTCCACAATATCCTGCAGCAAAGACCTTATGAGTATAAGATCATCTTGAATGATTTCAGTTTGATCCTTTGCAAAAGAAATGGAGGAGCCTCACTACTCTGTAGTTCATTCAGGTTTTCAAGGAGCAAATTGATAAATCCTAGAATATTGGTCCTAGGATAATTAAACTTTGTTGTAGCTGGATAATTCTCTGCAACTTCTGACTTGATAACTTTGATAGTTTTCATCAATTTTGATACTGCAAGGCTGATGTCCTTGGCCAAGCCTGCCTCCATTTTGTTAGCAAAAAGTGAGCAAATTATAATCTCTGCCACAGTGACAATATCTCCTACAAGGTTTCTGGTTTGTTCATGTAAATCATCGAACTTCTTATGCTGCTCTCTCAGAATGTTTCTCAAGAAACTGAGTCCCTCATAAAGTAGCTGCATATGATCTTTCACTGAATCCAGAAAATCAGGACTAGAGCATAGTATTTCCCACAAATTACCTCGGACGGAATCAATGAATTCCCCAAAATATGCTCATCAATCTTAGGCTCAGACACATGGATGATCCTGATGATATTGAAACTTTCAGGACTTGTGTATAAGTTTCACGGACGTCTGACTGAACAGGTTTAATCTTTTGCACCAAATCTGAAATCTTTGAATTCATCTCACCAACTCCGATATAAGCATATGCATAATAGAGATGTGCTGCATTAGTAGCGACAACTTCTGTATGAAACATCAGATCTTCCAGTTGCTTATCCTCCACCCTCGCATTCCGGCATAGCAAATCATATTTTGCAAGAATCTAACCTTCTCTTCAAGATCTTCTGCAACTTCTTTCATCTCGTAAGTACGGACATCCCTTATATTGTCAAGAACCGCGTCCAAGAATTCCATAAGTTGACCTCTGATTGGAGCATTGAATTTGGATGAGCACTCCAATAAAGCCACGTAGAATCCATTGATTTCTTCTGCCAAGGACTCTATGGTTTCATGAAATTTAGCCAAAACCTGATTGAAATGGGCATGTGGGATTGTCCATCATCTAATCCAGGAAGGACCGACTTCATTACCTGTACATTTTGGTGAACTACATCTTCAATGTTAAGCAAGAAAGATACCAGACTCACATCCTCCTCATTGTCACTGGATTTCCTGCAGCTGACATGATTGTTCCTCCATTTCCTGGCACGCCTAAGAAAAGTTCTTAGAAATCTTAAGTCCACTTTCAGCATCAAAAGCTCTGAAGATTTGAAGCCCATGTTATCCTCCATCCGCTTCACAAGATCTAAGGCAGCATCAGTACTACAAATCGAGGCCATCTTTTTATCTTACTTCAGATGATAACTAGTTCAGGAGCTGCAAAAGCAACGCAAACTCTTCAAATGAAGTGATTCTCCAACTCTGAATACCTTTCTCACCTCTTTTTCCAAGCGACAGGAGCATTTATGACTTTGTCGAAAATGAGAGAGAGAAAGTTTCCACCATAAATTCCATGGACCACCCAACGTGGAAAATTTTCTTATCAGCAGTGGCACTGTAAAAGATACGAATGTAGTACAACTAGACTTTGTGAGGTAACATGCCAGAGATGACTAAAGTGGCTGACCCTTCAAAATTACGACTGGGATCAAGCAGTTAGACTGTCCGAGATTTTTACAAAATTTGCTTTCTTATTAAATGACTAGTACAAAGTTGAGTTCTCCAAAGTCTTCTTCTTCATGTATGCATATCAAAATATGCCAGATTTTATAAGAGTAATGTCCAATCAAGATTTATGGGGCATTAATATAATGTTGAGGGAATCCATTCTGTAGCCACACTTGACAATTTATATAAGCCTAAAGCTCTTTGACTTCATGTACAGTTGACATTTTATACAAACTTAACTATTAGAGGGTGTCTAGCTGGAGGAAAGGAATAGGAAAGATAATAGATATGATAGTAGTATATAATGCTAGTAGAGTCTTTGATTATAATTTTATTGTTGATTTGTGCTGAGGAATGAGAATGATTACTAATAATGGTAATTGGTTTGTGTTATGGAATAGAAATGATTATAAATTAATTTTAATAATTAATATTAATTAATTAGTTATTATTAGTTAATTTTTATTATAATATTAAATTAATTAATTATTAATAAAAATATTATTAATTAAATTAATGGTAAGTAATTAATTAATATTAGTAAATGAGATTAATTCATATTAATTATAAGTAAATGAATGATTAATTAAATTAATCTTAATTTGTTAATTTATTATTACTTAATAATAATAAGTTAATAATAAATTAATTTATATTAATATTAATTACTTAATTAGTATTAGTTAATTAATTAGTATTAATTATAATAACTAATATGAATTAATTACTTTTAGTTAATTTATTAGTTAGTAATAATTAGTAATTAATTAATATTATCAATTAATTATTTATAAGTTAATTATACATTATTTATAATAATTACTATTAATAAAATGAGATTAATTAATTATTAATTAATTAATAATATTAAGTAAATGAATGATTAATTAAATTAGTCTTGATTAAATAATTTATTATTACTTTTAATAATAATAAGTTAATAATAAATTAATTTATGTTAATTATAATAATTAGTTAATTATAATATATTAATTAATTAATTAGTTAGTATTAATTAATTATTAAATTAATTAAAAAATATAGGTATTCCTTACTTTCCATATCCCCCAATATTGGGGGTATAAGAATTACCCCATATGGGATAATAAAAAATGGACCATTCCATTCTATTCCTTGAACTAAGTAGGAGAAATGAAATGGATTCCATTTCTTCCATTTCATTCCCCACACCAGGCCGTCCCTTAGACTTTTCATATATAAATGGGACTAATGGCTGTCGAGACAAGTTTATACGCTTGGTGTTTGAATTGGTCAATGGTGCCTATAAATTGCTTTGTTTGTTTTCCTTTTTATGTTTTTCAAAGATTCGCTAAAAGTGTGTATGAATTTCATTTAATTTTTATTTTAAAATAAAAATTTGTTAGATAAAAATTATTTTTAAAATGTAACATTTTAAAATGCATTCTATACGAATAAGTATCCTCCAATACATAGCATCACATAATGAGCACCACCTCATCAATGGTTCTAAGCAGTTTTTGAAGGCCAGAAGTAGACTAAAGGTGTTCATCCAATAAAGATTATCATGTTTAAAATAATACTTTTTTTATAAGGCACTTTAACATATAACATTTTTCAAATCTTAATATAACTGTGATCAAAATGAATATTTTGAATAAAAATTGAATAATTTTTATTATCAACAATCACTTTTAAATATAATGATTACATGTTTCTTTGAAATGTTCGTTTCTCCAAAACCACTAAAATACACTCCATTCGTTAGCACAAATATTGTCCTCCTATACTTTTACCTTTTCCCGAAAATTAATTTTTCCCAAAGTGTTCTCATGATTTGGGAAGAATTTTTCAACCATATATGCTAAAGGCAAATATTTATTGACGATGGTTAAGGGTCTTTATTTTTCGTTATTCCCAACTAGATATGCACTTAAACTAGTAAGGATACAAAACTTTAATTTTTAGTACCATAATTTTTTGTTCAACTTCTTTGGCAAATGAGGTAAATAGTGTTGATGTCACCACTTTCAGGGATGCAAATTCTTCATCTGGGTTAAAATGCTAAGTTCATGGTTTGAAGACTACAACCTTTGTTAACAAGGTAACTAGCAATTTCCACCAAAAGTGCGTTAAGTAAATTCCGGCCTCCTATAAAATAAACCCACAAACCCTCACAGAGAAGTAACCGCACTAGGCAATTGAAGACTACAACCTTGATTTCCCACATAGCCTACTTACCTTGAATTTTCTACAAATTGTGTACATTATGATTTGATTAGCCAAAAATTGTGCAGATTTTCTAGACTATAAAAATTGTTGTTAACGCCTCAGTCCAATAAACCAATTTAATAATTTTTAATTTCATTCTTATTAGATGAAAATATTTAAATTAAATTATTAATAACTCATTGATTAAGATATTATATACACCCTTTTTAACTTTTTAACGTGGAATAGAATATTACGTTAGAATAATGTTCGAGGAAGACTGAGCAAAAAATTGATAAATTAAATCTTGTGAGCATACAAAAATCTTTACGGAAAAAATGTGATACCTTACATTATATCAGAAAATTAACAAAGACAAATGTATATAAGAATTTAATTAATAAAATATTAATAATTTAGATTAAGTATTTTGCGTTAGGGATGATTTCAAAAATTATTATCATTGGCATGGGGCATTACAATTAATGTGGAAAGCTTTCTGTAATTGCAATGAAGACTCAAATGCTGAAAATTGGATTTGTAACGCCCTAGTCTAACAAATTGGCTCAATAACTTTGATCTTTTGTCCTCATTAATACAAAATGTTTAAACCAAATTATTAGTAATCTATTATCTAAGATCTTATCTACATTCCTTTCATTCATTAACTTTTCGATGTAGGATTTGGGAGGAGGGGTCATATATATATATATATATATATATATATATATATATATATATATATATTTATTTATTTATTTATTTCATTTATTAACTTTTCGATGTGAAACTTATCTACATTCCTTTCATTCATTAACTTTCTGATGTGGGATTTGAGGAGGATCATATAAATATTTCTTTGTGGAACTGGATATCACATTCTTCCCCTTAAGGCCTTTGCCCTTGCAAAACGCAACCCATTATTTTCTTTAGCGCAATGTCCCTTAAAACAAGACTCTCAAGTAGGATTATATATATATTCCTTTCATTCACTAACTTTTAATGTGGGACTGTATTACATTCCCCTCTCTTATGGCCTTTGCGTCCTTGCAACGCATTACTTTCTTTGACCTAATTTCTCTTAAAACGACTCTAGAGATGGCTCCTGAGACTCTAGAAGTGGTTTTCGTGCATAACACTTTGTTTTAACTTTTTGATGTTGGATTGGGGTATCACATTTTTTGTGTTCTTGCGACGTATTACTTTCTTTGGTCCAGTCTCCACTGGAACAAGACTCTATAGGTGGCTCCATGGGTAATCTTTGTCCCGCCAGCAGTTCAACCAACGACACTTTCTTTGGCCTGTTTACTGAATGGGACTCTAGAGGTGTCCCCTCTAAGGTTCAACTGACACATTATTTTCTTTGGCCCAATCTACCTAAAATGAGATTCTAAAGGTGGCTCTCATTTATAACACTTTGCCTTGCTTGGGGTTTAAGATGTGATTCCTGCACATAACACTTAAGAGGCCTAGTCTCCTAAATGAGACTCTAGAGGTGGCTCGTGACGTAGCACTTTGTCCTGCATGGGTTTAAAATACGACTCCTGCACATAGCACTTAAGATATGACTCTTGCACGTAATACTTAACTCCCAAACCATATTGGTTTTGATACCAACTAACACCCTTAGAATAGGACTCTAGAGGTGTCCTGCTAGCAAGTTCAACTAATGTATTACTTTCTTTTGCCCAATCTCCCCGGAATTGGACTCTCGAGGTGACTCCCATGCGTAGCAGTTTGTCCTACTCGTGGGTTCAAGATGTGACTCCTGCGAGCATTATTTTCTTTGCCCGATCTTACTTTCTTTAACCCAGTCTCTCTTGAAATGAGATTCTAGAGGTGGCTCCCATGCATAGCACTTTTTGGACCCAGTCTCCCTAGAATGAAACTCTAGAGGTGGCTCACAAGTTCAAGATGTGATTCCTGCATGTAGCACTTAGCTCTCGTGGGTTGATGTGACTTCAGACGTAGCACTTAACTCCCAGACCAGGTCGGTTTTGATACCAATTGTAACGCCCCAATTCAACAAACAAACCCAATAACTTTTAAACTTTATTCTCATTATGACAAAATTATTAATTGCTTATCAGGTGGAGTCTTATATATAAACTTTTTGAAATTGGAATAAGGTTCAAAGTACATTCGGTGTTGGAAATTGGATTATTCATTTCTTTCCTGAAGTTTTTGGCTCGAAATTAGATTATTCATTTCAATTAATGTGTAAAGCTTTTTGTAATTGCAATGAACATTCAAAGTACATTTGGAGCTGGAAATTGGATTATTCATTTATTTCCTGAAGTTTTTGGAATCATCAGAATGGGCTTCAGGCATTTGATCAGTATTGAATCTTCTGATATACGCATTTCATATTATACATTTTAATAATTTGATATAAATTTTGTAATTTATATTAATATATATGTACTATTAATGTCCACTCTCATTTTATTTTAATATTAAACTTTTATTTTTTGTATCAACATAATAATTTGAACAAAATTTAAAATATATATTTTTATTTTTAACGGTAAAAGTTTAAATTAAATATAACTTGATAATAACAAAAGTGTATCCTTAATATTAAAATTTACTATAAGGAAAATAATATTGATTGGTATAAATATGAATACAATTACAACATTTATACTAATTTATTAAATTGTATAATAGAAAATCCTTTGTGCATATGATTTCTTTTATGCATTTTCCTCCATTTTTTCAACCAAACTTTAGACAGATATGGTTTCTTCTTTGCCAAAGTTGGCCTATCTTTGTAGTCAGTACTTCTACATTCTCCTGAAGGGCTTCAATTTCTTCATCTATTCCATGAATTATGTGCTCCATGGTTGAATGTCCCTGACAGCATCAATGGATGGGAATGATTGAAATGATGGACCATAGTTGTTCTCTCCATTGAAATTACTTAATTTATGTTCTCAGTAAATCTAGAAAACTCAGAGAACTAGGCTGACCAATCATTGATTAATCAATAATTTTAGTGTAAACAAGAAAAAAATTTGCTTGAAAAACATGCGAAACATAGAAAGAACAGTGCAAATAGTCATTACCTTAATTAACTTGTAGTCATGACCCTGTTTCCACAGAGAAGCCAAAAGCAGACAATCAAATACACTCCAGCAATCGTCAATTCATTTTCGTCTTTGTTCTTTTGGCTTTTGAGTCAAGTCACGAATGGAAGAATTGAGGTTGAAATACTAGCTCACTTTTGAATACACTTTACTTCTTTCAAACAGAACGCATATTTTACTCATCTCCCTTTCACAAAAGAAAAGAGATAACACTAAACAGAGATTTGACAATAAAAATCAAAATAGAAGTAGAAATTTAGATGATACTGGAAGTAAGATTTGGCAAGAACCGGAGATCAGAGTCTGAAAGAACTCAAAATAAAACAGAAAGATGATAAGGTTATTGAGGATGGATATGCATGATTCACAGGTTGTTACTGGCAAAGGAATTGGAGGAAAACCAAAGACAGGAAAAAAAAATGTTCTAGTATGTTGAGAAACTTTTCCCACTCCGGAAATTCAAATGAAGAAGCAAATAATTCCCTGTATGACCCAACTAGCGATGATTCAGTTGGAAGACCAGATAACTTCCTGGATCCGAACTCAAAGGAATCAAATTAAAAGTGGGATGGTCAAGATTGTAATGAATACCAAAATCAATAATCAAGAGTTTTTTCCAGAAAAAACAAACAATCAATCAAATAGGTAAGAACCGAGGAGGAAGGTGAACAAATGGTATGGATGCAGGTTGAATTTTACAAGAGGTTTCAGCTCCTGCACTGCATCATCAAAGAAACCCATCACAGTTCACGGGTGAGCATGGCAAATTGGCAATTACTTTTTCAGAGTCAATACCCAGTCTGGTGTAGGCTCTATCTAAGGATGAAACCTTACAGTAGTTTTTCATCCACAAGATGCAATCCTATCGCAGTTTCAACAATACAGGGAATAATTATTGTTGCATGCAAGTTAAAAGGATCCAGGATCTTGACATATTAGTTTTGTTTATCTGTCCGAGCATCACATGAATCTCTCAGTGGATACCACTGCAGAGTTTCAGGAAGCTAATCTTCTGCATCAAAATAACGTCCTATGTTATGGGATGAAATCAAACTAACGTCCTATGTTGAGGGACAAATGGCGCTATTTACCTTAGGAAGATGTATTTGGGTAACAAAAAGCAGTTTCCAATCAATCACCAATACCACTCTAGCATACATATACTAACTTAACGATGCTTATGTGATTAAGCATCTGCTTGACAAATTCCAGTCGTCAAGTATAGCTTGATTCTCTTGGGATGGGGAAAGACATTACAAGATGTTGTTACTTCTTTGATCACCTGTCGAGCTTCAGGGATTTGTAGGGGCCCAGAGATTGGCAATTGTGGAATTCATAACATGCCATATCGTATTGTGAAGGCACTAAGATCCTGCCATCCATATGCTATGCATTTCCACTACAAAAACAGAGGGCCCTGCAATCCAGCATCAACAGAATCTCGAGGGTCTTGAAGATTGCTACATAGGATCATTCAGAGCAAAATTTCTTTTCCTTTTTATCTTTAAGAAAGAATCATCGCCATAAAGCACTATGTGTGCACTCAATAAGTTTAGTTTACACTTGTACAGAATGAAAATTAACTATCAAATGCAACCCCTTGAGTCATGTCTGCATATTCTCGTTTAAGCTTTGATTGCAGAGTTGTAGTTTTGCTGAACAAGCGTGTGATTTAGCACCTCTTGCTCTTCTAATATTTCATGGAGATGCATATCCACACCCTCTAAAATTGATCATTTCAGATGCTTAATAGCATTTCATTTTTGCATAACTTTGGAGATCAGTCTCCAGCATGATATTATCAATGTACTTGACCCTCTTTGCAATTGAAACGGAATCAAATGCGCGGCATGTGAAATTCAAAAGCATGAAAATACATGCCTAGAATAGAAGATTTCCCTCTTACAGATTTTAAATCACATAATATAAAAGCAAATTGTATATAACCATCTCAAATTTTGCATGCACACGCATGATTTGGCTGTAGGATTGCATGAAAATGAATAAATTTACTTAAAACTAATAAAGATCAAATTAGGGGTCTTTGATTTACCTCAAATGAAACATCTAACGAATTCATGCATTGCTCTGTACTACAAATTTAGTCTCAACTCATCATCCAAACTGTCTTGCTCCAGAGTATTGATAATATATCAATAAAGCCGGTTGTCTATGATGCTGGCCCATCTTTTCAAGCACGAAAAATTAAAAATTATTAGGAAAAGTTAGTAGAAGAATTGAAATTAATACTTTATTTCTCCCCAATATTTGAGTCTAAAATTGAAGTTATATAGCTTATTTTAAGTTATTATGTAGTATTTCTATAGTTCTAAAAATAAGAGTTCATTTTTAGTAGGTAGCCTAAACATGAATTTGATCCAATGTTTTATTTTTGTCATAATTGGTCCCAATATTGATGGTTTTCTAGTAATTTAATACTTTTGTTTGTAAATATTGCATATTTGATTCATCCATAAATCAATTTTCTTTTCCATGAGTTAAGAATAATGGTTCCTACTGTTCATATATTAACTTTTTTAATTATAAAATAAAATATATTTACTGCACCAATAAGAGTATAATTTTTCAGTTTTGGATATCCATATATAGATATTATCAGTAATGCAATTGGTTTTATATTGGAAAAATATGGGAGTGGAAGAATTGATAAGAAGTAGTTGCACCATTGATTTAATACTACTACATGAGAAGGGCATTGTGCCTTTTATTTCTTTGTTCAGGATGCTGAAATTTCTACCTTTTGGGACGTCTAAACCATTCAAGAGATATGGAGTACTTCTGACTTTGAAACTGAACCAAAAGAATGAAACAACAATCATAATTATAACTGAACCAAAAGATTTGCAGGTACAGAAGAACTGAAACAGCAAACAAGCACATCTACAAGTGAATGCTAAAGGTTTCACAATACAATCTGGTTTCTTCTTTTCCACTCAAGCAAAAGTTAATCCATTTCTAAAGCTTCAGCCAACAATCTCCCTTAAGAGATCACCAACAGGTTCGAATCCCATTCTGGAACCATTTCCCAATAGATCTTCTGCCTTTTAAATCCTTTCCAAGATGCAGATATTGCTCCAACTGCAACAAGGGCTGCCTTGACCATAACTGAACTGAAAGTTTCACACGAATGTGTTGGGTTATCGAGAGTTGAAATACTTTTGATAAAAGAGAGGCAGCATCCAGTTAAATGAAATACTTTGATAGACTTCAAAAAATAATTTTGACATCATACGAGTGGTTTTTTTACCAATAATTTCATTTAATAAATGAAAGAGAAAGACGCACCTGACAACAAACCAGAAGAACAGAACCCCAGTCATCACTGTCACTTCTTCCAACTCCAGTCCTAATATTCCAATTCACGCAGAACGAGGATTTTCAAATCTGAATTTCCCATGTTCATCTGTTCTTCCTGAATTTGTTTGACTGAACTTGTTAGAGAGCGTCTACAGTCAGAGACTTCAATCGTTTCAAGAGTTACAGTGTTTTCTAAACAAGATGGAATCTCTTTCAATAATTTACATCTGTGCACCACTAACTTCTGAAGATTGGGAAATTGATCATCGGAAGCTGTCCACTTGACAATATCCATGTTAGTCAATTTCAAGAATCTGAGTCTCGAGAATTCTCCTTCTTCCATATCCCATATTTCTCCAGAGAATGATCCATCGAGTAACTTGAGAATCTCAAGATTAGGCAGTTTCTCAATGCTTGAAATTTACTCCAAGACAACCAAATGCAGAGAGTCAGCTTTTAAGATTTGCTGGCAAACCAAATTCAAAGTCAACAGCCATGTTTGGATCAAACAGTTATAGCCACAAGTGATTCTAGCTGACTCAGAAAGTCGGAACAATAATCCGGTTACAATTCTTAGCATCATTCCAATTCTGGAAAAGTTTACATTTCTGTTTACGAACGTTTGGAAACTTTTTCATTTGCTTTTCCATGCTGCTCCAAGAAAAAATAGTTAAGACCTAGACAGCTCTCAACTCATACAAACCAGAGGAATTCTCAGGATTTTCAATGGCAAAACTAAAACCATCACCGTAATGACGCATGCCAAAGCAAATATGTCTTAATTTCTTCAGATTCCAGAGAGTATCGGAAATGAAACCACGTTGGCTACAGAATCGACAATAAAAGTTTCCAAGTACAAAAGGTTTCCGATGGATGAAGGGATCACTTCTATGTCACCTTGAACTGCCAAATATCTCAACTGAACAAGAAATCCAATTTCACTGGGAAATATCGAAAGACCGAAATCAATTTCAACAATATCAAACACACAGAGAAGCTTGAAGGTGTGAATAACGAATGAGATATCAACAGGCCTGCGTTTGAAAAATTCTGTCTTAGTGAAGAAGAGTAGAGAACGTACACCAGGACAAAATAGCCTCGCCTCCTTGAAATGTCTTGAATCAGACTGAATGCTTAACCTGCGTAAACTGCGTGGTGCATTAAATGCTAAAGCTCATCATACCCACGTAACAGCTGGAAAAAATTTTCTTCTTTGGCTTTTGTCATACCAAAACTCATGTAGCAAATCATGAACTCGGCAAGCTTTGACACCACCTATGGATCTCCTGGTGGCAACCAGAACTAAGCTTCTGCCAATTAAATCCATCAGGTAATCTGTAGCAACATCTTCTATGCACTTTAACTTGGTCTTCTGAACAAATCCTTCAGCAATCCATAACCAGATCAACTTCTTGGTTGAAACCACTTCGTCTTCAGGAAACATCCCAAAATAAAGAAAGCATGGCTTCAAATAATCTGGTAATTGCTTGTAACTCAGCTCAATATGTTCATGCATTGTGCTGTAGTAGAAAGGATGCCTGAACTTAAACTTTCCAGGATTTCATTCCAGTTCTCTTGCTCCATGTTAGCTAGAAGTCAGCTACAATGACAATTGTTAGAGGTAATCCTTACAATTTTCTACCAAATTTGCATCCCAAGTTCATAATATAACTCTGGAGGCAGCCTGTCCCAAGGGAATAACTTCCTTTGCAGTAACTCCAGCTCTCATTACTGTGGTGAGTTGACAGAAGAAAATGAGGCTCTTCGTCAAGCATGGCATGAGGAGCAACTTCCTGAAGTCGTGACTTGTCAAGATAATTCTACTTTCATTAGAATCATCAGGTAATGTCATACGTCATCCAAAAGATGAGATATCTTTTCCTTTCAAATGACGCCAAAAGCTCTTCAGCTAAATCTTGTTCGGTCATTGCAGAATATCTCTCCGGAAGTTCTATAACAATATGATTGAGAAGCTCAAGTAGCACTTTCCTTTATTGAATACTTGAGAAATGGAACACAATGCACGAACATGAAAATGGTACATACTTAACTGTATTGCAGCGGTAAACTTTTGTGGCTAATGGAAGTTTACCTTGTCCTGGCATACCCACAATGGCAATGATCCACAACTGCTTTGATCCTCTCTTGTAAGCCGATTGGTAATCCTTGTTGACTCATCATCAAAACCTACAACTTCGTCGACTTTTGGCGCACTGCTCTGTGTGGTACATGACTAGATTTCTTGGCCAACTTTGTTCGTTTTGACATCTTGTCTCCTGCCCGTGATAATCTCTGAGGCATCAGTCTTAATATTATCTATGTCTTCCATGATGGAATCACTACAACACTGAAAAATTTGAAATATCTCCAACCACTAAAGTGGTCAATGAGAGACTCACCTCTGTACGCAACCTCCATGGCACGATTCCAAAGGGTGCAGGTTCTCAGTTCAGAGTGCAGATCCACAATTTCCACCAAAATAGATCCTAAGAAGACAAGTTGTTCTTGGATTGTTTGAGCCAAACTTTGGGCATTTGAACCAGCCATACTACTTGTCACGTCCATCAGTTTCTCTACAGAGATAATCAATAAAACCCAACTCATTGGTCCTGCAAAAATTGAAGTTTGATGTTTCTGGATCTTTCTCTCCAACTTGTTTCTGAATATGCTCAATTCTTTCCAACAAATCTACGAGCTCAATATCTATTTTGATATCTTTCCGATAAAGTAGAGAAGATTATGAGTCCAGCATCACATATCAGAACTCCAACGGAATCCTTCAATGTTCTCATCAAACTTGTTCAGCTCCTTAACCAGAATAGTTCTCAATAATCTTAATCCCTCGTACAGTACTTGCAGTTGATCCTTCCAAAGGAACCACAGGATTAAGTGTGCAGTGGTAGCATCTCCCATAGATTACATGCAGAGAATCAATGAAATCCTTTTATTATTATTATAGGATCACCATTCATGTCTGAAATGGGAGCATGTAATTGTGTCGATAATTTTGAGCTAGTCAGGGCTGAAGTGTAAGTCTCATAGATATGAGGATCAATAGGTTTGATCTTCGCAGTAGTACTGAAGTTTCAGACTGGATTATCTTATCGATCGGCATACCATTCATATTGATACTTAAAAGAGAGTTGTGCTGCATTGACTGAAAAAGCTTCAATGGGACTCAACAAATCAATTCAATTGTTGGCTCTCAACCCTTCGTAGCGTGGTAAAGCGGACAAAGGAAACTTTTCAAGAATTTCATCATCACTCCAAGGATTCCATTGAGAAAATGTGTTCCATATGTCCCAGGAAACTGAGATTGTCCACTAGATTCTCAGAACGGAATTCAGGTGATTTCCATAACTTCATCTGTTGTTGGAGAGAAAGCTGATTGCTGCAAGAAATCTGTCGAAGTGATGTACCAGTCTTCTATTTCTTTCTTAAAGGATTTGATGTCGTCTGTAAATTGATGAATCTTGTGAAATCCAGCTTGACAATAGGGTGAATTTCCTGTGCATTTCTGCCAACCCGCTTCTTCAATCCTTACCAGTAGAGATCCCAGACTACCTCCCTTGTTAGTGTTGTTGCCATCAGTCCTCACATGCATATCATTCAACATTATTATTAACTTAAACTTACGATGTATTGCATGCTTTGATATTGTCATAAAGTTTATGTCCTTTTTTTCTCAAGTATCCATTAACAGTAGTTGAATTTTCTTGTGGGAGGCTAAAAGTTGTTTGTTGGCCATAGATGATTGGAACATAATATGTGTTGTTCCAAAACTTAAGAAAAAACAAAATTATAAATTTTGGAGGATTTAGATGGAAACACAATTTGGAGCATACGATTTGCTATAGTTCATTCAAAAAGAGATACCAAATGATGTCAATGCCGATGTCAAAAGAAACGTATATTTGACGTTATCTCAAATTCATTGAGTAGTTGATATGTCAAATTTTTCATAAAATTTATACGGCTAAAACTACTCAACAAGTATGAAATATTTTGAAAAGAGCATGTATTGGCATAAATATTTTTGGAAAGAGCATATATTTTTCATAGATCTAGTTCGGAAAAAAATGTGTTATTATTGAAGAGAAAATTTGAGTTGTGTGCTATGGAGAAATCTAAAAAGAATGAGAACTATTTTTTCTCATTTGTTGGATATAAAAAACAAGATGGAATTTAGTAGGTATATTCTTAATGATGAATTCTTTGTGGAAAAAGTTCTCAATTCTCTATTTTTGAAATTTGATTATATTGTAGCAATTATATTCGAGCTTAAAAATTTATCAACTTTGACTATTGAGTAATTACAAAGTTCATTAATTCTTCGTGAACAAAGAATTGATGGGAAACTTGTATTAGAAAACAAGCTACTAGAACAATTTGAACAAATATCAAAACCTCATAATACTATAATAATTGAGAAGGAAAATGTTTCCAATTTGGAGTAAGAAAATATTTCAGAGGTGTTCACAGAGGTTAAATTTTTATAGTTTTCACAATCCATCTATTTTCAAAATTTAAGTGAAGGACAAGATTAGCTATCAATGGCTGAGAGCATGCATCAATGGACCATGGTTGCTCTCTCTCCATTTGAAATTGCTCAATTTATGTTCTCAGTAAATATAGGAAACTAAGAGAACTAAGCTGAACGATCATAATCAGTAAATAACATATTAGCGTAAACAAGAAAAAAAAAAAATTTTGCGTGAAAAACAGACAAAACATGGAAAGAGCAATCCAAGTAGTTATTACCTTAACTTGCAGTCACGACCTTGTTTCCATAGATAAGCCAAAAGCAGACAAAATCAAATTCCCTCAGGTAATCTTCAATCCATTTTCCTTCTTGTTTTTTTGGCTTTTGACTCAAGTCCCTAATGGAAAAATTGAGAGTTGAAATACATTTGACCATGAAAAACATTCTTAATATACACTAAATACCAATGCAATCTGGACTTTATTTTTTCGTTTTGGTTATGCAAAACTGTTCCAAAGGAAAATTATTTTATCATTTCAATAGGTTTGATAGTCTAACTCCTCATCATCCAAACAAATCCATTGTCCCCTTTTTTGTCCATATCTGTAGCACATTTGGATTTCTACTAATCCTAGAATTGGATTGAACTTGAAAATAATTAATTCTTTGATTTAAAATTCATCCCAAAACTACTTGATACTATGATCTCACTCAAATCCTCACCATTTCAATCATCGAAGAGTTTGCATTTCAGTTTATGAATGTTTGGAAACATTCTCAGTTGCTTTTCCATGCTGCCCAAAGTAGAAATAACTAAACCAGAAAAGCTCTCCAACTCATGTAAACACAAAGAACTGTCTAGATATTTGGTGGACAAACTAGAACCAGCAGAATATATACCCACTGATATCTGAAAATGTTTAATTTTCTTAGAATCCAGAGATTATCGGGCAGAAACCATCCTTACAAGTGCATGAACAATAAAAGTTTCCAAGTTTGAGAGGAAACCCATGGAAAATGGGATGGCTTCCATCTAACCTCCAACTGCCATTTATCTCAACTGTCCAAGAAGCACTATTGAACTTGGGAACTCATAACCTAAATTTATTTGGTCTATATATCCAACACTTTAAGAAATATGAAATGTGAGGATGAATGAGATATCAATCCAATTTGCTAGAAACATTTTTGTTTGCGTAAAGAATAGTAGAGATTGAACCCGAGGACAAAATAGCCTTGAACCGAAAGCTCATCATATCCTCTGTTTGTGTGAAGAATAGTAGAGATTGAACTCGAGGACAAAATAGCCTTGAATCCTTAAAATGATGAGGCTTAGAGTGAATGCATAACCTGAGTAAGTTGGATGGCTCATCAAAAGCCGAAAGCTCATCATACCCTCTTAATGGACAAAAAGAAAAAAAAAAAAATCTTCTTTGGCTTTTGCTATGCAAAATACACGGAGCAAATCATGAATGCGGAAAGCTTTGACACCACCTATGGATCTTTGTTTGACAACCATAACTAAGCTTCTGCTAATGAAATACATCATGCAATCCATAATCAGATCAACATCTTGGCTTAAACCTCTTGATCTTCTGGAAATATCCCAAAATAAAGAAAACATGGCTTTAAATAATCTCTAACAAATTTATGCACTGCTCTGTACTAGAAATTTTGTCTCCACTCAAACTTTGCAGCACCTCTTTCCAACCCTCTCGCTCCAGAGTTGCAAGTCCAGCAACCGCTTGATTAGTGCGATTATAATTACTTTTATGGGCCTTCTAAACATTAAATTGTAATTATTGGCCTACAATACTGTGATTATTTTTGGGCCTTTGTTGTCAGGCTAAAGAACGTAAACGGCGTCGCTCAACTAAAGAATATTGAGACAACACGACGTCGTTCCACATAAGTGGTATTGGCCAATTGGTAGTAGACAGAGTTGAGGCCTAATTTGATATGTGAAAGAAATTCATGGAGTATGATCCAAAACTTCATGAGTTCTCAATGGGGGTGACAAGACACACAGATCAAATGTATACAAAAATTGGAATCAAACTGGGAGTCTAGATGGATGAACTGATAGATAGGTTGGCGGCTAAGATGGATGCTCATCTGGCAGCCATCGATGTGAAGATCAGGAAATTCCTGGGTACTTGGAACGAAGAGAAATAATTAGGGTGGGAAGATTTGGGTAGTTCCTCTACTCAAGACGCTCCTCCATCTGTTGTTGCAAGAATGCACCAAAGACCTGCTGAGGTTCTTGGACCAGTGCATGTTGCTAATAGGGTGCAACTTGCAGTGGTTTGTTTGACCTTAGCTTGTGAAAGTCTTATGTATTTACTGCTGTTTCCGGTGAGCAAATTGCGTGAGCATAGCTTGGAACAACAAGAAGAGACTTTCCCTTATCATTGGCCAATACTTCTCCTGCTGTTTTTTCATTCAGCATTAATTCTTAGTAGTTCAATATCTAGGAAATGTTGAAAAACTGTGCCATAGAACAGGACTTTGCCCAAAAATTGGTGGATATCCAACTGTTGGTATTGCATTAGTAGTTATTTTGTCAACAACCATGGCACAGAATCTGATCAAACCCTGGAACAGTGTCTTGCAAAATTTATATGAGGCACGAGATTAGCTATCAATGACTGAAAGCATCAATGGATGGGGATGACTGAAATGATGGACCATAGTTGTTCTCTCCATTTGAAATTGCTTAATTTATGTTCTCAGTAAATCTAGGAAACTCAGTGAACTAGGCTGACCAATTCTGATCAATCAATAACTTTTTAGTGTAAACAAGAAAAAAAAAAATTTGCGTGAAAAACATGCAAAACATAGAAAGAACAGCGCAAATAACTAGTTATTACCTGGATTAACTTGCAGTCATGACCTTGTTTCCATAGAGAAGCCAAAAAGCAGACAATCAAATCCACTCAAGCAATCTTCAATTCATTTTCGTCTTTGTTCTTTTGGCTTTTAAATCAAGTCACGAATGGAAGAATTGAGGGTTGAAATACTAGCTCACTTCTGAATACACTTTTACTTCTTTCAAACAGAACGCATATTTTACTCATCTCCCTTTCGCAAAAGAAAAGAGATAACATTAAACAGAGATCTGACCATAAAAATCAAAATAGAAGTAGAAATTTAAATGATACTGGAAGTAAGATTTGGCAAGAACTGGATATCAGAGTCTGAAGGAACTCAAAATGAAACAGAAAGATGATGAAGTTTTTGAGGATGGATACGTATGATTCACAGGTTGTACCTGACAAAGGAACTGAACGGGAAAACCAAAGACAGGATAAAAAAATGGTGTTCTAGTATGTCCAGAAACTTTTCCCACTCCGGAAATTCAAAGGAAGAAGCAAATAATTGCGCAAGAACGTATAGAGAAACTTTACTTTCCGTGGTCCATTCCTCAATGATTTTCATATTACTGGGTGTCCACCATTTTGTTCGTTTCAATGGAATGTCCCAGAAAGAAAGAAAAGCAGACTCATCACTATCAACGTTTTATACCATACTACCATTGATGGCTGTCAAAGTCGTTGTCTCCTGTAAATCTGGTAAACCAAAAGGAAAACTGGAAATTGATCGGCCAATTTGCTTGGCAAGGAAAAAAGGAGTAAGAAAATTAACCAACGAGAAAAGCAAGCGGCCAATTCGCTTGACAAGAAAAAAGGGCTGCGTGGTAAGTCGCGAGATAATGGTTAAGAAATTTCGCTAACGCTGCTCAGCCTCCGAGATGGTGAGATATTCTGCATCGTGCTGACCGACGCGCTTAACTAACGCGCTTGTCAGACATGACATCTCACGCTTTGACGTGAACATACTTGGTTCGCTGAGGTTTCACACCTTTTAAAAAAAGGGGGTAAGAACAAGAAAATGAATAGATCCAGTGCCCACCTGGAACAGAAATATTAACCTGGAAGTCCGCCATGGACCCGGCTAATATGCTTATGTGCAGTAGACACTGATCATATGTAAACAGTGGCGTTCGCTAATTCAGAATGGTGCGAAAATAGCAAATCCAGATGTCCTCTTAGATATTTTTTTAAAGTTTTGTTACAAGAATATCTCTAATCTATTATACGATCTTAAAAAATATAAATTTGTATTAAATTTGAATTAGTAATCAATTCTAATATAGAAGTACTAAAAGAACTTATATAAGCAAAAAAGCCTTAAATATTCTTAATCATTAGCCATATAATATTACTATAAATAAGTACTAAAAAAACTCATATAAGTAAAAAATTTCAAATATTCTTGATTATGAGTCGTATAATTATCACTATAAATAAAAACTATAATCCCAATAGCAATAATTAATATTGACATAATAAAAGTAAGTGAATCAATTAAAAATCTGAATTTTTTTTAAAAAAATATTAATAATGATCAAGACACCTTACTAGAGGAGTGAAGCCCTATCAAGAAATAGAGAATTATAATTGTAACAATAGTGATTAATATTGACATAATAGAAGTGAGTAGATGGATCACGTATTTGAATTATGAATTTCAAAAATCATAAATAATGATATAAGACACCTCATTGAATTATAATAATTTTTTTAAGCAGTATTTTAACTTTGGTGAGTGTTCTTCCCAGCGTGATGAATCAACTGCTATTCAATGTTTGAAAGTGGTAGTAGTTTGTCAAACTATTCAACGCCGCAAATTTCGAAAGCATTACAAAAGGCACGAGATGAGAGTTAAATGCTAGCGCTTAATTTTTTTAATATGTTCTTGAGGTCTCCAATGAAGACCACACGTAATTTTTAGTATTAGTGTTAATATTAGATTTTGTTCCTATGTATTAGGATTTGCCTTACTAGTTATATTCTAATTGTCTTATTCCAAGACATAATTTGTATCCATGAACTTCATATTTGCCGAGAGTTCGCTCTTAGAAATATAGCCATCTTCGCCTCTTCACAATTCCAATAGCCTCTTATCCATCTCATTGAATCACGAGTGTTTTGTTTTGCCTTGTCCTCCTTTTAGGAGGTGTTTTGTTTTATCCTCTTTTGGAAGTATTATTTTAGTTAAATATTTGTTTTTTCCCGATTTCCAAGGTCCATCCTCTTTCGGAGGGTATGTCTTCAATAGTAGGTTTTCATCTAACGCCATAACTCCTTAATTTCTTTTAGGTTTTGTATATTTTGTTAATTTAACTATTAAATATAACTACCGCTTTGAGAAAAAAAAAAATTGTGTACTTTTGCATGGTTGTATAATCCCTTGGTGTCCTCTTAGATGACATTCTTGTCAACTTTGGAAAAAGCAAACGTGAGTCATGAATTTCAATGGCCAACTAAATAAAGGTATCCACTTCCTTCTATCCGTGTTTTTCTTTTTCTTTTTCTTTTTTACAATCTTATTTTATTAAACTGTATTGTCTGTGGCTTTTTGAGTGTTCGTTTTACAATCTTATTTTATTAAACTGTAGTGTCTGTAAGCCTTTGAGTGTACGTTTTCATAAGAAAAAAGCCTTAGTGTCTTGCAACTCTACATGAAGAAAATTTGGAGGGACCTAAAGATAGCTCCATATGATCATTTGTAATAAATCTTTGTTCTTTCTGTCTTCAAGAAGAAGCATGATTATCAGTGGAGTCAATGCACTACGCATGCACTGAATTAGTTTAGCTTATACATTTATCGGAAACAGTAAGATATATACCATAAGGAGCTTCTGAACAGTTAATGTATACCGTACAAAGAAAATAACAAATAATCCCACCAATTCATAGGATCAGATCATGATAGAGGATTTTTATTAAACTTTGCCCATCTATTCTCTAAACCTTACGGAAATGAACTATGAAATTCAACCCCTTGACTCCTGTCTGAATGTTCTTCTTTAAGCTTTAATTGCAGAGTTGTAATCTGCTGAATAATTATGTGATTCAGTTCCTCTTCCTCTTGCTCTTCTCCTATTTGAACGAGAGGCAATTCATCATCCAGTCCCTGTAAAGGGCAAACATTTCATAAACTTCACATTTCATTTTTGCACAATAACTTTCGAGATGAGTCTCCAACATGATATTATCAATGTTATTATTCAAGAGCTAGGACCCTCTTTGCAATTAATACAGGATCAGACGCGGGTAGCATAAGAAGTTCAAAACATGAAAAGACAAGCCAAGAGTAAAAGATTTCCTGTCACAGATTTTTAAAACACGTAAATACAAGTAAGAAATTCTATGGTATGCCTCATGATAACACAAATCAGATAGAAGTAAGCGATAAAATTTTGTAAGCTTTCAGTTCTCGCAAGTCCCAACATTTCCTGTTATCTTGCTGGATACTTATTAATCAGTAGTGCTGCACTGAATTTTCCTGGCTAATGAACACTTGCAAGTAGATTATGAGAAAGAAGTAATGAGGAAATGAATGTAACACCTGAAATGTTGAGAAACATTTAGTATCCAGTGTAGAAGCAAATTGTATATAACCATCGCAAATTTTGTATATGCACGAATGATTTTGCTATAGGATTGCACGAAAATGAATACATTTACTTAAAACTAGTAAAGAATCAAATTAAAGATCTTTGATTTACCTCAAATGAAACATCTAATGTATGCAAGTGCAATGACTCTTCCATTCCAGATTTATTCTTCATCAGTCCAGTCTGAACCATGAATAAGGACCTTCAAATCTTCAATTCCATATCTAATTGTTCTTCCTGAATCTGCATTACTAAACTTGCCAGAGACCGTTGGCACCTATACACCTCAATCATTATAAGAGTGGGAATGTTCCCTAAAGTAAAAGGTACCTCTTCTAAATTCGAACAGTTTCTGAACACTAATTTCTGAAGCCTGGAAAGGAAATAATCACCAGAGACTGTCCACCTGAAAATGTCCAAAATTCCATTTTCAAGAATTTGAGTTTAGGAATGACTCTTCTTCCATATCCCATATTTCCCGAAATGCTTCTGACAGTAACTTGAGAACCTCAAGATTGGGTAGTTTTCCAATAACCGAAATATCAGTCCAGGGCAGTAGGCACTCCGAAAGGGTAAGCTTTCTTAGATTTTGAGGGAAAACAAACTCAAAATCATCCAGTAACTTACAAGTGGAGAACACCCTTAGTGATTCTAGTCGACTTAGAAAGTCTAATGCTAGAATTCCACGGCAATCCCATGATTCTGAGAGTTTGCACTTTAGCCTGCGGATGTTGGGAAACAAGTGCATTATCTTTTCTGTTTCTGGCCCAATATGAATAGATGCAGTAGAGAAGGTGCTTAGATTATATAAACCAGAGTTCTCATGTATGTCATTTGGTAAAATAAGAACAACACTCTTATTTATATGCAAATGCCTAAGTTTCTTCATATCCCAAATGGTCTCTGGCAAAGAATGTCCTGACTAAATCCCTCGATGAGAAAAGTTTCCAAATTCCAAAGTTTGGATACTGAAGATGGGATGAAGTACATGTCACCACAAAGAGCTAAGTACCTCAACTGAACAAGCACTTCTATTTCACTCGGAAACATATCACCAAGAATAATTTTTCCCAAGTCCAAGACCCTAAGAAGTTTGGAGAAGTGAAAAATGAACGAGACATTGGAAGGATCTCTGGCATGCCAGTCCTTATCCATGTTAAAGAATAATAGGCTGTGTATGTGGGGCAAAATAACCTTGATCTTCTCAAATGCTCTGGTTCAGAGTAAATGCATAATCGCCAAAGGCCGAGTGGCTCATAAACATAGAAAGTGCATCAGGCCCTCGTAACAGATGCACAAAATTTTCTTCCTTGGCTTTTGCCATGCAAAACTCATGTACCAAATCATGAACGTAGCAAGTTTTTTCTCCACCTCTGGAGCTTTGCTGGCCAGCCATAACTAAGCTCCTACTTCAAGATCCATCATGTAATGTTCTGCTACATCCTCCAAGCTCTTTGTGTCAGATTTTAGGACAAATCCTTCTGCAATCCACAACCACATTAACTTGCAATTTGGAACTTCTTGATCTTCGGGGAATAATCCCAAATAAAGGAGGCATGGCTTCAAATGGTCGGGCAAGTGATTGTAGCTCAATTCTAATGTAGACCTGCACTGCTCTGTGCCATAAAGAGTATCTGAACTTAAACTTTCCACCACCTCCGCCCAAAGATGTTGCTCCATAGTTGCGAGAATTCCAGCCACAATGACAATTGAAAAGGGTAATCCTTTACACTTTTTGCAATTTGCATCCCAAGTTCACATAGTCCGGGTGGGCAATCTTCTTCTCCGAATAACTTCTTCCATAGTAATTCCTGACTCTCACTATCAGTAAGTGAGCGAAGAAAGGGCAGTTTGCTATTGGCATGCAAAGCCACATTACGATAACGGCTAGTTAATAGAATTCTACTTTCAGTGGAATCATTTGGAAATATTCTCCCAATGTCATTCCATACTGCGAAATCCACACATCATCCAAAATGATGAGATACCTTTTTCTTTTCAAAGACTTGTACAGCTGTTCACATAAATCATCTTCATTCATCTTAGCAAATCGTTCAGGTAGCTTACCCAAAATTCCTCCAAAATATCAAGCAACACTTTGCGTTTATGATAATGTTGAGATACACAAGACCATGCACGAACATGAAAGCAATAAAGCACTGAAGGATCATTGTAAACCCTTTGGCTAAAGTAGTCTTGCCCAGTCCAGGCATGCCAACAATAGAAACAATGTCTAATTCTAATGTTCCTCTCGTAAGCAGATCAATGACTGTTTTGCCTCATCATCAACACCTACAAACAACTTCATTGATGATTGGATTGCTAGCTTGAGATAGCACATAACTAGAAGCCATGTCAGATTTCCCTTCCCATATTCATTCCTATTATTACCATCAATCTTTAAGGCCTTAATCTTTACAAAATTGATTGTTTCCTTGATCCTGTCAAGTAACATCGGACAACAATTAAGGTGATCTCTTATCACTATGGAGTCAATGAAAAGTCTACCTTGTAAACCACATCCATAACGTCATTCCAAAGAGCTTGGACCTCCTCATGCTCACTGTTCCGGTCCACAATATTCTGCAGCAAAGACCTTATGAGTATAAGATCATCTTGAATGATTTCAGTTTGATCCTTTGCAAAAAGAAATGGAGGAGCCTCACTACTCTGTAGTTCATTCAGGTTTTCAAGGAGCAAATTGATAAATCCTAGAATATTGGTCCTAGGATAATTAAACTTTGTTGTAGCTGGATAATTCTCTGCAACTTCTGACTTAATAACTTTGATATTTTTCATCAACTCTGATACTGCAAGGCTGATGTCCTTGTCCAAGCCTGCCTCCATTTTGTTAGCAAAAAGTGAGCAAATTATAATCTCTGCCACAGTGACAATATCTCCTACAAGGTTTCTGGTTTGTTCATGTAAATCGTCGAACTTCTTATGCTGCTCCTCAGAATGTTTCTCAAGAAACTGAGTCCCTCATAAAGTAGCTGCATATGATCTTTCGCTGAATCCAGAAAATCAAGCCCAGAACATAGTATCTCCCACAAATTACCTCGGACGGAATCAATGAAGTCCCCAAAATATGCTCATCAATCTTTAGGCTCAGACACATGGATGATCCTGATGATATTGAAACTTTCAGGACTTGTGTATAAGTTTCACGGACGTGTGACTGAGCAGGTTTAATCTTTTGCACCAAATCTGAAATCTTTAAATTCATCTCACCAACTCCGATATAAGCATATGCATAATAGAGATGTGCTGCATTCGTAGCGACAACTTCTGTATGAAACATCAGATCTTCCAGTTGCTTATCCTCCACCCTCGCATTCCGGCATAGCAAATCATATTTTGCAAGAATCTAACCTTCTCTTCAAGATCTTCTCCTTCTTTCATCCCGTACGTAGGGACATCCCTTATATTGTCAAGAACTGAATCCAAGAATTCCATAAGTTGATCTCTGATTGGAGCATTGAATTTGGATGAGCAGTCCAATAAAGCCATGTAGAATCCATTGATTTCTTCTGCCAAGGACTCGATGGTTTCATGAAATTTAACCAAAACCTGATTGAAATGGGCATGTGGGATTGTCCCATCATCTAACCCAGGAAGGACCGACTTCATGACCTGTACATTTTGGTGAACTACATCTTCAACGCTAAGCAAGAAAGATGCCAGACTCACATCCTCCTCATTGTCACTGGATTTCCTGCAGCGGACATGATTGTTCCTCCATTTCTTGGCACACCTAAGAAAAGTTCTTAGAAATCTTAAGTCCAGTGTCAGCACCAAAAGGGCTGAAGATTTGAAGCCCATGTTATCCTCCATCCGCTTCACAAGATCTAAGGCAGTATCAGTACTACAAATCGAGGCCATCTTTTAGCTTACTTCAGATAACTAGTTCAGGAGCTGCAAAAGCAACGCAAACTCTTCAAATGAAGTGATTCACCAACTCTGAATACCTTTCTCCTCTTTTTCCAAGCGACAGGAGCATTTATGACTTTGCTGAAAATTAGAGAAAGAGTAATTTTCGGTAAAGTTTCCACACCATAAATTCCCGCGGACCACTCAACGTGGAAAATTTTCGTATCAGCAGTGGCACTGTAAAAGATAATAATGTAGTACATACAACTAGACTTTGTGGGTAACATGTCAGAGATGACTAAAGTGACTGACCTCAAAATTTTGAATGGGATCGAGCGGTTAGATTGTCCGAGATTTTTACCAAATTTGCTTTGCGCACAAAGTTGAGTTCTCCAAAATCGTGTTCCTTCATGCATGCATGTCAGCATATGCCAGATTTTTGTGGCATTAATATAATGTTGAGTGAGTCCAATTCTAGAGCCACAGCCCCGGGCTGGCGCTATCGGTAAGACTTAGAGGGCGGACGATTTTCCACGCAAGCTCGAACCGCCTCACGCCAGCTTATTAGGTTCTAGTTTCCGCGGTTTGCAGTCCTACGGGCAGGATTGTAGGCCAAGAGGATTAGTCCCACACCTATAATTATGGGGTGGATGCATAAGTTCCATAGCCAGGTTTGTGGGGCTTTCGTATTCATGCGTTTGGAATGTAGAGTGTAAATATATCACATAATTATAATAAATATGGGAATACCTCCTCTAAGAAAAAAAAATCCAATTTTAGAGCCACACTTGACTATTTAGAAAAGCCTAAAGCTCTTTGACTTTGACATTTTATACAAGCTTGACTCGTAGACTTTTCATATATTAGTGGTGTACTAATGGCTGTCGAGTCAAGTTTATACGCTTGGTGTTTGAATTGGTCAATGGTGCGTATAAATTGCTTTCTTTTTTGATGTTTTTAATAGTTAAGAATGTGTAAGATTTACGTTCAATTTTTTGTTTTTTAAAGTAAAAATCTTGATATAAAAATTATTTTTAAAAGTATAACGTTTTGACATGCATTTTCTACCAATAAATATTCCTCCAATACATAGCATCGCATAGCGAGCACTACCTCACCAATGGTTCTAAGCAATTTTTGAAGGCCGAAAGAAGACTAAAGGTGTTAATCCTATAAAGATTATCATGTTTCAAATAATACTTTTCTTTATAATGGTACTTTAACTTATAACATTTTTCAAATCTTAACATAATTGTGATCAAAATGAATATTTTGAATAAAATTAAATAATTTTATTATCAGCAGTCACTTTTAAATATAATGATTACATGTTTCTTTAAAATGTTCGTTTCTCCAAAAACCACTAAAAATACAATCCATTCGTTAGCACAAATATTTTCCTCCTGCACTTTTACCTTTTTCCTCAAATTAATTTTTCCCAAAGTGTTCCCATGATTTGTGAAGAATTTTTCAACCATGTATGCTAAAGGCATATATTTGTTGACGATGGTTAAGGGTCTTTATTTTTCGTTATTCCCAACTAGGTGTGCACTTAAACTAGTAAGGATATAAAAACTTTAATTTTTAGTACCATAATTTTTGGTTGAACTTCTTTGGCAATGAGGCCAAGAGTATTGATCTCACCATTTTCAGGATTCAAATTCTTCATCTGGGTTAAAATGCTAAGTTCATGGTTTGAAGATTACAACCTTGATTTTCCACAAAGCCTACTTACCTTGAATTTTCTACAAATTGTGTACATTATGATTTGATTAGCCAAAAATTGTGCAGATTTCTAGACTATAAAAATTGTAGGTAAGGCCTCATTCCAATAGACCAATTTAATAATTTTTTAATTTTATTCTTACTAGGTGAAAATATTTAAATCAAATTATTAATAATTCACTGATTAAGATATTATATTCACCTTTTTTAAAAAACTTTTTAGTGTGGAATAGAATATTACATTAGAATAATGTTCAACAAAGAGTAGGCAGAAAAATTGATAAATTAAATATTGCAAGAATACAAAAACTCTTACGGAGAAAAATGTGATACCTTACACTATATTGAAAAATTAATAGAGGAAAATGTATATAAGAATTTAATTATTAAGTATTTTGAGTTCTAGATGGTTTCAAAAATTATTATCATTAGCATGGGGCATTACAATTAATGTGGAAAGCTTTCTGTAATTGCAATGAAACTCAAATGCTGAGAATTAGATTTGTAACACCCTAGTTTAACGGACTGCACCCAATCACTTTTGATCTTTTGTCCTCATTAACACAAAATGTTTAAACCAAATTATTAGTAGTCTATTAGATAAGATCTTATCTATATTCCTTTCATTCATTAACTTTCCAATGTAGGATTTGTGGGTGTCATCATATATATATTTCTTTCATTTATTAGCTTTTCGATGTGAAACTTATCTGCATTCCTTTCATTCATTAACTTTTCGATGTGGGATTTGAGGGGATCATATACATATTTCTTTGTGGAACTGGGTATCACATTTTTCCCCTTTAAGGCCTTTGCATTCTTGCAAGGCCTAATCCATTACTTTCTTTAGCGCAATGTCCTTTAAAATGAGACTCTCAAGTAGGGTTTTATATACATTCCTTTCATTCACTAACTTTTCGATGTGGGACTGGGTATTACATTCTTCCCTCCTTTAAGGCCTTTACGTCCTTGCAACACATTACTTTCTTTGGCCTAATCAACACATTACTTTCTTTAACCCAATCTCCCTTCAAATGGGACTCTAGAGATGGCTCGAGACTCTAGAAGTGGCTTTTCGTAACACTTTGTTTTAACTTTTTGATGTTGGATCGGGGTATCAAATTCTTTCCTCTCAAGGCCTTTGCGTCTTTGCGACGCATTACTTTCTTTGGTCCAATCTCCAAAGAATGTGACTCTATAGGTGGCTCCGTGGGTAACACTTTGTCCCGCTTGCGAGTTTAATCGACGTATTACTTTCTTTGGCGCCTCTATTGGAATGGAACTCTAGAGGTGTCCCCTCGTAGGTTCAAGCGACACATTACTTTCTTTGGTCTAGTCTACCTTGGAACGGATTCTAAATGTGGCTCTGCGTAACACTTTGTCTTGCTTGCAGTTCAAGATGTGATTCATGCACATTACACTTAAGAGGCCTAGTCTCCCTAAAATGGGAATCTAGAGGTGGCTCTCGTGACGTAGCATTTTGTCACCTTTCATGGGTTCAAAATGTGACTCTGACGTAGCACTTAAGATGTGACTCTTAAGGTAGCACTTAACTCCCAAATCAAATTGGTTCTGATACCAACTATAAATAGGACTCTAGAGATGTCCTGTTCAGGAGTTCAACTAATGTATTACTTTCTTTTGCCCAATCTCACCTGCATTGGACTCTAGAGGTAACTCCCATGCATAGTAGTTTGTCGTGCTCAAGGGTTCAAAATGTGACTCCTACGAGCATTACTTTCTTTGCACCAGTCTTACTTTCTTTAACCTAGTCTCCCCTAAAATGTGACTCTAGAGGTGGCTTTGTGCGTAGCATTTTTATTTGGCCCACTCTCCCTAGAATAAGACTCTAGAGGTGCTTCTGCGGGTTCAAGATGTGACTCTCATGTAGCACTTAGCTCGCAGTTGATGTGACTCCGAGTAGCACTTAACCGAATTAGATCGATTTTAATACCAATTGTAACGCCCCAATCCAACAGACAAACCCAATAATTTTTAGATTTTGTCCTTAGTAGGACAAAATACTTAATCTAAATTATTAATTACCTATCGTAGAGTCTTATATATAAACTTTTTGAAATTGGAATAAGGGTTCAGCACATTCCGTTTGAAATTGGATTATTCATTTCTTTCCCAAGTTTTGGCCCGAAATTAGATTATTCATTTCAATTAATGTGTAAAGCTTTTTGTAATTGCAATGAATATTCAAAGTACATTTGAGCTGGAAATTGGATTATTCATTTATTTCAAGTTTTGGAATCATCGAATGGGTTTGGCATTTGATCGATTGAATCTTCTGATATCGTCATTTCATATTATACATTTTAATAATTTGATATAAATTTTGTAATTTATATTAATATATATACTATTAATGTCCACTCTCATTTTAATTAATTTTAATATTAAACTTTTATTTTTTGTATCAACTTAATAATTTGAACAAAAATTTTAAAAATATATTTTTATTTTTTTCCGTAAAAGTTTAAATTAAATATAACTTGATAATAACCAAAAGTGTACCCTTAATATTAAAATTTATTATAATGAAAATAAATATTGATTGGTATAAATATGAATACGAATTACAACATTTATACTAATTTATTAAATTGTATAATAGAAAATCCTTTGTGCATTTGATTTCTTTATCCATTTTCCCTCCCATTTTTCAACCAAACTTTGCACGTATATGGTTTCTTCTTTGCCAAAGTTGGCCTATCTTTGTAGTCAAGATTTCTACATTCTCCGAAGGGCTTCAATTTCTTCATCTATTCCATGAATTATGTGCTCCATGGTTGAATGTCACCGAGCATCAATGGATGGGGATGATTGAAATGATGGACCATAGTTGTTCTTTTTTTTTTTCCAAAAAGCGATCGTTATATTAACTACCAAAAATATGACATTTACAAGTTGTCCATCGGCACAAGATGACCTTAGCACGCATTGAGGCTAAGTGAAACAGCTTTGGGGATTACCCAATCATACCGAACTCTAACGCTAATCGCTTTAGGTTGTGAGGCTAACAAAACATAGATGTCAACATTTACATCAAGCTATAACAAAACCATACTTTAGCTTGTTTCAAATTAAACCTCTCTAAACTAACATGGATCAAATATCCTAATTTCATATTAATTGGATATTCTCTCCATTCGATCAATGCCTCAACTTGTCAAAAACTCTTGGTTTGGGTAGCTACCACCGAACATTGGTGGTTGTTCCTAGTGTTTCCTTAGAGTGAATCTTTCTCCATCCCGCACACCTCTTGATATTCCACCATTCTTCTATAGCTAGATCTACTATCGCCGCTATTCTCTCTATTCTTGTTGGAATAGCCATAGGTTCTGGTTTTCAGAGCATCCATAATATATGATAAGTTCAACTCTGCTCTTGCATGAAGATGCCCTTTCTTTCATGATTAGAGGCCAACATTGTTTGAAATCAAGTTTTCCTTCCAACCATTGGTCAGGTTGTCGAAGCCCCTAAAATTAATTCAGATCTTCAAACCAGCTACAATTGATTTGTAGTAGTAGTGGACCAGTTCGAATCCCATAAGGAGCTATGTGTTGAGGGGGTTTCTTAGCACTTGAGATGAAAAAAAAATAAAAGTTAAGGTTAATAGCAACTCTAATAGTAATGAAGAAAAATTATAAAAGAAATTACTAGAAATATGTAAAAGAAATACTTGATCTTACCAAACTCGATCCAAGGAAGTGTAGTTGTCGAATATATCTAGATCATAAGATTCTAAAGACACTTTTTCATTCAAGTATTTAACCTAAAAATTTCAGATAGCCATGACAAAATTTTGAGTTTTCCTATTCTATTTGTTTAAACCTAGCATTCACAACAAACCTTATTAACAAATAATCAGCTTATAAGGCTCCATATCATTTGATAAGAAGCACTAAGAACATTGAAAACAGTTAAAACAAAAACCAACAATTGAGATAGCTACAATTGAAAATCTTTGTATCATTAATTCCCTTTAAATCATAAATGCATGATTACTGTCACTTTACACATGCAAAAAGATTTAAGTGCTACTTGTACTAATTGTTCCAGACAATTATCGATCAAGAACAAATAGATAGTTATAGGAAGAAAAATGAAAATAAGTTGTCAATTTATTTAACATTCAAAATCCATAAAAATAGAATGCAAGAACTAATGATTACTTGAATGCAAAAGATTATGAAACTATAAACAAAACCTCACTAAATATATTGGTATTACACCCCTTGGAACAGAATGGAAATAGTTTAGCCACTCATGGTGGCAAAACTATTCTAACTTTATTCTAAAAAGAAAGAAAAATACAAAAGAAAGGAAGAATTCTGCAGAAAATTAAATGAAAAACTTATATCTTCCAAGTTCACTGACCCTCCTATTTATAGCCTTCTCCTCTAACAACCTGACTTCCTAAAATCTCTTCAACAAATCTAAGTCTTTAAACCTTAAATTCCTAACCAATCATCCTATCCTATCTAATCCTAACAAATGTCATCAAATCCATTCTTAACTTAAATTACAAAAGTTAAAATCAAGAGACAAATTCAAATATTGAAATTTCACCATCGTCCTTTGTCTCAGTTTAAGGCGTGGTCACGTGCATTTTTTTGAATTTCACCTCCAAGACTTCATCCTTTAAGGCGTGGCCACGCTTTATTCAAAATAGTCTTTTGTTTTAGCTCCAAAAGTCCTCTCCAAAATTATCTAAATCTCCATCAAATTCCACCTTTCACTTTAGTCCATCAACTTCACTCTGTACAAAAACACTTTAAATTAGCCACTTTCATATCAATAAAACCATTAACACCATAAGTTTATTCCTATTAAATATTAACAAATTAAATCCTATCAACCATTCCAATTTACGAGGTCAATTTCCAAACTCTTTGAGCTCTAGGCATTTGAACAAAACGTGCTCTAAAGTCTCATCATCTTATCCGCATATATAGCAAATTGGATCTTCCAATGCCTCTCTTTAGTAACTGGTCTTTTGTAGGAGGATGTTATGCCAAAGATCTCCAAATGAAGTGTTTGAGTTTCCCTTTGATGTCTAGTCTCCAACCGCTTTTCCAAGCTTGTTTTGTTATTTCTCTGGTTGAGCTGCTCTCACTGATGGTGCATTCCAAGTTGTGCCTTTATAACTTCTTGGTATGCAGATTTGACCGTAGTTCCTATGTTTTGTGAAGTGCCACACAAGTTTATCTCTACAATCATTATGAATGTCACTTCAAGAGGATACTTACAATGGCTTCATCATCATAGTTGTTCTCTGCATTTGAAATTGCTTAATTTATGTTCTCATAAATCTAGAAAACTCAGAGAACTAGGTGACCAATCATGATCAATCAATAATTTTTAGTGTAAACAAGAAAAAAAATTTGCCTAAAAACATGCAAAACATAGAAAGAACAAGATTGCAAATAGTTATTACCTTAATTAACTTGTAGTCATGACCTGTATCCATAGAGAAGCCAAAAGCGAGACAATCAAATCCACTCAAGCAATCTTCAATTCATTTTCGTCTTTGTTCTTTTGGCTTTGAGTCAAGTCGAGAATGGAAGAATTGAGGGTTGAAATACTAGCTCATAAGATACACTTTACTTCTTTCAAATAGACGCATATTTTAGTATTTTACTCATCTCCCTTTCACAAAAGAAAAGAGATAACACTAAACAGAGATTTGACAATAAAAATCAAAATAGAGTAGAAATTTAGATGATACTTTGGAAGTAAGATTTGGCAAGAATCGATATCGAGTTTGAAAGAACTCAAAATAAAACAGAAAGATGATGAGGTTATTGAGGATGGATATGTATGATTCACGGTTATTCTGGCAAAGGAATCGATAAAACCAAAAGCAGGAAAAAATGGTGTTCTAGTGTTGAGAAACTTTTCCCACTCAGGAAATTCAAAGGAAGAAGCAAATAATTCTGTATGACCCAACTAGTGATGATTCAATTAGAAGACTAGATAACTTCCTGGATCCGAACTCAAAGGAATCAAATTAAAAGTGGGATGGTCAAGATTGTAATGAATACCAAAATCAATAATCAAGAGTTTTTTCCCAAAAAAACAATCAATCAAAATAGGTAAGAACCAGGAGGAGGTGAACAAATGGTATGGATGCAAGTTGAATTTTACAAGAGGTTTCAACTCCACGTGCACGCATCATCAAGGAAACCCAATGTTGTTAAACTCTCGATTTTATTAGTACGTTTTTACGATTTTACGATTGAAAACCCAGTATCCGATTCAGTTTATAGGTAAAAACTAAAATAGGTAAAATCGGATAAACTCTCGATTTTACAAGTACGTTTTTACGATTTTACGATCCAAAACCAAGTATCCGATTCAATTTATAAGTAAAAATTAAAATAGGTAAAATCGAGTAAACTCACGAGTTTGACACTTAAAATCATAAAATCGCCAATGATCTGTTTCTACAAAAACGCAAAACAAACTACGCTTTGACTAAACCTCCAATTCTATTTTCCTTAGGGCTTTTTCTGCCTTCTTCAATTTCTCTCCGCTGCAATTTGCCTCCCGGTCCCACCACCCGCACTCTCCATTTCTGCCACCTACCAAATCTCTTCTCATTTTCCTTCTTCCTCTTTCTTTCCTTCATTCCTTCCTTCATTGCCTCGCTTTCTCGGTATTTTTGTTCTCATTCCCGCAAAAGCATCATCAACTTCCTCCTCACTCCGCTTTTACCAATCATCTTCATTGCCATTAGCTTAAACTTCGATGATTAAGGACTTATGTTTTGTTATGCATGGTTGTTAATGAATTATGATTGTTATTAATTTTTATGTGTGATTGATAATATTTTTTTTTTTGAAATTTGTGTATTTTTTATAAGTTTGAACAGGTTTGTAATTTATAAATCTAACATATATTATATATATTATATATAATATATTTATTATATTATTTTTCATAATTTATAAACTCTTACGATTTTACGATCCGATTTTGTGGACTCTCTACCGATTTTACGTAAAAACTCGAGTTTAACAACCTTGGGTGTAGATGTTGGTTTACTCAATAAGTAGGCGGCTAATCTCTCAAGTAAAGTTGAAGTTCTTCCAGTTCACTATCTTGGCCTCCTTTGGGGACCAACTCGGCATCTCAAAATATCTAGAGGCCTATTTTAAATAAGATAAGGTCAAAGCTTGCGGGATGGCGGACAAAGTACCTTTCAATGGGAGGGATGGTGACCCTAATCAAATCAGTCCTTCGAGTTTGTTGATTTTTACATGACCATATTCAAGATTCCTTGCGGCATCAAGAATGATATGGATCAACTAATGAGAGATTTCTTTGGAGAAGTTCGGATCAAGGTCGCAAAATGCACTATGTGGACTAGAATATAGTTAATACTCCCAAGTGGCTCGTGGGGTCTTGGCATGATTGATTTCCATTTGAAAAACTGCCTTGTTAACCAAATGGTTACGAAGGTTTGATAACGAGTCAATTCATTATGGAGAAATTTTATGGTGGAAAAATACACACTTGACAAGAGGCGTCTCCCCACCTTTAGCAATAATGTGCTCATCTCCAACTCATGGAAAGCAATCACGCCGCTTAACCCCTCGACAAACTTTTCAATGTTGTATCTTGTAATGAGGCCTTTGCTTGGGAAGGAGATAATATAGTATACAGCATGATGAATGGTTAGAAGATATGACTCTAAAAGTGTGCTTCTCCGTATCTTTGCTCTCTGTTAATAAGAATGGGTATGTGGCGAGTATGGAACATGGAGAAACGGTCAATGGGATTGGAAAATTGAGCTTAGAAGAAATGTTTTTGATTGGGAAAAGCAACGGTGAGAGGAATGGTGTATATCCTCCGGGGCCAATTCTTAGCCAAAATGCATAGGACATAATAATTTGGAAAGGAGTTCCAAATTTCCACCTCATCCTTTTATAAAGCGTGTTGATACCCCAAAGGCAATGCGGTGCTATATGGAATTCAATGTGGAAAGGATATCGCCACCTAAAATGGAAGTCTTTGTATGGCGACTTATTCATAAAAACTTCCAATTAGAACCTGTTTACTAAGGAGAGGAATTATCGAGCTAAGCTTGCCATGTGTCCACTATACAATCATGAGTTAGAATCATTCGACATTTGTTCTTTAATTGCGAGGCGGTGGTTGGTATGGACTAGGTGTTTGGAAATTTGGTGCATATCTTGGAGTGCGCGAGATCCATCCACATTTGTGAATAGTTGGCGGCAAGCTCTTCTAGATTCTGAGAGGAGATGGCCGTGGATCTTGTTGTTCTACACCATAATTTGGTCAATCGGCTATCAGAATCGATTACTTTCAACAACAAAAGTTTTGATCTTGTTCATTTAATCAATTTGATTTTCATAAGATTAGCCACTGGTTCAAGGCAAAATGGCTCGCTTCCCCAATGGCGGGCTCGACATCTTTTGCCGAATAGTGCGATAATGTAAGCACCCAAATGCAAGAAAGTAAGCAACTCTGGACTCGGCCTTAACACGGTACAATGAAGTTCAATGTAGATAGCTCGAGAATTGGGAAACCAGTATAAGCTGGGATTGGGGGCATTCTTAGGGATGATCTAGGCGGAACAAAGGCCGTGTTCTCTAAACATGTTGGAATCTCGGACTCTAATCAGTGAGTTCTATGCTATTCGTGAGGCTATGGTGGTTTTCTCAAGTCTACTTGGAAGTGCACACATGTTCTTGAGATAGAAAGTGATTCAACTAATGCAATCATTTGGCTAAAGAATCTGAGAAAGGCCCATGGCATCTCAAAAATGTATCCAACCCTATTGAGTTACTAAAGGGAGAATCAAGGAATGGGAGGAGCACCAAGTTCCGAGGATGATGAATAGTGTTCTTGATAAATTGGCAAAATCGGGAGTGACGAATCCAAGATCTTTTGGCGGTCATTGTGTAGGTAGGGTATTATATTGGCTTATTTCCTGTTTTCTTGCTTTCTTTGTTCACCTACCATATTGTTGCTAGCTAAAGTAGTATTATGGTAGTCTTACATTTTGTACTTGAGACTTGGACCTCCTCTTGATTCAGTCCTCTTCTTGTAATTTTGCAACTATTCTCTAATATATCTCAACACCATTCAGCTTGTCAAAAAAAAAAAATTATATTTAAAATTATTTCATTTAGAATATTTTACCCTAACATAATGTCGAATTTCCACTAAACTTTCATATAGTTTCACTAGAGTCCATTCTGGAGCTTATTATATAATTTTCATGGGTTCTTCCAGTTTGGAAAAGAAAATAAAATAAGGAGAAAAATATCTCTGTCCAAGATTCTATTTGTTCATAAATTTGGATATAGACATGCGTAGACATGTTCTCTCCTCATAAATTCAAATTTCTAGAATTTTGTAACCATCTAGATGTTTAGAATTTTGTAACCATCTTATGAATACAATAGAATTTCAATATTACCTCATATCTTTTTTGTATTGCAAATTAAATAATTGTTTAGAATTGTTTTCCTAAATAGGAATATTACCAGAGCAAAAATTAATTTGTCAATTTTCACTTAAACATAAAATTTCCCAATCCACAAATCAATATTATCCATTATCTCATATCTTTTTCGTATCGCAAGTAGAAATATTATCAGAGCAAAAATTAATTGTCATTTTCACTTCAGAACAAAACATTTCCCAATCCACAAATCAACGTTACTTCCTTCTTCCTTCGTCTCTCCCTCCCAGTCCATTTTCTTGCTGCCTATCTCGACAACAACCTTTAATAACAGCCATCTTTCTCGTGTTTCTTGCATAAGATGTATTTACCAAAAAGATTGCTATCATTTGGGAGAAGATTTTTCAAATGGAGAAGATTTAAATATAATCATGGTTCGTTGGCATTGCTTGGACTTCATAATTCCATGAACAATTTTTTCCTTTTGCAATATTGTTATCAATTTCATTGTTAAGTACTTGACCAAGAAGAAAAACTTCCACGGCTAAATGCATGGCTAATACGTCGGCAATCGTTTTAAATTCAATGGCGATATCTTCACGAAAGCGAGCACATTATTAAAAAGTACTATATTCCAGAGGAAATCTGACCAGTCAAATTGACGATAGCCAAATGACTGAAAACTTACGCAAATCCACCCAAATCACTGCCCTTTTCATCTTTTTATTGATATTCTTTAAACCAAGTCAATGTCCTTTTCGTTTTATCATCATGTTCTAAGTCATACCATTGACTCTATCCAAAAATTTACACCACATAAGACTTCAGATTTTAATAAGAAATATGAAAGCCGAACATTGATGAAATAAAAGAAAAACTTGAGATTTGGTTGGCAATGAAAGGAAGAATGGGGTTAAAAGAAAAGTACCCACATTGATTTAAGAGAAAAGAAAAATAAGGCACTTAATAAAATAGTGTAATCCAAATCTTTGGTTTAAGCTTTTGATATTAAATTAGGTTATCACCTACTTATTAGGCTATTTTAATACACTTTCCAATAAATTTAATTGCCAACAGGTATAACCAAGAAAGACGAATGTTAATGAAATGAAAGAAAGACTCAATATAGAGAGAAGATCTCAGCAATAATGAAAAAATAAAATAAATAAAGGTTCAAAAAGCATTTAAGAAAACCAATAACGTTGAATAAATGAAAGAAATGCTAGAATGTATAAAGAAGACTTCAACATTTTATGACAGTTCGTAATTTAATGAATCTTCTAGCCATTTAGAATAACATTTTACAATTTAATAAATTTTAACCTATTTAATGGGCTAATTAATAGATTGTTTATGGTTTTAAAAACTTATTAATGAATATAACTCTTTTGATATAAATAATTTAAAGTAATAATATTTATAATAACTTTTATATTGACATTTCATAGTAAAGAAGACTGATGTGACTTTTTTTACAATGAATGAGGTTAAAAAATTTATTGTGATTTTTGTGAAAAGAGTGTCAAAAGAAATCTAGTATAATTGGGGAATTTATGGTAAAGCCTGGGGCACAAACTTGCACTGCCCACCATAAAATCATTAAATAATTATACTTGTTCCATACTAAAAAAATCTATTTTGAATTAAAATAACCCCTTCTTGCCAGCCAGGAATTGGTTTCACGGGGAGAATCCATATACACTATTCCGGCAACAAATTATCAATGACAAGAAAGGGCAGAAAATCCAATAGCTCTTGTTATTATATACATATCAATACTATCATTTAAATAAATTGTGATGAGTTCATAAAGAACTTTGAATATTCAGCTACAATTTTCCCCATGAACTGTGATGAGTCAAGAAGATTCAGGAAGCTAAATCTTCTGCATCAAAATAACGTCCTATGTTATGGGATGAAATCAAACTAACGTCCTATGTTGAGGGACAAATGGCGGTATTTACCTTAGGAAGATGTATTTGGGTAACAAAAAGCAGTTTCAATCAATCACCAATACCACTCTAGCATACATATACTAACTTAACGATGCTTATGTGATTAAGCATCTGCTTGACAAATTCCAGGCGTCAAGTATAGCTTGATTCTCTTGGGATGGGGAAAGACATTACAAGATGTTGTTACTTCTTTGATCACCTGTCTAGCTTCAGAGATTAGTAGGGGCACAGAGATTGGCAATTGTGGAATTCATAACATGTCCTATCGTATTGTGAAGGCACTAAGATCCTGCCATCCATATGCTATGCAATTCCACTACAAAAGCAGAGGCCCTGCAATCCAGCATCAACAGAATCTCGAGGGTCTTGAAGATTGCTACATAGGATCATTCATAGCAAAATTTCTTTTCCTTTTATCTTTAAGAAAGAATCATCGCCATAAAGCACTATATGTGCACTCAATAAGTTTAGTTCACACTTATACAGAATGAAAATTAACTATCAAATGCAACCCCTTGAGTCATGTCTGCATATTCTCGTTAAGCTTTGATTGCAGAGTTGTTGTTTTGCTGAACAAGCGTGTGATTTAGCACCTCTTGCTCTTCTAATGTTTCATGGAGATGCATATCCAGACCTCTAAAATTGATCATTTCAGATGCTTAATAGCATTTCATTTTGCATAACTTTGGAGATCAGTCTCCAGCATGATATTATCAATGTACTTGACCCTCTTTGCAATTGAAACGGAATCAAATGCGCGGCATGTGAAATTCAAAAGCATGAAAATACATGCCTAGAATAGAAGATTTCCCTCTTACAGATTTTTAAATCACATAATATAAAAGCAAATTGTATATAACCATCTCAAATTTTGCATGCACACGCATGATTTGGCTGTAGGATTGCATGAAAATGTATAAATTTACTTAAAACTAGTAAAGATCAAATTAGGGGTCTTTGATTTACCTCAAATGAAACATCTAACGAATTCATGCATTGCTCTGTACCACAAATTTAGTCTCAACTCATCGTCCAACCGTCTTGCGCCAGAGTATTGATAATATATCAATAAAGCCGGTTGTCTATGATGCTGGCCCATCTTTTCAAGCACGAAAAATTAAAAAATTATTAGGAAAAGTTAGTAGAAGAATTGGAAATTAATACTTTATTTCTCCCCAATATTTGAGTCTAAAATTGAAATTATATAGCTTATTTTAAGTTATTATGTAGTATTTCTATAGTTCTAAAATAAGAGTTCATTTTTTAGTAGGTAGCTTAAACATGAATTTGATCCAATGTTTTATTTTTGTCATAATTGGTCCCAATATTGATGTTTTTCCTAGTAATTTAATACTTTTGTTTGTAAATATTGCATATTTGGTTCCATCCATAAATCGATTTTCTTTTCCATGAGTTAAGAATAATGGTTTCTATTGTTCATCTATTAACTTTTTTTAATTATAAAGTAAAATTTATTTACTGTACCAATAAGAGTATAATTTTTCAGTTTTGGATATCCATATATAGATATTATCAGTAATGCTATTGGTTTTATATTGGAAAAATATGGGAGTGGAAGAATTGATAAGAAGTGGTTGCACCATTGATTTAATACTACTACATGAGAAGGGCATCGTGCCTTTTATTTCTTTGTTCACGATGCTGAAATTTCTACCTTTTGGGACGTCTAAACCATTCAAGAGATATGGAGCACTTCTGATTATGAAACTGAACCAAAAGAATGAAACAACAATCATAATTATAACTCAACCAAAAGATTTGCGGTGTTGCAGTTTTTACACGCAGTATGCGTGATCGATTAACAGTAATATAAAGTGAATATAAATTATTGATCCTACAAGGACTAATTGTTTATCAACTACCGAAATTTAGTTAATTTTACCTTTATTTGAATGATTAAAAGATATTTTAAAAATAAACTAAATTAAAACTAAATTTAAAACTTGAATTAAAACTAATCTTTAAAACTAAGCAAAGCAAAGTAATAAATTGAGTTGGAAAAACTCTAGGGTTTTCGATTTCACCATAACTAATCCATCTTAATATTAATCTATTTCTATAGTCTAATTTATTTTCTTGGTTGATAGTGAGATTACCTAACTTATTTACTAGTCCTCCGAGATCTAATAAAAATATCCTTAATTGCTAATTCACTATATTCCTATGTGAATTACAACAATTATAAAGTCATTAATTTACATGGATTCTCATAATGACTACACAAACCATGCAAGTATATTCCTATCCTATATGCAATTTATGATATTTATCCCAATGAACTTGACACATAACTTCCTTCCATTCATTATGATTAACAAATCATCTAATTAGTTATCAAGTAATTAGAAGCATTAAGAACGGAGATAAATACTCAACCATAGAAAATAAATTCAAACTATATTAATAGAAAATATTAAAGACTTCATCATTAGGCTACATCTTACAAGTAAACCATATATAAAGATGGCTACTAGGGTTACTGTTTCTATCATTATATAATTTCAAGACCCCAACGAATCTAGCATAAGATACTTTCATTTACATTTACAACGGAATAGGAAAAATTAAATTAGTTCATATTAAAAGAAAAGAAAATTATCAAAATTTTAAACATAATTAAAAGAAAAAAATAAAATAGAAAAGAAAAAAAGAAAGTTGAGACGCTTCTCCGTGTTTTTCTTCGGCTCTCTCAGCTCAAGTCCAACGGCGGCTGCTGTTTGTCTGCCTCCAGGAAAGAATGAAATCTTGACTCCCTCGTCAGGAAGATTATATAGGTGTGGCTGTTTCCAATTTTTTTTTTTGTTTTCCAATTGCCACCCGATTTTCTGTTTCCTTTTCTTGTTCCTTTTGTCTTTTTCCAAACCCAACTGCCCGTTCTCTTTCTTTCCAAATTCCACTTTTGTCTTTTGTTTTCCTTTTTCTCTTCTCCATTTGGTAGATTGCTGCAGCCTTTGTTTCTTTTTTTTCTCTTTGGCTTTTGTCTTATTTGGCTTTAGGAAAGTATGAATGCTGCTCAGAATATCTAAAGGCCGATTGCTTTTTTTTTTTTTTTTTTTTTTTTCTGCTCTTGACCGCTTGGCTTGGCTTTCTATTTCCTCTTCTCTTTGCTTCCTTTCTTTCTTTGTTGATTCGGCTGCTCCTTTATTTCCATCTTGCAGCTGCTATCTTCAGGGAATCAAAGGGGCACCAATCTCAAGCATACAAAATAAAAGAAAACTCTAAAAGATTTAGCCAAGAGATAAATTTTCTTTATTGGTTTTCTTTTTCTTAAAATGCTAAACCCTAGTCATTAATTATAAAAATAATTAATATCCATATAAACAAACATTTTAATCAATTAAAACACAAAGGAATTGACCTAATAAATATGCAATTTTACATTAGAAGAACTGAAACTGCAAACAAGCACATCTACAAGTGAATGCTAAAGGTTTCGCAATACAATCTGGTTTCTTCTTTCCACTCAAGCAAAAGTTAATCCATTTCCTAAAGCTTCAGCCAACAATCTCCTTAAGAGATCACCAACAGGTTCGAATCCCATTCAGGAACCATTTCCCAATTGATCTTCTGCCTTTTAAATCCTTTCCAAGATGCAGATATTGCTCCAACTGCAACAAGGGCTGCCTTGACCATAACTGAACTGAAAGCTTCACACAAATGTGTTGGGTTATCGAGAGTTGAAATACTTTTGATAAAAAGAGAGGCAGCATCCAGTTAAATGAAATACTTCGATAGACTTCAAAAATAAATTTGACATCATACGAGTGGTTTTTACCAACAATTTCATTTAATAAATGAAATAGAAAGACGCACCTGACAACAAACCAGAAGAATAGAACCCCAGTCATCACTGTCACTTCTTCCAACACCAGTCTTAATCTTTCAATTCACGCAGAACGAGGATTTTCAAATCTGAATTTCCCATGTTCATATGTTCTTCCTGAATTTGTTTGACTGAACTTGTTAGAGAGTGACTACAGCCAGAGATTTCAATCATTTCAAGAGTTATAGTGTTTTCTAAACAAGATGGAATCTCTTTCAATAATCACATCTGTACACTACTAACTTCTGAAGATTGGGAAATTGATCATCGGAAGCAGAGCTGTCCACTTGACAATAGGCAAGTAAGACAATTTCAAGAATCTAAGTCTCGAGAATTCTCCTTCTTCCATATCCCATTTTTGGCCAGAAGAACACATTGACTAACTTGAGAACCTCAAGATTAGGCAGTTTCAGAATGCTTGAAATTTTACTCCAAGACAACCGAAATTTAGAGAGAGTCAGCTTTTTCAGATTTGCTGGCAAACCAAATTCAAAGTCAAGAGATGCCCTGGGTGGACGAATTACAGACAACACAAGTGATTCTAGCTGACTCAGAAAGTCCGGAACAATAATCCGGTAACAATTCTTAGCATCATTCCAATTCTGGAAAAGTTTACATTTCAGTTTACGAACGTTTGGAAACTTTTTCATTTGCTTTTCCATGCTGCTACAAGAAACAATAGTTACACCCGAACAGCTCTCCAACTCGTACAAATCAGAGGAATTCTCAAGATTTTCAATTGCAAAACTAAAACCATCAGAATCCGTGTTCACACAAAGATGTCTCAATTTCCTTAGATTCCAGAGTGTATCAGGAAATGAAACCGGCCCGACTAATGAATTCACCACAAAAGTTTCCAAGTATGAAAGATTTCCGATGGATGAAGGGATCTCTCTTATCATACCATGAACTGACAAATATCTCAACTGAGCAAGACGTTCAATTTCAACGGGAATACGGAATTGGGAAATAAGGAAAGTAAATAAATTTGACCAATATCTAACACCCTAAGAAGCTTGTGAATAACGAATGAGATATCAAGAGACGTCATATTATTCAACCCTTTTGTCTCAGTGAAGAAGAGTAGAGAACGTACACGAGGACAAAATAGCCTCGCCTCCTGAAATGCGTTGTCTCAGACTGAATGCTTAACCTCCGTACGTTACGTGGCGCATTTAATGCCAAAGCTCATCATACCAAATAACTGCCTGAAAAAATTTTCTTCATTGGCTTTTTCATGCAAAACGCATGTAGCAAATCATGAACTCAGCAAGCTTTGACACCACCTATGGATCTCCTGTTGCCAACCAGAACTAAGCTTCTGCCAATTAAATCCATCAGGTAATCTGTAGCAACATCTTCTATGCACTTTAACTTAGTCTTCTGAACAAATCCTTCAGCAATCCATAACCAGATCAACTTCTTGGTTGAAACCACTTCGTCTTCAGGAAACATCCCAAAATAAAGCATGGCTTCAAATAATCTGGTAAATGCCTGTAACTCAGCTCCAATATGTTCATGCATTGTGCTGTAGTAGAAAGGATGCCTGAACTTAAACTTTCCAGGATTTCATTCCAGTTCTCTTGCTCCATGTTAGCTAGAAGTCCAGCTACAATGACAATTGTTAGAGGTAATCACTTACAATTTTCTGCAATTGCATCCCAAGTTCATATAACTCTGGAGGGCAATCTTTCCAGGGAATAACTTCCTTTGCAGTAACTCCCAGCTCTCATTAATGGTGAGTTGACGAAGAAAATGAGGCTCTTCGTCAAGCATGGCATGAGGAGCAACTTCCAGAAGTCGACTTGTCAAGATAATTCTACTTCCATTAGAATCATCAGGAAATGATAATCCCAAGATATTCCATGCTTCAACATCCCACATCATCCAAAACGATGAGATATCTCCTTCTTTTCAAACCCCTCCAGAGCTCCTGAGCCAACTCATGTTCATCCATCTCAAAGGATTTATTGGGAACAATATGATTTAAAAGTTCAAGTAACACTTTCTTTTCGTTGAGCAATTGAGAAACAGTTGACCATGCACGAACATGAAAATGACGCATGACTAAATTATCATTGTAAACTTTTGTGGCTAAGGTTGTCTTGCCTAGTCCAGCCATACCCACAATGGCAATGATCCGCAACTGCTGTGATCCTCTTGTAAGCCGATCGGTAATTCTTGTTGACTCATCATCAAAACCTACAACTTCGTCAATTTCTGGTGCACTGCTCTGTGCGGGTACATGACTAGATTTCTTGGTAACTTTGTTCGTTTTGACATCTCGTCTCTTGCCCGTGATAATCTTTGAGGCATCAGTCTTAATGTTATCGATGTCTTCCATGATGGAATCATACAACACTGAAAAAGAATTTGAAATATCTCCAACCATTAAGTGGTCAATCAAACTCCACTCTCTCTGCTACCTGCAGAACACGATTCCAAAGAGTATGGAGTTCCTCCAGTTCGTTGTGCAGATCCACAATTTCCACCAAAATAGATCTTAAGAAGACAAGTTGTTCTTAGATTGTTTGAGCAAAACTTTGGGCATTGAACCAGCCATACTGCTTGTCACATCCATCAGGTTTTCTACGAGATAATCGATAAAACCCAACTCATTGGTCCTGCAAAAATTGAAGTTTGATGTTTCTGGATCTTTCTCTTCAACTTGTTTCTGAATATGCTCAATTCTTTCCAACAAATCTTTGAACTCAATATCTATTTTGATATCTTTCTGATAAAGTGAGAAGATTATGAGTCCAGCATCACATATCAGGACTCCAATGGAATCCTTGATGTTCTCATCAAGCTTGTTTAGCTGCTTAGGAAGGATACGTCTCAAGAATCTTAATCCCGCGCAGTACTTGCAGTTGATTCCCCACAGAAACCACAGGAAAAGTATCCATTTGTAATATCTCCCATAGACAAGATACAAGATAACAAATGAAATCCTTCATTATCATTATAGGATCACCATCCACGTCTGAAATGGAAGCATGTAATTGTGTCGATAATTTTGAGCTAGTCAGAGCTTGAGTGTAAGCCGCATAGGTACGAGCATCAATAGGTTTGATCCTCCGCAGTAGTACTGAAATTTCTAGCTGCATTACCTTGCAACACCATTCTTTGTCATACACTTTATATTGACACTTAAAAGATATATGTGCTGCATTAACTGCAACGGCTTCAATGTGATTCAACAAATCTTGCAATTGTTGGTGCTCAACCCTTAGCAGCGTGGCAAAGCGGACAAAACTTCTCAAGAATTTCATCATCTTCACCAAGGATTCCATAACGAGAACTAGTTTAAATCCCCAGAGGGACTGCGAATATCCTCTAGATTCTCCAGAACGGAAGCCGTTTGGTTACAGGGAATGGAAGGGGAATGGAAAGGTTTGAACAAAAAATGGGTGTTTGTTTTGGGGGGATGGGTTTATCAAAACCCTTCCCAAAGGTTTTAATCAAAACCCACCCCTCCCCCCTCCTTTCACCAAAACCCACGGTTCTGGGTTTGAGTCTCTTCTGGCCCTCAATTGTGAAGTGACGGGCGTGCGCCACTTGTCATGGGGGTTGCAAACCCCTCATGGTTTGCAACCCCCATTTTACCTTTTTTTTTAATTTTTTTTTAAAAACAAATTTCACTAATTTATAGAAAATATTTTTCTCTACAAATTGACATCTGGTACCTTTGGTTTTTGAGCAGATATAATTTGTTAAATATTATATAATGTAAAATACTATTTTTATTATAATTTTAATATAAATTTATAAATTTATTCCATTCCATTACAAATATCAAACAACATAATTATTATCATTCCATCAATTCTATTAGCCTTCAATTCCACAATTCCGTTCATTCCTAAACCTCTTTATACCTTATACCAAGCGCGCTGAAACAAATCTGTCAAATTGATGTACCATTCTTCTATTTCTTTCTCGAAGGAGTCGATGTCTTCTGTAAATTGCAAAAGCTTGCAAGTAGCATCCATAATTAATCCAGCTTCAAAGGTCAGACAATAAGGGTGAATTTCCTGTGCATTTCTGCCAACCGCTTCTTCAATCCTTACCCGTAGGGATCCCAGACTACCTTCCTTGTTACTGTTGTTGCCATCAGTGCTTGGATGCGTATCATTGCCGAACTTTCTCACACAGAGAATGAATGTTCTGAGACTCCCTAACCTGGACATCAGTATCGAAACTACACGGAACAATGAATTTACTAGTTGGACCTCCAGCAGGCTCAGGCCACCCGATCTTTTTGAAACTATGTTGTTGGTCAGCAACTTCAGATCACCCAGAGCAGTATCAATACAAGTAGTAGTGAAGGCCATCTTGATCTTTCTGAAACTTTTCTGGATTCGAATGGCAAAGAAAATGAAGTTTTCTGAAAATCAAAGTGAAGATTAGAAACCAATTTACATGGTGAGGAAACAAATTATACAAGTCTTAATCATTATATAGTGACATTAAAGTTGACCCGTGCATGGCTTTCGACCTCATCTCTATGTTTATGTATATGCACGAGTAAATTATAACCAGTGAAAATAAATTTAAAAATAAATTTTGATGGTCGAAATTCGACGACGAGATAATGTTTGAATAAAAATCTTTTTTAGTGAATGTTCTTCATTTTGCGGAAATTTCGTCCAAATTCCCCCTTTTGCTACGAAAGAATTGACAGATATGCAGGTACGTTAAAGAGAGAATCCCGCCCTAAATCTTTTTAATTTTATATATTGTTATCCTTTTCCAATTGGAATAACGTATTAAAATATCACGAAACTTAATGACTTATGTGTTTCTGACATTTCAATTGTAATAACACGATACTTAAACTTTAAAATGTGTAACAATAATGTCCTCTGACTGAAAAAAAAAGACAAAAAAGCCTTCGGAGCATATAGTTTAAAATTCTAAAATAAATTTTTAAAAAGACAAAAAAGATAAAATTTAAAGACAAAAATTTAATAAACTTATTTACACTATATAATAAATTTTTTTAAACTAAAAAATAAAATTTAAAGATTAATAAAATTTAGAGACAAAAATGAAAAAAAAATTGAGGTTAAAAAACAAAGTATCTATGAAAAAATTGAGATTGAAAAACAAAGCATCATATAATAATTTTTTATATTTTTGCATTAAAATTTTGTTATAACTTCATTAAATTTTTTCTTTTAAAAAGTTAATAAAAAAATTAAACAATATCAATTTTTTTGTCATTTTTTTCTTTATAGAGGGCTTTTTCGTCTTTTTTTCAGTAGGAGGACATTATTGTTGCACATTTTAAAAGTTTAAGTATCGTGTTATAATTGAAAAGAGAAAGCGATTCTAAACTTAAGTTCGAGAATATTTTAATATATTATCCCTTCCCGTTTTATATCTTTCTTTGATTGCAATAGAAACCATACTCATTAATTTTTGTTTAAAAAGAAGTTGGGGATTTGCATAACTTCAACCACTCACCTCTTGCTTTTAACTAGTGGAAACTTTTTTGATCCTCAAAATAGATGCTTGAATAAGGTTATAAATCCACGATTGCTTGAATAAGGTTATAAATCCATAATTAGGTTTTGTCACACAAATATTATTATGATGAGATCTACCCTATCTATTAGTGCCTCTTTTTTTTTTTAAGAGACTATTAGTGCTTTTTGATCTCACAAGGGATCCCATATTCTTTACTTTGGAGATAGATATGTCTAATACTTAGTCAAAAATCAACATTATTACGAACTGAAAACTTACGATGTATTGCATGCTTTGATATTGTCATAAAGTTTATGTCCTTTTTTTCTCAAGTATCCATTAACAGTAGTTGAATTTTCTTGTGGGAGGCTAAAAGTTGTTTGTTGGCCATAGATGATTGGAACATAATATGTGTTGTTCCAAAACTTAAGAAAAAACAAAATTATAAATTTTGGAGGATTTAGATGGAAACACAATTTGGAGCATACGATTTGCTATAGTTCATTCAAAAGAAATACCGGATAATGTCAAAGCCGAAATCAAAGAAGCATTATATTTGACCTTATCTCAAATTCATCGAGTAGTTGATATGTCAAATTTTCATAAAATTTGTACGGCTAAAACTACCCAACAAGTATGAGATATTTTGAAAGAGCATGTATTGGCATATATATTTTGGAAAGAGCATATATTTTTCATAGATCAAGTTCGAAAAAAAAAGTGTTATTATTGAAGAGAAAATTTGAGTTGTGTGCTATGGAGAAATCTGAAAGGAATGAGAACTATTTTTTCATTTGTTGGATATCAAAAACAAGATGGAATTTAGTAGGTATATTCTTAATGATGAATTCTTTGTGGCAAAAGTTCTCAATTCTCTATTTTGAAATTTGATTATATTGCAGCAATTATATTCGAGACTAAAGATTTATCAACTTTGAGTATTGAATAATTACAAAGTTCATTAATTCTTCATGAACAAAGAATTGATGGGAAACTTGTATTAGAAAACAAGCTACTAGAACAATTTGAACAAATATCAAAACCTCATAATACTATAATAATTGAGAAAGGAAAATGTTTCCAATTTGGAGTAAGAAAATATTTTAGAGGTCTTCACAGAGGTTAAATTTTTATAGTTTTCACAATCCATCTATTTTCAAAATTTAAGTGAAGGACAAGATTAGCTATCAATGGCTGAGTGCATGCATCAATGGACCATGGTTGCTCTCTCTCCATTTGTAATTTCTCAAATTAAGTTCTCAGCAACTATAGGAAACTAAGAGAGCTAAGCTGAACGATCATCATCAGTAAATAACATATTAGCGTAAACAAGAAAAAAAAGTTTTGCGTGAAAAACAGACAAAACATGGAAAGAGCAATCCAAGTAGTTATTACCTTAACTTGCAGTCACGACCTTGTTTCCATAGATAAGCCAAAAGCAGACAAAATCAAATTCCCTCAGGTAATCTTCAATCCATTTTCCTTCTTGTTTTTTTGGCTTTTGACTCAAGTCCCTAATGGAAAAATTGAGAGTTGAAATACATTTGACCATGAAAAACATTCTTAATATACACTAAATACCAATGCAATCTGGACTTCATTTTTTCATTTTGGTTATGCAAACTGTTCCAAAGGAAAATTATTTTATCATTTCAATAGTTTTGATAGTCTAACTCCTCATCATCCAAACAAATCCATTTTCCCTTTTTGTCCATCTCTGTAGCACATTTGGATTTCTACTAATCCTAGAATTGGATTGAACTTGAAAATAATTAATTCTTTGATTTAAAATTCATCCCAAAACTACTTGATACTATGTTCTCACTCAAATCCTCACCATTTCAATCATCAGAAGAGTTTGCATTTCAGTTTATGAATGTTTGGAAACATTCTCAGTTGCTTTTCCATGCTGCTCAAAGTAGAAATAACTAAACTAGAAAAGCTCTCCAACTTATGTAAACACAAAGAACTGTCTAGATATTTTGGTGGACAAACTAGAACCAGCAGAATATATACCCACTGATATCTGAAAATGTTTAATTTTGTTAGAATCCAGAGATTATCAGGCAGAAACCATCCTTACAAGTGCATGCACAATAGAAGTTTCCATGTTTGAGAGGAAACCTATGGAAAATGGGATGGCTTCCATCTAACCTCCAACTGCCATTTATCTCAACTGTCCAAGAAGCACTATTGAACTTGGGAATTCATAGCCTAAATTTATTTGCTCTGTATATCCAACACTGTAAGAAATATGAAATGTGAGGGATGAATGAGATATCAATCCAATTTGCTAGAAACATTTTGTTTGCGTAAAGAATAGTAGAGATTGAACCCGAGGACAAAATAGCCTTGAATCCTTAAACCTCAAAAGCCGAAAACTCATCAGATCCTCTGTTTGTGTGAAGAATAGTAGAGATTGAACTCGAGGACAAAATAGCCTTGAATCCTTAAAATGATGAGGCTTAGAATGAACGCATAACCTGGAGTAAGTTGGATGGCTCATCAAAGCCGAAAGCTCATCATACCCTCTTAATGGACAAAAGAAAAAAAATCTTCTTTGGCTTTTGCTATGCAAAATACACGGAGCAAATCATGAATGCGGAAAGCTTTGACACCACCTATGGATCTTTGTTTGACAACCATAACTAAGCTTCTGCTAATGAAATCCATCATGCAATCCATAATCAGATCAACATCTTGGCTTAAACCTCTTGATCTTCTGGAAATATCCCAAAATAAAGAAAACATGGTTTTAAATAATCTCTAACAAATTTATCCACTGCTCTGTACTAGAAATTTTGTCTCCACTCAAACTTTGCAGCACCTCTTTCCAACCCTCTCGCTCCAGAGTTGCAAGTCCAGCAACCGCTTGATGAGTGCGATTATAATTACTTTTATGGGCCTTCTAAGCATTAAATTGTAATTATTGGCCTACAATACTGTGATTATTTTTGGGCCTTTGTTGTCAGGCCCCAGAACTTAAACAGCGTCGCTCAACTAAAGAATATGGAGACAATACGACGTCGTTCCACATAAGTGGTATTGGCCAATTGGTAGTGGACAGAATTGAGGCCTAATTTGATATGTGAAAGAAATTCTTGAGTATGATCCAAAACTTCATGAGTTCTCAATGGGGTGACAAGTCAGACAGATCAAATGTATACAAAAATTGGAATCAAACTGGAGCCTAGATGGATGAACTGATAGATAGGTTGGAGGCTAAGATGGATGCTCATCTGGCAGCCAGCGACGTGAAGATCTGGAAATTCCTGGGTACTTGGAACGAAGAGAAATAATTAGGGTGGGAAGATTTGGGTAGTTCCTCTACTCAAGATGCTCCTCCATCTGTTGTTGCAAGAATGCCCCAAAGACCTGCTGAGGTTCTTGGACCAGTGCATGTTGCTAATAGGGTGCAACTTGCAGTGGTTTGTTTGACCTTAGCTTGTGAACGTCTTATGTATTTACTGCTGTTTCCGGTGAGCAAATTGCGTGAACATAGCTTGGAACAACAAGAAGGAGACTTTCCCTTGTCATTGGCCAATGCTTCTCCTGCTGTTTTTCCATTCAGCATAAATTCTTTAGTAGTTCAATATCTAGGAAATGTTGAAAAACTGTGCCATAGAACAGGACTTTGCCCAAAAATTGGTGGATATCCAACTGTTGGTATTGCATTAGTAGTTATTTTGTCAACAACCATGGCACAGAATCTGATCAAACCCTGGAACAGTGTCTTGAAAAATTTATATGAGGCACGAGATTAGCTATCAATGACTGAGAGCATCAATGGATGGGGATGACTGAAATGATGGACCATAGTTGTTCTCTGCATTTGAAATTGCTTAATTTATGTTCTCAGTAAATCAGGAAACTCAGAGAACTAGGCTCACCAATCATGATCAATCAATAACTTTTTAGTGTAAACAAGAAAAAAAAAAATTTTGCGTGAAAAACATGCAAAACATAGAAAGAACAGCGCAAATAACTAGTTATTACCTGGATTAACTTGCAGTCATGACCTTGTTTCCATAGAGAAGCCAAAAAGCAGACAAAATCAAATCCACTCAAGCAATCTTCAATTCATTTTCGTCTTTGTTCTTTTGGCTTTTAAATCAAGTCAGGAATGGAAGAATTGAGGGTTGAAATACTAGCTCACTTCTGAATACACTTTTACTTCTTTCAAACAGAACGCATATTTTACTCATCTCCCTTTCGCAAAAGAAAAGAGATAACATTAAACAGAGATCTGACAATAAAAATCAAAATAGAAGTAGAAATTTAGATGATACTGGAAGTAAGATTTGGTAAGAACTGGAGATCAGAGTCTGAAGGAACTCAAAATGAAACAGAAAGATGATGAAGTTATTGAGGATGGAAATGTATGATTCACAGGTTGTACCTGACAAAGGAACTGAACAGGAAAACCAAAGACAGGATAAAAAAATGGTGTTCTAGTATGTCCAGAAACTTTTCCCACTCCGGAAATTCAAAGGAAGAAGCAAATAATTGCGCAAGAACGTATAGAGAAACTTTACTTTCCGTGGTCCATTCCTCCATGATTTTCATATTACTGGGTGTCCACCATTTTGTTCGTTTCTAATGGAATGTCCCAGAAAGAAAGAAAAGCAGACTCATCACTATCAACGTTTTATACCATACTACCATTGATGGCTGTCAAAGTGGTTTCTCCTGTGAATTTGGTAAACCAAAAGGAAAGCTGGAAATTGGATCTGCCAATTTGGTTGTAAGGAAAAGGAAAAAAGGAGTAAGAAAATTAACCAACGAGAAAAGCAAGCGGCCAATTCGCTTGACAAGAAAAAACAGGGTAAGAACAAGAAAAGAATAAAACCAGTGCCCACCAGGAACAGAAATATTAAACTGGAAGTCCGCTATGGACCCGGCTAATATGCTTATGTGCAGTGGACACTGATGATACGTAAACAGTGGCTTTCCCTAATTCAGAATGGTGCGAAAATAGCAAATCCAGATGTCCTCTTAGATTTTTTTAAAGTTATGTTACAAGAATATCTCTAATCTATTACACTATCCTAAAATCATCATCCTTGGCATTTTGATGAATAATCTTTTCTGTCCTACACTTTTAAAGCGGGAGCAAAAAAAATCTTCGCGTTTAATAAATGTATCCGTTTTAATCCTTCGTTACAATTCGTTTTTTCTATAAATGACCCACGTCGTTGCATGTGACTTTTTACCATGGGCAAAAGTGGAATTGAATAAAAAAATTCCCCTTTCTACAGCTCTCTTGAACCTTCCACGGTTTCAAGCGGAATTCGATTTGATATTCTTACATGATTCTTCTTCCCATGGTTTTCTAAGGATCTTTGGCTTCCAAAACTACTCTGAAGACAGTCCGATTTGTACCCCTGTTTATCATTCCCAATTTCCGGGTCCTTCAAAACTCAACTGGGTTGTTATCGGGTCTTTTCAATTTTCGGCGATTGTGGATTGGGTTCTGGGTTTTGGTGTTTCTTTCGGTGATTGTAGTGAGAGGGGCGCCAAGCCTCGTGCTACGATTGGGTGCAGGCTTTAGTTTCCAACGGCTCGGGTTCTTTGCCTTGATGGTTTGAAGTCGGGCTTTCCATGGTTGTCTGAGTTCCTCAACGAATGGGGAAGAAGAAGGAATCACCTAGGCAGCCTGGGCAGATGACCATCAAAGATTCCTCAAAAGACAGCAATGGAGTTGCCTTTGCCTTGGCCCTCGAACAACTTTTGTGGCATTGCAGAATCTGTCATATCCAAGTGTTCTTCTCTTTGGGTTAACAACGGCAATAAAGTTGAGTTTTTGGTCGGTCTTTCTCTAAAAGATTACTTTTTGAGGCTCTTTAATATTTCCCCTCAAAGTGTTCGGAGGTTTTGGCTGGTTTCTGTTTTGAGACCTCAAGATGTTCTTGATATATTACTGGGTTTTGAATTTCATAATGGGAAATTTGAGACTGAGCTTGAAAAGGTTGAATTTTTATGGGGTGTTTTTTAGTGGGCTAGTGAGCAGGGTAGAGATTTTCAGCATCTTCCGCTTTCGTGTAAGATCATGGCCAAATTGCTTGTATGAGTGGGGATGTTTGGAGAAGCTGAATATGTGCTGTCAAGGTTGGATGGTAAAGGAATTTTGTTGGATTGTCATGAAATTTTCAGTGATTTGATTGAGGGGTATGTGACGGAGTGTGATTTACAAAGGGCTACATTGAATTATGATAAAATGAGGAGGCTAGGTTTATCCCCATCATTTCATGCTATTGGTCTCTTCTTGATTCTTTAATTCAAATGAATGAAGTCCAATTGGTATATGCAGCTTTTACGGACATGATCGAGATGGGGATGGCAACGAGTGCTGAGAACATGGCATATATGAAAATGTTATAGCTCTGTGTATGAGTGGAAAAGTTCAGGAGAAGCTAGAAATCTTGTTAAGAAAAACTATGCCTTGGGTATTAAGCCTAACCATCTAGTCTTAGATGCTATTGCGAGTGTGTATTGTGAGAAAATGGATTATGATGATATCCAAGTTTCTGGTTGAGATTAGCCTACACGATGTTGCGATGCGCAAACAAGGTAATATGGTCTTTGAGCGGGAATTTTGGTTAGAGAGAGCAAATGGATTTATGCAAGAATTGGAGCAATTAGGATTTTGCCCCAACAAAATAACGTTTGGAATTCTGATTGGACAGACTCGTTCCGAGGGGAGTTTGAAAAATAGCTTCATTTTTTGGTTTATTTCCATTTTTGCCCATGGTAAAAAAGTCACGTGCAAATCACGTGGGTCATTTAACGTGAAAAAGCGAATTGTAGCGAATGATTAAGCGGATACATTTATTAAATGTGAAGGACTTTTTGTTAAGTTTTAAAAGTGAAGAGTAAAAGATTATTAAATCAAAATGTAAGGGCGATTTTAGGTGTTATCTCATTAGAATTTGTAATCAATTCTAATATAGAAGTACTAAAAGAACTTATATAAGCAAAAAAAAACCTTAAATATTCTTAATCATGAGCCATATAATTATTACTATAAATAAGTATTGAAAAAACTCATATAAGTAAAAATTTCAAATATTCTTGATTATGAGTTATATAATTATCACAATAAAGAAAACTATAATTCCAATAGTAATAATTAATATTGACATAATAAAAGTAAGTGAATCAATTAAAAATCTGAATTTTAAAAAAATTAATAATGATCCAAGACACCTTACTAGAGGAGTGAAACCTATCAAGAAATGAGAATTATAATTGTAACAATAGTGATTAATATTGACATAATAGAAGTGAGTGGATGGATCAAGTATTTGAATTTAAAAAAATCATAAATAATGATATAAGACACCTCATTGGAGGGTGAGGCTCCAGCCAAAAATGAGGAAAAATGAGGTGAAAGGTATAACAAACCAGTTTAAGGTAGTGTTTGGTTGGTGGGTTTAAGATTGGAATAGCTTGGAATTTTAAGAAAAATTAATGTTTGGAACATGGATTTGGATTGGATTCTACATGAACAAAAATCATAGGATTGGGTTTTGATGAAACCCTAAAAGGGAGGTTTGTTTAAAAGGTTTTAGTGATATACAAAACAACGTTGTTTTGGGGTCAGGTCAAAAAGACCCAACGACATTTTGAGCATTTAAAAAAATTCCTGTAGATTTGGGGTACCAAGTGTAAAGTCGTTAAATCTATGTTGATTCTAGCCATTTTATCTTCTTTTTTTTTAAAAAAACAAATTTGATTAACGGGTAAAAAATAGTTTTATCTACAAGTGCATGCACTTTCTTTATTTTTGTAAGATATGATTTTCTTAAATGTAAGATAATGTAAAATAGTTTAGTATATATATAATGTAATATAAATATAATAAATATAAAATTTATTAATATTAATATTATAAATGTAATAAATATAAAATTTATTAATATTAATATTATAAATGTAATAAATATAAAATTTATTAATATTAATATATTTATTAATAAATATAAATATAATAATATACTTATTATAATATTAAATTTTAATATAAAATCTATTAATAAATTTATTAATATTAATATTAAATTTAAAATCTATTGATATATCTATTAAATTATTATACAAAATTTTGATTCAATTCCTTTTGTAACCAAATAGTATTTTTTTTCACATTCATTTCATTACTATAAATAATACAAAACATTATAATTACTATTATTCCATTCTATTCCATTTCAAATTTTTTTTCTATCAAAGCTATTTTATTCCCAAACCCACAATTTATCTGCCTGATAAATTCAACTTTTGACATGGTTAGATGACCACTTGGGGTCCTCTTAGATTCCATTCTTATCTAACTTTAGAAAAAGCAAACGTGAGTCATGATTGTTAATGGCCAACTAAATAAATCTAGTAACCTCCTTCTATCTAACAAAATAGATCTAGCAAACGTGACATTTTTATTTTTTTTACAATCTTATTTTATTAAACCGTATTGTGTAAGCCTTTGTGTATACGTTTCCATAAGAAAAAGCCTTGTGCCTTGCAACTCTACATGAACAAAATTTGGAGGGACCTAAAGATAGCTCCATATGATCATTTTTAATAAATCTTTGTTCCTCTATCTTCAAGAAGCAGCATGTTATCAGTGGAGTCAATGCACTACGCATACACTGAATTAGTTTGGCTTATACATTTATCGGAAACAGTAAGATATATACCACAAGGAGCTTCTGAACAGTTAATGTATACCGTACAAAGAAAATAACAACTAATCCACCAATTCATAGGATCAGATCATGATAGAGGATTTTTATTAAACTTTGCTCATCTATTCTCTAAACCTTACGGAAATGAACTATGAAATTCAACCCTTGACTCCTGTCTGAATGTTCTTCTTTAAGCTTTAATTGCAGAGTTGTAATCTGCTGAATAATTATGTGATTTAGTTCCTCTTCCTCTTGCTCTTCTCTTATTTGAACGAGAGGCAATTCATCATCCAGTCCTGTAAAGGGCAAACATTTCATAAACTTCACATTCATTTTTGCACAATAACTTTCGAGATGAGTCTCCAACATGATATTATCAATGTTATTATTCAAGAGCCGGACCCTCTTTGCAATTAATACAGGATCAGACGCGGGCAGCATAAGAAGTTCAAAACATGAAAAGACAAGCCAAGAGTAAAAGATTTCCCTGTCACAGATTTTAAAACACGTAAATAGAAGTAAGAAGTTCTATGGTATGCCTCATGATAACACAAATCAGATAGAAGTAAGCGATAAAAAATTTTGTAAGCTTTCTCAGTTCTCACAAGTACCAACATTTCCTGTTATCGTGCTGGATAGTTATTAATCAGTTGTGCTGCACTGAATTTTCCTGGCTAATGAACACTTGCAAGTAGATTATGAGAAAGAAGTAATGAGTAAAATGAATGTAACACCTGAAAATGTTGAGAAAGATTTAGTATCCAGTGTAGAAGCAAATTGTATATAACCATCACAAATTTTGTATATGCACGAATGATTTTGCTATAGGATTGCACGAAAATGAATACATTTACTTAAAACTAGTAAATAATCAAATTAAAGATCTTTGATATACCTCAAATGAAACGTCTAATGTGTGCAAGTACTATGACTCTTCCGTTCCAGATTTATTCTTCATCAGTCCAGCCTGAACCATGAATAAGGACCTTCAAATTTTCATTTCCCATATCTAATTGTTCTTCCTGAATCTGCATTACTAAACTTGCAAGAGACCGTTGGCACCTATACACATCAATCATTATAAGAGTTGAAATGTCCCCTAAAGTAAAAGGTACCTCTTCTAAATTCCAACAGTTTCTGAACACTAATTTCTGAAGCCTGGAAAGGAAATCATCACCAGAGACTGTCCACCTGAAAATGTCCAAAAATTCCATTTTCAAGAATTTGAGTTTAGGGAATGACTCTTCTTCCATATCCCATATTTCCCCTGAAATGCTCCTGACAGTAACTTGAGAACCTCAAGATTGGGTAGTTTTCCAATAACTGAAATATCAGTCCAGGGCAGTAGGCACTCCGAAAGGGTAAGCTTTCTTAGATTTTGAGGGAAAACAAACTCAAAATCATCCACTAAATTACAAGTGGAGAACACCCTTAGTGATTCTAGTCGACTTAGAAAGTCTAATGCAAGAATTCCACAGCAATCCCATGATTCTGAGAGTTTGCACTTTAGCCTGCGGATGTTGGGAAACAAGTGCAATATCTTTTCTGTTTCTTGCCCAATATGAATAGATGCAGTAGAGAAGGTGTCTAGATTATATAAACCAGAGTTCTCATGTATGTCATTTGGTAAAATAAGAACAACACTCTTATTTATATGCAAATGCCTAAGTTTCTTCATATCCCAAATGGTCTCTGGCAAAAAAATGTCATGACTAAATCCCTCGATGAGAAAAGTTTCCAAATTCCAAAGTTTGGATACTGAAGATGGGATGAAGTACATGTCACCACAAAGAGCTAAGTACCTCAACTGAACAAGCAGTTCTATTTCACTCGGAAACATATCACCAAGATTAATTTTTCCCAAGTCCAAGACCTAAGAAGTTTGGAGAAGTGAAAAATGAACGAGACATTGGAAGGATCTCTGGCATGCCAGTACTTTATCCATGTTAAAGAATAATAGGCTGTGTATGTGGGGGCAAAATAACCTTGATCTTCTCAAATGCTCTGGTTCAGAGTAAATGCATAATCGCCAAGGCCGAGTGGCTCATAAAACATAGAAAGTGCATCAGGCCCTCGTAACAGATGCACAAAATTTCTTCCTTGGCTTTTGCCATACAAAACTCATGTACCAAATCATGAATGTAGCAAGTTTTCCTCCACCTCTGGAGCTTTGCTGGCCAGCCATAACTAAGCTCCTACTTCGTAGATCCATCATGTAATGTTCTGATACATCATACAAACTCTTTGTATAAGATTTTAGGACAAATCCTTCTGCAATCCACAACCACATTAACTTGCAATTTGGAACTTCTTGATCTTCTGGGAATAATCCCAAATAAAGGAGGCATGGCTTCAAATGGTTGGGCAAGTGATTGTAGCTCAATTCTAATGTAGACCTGCACTGCTCTGTGCCATAAAGAGTATCTGAACTTAAACTTTCCACCACCTCCGCCCAAGATGTTGCTCCATAGTTGCGAGAATTCCAGCCACAATGACAATTGAAAAGGGTAATCCTTTACACTTTTTGCAATTTCCATCCCAAGTTCACATAGTCCGGGTGGGCAATCTTCTTCTCGAATAACTTCTTCCATAGTAATTCCTGACTCTCACTATCAGTAAGTGAGCAGAAGAAAGTGCAGTTTGCTATTAGCTTGCAAAGCCACATTATGATAACGGCTAGTTAATAGAATTCTACTTCCAGTGGAATCATTTGGAAATATTCTCCCAATGTCATTCCATACTGCGAAATCCCACACGTCATCAAAATGATGAGATACCTTTTTCTTTTCAAAGGCTTGTACAGCTGTTCACATAAATCATCTTCATTCATCTTAGCAAATCGTTCAGGTAGCTTACCCAAACTTCCCTCCAAAATATCAAGCAACACTTTGCGTTTATGCTAATGTTGTGCTACCCAGGACCATGCAACAACATGAAAGTGGTAAGGCACTGAAGGATCATTGTAAACCCTTTTGGCTAAAGTAGTCTTGCCCAGACCAGGCATGCCAACAATAGAAACAATGTCTAATTCTGATGTTCCTCTCGTAAGTAGATCAATGACTGTTTCTGCCTCATCATCAAGACCTACCACAACTTCATTGATGATTGGATTGCTAGCTTGAGATAGCACATAACTAGAAGCCTTGTCAGATTTCCCTTCTCCATATTCATTCTTATTATTACCATCAATCTTCAAGGCCTTAATCTTCACAAAATTGATTTTTTCCTTGATCCTGTCAAGTAGCATCGGACAACAATTAAGGTGATCTCTTATCACTATGGAGTCGATGAAAAAGTCTACCTTGTAAACCACATCCATAACGTCACTCCAAAGAGCTTGGACCTCCTCATGCTCACTGTTCCGGTCCACAATATTCTGCAGCAAAGACCTTATGAGTATAAGATCATCTTGAATGATTTCAGTTTGATCCTTTGCAAAAAGAAATGGAGGAGCCTCACTGCTCTGTAGTTCATTCAGGTTTCCAAGGAGCAAATTGATAAATCCTAGAATATTGGTCCTAGGAAAATTAAACTTTGTTGTAGCTGGATAATTCTCTGCAACTTCTGACTTAATAACTTTGATATTTTTCATCAATTCTGATACTGCAAGGCTGATGTCCTTGGCCAAGCCTGCCTCCATTTTGTTGGCAAAAAGTGAGCAAATTATAATCTCTGCCACAGTGACAATATCTCCTACAAGGTTTCTGGTTTGTTCATGTAAATCATCGAACTTCTTATGCTGCTCCCTCAGCATGTTTCTCAAGAAACTGAGTCCCTCATACAGTAGCTGCATATAATCTTTCACTGAATCCAGAAAATCAGGACTAGACAAAGTATCTCCACAAATTACCTCGGACGGAATCAATGAAGTCCCCCAAAATATGCTCATCAATCTTTAGGCTCAGACACATGGATGATCCTGATAATATTGAAACTTTCAGGACTTTTGTATAAGTTTCACGGACGTGTGGCTGAACAGGTTTAATCTTTTGCACCAAATCTGAAATTTTTGAATTCATCTCACCAACTCCGATATAAGCATATGCATAATAGAGATGTGCTGCATTCGTAGCGACAACTTCTGTATGAAACATCAGATCTTCCAGTTGCTTATCCTCCACCCCTCGCATTCCGGCATAGCAAATCATATTTTGCAAGAATCTAACCTTCTCTTCAAGATCTTCTGCAACTTCTTTCATCTCGTAAGTACGGACATCCCTTATATTGTCAAGAACCGCGTCCAAGAATTCCATAAGTTGACCTCTGATTGGAGCATTGAATTTGGATGAGCAGTCCAATAAAGCCATGTAGAATCCATTGATTTCTTCTGCCAAGGACTCTATGGTTTCATGAAATTTAGCCAAAACCTGATTGAAATGGGCATGTGGGATTGTCCCATCATCTAATCCAGGAAGGACCGACTTCATTACCTGTACATTTTGGTGAACTACATCCTCAATGTTAAGCAAGAAAGATGCCAGACTCACATCCTCCTCATTGTCACTGGATTTCCTGCAGCGGACATGATTGTGCTTCCATTTCCTGGCACACCTAAGAAAAGTTCTTAGAAATCTTAAGTCCACTTTCAGTATCAAAAGCTCTGAAGATTTGAAGCCCATGTTATCCTCCATCCGCTTCACAAGATCTAAGGCAGCATCAGTACTACAAATCGAGGCCATCTTTTTATCTTACTTCAGATGATAACTAGTTCAGGAGCTGCAAAAGCAATGCAAACTCTTCAAATGAAGTGATTCTCCAACTATGAATACCTTTCGCACCTCTTTTTTCCAAGCGACAGGAGCATTTATGACTTTGTTGAAAATTAGAGAGAGAGAAAGTTTCCACACCATAAATTCCCATGGACCATTCAACGTGGAAAATTTGCTTATCAGCAGTGGCACTGTAAAAGATAAGAATGTAGTACAACTAGACTTTGTGAGGTAAAATGCCAGAGATGACTAAAGTGACTGACCCCTCAAAATTACGACTGGGATCAAGCAGTTAGATTGTCTGAGATTTTTACAAAATTTGCTTTCTTATTAAATGACTAGTACAAAGTTGAGTTCTACAAAGTCTTCTTCTTCATGCATGCATATCAGAATATGCCAGATTTTTTATAAGAGTGATGTCCAATCAAGATTTATGGGGCATTAACATATGTTGAGGGAATCCAATTCTGTCGCCACACTTGACAATTTATATAAGCCTAAAGCTCTTTGACTTCATGTACAGTTGACATTTTATACAAGCTTAAGTCTAGACTTTTCATATATTAATGGTACTAATGGCTGTCGAGACAAGTTTATACGCTTGGTGTTTGGATTGGTCAATGGTGCGTATAAATTGCTTCTTTTTCTTTTTTTTTAATGTTTTTCAAAAATTGGCTGAAAGTGTGTATGAATTGCTTTCAATTTTTGTGTTTTTTGAAATAAAAAATTTTGAGATAAAAATTATTTTTAAAAGTATAATGTTTTGAAATGCATTCTATACGAATAAGTCTCCCTCCAATACATATCATCACATAATGAGCACTACCTCATCAATGGTTCTAAGCAATTTTTGAAGGCCGAAAGAAGACTAAAGGTGTTCATCCTATAAAGATTATTATGTTTAAAATAATACTTTTTTTTTATAATGGTACTTTAACATATAACATTTTTCAAATCTTAATATAACTGTGATCAAAATGAATATTTTGAATAAAAATTGAATAATTTTTATTATCAACAATCACTTTTAAATATAATGATTACATGTTTCTTTGAAATGTTCGTTTCTCCAAAAACCACTAAAAATACACTCCATTCTTTAGCACAAATATTGTCCTCCTATACTTTCACCTTTTTCCCCGAAAATTAATTTTTCCCAAAGTATTGTCATGATTTGTGAAGAATTTTTCAACCATGAATGCTAAAGGCATATATTTATTGACGATGGTTAAGGGTTTTTATGTTTCGTTATTCCCAACTAGATATGCACTTAAACTAGTAAGGATACAAAAACTTTAATTTTTGGTACCATAATTTTTGGTTGAACTTCTTTGGCAAATGAGGTAAATATAGTGTTGATCTCACCATTTTCAGGGATGCAAATTCTTCATCTGGGTTAAAATGCTAAGTTCATGGTTTGAAGACTACAACCTTGATTTCCCACATAGCCTACTTATCTTGAATTTTCTACAAATTGTGTACATTATGATTTGATTAGCCAAAAAATTGTGCACATTTTCTAGACTATAAAAATTGTAGTTAAGGCCTCAGTCCAATAGACCAATTTAATAATTTTTTAATTTCATTCTTATTAGGTGAAAATATTTAAATCCAATTATTAATAACTCATTGATTAAGATATTATATACATCTTCTTCTTTTTTTTAACTTTTTAGCATGGAATTGAATATTACACTAGAATTAGAATAGTGTTCGAGGAAGAGTAGGCAGAAAAAATTGATAAATTAAATCTTGTGAGAATACAAAAACTCATATGGAGAACGAATACGATATGATACGATACATTATATCGAAAAGTTAAGAGAGGAAAATGTATATAATAATTTAATTAATAAACTATTAATAATTTGGGTTAAGTATTTTGAGTTAGGAATGATGAAATTCAAAAATTATTATCAGCATTACAATTAATGTGGAAAGCTTTCTGTAATTGCAATGAAGATTCAATGCTGGAAATTGGATTATTCATTTCAATTAATGTGTGAAGCTTTTTGTAATTGCAATGAAGATTCAAATGCTGGAAATTCGATCATGCATTTCAATTAGTGTGCAAAGCTTTTTCATTTCAATTGAGTGTGCAAAGCTTTTTGAAATTGCAATGAAGATTCAAAGTACATTCGGTGATGGAAATTGGATTATTCATTTCTTTCCTCAAGTTTTTGGCTAGAAATTAGATTATTCATTTCAATTAATGTGTGAAGCTGTTTGTAATTGGGATGAAGATTCAAAGTACATTTGGAGCTGGAAAATTGGATTATTCATTTCTTTCCTGAAGTTTTGGAATCATCACAAGGGCTTCAGGCATTTGATCAGTATTGAATCTTCTGATATGCGTCGTTTTATATTACACATTTTAATAAATTGATATAAATTTTGTAATTTATATTAATATATATACTATTAATGTCTACCCTCATTTTGAGTTAATTTTAATATTAAAATTTTTATTTTTTGTATCAACTTAATATTTTAACCAAAAAAATATAATTATTTTTTAATTTTTTATGGTAAAAATTTTAAATAAATATAACTTGACAACTACAGAAAGTGTACAGGTAGAATATTTCCTCGCTTGGTAGAGCATACCCTGGCAAATAAGACTGTGATGTGGATGAAATGGGTGCCTAATTTGTCTTGAAAATTTAGTGCAAGACCAATGGACAGAATACCTGCACATAGCAGAAGTGTATCTCTTATCATGAACTATTTCATCCTGGCAAATTCTGCAGAAGATAATTTCATCTATAGCTGATTCTACAAGCCTCAATGGATGCCTATGGCAAAAATGACTAATCTGTTTTTCTCTCTTTTGATCTGCCATATAGGTCTGATCATAAACATGGATTCTAAATTTCTGATTGCCACTCTTCCGTGAAGAGTTTCTCAAACACAGCCTATACAGTTTACAAAAGGAAGTCTTGGTCTCACTCCTTCCGTAGTTCAACTAAAGCATGGTGGACCGGAGCTGTTCAAGTCAAGAAGTCTTTGTGCTTATCTTTAAATTCATGATTAACTTAGGAATTTTTGTTTCCATAGGTTGAATATTCCTGTTATTCAATTTTCATGATGGCTCTTCAGTGGTAAGGACATGCTGTACCATCTTCGCCTAAGATTCAATGAATTACTTGATGGCAGTGCAATGCCGATATTAAGGAACAAACCAGTGGCAGAGGAGGAAAGGAGGGGACCAAAACTGCCCCTCCAACCTGACCAAACAGAACATTCAAATTCTGTAGGTGTAGATCATGTAGGATGAGATCTCTTCATGGGACATTCCATGGGAACTCAGAGGACGACTATGGCTGAAATGTAGAAAAGAGTAACTGCATGAGCTTTTGAACTGGAACTAGAGAGTGCAATTCTGATTGAAATGGCAAAATGAAATGAAATGGGACAATATATGAATTTGGTCCTTGAGCTCAATTATCAGCTCCCACAAAGTGCTAAAGAACAGAAGTGTGTATAACAGCTACTTTATCTCGATCTCCAAATCAAAAAAGTAAAACATTTCATCAATGTTTTCTGTCACAGCTAATAACTGGACTTACAAGCTCTTACCATTCCAAAGCTAAAAGTGCTTCTTTCTGAGTCAATTTTCTTCTTGAAATTATTTTGCTGAACTCACGAGAATGTGCTGACGCTTTTCCCTAAGTTGGTTTCTTTTTCTTGTCCAAGCGTCTATCTCATGTTCTGCAGTTGCAATTTCTTGATCTAAATCCGGAACATTAGGCTCCGAAATTAAAGCTAGTGCTTCTTCAGTTGTTGCCACGGCTGGAGAAGCAGATTCTGACATAGCCTCATTTTCTGTATTTTCATTTAATGGCGTCCCTAGCTTGAGGCTCCAGTCCATGGACACATTTGTGATTGAATCTCGAGCTTCCTCAGTTGCCACTTTGTTAGAAGAATTCCCTTCCATAACCACATTCCCTGCATTTCCAGTTAATGATGTTTCTATCTTGGGATTGCCATCCTTGGTCCCTTCCACCGAGTTGAATCCTGGAATTTCTACAATTACCACAGATGAAGCTGCACTTTGTTCACTAACAACATTTGTAGGTCTTTTTGCATACAACTTACAATCTGAAAAGCGAAAAGACATCAAGTCAGGAATGTATTTTGTTGTTGGAGTATTCTGCACATTGACTGACATGTAGAAATTAAATGGCAATTCGCAAGTGACAAGTCTTGATGAAAATCATTAGCCATTCCAACTTCAACCAAGATAACACAAGAAAATATCAGCAAATTAACCTTGCATATTAAGCAGTGAACATGAGCAATGAAGATGCAGTCCTCCTCACTGGTGCAGTGATAGCAGGGATCATTCAGGTCCTTTCCTCTTCGCAAGCATAGCAATAAAATTTCGCATCTACATCTCGGACCTCATCTGGCAACTCCTTGACACGAGATCTGCTAAGAGGTGAGGATGAATGTGGCAATCATGTTTGAAGGTTTCAGGCAATGATGGAAGGCAACGAGGATGGATGATGTAATTGCATTCACTTATACAACAGCGGAGGGCAAAGTCATATCCAAAATAGTTCTAGCACAGTAAGAGCAACGAATGTAATTACCCTGTAATCTACAGAAAGCGAGAGGATGTTTATGAATTTCAGAGGAATCAATCTCTGGTTTGTCTAGCACATCTAATGTCTAAACCAAACTTGCAATCATCACATACGTACAAATATTTTGCATTATTAAACCCGCAACGATTACAGTAGGATGAATCAGCAAAACAGGTACGAAACTGGAGGGTGTTGAGGGTGAAAGAGATGCAGAATCTCAGTGGGAGGATCAATACATGATGCATGTAGAAAGATGCTGCACTGGAGGCAAACAAAAATTAAATCCTCATCACCAAAACTTAGACCACACGCAAAGCATAATCTTGGAAAAGGAAATCCTTCAAGCTGGCATACACTGAATCAAGGAGTGGTGGCAGTGACACTGATGAGGATGAGAATAAGATGGCTCTTGATCAATTTGCTTTCTTTGATCAACTTCCAACTTAGCACACCACATGTCACATTGAAGTCACACATGCTACACTCCGTAAAGATACTTTCATTCCCAAGGTTGTTTAGGCAACAAACATTGCAAAAAAGGGTTTCATTACCTCATGAACACCAAGACTGATATTGTGCAAGTGTAAAGGATGTTTGATCTGCCTTGGAAGAGCAGCACAGCATTGATGGAGTATGCTGCTTTGCATTCCAGGCAGAACGTATATGTAATCATCCTCATCACAACCCTTACCAGCAACGAATACAGTTGTAATGATGCTTATTAAACTTAGTTGTGCATGCAAGGAAGAAAGCTGATGCTCGTGCTGCATTGTTACTGCTGCAGGCATTCTGAAATTGTCTGACACCGGCATCAAGGCAGCACATTTGAAATCCAAATGAAATTACATTCACCAGAGGCTGGTGTCAGGGCAAAAACTCAAACGAGGAAAATGCTCACCCACCCCGCCACAAGCACCACAAGGAAAGACAGAAGTATTCTCAAGAAATTTCTTCATTTCTTCATATTGACCATTTTTCATGAGCCGGCATATTACATTTTTGCTGCAAACAAATTTGAACCATCCAAATCTGTACCATCCATTGCTCACTATGATCAATGAGAATAAGACTATGAGGATGAAAAGGGTGATTAATCTCCGTTGGAAATTCTGCACAGTATCTGTGGACTGTAAAGCCGCATCTTCCACAGTTATAGATCAAATCATCTCCCAACAGGTGGTAGCAAATCCGGCATAAATCCAACAGTACCACTAGGATCGTTTTCTTTGAGCATCAGTGGATGCATATGGCTCATATGAAGGATACTCATTTTTCTGTATGTTCTTTCTGTTAAGGCTTCACAAAGAGAGTGTCAAGTTTGTTCTTTCTCAATTACCCCTTGGTCAATACCTTTCCTCCTCAAGTTTTCCTCCTCAACAACTTTCCTCGACAAGTACGCCATGTTCTTTATCAAAGTACAATAATCATCATCTTTTTCTCAACTTATCAACTGTAGAGTAACATTGGCTTACTTGGCCTATAAAAAGGATCATTATTTTGCATCCTCAATCATCTGCACTTCACAATTCGCTTCTTTACATTCCAATTATTCGATCATATATTTGCAGTTCATTTGTTTACATTCGTTAATTATGAATTTTGCAAAGATAAACATGATTAGTGCACATCAATTTGCCTTAAGAATTAGAACTTTAATGGCAAAGGTAAATATAGTGTCCCATCAAAACTCACTTACATTTGGAAGAGGAGCAGAGATGGACCCAGTATCAATTTACTATGAAAAACAAAAGCCAAAGCAAAAGCAAAAGCATAAAGCGAAAGCATTCTAATTTGCTGTTTCTCGTCGTGCATTTATCCCTGTTCTTATGCTTATTCGCAAACAAAAGCAAAAGAACACAAAAGTGCCAATGCCATTCAAATTATGAAATAGTATCTTCAGGAAAATATGACAAAAAGAAATATCATTTCATAAACTAAGTTGTCATTGTTTCCAACCAGCTGGGGGCAAAATAAAAAGTTATGCTACTGATCAAATTTATTACTTGTACAAAGGAATCAGAATCTAACACAACTATGCTTGATTTGCTCTATCATATGAAACTATCCACTAGAGGGTCATGGCCACTCCTTACATGGCTGCCATATGGATGTCGTTTGACCAAATCAGACTCATAAATATTCAGATAAATCTTCTTGCTTCTGCAAATCCCAAATAACTACTCTTCCATCGAGCCCTGAGGATTAAAGGAAAGAAATTCTGCCAATGAGTCTCAGAAGTGATCAGCATCAGAATGTGCTGAAACAGGAAAAATACAATTGCTGACTTGATGCCAATGTGCACTAACCTGAGGTGCTGAACCGGGTTACTGTTGAATCACTTGCTTTATTTAGAGGCACAATACAACTACAACCAAGAAAGACAAAAAAGGTTATGCCTTACTGTATGAAAATATACGCAGACGTCCAATGCATAAGACATTTGGAAATACAGATACAACAGCAGCAGAACATTGAGCATAATCATTACTTGATACAGTTTTCGTGAATGCCACCACGCAGTCTAGAAGGTTGAACTGTATTGTTGCCCACTCCATATTTTGATTGGCCATAAAATTTTCCAAATGCTTCAGAAAACTGAAACACAGAAATTTTCAAAATCATCAACAATCCATCACATTAAAAAGCTTCTATTTCAAATGCATAAAGACATCCTATGAAAGCAGCAAATTTCTAAATATCAGCCAAGGTGCTTGTTATTTAAAAAGTAGGCAACTCAAGAAAAAACTGATTTCACTTAACTAGACAGGTTAGCCACTATTTAACAGGATGTAAAACAATTTATTGGATAACAAGAGAACAAAGGTGGAACATTGTGGTCAGAGAAATTGCTCACTTACAACCCAGGGCAACTTAGTACAAGAACAACATCCCAATAAGCAACCCCATATGAAGCATGATCTTTGGAAATCTTCTGATTTTGAACAGAAAGAGAAGTTGGGAAAAGATTTTAGATTTTTAGATTCTGTCTTCCATCTATACATCTTTCTATCCACTGCATGTGCAACATTTTACACAAAAAATTAAAAATAAGCTACCTGCAGAACGCTAGATGTTGCACTTGAAGTTGCTGTTTTGTTTTCATCCAAGGAGGAACACTCAAAAAAGCCCCTGGACACCACATTAGAGAAACAAAGAAAGCAATCATCAAAATACCAGCAATGCAAGTTGCAAATAGTGAAAAAATCATATTGCAAAAGCAATTGTCTACTTCCTAGAAGATTAATTTTTTTATCATTAGTTTTCTAACCCAACAAGTCAAGTTCCATTAGGGCAAGGAAACCAATTATAGCCAGAAGTTCATTATCTTCTTTAACTTTATATATGCTATTTTAATGGAGAATTCATGACAACATGTGCACAACTATTAAAACTCAACTTGAAAGTAATTTTAAACTGGGAATGAATAGAGAGCTGAGCCTGTGCTTAGCAAAACACCACACAAGGAACAGCCTCACAACTATTTAGTTTGTTCTAGCTCTGAAAGTTTAGTACATTATTGTAACATCTAAACTTTCAAACTATCAAACAAGATAGAAAAGTTGTTCTGCATTTTTAGGAGTCATAATTACTGCAAAAACCTTTCTCTTTTTTTCTTTGGGAAAAAAGGCCATAAAGAGGAAACAACAGCACAAACACAGGCTTCAGATTTGTTATGGAAAGCTAAGCTTGGACCGCATGCATGCTTATCATTTCAGCCTAAAAAGTGGATCTTTGAAATCCTCTAAAGAAACAACATTCACCAAAATCCAAGCTCCCAAAAAACCAAATAAAAGAGGAGAAGCAGAAAAGGGAATCAGAAGCATTTGATGCAACCACCCAAGGAGCAACAAAGACAATTGTTCCCTTAAAGTAAGAGAGAATGTGCAAAAAGGTTCTCAATGCCATTTAACATCATAACCACAAGAGTTAAATGTGGAGAAGCCACTAAGGATATAATCAAAGGGATAGGAAAGGTAATTTACATGCACACAAGTCAATTTAAGTGTATACCAGAACAAGAGCTCTAACAGAAAATGTAAAAAATAAATGTAACAGAGAACTTACCAAAGTCCTCTTTCATCTGCTACAAAAACCATCGGATTGCAATCAAATCCCACACCAATAACCACTCTCTCAGAAACATACAGAACCTGAAAAGATGCCAAGCCAACCATAAAATTCCCTTTAAACCATAATCCAACACAAAATATAAAGGACATAATTAAAATGCTAGAGAATGGTTTCTGACCCACATCACGAAGCGGCAAATCACGAGATACAACACTTTGGGCTAAAGGAGAGGGCCAACTTCATCAACAAAGTAGATCATTGAGTTATGACCTGAGAAATCACACCAAGTAGAAAATGTCAGGCATAACATTGTGGCAAACATGTAGAAAACCTTTGAGCATGAGTAGATTGCCAATTTACTATAATGGGTTTGAAGATTTGAAATTCAATCCATGTTAAAAGAAATGAATTTTTTTTTAACTATACCTGGGATCTAATTATCATTGCTCATGTCAGTATTCAACGGTGATCTATCTTCTATAACTATCAAAAGCAACTAGGATACAGCCAGACTAGATGAAAACAATGCATGACCCTCAAATTTTTTAACCACAAACAAAAAGGACAACAAACAACAACAGAAAAGCTGCTCACCTACACTAGAAAGCCAAGGTATTGCCACCTGGAGACATTTGACACCAAATGCCCAGCAAAATGAGAGATCAAGGGTTGAATTATTTGCTGCCCACACAAATTGAGACAGATGAAAAGGAGAGGTTTTAGTCTTCAATTTACGCCTTAATCTCTATATTTTGGAAAATAAAGAAAAAAATCCCTCTCTACACAAGGAAGCAAAGTTGTAAATCAAAGTAGGATGTTAAACCACTCCAAATTTAGAATCTGAAGAAGAGCGTGAACCTGCTTGTCTGCCAAAAAGTAATTGCTTACAATTGGGTCATATTTTGACCACAGTATAATCAATTTAATATTGAAGATTCTGTAAGTTCAGTTATATAGTAAAAAGAGAGACAGATTCAAAAAATGTAAAAAAGGAAGGTACCTTGCATCAACACACCTTTAATGAAAGTGAAAGAAAATACCGGCATTTTCCATCCGTAGAAGTTGTTTTGTTGCAAGGAATACCTATACCAGGGAAGAAGAAAGCCAAACAGGTTAGTACTAAGTCAAAAGGACACGCAATCTATAGACAAAGTCCAGCAGTGAAAGCATTCTTTGAATGAAATATATGACTCAAACATTCTTTTTATGACCAGATAAATTGTGGTACAAATGGAATGATTTCTTCACATTAGGATTATGGAAAAGAACCAGAAACCATACTGCTTTGTGAATATTTTGTTATTCATCCTGAAATATTTGTTTTGAACCTATGCAAACAAGTTTAAAACAGGAGATAACCTGGTTCCTGTTCCACTTTCCTTAAACTTTAAATTTATTCCCCTAGCGTTGTGGTATATAGGCTTGTAAGACCAGGATATCTCATTAACAATACAAGGAGATCAACATGAAGGCGTCAAAGGAAATAAGAATTTCAACTGGTCAACGTAAAGCCCTAAGCATCCAGTTTAACTACTTATTATCACCATAATCAAATCACTTACATAACTGAAACACAACTACTACTACTACTATTGAGAAGAAGTTAAAAAGAAAAATAAAAGTGTCCTGCTAATATGGTTAAACCCAATATTGGTAAACAACTATTCCCAAATATTACAGGCACAAAGGTTCAAGTAGTAAACTCATTATTTGGGATTGCCAGAAAGCGAGCTATTAGTGACAGAAAAAAGAGATAAATACACCAATAATAAGCACTAACCCACTGAGGGAGAAGACCAAAAAAGGGGAAAAATCATCAGCTTTGCATGAAAAGAACCAGTATCAGCACGGTAGAAGCTAAAATTTTTATGTAAAGTAACTATCAGTAGAAAAATGAATGAGAGAACGAGATTATTATAACGTCATGTCATGAACCTAACATAAATAATAAAGAAAGAAATATAATGCCAAAAGAACTATAGACAGGTGAAACGCGTTGTGTATAGTTTTGCAAAGTGATGATATTCTTAAGAACAGCAAGAATTTGTAGTTTAACACTTAAATAAACGTTAAAAGCAAATAAATCTTTACGATTCTCCTGCTCATAGTACTTAGCATATAACAAACTGTTTATTACTTCCAACAGCAAACGTTCTCTGAAGGAGAATCAGCCATCTCAGAAGATTGCAAGAGTAATTTTGTAAATGAAAATTTTCCTCAACCACCAAAATCACTTGTAGTTAAGACATCAGAATTGAGACTATTCTTTGTAGTTCAGCTAGATTCTTTATATTTAAAATAAAACATGCATAAAAAGAAATTATTCATTCAGGACACTTCATAATTCTTAGACTGCCTCAGAAGATATATTCCCACACTCTCCTAGTCTTATTAGAAGTAACAGCAAAAGATGGAATCATTGATGATTACAACAATCTTCAGTACTTTCAGAAGATCAAAAGTTACAGTAGTTTTTCCACTGAACATATCATTTTGTATAAGATGTTTACTAGTTGAGTGTCAAATCAGAAGCGCCTACATGGCAATGATGCTGGAATCAAAGGTCTTTCAAAATCGATATAAACTTTATATAAAGGTCAGTAACCAGCAATATATACTATCAATAAGGCGGAAAAGGCATTAAATTTTGAAAATGATGAAGTATGAATGTCTACCAATAAAGGATTTGACAATATTCACATATTTACCTTTTGGACTCCACTGTACACAAAAAACTGATTTAACCTAAGAATAACTAAGTAGGAACCCATTCTACTGTTCTTGGTTCAGAGCATTACCTACAGAAAATCTTCAAACTCAGTCAGGAACCATAACATAACAAAGAACATCAGTGGAATGTAGGAAGGAAGAGGAAGAAGAAAGTCAGGAAAGACCTAAGGATTGAATCGTACATTGAAAATTTGAGTCAAGATTATAACAGAAAAAACCACAATATACTTTTGCAACAGATGAACATAATTAGGCACTCACAATTCCGATCATGTGATACAGTAACTATTTTGTTGACTTTTATTGTCCAATCTATCAGAAACAATCTGATCATGCTGCAAGACGATGACATAACAAGAGATACTTAACAACTGGGGAATTTGACACCAGAACAATCTGGAAAAGAGGATGGCACAAACATGAATGGCCAAGAAATAAGTGTATTAAACTAATATGTAATCTGAAGACAAGTTAAACTCATACAGATAAATGTAATTCTGGAATATAAAGAAGAAAAATGAATTGCTACAAAAGAAACCATTATAGTCCAAAGCATAACCAATATCTCAAGAGGAAATTTAGAGATGCGCAACATAAAAATAATTATGCAGATCCTAATGAATGTGGAGGATATGCCAGACATAAACTGTTAAGATCTTGACCAGCAACACTTATAAATACACAGCATTCATGAAGTCATGAAGCAGGTGCCAGTGGTCTGGAAGGACATGCATCAGACACTAAACTAATGAAAATTTTATGACCAACAATACTTGTAAATGCAGCACTCAAGAAGTCATCAAACAACGCAACCTGGGACAGAATCAAGAAAAAAACAAAAAAGAAGTTCATTTTTTTGTACTACAAATGAAGAAAATTGAAATAAAAGAAAAAGAACCACCAATCCTCATTTCTTATCCACCACAATCAAGGAGAGATAGCAAAGAAAGCCCCTTTAAATTTACCTTCTGAAGGACATGGATCTTTCCACTTCTCCTCTTCTGATTGTCGAGAGTGATCATGTATTATTATTTGGACAAAGTGCAACCACCACAAACAAGTTGAAAATACATCAGAGAATCTCAGGCCATATAAGCTCAGAAGCAACAAAGCCAACACAATCCGTTGGTAAAGCTACGTGACAGAAAATATTTGGAATTTCAAGACACACTGAAGAACTAAAACTGTAGCCTATCCAACAGTACCAGAATTAGTAAAACCAGTTCACAACCACTATCAACCCCACTAACAGGTCTATAACTGCTAGATGCAGAATTTCCTATCATCAGGCTCATTAAAAAACCTGCACTCCGATGTTTTAATACTCCAACAAAATAATAAAACAAGTTCAGAGATTTTGAGACAGTAGCAACTCAATATCAATCCATACAAACCCTCGGACAGCAACCCCACCATCCCTCTCTTTCAAATTTCAAATCTAGGACAAGCAAGTAAAGACCCGACAGTCAATCTCCCTCCATATCTAACTTAAGCTTTCGGTATAGCACATAATTACAAAGTACAAAAAACCCTTTAAATCTATAACGGCCAATTTTCGCCTATCAAACCCAAGAGCACCGTATACCATGGCCCCAAATAAAGTTGTCAAAATCTCCAATGTGATCTTTCGATTCAAATTTAGCGAGAAGAACAGAACCCATCATATGAATCAAGCGCCAATTCGCAATTATCAACATCAGCATAAAAATCAAATGTGATGACACACGTCCAACAAAAAATATTACAAATGGCGAAATAGAAAAAAAAAGACCAAGAAGTAGAAGAAGGATGTACTGGAGTGGTCTAGACTTAAGCATGCAAGTGATGCATTCAGCAAATTTATGTGTACAAGAAACTGCAGCCATTTTGCTTTATTAAAATGGAACTGCAGATGTAAATTGATCAGAAACCGAAACTTTGCAGCTTGTGAGTGACCCTTCACTATTAATATTCAGATCTATGCATAAATGAATTCAGAGAGAAGATGGAGATATAAAGATTGAATTGGTGGGTTTAGGGCAGCTTAGGCAATGATTTATTTCATTGCTTTGTTTGTTGTTAATCAATTTTGTTGGCCTTTCAATAACATTACAAAATGCTTCCACAGGACATAAAGATTTAGCTTTAGGCTTACTATGCATTTTCCTTTTAATTTCTTTTCTCCTTTTTCTTAATTTTTCTATTTAAGTTTTCCTTCCTTTTTTTCAGCTCTTATTTGACTAAATTTATTTTCATTATTATTATTTCTAGATTTCCCCTTTGCATTACTCCTTGCAACTTAGCTTGTATATTTTTGGGGGTTTAAAAATAGTTGGAAATTACATGTGGGATTTAATAGATTCCTTAGTCTGAATCAATAAATTATGGATAAGAATAATTAGAGCTTTTTATCTTTACGTCTTATGTGTTAACAAAATATTACGTTTTCGTACAAATGACCAATACAAATAATAAAAAGAGTAGAATGTGGCAATATCATAATGTACTTTTCAATTGTTTCTTATATCTTATGAAGCTTATAGAATGAATGAAATTGAAAGACACAGTAAAATTAATTAAAAAAATTAATTAGTGATACATTGCTTTGTTTGTTTGTTAATCAATTTTGTTGGCCTTTCAACAGCATTACAAAATGCTTCCCACGGGACGTAAAGATTTAGCTTTAGGCTTACTATGCATTTCCCAATTTCTTTTCTCCCTTTTCTTAATTTTTCTATTTGAGGTTTTTCCTTCTTTTTGACTCCTTGTTTGACTAAATTTATTTTCGTGAAGTATTATTTCTAGATTCCCTTTGCATTGACCTCACTACAGCAACTTAGCTTGTATATATTTTTGGGGTTTAAAATATGGTTAGGAAATTGCATGTGGGATTTAATAGATTCACTTAGTCACCTTGAATCAATAAATTATGGATAAGAATAATTAGAGCTTTTTATCTTTTACGTCTTATGTGTTAACAAAATATTACGTTTTCGGCCACAAATGACCAATGCAAATAATAAAGAGTAGAATGTGCCAATATCATGTCGTATGTCACTTTTCAATTGTTTTATTATATCTTGGCAAAGCTTATAGAGATGAAGATTGAAAAGACACAGTAAAATTAATAAATTAAAAAATTAATTAGTGATTGTAACTACAAACCTTAAAGAAGTTCGAGAAAAGGTCAACTCCAAAACTAAATTACGGCCTAAAAAGCGTTTCCAATTTTCTTTTTGTCTCTATCCTATACATTTGATTTGTTTTCTTCTTTATTGTTGTTTTGTCATTCTAGCCAATTTTAGAAGTAATAAGGTGAACAAGGAGAATATACAGTTCCAAAGGTGTTAGTATGCAGCATTTTGACCCTTCCAATTCGTCAGAAAAAAAACAGAAAATACAGTTATTTTGCCCAGCATATTCATTTCTAGATTTTGCCCCTAAGACAATCCTATTTTGGATGGATTGCCTCTCATGCTAAAACGATTTAAAAAGCATAAATCATTCAAAAATATTGATAGCAGAAAAGAAATTGAGTTAGCTTGAGACATACAAACATATTGAAATGTACTATATAACAGCCCAGCGGCCGGGCTCAATTCCTTCAATCTCATTAACCGCCTAAGTAGCAACCCTTTTCCCCTCGCCTCATACAGAAAATTGAGTATATAATACAAGCGATGTTCCAACGACAAAAAAAAAAAACAGGAAAACCCCTCTGGATACAACGGTGTGGATCTGGTATGTGGAAAGAGCATGAGAAACAATCGAGGGTTAAAGCAAACCGTATCCAGAAGACCAATTCCATTAATCCAATGTTAGTAGTCAGTCAGGATTATGTTCATATCCATCTCTGATTTGAAATGAAGTCATGCTCATGAGAGTTTATGGAGGTTTCCCACTTGGATTCAGAATGCGGACCTGTATGCTAATGAACCTACACCATGACGAAATATGACATCAAACATTAGAAGGGCACAGACATAAGATAACATCAGCAAATGTTCTGCCAAGACAATTGAAGTCAGCAATTTCAGTTTGCCATTTAAATAGTTCAATTCACAAGGAGAACAAAGAACAAACTTTCTGAAAAATACCTCTCTTCATGAGCAGCTTGCTTAGTAGTAATGGAAAGTAACACACAACATATGTACATTAGCTAGGTACTTGTTCTCATAATTACATTTTTATACATAACTAGTTGTTCACTGAACGCAAGCAACAACAATAACTTCTTAGACAGGAGGTGAGAGAGAGAGAGAGAAGTTAAAATCCAACATGCGTAGCTTTTTATATTTCTCTAATCAAGATCATAACGAGCTTAAGTTTAAGTAAGCTACAAAGATGGACACAGAGAATCATCAGACGGATTAACTAATTAAACATGGATTTTATATTAGTTTCTCCATTCAATGAAACAAGATATTACAAGTAAAAATGGTATTACCTTTATCTGGAAATCTGAGATGAAACTGCCAGCAAAAGAATCATCAGCAGCAATCCATAATTCACCAAGTTATCTATATCTTTGACCTTTTCCATTTTTTCATCAATACTACTCCACATACGTGTGAAAGGACAGGTCACCTGTTGATACAGCAGTTCACATGGCTCATTGTTTTTAGTGTTGATTTTGTGGACAACCACACAAAGCAACTTGTCAATATTTCAAAATGTTAATAAACTCAGCACCACACACATCTGTGTGGATTATATTAGTTAACAAGCTTTTACAGGGTTAATTTGGCATCCAGAATCTTGAGTCTGTGATTGAAACGCAATCCCAAAAACAGAAAGCACTAACCTCTCCAGTTCTGAATATTCTACTGATATAAACAATAACATATACATATGAAGTCCGAAGAGGTGGACTAGATGGTATTCACCTTGATTTTATCATCAATTTGATCCTCAACATCTGTGTTTGCTAGAATTCTTTTTGCTGATACATCCAATGGCATCTTGATGTTACCCCTCTGGAAGTCTTTGATTACTCTATCATGAATCAGTAAGAATTGTTTCCATGACTGAACCAAAGAAGTTTGTCATAGGCACCTGTCAAAAGGAAATGATGCAACACAAAGACAATTTTCAAAGTTAATTCAATATCTTAAGTCTCAACAGCTAAATCAGGCTCTCATAGAAGTTTTCTTCATTCAAACTTTATCCCTTTCACCTATTCTCAATAAGTACAATTTGAATTTGAGCATATCTCAGGTAATTTTCTCTTTAAAAGTTAGAGATGACTCCTTTTCTTCTCTCTTCTTCTTCTTCATTTTCTTCTTCTTCTTCTTCTTTTGTTTTTTTAATTATTACATAAGACCTCGATGACAGTGCTCCAATCTTTTCCAATTTTTGTTTTGTCTTCTCCCCTTTATACTTTCTCATTTTTTTCAGGGAGGAAGTTCTCTTGTCAAAATAAAATGAAGATGTGAAATAAAAAAACGATAAGGATGAGAAACACATTGAATCAGAGCAGGAAGGGATCTCATACATCATCAAAAGTCGTTGGTACAAATCCATTCGGTGATATGCAGTTGATAGCAGCAAATTTGGATTGTATGAGTTGAACAAACTGCACAAAAAAAAAAAAAAAAAAAAAAAAAAAGGTGCATCATGACCAGATTTAGGGAAAAATGCAACGAGTAATAGATAGGTGTTCCTTCACAAAGAAATTATAGTCTATTAAATCTTGCAAAGTATATTTTGCATCACCCTAAACAATGGTAAAGGTTTACAGAGATGAATCCTCCACAATTCTTCCAAGAAAAAGAAAAGTTCAATTAGCATTCAGAGCAGGGTTTCAGGAAATATCAAGACCAATTTTGTAGAAAAACTAATTATTTAAGGTGAAAATCCAAAGCTCTAATTAAAAGATTTGATAATGGGTGGCACAGTATCTTCCATTACACCCCATAAGTAAATATGACATCTTTTTGTTGATACCAGCTTAATGAAGCATTGTTGTACATGTTTAGTATCTTAAAAAAGGCAAGTGTATGATATGTGAGTCTATCAACAACAGATATACTAACCAGTCTCAAAGCAAAGATTTCAACAATCAATTAATGTAGAGTGTAATAATCACAATGCTATCGTCCACACTTACATCAGAGTCCAGGTGATGTGAATAGGAGTTCTCTCCTTTCATGCTACTTCAATGGCCAAAACACCAGGTGAATGAAGCTGCAACATGAAATATAAGGCTATGTTTGGACAAGGATTCTTAAATACAAAAGTTAACTTTTCTCAAACAAAAACAAAACATCCAAACACATTTTTATTTCAAATTTTAAAATTCATATTTTCCCACTTAAATTCCTCTCACATAATTTTAAAAAAATTTCCCTCTTATTTTTCCCTCCAAAATACTTTTTCTATCAAAAAAAACCCACCAAAATTTTTACACATTTTAATACAACTTTTCTCAAATACATCACACTCCAAACAAAGCCTAAAAAATCAGGCACTTCAAGGTATGAAACAGTAAGTTGTTGGATGACTGATTCAGAAACAATACTCCAACTTTAGCAAACAACAATTCTTCAGTAGATTTTACGTCTTTTACTTTTTATTCATTGTGTACATCTTCACGAGATCATCTTCCAGCTTGTAATAAACCTAGTGAACGTACTAGATGATAAATATCACCTGAGAAAAGAGAGTGGCTGCTTGGCAAGTGTCTACCATGATCAAGAGCTCTTTGAATCTGTAAAGTCAACCATCATCATCCCTGGTTAGGTCATTATTTTACCTTCTGGTTTCTAATTCTTTGTTTCCTATTAAAATTGATAGTGATTGCCAAAATCTAAATCTGAATTGGAGATGAATCACAAGCCATTGTATATGGATCCCTGAATACTAACGAAACGTTTGCAAACCAAGAAAAAGACAGTTTCTTTTTGTATCTAAGTCTGAAATATAGAATTTCATATATTGGATTATCATTACTCTTCCATAACATTGTTTTTGCCTAAATAAGAAGAATTACTGAAGATCTAATCTTTTTACCTTCTCTTTTCCTTCATTTGCTTGACAGCATCAGCTAAATCATGACTTTGAAGCTCCTCTGAGTCTTGGAATTTTAGAAACTCATCTCCACCATGACCTGTCATATATAGAAGTATGTGACTCCCTTCATCACTCAGAAGTCGTTTTGATCTGGGGACAGCAGCTTCATGACGACCCATCAAGACTCGGAGAAAATTTTCGACAGTCACTTCATAACCTCGATAATCTACCTGACATTTCAAGCAATATTTTCGATATTATGTGAGCCAAGAAAAGCCTCAGATTTACTGAAACTTTGTTAAACATACAACTTCCCTCACTTTGCCAAGTAAACCGTAGTGAAAAGGTTGCAATCACCAACTACACCAATGCCATCTTTGACAACAAAAGAAAGTTTTTTTTGTTTTTCCGCTAAATGAATGAACAAAAATGCAAAGATCATCCCATGGAAAAACCCATTATAAATAAAGCACGGTATCACAACACCCATTTCACGGCTCCGAACATAAAATTCAAGAGTACAAACTAAGAATTCAGACCTCAGGAATGATAAAATCTCAATCATTCAGCTTGCACATCTAGAAAGAGAGTAAAATCTAAATGGGATTCTAAATTTTTACCTCCACATTGTCTCCATATAAGTTAAGCCTGTGATTTTCATTGTTAAAAACCTGAGCAGGATACTTGTTCCTTGCATTGCAAGCCATATCATCCGCCAACATTAAAATTATCCTCTCATCAGGTATTCCTAGCCTCTTCACTGTTCTAAATTGCAACCACATTCAAAAAATTAAAACTTTATTTATAAAAATAAACAAATAATAGCAACAAATAGTAATGTACATATTCACAGTGCTTATTTCTACCTGTACAACGATAACGTATTCGCCATATGACGATAATTAAACCTGAAAATTGTTAAAATTCATCCACAAAATGACAAATTAATCACCCAAATTCCCAAAAAAAAAAAAACCTCCTTGTGTAAAAAAAATTACCAAAATCGAGAGGTGCACACCAAAACGGCCCAATTATTGGTGTGCATAGTGGTGGTGGAATCGGAAACGCTCGCCGGACTTGCACTCCGGAAATTCGTGGCCAGTAAAATCACAAAAAACACCACGAATTTGCAATTATAGCCCTTCATTTTCCACTGAAACAACAACAAAATGATTCGCGAATCACTTCTGCGTAATTTTGAAGCTGATTTTGCCGGTGAACTGTTAAGGTTGCAGCAATTTTTGAAGTTTATCCGATCGAGGAAAGTGCCAAGGAAGCCATTCGTTCTGTTCAGTTGATTCGGGCATGAACTGCAAAATTTTTCACCGACCCAACTACTATTTTGTTGGGCTTATCATTTGGGTGTGTAGTTGGAAGTTCCTTTCAGGATGGGCTTAGGGTAACATTTTAACGCGGCCCAAAAGACCCAACCAAACTGTACAGTTTAGTTTAGGAATGTTTGTATATGAATTGTATTTTGAAACGTATTTTTATGCGTTTTTTAGGATAAAAGCTGCAAAATATAATAAAATTTATTTTAAAAAATATAAAATTATATTTTAAAATGTAATAAATATATAATGGATTGAGTGGAATGCAATACATACATCCGTTAATAAAATAATAGATAAAGTTTTGATTGTGTGAATTAGGTTATACAAGAATTTATGGATGCAATGGTTAAGAATAACAAGTTTTTTATTATCCAAAATAAAATAACTACTTCGAATAAAATAAAAAAAATATTATGTTTGTTAATAAGTCATATGAATTTGATCCTCATTGTGTATCTTTATTAATGGAATAATTTCTTGTTGGATTCATATACGAAATTTTTGTATATGTGTTTTCGAGTATTGTCCATTCTAAAAACGTGATCTAGAGAAGTTATCTCAGTAAGGCCTCATCGGAAATGATTATTCATTTTATACCTTTAATTTATTTGTAATATTTAATCCCCTCTTAGCATGGTTATAAGATTCGGCTCGGACCGGCCGGTTCAACCGGTGAACCGAACCCCAAACCGGTTCGAGTCAAGCCATCCGGTCCGGTTCTTTGTATTGTTTTTCTTTTTTTTTACAAATGACCAAAACGACGTCATTTTGACCATTTGTTAAAAAAAAAAAAAAGCAGCTGATAGGTGCTAAAGTAACTGGGCATGTGGCACGTGTCATAGTTGCAAACCATCCACCATTAATTTCCAAAGGCTATTTCACTTTTTTTTTTCTTTTTTTAAAAACAAATTTCACTAACAAGTATAAAATATTTTTCTCTACAAATTGACATGCACTTTGCCTATTTTTGCTACAAGATTTGATTTTCTTAAATGTAATATAAATATAAAATAATAATTTATTTATAATTTATTTTTAAAAAATATATTAATAATTTTTTTAATATTAATATTAATATTTATTTTTATTTTTATTTCTTTTATAACTAAAAATAATACCAAATAACATAATTATTAATTTTATAATTGATTTTAAAAATTTTTATATATTTTTTTAATATTTTGATATTATTTGTATTTTTTATTAATTTTATAATTAACTCACCGGTTCGACCATTGACTCACCGGTTGAACCATTGACACATTGACAGAAGCGCCGTAAAAGTCGACAACCGTCAGTCGATAACTATGCCTCCTAGTCTAGCAAATAATGTGTGTCATTAATTAACACTGGTTTCTTTTCCTTTCATCATTATTTTAAATTCTTTTACAATTTTGAAATTTTTATAGGCATGATGAAACTATTATATTAACCCAATTTTTGCAATGTTTTCATGGATCAAAATTAATATATGAGATTATGCTTTATTTGTGTAGCAAATTATCTATTTTCTCAACAGATGCATCCTAGGTAGCAACGGAGAAAACACAAAACCGGTTTAAGGAGATGTTAACCAACATCCAAGAAGTACAAGTGATGATGATTTGCTGAATATGATTCCAAAAACTCTTGCATTCATTTAGCATTTTATGTTACAATTATTGCATTCACAATTTGGGGGGCCTTTGGGCTTTAGCTATACTATAAGCTTATATATAATGAGGAATTTGCACTTGCAATAGCTGAAATTTACAGTTGCATGGTAGGCAATATTTGATATGTAACTAATCTACAATATTTTCTACTCATTGGATGGATTTGAATTGATTCTTTGAAGGGATTTGTTCTGTTCCACATCTACATTTGAGGCTGATGAATTGGAATTTGCACCAGTGGTTGATATGCTGAGAGTTTGGCTGGGAGAGGGGATCTGCCAGAAATGGCTTCTCATGGTACTGAATTTTGACTCAGCCCTTGAGAACCCTGGATCAGAAAGTAGGTCCTGAACATCTGTTTGGCCTTCAAGCATGCTGACAACTTGGGACATTATAGGCCTCAGAGTTGGGGAAGCATTGGTACAAAGGAGTGCCACGGTAAGTATGATGGTTGCCTCTTCTGATGAATAATCAGACCCCAAGTCTGGGTCAACTAACTCCAGCAGACTACCTCTCTCTTGTAAAACATAGGCCTGGTGAGAACATGAAATCAAGAATCAACTATCAGATCAACAAGCAATTGGTAAAGGAGAAAAATGGACTTGGGTGATTCAATGCAAGTCATTACTGAGATATTAAATTGGTAAAATGAAGAAATTTGAATTAAAAAGATTGTTACTGTCTACAAAGATTGATTATGCAAGTAACACTGAACAGCTTCAGTTACCCAGTCAAGAAGGTAAAAGCATTCTTCTTGTGGCCTGTAATTTGTGTTGCTCTTTCCGCTGACAACTTCCAATGCGACGACTCCATAACTGTAAACATCTGCTTTGGCAGTCAAATAACCACGCATAGCATACTCAGGAGCCATATAACCTCTGCATGACCATATGCCAATCCAAGTTTCATCATCATCTCAAATACCAAGATTAAGATGAAAGAAAAACGTACCATTGATTTTTAATTGCTTTCTGAGTTGAGCATTTTAATGAAGAAATTAAGTTGCCTAGTGGAAAACGAAGCAGTTTAAGGCAAAAGTATGAGAACGAACGAGGAAGAGAACTATTGGAAGTTTGTGGAATGATAAGATGAAAGTGTAAGGAATATGAACTCAAAATTTTGTGTCATGTGAAGAAGAATTCACAGAATGTCCTTTCAAACACTACCTAAAGTTAGGAAATGATAAGGTAATGTAACAGTTTCTGGAATCACACTAGATTCACTTCAAAGTGAGGAGAACAGAATAGTAACTGAACATGAAGTACCCAATTTGTCTTGCAAAATGCCTTGATTTCCTAAGAAGATATGGTTAAAATATAACATTGTAAGAGGTTGCTAAGTCCAACAATACAAGATTACTAAATTTTCCTTGAAGAATTTAGCATTTTCACCACTTCATATGATTGTTTCAGTTGTCATGATCTTTCAATCCACATTTCAAACCTGCGCAGGACTTCTGGGAAATCAAAATTTCAAGTTTCAATTTACTTACATGGTACCAGCAACCCGAGTGCTAATGTGAGTACAGCCATCCTCACTGAGCTTTGCCAGGCCAAAATCAGAGATTTTAGCATTGAAGTCCTTATCAAGCAAAATGTTACTCGTTTTGATATCTCTATGGACAATTTTCAGTCTTGATTCTTCATGGAGGTAGGCCAAACCTCAGGCCACATCTAGGCATATTCTCCTCCTTGTCGGCCAATCTAATTTTATCTTCAGTGTTGAGTCCTTTCCTATAGAAAATTTGAAACAAAAACTAAAGTTTAGCTACATGCCAAATTCCAGTCAGGTTGTGTATATGTTTTGTATTCTGGTACATCTTCAATGTTTCAGATCTGAGCTCACCAAAGAGAGCACGCGAAAGACAGTTATTTTGCATGTATTCATAGATCAGCATTAGATGATTTCCTTCAATACAACATCCATACAGCTTCACAAGATTTGGATGTTGCAGTGCAGATATCATTCCAACTTCATTGACAAATTCACGGTTTCCTTGTTTTGACTTGGAGGAAAGCTGCTTTACAGCAATTATGGTTCCATCCGATAATCCACCCTGAATCATGAAACAATAGGCAACTTCACTTCATTGTTGGTGAAGAAAAAATTAGTTCACATGTCACGCAGTCAACAAAGTTCCGAAATGGATACAGCAGAATGAGTTTACATCTGTCTAAAATGACCTTATTTTGCTTAGATTTCTTTTAGTTTTAATTAAGCAAGGTGTGATATTAGACAGATATAAACATAAATGTATATGCTAATGATTTCTGATGTATATGCACTTATATGCTAATGCTTTTCAAAGCAGAATGAATTTTGTTACCTTCTGGCTCCTGCAAGAATTGGCATGCAACATAGAATTTTTAATTGATTTTGTTTCTTTAAAAACATTGTCTCATCTTTGCAAATACAAGAAGAGATTTAGTTCCAATCTGCTATATGATATTGGGTTCAGAAATAGTTTACCTTGTAAACTGAACCGAATCCTCCCTCCCCTAACTTGTTAGCAGGATCAAAGTTCTTGGTTGCAGCTTTTATCTGTCTTAGTGAAAATAGTCCAGTTTGAAGATCTAGACCACGAAGCTCTGCAAAAGACAAGGCAGCACATATTAGAAGAAAACTCAAAATTGAAGAATAATCAGACGTGCACTCGGGCCACATAGTTAAGATGCTAATCACTATTCAACTGTATCTTGAACTACCGTGACATGAAGAAGTTATAGGAACAGGCTTAGTATTTGAGCCTAAATAGATGCACAACTGTGTAAAATGGAAGAAGTAATTGGTGACACACAACTTCTCCTGTACATTAGTCCATGCTCCTCCCTTCTTAATTCATCGAGTGGTAATACTTCTTTTAACATTTTATAATTTGTACTTTAATGCTCCTTCAAAACAATGCTGTCTTTGTAGCTTTGATTCACTGCAGATGTTCATTTAGGTTATGCAGGTAGTTCGTCCTTCATATTACTCATGGGCCAATTACCAGATATTTCAGATAAGACAACAAAGTGAAGCATAGTGAATCCCAGAAAAACAAATAAAAAAGGATAGTACCTTTATCTGGAGATACTTTGCCCCCTAAATAGCCCTTTCTATGCAAGATTCCAAGGATAAGAAGGACAAGAAGTAGTGCGCCAGCCACAATTCCAAGCACGCCAATTGTTTGAATCCTTTTACCATGAATTGGAGCTGGAGGAGGCTTAAAATCTGCCAAAGAGGCAATATTTCTTCACTTTCCTGATATTTTACCAACTAGTCAAACAAAATAATCTATTCTTGTACACGGAGAGAAGATCTTTTGGCAAATAAGAAAAGTAGTTTAATTTCACAAATAAAAGTTCATCTCATCAGATGTTTAAAACTCAGTCTCATTTTTATACAAAATAACTTTTCTACGTGTGTGGAGCCATTATACTGAAGCCATAGAGTAGGAAACTGCAAAACCAGTGAGTTCAGGGGGAGTATTTCTAGATAACAAATCAAGATCTTTACTACCCATGATAGTCTCATATTCTACAGCATTAAGAAGCCTTCAGAAGCAATGAAATAAGATGAAGTCACATACTAGGATCCACCGATATAGCTGATACTAGAGGACCATAAACTCCTCTAACTGGGATTCCTGTAGTCCCCCTTCCATCCCAATATAAGTGGATTTTCAGCGTGTTGCTCGTTACAGCTACAGTGAAATTCTTCACGATAGGCTTACCTGGTCCACCAGCCTCCTTTGCAATATTGAAGTCTTTCAAGACCAACTTTTCCTACACGTAACACATGTAATAAACTTACTACAAGGTATAAAATTATGGAGGAAAATTTGATTGATGCTAATTTTCAACAGCAGTTTCATACCTGCAAATAAACATCAAATATGGGCATTCCAAGGCTGTTGAACGAGCTATCATTTGTGAAAACAATCTCTGCAAAGTGCAGCTTGACTGTATAGTTTCCATTCATGAGACATAGTCCATAATAGGTGAGAGATAGGGGAGATACACGTGCTGTTGTATATAGTTGCGACTCAGGGTAAGTCACACCATAGATGGGAGTAGAATTTGTATGGATGTATACATCGGAATCAATATCATTGTCCATAAAGTTCCCAGTGCTACTAAATGCCCAGTTCTGTCTGAATAATACATCAAGCTCCCCTGACTTCTAAGTCAGCTTCAAACTTTTTGTTATTCCCTGTGATAACTTCCTTCCCACCACAGTTAATGTACAAAGAGTAATGTTCTGCAAAGTTAGATCGTCCAGCAAAATATTAGAAGCTTATTTGTATTTCATTGCTAATAAAGATAAGAAATTCCACTTTTCAAGCATCAAAATCAAATAATGCCTGGCATTCTATAGAAAAATTAAGTAGAACACAGCAGTCAAAAGAATATGTATTATCTTCAGATAAGTAGTTCTTCAATTTCAATGCATAGTTTCAACCCATTAAGCTCACTTGGGTTGTTTATCTGAAGAGAAAATTAAAAAATGAAGAACTAAAATCATTCTTTTAAAAAAAAAAAAAAAAGTTAATAAGTGATCTTTAGTGCATATGTTTTTCTGTCAGGGACAACAACAATTGCATGATGTGCAAAGCTAAAAAAGTCAGACAAATGAATCTACTCACTCAGATTAGTGGGATCAGAGCAGGGGAAGTGTCGTTTCAGGCATGGATGAACTCTACTTCCGCTGCACAGATAGAAGGGCTCTGTAAGTTTACCTAACTACCAAATGGTGAAATATTCAAACGATAACAATGTCACTGAGATACCAATCCATTCTTAGAAAAGAATAGGAGCAATCACAATAATCTTACAATTTCTGTTCTGCTGAATAACTCTCCACCAAGTTTCTGGAGCAATGAATTGAAGAGCAATTACTACAAAGTCACTTTAAAAAGACCAACTTGAATTCAGAAAAAGAATATTATAATTACTTACACACTTCCTCGCGGGCATTCAAACTGTGATGAGCCTTCTTCCCATGTAAAATTGTTACATGAAACATCTCTGAGAAGCACAGTGGGTATAAGTCTCAAACGAAATTTAGGACAACTTAGCATTAAGCTGGTGTTTATGAACAGATAAATGTTGATCTTTGTCAAAGTAATATGTGCTTTTTAACCTGATTGTCTAATTCATATATCAGTGGCATTCGGGTTACTTGAAAACTATACCTGACCTATCTTTAACCCCTACTGAATAATTACAGAACAAAGAGGAAGGAGTTCAAGCATAGATTTGCATCTTTTTACATTAAATGTTTCAGCAGAAAAGCAACCAGCATTTTAGGAAATTTCACGTACACATTCTTGTTTCTGGACAAAATCCAGTCTGGAATTGGTCCAGTAAGTTTGTTTCCAGTAAGATACCTAGAAGGAAAGAAATTCATGTCTTAGGATCAACCAACATATTGCTATAATGAAAACAGTTCATGAGAAGGATATTTACTAACATAAAATCCACTTTTGCTAGTTGGACGAATGTTTCTGGAATTTTGCCTGTCAAGTTGTTGAAACTTAAGTCCCTACATGAGAAAAACACTGGGAATCAGTATCCTATTTAAGTAATGATAAAATTGAACCTGGATGTGCTTACTTTAAACAACAAGAAAAACACGAAGGAAAATAGTGCACAATAACACAAATTCTGAAAGGCTGCAACGGTGTTTACAATCATGGTTGCACATAATTGAATCCATATATATGAATATGAAACAGAAACTTCTTATTTATATTGCTCAGTTCATGGTATAGTTTTTGGAAAAATCTTGATTGCCTACAGAATTGATTACAATGACATGCTGTGATTTTTTTCTTATAAAAAAAAAAGAAAATCATAGCAATAAAACTACTCACAGAGTTTTCAATTTTGCATATTCCCTATGTACTTAGGCATCTCTCCATAAATTGAGCACTTCCTCAGTAGCCTGTATTGCAAAGGTCCTGAAAGAATCAGATCGCAAAGTCCTTTCGGAAACATGAAATGGAGAATATAGACGAGAAAATATACTGACAGGGTCTTCATGGATTCCATTTGGCTTAGTGGCGGAAATCTAGATCCTTGGCCTTTTAAATCACTGATCCTCCTGAAAATGATGATAAAGAAGCAGAAATGTATACATAATCTTCTTTTTGTTTGGTAAAAATTGATTTATGAAAATGTGGTGTCATGATCTCATACAAGTCACTTAAGCTGGTCAAGACAGAAATATTGGAAGGAATGGGACCTTCAAGAGAGCATCCTTGTATGTGCCTGAAACAGAAGATAATATTTCCAGGCTCAACATAACAGTAAAGAATTCCTCAAAGAAGAAAACTACTTCTAGTTAAATATTGAGCTTGCTTTACTTGAATTTTGTAGCATTAATAGTTTGATGCTTAAGAAGTTAAATGTAGAGGTAAATGGCGAATTCATTACAAAACAAAGAAAGAAGAAACTTACAGTTTCTCGAGTTTCTTCAAGCTGCTGATGAAGTCTGGTACCCTTCCAGTGAAGTTATTGTCACTTATCCGTCTACGAGATAGACAAATTTTTAGGTGAAAATACTCATCATTCCAGTGATTAATGCAGAGGAAGAATCAACATTTTGAAACTGTTTTAGGAATTTAGGCAATCATAACATGAACTGCTGTCAATTAAATTCCTATAAACAGCTGCTTACATTGAATTGGTTATCGAGTTAGTGGAAATTGTAGATAAATATGCAATGATGCAACCAAAATAATGAAGTGGGAAAGGGAGAGGAGAGGACTTCAAAAATAATTACTGACGTTTCTGTAGAAATACAAGGAAATATTTCAATTAGCAAGCATATTATTTCCCAAGAAAATTTTTCAGAAACATTTTCCTCGTTAGTCTATATATATTTCCGTACGAGTGGAGTAGCATCAAAAGTTCAGATTGGTCACGTACAAATCTGTCAGATTGGTCAGCTTTGCAAGAGCCACCGGCAATTCCCCTGTGAATTGATTTGATGACAGAACGCTGACAGGAAAAATAAGTTGTATCAAAGGTTGGATAAAGAAGAAAAACACAAAACTTACTTATTGCCTCCAAGAAGTTTGGAATGCATTATAAAGGCTATAAAATATTTACATCTTTTGCAAATTAACCAAGTTTCCAATCTCTTGTGGAATCCGTCCAAAGAACTGGTTGCCCTCAATGCTCCTGCAAATAAAATTTCCACATTGGATCAAGTTCAAACAAATATAGTAGCAGATTCTCCAGTAGATTAGCTAAGTTCTTGAAGATGTACTCCTTGTTGTGTTTTCATGCATCGACTGAAGATTAGAATGTAATGCATTTTTCTGTTCGTAAGATGAGACAACTAATATAGGATCAAACTAAAACTGCCTTGATCAAGAAATAATGTAGCAAACAACTGAATTTGAAACCCGTCAAAGAAATAAACAACTTCTTAACTGATTATATTTTAACCTGCTTAGTAGCCTAAGATAATTAGCTGGCATATAGGACATGAAGTTTGATCATCAAGAAGCTATTCAACTTACAAGTTAGCAAGTGTTGTAATTCTCGTCAGAACCGTTGGAAATGGACCAGATAACCGGTTTCCCATGAAAGACCTGCAGATTCAACCAGCAGAAATTTTCTTTCATCTAAATTATTTTGCAGAACAAAACAACAGTTCTGTAATCATGGAAAAACGATTATGGGATCAGAAAGTACAGGTCAACCAACTTCATTGAAGCCCATTGAGGTGGAACAGAACCATAAAGATTATTCCGACTGAGATCCCTGCAGGATATATTGAAATAGTCATTACATGGTGGTATTAAAAGGTTGCCTTCTTCCTTCACAATTATTCTGACTTACAAGTGTGTCAAGTAGGAAGCTTGGCAAATCCTGGAGGACAGCTCCCGAAAAATTTTGGGCTTTCAAAGCACTGCAACATTTTGCATTATCAAGACATTAAAACCTTCATTTTTCAGGGCAAACAAACAACAAATTAAAGGTTATCCACTAAGATGCAACCATTCCAGTGTTCATATTCTAGTACAAAAATTGAGGGCAATCAAAAGATGGTCTAAATTTACAAGTTGGTACGTACTATATTTCTAATTACCAGCACCATTTTCCATTTACAGCAAATAGGAGAGTTACCTATGGATAGGCATTTTGGTTTTTATTTTCATCTTAAACATGTTTTCTAATGTGTAAAATGTTGTGTATTCAACATTCTCTCAAAACGTATTTTGAAATGAATTTCAAAATGCGTTTTGTTTGCCAAAAATAAAATTTTAAAATACACCCATCTTTTACTCTTTTATTTTTACATTTTAATGTTTTAATTATTATCTTTATGGCATTTTAGCTAAAAATATGATTTAATTTTTGAAATATATACAACATTTCATTTAAAACATGTTTTCAAATTTGCAATTCATATGCCATTTAAATTCAAAAAACATTTTAAAAAATATATTTTAAAATGCAATCGGTCTCCAACAAGGTTTGTTTTTTTTTTTCCGCAATACTGTTTTAAGAAGATCCCATTTAGACTTTTGGAATAAAGATTTGAAATTTTGAACCCGTGATTTTTTTATGCTGACAATTATGGAGTAATGAATAATTTCTGGGATCTGGTCAACGGTCAACCAATGCTAGCCCCAGCTGGAAATAAGATTTTGGCTTTTGGGGGCCTCAGCCGACAAGTATCCATACAGCCTGGCAGTCAAAAAGTCAGCTAACATCTAAGGGAGTTGACTCATACCAAAAGTCAACCCCACATGCTTTATTATTTGGTTCATATTTAGACCAATAAACAAATCAAAAGCTTAATCCATAAGTGCACAAGCAATTTAAGACTCAATCAGCTAAACAAGACTGATTAATCTTCTTTTTCTCAAATTTTCAAGTGAGCTAGTGAAAACCCACAAATTAATTTGCACATTTTGGCTAAAAACAGTGTGAAGGATTCATATGATTTTTATTTATTTATTTATTTTTATTTTTTTTTGAGAGATGATGAAGAATGTGTGAAAAGCTAAAAAGGGCTCAAAGTCATTGCAGAATACAAAGATATAACAGATCATGAACAGAACTTGATAAGCAAAATGAAGTACAAAAGAGACAAGAGTGGCAAAATCAAGATGGAGAAACTAGAGAAACACGTGTAGATTAGTTAGCAAAATGAAAACCTAATATGAATATTGTAAGGATGAAGATTTTGGCTTGAAATGGAAACTTCTAGTAATACACTTACATCGCTGTGATATGGCAAGAGGAATTGCCATTAAAGGAGCAATCACAGGTGACTGAGCTCTCAATGCCTTTTATTAAGATAGGAAGACTCCAATTGCCTTTCCCACTGCAAGGATCAATGCTGAAATCCCAGTCTGTCTTCCCCAGCCCTTTGCCAATTTCCTTCAGTACACTCACTGCAAAAATGGGACAGAAGCAAACAAAGCAGCCACTATTCAGAGAAACCATGAAACCAGATAAAGGAACTTTACTTGCATGCATTGAGAGATGTGAACTGTCCTTTACTTACAGAAAAATGGTGCCCAGATAAGAATTTGACACAATGGATAATTTATGAAGCTACTTACCTTCTTCCTTGTGGAGTCTGGCAACTGTAGTGGCTGCAGAAGCAGAACTTGTGAAGAAAATCAACAGGAAGCAGCAGATGAAGTATAGAATTTTCAGCATTTTATTAAGTAATAAGAAACTGAACTTCTTGTGTGCTTAGGCCTTGAGGATAGTTATATAATGATCATTTTTACTGTAATGATCTCTATAATTGAAAATGCACAGAATGCAGTTTAGTCATATTCATCAACAATATCTACTTTTGAATACTGAGGAATGGGAGGAACATTTAAAAGGGTTCAGAGCCTCATAATTCTAGTTGGTGACAAAACTTCAAATAATGGCGACTGAGAGTTGTGGGTCCAAGAAAGATATAAACTTATAAAGCAAATTATGTGATTCAGACTTCAGAGTTGGACAACTGTGCTGACAATAATGAATTCCTGTTCCTATAATGGAAAGTCAGGCAGCTGAGCTTTCTTATTTGCTGCCTCTGGCAAAGTGGTACAAATACCAACTTGCTTTTAGTCCATTTGGAATTTTGCTCTCATCATCCATCCTTCGTGTTATCCACAACCAGCACAAATTTGTGAAATTGAAATCTCATCCCTTGTCTGATTTTTTTCAAATAAATGATCATTATATTAATATAAAATATTATTACATATATAGTATCGTTCTTGGTAATGAAAGTTTTAGATCTCGTAATGTAACTAAATAAGTCTAATCGACACACTAAATCAATTAAAACGACATATAACGAAGCATTTTTAGTTATACTAGATATCACAGACATCATAACTATCCCTTGTCTTATTTATCTTTCAAAATTTTGCCTTTATGATTCACCTAATTCAATAGTTGAAGAAAAATTTCAATTTAGAACTATTACATATCTTTAGTTATTGACATGAACAAAGGACATAATTTTACTTAGTTTGAAAGGATTTTTTTTATAATTCTACAAAGCAACGTCTCAAGAATAAATTACAACAAATCAAACAATGGGTGATCATAGTACTTCTTCCACTTGGAAAAAAAGAGTTCACTTTCTATTGAACATAATTATTTTTAGTTATTAAGTACAATATTTATAATGTATTATTAAATGTATAATTTTATATTTTTATCATTTCTTTTTAATTGTGCCCATACATAATTACTATTAATAAGAGTATTAGAGAAATTTCATTCTAAAAGTGGATTTATTTTTCAAGACAAATAAGTATTTTAAAGGTAATTTCTTTTATTTTTTGATAGAAGGAGTAATTAAATTTGTCATGTACTGAACTTTGCATTATAAAAGTTTGAGATTTAGTCTTTTTTTCCTCTCTAGCAATGTCGATGGTATATCTAGGGGTGCTCAAATGCAGAATTTGACTCGATTCAAATCGACCCATAATTTAAAGATTACGATACAAAACTAATTAGAATCGTCCAAGTCGGATTAGATTGGTTTAGTTCAATTTCCAATATGTATAAAATAAAATACGAATCGAATATCTGAATCGGTTCTAGATGATCTAAAATAATAAATATGTTACAAATTATCAATTCGACCCGATTCGAAAATTTCGAATCGAATTGGATTAGTTTTACAAATATTACATTTTTAGGGTAAAGTGGGCAGCCTTAATATATCCTAACCTAACTAATTAGGATTGGAGGCTTATTGAATCATAGAGAATTAGAAAGAAAAAAACAACAAATTTGCACCACCAAGGTTAATTGAATGGTACTGTCAAATAAAATTGAGGAGCAAAGATATAATTTTGTTGGCCAAATAATACATAATATAGGGACCAAAATTTTGTTTCTTTATAATACATGGAATATTTGTTCATGCATAACAACAAAGTAATGATACAAATATGGGAATGATGAGACAACAGAATGAACATTTTTTTTCATTATGATTCTTTGTCCGCATTATAAAGCGAAAAAGGCCAGCATGTTTTTAGGTACAGTGGCTAATTTTACGCGGTACACATGCACTACCAATAGCCAAATTTGCTCACCAATAATGAAAAAGTTGCTGCTCATTCATCATGCAACATGAAGGAATCTTATGGAATATTTTTAGTAACTTTTTGGATCAGAATGAACTGAAATGATTTTTATCTTCTTCTTCTTTTTTTTTCTGATTATTTTCCCATGAGTTTCTCTTATTGGGAGTTTTCCCTTCCTAAATAGGGAAGAATTTTCTCCTTATCTTTCAAAAAAATGGGAGTTTTGTATTTTAGTTTTTTTTAGCTATTACCTATAGAAGATTCAATCATAGTACATTTAATCAATTTTGTCGAATCTGATGAGATTTATATTTTGAATTTTTATCCAATGATATGACATAGTTCATGAGTAAATTTAAATAGCGTTATTTAATATTTTATTGAATTTAGATTTTATTTAAATTTGTCAATCTAGTAAAAGTTGTATTTACAACTATATATATAATCTAGTGTGTAATGGTTATTTGTTCTCATTAATGAAATATTCATTTCATTATTAAAAAAAATCAACCTACTTAATTATCGTGTTTGAGGTACATGTATATGAAGAAGAAGTTGGAAAAAGAAAAAGAACAGGCTATTGAATTTTCTCCAAATTTGCTGTGACAAAAAATTGAACTATGTCATCAAAGAAAATGTGAAATGTACTTCCATTTATTTCAAAGCATGTAAACCATTTGCATTATTAGATTTTTCTTTTTTTGTTGTTAAATTACGATTAATGACAAATTTATATACTTTTAATGATAAATAAAAAGTGAAATGAAAGCCATAATGGCATATTTATAAAGAAAGTACAAATAATGAAATGGAACTTAAATTTTGTCCCCTAACAATGCTGCTCGAGCTACGTTCTGCAACCAAGTTAATTCATCATATCATTTGCTGTTGCAGAACCACTGGAAAATCCTCATCTAAGACTGATGAAAGACGAAGATAAACCACAAAAATCATGAATCATTTTGCTTGCCATTGGTTTTTGGAAAGAAGAGAGAAATGGGCCAGCCATCCACAAAGGAAGAGATACCATTGGATCGAGATGGTAGGAGGGAGGGCGGCTGAATGTGGCTGACTTTGACTCCAGGAGAATATTGCCAAAAGAAAAGTTGCATGACTGTATCGAAAGTTCCAAATGAACACTTAAATCCGCGTTACGCTATTCTTGTTTTCCTGCATGCTTTGTCTTTTCGTTCCTACTTCCTACATTGTGAGAGACCGTTGATGGGACTTGGGAGCATGTCATGCCCTGCAACTTTCGAGGATTAAAAAATTTCAATTTTGATTGGCAGCCTGTAGCCATGGTGGCATCCTACAGAACATCTTATCACCGCGTTTTATCTTGGGTTTTGGCATTGACTAGCTAGCAGTAGCACTCAGTCCAGAGTCCACCCTCATTTAATTCCTCCCAATCTCCCATCTAGTATCTTCTCCTTGTTTGAAGACCGGGCGTTAACCAACTTGGCTAGGCCAAGTTGGCCACTCAAGAATATTGGTGTCGGTGGAGGGTTCGAATTCGACCTCTTCTCCCTTTCTCTTATTTTCTAGATTTCTTAGTTTGAAAATATGTGATATGATAATTGATGTAATAGAATAAAACTCTAAAAAAAAAAAAAAAAAGACGGCATTCAAAATTAATTACAGTTGACGAGTTAGTAAGACCATTGTTATAATAAAATAAGATTTTTTTTTAAAAAAAATTAGTATTCAAAATTTACTTAGGTTGGGGAGCTAGTTGTGCAAGAATGTCAATAGAATTAATCTTACATATGGATGATTGAATCTTATGACAATTAATATCTGAACTAGAAAAAGAAAAGGGTTCAAATGCAAATATTATGCGTTTTTTAATCCAAATCTACATGTTTAATTCTTCATTAAAGTTATATGGAATCCAGAACTCACTAAATTCCACAGCTAGTGCAGTTGCAAGAAGGTGTGGTTTAGAAGTAATAGCTAGAAAACGATCAAAGAAAGGTCAAGAAGCATGTTCAGTCATTTGCAATGGCAAAATTTATCCAATGCTGGCAGAATTGGAGGCAATTAATCAAGATGGCTGTGAGTTTTGCACATCAACAGTGATGAAAGGAAGTGGGATTTCAATTAGATACAATTGTCTAGCTGCTAGATTAGTTTAAGATTGTTTTGAAGGTCTAAATATTGTATATAATCACTGCATCTTTTAATTCTGTATAATAAGTTAATTAAAATAAAAATAAATAAATTTGTTGATAAATTACTTTATTATGACACAATAATTGCATATAATATTTTTTTGTTTTAATAATAACTATTTTTGTAGTTTCCTTCTTAATTGTTACAGTGAGTTCAACTAGATTTGAGCGTATAATATCCCTATCTTTTGGAATGGTTTTTGTTTGGAAATTTCTATTTTCGAAGGTGCATTAAGAAAAAAGCACAAAACCAAAAAACAAAAAAAAAAAATAGAAAAAGCTATCAAATTCTCACTTGTAAATACACTAAAATTCAAAAGAGGCAGATTGAAAAGGCAAAAAAAAAAAAAAACTCATAATCGATCAAGAACATCAGACAATAACAGATTCCAAGTATCAGGAACTCCTGGAAGGCACCAATGAGTACAATCCATGCCTCTATGCTTGGAGTTTCCATATATAGAAGGGTGCCCATCAGCTCTAAGCTGGGAGAGTTGGTTAATTTTCAGTACTTCAACTCTATGCTTCATAGCGTTGACTACCTCTTCCAACACAAGGCTTGCTGGATGCTTAGCTCCTGGATATTTTTCCATGAACAAAGGTCTTTTTTCTTGGCTGCAATTTGGTGCATTTGGCTTACCCCATCGACTTGAACTGTAATAAAAAGATGCAAAGGCATGATGATGATCTTGCAAATGTACTTGATATTCAAAAGATATTTAATCACACGTTAAATATTAGAATGAAAATTTACAAAAAATAAAATAAAAAAGTATCGAATAAAAGCGACAATCTCAATAAAACGGTAAAATATTTATGAATACATGGTAATACGATTTCTTTGAATAGTTTTATGAAAAAATTTAATTTTGTGAATTTTCCACCAAACCATCTTCTTTTTCTTCCAATTTTGAATAAATAATTTTCTTTTTAATTCCCTTAATTTAATTTTTTGGAAGCATAATACTTACTTCAGATGATCCGGGGAGACACCCTGAAACAAGATCTTAACTTTCTTGGGGTCAATGTTTTCGTCTACCCATTCAGCCCATGTCATCAACGCTGTCTTGTAGGCAATCAGCCGATCCATGTCCCTTTTTGTATCCAATCCATATTGAATAACATCCCATCTACAAAACACAACACAATCAAGACAATAACCTAATTACTCATATCACCATAAAATTGAGAAAAATGTTTATTGAATGCGCAATTCAATAAGAGAGCTCCCATGTAAGTTTAGTAACAAATTATGAAATTTTAATAATTTTTTTAGTTAATGAATGAAGAATTTTCTTAAAACCATTAGTTTTGCATGCATTGGGATCAAATGGCATAAGTTCATTTGTTGTTATAATCCTTATTTTCCAATTGGTTGTTTTTTCATTAATTGCTACTTCATTAATTTTATTGATTGGTGTGCCTGTTGTATATACTTCTCCCGACGGTTGGAAGTAACAACAATGTTATTTTTTCTGATACATTATTATAGATTGGGTTAATTTTTCTAGTCGGTATGTGTTTTTCAAGTCTTTTTTAACTTTTTGTTATTTGCACTTTCATGAGTTGCTAAAGTTATAATATTTGTTGTTACTTATATCTTTTGCGACAAAAGAGAAGTATTAATATATCGAAAAATTGAGAATTATATAATAATATTTAATTCCTTACTGTTGTTTCCTTCCGGTGTAGAGCCACCAATGCCATGTATCAAAAATTAGGACATCATTTCCCGTCCATTTGTCGGCGGCGGCTTTGATCGAGTCAAGTCTTAGAGCTCGTCCGGCGTTTTCCTGCACTATGTCGACGAGAAGTGCGTTCCACATAAATTTCAGCGACGATTTCAGGGCCTGCCATTAAAAGAGACCAAGTCAACTAAAATTGTTCTTAATGTTATCCTATGTTGAATTCAAACTTAAGTCGATTGACTACGATTTTTTTTTTCCCATAATATATTCACATGAATTATGGTACTTAGTATTTCGATCGGGATAATGAAAAATCATTTTAATTTTTTCAGTTAGAATATTAGGAGGTTTTCAAAATAAGATGGCGAAAAAAATTATTTCTAAAGTGAAATAAGAGATTTTTTTTTTACAATTATCTTCAAACTCAAGAATCAATTAATGCTCTCTTTTTTTGTTTTCTCGAAATTGTCACTTTTGCATTTCTTTTTGAGCTTTTCAAAAGTGTCAAGTTGTGAATTCGTATATATAATCAAATCAAAAATAGATTTTGTCAAATGCATGAAATTGTTAACCTCCGAATGGAGTAAGAATTATGAATAAAATTAGTATTTACTTTTGGAATACCAAAAATTTTACTAAAAAATCATGAATGGTAATGCATGATGACAGATTTGATATGCACAAACCGGGATGGTGAATGTAGAGATTGCGCCTTTCCTTTCAATGGTGTAGGAAGCACTTGGTAATGCAGTATGAAGCATGCAAGCAAGGGACTGCCATTGGTTCAAGCTCAATGAATCTCCAACAAACATAATTCTCTTCCCAATAAATCTTTTCAATATATGTTTCTTATCCCACCTACATAAAATAAAAAAACCCACAAAATTATTTACTCTGGCTCTTAAATATTGATGAGAAAAAGAAAATAATCCCATGATATATATTTTCTTGGTTAAAGAAATGGGTTCAAGAGGGAAAGATGGTTTTCACCTTGTTAAGTTGCAATTTTTGGGCTGCCATCTATAGTGAAGGTATTCTGTATCTGGTCTTCCATTGCCTAAACAATCAAATTGTTTCAGAATGAAAGGGCAGCTTTTGGGATCATAGAGAGGAAATGAAGCATCCTTCACCCATTTTCCAGAATAGAGATCACAGTTTCTGCTTAAATCTTTGGGATGGTGTCTGAGATGTTGTTTGGCTTCGCTTTTGCTCAAGCATTGAGCAACTATCACTATTACTCCAATGACAACACCTAAATTAGAAGCAACCATATCAAGAAGTAGAATACAATGTTTCATCCACCCTTTTCAGTGAGAGTTTTGGGTAAGAACAGGGCAGAACTATTGAAGAAACTCTTGTGTATTTGCCTGTTATATTTGCCCCAAATGACAACATTAAAGGTGCAATTAATCAGCATTCATGGCTTCTGTAATGGTAATTTGTCTGTTTCAAAGTGGAAAATTAAGTTACTTTGACTGAGTACTTGTTGAAGAAGAGTTGAAACTTGAACATATAAATGTGTACAGTAAAAGAAAAAAATGAAGATGTTATTGAGCTTTGTGAATAAGGGAATTTTACATTTTCCTAATCTAGAATAGACAATTGAGAATTCCTCAAATCAGAAGAAAATATAAGGAAAAAAAATAGAAACCAATCCTAAAGAGATAAGCAAGATTATTAAAATACTTCTTCTTTGTTTTAAGCGCATTGAATCTCTTATTATATTTTTTGTAAACTATTAATATCCACTTTCATCCTAATTAATTTTCAATATTAAGTTTCCTTTTTTTTTTTATATCAACCTAATAATTTAATAAAATTTTATAATATTTTCTAATTTTTACATTAAGAATTTAAATACATATAACCTAATAACAAAAAAATGAACCTTAATATTAAAATTTATTATAACTAAAATAAATATCAATAGTATAAACATTAGTACAAATTACAAATTTATACTAAATTATTAGAATACATAATATAAAAGTGAATGCATAAAATTATAACAAAAATCAATCTTTTAAGCTTTTAAATCATTAAATTCATTTTAGATTCAATTGTTCATATTTATTTATTTTCCAAAAAATAAATAAAAGTATAACATATTACGATTTAGATGAAAAATATAAAATAGAAACTTTGAACTCCTAAAAGTGATTAAAAGAAAAATGTCAACTATACTGAATATGCACAAGAAAAATAGCAAATCATGAGTTCCATTAGCTCATAATATCTACAGTCCAGATATACGCCACAGCTCATTGTCTAAAACTTTCAATTCCATCTCTTTCAAACAGAAATAACTTGGCCAATAATGATGATGGAATAGAAGCTCATGGCACGTTACTTTAAAGAAGACTGGCTGATGATGTACAAAGGTCATTGATCTAAAACCAAACACAGCTGAATATGTTGGCCTTTTCCAGCTGCCTTCATGCTTTAGAAAGTTTTGGGACTGTGATCATTAGAAGGCCATCTCTACAACAGCATACAGTAATATATATATCAACAAGTATTTGCATCGAATAGAAGGTAAATTACTCTCAAATTTAGATAGAGGAGAGCAATAAATCTATAAATAATCCACATCATAATGTAAGTTCTCTTCGGGCACTTTATTGAGAAAAAACCAATTAACCAGTTCTGACGTTATTCAATGGCCATGTGAGAGGATCAGAAACTCCCTTCCACAAGCCAGCCCAGATCCAGATTTGTTCAAACTTTCAGGTCAGCATCTGCTCTAATGGGGTGGAATTGGTTCTTCAAATGATATATAGATGATCAACCACACTGGAGGATTTCAAGTCCATAAATATCTAAAGATTAAACCTATCTGCTATTATTGTCTTGGGCTTTTCACCCATTCCACCAATTATGCTTTTTCCAGGTTTAGAAGTCAGAGGAAGCACAATCATTAGTTTTCCCTCATGCTTCCACATATCACATTTCAAAATACAAATCTGCAGAAAAACCTAATAGTCAAGAAAATAAATGCCAAACTTGATAGTCTCCAGAACCTGCCTAATAGTTTTTTTCTTTCTGTCAGGAGTGTTCCTGTTCAAGAATATATTCCTGATATTGCCATACAAAAAGAGTTTTAAAAGAAAAGTTCTTTTCAGTCATGACCAAAATTGTACGTCATGTCCTCTAGGAAAAGAATATAAATGATATGTTTGGTCATGGGAGTTAAAGATAGCTATTATTATAGTCCATAAAAGTTAAAGATTTTGTTATTCCCACTTTAACATTGAATGGAGAATCATGGTAACAAAGAAATACACAAGCATAAGCAAGCAGATAGTCTTGAAAAGAAATTCTTGACCTGAATCATCACTATGCAGGGAATGTTCCTAAAGCTTTACATCTAGAAAGATGAGACCAAGAAAAATCAGAGAAGTTCAAAGAACTTCAGTTAAGTTCTACTTTGATATGTTATCCCCTTGATTCACACATTTGATGAAGGGCTAGACTGATTTTGTAATGTCCTAGTGACTTCTTATGATATGATATGGTTATCAATAGTTTGGTTGTCTTCACATGACTCTGAATCAAGCACAGTCACTCAAACTAAACAACATCAAGTTACATTAAATTTGATGTAAACTGATAAAACTGATCAATGCATGAAAATTATATTACTGAATCAAAAGAGCATATTATTTTTCACACAGACATCACAACAGTGATCAATAGAAATAATTAGTATAGTTTGTAAAGATTGCAACATTTAACATGTTTGTTTATATTTGAAGTTGTTGACTCATCACTTTATATCATTAATGTGACGTCTGAAGTTCAAGAGTGATGATATCATTTCAGATTCGCAACGTCCATTTCAGTAATCATTCAAACTGCACAACACAGAAAAAGTCAAATGATTACACGTGGAAAAATTATACATCAGCATTGTAAATAATAACGAGATAGCAGCAAGCTTATGTCAACTGTTATAGATGATCACTATAATATGATCCAATATATAAGTGTATCGCGATCATATGATAGCATTAATGAACATTTCAGCTAGCCTCAATTTGAAGTATATATATGATATGTATGGTAGATACATATAAGAGCTGGCATGTACATCTACATAGAATTTTTAACGAAGCGTTAATATTTTAAAACTGTATTCTTGATAGAAAAGATATTATACATTTTAGATCATTGTATTATGTTGGTATGAGAAGAGAACACAAGAATATCCCAATTACAAAGAGAAGTCAAAAAGTCATAGAGCCAATCTATTCCTTTTACCATTGAATTTAGAAGCCTGTTTTCTTGGCTCTATACGATAATGAGGACCTGTCATGCTTGGCCTCGCAAAAGTAGGAAAATCAGGGTTGGGCTGATGGTAGTTGCAAGCTTGAGGCAACCATTGAATTTTTCCAACGTTGTGCAATTCATGCTCCTCTTTGGCAGCTGGTTTAGAAAACATGGGTGCATCATAAGTATAGGTGTCCTCATTCGCACAACCAGTAGATTTTGAAGGAATACTAGATTGTGCACAAATTTCCTGCTCCGAGGGCCAAAAAGTTAGTAGTTAAGAATACACAAACTAGTGACAAAAAAGTAAAGATTTGGATTAATAAAAGGATATTATCTGTTTATGTGTCTGTCAGGAGTGTTCCTGTTCAGAATATATTCTGATATTGCCATACAAAAAGGTTTAAAGAAAGTTCTTTTCAGTCATGACCAAAAATTTCCATGTCCTCTAGGAAAAGAATATAAATGATGTTGTCAAAGGGAGTTAAAGATGTAGTAATTATATCATGCAGTTAAAGATTTTGTTATTCCCTTTACCACGGAATGGAGAATTGGTAACAGAAAATACAAGCATAAGCAAGCAGATAGTCTTGAAAAGAAATTCTTGACCTGAATCATCACTATGAGAATGTTCCCCAAACATCTAGAAAGGAAATCAAGAAAAATCAGAGAAGTTTGGGGCTTACATAAGTTCTGCTGATATGTTATCCTTATTCACATTTGATGGAAGTGGCCAGACTATCTTGTAAGGTCCTCGGTGATCTCCTCTTATGATATGCAGATATTGAGTTAGTCGAATAGTTTGCTGTCTTCGCCCACATGACCGAACGGCTACCAGTCACTCTCAAACTGTCAGAAGATCAAAGGTTATATTAAATTTGATGTAAAATCGACAAAATCCTGACCAATGCACAAAAACACATTATCAATGCAAGGATACCGACATTTTTCCATGATGACATCAATAATCTAGTTGATCAATAGAAATAATTAGTACAGCTTGTAAAGATTGCAACATTCTAGAACAGTTTTGTCTTACTTCTGGTTGTTGACCTCCACTCTTATATCACTATTGTTAACGCCTGGAAGTTCAAGAGTGACAAGATAATTACTTCCAGATTCTGCAACGTCCATTTTAGGTAACCATTCAAATCCTGCACAATACAGGAAAAGTCATTGATTACATGGAAAAAATTACACACCTACATTTTGCAACAGCTAATCGAGATAGTGTTAAAGTTTAAGGCCTGTCCAGTTATGTAGAGATCACTTAATATGATCCCACTTATGAAGGGCGTAATATGACCAAGGACAGCATTAAATGGAATTGAGTTTTCACAGCTAGCCCCTCAAATTGAAGTATGGTAAGGATGCATATGTATGCATAGGGATACATACAAGAGCCAGTATGTGCACACATTCACATAGAGAATTCTTTACCCATAAAGTTGAATATTTTGCAAAACTGTATTCTTGGATAGAAAAAGGATGAGTGCGGGCATTTTGCAGATCATTGCATTATGATTAGTCACAGTATGAGGAAAGAACACAAGAATGGTCCTACTAAGGCAAAGAGAAGTCAAAAGTCATAGAGTCAATCTGGTCTCTTTTTACCATTGAATTTAGAAGCCTGTTTTCTTGGCTCTATACGATAATGAGGACCTGTCATGCTTGGCCTCACAAAAGTAGGAAAATCAGGGTTGGGCTGATGGTAGATGCAAGCTTGAGGCAACCATTGAATTTTTCCAACGTTGTGCAATTCATGCTCCTCTTTGGCAGCTGGTTTAGAAAACATGGGTGCATCATAAGCATAGGTGTCCTCATTCGCACAACCAGTAGATTTTGAAGGAATACTAGATTGTGCACAAATTTCCTGCTCCGAGGGCCAAAAAGTTAGTAGTTAAGAATACACAAACTAGTGACAAAAAAGTAGGGATTTGGATTAATAAAAAGGATATTATCTGTTTATGTGTCTGTCATGTACCTGTTCATTTGATGCCTGCCTCATGAAAAAACCTTGAGAAGAGGAAGACTGTCTTGCAAAAACCATTCTGCTGTCACGCCTCTGGATGATGGAGTTCAAACTATTACTGCAACTCTGAGAAGCAAAGCAAGTAATTAAAGACATCATCTATAGTTGCAACATAACAACGGAGAAAGTATAAGAGGAAAACTAGTATATTCACATCCACTTTCACCAAAAAACTGGATGAAAACCGCATAGCAAAGAGGATAGAAGGGATTATGAAACCTAAGCAACTGAAAATTTTAGAGTTTTCAACTATTAGACTATCTGCAATTTTACAATAACTCCACAGAGTTACAATTTTGTTAGTCATAGAATTGATTTGCACCCAATTTTGTCCTTCTCCTCAGAGTTACTATCCCAAATTCTCTATTCAATATGCAAATTTCAGCAAAGGGGCTGGAAAAAAAACAAGGTTTAAATCTAAACAGTTGCTAAACATGTGAGATATTGTTCTTCATTACTATGTGTGCCATCAATTTAGGAGTTTCCACAGTCCATCAATAACATAAACATAAATTGGTATGAAAATAATGCTATTTGTAGGAACCACCATCCACAGTAAGGAAAGCAGAATGGCATTACTGCACATTTTCAATTAGAATAGTTTAGTGAAAGAACTTGATTTTGGCGTGCATAATACAATATTCAAGTGGGAAAAAAACTCTAATCCTTTTAATCCTTTTGTCAGTATCTGACTCTCCAAAGCAGAACCCTTTACCACTATAATAACTTAAAGCACGTATCGCAAGATTAGAGAATCGCCATATTCTGCTAAGCTGTGACAATGAAGAAAATATTAAAAAATATCGAATCTTTCAGGTTCTCTAGTGGTTCTCGAACGGAAAACAGCAAAAAAAGAAATATCCACGACTGGAATTATCCAAAAATAAAATGATATAAATTAGCATTTCATGAGCTTAAAGAATCACCATAGGAAAGAGATGAGTGGCAGTCGCAGAAATATCTTCATGGGCTCCTAAATGGCTTGCAATAATGTTCACCCTTCTTCTCACAACGTTGTTCTCCATTTTCACACTTCTCTAGCTACAGGGCAACCCTTTTGCTGAAACCTTGGAATGATGTAAAAATGAGATCTTGAAAATATCTGATTTTTAAAGGGATTAAACTGTGGATTGAGTGGATGATTCATTGATGATGATATCTCTTAGATATTTTGGTGCACTAATGAACTTTTTTGAGAAAAATCTCCACCAAAAATATCAGAACAGATACTGTGGCTAGTGTTGGTCATTATTTCTTGGCAGTTTGTAGCTTCAAGAATAGTTGGCAGCCTTCCTTTTTATTTTTTATTTTTTATTTTTGCGTGTACATAGAAATGCTACCATAAAAAAAAACATAGCCAATATCATGTGAGCTATGGGAAATTCAACTGAATTTTCACTCATCAATTATTATTAAAAATTTGCTCTGAATTTTGCAAATTCTTGCTGATAAAATAGAGGGAAAAAGGATGTATAAGAGAAACTATTTTTCCTTGTTTCATATTTTCCTGTTTTCTAAGGACTTTGGGGTAATTGACTATCTGGGATGTGGGTTCTGAATGTTAGAAGAAGAATTGGTAGCCGCAAGCAAACATGCATAGACCAGAGGTGCTGAATGATGAGGCACCTATCCTATCCACATTGGATCTCAGGTGTGAGATACTTTCCACACTGACAGAGGCACCTCTCCTATCCACATTGGATCTGAGGTTTGAGATTCTTTCCACACTGACGGCGTGACACTCTCCTTCAGAAGTCTTCTTAGGCCATCTGAGGCAGGCAAATTTTTCTGGAAGCACTTTGTGGATTTTGACTTTGAGTCTTTTGACAAATGCACTTTCTACAGTCACATGACATTGGAAGATGCAATGCTATAGAAGGCTACAAATTCTATGCAGGATTCTAGAATAACATTGCGTAAACACGATTTAAGTTGAAATTGCATGCCAGGATTGATTTGTTTCTAGTATATTTTGCTGCAGTCACTGCTGCCACATGTTTGTTTCTAAATGGTATCCAAGTTACAAATTCTGTGTGCACAATCTAGAGCTGAATATGTGACTTTTCTATGACCCTGTATCAGCTCGGCAAATCCTATAACGACTCTCCATGGACCATAATGAGACATAAACATTTAGGCATTAACACTTTGGATAGTACTGGTGTAGAAATGTCGTATTTCTTCCATTTCTTTAGAAGTTTCGTTCTGATTTCCCTCTTTTCGTATCCCAATCCCTTTTAACATATAGGCGTTTCTCTGGGTATGGTACGCTACTATGCTGGAATTTGGAATCTTGGATTAAAGACATCTTTCTCTCTGAAGCAATACGCAAAGTTTGACTTTCATTGCATGGCAAACTTTATCCTACTTTTAATGATGTACTAAAAAAGGGTACAGCTCACTGATTTGGGCATCTAAATCTAGCTGATTGTAAACCTTTTAAGCTATTGCTTGCACTAGAAAGGCTCACTACTTTTAGCAGCCTGAGGAGAAAATATTTTGACATTTCAAATGGTATCTGTCGAGATTTTCCACCTTACGATGATGGCATCTAGAAAATAGGAAACCAACAAATGATAAATAAACAAGACCCATAAATGAGCTGTAGATAGAATCATATTGAAATATTTTATCTCACTTATTGTATATTAATCTTATCCAATTTCACTTATTGTATATTTATCTCACTTATTGTACATTTCATGATAAGATTTAATATTTATTAATTAAAGAGTAACATACAAAAAAACCCACATAATTCAAAGGTGATTACTATAAATAATGAATCTTCTTGTTTAACTCTTCATAGTTCGCTTAAGTTTTCTCCATCAAAAGGTTGCCCTTAAACCTGGGAAACAAATTTCAATTGAGTGTTGAGGGCAGTTTATTGAGATTTGTTGCCATATAATTTATGACTTATTGACACACAGAAAAGCCCTCTAGATTATGAACATGCAGAGGAAAAGCTAGCCATAAAGTTCCCTAACCATACAAATTCACAATCAATAGAATTTGATCACAAATTAGACATAGTGCTAGCATTAAAACTCTTCATTTGGAAAGTTACGTCAAAACATAGATAATAAAACAAAGCATTTGGGTAGTCTATGACCAAAATCATTCAAACACTGCATAAGATTTCCTCCCAAACGGACAACATCGGGTTCTGTGACACAGTGAGATTTAACCTTCCCAGAAAGTAGCCCATAATATGTTGAGTCTTTCATCAACGACTCTGGCACAAAAGGTTATAAAAGATGAAAAACCGGTGAAAATGTCAAAGGGTAAAAACAATAAAGGAATCAAAAGAGGCCCCAATGGCAGCATCCACTGAAATTGGCACATTATTATCCCATTTGGACTAAAACGTCAGAGAGACAAAAAAACATTTTTCTTCTTCCAAACTTTGATTATATGGTTACTGTTGCGTGGTATCGACTGCCAACGACAATTCCACGACCGCGTCCTTGTTCAGCTCATCACGGTCATCGGTCATCGTTGAATCAAACAAAACCTGATAAAAACCCATAAATAAAAAACTGTAAAAGGTGATTCATCTTTGAAAATTCAAAAGTTTCTATGCACATCCATTCCACCCCATTATCTTCCCACACATAAATCTTTTCTATTTTGTCATATCATAATGGGGGTTCTTCCTCACGAGCCGTTGAAAGTCAAGTCTACAAACTCCCTCCTCCTCATAAATTCTCCACTTGTCAAGGTGATTTTTGACTATCATTGCTCGGTCTCTTTTCTTCTCCTATATAGATGGCTGCCCTTGCCCCATGTTTATTTGATGAATAGTTTTATTGTATTTCCCTTGTGGAATATCTGACTTAGCTCCATGTTTTGGTTTTGAGCTTGAATTTGTCAGTCAAATTTGGCGCTATAGAGAGAAAATAATTGGATGGTGTTCGTTTTGCTCCGTCAGGAACAACCTTTGTTTAATTGGTCAATTATTTTGGTTTTGGTCACCTTCTAGTTTCAGCTTTTGGGTATTTTTGCTGAGAACTTGTCCAATTGATCGTATTGGATTACTGAGGTTTTGGTTTTGATCCAAGGAATCAAGTAGGTTTTTGTTGATTGAGCTAAGCAGCATTTGACTTCATCTGTTTCGGATGTTCTTTGAGGAAGAGACATTTTGTAGATAAAAGTTGAGTTGGAGGATCCATTTCTCTTCTTTGTCATCTGGGGCAAAAGGGATTTACTTTTTTTTTTTAATTGGGTTTTTGAGTACTTCTACTCCTTTCCCAATTTCATTGCTTTATGCGTTGAAAAGATTTCTTTTTGATTGTGTAGACTGCACATGCTTTTTAAGTCTTTAAACTGAAGAAACTAGAGCATAATTTTGTTGTAGTTTACAAAGGTGGGGTGGAATTTGGGACCAGTTAGATAGCAGTTACTTGCCCGATGGATGGACCTAATGGTGGATCAAATGCACCAGCACCTTTCCTCACCAAAACATATGAAATGGTGGAAGACCCCATGACGAACTCAATTGTCTCTTGGAATCATACTGGACACAGCTTCATCGTCTGGAATCCGCCAGAGTTTGCTAGAGATTTGCTACCCAAGTATTTCAAGCACAATAACTTCTCCAGTTTTATCAGACAACTCAATACATACGTAAGCTTAATAGCTCCAATGCTCAAAATTCTGTTCACTTTTTATGTCAGATTGTCTATTATGTTGTTTCCTGTTTGGTGTTTTTTTTGGCTCTTATGTGGTTTTGTTTTACGTTTTGTGTCTTTAGTGTTTTAGAAAGATTGATCCTGACCAATGGGAGTTTGCAAATGAGGATTTTGTTAGGGGACAGAGACATCTTCTAAAGAGCATATACCGGCGTAAGCCCATACATAGCCACTCTGCACAAGGGAATACTGCTGTTCCACTGTGTGATACTGAGCGCCAAGAATTTGAGGAGGAGATTGAGAAGCTGAAACGGGAGAAAACTTTGCTTAAATCAGAGCTAGAGAGACATAAGCTGGAGAATAAAGAATTTGAAATTGAATTTAGTTCGCTGGGGCAACGCTTGAAAGATATAGATAATAGGCAGAGGCAATTGCTGGCATTTTTGGCTCAACTGTTGCAAAAACCTGGATTTCCCTCTGATCTTGTGCAACAGTCTGAAGTTCATAACAAAAAGAGAAGATTGTTAGTGTCCAATTACTTGTATGATGAAGCCCATGACAGTGAGAGCCCAGTTGTAATTGCTGAACCAGAGAATCCAAACTCTTGTCTTCCATTGATAAACGTAGAGCTTGTCGAGAAACTGGATTCATCTGTAAGTTTTTGGGAGAAGTTCCTTTATGGAATCTGTCATACCTCAGCTGAAGAAATGTATGACTTTGGTGTTCTCCCGCAGCCTTCTCCTGTCATTATAACTGCCCTTGGTGCATCATCTGGAGATTCTGATGTGAATATCCAACCATGCTCTTCTACGTCTCTCAGATCATCACCATCAGGAGATATTCACTCCCCACCTAATATGGCTGGGTCTTCTAATCATGATCATAGTCCTGAATCCTCAACTCTTAATTTGGATTGGAGGCCTAAAGTTCACGTAAATACTAGCTCTGCTGATGTTCTGGTTACTGAAATGTCAAAAGACCGCATCTGCACCCAGTGGGACTAATGATATGTTTTGGCAACAGTTTTTAACAGAGACTCCTGGTTCTTCTGCTGCTCAGGAGGTTCAGTCAGAGAGAAGAGATGCTGCTGCCAGAAAAATTGATAGTCTGCTTCCAGATAATAGAATTTGGTGGAACATAAATAATCTACACAACTTAACAGAACAGATGGGTCATCTTACTCCAGCTGAAAAAACATGATGATCATTTATGTCCTCCAGAATCATACAGTTTTTTGGCTGGTTCTCTAATACACTAACCATGAGGTATTGGGCGATGTGATGGGTCTTTGTTAAGCAGATTCCACCTTTTCAATAGGTGGTATCAGTACATATTAGGTCCATGTTGTTTTGGTGTTTTTATAGCTTCTGGATTTTGTGTAAAATGTTAGTTCAAGTGATTTGCTAATCTGGTATTTCAGTTTCCTCCTCCATATAGTTGTGCTTAACTTCTTGCTTTCTTTAGGAGCTTCTGATGGACATCCATTGTAATAGGAAGGGCTGCATTCTGCATATGTATACATAATTAGAATAAATTAAATATAGCTAGTTCCCATGCTTCCTCTTTCTCCCTTTTGTACTGCTGTCTACTTGTCGAAATAGCTGGGATTTGAGATTGAAACGGTTGTGTGTTTTTTTTTTGGGGTATCGATTTCAATGAAAGTTTTGATGAAATTTCCTGGATTATGCAATTTGGAATCGATTGTCTTCATAATCATTTGATCAACATTTATCTCTTCCACCTCTATTGCTTCAATCTCGGATCAACCAATTAGGTTACCTCTTTGGTAACTTCATCCTATGGTCATCCATATTTACTGTGCAAGTGCTTATGGCTTGCTAGTAGTTATTGTAATTCTTGTTCATTTTCTCTTTCAGATTTCCTGTTGTTTAGGCAATACTCTTGTGCAAGTCCCTTTATTCTTTGATTAAGGAAATCATAAACTAACTATGCATGAAGTAGAATCAGATATACTCTGTCCTAAAACCAGTTTCAATTTTCAATTCCTCTTTTCTCTCACCCCCAACCCTACCCTGTAAAGGCACTTTATAGTTGGGTAATGCAGAAGTTAGTGAATCAAGTTCTATGATGATTTTAGGTAAAATGGGAGTTTCATAAGATGAAAGTATATGCCATATGGACCTTACTGACCTCCGGATAAAATTTGCAGGATATGAGAAACAAGGGGCTGTGGTACACCATATGTATCATGGTATAGAAAATTGAGGTGGGTAGGCAGCAACTTTCTGTTCAAAGTGGTCTTTGGAAAGATATGGGAGATGACAAATAAAGCACAGTAACATCTTCATATCCTGTATCTTCCTGTTGAGACTTGCGTTTGTCTCATGTGAACAGTGTGAAAGGTGTAGATTCTTTTAGATCTGTAAGGATCCTAGGAACATTCTTTGACACGGCAATGTAGGATGATCTTATCGTGCTAAACGCGCATGGCTAAAAATCTCAAAGAAAGGAACAGATAAGAGTTTAGAAACAAGATTCAATGCTGTTAACTACTAATTCTGGTCACGGTTTGGACTGAAACGTACTGATGTTACATTTGGAATTTTGTTTCATTGATCCTGCAGCATAGACTATTCTATGTCATGCCCTGTTCTGGATGTTTTTGGTTTTTTTCTTCAGCCTATATTTGATAAATGAAAGCTTCTATGCTACGACTGTTCTCTCTTTTCAAGATCCCTGCTTAGCATATTCCCCCTTAATGTAATACATGAAAGATGAAATCATGCAATATACTGCTAGGTTAATCTTAGGCAAATATTCAGAAAAACTTAGCTCAGATGGAGCATTTAAAAGGGAAAATGAAGAAGGAAGGAAGAAGGGAGCAAGTGAAAATCGAACCATTATTTTGGAACAATTGACTTCAACATCACTTCGACAAAGACTTTAACAAAATGACCATGTTTTCAAGTAACAACAGATACGTTGCTCTCCTGAATAGTCTTTCGAGTCCATCCCCCAATTTGTTGAGATCGTAGGACAAGAATTGCAAAATCAACTAATTTAAAAAAATTTATAATTAGTGTAATGTAGATTGTCATACAACCCATTATTGTATGGGCAACAAAAAAAAAAACTTTAAAGTCGATTTTTTAATTTTTAAAAATCGATTCAAAAAAAAAACTTTCTAAATAATTATATTTTTTTAAATTTTCAAAAAAAAAACACAATATTTAGTCAATTGTTTCCAGGAAACAAGCTTGAAATTGACACTTATACATGCCCTTGCCCCTCATTATAAACTATTCACTTGCGTAAAATCTGTGTTTCTTATTTTTGTTGTTTTTGTCATATGCTATTTGAAGAAGGTCTGTGGTCCTTTACAGCATGAATTTTGGGATACAAAGCAGCACTATCCTGGAAGCCACCAAATGTTGACTTTCACAATAGCAAATTGATTGGCTGAAATAATGACAATGATGGAAAGCACTTCATAAGTTCATATTTGGCTTCTCCTCAGCTCAAGAAATCTAAAAATTCATTGCTTAAATTGGAAATCAGATCCATTTTTATTCTAATATCTTTTGATGCACAGGGACAAAAAGATTCATTGCCAAAATTTTGGTTTGAGTCTATATAAGGCATTCTGTTTCACTTTCTGCAACATTCCTGTAAAATCAGTACCACTTTATGCCCAAAAAAAAAAAAATCCAAATGTTTTCTTTTGTGCCAAAAAAATTTCATTTTTGAATGAAATTATTATAGTATTCTTTTTAATGATGACTATGTATGATTCAAGATTAAAAAGTCAAGTTAAAAATAAAAAAAATTACACAATGTATTAAATTTAGTGGACTCTATAATTAAAAAATTTATAAGCAATGAAAAGTAAACTAATAGAGGGATCCAGTTCAACTTTCTGATTAATTGTAAGATAATTTGACCAAACTAACTACAAATAATAATAGTAGTAATTATTAAAAGGATAAATCATTTCTTAAAACTTAAAAAAATAATCTAATTAAATACTAACCAAAAAAACGTAATATTAGTAATTATTGAAAGATAAAATTTCTCTTAAAATGTAACAAATTCTTATTTTAAATCTAAACTAATTATCATATCTTTATTGTGTATCATAAGTGATGACAAACTTCACACAGGTTTCTACATTTAGCCGACAGGACAACTTCACAGCTTACAGCCCAATTGGTGCAAAAATCCCAAAATCAAAATAAACCTTTTTTTTCTTTCTAGTTTTAATTCTACAAGTTGTCCTTTTCTTCCATTGATTCCTTCTTTCTTGGCGAAAGTGTAAAGAAACGGAGCAATTCCCAAACCATTAAAGATTTTTTTTTTTTTTTTTTTGGGTCCGACATTTTTGCTTAGATTCTAATCAAACATTCATGGGCAGTTTCAGATTCGGGATTTGACACAAAAAACAAGCAAAGCCCACCTCAACGAACCCGTATTTTGACAATACTTTATCACACCCAAGCCACCTAACCTCGAGAAGAAGAGCAAAGAAAATAGATCAGATCACACACACTCGTGAACACACGTAAAGATTCTGTTTTTATCACTCAATCTGTTGTTTTAGAAGAAGCCCAGGTCAGTTTTGGATCTCTTTGTCAATCCTGAATTGAGTTTTGTTGCATTCATTCTGACGTTGGATATTGAATTGTTGAGCTGATTTTGATTGGGGAAAAATATGAATAGCAGAACTTTAGATTACAAACTTTTAATCTCCTGAACCCAGCTTTGGCAGTTCCTTTTGGACTGGGTTTTGGTTCTTTGACCTGTTTATTTGTTGTTTGTCATATTTAATCTTCATAGCGTTTCCATTCTCTTTTAATATCTTAATGTAGGTAGTCATAATTGTGCAGTTTCTGCCTGCTTGTTTGAGTTTGAAAGGGTATTTTTGGTTTTTCTGCAAAATTAGTCATGAGCTTTTTATTGGTGTTAGTTAACCTGAGGACAGCTTTATGATGCATTGTAATGACTGGACTTCATTTTGTTTTGCCCCAAGTGAATTGGCATTATAGCTTAAATAACAGAATTTACTTTTGCTTCATGATTATAAAAGATTAAACTCTTATTGAGATTTGGTGATTTGGATTAGGTAGCCCAGATTGAAAGTTCCCAACTTTCAAGCTTGCAGCTGGTAGGAATAATACTTCGCAACTATTTTGGAGCTGAAAGCATTACATTTTTAGTTTTTTCTTGATGATAACCAAACAATATAGTCTGGAACTGATAGTTTTGTTTGTCAAAGGAGCTTGAATGGCTCTGGCCTAGGAGATGGTAGAGAGTGGTTCCAACATAGAAAAGGCTGGCCTTACTGGAGGTGATGAAGTTTTGAGGGGAGATCAGCAATCGGGAATTCGAAGGGAGTTGTCTTTCTCAGGCTGGTGTGATGAGAATGGTATATTCCATTCCGATCAGCTTGAAAATGAGGATGCAGAAGTCGAGGATTTCAATTTTGAGTTGTCCTTAGTTCAGCAAGATAGATCGAAGAATGGGCTGCTAGACAAAGGAAGGCAAGCTTTTGGTAAATTTATGCAAAGGATGGAGAATGTTCATGTGAAAGATGTGAATAGACATAACAGGGGAGATGGAAACAAGAATTATGTGCCTTTTGATGTAGAAAGTGGTCTAAGGAATGATCAGGTTTATTCTGGGAATAGTCTTTCACATAATATTGATCATCATGAACCATCAAGCAAGACTTCGACAAATGTTGTTTCTGTTGCTGATGTTCTAAAGACAATATTTTTCATTCTTGTCTGGTACACCTTCAGTACATTTTTGACATTGTAAGTGTCTTATTTTTGGTTTATGTACTTAGGTTACATTTTTTTCAGATGACTGTTTGAAGATTAATTTTTTTTGGCATGGGCAGGTATAATAAAACTCTTCTAGGTGATGATATGGGGAAATTTCCTGCTCCCTTATTGATGAACACTGTACACTTCACAATGCAAGCTGTTTTATCAAGAGCCATTACGTGGTTCTGGTCTCATAGATTTCAACCCACTGTTATAATGTCATGGAGAGATTACTTTATGAGGGGTAATTGTAAACTTCAGGACATGCTTCTTCTTCCCAATGTATATCTGTTTAATAACATCTATAGTATAAATCTTTGTCAGCTCATCCATCAATTTTCTCTACTTTTCATCTTTTCAAACGCATCTACATGGAATAGTTGTGCATCTCACTGTTTTCATATTTTCAAATGAAATATGATATCACCTTGTATCGAATAAAGGTTTACAGAGGAATTAATGTGGACAATTCACTTAGGATGTTTAACTGATGGTCTGTTCTGCTTGACCACTTTCTCATATAAATCATTGTGAAAGATCATATAATCTGAAACAGAAGTTCTAAAGATTTGGTCTGTCCTCTGATTTGGTAGAACATATTGTTCCAGTTTTGAGCTTGTTATGTCTGAATATTGAACTTCTGGTGTCCTTTTCTTTTTATTTTAGATCTCTACTACTTATTTTATTAACTTTTCTAACAACTAATGCTACAGATGGCCTTTACCTTTCACAGTTGTACCAACAGCTCTTAGCACTGCCATGGATGTTAACTTGAGCAACGCATCCCTTGTTTCCATCTCTGTCACCTTTGCCACAATGGTTAGTCAATCTTTTTCTCTTTGTATTCAAAATGACAATTTCCTAATTTGAGTCAGACTATAAGTCATAGTAGGTATGCCATTATTCCTGTGGTGGATGTGGGTTGGTCTAGGGACTTAACTCTACACTTTCTGGAGCCAGGTTGTGTAATATAGATCTTTTCATCTGAACATTTCTGGACCAAGAACTGCTTGTGGAATTTAAATAATGAAAATTGGTTGCAAAATGAAAGCACAGACTTTATTGGGGTTCATGCCTTTCCTTATTGCTCTGTCATCAGTTTGATTTTGCTTTTATAGAATAACTATAAGACCATTGATACTCTGTGGATTAGAGTGTTGGGAAACTAATTATGAACATGAATAAAAGATAAGGGTAGCAAAAATAAGAATGTTAGGATAGATGTGTGGACAAAGTAGATTAGATAGAATAAGTAATGAATGGATTAGAATGAAATTGGGTTTAGCTGTAATAGATGAGCAAATGAGAAAAACATACTTAATGTGGTTTGGACATGTGCATATGAGACCTATAGATGCACTAGTAAGGCATGGAGAAAATAGAGAATTATCACTCTAATTAAAAGGGAACAGGAAGACCTAAAAAGACTTGGGAAGAAACTATTAAAAAAAACATGATACATTTAAACTTAAAGGAAAATTGTTGTAATATAGCACGATGGCAAGATATGATTCACATGGCCCACTCCACATAGTAGGATAAAGGCTTAATTGTAGTTGTATTCATGCGGTATGTCTATCTGTGATTAGTAAATGATCATGTTAAGGCTAGTTTAATGTAAGGAGGCAGGGGAAGAAGAATTGTATGAACTTGGTCTACGTGTTGAACTTCTCTAAATTATGCCCATATGTGAAATGCTTTTCTTTCTGTCTTTTAAGCTTTGTTGCTGTAAGAATCCTTGCCTCTGAAAATTTATGTCTTTGTTTGCTGCAGTGTAAATCAGCATCCCCAATCTTCCTGCTTATATTTGCATTTGCATTCAGGTATTAAACTTAGTTGCCAATCTCAAGAACCTGATTAACATTTTCTTTTTATGGTTGGAATTTTCCTGATATGTCATGTGCATAGCAGTTTGAACTATCATCCTTTTATGATCAACTTGTGGGGTTTGTTTGAAGTCTTCTTTAATTCAACTATTATTTTATGTTGAAACAACAGATGAAAAGCTTGTACCGCATCTATAAACACTAATTTGTCATGAAATATTGTATACATTGTCTGGTCCTTAGTTGCTGATACTGTTTCTATTGTCTCTTCCAGAATATAACAATATAAACAATTTGTTGTGAAAATGTTGTATACATGGTTTTGCCCTTAGTTGCTGATGCTGTTTCTATTGTCTCTTCCAGAATGTAACCATATATCTATCTCTATGATAATAACCATCATTAGCTATATCACATATTTTGCTTTGATGAAGAGGTGGTTAAAATATCACTATAGCTCTCATAAACCTTCTCCAACAACTTAATATCTCTGTATACATAATTGTTATTGCAAAAGTTGTCATATCCCTTAGCTTGTATATTATATTATTTTATCTAGTCTGTGGTTTATTTTGGTTTCCTTTGTTTTCAAGAATTAGTTCCCTGTGCTGTTCTTCTAGAGCTGCAATTATGAAGTGACTTATATTGTAATAGCCCAATTTGTGCTATGGTGATCTTGTTTCATCTTTATTTGAAGATTGGTCTGTTGCATCAATGTTAATTTTTTTGTTTTGGGAGGTAATATTGAAGAATACTTTATCTGTACTGTGAATGCTATTTAATGATGACCATTTAGGCTAGATGTTTTATCTTGAAAAGAAACCAAGAAAGTTTATCATCCTGTCATGGGAATACTATTGTTCTGGGCGTTTTCTTGTGTGGTTGTGATTCCTTCTGAATTATCATAATGATTTGTGTTGTAACGTTGAAATGCTTTGTTGAAAGGTTGGAGTCTCCGAGTCTTAAGCTGTTTGGCATCATGTTAGTCATCTCTATTGGTATATTGTTGACAGGTATGCAGCCTTGTTGTTTACGTGAATTACTGTTGTCCCTGTATTACATTCTAGCTCTCTTTTGCTTTGTTTAGTATGTTTTTCTGTCAACTGGAGGAAATAGCCAATGAAGCAGCTTTCATTCTCCTTGGGTCAAGTTTCTGGTTTACTTGTTTTGAATCATTTAGACTGCCTTAAAGTTTCTTTACAGTTAATACTATAATGCATTTTGCCCTTCTAAGGAACATTTCAATTCTGAAAAACAATGCTGCTTATGCAGTTGCAAAGGAGACCGAGTTTGAGTTTTTGGGTTTCATCCTTGTTATGCTTGCTGCTGTAATGTCTGGGTTTAGATGGACCATGACTCAGATTCTTCTTCAGGTTGGAACTTAATTTTTTTTCCTGATTTCATTTTTCGTGCCCTGCTTTCAAAGATTCCAACTTTCTGTCTGGAGAACAGTTATTGCTTATTGTCATTCTATAATTACTTCTTTTTTTTTTTTTTGCTTTTACATTTTATTGCATCAATGGTGGACTCTGAATGGGAATGCAGAAAGAAGTCTATGGTAAGCGCTATCCCCTGGTTTAAACTGAAAATTATCTGATTCTGGACTGTTAAAACTTTTTATTTGTGTTCTGAATAAAAGTACATTGGGAACAAGTCTATTTGTATTCTGAATATAATGTGCTGCTGCTTATTTGTTTGTTTTCAGGTCTGAAAAATCCACTTACCTTAATGAGCTATGTGACTCCAGTAATGGCAATTGCCACGGCACTGCTGTCTCTGTTATTGGATCCATGGCATAAGTTCCGAAGCACCAGCTATTTTGATAGCTCATGGCATATGGCTAGAAGTTGTTTGCTGATGCTTTTTGGTGGAACTCTTGCTTTCTTTATGGTAGGTGCATGCTCTCTTTAATTTTTTTTTTTTCCACCAATGACCCTGGAAAATAATTTTTTTTTTTCTGAGAAGTTCTATATTTACAAATCTTGGAATTGGAAATGGTCTGTCCTATTGGGAATTAGTGAAATATCGATCTTAGAACACTCTACATAGTGTATTTGAAAGTTTCACTTTGAACTTCATTCTTGTTCGAGTTTTCTTTTGCAGGTTCTCACAGAATATGTTCTTGTATCGGTAACAAGTGCGGTAACAGTAACAATAGCTGGGGTTGTTAAAGAGGCTGTTACCATCTTGGTATGAACTGTCCTTATCATATGGATGGACTCCATCTCTCTGTATAACACAATGTTGATAAAGTATTCATCTGGATATGCAAATTATTAAGTTCCTGATAATTACTATAATAACATAACAAGATAGTGGAGTCATTACTGATTTGAAGAATTAAATTTGAGGTCCTGGAGGAAATTTCTTCTAGTTGCTTCTCAACATCCTTTAAGGATACATGATATTCTTTCTCCTTTGCTCACATTTTCTTTTCTGAATCAGTTCAAAGTTTAGGTACTACAATAGATAATTCAAAGAGCATTTCTACATGCTTCTTTAGTTTTGTAAGTTGAGGCATCTTTGCATATCTTTAACCACTTTTGAGGTCTGTTATGCATGAACTCATGTGAGCACTATTTTCTGCCTCATCCCTTAAGTTACATGCTTCAATCCAATTCAATTAACCCTATCCCACCCTGCATTTGTTACTTCTGCTTCCCTTCTCTCTTCCCCTGTCCTTCTCCTTCTCCACTCAAAAGAAGAAAAAAAGAACAAAAATTAAAGCTTAGCATCTTTGCAGGGTGCAAGATGGGGGAATTTTTAAAGAATCAAGGAATTTTAGCTTTGCAAATCACATCCCATACTAAGATGAGTTATGTTGAACAAACTTTCAAAGTTGTAGTTATTTGATTGTGGAGTTGGTTTTAAGAATTGATTTAGTGTTTCCAATCTGATGTGACTGCAAGTAAACCATTAATTTTGATTCTTTATTGGTGGTCCCATTCCTTAGGGTCCATTTACTTGAAATTATTATATCTACATTAGCTGAAGTTTCTGGCTTAACACAAACATCTGAGTCTCATTGGTTCTGCTCCCTGATCTCATATTTAGGAGTTGCCTTTCTGAAGTATCATCTTCTTAATTTCTGTCACTTTTCACGTCATATTTAGGATTATAATATTTTGCAGAATATTTGGTGAATTTATTGTTTGCTCACTAATTTCTGAAGTTTTGTTTGGATTCTTTTACTCCAATAATCTACAAAATATGTTATACTGAGAAATTTTAGTTGCCAACTGCTTCTGTTTGATTACAAAGTTCTTATATTCAGGTTGCAGTGTTTTACTTCCATGATGAGTTTACCTTGTTGAAAGGAGTTGGCCTTGTCACTATACTGACGGGTGTCGGTTTATTCAATTGGTACAAGTAAGTAATCTAGTTGTGTGACATTGAGCCATTGTCTTGTTTTTCGAGCCTTCTGTTTGTAGATTTCTTTAATTATAAATAACTTGCTTTATAAGCCTGGCATAACATGGCCCATGAACTTCTTTGTTGTTCATTTGCATAACTTTTCTGGAACCATATTTGCTCAGATACCAGAAGCTGCAGAAAGGTGAAAACAATGGAGGTGAATCAAGAGAGTTAACAACAGGAGATGTAGGTGCAAAATATGTTATTCTCGACGAGATGGATGATGAACTCGATGGCCCTTGAAGCCCAATATTTTTTTTGCTGATTTTGTTAAATATGGGTAAGAGTAAGACTCTAATCTAAGGAATTCTTGTACCGTTACTTCTCTTATGAATATTTGTACATATTCTTCTAGCTATTGATGATTTTATCTGCAGCCAAACAAACTGCATTCCACCTTTGTGATTTCTCACTCTTTTCATCTACTACTCTGACAAAGTTTGACCATTTTCTTCTAAAATTGATAGACGACTGCTGAAAGTGGTCTGAGAAGGATGTATTCTAGCAGAGAGTACAGTTAGCATACTTGTTTGGGAGGATCTCAAATTTTTTTCCTGCTGTGAATGAACACTTGAAAGCAACACTGGCTGGTGATGTGCAAATTCAACACTTTAGTTTCTGAAGGGTACCCTCTCTGGTTGTGCCGAAGGAAGATTGCAGTGCGTAAACAGACAAAGTTTCCATTATCTTTATTTACCCTGTTCTGATATTCAAAGGCCAAATTTTTTGAGTGCACTTGTATATTTGTATTCTAAAATCAGTTTCTATTTAGTTGTATTGAAATTTTGATCATTCAGTCCCATTATTGTCAAAATAGTTGAGTATGTCAAATGGCATGGAAAAATTTTAAAGGATTATCTCTCTTTTTCTATGCTGGGTTCTCATCCATTGCTTGAGTTATTTCAACAGATATTATTGCATGCATTTATTCTTTATGTATTTACAGTCTTTTGTGAAGTTGGGAAACTTATCTGCAGATGCTGCCGACAAATGGAGAAAATAGTTAGTGAAATAGAGAGTTTTTTCAAAAATATTTATTATTTTAATATAAATTAAAGAAATATTGTGTTTTTAATAGGAGTGATAAAAATGTTGTCATTGTCAACTTTGAAAGTAGACAATGCCTCAAAGTCGACAATGAAATTTTAGAGGGCGCTTGGTATAACAGGTGGATTTAGGAATAGAATGAATTTGAATAGAAGAAAAGGTTTGGAATGGAATGGAATGATTGTAATTATGTTGTTTGGTATTATTTTATAATGAAATGGAATAGATTTTATATTAAAATTAAAATTTAATATTAATATTAATAAATTTATTAATTGATTTTATATTAAATTTTAATTTTAATATTATAACAAAGATATTATTATATTATATTATATTGTATTTAAAAAAATCATATTTTGTTTCAAAAATGGTCAAAGTGCATGTCAATTTGTAAAGAAAAATATTTTCTATAAATTATTGAAATTTGTTTTTTTTTTTAAAAAAAAAGGTGAAATAGTAGTTGCAAACCAAATGATGGGTTTACAACCACAATACACGATGCACCCATCATGTCAGTAGCTGACAGGCGCGTAGTTGCCAAATTTTTTTTTTTTAAATTACCTCAAAATAACATTATTTTGAATCAAGTTAATTCCATTCTAAGCTAAACCCGCAAGGTGGGGGTGTTAAAACCCACCTCCAACGTTTTATTCCATTCCATTTCCCCCAAATTTACCAACCAAACAATAATTTTCATTTCATTTCCTCCCAAAACCCTCAAACCAAACACCCCCTTAGTTTTTTTTTTTTTTAAAACAAAAATTTGCCCTAAAGATTGTCGACTTCAGGTTATATGAAAAAAACAAAAAAAATTGCCTCATTCCCTCCTTTTTCTCTCTCTCTCTCTCTCTCTGCCCTCATCTCCTCCCCCCTCCCTTTTTTTCTCCCCAACGCCCCCCTCTCCCCTCGTATCCCTACACCTGCACCCTCCTTTCCACAACCCCTTATTTCCATCAAAACTAGTACTGGCGAAGATTTCAAACTGACATGTAGATATTGGGCCTTTAAGATCGTTGTAGAACACTGAAGTAAGATTAAAAATGGAGATTTTCAAGTGACGCTGGAATTTCACCGGAAAAATGATTTTTTAAAAGGTCCAATTCTTCCAAATTAGTGAGATGAGAAATTGTAGTTGGAATGTCACTGGAGAAAATGTTACCACTGAAATTGAAGACATGTACAAACTTCAACTAACCGATCTCAGTTGGGATATTACCACTAAGGTTATTTGATTGTATGTATATAGACGAATTTCAGGACAAATTTTTTCTTTTTAAAAGCTAAAGTCAAACAATGTCGAAGTTGATTTTTTCAAAATCGATTTTAACAACATTTGAACAATTTCTAAATTCACAATATTTTTTTTAATTTTGAAAAAAAAAACAATATTTACTCAATTTATTTATCAAATAGATATTGCACTATTATCTATAGAAGTCTTAACAAGAGATAACACCATTATTTTTTCTACTCATATATCAGTTTTCTTTGAACAATTTGAAAGTTGAGCACAAAACCAAGTGAGAAAATGAGGAAATGAACAAGAAATATCCAAAGTGCTAATCTTTTATAGTTTTATTAACAAGTACAAAATTCACCACCATCTTTCTTCAGACACACAGAATTATCCATGATAGAATGTATAAATTACATACTTATTGGGTCAATTTTCTTATGTTTTGATTGATTAAGATGCTTGTTATGTGAATATTTATTGATTTTATGATTAATGACCAAAGTGGAGCAATTTTAGAAAAAAAAAAAAAAAGACAACATCATTGAAGATTCCTTGGTCCAAGCATCTAAGAATAGAAAGAAAAAAAAATCAGCCACCTTGGAGACAAAGGGGGGCTGGAATTGATCACAAAGAAGGAAGGACAGCCACAATGTGGGGAAAAAGAAAGAAAAGAGAACAAAGGAGGGCTGGAATTGATCACAAAGAAGGGAGGACAGCCACAATGTGGGGAAAAAGAAGAAAAGCAACCAAGATACTAAGTGTGTACAACTCAAGGCATTTGATTTGATTGCAAAAAGGAAGAAAACCATGTGTATGCTTTCTTTTAGAAGGAAAGAAGCCACCAAATTCCACCTTGAGTTATTGGCCACAAACAGTTTTTAATTGGAGAATCAATGCTTTTCCTTGCCTATAAATAGGCAAGGCTTAGCTTGAGCAAAATGCACCACCAAGGGAAGCACAAGAGCAAACCAAAAACAGTCCCTCTCCTCTCTACTCCCATTCTTCTTTCATTTTCTATTTTTCTCCTCTTTGTTTTGTTTTCTTATTTATCATGTTTAGGAGCTAAATCCTTCTTCTAGTTGAAGGATAATTGAAGGATGGTTCTACAACAATTGTGAGACTTATTGTTTTTAATGTTTTTATAAATTCATGAGTATTTGTTTATTTCCTACAATTTATTATTTATGATTTTGTTGTTTAATTGGATAATTGGTACCATTATTTGATTGACAATATAATCTATTGCTAACTAGAACATAAAGGTTTGATTGTTTTAGTGAAGTAGCAATTGACATAATTATTGCTTGGTAAGTGGTTCAATTGTGTCAAGGGATAAACAATCTAATTAAAACAACCATGGTATGAGTATGTTTGTTAGAATTGAGTTTCTCTAAATCTTAATGTTGTGGGTAAATTGAATTCTATGGTGGTACCTAGATTATTTACCAACAAGAGAAGTAATTAACGAGGGTCTCTTAATTGCCAACAAAGTAAGAAGAAATTGGTTGCTTTGTGGTACTAAGTGACTATAACAAATTTATTTGTGAATCTATGAAATTAACCTTGTGTCAATAACCAATTGAATGAACTAGTCCTGAAATTATTCTTTTAACTAGAGCTTGTTAATTATTGAATTTTACTATTTTAAATTCTGCATTAATTATTATATTTAGTCTTAATTTGTTATTTTGCATCTTTGCATTTTTAATATTGTCCTAAAACAACCCTCAATTATTTTGTTGAGAGATAAATCCACCATTCCCTGAGGAGACGATTTGACTCCCGCTATACTTCGAAAGGTTTAAGAGTTGAAATTTATTTTTGATGGTTTAACGACACGCCAATCCATAATCAGTGACCATTGACTGTCTTGGAGAGTGCAACAGTCCAAGACCATGTCCACACTCGTTTCTCCGCCGGTGGTTTATTTAACTGAGAAGGGATATTAGGAGGCGTTTGTTTGGTGGGTTTGGGAGGAGTTTGGAATGGAATGGGGTAAAAATAAGGTAGCGTTTGGAATGAGGGTTGGGATGGGTTTGGAATGGAATATGGGTAAAAAGAATGTTTGGTAGAGGGAGCTGGGTTTAAAGAAACCCTTGGGGGTGGGTTTAGGCGAAAAAGAATGACGCGCCTACCAGCACTGATGTGACGCGCGCCCAATGAGAGCGCACCACATGTCATGGGGTTGCAAACCCTCCAATGGTTTGCAACCCCCATTTTGCCTTTTTTTTTAAAAAAAAAAAAACAAATTTCACTAAATTATAGAAAATATTTTTCTCTACAAATTGACATGCACTTTGACTATTTTTTTAAAAAAATATAATTTGTTAAATATCATATAATGTAAAATAATAATATTTTTATTAAAATTTTAATATAAAATTTATTAATAAATTTATTAATATTAATATTAAATTTTAATTTTAATATCAAATCTATTCCATTCCATTACAAAATAATACCTAACAATATAATTACTATCATTCCATTCTATTTCAAACATTTTCTTTTATCAAATCTATTCCATTTCTAAACCCACCATTTATACCAAGCGCCCTCTAAGTGTTTGGTTGAGGGTGATGGATTTAGGAAAAGCATTGAGAATGAGTTTTGACTGGGTTTAGAGAGAAAGGTTTTGGAGAAAAGCTCAAAACGACGTCGTTTTGAGCCAAATTTAAAAAAAAAAATTTAATGCTGACAAGCGCTTTTGATGTGACATTAGGTGCGCGCCACATGTCTTGGGGGTTGCAAACTCCTCAATGGTTTGCAACCCCCATTTTATCTATTGTTTTAAAACAAATTTCAATAAATTATAGAAAATATTTTTCTTTACAAATTGACATGTACATTGACTATTTTTTGAACAAAATATCATTTTCTTAAATATCATATAATGTAAACTAATAATATCTTTGTAATAATATTAATATTAAATTTTAATATAAAATTTATTAATAAATTTATTAATATTAATATTAAATTATAATTTTAATATAAAATATATTCTATTCCATTATAAAATTATATCAAATAATATAATTTCTATCATTCTATTTTATTCTAAATTTTTTTTTATCAAATTTATCCTATTGCTAAACCTACACCGTTTATACCGAGCGCGCCTTTAGGATGCTAAAAATCTGATAACATGGCAGCAGGTAAACTAGAAAGCCCACAGGGATAGAAGTCAATAGCATCACCATACGCGTTTTGGTTGTGGTCCTTTTCCTGACAATAAAAAACTTTAGCTTGAGTCACTAGGCTGCAATCGTTGATTTGGGCAATTATTTGTATGGAATATTTCCAATCCTTGCACCATTTGGTCAAGAATGTCCAGAAGTTACGCGTATTGATACACAAAGTGAGAACTGAACTTTAATCTCTGCGCGAAGGAAACTTCTGATGCTTTGCGGTCCATATTTAACTAATCCAAGATGTCTTGTCCATATTTAACTATCAAATTTGACACGGATTATTTTAAAATCTTTCAATCAAGCATTCTCCAAGTTGGAAAAATTCCAAATTTTTTGATAAACCCCTTTCCATTGCTTCCCAGCAAGGGGGAGGGGGGCAACAGTGGAAGGAGGTGGGAGAGGGAGGGATGTGGGGCGGCGGATTAGAGGAGAGAAAAAAAAATTAAGAGGGGAAAGGAGGGGCGGCGGATTAGAGGAGAGAAGAAAAAAGGAGAAATTATGAAAATAGAATTATGAAAATAGAGTTACGTTTTTCTTTTTTTTTTTAATTATTTGAAGTTGACATTTTGGATGTTGACTACAAAGTTGACATTCATAGTGTCGATTTTAGTAGAAATAGAATAATTTTTAAAATATTAATATTTATTTATTTTATATTTATTTAGTCAATTTTTTAAAAAAAAAACTCAAAAGATTAAAGATAAAATACATATCACACCTTAAGCAATTAGCATCCGACCACAACTCTTGTAAATGCATCATTTACATAGTTGTTGCTATACGAAGAAAAAGAATTTTTTTTTTTAAACATTATTTAGTTAATTTTACATATTGATTTCTCAAATTTGCCATTTTTCCACTAAGTGAACTAGTCTAATAACTATCAAATTTGACACGGATTATTTTAAAATATTTCAATCAAATTGATGATAATCCATTAATAAAGATTTTATACACACATTAGTTTTTTTTCTTTCTTCATTGTCATATTTGGCATTGCTAGACAGTGTTCATAAATTTCAAAATAACTGTTATTTATCTATCCGAGATTTATATTTATAAATTGAAAGATCTAAAATTTTAAAGAATTGATTGTGTAGTTAACAATTTAGCATAAAATCTCTTATTACTTGTACAAATGGGATGGTGTTCTGGGCTTCTGCTATCTTCTTTGTTTATTTATTTTTATCCTTGACTTTGGAGTCAAGAAAAAAGATATATCAAATAATATAGAACAAATAGTTCATAGATATTGCAGTTATATATCCATTCACCAATGCAATTCATAGTAAAACCCCCATGCGACTGATTACGAGTGCTTCAATCAGCTTTGGGATATTAAGTTTGAGCCGACTAAAAATATTCAACAGTGTAACAAATTAATTACAAATTAATATAAATATGAAATTCTTTATTATAATTTTGCCCTTCTTAATTTTGTAACTAAATTAAAAATTTAAAGATACTCTAGAAGATTCACCTCTTTGTTCCATTGATTAAATCTCCATGCGAGTTTGGATTACAAATATGGTTCACGAGTCACAAATTTATTTTGAGCGAAAGGGATTGTGTCAACTCATGACCAAAAATAAAATGTTTGTTGATTAATTGTATTGCATGGCTTTTGAAAATCCTACTCATCTACAAATTGGAAACATCACATCAGCCAATTTTTAACTTACAAGCATTGTTGCCAGGACGGGAACCAGTAAAATTAAAGGGTCATGCCTCAAGTAATCGCACCGGTGATAAAAAAAATTTGATAATAAAAAATTAAATAATATTATTATAATATAATAAATATAAATTAATTATATAAATATAAATATTAATATATATTAAAAATAAATTATTTAATATTTATAATATAATTAAATTTAAATTTAATATAATTTGTGTAAAATTTTAAATATATAATTAAATAATTTTATAAAAAAATATTATAACAAGTATTTTAAATGAAAAATATGTTAAAAATTATAAAAATTCTCTTCTATAAACATTTTAGATAGTCAATTTGAAAGAATTAAAAAATTTATCAAAAAATATATTTTTATATTTTTTAAAATAATATTTTAATTTTTAATATAATTTTTATCTCATAATTATATATCAAAAAATATGAAAATACGTTTGAGATGCTGTTTATATATTTCTTACTGTGAAATTATAATTTTTAAAAATGAAAATTACTTTATGTATAAAATAAAAGTTTTGACTCAGTCGAACCGGACCTATTTCCGGTTCCTGTCCGGTCCGGGTTTTACACCATGGCTTAGAAGGTAGAAGGTAGAAGGAGAAGGAAGAAGAAAAATGAGTAACTATCAGCCGCCGGTGAAACGGATCTTCAGTCTTGTGCAGAGCTAAATCACTAACCTCATCATAAGCCTGCTGATTATACATACCCTGGGATCACTTTGTTTTTGTTTGGATTTCCAGTAAACTATCTTAGATCAGCTTGTGAATTGGTTTGAAATCTTCACTTGGATTTTCAGAATCTTCCTTCTTTCACTTCACTTTCTTTCCCATTCAAATCCACCAAAGTTTCCGAAAGATCAAGATGGGCTCCGTTACTACTTCTATTGATACTGCCTTGGCTGATCTGAAGTTGCTGTACAACCCCAAAGATTCAAGAACCTCGGGTCCTCTGGCCCGGGTCAGGGTGCCAGATTCTCTGTGGATAAGATATTTTGAGACTAATATTTGGATCCTAATGCGCAGGTTAACGAATCTCCGAACATTTATTCTCTGTGTGAGAAGGTTGGGAAATGATATGCATCTGAGGACTGATGGCAACAACAGTAACAAGGAAGGGAGCCTGGGATTTCAACTGGTAAGGAGTGAAGAAGCGGTTTGCAGGAATGCACAGGAAATTCACCTTAATGCCTCGCAGAAATGCATTCCGATCCTAATGCACAGGTTAAGGAATCTCAGAAAATTTATTCTCTGTATGAGAAGGTCGGGCAATGATATGCATCTGAGGACTGATGGCAACAACAGTAACAAGGAAGGGAGTCTGGGATCTCTACTGGTAAGGATTGAAGAAGCGGTTTACAGAAATGCACAGAAAATTCACCATTTATTTCATAGCTCTGAAGCTGAATTATTTATGGGTGAACATATGATTAGGCAATTAACAGACTGCATTATGCGATTCGACTCCTTCGAGAAAGAAATAGAAGAATGGTACATCAATTTGACAGGTTTCTTGCAGCAATCAGTTTCTCCAACAACAGATCAAGTTATGGAAATCACCAATTCCGTTCTGGAGAATCTAGTGGATATTCTCAGTGACTTTGACCGATTGGAACGAGCTCCAGTAATGGAATCCTTGGCGGAGATGGTGAAATTCATGAAAAATTTTGTCCGCTTTGCCACGCTGAGAAGGGTTGAGAGGCAACAATTAGTTGCTTTGTTGAATCCCATTGAAGCTTTTTCAGTCAATGCAGCACAACTCTCTTTTAAGTATCAACTCTATTTTAAGTATCAATATGATAGGTATGCCGATGAGATAATCCAGTCTGAAACTTCAGTACTACTGCAGAACTTCAAACCTATTGATCCTCATATCTATGAGACTTACACTCGAGCCCTGACTAGCTCAAAATTGTCGAGACAATTACATGCTCCCATTTCAGACGTGGATGATGATCCTATAATAATAATGAAGGATTTCATTGATTCTCTTGTGTGTAATCTATGGGAGATGCTACCACTGGGCACTAATCCTGTGGTTTCTTTGAAGGATCAACCGCAAGTACTGTACGAAGGATTAAGATTATTAAGAGCTATTCTTGTTAAGGAGCTGAACAAGTTTGATGAGAACATGAAGGATTCCCTTGGAGTTCTGATATGTGATGCTGGACTCATAATCTTCTCACTGTATCAGAAAGATATGAAAATAGATATTGAGCTCCAAGATTTGTTGGAAAGGATTGAGCAATTTCAGAAACAAGTTGAACAAAAAGATCCAGAAACCTCCGCCTTCAATTTCTGCAGGACCAATGAGCTGGGTTTTATCGATAATTTTTTGGAAAACCTGATGGACGTGACAAGTAGTAAGGCTGGTTCAAATGCCCAAAGATTTGCTCAAACAATCCAAGAAAAACTTTTCTTGTTAAGATTTATTTTGGTGGAAATTGTGGATCTGCACAGTGAACAGGAAGAACTCCGTACTCTTTGGAATCGTGCTCTGGAGGTTACATACAGGGTAGAGTTTCTCATTGATCACTTAGTGGTTGGAGATGTTTCAAATTCTTTTTCAGTGTTATATGATTCCATCATGGAAGACATCAATAATATTAAGACTGATGCCTCAAAGATCATCACAGGCAAGAGACAAGATATCAAAATGAACAAAGTTACCAAGAAATCTAGTCATGTACCCACACAAAGCAGTGCACCAAAAATTGACGAAGTTGTGGGCTTCGATGATGAGTCAACATCAATTACCAATCGGCTGACAAGAGGATCAAAGCAGTTGCGGATCATTGCCATTGTGGGTATGCCAGGACAAGGTAAAACAACCTTAGCCACAAAAGTTTACCACTGTAATGAAGTTAGGTACCATTTTCATGTCCGTGCATTGTGTTCCATTTCTCAAGTATTCAACAGAAGGGAAGTGCTACTTGAGCTTCTTAATCATATTGTCATAGAGCTTCCGGAGAGATGTTTTGCAATGACTGAACAAGATTTAGCTGAAGAGCTCCAACGTCATTTGAAAGGAAATAGATATCTCATCTTTTTAGATGATATATGGGACATTCAAGTGTGGAATAGCTTGGCAGAGTCATTACCTGATGATTCTAATAGAAGTAGAATTATCTTGACAAGTCGACTTCGGGATGTTGCTCCTCGTGCCATGCTTGACGAAGAGCCTCATTTACTTCGTCAACTCACCATTGATGAGAGCTGGGAGTTACTGCAAAGGAAGCTATCCCTTGCGAAAGCTTGCCCTCCAGAATTATATGAACTTGGGATGCAAATTGCAGAAACTTGTAAGGGATTACCTCTAACAATTGTCATTGTAGCTGGACTTCTAGCTAATATGGAGCAAGAGAATTGGACTGAAATTCTGGAAAGTTTGAGTTCAGGCATCCTTTCTGCTACAGGGCAATGTATGAACACATTGGAGCTGAGTTACGGACATCTACCAAATTATTTGAAGCCATGCTTTCTTTATTTTGGAATGTTTCCTGAAGACCAAGTGGTTTCAACCAAGAAGTTGATCTGGTTGTGGATTGCTGAAGGATTTGTTCAGAAGACTAAGTTAAAGTGCATAGAAGATGTTGCTACAGATTACCTGATGGATTTAATTGGCAGAAGCTTAGTTCTGGTTTCCGACCAAAGATCCTTGGGCGGTGTCAAAGCTTGCCGAATTCATGATTTGCTACATGAGTTTTGCATCACAAAAGCCAATGAAGGGAAATTTTTCATGCTGTTACGTGGGTATGATGAGTTTTTAGCACTTAATGCGCCACGTAACCTATGGAGGTTCAGCATTCAGCCTGAGCCAACGCATTTCAGGGAGGCGAGTCTATTTTGTGCTCGTGTACGTTCTCTACTCTTCTTCGCAGAAACAGAATGGTTCAAACGAAAGATTTCTGATAGCTCATTCTTTATTCACATCTCCAAGCTTCTCAGGGTGTTAGATATTGGTCAAATTTTTTTGGGTTCTCTACCCAATGAAATTGAACTTCTTTTTCACTTGAGATATTTGGCTGTTCAAGGCTGGATAAGCGTGATTCCTTCATCCATCGGAAACCTTTCATTCTTGGAAACTTTTATTGTGGATTCACAGGAAATGGTTTCATTTCCTGATACACTCTGGAATTTGAGGAAATTGAGACATCTTCATGTGGGCTTACGTTTTGGAGTTTCGAAGGGTTTTAGTTTTGCCATTGAAAATCTTGAGGATTCCTCTGATTTGTATGAGTTGGAGAGCTGTTCAGGTGTAATTATTTTTTCTTGGGGCAGTATGCAAAAGCAAATGAAAAAGTTTGCAAATATCCGTAAACTGAAATGTAAACTTTTTGAGAATTGGGATGATATTGAGAATTGTAAAAGGATTGCTGTACCTGACTTTCTGAGTCGGCTAGAATCACTTGGGTTGTCTCGATTTGGTGGACCCGGAAAACCTGTTGACTTTGAATTTGGTTTGCCAACACATCTTAAAAAGCTGACTCTATCTGGATTTGGGATGCCTTGGAGTAAAATTTCGAGTATTGGGAAACTGCCTAATCTTGAGGTTCTAAAGTTATTCGATCGAGCTTTCTCAGGGAAAACATGGGATATGGGAGAAGGAGAATTCTCGGGACTTAGATTCTTGAAATTGTCTTCCGTGGGAATTGTCAATTGGACAGCTTCCGACGATCAATTTCCCCGTATGCAGAAGTTAGTAGTGCACAGATGTGGATCTTTGAAAGAGATTCCGTCTTGTTTAGAAAACACTTTAACTCTTGAAATGATTGAAGTCTCCTGCTGTAGTCCCTATCTAACAAGTTCAGTCAAACAAATTCAGGAAGAACAGATGAACATGGGAAATTCAGATTTGAAGATCCTCATTCTGCCTTCGAAGAAGTGACGGTGATGATTGGGGTTCTACTCTTCTGGTTTGTCGTCAGGTGCGTCTTTCTTTTTTATTTATTAAATGAATTTAGTGATAAAACCACCCGTGCATTGTCAATGTAATTTTTGAATTCTATCAAAGTGTTGCATTCGCTGGATGCTGCCTCTCTGTTTTGATCATCAGAAGTATCTCAACTCTCGATAACCTAATACTTTCTATGTAAAAATTTCAAATCAGTTATGGTCAAGACAGCCCTTGTTGCAACTGTATTCCATGTGCGGATATTCGAGCTATGTCTACATCTTGGAATGGATTTCAAAGGGAGAAGATCAATTGGGAAATGGCTCCTGAATTGGATTTGAACCAGTTTGTGTTCACTTACAAAGTGATTGATGGCTGAATCTTTAGAAATGGATTATAACTTTTGCTTGAGTGGACTGAAACAAACCAGATTGTACTGTGGATCCTTTATAATTCATTTGTAGATGTGCTGTTCGCTGTTTCAGTTCTTCTGGACTCGGAGGGGTCATAATGATGATTGTGGTTTCATTGTTTTGGTTCAACTATGTATACCTACTCTTGTTTCTACAAAATAATAGTTGCAAAAGCTTATCTATTTATTCCATTTTCCTGGATGTTGCAACTCAGTTTCATAGTCAGAGGCTACTTCATGTCTCTATTCCACCTGTCTTCAATGTAATTGAGCTGAATTTATTGCTCTGCAAAAGAGCTCTGTTCTGTGTCGTTTAGCAAATTGGTTTAATTGTGTTTGTAAACAGGAAAAAGATTAAACAAAGTGGATAAACCATTCTAACCATACTCGGAGTGGTGTACATGTCTGAAAATTCAACAATGGACTTGTGCTCTATGGTCGTCAAAGATTATTCCCTTTTTATTTTTGGTCAAGGGAAAAAAATGCACTTCTATCAAATTGGTTGGATTTTTGGTCTCCCATGAATCATTTCTGTTTTCATTAACAATAAGATTGAGCTTTCGAGATTGAATTTTTAGACAAAGCGTGCACAATTGAGGGGGTCAAGTTTATTCACTTTTATTTTATTTGACTTGTTGCACCAATTTTAGATATAGAACAATTATACAATATTTAGTCCTTCAAAAGACAATATGATGGGTTAAAAGTGACATAAAAGATTCAACCTTTAAAAATCGCTATTTTAAGTCTTTTTATTTCTTAAGTAATTATATATAGTATAGTTTTTTTTTTTTTTTGGTTCCTTCAAAAACTACCCCTATATTGTGATAACAAGTTACCACCATCTTAACTTCATTGGTGAATTATTTACAAGTGATATTTATATTGTTATATTTTCAACTTTTGTGACAACTTATTGAACAAAAAAATCGGCAACCTATGAGAAGTTTTTTGGTTGAGTCTTATTCTTGGTATGAACACTAAAACTCCAACACATAGGAACATTTTGCTAGACTTTGGATAACCCTCAGCCTAATTTTGACCAAAACATATCCCAAATTAAAACATTCTAAAATAAGAAGCAAAATCAAACTTATAACCAAAGTTAAGAATATAATAACTCTATTTAAGGAAAAAATATTTTATACATTTGTGAGAACAAATTATAATTTAAAAAATACTCTATTTATATAATAAGGGATAAAAACAAATATTGAAGTAACTTGATGCACTAAAAATTAAGGTAGAAGAGATATATAGAATATTTTTTCTTACTTACCAAAATATGAACCATTTTGGAATTAATGCACACCTGTCTGAAAATTCAAAGAAAACCTGTCTTCTATTATCTTCACAGTTTAACCCTTTTTTCAGAAAAAAATAAAAAAATAAAAAATCAGCTCTTGGAAATAAATTGGATTTTGTGCCCCCAGAGAGGGGACAGCAAGTAAACGAATTGTTATTGTTTCACACTCAAAAATTACTAGCCGTCTCTGTCTTTCTATCTCTATTCATTAAATACTTCAAATAAATTGGAAAGAGATATTCTATCTCCAAAAACATTTATATATTTAATTGGATATACTCCATCTATCTTTAAAAAAGAATAACTTGAAAAATTTTCTGTCCCCAAAAAAGTCTATTTTCAGATAAAATTCTTGTATTACCTCTATTAATAATAGTAATGTATAATTCAAATTAAAAAATAAAGATTAAAAAATAAAATTATACATTTAATTATGTATTAAGTGTGTTGTATCTTATAATTTAAAAATAATTATACCAAAACAAAAGTAAACTCATTTTTTGGAATAATATTTTTTTTAAACTGGAGTTTTTTTTTTAAATGAAATGAGTAAAATACAACCCAATGACACACTTAATATAATATTTAATTTTCTATTTTTATTCTTAATTTTAAATTACTATACATTATTGTTATTATTAACAGCAATATAAAAAAAAATTAAAAATAAACTCTCTTCTTTTTGAACAAATAAAAATTTTAAAATTCCCTTTTTTTTTTAAAACAGAAAAAAGTACTAGATAACCTTGATTCATTAAGATTGGACGAGAAATCTTATAAATGTTAATATGAGAATTAACTAAGCTAAAGCAAAATCAAGAAAAGGACCTTTTGGACATTCTATAATTGTATGTATTGAACATTAGTTTTGCATATAGTCTTTCGAGCTCTCTCCATCCTATACAAATGCTCCATGCACAGTGATCACTCTTCAACCCCAGCATGGTGCTCGGTTAGTGCTGAGCAATCTGTACTCTAAAACATCCATAAATATTGCACCTTGATCATGAGAAAAATGTTTTCAGGATTTCTATATATGTTAAAGAGTAGACAAACCATTCTGACCATACTCGAAGTGAAGTACATCTGTCTGAAAATTCAACAATGGACTTGTGTTGTATTGTCGTCAAAGATTATCCTCTTTTTCTTTGTTGTCAAGTAAAAAAAATGCACTACTTTGAAATAGGTTGGATTTTTGGTTCCCCATGTGGAGAAGAGACATGCTTTGTCTTTCTTTTCTATCTCTATCAAATTTTACTAAAAGATTAAAGATAAAATATATATTACACCATAAGCAATTTGCATCCCACCACAAATCTTGTAGGAGTTAATTATTTATCAGGATGATCCTGATACGGTCTATATTAGGCATTCAATTATAAAATGTTCGGTAAGATTTTAAGTTAAGTACACTCTATCTTATCATGTCATTTCTATCTTCAATTTCCACAAACAAAATAAGTCCCAAATTTCCATTATTGGGAGCACCACCGCGCTCACCTCCCATTGGCCACATCTCTCTTTGGGTCCTCCATCAATGCTCCTCCAACCGAACAATTTGTCAGGTGGGCATCCCACCGCAAAACGCCACCGCCAATTCCTACCGTGTGGGGGTTCATTGTGGATCTCGGTCACAACATGGTGACCGGAGAGCAAAACGCCACCGCCAATTCCTACCGTGTGGGGGTTCATTGTGGATCTCGGTCACAACATGGTGACCGGAGAGCTTCCATTTCTTTGGGGGGGGGGGGGGCGAGGGGTGAAGACTTTGTTTGTGAATAACAATAGATTCGGGGAAAGTGCACAAAGAGTACGCTGAAAGCTTGTGCAGTGGAACAACCAAAACGCTTTGTTTACAGCACAATTACTTGACAGACTTTCCAATCACGTTGGATGTGAAGCTTCCGGATTCAGTCTCCATGTGCTTGTCCTATAATTGCATGGTACCACCGGTGGGGTCCAGCGCGGGTAAACAGCTTTCCAGGCCTGCCTATCAGTGCTTCAAGTTTAGAACTGTAAACGAACCCAACATAAACGAATTGCGGTTAGTTTCTTCGCTCGTTATTTTTAAATGATCGTATTCGTTTATGTTCGTTTATATTTGTGAAATATGTGTTCACGTTCGTTTACGTTCGTTTATTAGTGTTCACGAACAGTTTACGAACACTTATCGAACACGTTAACGAACGAGTAAACGAACACTTAACGAACACGTTCTCGAACACTTAAACGAACAGTTCTCGAACACTTAAACGAACACGTTCTCGAACATGTTAACGAACGAGTAAACGAACACTTAAACGAACACGTTCGCGAACAAATAAACAAACACATATGCAAATTGAAAAAACAAATAGCATTATTGACAATTGAACCTTGGTCTCTAATGTGAGGAGCATGGTTACTTATTACTACACCACAACAAATTTGTTTACGAATGATCAATAAACATTATTATTATATATATTATTATATTATATTATTATTATTATTTTAATATAAACGAACAATAAACGAGCTTTAAACGAACATTAACCGAGCTTGTTCATGAACACTAAACGAGCTTGTTCACGAACATAAATAAACGAACGTGTACTTGTTCGTATTCGTGTTCGTTTATTAAACAAATATTAAAATGTGTTCGTTTATTGTTTGTTTAACTTAACAAACGAACATAAACGAACGTAACCGATCTTGTTCACGAACTGTTCACTGAACGTACTAGTTCGTTTACACCCCTATCCAAGTTAAATAATGGTGGCTCCACTGGATGAAATCTCCATGTGCTTGTCCTATAATTGTCACTGGTTATTATAAAATCAATCTTTCAATCAAATTGATGATAATCCATAATTTTGTACACACATCTGTTTTTTTCTTTTTTCGTTGTTACACTTGGCATTGTTAGACGGTATTCATAAATTTCGAAATAACTGCTATTCATCTATTACAGATTTATATTTATAAAGTGAAAAATCTAAATTTTTAAAGAATTGATTGTGTAGTTAACAATTTAGCATAAAATCTCTTATTTTTTGTACAAATGGGATAGTGTTCTAGGCTTCTGCTATCTTCTTTGTTAATTTATGGAGTCATGAAAAAAGCTATATCAAACAATATAGAACAAATAATTCATAGATATCGCTGTTGTATAACCATTCACCATGCGACTGATTACGAGTGTTTCTATAGGCTTTGGGATATTCAATTTGAGCTGTTAATTCATATTGACTAAAAATGTTAATCAGTGTAACAAATTAATTACAAAATAATATAAATATGAAATTCTTTATTATAATTTTGCCCTTCTTAATTTTGTAACTAAATTAAAAATTTAAAGATACACCAGAAGATTCACCTCTTTGGTCCATTTGATTAAATCTCCATGGGAGTTTGGATTACAAATATGGTTCATGAGTCACAAATTTATTTTGAGCCAAAGGGATTGTGTAAATTCAAGACCTAAACTAAAATGTTTGTTGATTAATTGTATCGCATGGCTTTTGAAAATTCTACTCATCTAGAAATTGGAAACATCACATCCGGAGTGAATATGTAGATGAATCTTCCACGAAACCTGGAAAATAAACAATCGGCCAAACCTTAACTTGCAAGCATTATTGTCCGAACTTAAACCGGTAAAGTTAAAGTGTTAAGAATCAACCCATCGAATTGGTAATAAAAAATTAGATGATGTTATTAGGATTTAATAAATATAAATTAATTATAAAAATATTAATAGTATAATATATAAATATACTAAAGATAAATCATTTAATGTTTCTAGTATAGTTAAGTTTAAATTTAATATAAATTATATAAAATTTTAAATATATAATTAAATAATTTTGTGAAAAAAATGTTATAAAAAGTATTTTAGATGAAAAATATGTTAAAATTTGTAAAAATTCTTCTGTATAAACATTTTAGATAGTCAATTTGAAATAATTAAAAACTTTATTAAAAAAATGAGTTTTATAAAAATTTAGAATTTGTCTAGTTTGCCTTTTAAAATGTATTTTTATACTTTTTAATATAATATTTTAATTTTTAATACAAGTTATATCTTACAATCATATATCGAAAAATATAAAAATACGTTTTAACATACTGTCAGTACAAACCCTTAATATGAAACTATAATTTTTAAAAATGGAAATTACTTTATGTATAAAATAAAAGTTGTGACTCAGTCGGATCTTTCAAAACCGGTTTGTTAATAGAACCAGGACCGGACCTATGTCCGGTTCCGGTCCAATCCTGGTTTTACACGATGGCTTACGACGAGAAGAAAAAAGAAAAGTGAGTAACTATCAGCCACCGGTGGAACGTATCTTCAGTCTTGTGCAGACACCTTCATCAATAACCTCATCATAAGCCTGCTGATTATACATACGCTCGGATCACTTTGTTTTTCTTTGGATTTCCAGTAAAATATCCTAGATCAGCTTGTAAGTTTGAAATCTTCACTTGGATTTTCAGAATCTTCCTTTTTTCACTTCACTTTCTTTCCCATTCAAATCCAGCAAAGTTTCCGAAAGATCAAGATGGGCTCCGTTACTACTTGTATTGATACTGCCTGGCTGATCTGAAGTCGGTGCACAACATCATACATTTCATAACGTTGAGAAATCGGGAGTGGACACCGCTTAGTAATGAAATTCCGATCCTAATGCTCAGGTTAAAGAATCTCCGAACATTTATTCTCTGTGTGAGAAGGTTGGGCAACGATATGCATCTGAGGACTGATGGCAACAACACTAACAAGGAAGGGAGCCTGGGATCTCAACTGGTAAGGAGTGAAGAAGCGGTTTGCAGGAATGCACAGGAAATTCACCTTAATGCCTCGCAGAAATGCATCCCGATCCTAATGGACATGTTAAGGAATCTCCGAACATTTATTCTCTGTGTGAGAAGGTTGGGCAATGATATGCATCTGAGGACTGATGGTAACAACAGTAACAAGGAAGGGAGTCTGGGATCTCTACTGGTAAGGATTGAAGAAGCGGTTTGCAGAAATGCACAGGAAATTGACCATGTATTTCATAGCTCTGAAGCTGGATTAACTTGGGAGATTAAGCACTTTATAGACGACATCAACTCCTTCAAGAGAGAAATAGAAGAATGGTACATCAATTTGACAGATTTCTTGCAGCAATCAGTTTCTTCAACAACAGATCAAGTTATGGAAATCACCAATTCCGTTCTGGAGAATCTAGTGGATCTTCTCAGTTTCTTTGGGTTCAAACGAACTTCAGTAATGGAATCCTTGGCGGCAAAGATGAGATTCATGAAAAATTTTGTCCGCTTTGCCACGCTGCGAAGGGTTGAGAGCCAACAATTACTTGATTTGTTGAATGCCATTGAAGCTTTTGCAGTCAATGCAGCACAACTCTCTTTTAAGTATCAATATAAAATGCATGCCGATGAGTTTGAAACTTCAGTACTACTGTGGAAGATCATACCTATGGATCCTCATATCTATGAGACATACACTCGAGCCCTGACTAGCGCAAAATTGTCGAGACAATTACATGCTCCCATTTCAGAAGTGGAAGATGATCCTATAATAATAATGAAGGATTTCATTGACTCTCTTGTGTGTAATCTATGGGAGAGGCTATCACTGGGCACTAATCCCGTGGTTTCTTTGAACGATCAACTGCAAGTACTGTACGAAGGATTAAGATTATTGAGAGCTATTCTTGTTGAGGTGCCGAACAAGTTTGATGAGAACATGACGGATTCCATTGGAGTTCTGATATGTGATGCTGGACTCATAATCTTCTCACTGTATCAGAAAGATATCAAAATAGATATTGAGCCCCAAGATTTGTTGGAAAGAATTGAGCAATTTCAGAAACAAGTTGAACAAAAAGATCCAGAAACCTCCGCCTTCAATTTCTGCAGGACCAATGAGCTGGGTTTATCGATTATTTTTTGGAAAACCTGATGGACGTGGCAAGTAGTAAGGATGGTTCAAATGCCCAAAGATTTGCTCAAATAATCCAAGAAAAACTTTTCTTGTTAAGATTTATTTTGGTGGCAATTATGGATCTGCACAGTGAACAGGAGGAACTCCGTGCTCTGGAGGTTGCATACAGGGTAGAGTTTCTCATTGACCACTTAGTGGTTGGAGATGTTTCAAATTCTTTTTCAGTGTTATATCATTCCATCGCGAAAGACATCAATAATATTAAGACTGATGTGTCAAAGATCATCACAGGCAAGAGACAAGATATCAAAATGAGCAAAGTTACCAAGAAATCTAATCACGTACCCACACAAAGCAGTGCACCAAAAATTGACGAAGTTGTAGGCTTCGATGATGAGTCAACATCAATTACCAATCGGCTGACAAGAGGATCAAAGCAGTTGCGGATCATTGCCATTGTCGGTATGGCAGGACAAGGTAAAACAACCTTAGCCACAAAAGTTTACCGCTGCAATGCAGTTACGTACCATTTTCATGTTCGTGCATTGTCTTCTATTTCTCATGTATTCAGCAAAAGGAAAGTGCTACTCGAGCTTCTCAATCATATTGTTATAGAGCTTCCGGAGAGATATTCTGCAATGACCGAACAAGATTTAACTGAAGAGCTCTGGCGTCATTTGAAAGGAAATAGATATCTCATCTTTTTGGATGACGTATGGGACATTCAAGTGTGGAATAGCTTGGCAGCGTTATTACCTAATGATTCTAATGGAAGTAGAATTATCTTGACAAGTCAACTTCAGGATGTTGCTCCTCGTGCCATGCTTGACGAAGAGCCTCATTTACTTCGTCAACTCACCATTGATGAGAGCTGGGAGTTACTGCAAAGGAAGCTATCCCTTCCGAAAGGTTGCCCTCCAGAATTATATGAACTTGGGATGCAAATTGCAGAAAATTGTAAGGGATTACCTCTAACAATTGTCATTGTAGCTGGAGTTCTAGCCAGTATAGAGCAAAAGAATTGGAATGAAATTCTGCAAAGTTTAAGTTCCATCTTTTCTACTGAACAGCAATGCATGAAGACATCGGAGCTGAGTTACAAGCATCTACCCGATTATTTGAAGCCATGCTTTCTTTATTTTGGGATGTTTCCTGAAGACAAAGAGGTTTCAACCAAGACATTGATCCGGTTATGGATTGCTGAAGGATTTGTTCAGAAGACTGAGTTAAGGTGCATAGAAGATGTTGCTATAGATTACCTGATGGATTTAATTGGCAGAAGCTTAGTTCTGGTTTCCGACCAAAGATCCATGGGCGGTGTCAAAGCTTGCCGAATTCTGTAAAGAAATAGAGAATGGAGAATATTTTCTTCTGTATTAATCATTGTGCTTTACAAGGCTTTATATAAAAAGAAAATATCTTACTGAACTAACTTGATCTTTATCTAACTGAACTAACTTGATCCCTATCAACAAAGTAATCCCTATAATTAAGTTAACAGAAAAAGGGATATTTACATCTATCCTTATCTACAACACATTTCAACACTCCCCTCAAGTTGGAGAGTGGATGTCAAGAACTCCCAACTTGCGTTTGATTGTTGTGAAAGCTTCCTTCCCAAGTGGTTTAGTAAAAATATAAGCTAGTTGTGCAGTTGAGGGCACATATTCAGTGGCGATTGATCCATCTTGAATTTTGTCTCGAATAAAATGACAGTCTATTTCTATATGCCTGGTCCTTTCATGGAATACTGGATTTGTTGCTATGTGCAATGCTGCTTTATTGTCACAATACAGGAGTGCTGGCTTGGAATGCAATACCCGCAAATCCTTCAATAACGAACGTATCCAGGACAACTCGCAACATGTACCAGCCATAGCTCTATATTCAGCTTCTGCTGAGGATATAGAAACAGTCTTTTGTTTCTTGGTTCTCCAAGAAACAAGAGAAGATCCCAAAAAAACACAATAACCGGTAGTTGATTTTCGAGACATTGGGCGACCTCCCTATGCGAATCACAAAAAGCCTTTAAAGATAAATCACTTTGTGAGGAAAAAATAATACCTTGTCCTGGGTTATTTTTTAAATAACGCAACACACGCATGGCAGCCTCCATATGAGGTTTGCATGGTGCATGCATGAACCTGCTCAATATGTGCACTGAATAAGTAATATCTGGACGGGTAACAGTCAAATAAATTAGGCGTCCCACAAGGCGCCTGTATAAAGATGGATCCTTCAATATTTCGCCTTCATCAGTCAGCTTTGAAGTTTGTTCCATAGGAAAATTTGTAGGCTTAGCCCCCAAATATCCACTATCTTTCATGATGTCCAAAGCATATTTCCTCTGTGAAATGAATATGCCTTTCTTTGACCTAGAGACTTCAATACCCAAGAAATATTTCAGATCACCCAAGTCTTTTATCCGAAAATGGCTATGCAAGAATTTTTTAAGAGCAGATATAGCATCTGGGTCATTTCCGGTTATGAGAATGTCATCAACATAGATCAAAAGTGCCGTGAAAGATTTGCCTTTGTTGTGTGTGAACAACGAATAATCAGCTTTGGACTGGACGAAACCAGCATTCTGGATAGAGGTAGAAAATTTTTCAAACCATTGACGTGATGCCTGCTTTAATCCATACAAGGACTTGTTGAGGCGACACACAAGATTCTCCCCCTGTCGCGCAAGACCAGGAGGAAGAGTTATAAAAATTTCTTCAGAGAGGTCACCATGAAGGAAGGCGTTATGGACGTCCATTTGGTGAATAGACCAATGTTGAGAAGCTGCCAAAGCTAATAAACAACGAACAGTAACCATTTGGCAGTGGGGGAAAATGTATCATGATAGTCGATGCCTTCAAGTTGAGTATATCCTTTGGCAACCAAACGCGCCTTATAGCGCTCAAGTGAACCATCCGACTTGCGCTTAATTTTGTAGACCCAACGACAGCCAATAGCATGCTTACCAGAAGGAAGAGGGACAAGAGACCAAGTATTGTTGGCGGCTAGGGCTGTGAGTTCAGATTGCATTGCATCATGCCAATGTGGGAGAGATGCAGCTTCCTCATAAAACTTAGGTTCAACATCATTAGTAATAGCAGCAAGAAAAGAGCTGTGTGCTGGGGTACATCTAGCACAAGAAACAAAATTGGAAAGAGGATATCGTGTACCTTTAGAAGAAATTGATGAGGAGGGAGACATGGCGTCGGAAGACATAACCTGATTACAAATGTAGTCACGCAAAAAAGTAGGTGGAACACGGTGCCGTTGAGAACGACGCAAAGGTGCAGGAGAAGATGCAGTGTGAGTATCCGGAATGGGTGAGAAACTTGATGTCCAAAATGGGTCTTTGGAGTAATGGAATCGATGTGGCGATGGTGGGGACATATGGAAAAATATCCTCATGGAAGACGACATCACGGCTAGTGAAAATTTTGTGAGTGTCAAGATCATAGCTTTATAAGCCTTTTGTCCAAGTGGATAGCCAAGAAAGATGCATTTTGCCGCACGGGGAGCAAATTTATTTTGGATATGAACATTAGTTGAATAAGCTAAATAGCCAAAAACCTTAAGGTGAGAGTAAGTGGGCGGTTTACCATAAAGCCTCTCAAAAGGAGTATGATGAGACAAGATAGGTGAGTGCATTGATGATATGGACCCGATGGCGACACATTCAGCAGCGCAAGGAAGATGAGCTTGAAAGCGAAGAGCTCGAGCTGTCTCAAGGATGTGTCTGTGTTTACGTTCAACGACGCCATTTTGCTGAGGGGTGTAAACACAAGAGTGTTGATAAATGGTGCCTTGTTGGGCAAAGTAAGCCTGCAGGGAAAAGAATTCGCCGCCATTATCAGCCCGAAGATTGGCTATAGTAGCATGGAACTGAGTGCGTACAAATGAGAAAAAAAATTTTAGAAGTTGTTGGGTTTCACTTTTATGCTGCATAAAGAAAATCCAAGTAAATCGGGAAAAATCATCCACAATGGTTAGAAAATATTTGGCACCAGAAAGAGAAGGAATTTTATATGGTCCCCAGATATCACAGTGTATCAACTCAAATGGTTTTATTGTGGAAATGGAACTAACAGAAAATGGAAGTCTCGTCTGTTTTGCTAAAGCACAAATATCACAGACTTTAGTTGATTCTAAAGGGAAATTCAGTGATGTTCTGGCAAGGACTCCTAGTCTAGAGGAAGACAAATGACCTAACCAACGATGCCACAGAACAGTGTTTTCATGAGAGGTAGAAATTGAGTTGATGGTACGGCTTGCTACATTTGGTGACTTATTTGTAACCAGGTAATAAAGTCCATTCTTTTGTCTACCCGAACCAATTGTCTTCCCCGTCATCAAATCCTGCAGAAGACACCAAGAGGGGTGAAAAAGAATCGAGCAGTTTAAATCCTTTGTAAGGCGACTCACAGAAAGTAAATTTACTTTACAAGAAGGTACAGCAAGCACATTCTTTAAAGAAAGAAGAGGGCTTAAAGATAAGTGGCCAGTAGAAACGATTGGAGCCTGTTCTCCATTCGGCATGATTACTGGCGGCAAAATTGTGTTTTTTTTTATGTCAAGGAGATGCTTTGCCGATGAAGTAATGTGATCCGTTGCGCCACTATCAACAATAATTTCAGAAAGTGACAAACCTGGAGAAATGTCATCCTTATTGGTAGCAACGGTATTAGCCTTTGGAGTGGTAGTTGGCTGAGGCAACCCAGGTCCTTGCATAATGGACAGCATTTGTCGCAGTTGGAAATCAGTCAAATTGTTTGCTGCTGACTGAAATTGCTTCATCGCATGATCCTCTTCCCGCACATTATTAACTGGTGTGTGTGCTTCTTTCTTGTTTAGGGCAGATTTCGAAAATCCCGGTGGATATCCATGTAACTTCTAGCATTTTTCCCTTATATGATTATCTCGGTTACAGTAGGAACAGTGAAGCTGCTTGCGGTTGGAAGAACCAGATGATGTAGATTTTTGACGGATTGCAAAGGCGGTTGGTTCATCTCTTTGCACTATCATAGCAGAAGATTCTGCATTACGGGTCTTGTTCAAATCCCGCTGTTTCTCTTCCTAAACAACCAAAGAGTAAGTTTGCACGACATCTGGCAATGGGTTCATCAAGAGAATTTGGCCACGGATAGCGCTGTATGATTCATTTAGACCCATAAGAAACTGCATTAATTTGCGCCTACGATTGTTTGCTTCACAGGTGCAAACCGAATCATTATAGGATCCCAACTCATCCCATAATCCTTTTAAGTTTGGTGTAGTAGACCGCGACTGACATCTGATCCTGAGTTAGACAGGCAATGTCTCTTTCAATCTGGAAAATTCGTGGAGCATTGCTTTGTGAGAAGCGACTGCGAAGATCTTGCCATACTTCATGGGCAGTGCTACAGAAAATAACGCTATCTGCAATCTCTGGTGTCACAGAGTTTAGTAGCCATGACAACACCATATCATTACATCGTTTCCATGTGGCATAAGCTTCAGGTTCAGTTGTCATCGAGGGCGCCCCAACAGTACCATTAACAAAGCCGATCTTGGACTTTGCATTTAGAGAAATCACCATGGCTCTGCTCCATGTTGAATAGTTATCTCCGTTAAGTGGTTTGGAGACAAGGATCATACCAGGATGATCAGAATGGTGAAGAGAGTATAGAGGATTGTCTTGAGAAGCCATGAGCAAATATAGTTGGGAAAAAAATTTGCCACAGATTTGGTCGAGAAGAAAAATAAAATAAAATGGACTGAACGTCTATGCTATGGCATGTAAATATCAATGCTATGGCATGTAAGGTATCACAATCGCCAACCTTGCTCTGATACCATGTAAAGAAATAGAGAATGAAGAATATTTTCTTCTGTATTAATCATTGTGCTTTACAAGACTTTATATAAAAAGAAAATATCTTACTGAACTAACTTGATCTCTATCTAACTGAACTAACTTGATCCCTATCAACAAAGTAATCCCTATAATTAAGTTAACAGAAAAAGGGATATTTACATCTATCCTTATCTACAACACATTTCAACAAATTCATGATTTGCTACATGCGTTTTGCATCAGAAAAGCCAAAGAAAGGAATTTTTTCAAGCTGTTACGTGGGTCTGATAAGTTTTTAGCATTTCATGAGCCACGTGGCCTATGGAGGTTAAGCATTCAGCCTGAGCCAACGCATTTCAGGGAGGAGAGTCTATTTTGTGCTCGTTTACGTTCTCTACTCTTCTTCGCAGAAACAGAACGGTTCAAACGAAAGATTTCTGATAGCTCATTCTTTATTCGCATCTCCAAGCTTCTCAGGGTGTTAGATATTGGTCAAATTTTTTTGGGTTCTGTACCCAATGAAATTGGACTTCTTTTTCACTTGAGATATTTGGCTGTTCAAGGCTGGATAAGCGTGATTCCTTCATCCATCGGAAAACTTTCATTCTTGGAAACTTTTATTGTGCATTCACAGGAAATGGTTTCATTTCCTGATACACTCTGGAATTTGAGGAAATTGAGACATCTTCATGTGGGCTTACGTTTTGGAGTTGCGAAGGGTTTTAGTTTTGCCATTGAAAATCTTGAGGATTCGCCTGATTTGTATGAGTTGGAGAGCTGTTCAGGCGTCATTATTTTTTCTTGGGGCAGTATGCAAAAGCAAATGGAAAAGTTTGCAAATATCCGTAAACTGAAATGTAAACTTTTTGAGAATTGGGATGATATTGAGAATTGTAAAAGGATTGTTGTACCTGACTTTCTGAGGCGGCTAGAATCACTTGGGTTGTCTCGATTTGGTGGACTCGGAAAACCTATTGACTTTGAATTTGGTTTGCCAACACATCTTAAAAAGCTGACTCTATCTGGATTTGGGATGCCTTGGAGTAAAATTTCGAGTATTGGGAAACTGCCTAATCTTGAGGTTCTAAAGTTACTCGATCGAGCTTTCTCAGGGGAAACATGGGATATGGGAGAAGGAGAATTCTCGGGACTTAGATTCTTGAAATTGTCTTCCGTGGGAATTGTCAATTGGACAGCTTCCGACGATCAGTTTCCCCGTATGAAGAAGTTAGTAGTGCACAGATGTGGATCTTTGAGAGAGATTCCGTCTTGTTTAGAAAACTCTTCAACTCTTGAAATGATTGAAGTCTCTCGCTGTAGTTCCGATCTAAAAAGTTCACTCATAAAAATTCAGGAAGTCCAGATGGACCTAAATTCAGATTTGAAGATCCTCATTCTGCCCGGGAAGAAGTGACAGTGATGATTGGGGTTCTATTCTTCTGGTTTGTTCGTCAGGTGCGTCTTTCTTTTTTATTTATTAATGAATTTAGTGGTAAAACCACCCGTGCATTGTCAATGTAAATTTTGAATTCTATCAAAGTATTTCATTCGCTGGATGCTGCCTCTCTTTTTTCATTGTCAATATAATTTTACTTGTCCTGAGTTTTAGCAGTTAAAAAAATTTAACTTCAATAGGCAACATCTTTTGTGATGGTGGGGAATTGGGGATTATTTATTAAAATAAGGTAGTGTTTGGAATGAGGGTTGGGATGGGTTTGGAATGAAATATGGGTAAAAAGAATGTTTGGTAGAGGGAGATGGGTTTAAAGAAACCCTTGTGAGTGGATTTAGGCGAAACCCCAACCATGCCCATTGGACGCGCCAACACTACGCGCATGGTGCGATGGTCGCGTACATAAGTAGGGGTTGCAAATCTTTCAATGGTTTGCAACTCCCATTTTGTCTTGTTTTTAAAAAACAAATTTCACTAAATTATAGAAAATATTTTTCTTTACAAATTGAAATGCGCTTTAACTATTTTTTGAACAAGATATAATTTGTTAAATATCATATAATATAAAATAATAATATTTTTATTATAATTTTAATATAAAATTTATTAATAAATTTATTAATATTAATATTAAATTTTAATTTTAATATAAAATCTATTCCATTCCATTACAAAATAATACCAAACAATATAATTACTATCATTTCATGAGTCAATTCCCTAAATATTGGTACCAAAAAAAAAAATTAATTAAATATTACTTTTATTTTTTTTATTCTTTGTCTATAGAAATCGGTTTTTCAAAAACCGATTTTAAGTAGAATTTTTTTTTAATTAATTTTAATTTAAAATTAATTAATTAATTTTTTAACTATATTTTATTTAAAAAAATTCAAAAATAATATAATATTCAGAGTAATTTTTTGATTAAAATTAAGTTAATTAGTTTTTGTACCATATATTAGTAATTTTTTTTGAAAATAATGTAACTTTGAGCAATAATTTTGCAATAATTTGTTGTGCATTATTACGAGTTTTTTTTCAAAAAATTGTATAAAAAAATATAAATTAAATAAATACTAATTTTTGAAATTTTCTTTTATTTTTAAAGAAATTAATATCTAAAATATCGACTTTAAAATCGATATTAGGGATATCAACTTTAAAATCACTATTCCAGATAACCACTTTGAAGTCGAAATCCCATATAGGGAGAAGGAGGGGCGGCAAACAGATAAGAGAAGAAACAAAGGAGAAATTGTGAAAGTAGAGTTACGTTTTTTTTTTTTTAATTGTCTGAAATTGACATCTTGGTTGTAGACTACAAAGTTGACATTTGTGGTGTCAATTTTAGTAGAAATAGAATAATTTTTAAAATATTAATATTTATTTAATTTACACTTATTTAGTCAATTAAAAAAAAACTCAAAAGATTAAAGATAAAATACATATCACACCTTAAGCAATTAGCATCCCCACCACAAATCTTGTAAATGCATCATTTACATAGTTGTTGCCAAGAAAAAGACTTTTTTTTGTTTTTTTTTTTTTTAACATTAGTTAGTTAATTTTACATATTGATTTCTCAATTTTGCCATTTTTCCACTAAGTGAACTAGTCTAATAACTATCAAATTTGACACGGATTATTTTAAAATATTTCAATCAAATTGATGATAATCCATTAATAAAGATTTTATACACACATTCGTTTTTTTCTTTCTTCATTGTTATATTTGGCATTGTTAAACGGTGTCCATCAATTTCAAAAAAACTGTTATTCATCTATCCGAGATTTATATCTATAAATGGAAAGATCTAAATTTTTAAAGAATTGTAGTTAACAATTTAGCATAAAATCTTAAAGTAATGATTGGGATAGTGACAAATTAAAATATCTTTGTATAGTGACTGACGTGGCAATTATAAAAAGACAAAATTATCTTCCATTATTCTTGTTTTGTAAGGAGGATGAATAGATGATTTTGTCTTTTCATGATTGCCACATCAGTTACTATACAAAGTTACTATGATTTGTCACTATCTCTATCATTACTCAATCTCTTATTACTTTTACAAATGGGATGATATTCTAGGCTTCAGCTATCTTCTTTGTTTATTTATTTATTTATTTTTATCCTTGACTCTAGAGTCATGAAAAAAAGCTATATCAAATAATATAGAACAAATAGTTCATAGATATTGCAGTTGTATAACTATTCACCAATGCAATTCATAGTAAAACCCCCATGTGACTGATTACTAGGGCTTCTGTCACCTTTGGGATATTCAGTTTGAGCCGACTAAAAATGTCCATCAGTGTAACAAATCAATCACAAAATAATATTCGAATGTGAAATTTTGTATTAGAATTTTGCCCTTCTTAATTTTGTAACTAAATTAAAAATTTAAAGATACACTAGAAGATTCACCTCTTAGGTAATGAAAAACTAGATCACGTTATAATAATATAATAACTATAAATTAATTACAAAAATATTAATACTAATATATAAATATACTAAAAATAAATTATTTAATGTTTCAATATAGTTAAGTTTAAATTTAATATAAGTTGTATGAAATTGTAAATATATAATTGAATAATTTTGTGAAAAAAAATGATATAAAAAGTATTTAAAATGAAAAATATGTTAAAAATTGTAAAAATTCTCTTGTACAAACATTTTAGATAGTCAATTTGAAAGAATTAAAAACTTTATTAGCAAAAAATGAGTTTTATAAAAATTTAGAGCTTATTTGGTTTGCTTTCAAAGATATATTTTTATACTTTTCAATGCAGTATTTTAGTTCCTAATACAAATTTTATCTTATAATCATATATCAAAAAATATGAAAATATATTTTGAAATACTGACTATAAATTCCCTGAATTTCAAACTATAATTTTTAAAGATTAAACAATTACTTTATGTATAAAATAAAAGTTTTGACTCAGTCGGATGGGGTCTTTAAAAACCGGTTTTTTAATGGAACATCGGTTGGGTCCGGTCCGATCCGATCCTGGTTTTACACCATAGCTTACAAGGAGAAGGAAGGAAGAAAGAAGAAAAATGAGTAACTATCAGCCACCGGTGGAACGTATCTTCAGTCTTCTGCAGACACCTTCATCAATAACCTCTTCATAAGCCTGCTGATTATACATACCCTCGGATCACTTTGTTTTTGTTTGGGTTTCCAGTAAAATATCTTAGATCAGCTTGTAAGTTTGAAATCTTCACTTGGATTTTCAGAATCTTCCTTTTTTCGCTTCACTTTCTTTCCCATTCAAATCCAGCAAAGTTTCCAAAATATCAAGATGGGCTCCGTTACTACTTGTATTGATGCCGCCTCGGCTGATCTGAAGTTGCTGGGCCGGTCAGATTCTATTTGGACAAGTTTATTTGAGATTAAAATTCCGATCCTAATGCACAGGTTAAGGAATCTCCGAACATTTATTCTCTGTGTGAGAAGGTTGGGCAATGATATGCATCTGAGGACTGATAGCAACAACAGTAACAAGGAAGGAGTCTGGGATCTCTATTGGTAAGGATTGAAGACGCGGTTCGCAGAAATTCACGGGAATATTATAGCCCTTTATTACCTTTCTGGCTCTATGATGGTGAATTGGATTGGGAAAATGACAGGATTGGGCACTTTAGTCTCGACATCGACTCCTTCAAGGAAGAAATAGAAGAATGGTACATCAATTTGACAGATTTCTTGCAGCAATCAGTTTCTCCAACAACAGATCAAGTTATGGAAATCACCAATTCCGTTCTGGAGAATCTTCTCAGTTACTTTGGGCGATCGGAACGAGGTCCAGTATTGAACTCTTTGGCGGAGATGATGAGATTCATGAAAAATTTTGTCCGATTTGCCACGCTGCGAATGGTTAAGCGCCAACACTTACAAGATTTTAAGCGCCAACACTTACAAGATTTGTTGAAGCACGTTGAAGCCGTTGCAGTCAATGCAGCACAACTCTCTTTTAAGTATCAATATGAAGGGTATACCAATGAGATAATCCAGTCTGAAACTTCAGTACTACTGGAGAAGATCAAACCTATTGATCCTCATATCTATGAGACTTACACTCGAGCCCTGACTAGCTCAAAATTGTCGAGACAATTACATGCTCCCATTTCAGACATGGATGATGATCCTATAATAATAATAAAGGATTTCATTGATTCTCTTGTATGTAATCTATGGGAGATGCTACCACTGGACACTAATCCTGTGATTTCTTTGAAGGATCAACTGCAAGAGGGATTAAGATTATTGAGAACTATTCTTGTTAAGGAGCCGGACAAGTTTGATGGGAACATGAAGGATTCCATTGGAGTTCTGATATGTGATGCGGGACTCATAAGCTTCTCACTTTATCAGAAAGATATCAAAATAGATATTGAGCTCCAAGATTTGTTGGAAAGAATTGAGCAATTTCAGAAACAAGTTGAACGCCCAAAGGGCCAGGGCACATGGCAACAACTTTACCGTTGGGCCAAGGCTCTCCCACATATCAAACTGAACAAAGTTACCAAGAAATCTAGTCATGTACCCACACAGAGCAGTGCACCAAAACTTTACCGTTGCGCCAAGGCTCTCCCACATATCAAAATGAACAAAGTTACCAAGAAATCTAGTCATGTACCCACACAAAGCAGTGCACCAAAAATCGTCGAAGTTGTAGGCTTTGATAATGAGTCAACATGGATTACCAATCGGCTTACAAGAGGATCAGAGCAGTTGCGGATCATTGCCATTGTGGGTATGCCAGGACAAGGGAAAACTTCCTTAGCCACAAAAGTTTACCACTGTAATACTGTCAGGTACCATTTTCATGTTCGTGCATTGTGTTCCATTTCTCAAGTATTCAACAAAAGGAAAGTGCTACTTGAGCTTCTGAATCATATTCTTATAAAGCTTCCGGCAAGATGTTTTGCGATGACTGAACAAGACTTAGCTGAAGAGCTCCGACGTCAGTTGCTAGGAAATAGATATCTCATCTTTTTGGATGACGTATGGGACATTCAAGTATGGAATAGCTTGGCAGAGTCATTACCTGACAATTCTAATGCAAGTAGAATTATCTTGACAAGTCGAATTCGGGATGTTGCTCCTCGTGCCATGCTTGATGAAGAGCCTCATTTTCTTCGTCAACTCACCATTAATGAGAGCTGGGAGTTACTGCAAAGGAAGTTATCCCTTGCGAAAGGTTGCCCTCCAGAATTATATAAACTTGGGATGCAAATTGCAAAAAATTGTAAGGGATTACCTCTAACAATTGTCATTGTAGCTGGACTTCTAGCTAATACGGAGCAAGAGAATTGGAATGAAATTCTAGAAAGTTTAAGTTCGGGCATCCTTTCTACTACAGCGCAATGCAAGAACACATTGGAGCTGAGCTACAAGCATCTACCAGATTGTTTGAAGCCATGCTTTCTTTATTTTGGGATGTTTGCTGAAGACCGGGTAGTTTCAACCAAGAGGTTGATCTGGTTATGGATTGCTGAAGGATTTATTCAAAAGACTAAGTTAAGGAGCATAGAAGATGTTGCTACAGATTACCTGATGGATTTAATTGGTAGAAGCTTAGTTCTGGTTTCCGACCGAAGATCCATGGGTGGTGTCAAAGCTTGCCAAATTCATGATTTGCTTTATGAGTTTTGCATGACAAAAGCCGAAGAAGAGAATTTTTTCAAGCAGTTACGTGGGTATGATGAGCTTTTAGCATTTAATGCGCCACGTAACCTACTGAGGCTACGCATTCAGTCTGACCCAACACATTTCAAGGAGGCGAGGCTATTTTGTCCTCGTGTACGTTCTCTACTCTTCTTCACTGAAACAGGAAGCTTCATACCTTTTGACATGTCATTCGTTAGTCGCATCTTCAAGCTTCTCTGGGTGTTAGATATTGGTCAAATTTATTTGGGTTCTGTACCCAATGAAATTGGACTTCTTGTTCAGTTGAGATATTTGGCTGTTCAAGGTCAGATAAACGTGATTCCTTCATCCATCGGTAACCTTTCATACTTGGAAACTTTTATTGTGGATTCACCATGTGAAATTGTTTCATTTCCTGATACACTCTGGAATCTAAGGAAATTGAGAAATCTTCACGTTGGCTTGCGTTTTGGAGTTTCTAAGGGTTTTTCTAAGTTTAGTTTCGCCATTGAAAATTTTGAGGATTCCTCTGATTTGTACGAGTTGGAGAGCTGTTCAGGTGTAATTTTTTCTTGGGGCAGTATGCAGAAGCAAATGAAAAAGTTTCCAACCATCCGTAAACTGAAATGTAAACTTTTTAAGAATTGGGATGATACTGAGAATTGTAAAAGGATTGTTGTACCTGACTTTCTGAGTCAGCTAGAATCACTTGGGTTGTCTCCATTTAGATCGTACATGGCACCTACTGATTTTGAATTTGGTTTGCCAGCACATCTTAAAAAGCTGACTCTATCTGGATTTAGGTTGCCTTGGAGTAAAATTTCGAGTATTGGGAAACTGCCTAATCTTGAGGTTCTCAAGTTACTTGCTCGATCTTTCTCAGGGGAAACATGGAATATGGGAGAAGGAGAATTCTCGAGACTTAGATTCTTGAAATTGGATGAGTTGGATATTGTCAACTGGACAGCTTCCGATGATCAATTTCCCCTTATGCAGAAGTTAGTAGTGCACAGATGTAGAATATTGAAAGAGATTCCATCTTGTTTAGAAAACACTTTAACTCTTGAAATGATTGAAGTCTTTCGCTGTAGTCACTCTCTACCAAGTTCAGTCAAACAAATTCAGGAAGAACAGATGAACATGGGAAATTCAGATTTGAAGATCCTCATTCTGCCTTGAAAGAAGTGACGGTGATGATTGGGGTTCTACTCTTCTGGTTTGTCGTCAGGTGCGTCTTTCTTTTTTATTTATTAAATGAATTTAGTGGTAAAACCACCCGTGCATTGTCAATGTAATTTTTGAATTCTATGAAAGTATTTCATTCACTGGATGCTGCCTCTCTTTTTCGTCATCAGAAGTATCTCAACTCTCGATAACCTAATACATTCTATGTAAAAATTTCAAATCAGTTATGGTCAAGACAGCCCTTGTTGCAACTGTATTCCAAGTACGGATATTTGAGCTATGTCTGCGTCTTGGAATGGATTTAAAAGGAGAAGATCAATTGGGAAATGGTTCCTGATGTGGATTTGAACCAGTTGGTGTTCACTTACAAAGAGATTGATGGCTGAAGCTTTGGAAATGGATTATAACTTTTGCTTGAGTGGACTGAAACAAACCAAGATTGTATTGTGGATCCTTTATAATTCACTTGTGGATGTGCTGTTTGCTGTTTCAGTTCTTCTGCACCTGCAAATCTTCTCAAGTCTGGACTCGGACGGGTCATAATGATGATTGTGGTTTCATTGTTTGGTTCAACTATGTATTCCTACTCTTGTTTCTACAAAATAATAGTTGCAAAAGCTTATCTATTTATTCCATTTCCCTGGATGTTGCAGCTCAGTTTCTTAGTCAGAACTACTTCATCTCTCTATTCTACCTGTCCAACATTGTTTCAATGTAATTGAGCAGAATTTATTCCTCTGCAAAAGTGTTCTGTTCTATGTCGTTTAGCAAATTAGTTTAGTTGTGTTTGAAAACAGGAAAAAGATTAAACAGGGTGGAGAAACCATTCTAACCATACTCGCAGTGGTGTATATCTGTCTGAAAATTCAATAATGGACTTGTCGTGTCTTTCTTTTCTATCTCTATCGAATTTTACTAGAAGATTAAAGATAAAATATATATCAAACCTTAATCACTTAGCATCCCACCACAAATCTTGTAAATGCATCGATTTACACAGTTGTTGCTATGCGAAGAAAAAGACTTCTTGTAACATTACTTAGTTAATTTTACATATTGATTCTTCAATTTTGCCATTTTTCCACTACGTGGGCTGGTTTTAAAAAATTTGACAGGGCCTATTTCAAAATAATTAAATAAAATAGATAATAATTTACTAACAAAGATTTTATATACACATTATTTTTTTTCTATTTCTTTATTATTATACATTGTACTATTAAATAGTGTTCATAAAACTCACAATAAATAGAAATATTTTAGAGTTTGAGATCTGTATCTATGAATATGATTATATTCTTAGCAATTTAGCATGGAACCTTTATTGTTTGTACAAATGAAATGGTGTTTTACGCTTTTGTTATTTCTATATGTGCTTTATTTATTTATTTATATCTATACTCAACTAATATAACAAGTTATGCCAAATAAGAAATATATACGCTGAACAAATTGTTCATAGAAACGCGGTTGTATTAATCTTCCATCAATATGTCCATAATAAACACTTATACATGACCTATTCAATTTACACCGTTAATTCATGCAAACTAAATATTTTCATCAGTGTAACAAGTTAATCACAAAACAACACTAATATAAAATTCTTTATTATAATCTTGCTCTTCCAATTTTGTAAACTAACTTAAAAATTTAAAGATACACTAGAAGATTCACCTCTTTGGTCCGTTGAATAAATCTCCATGCGAGTTTGAATTACAAATATGGTTCTTGAGTCACAAATTTATTTTTGAGCTAATGGGATTGTGCCTATTTATGACCTAAAATTAAATGTTTGTTCATGAAAAATTGTATTGCATGGCTTTTGAAAATTCTACTCACCTACAAATTGGAAACATCACATCCCGAGTGAAAAAGCACATGAATCTTCGACCAAACTTGGAAAATGAAGCAATCAACCAATCCTTAACTTTCATACAGTGTTGTCATAATCGAATCGGAGTTTGAATAAGTGAGATCAAAGGGTCAGTGATCAATCGGTCAAATCGATAGTAAAAAATTAGATAATGTTATTATAATTTAATAATTATAAATTAAATATAAAAATATTAATTCTAATATACAAATGTATTAGAGATAAATTATATAGTGTTTTTAGTATCTTTAAACTTAAATTTAGTATTAGTTGTATGAAATTTTAAATGTATAATTGAATAACTTTGTAAAAAAAATGGTATAAGAAATATTTTAGGTGAAGAATATGTTAAAAATTGTAAAAATTCTCACATTTAAGATGATCAATTCAAAAGAATTAAAAACTTTATAAATAAAAAATAAGTTATATAAAAATTTAAGTTCAAACTATTACTTTCAAAAATTAAAATTATTGTATGTAAAAATAGCTTCGTTTAGGTTGTATTGGAATGCGTGAAAATTTTGGTGGGTATTTTTTTTTATAGAAAATTTATTTTGGAAGGAAAAATAGGAGAGAAATTTTTTAAAATTATGTGAGAGAAATATGAATAGAAAAATTTTAATTTTAAAATTTGAAATAAAAATATATTTAAATATTTTATTTTTATTTAAAAATTTTAATTTTTTTATAAATAAAAATCTTATCCAAAGAAACCTTTAAAGTTTTGGGTCCGGGCCAGGTCTTACACCATGACTTACAAGGAGACCAAAGAAAAAGAAAAAAGAAAAAAACATGAAAGAGCATAACCAAGTTCTTGTTAGAACTTAGAAGCATCATTCTGCGTGTTAAAGAACTGTGACTTTGATATTTTTCATAATTATACTTTTTTTGAGACGGGAAAATAGTTTTTGTAATTTTTATAATTTTGTGATGTCCGTATATGTTTCCATTTAGTTGGTACTATTGGTTTTTGGCAGATGGGATACTTTGAGGCCAAATTTTATGAATAGTTCACATCATTGACTAACTTCTCAATTGCAAACACACACATATATATGAATAGTTTACATCATTAAGCGACCTGCCAATGTCCCAAAAAACAAAAATTGTTTACAACATTAAGATTGAACACCTCACGTCTCTATAATATTCTATTTAATTTACGTTGTATGCATTGCTAGGTAGTAGTACTAATACAAATATAAAAATATAAATTATGTATATATTACGCTTTCTAAATATATTTTTTAATATTTTCTCCAGATTACTATCACTATATTAAAAAAAATACAAAATTTCAATAAAATTCATAATTACATTACTTATAACTTTATTATTCGTAAATAGAGCAAATTGATCTTTCATTATGAGATATAATTTATATCCATGTGTTTCATATTTGTCAGAAATTCACTTTTAAAAATATATTTTTTATTTCATAATCACTATTTATAAAATCCCTACTATTTTATTGATAAAAAAAAAAAAGGGAACAAAAAACTTATCTAAAACTTTGATACGCCATAATAGCATAACATGTAAAGAGAGCGAGGGTGTGGGCCCGACATTATCCCCCAAAACGCCCATCATATTTAGGGCTGTTCAAAACTGCAAATCATCCGATCCCAACATTTCATATTTGCTTTTCATCCACCCTTCTCTTCCATGAATCAAGCTACCTTGCATCTTGTCCCCTTTCTTTATAGCCCAGTTTGGTTTGGTACTAAAAAGAATGAACACTCAACAATCAAATCAAATAAATGCCCTCCTCTTCCTCTTCCTAAAAGTTTAATTGAAAAAAAAAGAACGATAAAATTATAAAAATATATATTGAATTGTATACTAAATGCGTTATGTATTGTAATTTTTTTTTAAAAAAATTATATAATATCAAAAATAAATATTTTTTTAAAACAAACAAGTGTATGTAAATTTTGAAATTTAATTTCAACTCAATGCTAAACATATATTAAAAAAACATTGAACATTTCTTGAATACATCTATTTCTATATTTAAAACTTAAAAAAAATCACTTTAACACTATTTTTATTTTAAAAAGTCACTAATAGTGATCATGTATGATTTAAAATTTAAAAATAAAAATAAAAATTTGTAAATCTAATAATGCATCGGGATACGACAAAAAGTTTATACCAAATTTAAAATGAATTACTTTTTAAAACAGAAGAAGTAATTGACAACTGATTTGCACGCAAGGAATTAGTTTGGATTAGTTATTTTAGTATTTTTCTCCCACGCTTATCTCCATTAACGTTGCCATTTCTCTCATCCTCATGTTCATAGTTTTACTTCATATGGAAAGCTAGGAGGTATACAAATTCCGAGTTAGGCAACAAGTCCATTGTCCCTTTGTGCATGATCATAGAATTGGGCATATACTTGGGAACATTTGAGACAACATTATTATCATTTCGCAAGTGCGAAGTATGTCCAAGATTATGAGAACTTGTAACAAGGATAGAAAGCAAGACCAGACTTTCATCATTTCTTTATATTTGTCTAGTTGGTTGCTATTATTTTTTTTTTTAACAGGAGATATTTTTACATTCACTATTCTAGATGCAAGACTAATCTCAAGAGGTATCCCCACATTCAACTACTCTAGATGCAGGACTAAACTCAAGAGGTATCCCTATATTTATTACTCTAGGTGTGAGACTAATTCTCTTGATTTACCAATACTCGCCCATAACACTAACAATCTACGGCAGTTGTAGGGTTTTGAACTCATTAGCTCCCTAGCGCAAGGCTTTTGTGCCCTCCAAGTGAAGCTGACTGCTCTAGTTGACTTCCATTATTTTTCCTAAATCATAGTTATATTACCAAGCCGAATGACAAAATATACATAGCCGAGAAGGCTAGATGAGTTTCATAGTGTTTGATGAAACCGAACTCATAAAAACAAACACCTCCACTAAGGAGGAGAACGCTCAACTAACTCGAGAAAAACACCCATATAAACTAATGTAATAACACCTCCAGATGAGAACAATGCACCTCCTGAAGAGAGGACAATACCCTTGTGCATATAGGGATATACCCCTAATACATAGGGACAAAAAATTAAACTAATACTAAAATTAAGTCGAACACTATGCTGCAAATTGTGGAGCTGGCTCATCTTGGGCAACGCAAAAGACGTCAGATGAAAGAAACTGAATTGGATGCACCTAATTCTCACCCCACACCAGCTATTGTGAACCCACAAAACCGCATCTGTTGAATAACACAGAAGTCAGACTATTGTCATAAACGTTAAATAGTTGAGCCTCCGAATTACTACCGTATACTAAAAGAGTCTGCCCCAAATTCATAACTACCATTAAAGAAAAAAAAAAGATTTTTATATTGTAACTACAGTAAAAATCGCACCAAAATCGCACGCCTCCAGTAACTTTTTTTAAAAGTTGGCCGCTGGCCCTGTTGGATTTTTTTCTAGTTGACTTCCATTAGTTGGTACAAATTTTCCACAATTGCGCACTCGCTTGAAATTGACATCGAAACTTACGGAAAGTGAACGAGACTCCCTCTTTCTTCTTCTTTTATTAATGTCTTTTTCATGACTTTAGTTATATGCCTTTCATTATTGTTGCATGAAAGAAGATCTCATAATTTCCTTCCTATTTAATACTACTAATTTATAAGGGAAGAAAAAAAAAAGTATTGCTCAATCCGAATCAAATTTCATTTGAAATGAAACTCTTTTAGTCCTTATCTTAAATAGTTCAAAAGTTCAAAATGTGTTGCGGAATGATTTAAAAAACAATTGACATCACTCATAAGTAGCCTTTTATATCATTGAGATTTTCAGTTAGAACAACATAAATTTGCAAAATACATTATGGTTTATTTTCAAGAGTAGTTGCTTTCACCCATATATGTTTATTGAGAGTAGACATCACATTCCACTATTAATATGTCAAAAACTTCCACGTTTGAACATATTCATAACTCTAATTATGGGTGGCAAACATTTCAGTTTGATCCCATCACTTGAAATTAAGATGGGATATCTTTTAAGACAATAAATATAATATGATGGGCTATTGAGCAATAAGTATTGATTGGGTGATAGTTTACAAGAATAAATAAAGAAAATAATCGATTAATAAATTTAAAAAAATTATGAAATTTTTATCCCATTTCAAGTTTATTTCATCTAAAAATGCATTATAAATGAGATAAAATTTACGATTCTAGTATTCTCTCAATTCTTACTCATTCCTCACCCTCTCAAACCTTAACCAATTTATTCCGACAAATTAGAAACATCAAAGTTTCTTTCTGTATAAAATTTCAAACACAAAAATTTGCAAACAGGGATCCAAGACAAGGAATTTAAGGGTGTTAGGTTGGATAATTGGATTACATATATCCCATCTCCATCTTATTGCAAAAGTAAATCCCACCAAACTCTATTAATTAATCTACTCGACATCAATCCTCTTACAAATCCGCCTCAATCTATGAGGGATGTTGAATTCTGAACTTTCACGAAATCGCAGGACAGGCCATGCATGCAAGACAACAATATGATGAAATCCCATGTGACGTGAGTGGTACTTTAATTAGAGCATACATACATATGGAGTAACGGGGAACTTTGGTTTGGTGGAAGATAGTGGTTGCCGCCTGCGTAAGTTTACATCCAAAGGTTACGGAGGCTGCCTACTTTGTTTACATCCAAAGGTTTCGATATCCATCCTAACTTGAACGAAGACAAAGATGATCAGCGCATGTCGGATCAGTCGGCAATTTGCCAGCAGCGGCAGGCATCGAACTTTTTTGGGATGAAAATTGAATATAGCCTGCATTTCTACTCAATCCAAGTGCCCAATTCTTCCAAAAGATAATGCAATACTTTTAGTGCTATAAAAGAGTCTATTTTTAATTATGTGTAATTTTTTTATTAAATAAAATATAATGTAATTAATGCAATTATTAAGTATATAATTTTGGATTTTTATTTTTATTTTTAATAATGACTATACATATTATTATTAATAAGAATACTTTAAAACTTTTATTTAAAAATTGATACTGTTTTGGAATAAAAAAAATTAAAAATGGAAATTTTGTTTAGAAGGTATTTATCAATTTTTTTAACTGAAATAATATTACTCGAGAAAAAAAATTACCTATTTTTTTTTTAAAGCTAGAATTCACTTTTAGAATTTTTCTTTGTTCTGAAAAAAAAATCCATTTTTGATGCCATTCTGTGTGTTATTCTTAAAAGAAAAACGAGAGATGTGAATACAAATACAAAGCATTCACAAAATATATAAATAGAGAGGATTCAGCGAACAAATGAGGATCCGGTTGCAGGCTGGCAGCCCACTTCAATGAAGGCTAATGGGTTTTTATATTGGGCTTAAAAATCTATAAAATACTGTGAGAAAGGGCAAAACAAAAATTGGTATGGTTTGGGCTGCACCACGTACAAGTGTCAAAAGCTTGACATATTGTACTGAGTTGTCTGGGGGTTGGATGGGGCTTAAAACAGTTCTGATTGGGTCAAATGATTGAAACATGGAAGTTCTGTTGTAAAAGACGATATCCTTACAAGGTCCATTTTAACCCGTGCCTTAATCGGCCCATAGATCAAGAGGCAATTAATTATGCAAGATTATTCTTTATATATAAAACAAATTGATAACTTTTTTTTCCCCAAATCTTAAATGCAAGACCATTTAATTGATTCTATAGGGCATTGTCAAGTGCTAAAACCGAATTTAGAGGGATGGTTAAAGGGTTGTGTGAACTTCTATTGTTTAAGAAGCTAATGTCGGAATTTGGGTTTGTTCCAAAAGGTGAGATGAAGTTTGTTTTGTGATAATAAAGTAGCAATTGATGTCTCTCACAATCCAATTCAGCACGAACATACCAAACATGTTGAGGTGGACTGTCACTTCATCAAGCAAAACTTGGACACCAAAGTGATTCAGTTTCTATTTGTGCAATCTGAAGACCAATTGACAGATATACTGACAAAGTCTGTATAAGCAGAGTCTTCTACAATTCACTTGACAAGTTAGGCATTTACGAAATCTATGCATCAACTTGAAGGGGAGTGTAAGAATGAACTATAAAATATGAAAATTAGCTGTAATATACGTATATGATTGTAATTAGTTAAATTAGAGTTTATATATTATTAGGAGTCTTTCTTTTCTTTGTATATATAGATATTTTGGTCTAACAAAAATGAAGAAAAAAATAGACAGAATATTTTGGAAATATTTTTTCCTCCAAAAATTTTCTGATTTAACATGTAGATGTGCTGTTTGCTGTTTTAGTTCATCTGCACCAGCAAATCTTCTCAAGCTTGAACTTGGAAGGGTCATAACGATGATTGTGGTTTCATTGTTTTGGTTCAACTATGTATTCCTACTCTTGTTTCTACAAAATAATAGTTGCCAAAGCTTATCTATTTATTCCATTTTCCTGGATATGTTGCAACTCAGTTTCATAGTCAGAAGTACTTCATCTCTCTCTTCTACCTGTCCAACATTGTTTCAATGTAATTGAGCAGAATTTATTCCTGTGCAAAAGTGCTCTGTGTCGTTTAGCAAATTAGTTTAGTTGTATTTGAAAACCATTCCAGCGATACTCGAAGTGGTGTACATCTGTCTGAAAATTCAACAATGGACTTGTATTCTACGGTCGTCAAAGATTATCACCCTTTTATTTTTTGTGGAGGAAAAAAAATGCATTTCTATGAAATAGGTTGGATTTTTGGCCTCCCATGTGGAGAAGAGTCAATCTTTCACAATCACAGTTACTTGTGTCTTTCTTTTCTATCTCTATCAAATTTCAGTAGAAGATTAAAGATAAAATAAATATGAAACCTTAGTCAATTAGCATCCGATCACAAATCTTGTAAATGCATCATTTACATAGTTGTTGCTATACGAAGAAAAAGACTTCTTTTAACATTAGTTAGTTAATTTTACATATTGATTCTTCAATTTTGCCATTAGTTAGTTAATTTTTTTAATTGACTAAAAAACCGGCGGTCGCTATTAAGTGTGAGTACTGGGTAAATCCCGCTCTTGTGTAATAATTTGTAAACCACATAAAAGATGTAAATCGCACAGGGCGAGCTCCACTGAGAAGGTGTACCTTGTGTTCGACTGAGAAGGTATTAATAAGAGGATTCGAACTCGTAACTTTACGATTTTGCGCTCGCTTACTACACTAACTCGGCCACCCCTAACAAGACAAAAAGTAATAATGATGTATGTTTCATACAAATTAATACATTACGAGTAATTTTACATTAGTTAGTTGTTGCTAACCCGTGCCTTACTCGGCCCATAGACCGAGAGGCAATGAATTATGCCAGATTATTCTTTATATATAAAACAAATTGATAACCTTTTTTTTTCCCCCCAAATCTTAAGTGCAAGACCATTTAATTTAGTGTTTCACAAAGAATTTTCTGCAGAAATATTTTAACAATATTTTGTTATGCAAGTAGTATATATATATATAATTATGTCAACACATCTAGATAAATATAGGTATGAAAATATAGCAATGAAGATTGACTATAAAATTAAATTCAATAAATAGAACCTTAGCCGTTAACAACTGAATAACGAGGAAAACCACGTCGAGGCGCGTTAGACACTTTCCTCAAATGCATTCGCCCCTCCCGTGTGCTTGAGGATTTAACGGACGCCCTGCCTCCTGCGATACAACGATTTAACTAATTCATTACTTGCACAAAGTAGACCGCTACAGCGAACTTGAATTTGTGCCTTTCTTCTATCACCTAAAACTACTAGAATTGAAAACTTGAAAGGGAAAATTGTTGAGAGAGTTTTGTGGGAAAAGTAAGAAAATTGTCTTTTAATTCTTCTTGTCCACCAAGGGAAGTCCTCTATTTATAAAGAAGATTTCCTTGTTCAAAAGACAAGCCATTATGTTTGGAGAATGAAAAGCCAAAAGCCATCCATTATGCTTGATACATGAAAAGCCAAAAGTCTTCATTCATCCTTGACATGAAAAGCCAAAAGCCATCCATTATGCTTGATACATGAAAAGCCAAAAGTCTTCATTCATTCTTGCCATGAAAAACCAAAAGGCATCATTCATGAACCATCAAATGAAAGGTTCATAACCTACCAACATCATGAATAATGTGCTTGAAAATGAAAAGCCTTTATTCATGCATCTCTTTAATGAGCAATTTCTCATTCACATGTACTCAACAGAGCCATTCTTATTTTCCAACATATTTTTCATAATATTAGTAAATATTATGAAATATTAGTGACTACAAATTAATTATAAAACTATTAATTCTAATATACAAATGTATTAGAGATAAATTATATAGTGTTTTTAGTATCTTTAAATTTAAATTTAGTATTAGTCGTATGAAATTTTAAATGTATAATTGAATAATTTTGTAAAAAAAATAGTATAAGAAATATTTCAAATGAAAAATATGTTAAAAATTGTACAAATTCTCCTATATAAACATTTAAAAAATTAAAAATTTTATAAATAAAAAATAAGTTTTATAAAAATTTAAGCTCAAACTATTACTTTCAAAAATTAAAATTACTGTATGTAAAAATATTCCGGTCCTACATTCTGTTCCGGTCTGGCCCGGGCACCATGGCTTACGAGGAGACCGAAGATGAAAAATGAGTAACTAGTTCTTTTGGGGTAGCCAGAAGAGCGAATACAGAACCATAAGGTCACGAGTTCAAATCTCTTTACTGACACTTTCTTGGTTCCCCAAGTTGGTGTGACAGGTGAGCGCGTAACCATAAGGTCACGAGTTCAAATCATACTTATTATTCTTAAATATCCCTAATCATAGTATTAACAAAATTAAGGACGTTGTTAATACGGATAGATTAGCATATATGGTGATATATGAATGAATTGTTGGAGAATAATTCATTGGATTGATCCGCTTAGAGATTCCATGAGGTTAACTATTTGAGTGCCAATGGTGTAATCTCTACGTGACAGTAGTGTAAGTAATCCTCAGACTTGAGATCATAAGAGTATCTATAGTGTGAATTGTTATACTTTAACCCTATGAGTCCATAACTGTAACTAGTTGTGTGTGCCATAGAAGTTGGGTATAACATGAAACATTGATAGATGATTTATGATCAATAAAGGATTCACCACTTCTAATAGTAAGAAGAGTATATCCCACAAATGGCTACTTGTTGAAATATCAACTCAAAATGTTTGCAAACGAGTAAATAAATTTGGAAGAGTTCTAAATTTATTTTAAAGGAGTTGAATTTCGGGAATAAGAAATTATAATAATTAGTACATTAAGAGTTGGCACTTATACCTTACTCTTGTACTAATTAGGGATATAGTATGGTGAAAGAATATTAATTACATGGATTCTGGTTCATGGAAATGTGAAGTCAACCACTTGACTTTTCTTAACTCTTGGGTGGTCATGATGCCTGGCTAGAGGCCAATTATCTTATCACAACTTATCTTATAGGAGATCTTATAGGTTAATTATATTACAAATTAACCCCCATAATTATCACATAATTATTTAATCATTTTAATCCAAGAACAAATTCTTTATGTGTGTGACCTTTTAGGTTCTTAATCACTTGACAATAAATAACAAATTATAATCTTAGATTTAATTGGCTTTAGTACAAAACCAACAAACTCCCACTTGGACTAAAGTCAATTTAGTCAAGAGTATTCTAAGATCAAATAAATTAAACAACTTTAATTTATCATTAAAGTCTCTCTGCTGACACTTTCTTGGTTGAGCCCGTCGCACAGGGCTTGCCTAGTGCGGTTTACTTTTCGTGTGAGGGTTTGCGGGCTATTCCACACCTTTAGGTAGCGGCCATGGGTTTCCTTGTCAAAAAAAAAAAAAAGAGTAACTATCAGCCGCCGGTGGAACGTATCCTCAGTCTTCTGCAGATCTTCATCAATAACCTTATCATAAGCCTGCTCATTATACATACACTGGGATTACTTTGTTTTTGCTTAGATTTACAGTAAAATATCCTAGATCAGCTTGTAAATTGGTTTGAAATTTTCACTTGGATTTTTAGGATCTTCTATTTTTTTTACTTCACTTTCTTCCCCATTCAAATCTAGCAGAGTTTCCCAAAGATCAAGATGGACTTCGTCACTGCTTGTATTGATACTGCCTTGGGTGATCTGAAGTTTCTGCACAACAACCTATATTCAAAAATCATTGGTGATCTGGGGTCACATTTTATGAATAATATTCCGATCCTGATGCACAGGTTAGAGAATCTCCGAATATTGCACCTTGATCATGAGAAAAATGTTTTCAGGATTTCTATGTTAAAGGGTAGACAAACCATTCTGACCATGCTCGAAGTGATGTACATCTGACTGAAAATTCAACAATGGACTTGTGTTGAATTGTCTTGAAAGATTATCCTCTTTTTCTACGTTGTCAAGTGAAAAAAATGCACTTCTTTGAAATAGGTTGGATTTTTGGTCCCCCATGTGGAGAAGAGTGCCGTGTCTTTCTTTTCTTTCTCTATCGAATTTTACTAGAAGATTAAAGATACATATTGATTTCTCAATTTTGCCATTTTTCCACTAAGTGAACGAGTCTAATAACTATCAAATTTGACACGGATTATTTTAAAATCTTTCAATCAAATTGATGATATTCCATTAATAAAGATTTTATACACACGTTAGTTTTTTTCTTTCTTCATTGTTATACTTGGCATTGTTAGATCGTATCCATAAATTTCAAAATAATTGCTATTCATCTATCTGAGATTTGTATCTATAAATTGAAGGATCTAAATCTTTAAAGAATTGATGTGTAGTTAACAATTTAGCATAAAATCTCTTATTACTTGTACAAATGGGATGGTGTTTTAGGCTTCTGCTATCTTCTTTGTTTATTTATTTATTTATTTTTATCCTTGACACTGGAGTCAAGAAAAAAGATATATCAAATAATATATAACAAATAGTTCATAGATATTACAGTTGTATAACCATTCACCAACGCAATTCATAGTAAAACCCCCACGCGACTGATTACGAGTGCTCCTATCAGCTTTGGAATATTCAGTTTGAGCCGTTAATTTATATTGACTAAAAATGTTCATCAATGTAACAAATCAATTACAAAATAATACGAATATGAAATTTTTTATTATAATTTTGCCTTTCTTAATTTTGTAACTAAATTAAAAATTTAAAGATACCCTAGAAGATTCACCTCTTTGGTCCATTGATTAAATCTCCATGGGAGTTTGGATTACAAATATGGTTCTTGAGTCAAATTTATTTTGAGCGAAAGGGATTGTGTCAATTCATGACCTAAAATAAAATGTTTGTTCATTAATTGTATTGCATGGCTTTTGAAAATTCTACCCATCTAGAAATTGGAAACATGGAAAATGAATCTTCCACGAAACCTGGAAAATGAAGCAATGAGCCAATCCTTAACTTACACGCAGTGTTGTCGGGAGCCAGTAAAATTAAAGGGTCAAGGGTCAACCAATTGAATTGGTAATAAAAAATTCAGTAATAAAAAATTGAACAATGTTATTATGATGTAATGAATATAAATTAATTATAAAAATATTAATACTAATATACAAATATGTTAAAGATAAATTATTTAATGTTTCTAGTATAGTTAAGTTTAAATTTAATATAAGTTATATGAAATTGTAAATATATAATTGAATAATTTTGTAAAAAAATGGTATAAAAAGTATTTTAAATGAAAAATATATTAAAAATTGTAAAAATTCTCTTGTATAAACCTTTTAGATAGTCAATTTGAAAGAATTAAAAACTTTATAAGCAAAAAATGAGTTTTATAAAAATTTAGGACTTGTCTAGTTTGTATTTTAAAATATATTTTTGCACTTTTTAATACAATATTTTAGTTTCAAATACAAATCTTCTCACAATCATATATCAAAAAATATAAAAACGTATTTTAAGATACTATCTATACAAGCCCTTAATATCAAACTATAATTTTTAAAAATTAAAATTACTTTATGTATAAAATAAAAGTTTTGACTCAATAGGATCTTTCAAAACCAGTTTTTTAATGGAACCAGGACCGCACCTATGTCCGGTTCCTGTCCGGTCCGGGTTTTACACCCTGGCTTAGAAGGAGAAGGAAGAAGAAAAATGAGTAACTATCAGCCACCCGTGGAAAGTATCTTTAGTCTTGTGCAGACACCTTCATCAATAACCTCATCATAAGCCTGTTGAAACGCTTGTCAGCGTTGAATTTTTTTTTTAACTATATTCAAAATGACGTCGTTTTGAACCCATTTTGATTCCATTCCTTCTAAACCCAAGGTGGGGCTAGGTTTCACATAACCCACAACCAACGTATTTAATTTCATTCCCTAAACCCAACACCCCCAACCAAACAATCAAAACTATTCCATTTCATTCCATTCCCCTTCCATACCCACCAACCAAACGGCTCCTCAATGAATTCAATCTATACTAGTTTGGTTCCTTTTGACTTTCACTTTGCTTACAACCATTCACTCAATTAAGAGTACCTTCTCTCAAGGTGTATCTCTCTTATTTATACAATTTTGTGCTCACTCTCATATCTACAAAATTTAACACAAATACATTAAGTATTCAATACTTTAAGGTTGTTATTTTATATTTTAATCTCGTAGCTCCACATTGATAGCCAAAGTTCCTACAACTAATGTTGAATTTCAACTCTCGTTCCATCATCCAACACCTTAAATCATGCAAGAATAGATCAAGTTCTTACAAGCCATGTAAAACAAGAACAATGAATTTTGAAAAGTGAAAATTGAACTAAGTAGGTTGATCAAATCAAAGAAAACTTCAAAAGTTACATCCTAGTTCCTAGAGTTGCAGAACTCTAACTAGACATAATGCTTGAAACAGAATTTCATGAAAATTAAACATTCTACAAATTGAACAACTAAGAAAAGAATGACCGAAATGAAACAAGTGTTGAATCTTCCCTAAAAGTTCATGCTAGGCTACTGAAATTTTGATATCTAATATCTCCTCAAAATTGAAAGAACTCCCCTCTTTTGCTACCAAAAGCTCTCAAGAATTTATAGATATTTGCTCATTGCATTGCTCCTTGATTTGCTCCATGAATCTCACAAAGAAACCATCCTTAATCTTCTAGTTGGAACAGAAAATCCCAACTATAAGATTTAGTTCAAATCTTATCTCCTTCTTTGATGGTTTTAACAAATTCAACTTTGACAAAGTCTTATAACAACAACATTCTGTTTAGCCAGAATGCTATGTCTTGGAAGTTTAAACTATGACATAGTCTTGTAAAAATTTGAACGACAGCAAAGACTTATACAACAACCAATTGCGATATGTCCTGAAAACTCAAATTGTAGCATAGTTTGTAACAACCAAATCTTATTAAATTTTATAAAATCTTCCAAATCGGTTATCTTTTCTAACAAATTATTTTACCATTAATAATCCTATAAAACACAAAAAGTACCACAACTTAATAGTAAAATTTACTAATTTCACTTAAAATCTCTAAATTTTAAGAATAAAAATTACTAAAAAATATCAAACTATCATCCATTTATTCCATTTTCTTGGATGTTGCAACTCAGTTTCATAGTCAAAACTGCTTCATCTCTCTATTCTACCTGTCCAACACTGTTTCAATGTAATTGAGCTGAATTTATTCCTCTGCAAAAGTGCTCTGTGTCGTTTAGCAAATTAGTTGAGTTGCGATTGAATTTTAGCAAATAAAAAGGGAATAATCTTTGACGACCATAGAACACAAGTCCACTGCTGAATTTTTGTTCCTTCAAAAACTACCTCTATATTGTGATAATAAGTTACCACCATCTTAACTTCATTGGTGAATTATTTACAAGTGATATTTATATTGTTATATTTTCAACTTTTGTGACAACTTATTGAACGAAAAAATGGCCTCATCTTCAACCCTTTTTTTTAAACTGGACTCTTTTTTTTTTTGAAACGAAATGAGTAAAATACAACACAGTGACACACTTAATATAATATTTAATTTTATATTTTTATTCTTAATTTTAAATTACTATACATTATTGTTATTATTAACAGTAATATAAAAAAATTTTAAAAATAAACTCTCTTCTTTTTTAACAAATAAAAATTTTAAAATTCCTTTTTTTATTAAAATGGAAAAAAGTACTAGATAACCTTAATTCATTAACATTGGACGAGAAATCTTATAAATGTTACTATGAGAATTAACTAAGCTAAAGCAACATCAAGCAAAGGACCTTTTGGACATTCTATAATTGTATGTATTGAACATTAGTTTTGCATATAGTCTTGCGAGCTCTCTCCATCCCATGCAGTATGCACATGCTCCATGCACAGTGATCACTCTTCAACCCCAACATGGTGCTCAGTTAATGCTGCGCAAACTGTAGTCTAAAACACCCATAAATATTGCACCTTGATCATGAGAAAACTATTAGAAATGAGATGAAAAAATAGGTGGAAACTTGAGTCGTGTCCTAAATAAACTATTTCAATGTGTATGGAATATTTCCCCAAGATAAAACAAAATGAGATGAAAAAATAGGTGGAAACTTGAGTCGTGTCCTAAAGAAACTATTTCAGTGTGTTTGAAATGTTTCCCCGGGATAAAACAAGTCTTCCTCGTAAGAGGGTAGCAGGAACACCAAAATAAAATTAATCCAGCAGAATGAAAAAATTTAGAAGGAAGAAAAGAGAATATGAAGAAGTAGAGAAATAAAATGAAGGAAGATGGTTTGGTTCTCTTAGTTCTTTTTGAAGGGTTGCATGTTCCCCTTTATATAAAACATTGAGATGGTTTACTTCAAGTTTAAGATATCTTGGTCCAAGTATGTGTTCAATTTAGATTTTGCTTCTTCCATTACTTCTTCAATTTGGGTTTTCTTCTTCATAATTGGAGAGTTCAATTTGAACTTTACTTCTTGTTGGAGAACTTAGAAAACTCATGAAATTTCTAGTTTTGTGAGTTCAACTTGAAAGACTTCATGAAATTTCTAGTTCTTTGTGGAGTCTTCAATTATTTTGAAATATACAACATAAACTATTTTCAGGATTTCTATGTTAAAGAGTAGACAAACCATTCTGACCATACTCGAAGTGATGTATGTACATCTGTATGTAAATTTGTTGGGATCAACAATGAATAAAATCCCAAAAGTCACACCAAAATTGATTAATGAAAATCGGGAAATACCGATCCAATTTTTAAACAATTGATTCACGGGTTTAGAAGCAGGACACCAACGGCTATGAAGTACAAAATTGATTCTGGAGTCAAGCTTGCAAGTCAATCACGAGCATGGGCTTGGAAAGCTTCGGCCAAGACTTTCTGAAAAAAACAAATAGCCGTGCGGCTCTTGGAGGCTAAATTTTGTGTTTCTTTGTTTCTCTTTGTATTTCTCTGTATTTTTCTCTGTACTGTAAAATCATGAATAACACGTCCTATTTATAGGACTCAACTAAACCCTATACCTATTGGATTTGGTAACTACTAAACAAAAACCTAATATGATTAATAATTCTAAATCTAATAGAATTATTAAATTACAAAATTATAAACCCAATAGGATACTAGGATACTTAGTTTAATTCTATTACATTGCCTCCCTTAAACTAAGTTTCCATAACTTGTCATGCCTAGCATTTTCTTCAACTTCATAAACGAATCCATCTTCAATGCTTTCGTGAAAATATCAGCTACTTGCTTTTCGGTCTCGCAATAATCGATCACAATTTCTTTTTGTTGAACCAAATCACGAATGAAGTGAAATTTAATGTCGATATGTTTGCTTTGACCATGAAACACTGGATTCTTCGTCATCTTTATTGGTGACGTACTATCACACAAGATAGTAGTTGCTCCATCTTGTTTATGTTGAAGAAAATCTAGCATCCTTCTAAGCCACAATGCTTGAGTAGCACTGTTAGACGCTGCAATGTATTCTGCCTCTGCTGTAGACAATGCGATAACTGGTTGCTTCTTTGAATTCCACGAAAAATATTCCGAAACCAATAAAGAAAGCATAACCAGAAGTACTCTTTCTCTCAACAGTGTCACTAGCCCAATCACTATCAATGAATCCAAGAAGATTAATAGGATCATTTTTTGCATAAAAAATTCCATCACTTTGAGTACCTTTAATGTACCTCAAAATTCTCTTAGCTACCTACAAGTGGGGACTGACTTGGATTTTCCATAAATTTACTAATTAAACCGACACTGAAATTGATATCAGGTCTTGTAGCTGTCAAGTATTTCAAACTCCCTACCAAACTTTTAAAATAAGTAGGGTCTACACAAGTGCTAGTCCCATATTTGGTCAAACGCAATTGTTTTTCAGCTGGGGTCAAGATTGGTTTTGCACCGTCTATCTTGAATTTTTTCAAAATATCTCCAGCATACTTTTTTTGGCAAATAAAAATGCCTTGATTAGTCTGCGAAACCTCAATTCCAAGGAAGTATGACATAAGACCCATGTTCGTCAACTCGAACTGTCGAATCATAGCCTCCCTGAATTCTGTAATCATCTTGGGATTATTCCCAGTAAATATTAGATCATCCACATATAAGCATACGATAACAACCGCACCATGAGTAGATGTCTTCACATATGAAGCATGATCAAAAGGACAGCGTTGAAAACCATTGTCAACGAAGAAAGAATCAATACGGGTGTACCACGCTCTTGGAGCTTGCTTCAAGCCGTAAATGGCTCTTTTCAAATGGTACACCTTATTTTCTTGACCTTTCTTCACAAATCCTGCAGGCTGTTCAACGAACACTTCTTCCTCAAGTATACCATTCAAAAACGCAGACTTTACATCCATTTGATGTATTTTCCAACCATTTTGGGCAGCTAAAGAAATAATCAAATGAACAGTATCAAGTCGAGCAACAAGCGCAAATACCTCAAAATAGTCGATGTCAGGTTTTTGTTTATAACCTTGAGCAACTAACCGCGCTTTAAATTTGTCTACTTTTCCATTGGGCTTGTACTTCGTCTTGTAAATCCATTTGACACCAATGGGTTTCTTACCACTTCGAAGATTTGTGAGCTCTCAAGTATCATTCTTTTCAATGGTATGAATTTCATTAGCCATTGCTTTCTTCCAGTGATCCTCACGAACAGCATCTTCAAAATAAACTGGGTCACAATTTGCAAAGAGAGTAAAATTAACAACATCTTCGTCAGATAAATTTTAAGAGTGACCATCAACAACATAGCCCTGCAAACGAGCCGGTAGACGACTTTGTCTTTGTGGTCGACTAGACTGCACAGGAGTGGGTTGAGTAGAAACTTGTTGCTCTTCTGGTACTTCGAGCTGATTGACCACATCATCATCACTATCATCAAAATATGAAGGTTGAGGAGGATGACTAACTGAATCATCTAACCCTTTTTCTGACCAATTCCAGGCACCTTTCTCATCAAAATTCACATTTTCTACTAAAGGTAATCTTTTTTGTCATAGGGTTGTATAACTTGTACCCTTTAGTTTCAGAACTGTAACCAATAAAAATACACTTTTCTGCTTTATCATCAAGTTTCTTTCTGAGAGCATATGGAACATGTGCATATGCCAAACAACCAAATACTTTAAAATAAGAGATATTTGGTTTTTTACCAGACCAAACCTTATAAGGAGTTTTCCCACCATTACATCTAGTAAGACATCTATTTAACAAATAGATACCACATGAAATTACTTATGTCCAGAAACCCTTGGGCATGTGTTTGGCAACCATCATTGATCGCACCATGTCCATCACAGTTCTGTTCTTTCTTTTTGCAATGCCATTCTGCTGAGGAGTGTATCTTGTTGTCATCTGATGCTTAATCCCATACTGTGCTAAAAAATCATCGCACACTATATATTCTGTTCCCCTATCAGTTCTCAGAGTTTTGATGGAGTAACCACTTTACTTCTCAACATATACTTTAAAACTTTTAAAAGTATCATAAGCATCAGACTTATTCTTTAAAAAATAAACCCTGGCTTTTCTGCTAAAATCATCAATGAAAGTAAAAAAATACTTATTACCTCCATTAGAAGGAACTTCCACCATACATAGATCAGAGTGAATGAGCTGTAAAGGGTCTTTTGCCCTCCAAGCCTCGCCTTTAAGAAACGGGTCTCGATGCTTCTTGCCCAAAATACAAGACTCACATTATCTATAATGAAAGTTGATGGAAGGCAGCCCAAAAACAATGTTATTTTTTGGCCAAAAACTGCAATCCACGAAAATGAAAGTGCTCAAATCTCATATGCCACAACCAAGTATCATCAACCTCAATAGTGTTAAAACAAGGTGAACCACCACAATTCAAAGTAATCGGAAACAATCTACTATTGGTCATATTCACCTTTGCAATCAAACCCAATCTATCATCAGTGATGGTGCAGACATGTTTTCGAAAACGTAAATCATAATTCTTCTCTTGAAGTTGACCCAAATTTAAGAGATTTTGATGCAAAGTAGGCACATAATACACATCAGCAATGGCACTTTTTGAGCCACTCTTCAAGGCAATATGAATATTTCCTTTACCACATACAGGCACTTCATGATTATTACCAAAACGAACAGTGGATTTAAATGACTCATCCAAATTTTTAAATAATTCATTCTTTCCAGTCATGTGGTTACTACATTCAGAGTCAACATACCAGGTGTTATTTTTAGACTTTTCAGCCACACCAGCAGAAAATAAGATTGTCTCATGCTTTTCACCAGAATCTTCAACAAGATTAACATTAACATCTTTATTTTCTGATTTATGAGACCAACAATTCTTTTGGATATGGCCTACTTTACCACAATTAAAACATGTAGGCCCTTTTTGTTGATTATTGTTGGAATTATAAAAATTGCCTCTTTGCTGAGAGGAATTGTTACCTCTACCGCGACCACGAGAGTTACCTCTTCCACGTCCACGACCTTTGAAATTCTGGCCACGACCACCAGAAGCAGCACTATTGGACAAATCTTCATTGCTTTTCTCCTTAGCAGTTTGAATTTTCACAGTTTGCAATGCCTTTTCCACAAGTTCCTTTTCATGAGATTCATCTAATTTGCCATTAATTCGTTGTTCATGCAGCAACAATGACCCTTGCAATTCATCAACTGACAAGGTTGACATCTCTTTTGTCTCTTGCATCACGGCAACGACATGGTCAAACTTTAATGGCAAAGTATTTAAGACCTTTTCTACAATGAGTTGATCAGTAGGATCATACCTATTCAGCTGCATCTCGTTCTTTATATCATTCAAACGAGAAAAATAAGACTCAATAGTCTCATTCTTTTCCATTCTGCATAGCTCGAACTTTCTTTTCAACATTAACAAATTACTTTGTTGGATTTTGTCAAAACCTCGATACGTTTTGGCCAAAATATCCCACGCCTGTTTTGCAGTTTTAGCGGTGGATATTTTTCCAAATACGGAAACATCAATTGCCTGGTGTATTTAAGACAACGCCAAACTGTCATTTTGTTTTATCGCCTTGTTAGCATCCTCTGTTAAATTTTGTTGAATATGGACTAACAAATCAAACGCGTTGAGATGCGTTTCCATCTGGATCCTCCAAAAATTGTAATCTTGTTTACCCTTTAATTTGGGTACAGGACAATTAATATTCCGATTCATCATAGCTTTCAAACACTAACCAAAACTCTGATACCAGATGTTGGGATCAACAATGAATAAAATCCCAAAAGTCACACCAAAATTGATTAATGAAAATCGGGAAATACCAAACCAATTTTTAAACAATTGATTCACGGGTTTAGAAGCAGGACACCAACGGCTATGAAGTACAAAATTGATTCTGGAGTCAAGCTTGCAAGTCAATCATGTGCATGGGCTTGGAAAGCTTCGGCCAAGACTTTCTGAAAAAAAACAAATAGCCGTGTGGCTCTTGGAGGCTAAATTTTATGTTTCTTTGTTTCTCTTTGTATTTCTCTGTATTTTTCTCTGTATTCTAAAATCATGAATAACATGTCCTATTTATAGGATTTAACTAAACCTTATACCTATTGGATTTGGTAACTACTAAACAAAAACCTAATATGATTAATAATTCTAAATCTAATAGAATTATTAAATTATAAAATTATAAACCCAATAGGATACTATGATACTTAGTTTAATTCTACTACAAAATTCAACCATGGACTTGTGTTGTATCGTCGTCAAAGATTATTCTTTTTCTTTTTTTGGTTGTCAAGTTAAAAAAATGCACTACGTTGAAATAGGTTGGATTTTTGGTTCCCATGGAGAAGAGACATGCTTTGTCTTTCTTTTCTATCTCTATCAAATTTTACTAGAAGATCAAAGATAAAATATATATCACACCTTAAGCAATTAGCATCCCACCACAAATCTTGTAAATGCATCGATTTACATAGTCGCTACATGAAGAAAAATACCTTCTTCTTTTTTTTTCTAACTTTATTTAGTTTATTTTACATATTGATTTCTAAATTTTGCCATTTTTCCGCTAAGTGAACTAGTCTAATAACTTTCAAATTTGACACGGTTATTATAAAATCTTTTAATCAAATTGATGACAATCCATATTTTTGTACACACATCTGTTTTTTTTTTTTTTTTTGTTATGCTTGGCATTGTTAGATGTTCATAAATTTCAAAATAACTGTTATTCATCCATTAGAGATTTATATTTATAAATTGAAAAATCTAAATTTTTAAATAATTGATTGTGTAGTTAACAATTTAGCATAAAATCTCTTATTTCTTGTACAAATGGGATAGTGTTCTAGGCTTCTGCTATCTTCTTTGTTTATTTATGGAGTCATGAAAAAAGCTATATCAAATAATATAGAACAAAAAATTCATAGATATCGCAGATGTATAACCATTCACCATGCGACTGATTACAGTGTTTCTATCACTTTGGGATATTCATTGAGTCATAATTCATATTGACTAAAAATGTTAATCGAGTAACAAATTAATTACAAAATAATATAAATATGAAATTCTTTATTATAATTTTGCCCTTCTTAATTTTGTAACTAAATTAAAAATTTAAAGATACACCAGAAGATTCACCTCTTTGGTCCATTTGATTAAATCTCCATGGGAGTATTAGCAAACCTGATTTTATTGGAGAAAAGAAAGACTTGGCGTGTAAGAAAGACTTGGATGCTGATGCCATGTAACTTTTCCTGCCACAAAGATGAAAGACTTGGCGTGTAAGAAAGACTTGGATGCTGATGCCATGGCATGTAATTTTTTATGCCACAGCATGAAGTAAGTTGACAGAAGGCATGAAGTAATTTGACAGAATTACTGAAAAGAAATGATTATGCAAATCAGATCATGATTGGTGATGAAGATTTCTAGGAGTAATAACTTCCTACATTTATGGTAATTCAGTTGATAGTGGAAATTACAAACAATCCATATCTTTCCCAAAGATTAGTGGCTAGTTTTACTAAGTAATTTAAACAACAAACAGCATTATATATTCAGCTTCTTGTATTTTGTAAAGTAGTGGAAGTGTAATAAAAAAATCAAAACCTTTGAAAGTCTTCTTCAATTCTATTTTTCTTCTTGGTGTCAGGGCCAAGATCTCTGTCTTGCTCATCTTTTATCATGACCTCTTTATCTCTCAATGTTGGTAACTTTGTTACTCTGAAACTCACTTCCTCAAATTATCCATTATGGAGAGAACAAGTTTTAGGCTTAGCAGAAAGCCATGAGTCACAAATATGGTTCATGAGTCACAAATTTATTTTGAGCCAAAGGGATTGTGTAAATTCATGACCTAAACTAAAATGTTTGTTGATTAATTGTATCGCATGGCTTTTGAAAATTCTACTCATCTAGAAATTGGAAACATCACATCCTGAGTGAATATGTAGATGAATCTTCCACGAAACCTGGAAAATGAAGCAATCAGCCAAACCTTAACTTACAAGCATTATTGTCAGAACTTAAACAGGTAAAGTTAAAGTGTTAAGAGTCAGCCAATGGAATTAATAATAAAAAATTAGATGATGTTATTATCATTTAATAAATATAAATTAATTATAAAAATATTAATTGTATAATATATAAATATACTAAAGATAAATCATTTAATGTTTCTAGTATAGTTAAGTTTAAATTTAATATAAATTATATAAAATTTTAAATATATAATTAAATAATTTTATGAAAAAAATGTTATAAAAAGTATTTTAGATGAAAAATATGTTAAAATTTGTAAAAATTCTTCTGTATAAACATTTTAGATAGTCAATTTGAAATAATTAAAAACTTTATTAAAAAAATGAGTTTTATAAAAATTTAGGATTTGTCTAGTTTGCCTTTTAAAATGTATTTTTATATTTTTTAATATAATATTTTAATTTTTAATACAAGTTATATCTTACAATCATATATCAAAAAATATAAAAATGCATTTTAACATACTGTCGGTACAAACCCAACCCTTAATATGAAACTATAATTTTTAAAAATGGAAATTACTTTATGTATAAAATAAAAGTTGTGACTCAGTCGGATCTTTCAAAACCGGTTTTTTAATAGAACCAGGACCGGACCTATGTCCGGTTCCGGTCCAATCCTGGTTTTACACGATGGCTTACAAGTTACAACGAGAAGAAAAAAGAAAAGTGAGTAACTATCAGCCACCGGTGGAACGTATCTTCAGTCTTCTGCAGACACCTTCATCAATAACCTCATCTTAAGCCTGCTGATTATACGTACCCTCGGATCACTTTGTTTTTCTTTGGATTTCCAGTAAAATATCCTAATCAGCTTGTAAGCTTGAAATCTTCACTTGGATTTTCAGAATCTTCCTTTTTTCACTCTACTTTCTTTCCCATTCCAATCCAGCAAAGTTCCCAAAAGATAAAGATGGGCTCCGTTACTACTTGTATTGATACTGCCTTGGCTGATCTGAAGTTGCTGCATTCAACAATCTCCGGTGATCTGGACGGGGTGCGATATTCTAAAGGGATAAGATATTTTCAGCATAGATTTCGATCCTGATGCACAGGTTAAGGAATCTCCGAACATTTATTCTCTGTGTGACAAGGTTGGGCAATGATATGCATCTGAGGACTGATGGCAACAACAGTAAGAACGAAGGGAGTCTGGGATCTCTACTGGTAAGGATTGAAGAAGCGGTTTGCAGAAATGCACAGAAAACTCACCCTTATTGTCCGAGCTCTACAGCTAGATTAGCTACGAAGGCTACTAGCAAGATTATGCAATTTACAGACGACATCGACTCCTTCGAGAAAGAAATAGAAGAATGGTACATCAATTTGATAGATTTCTTGCAGCAATCAGTTTCTCCAACAACAGATCAAGTTATGGAAATCACCAATTCCGTTCTGGAGAATCTAGTGGATCTTCTCAGTTACTTTGGGCGAGGGGGACGAGCTTCAGTAATGGAATCCATGGCGGAGATGATGAAATTCATGAAAATTTTGTCTGCTTTGCCACGCTTCGAAGGGTTGAGAGCCAACAATTACTTGATTTGTTGAATCCCATTGAAGCTTTTGCAGTCAACGCAGCACAACTCTCTTTAAGTATCAAAATGAAGGGTATACCAATGAGATAACCCAGTCTGAAGCTTCAGTGCTACTGCAGAAGATCAAACCTATTGATCCTCATATCTATGAGACTTACACTCGAGCCCTGACTAGCTCAAAATTGTCGAGACAATTACATGCTCCCATTTCAGACATGGATGATGATCCTATAATAATAATAAAGGATTTCCTTGATTCTCTTATATGTAATCTATGGGAGATGCTACCACTAGACACTAATCCTGTGATTTCTTTGAAGGATCAACCGCAAGAACTGTACGAGGGATTAAGATTATTGAGAACTATTCTTGTTAAGGAGCCGAGCAAGTTTGATGAGAAGATGAAGGATTCCATTGGAGTTCTGATATGTGATGCTGGACTCATAATCTTCTCACTTTATCAGAAAGATATCAAAATAGATATTGAGCTCCAAGATTTGTTGGAAAGAATTGAGCAATTTCAGAAACAAGTTGAACAAAAAGATCCAGAAACCTCCGCCTTCAATTTTTGCAGGACCAATGAGCTGGGTTTTATCGATTATCTTTTGGAAAACCTGATGGACCTGAAGGCTGGTTCAAATGCCCAAAGTTTTGCTCAAACAATCCAAGAAAAACTTGTCTTCTTAAGATCTATTTTGGTGGAAATTGTGGATCTGCACAGTGAACAGGAGGAACTGCGTACTCTTTGGAATCGTGCTCTGGAGGTTGCATACAGGGTAGAGTTTCTCATTGACCACTTAGTGGTAGGAGATGTTTCAAATTCTTTTTCAGTGTTATATGATTCCATCATAGAAGACATCAATAATATTAAGACTGATGCCTCAAAGATCATCACAGGCAAGAGACAAGATATCAAAATGAACAAAGTTACCAAGAAATCTAGTCATGTACCCACGCAAAGCAGTGCACCAAAAATTGACGAAGTTGTAGGTTTCGATGATGAGTCAACATCAATTACCAATCGGCTTAAGAGAGGATCAAAGCAGTTGCGGATCATTGCCATTGTGGGTATGCCAGGACAAGGTAAAACAACCTTAGCCACAAAAGTTTACCACTGTGATGAAGTCAGGTACCATTTTCATGTTCGTGCATTGTGTTCCATTTCTCAAATATTCAACAAAAGGAAAGTGCTACTTGAGCTTCTTAATCATATTGTTATAGAGCTTCCGGAGAGATGTTTTGCAATGACTGAACAAGATCTAGCTGAAGAGCTCCGACGTCATTTGAAAGGAAATAGATATCTCATATTTTTAGATGATGTATGGGACATTCAAGTGTGGAATAGCTTGGCAGAGTCATTACCTGATGATTCTAATGGAAGTAGAATTATCTTGACAAGTCGACTTCGTGATGTTGCTCCTCGTGCCATGCTTGATGAAGAGCCTCATTTACTTCGTCAACTCACCATTGATGAGAGCTGGGAGTTACTGCAAAGGAAGTTATCCCTTGGGAAAGGTTGCCCTTCAGAATTGTATGAACTTGGGATGCAAATGGCAGAAAATTGTAAGGGATTACCTCTAACAATTGTCATTGTAGCTGGAATTCTAGCTAATATGGAGCAAGAGAATTGGAAAGAAATTCTAGAAAGTTTAAGTTCGGGCATTCTTTCTACTACAGCTCAATGCATGAACACATTGGAGCTGAGCTACAAGCATCTACCAGATTATTTGAAGCCATGCTTTCTTTATTTTGGGATGTTTCCTGAAGACCAAGTAGTTTCAACCAAGAGGTTGATATGGTACTGGATTGCTGAAGGATTGGTTCAGAAGACTGAGTTAAGGAGCATAGAAGATGTTGCTACAGATTACCTGATGGATTTAATTGGCAGAAGCTTAGTTCTGGTTTCCGACCGAAGATCCATGGGCGGTGTCAAAGCTTGCCGAATTCATGATTTGCTTCATGAGTTTTGCATGACAAAAGCCAAAGAAGAGAATTTTTTCACGCTGTTACGTGGGTATGATGAGCTTTTAGCATTTAATGCGCCACACAACTTACGGAGGTTAAGCATTCAGTCTGAGCCAAGGCATTTCAAGGAGGCGAGGCTATTTTGTCCTCATGTACGTTCTCTACTCTTGTTCGCTGAAACAAAATGGTTCAAACAAGAGGCTCTTGATATCTCATTCGTTATTCGCATCTTCAAGCTTCTCAGGGTGTTAGATATTGGTCAAACTTTTTTGCGTTCTATACCCAATGAAATTGGACTTCTTGTTCAGTTGAGATATTTGGCTGTTCGAGGCTGGATAAATGCGATTCCTTCATCCATCGGAAACCTTTCATACTTGGAAACTTTTATTGTGGATTCATCATGGGGAATTGTTTCATTTCCTGATACACTCTGGAATCTAAGGAAATTGAGACGTCTTCATGTGGGCATACGTTCTGGTGTTTCTAAGGGTTTTAGTTATGCCATTGAAAATCTTGAGAATTCCCCTGATTTGTATGAGTTGGAGAGCTGTTCAGGTGCAATTATTTTTTCTTGGGGCAGCCTGCAAAAGCAAATGAAAAAGTTTGCAAATATCCGTAAACTGAAATGTAAACTTTTTGAGAATTGGGATGATACTGAGAATTGTAACAGGATTGTTGTACCTGATTTTCTGAGTCAGCTAGAATCACTTGGGTTGTCTCGAATTTCTAGATTCAGATCACCTGGAGGTACTGTAATTCCTTTTGACTTTGAAATTGGTTTGCCAGCAAATCTTAAAAAGCTGACTCTATCTAAATTTGGGTTGTCTTGGTGTAAAATTTCGAGTATTGGGAAACTGCCTAATCTTGAGGTTCTCAAGTTACTCGATGGGTCTTTCTCAGGGGAAATATGGAATACGGAAGAAGGAGAATTCTCGAGACTTAGATTCTTGAAATTGGCTGAGTTGGATATTGTCAAGTGGACAGCTTCCGATGATCAATTTCCCCATCTTCAGAAGTTAGTAGTGTACAGATGTGGATTATTGAAAGAGATTCCATCTTGTTTAGAAAACACTACAACTCTTGAAATGATTGAAGTCTCTGGCTGTAGTCACTCTGTAACAAGTTCAGTCAAACAAATTCAAGAAGAACAGATGAACATGGGAAATTCAGATTTGAAGATCCTCATTCTGCAAGAATTGGAAGATTAAGACTGGAGTTGGAAGAAGTGACAGTGATGATTGGGGTTCTAGTCTTCTGGTTTGTCGTCAGGTGCGTCTTTCTTTTTTATTTATTAAATGAATTTAGTGGTAAAACCACCCGTGCATTGTCAATGTAATTTTTGAATTCTATCAAAGTATCTCAACTCTCGATAACCAAGTACATTTTATGTAAAAAATTTAAATCAGTTATGGTCAAGACAGCCCTTGTTGCAACTGTATTCCAATTAGCTATGTCTACATCTTGGAAAAGATTTAAAAGGGATACGATCAATTGGGAAATGGTACCTGAATTGGTGTTCACTTACAAAGAGATTGATGGGTGAAGCTTTAGAAATGGATTATAACTTTTGCTTCAGTGGACTGAAACAAACCAGATTGTATTGTGGATCCTTTATAATTCACTTGTGGATGTGCTGTTTGCTGTTTCAGTTCTTCTGCACCTGCAAATCTTCTCAAGTCTGGACTGGGAAGGGTCATAATGATGATTGTGGTTTCATTGTTTTGGTTCAACTATGTATTCCTACTCTTGTTTCTACAAAATAATAGTTGCAAAAGCTTATCTATTTATTCCATTTCCCTGGATGTTGCAGCTCAGTTTCATAGTCAGAACTACTTCATCTCTCTATTCTACCTGTCCAACATTGTTTCAATGTAATTGAGCTGAATTTATTCCTCTGCAAAAGTGCTCTGCTCTATGTCGTTTTGCAAATTAGTTTAGTTGTGTTTGAAAACAGGAAAAAGATTAAACAGAGTGGAGAAACCATTCTAACCATACTCGAAGTGGTGTACGTGTCTGAAAATTCAACAATGGACTTGCCGTGTCTTTCTTTTCTATCTCTATCAAATTTTACTAGAAGATTAAAGATAAAATATATATCAAACCTTAATCAATTAGCATCCCACCACAAATCTTGTAAATGCATCGATTTTAACATTACTTAGTTAATTTTACATATTGATTCTTCAGTTTTGCCATTTTTCCACTAGGTTGACTGGTTTAAAATAAAATTGACAAGGATTATTTTAAAATATTTAAATAAAATTGATAATAATCTACTAACAAAGATTTTATATACACATTACTTATTATTATTATTATTATTATATATTGTACTGTTAGATAGTGTTTATAAAACTCACAATAAATAGAAATATCTTAGAGTTTGAGATTTATATCTATGAATATGATTATGTTCTTGATAATATAGCATAGAATCTTTATTATTTGTGCAAATGAAATGGTGGTTCAGACTTCTGTTATTTCTATTGGTGCTTTATTTATTTATTTTATCATCAACTCAACTAATGTAACAAGTTATGCCAAATAAGAAATATATATGCTGAAAAAATTGTATAAACTATTCATCAATGAGTTCATAATAAACCCCCATAGATGAGATATTCAATATTAGCTGTTGATTCATACAAATTAAATATTTTCATTACTCTAACAAATTAATTATAAAATAATACTAATATGAAATTCTTTATTATAATCTTGCTCATCTAATTTTGTAAACTAACTTAAAAATTTAAAGATACACTAGAAGATTCACCTCTTTGGTCCATTTGATTAAATCTCCATGGGAGTTTGGATTACAAATATGATTCTTGAGTCACAATTTTATTTTGAACTAAAGGTATTGTGCCAATTCATGACCTAAAATAAAATGTTTGTTGATTAACTGTAGTGCTTGGCTTTTGAAAATTCTACTCATCTAGAAATTGCAATAACAAACTTTACAAAGCATAATTTCCAAAGACTCATTACTTTTTGTAGCATGTGATCTTAACCGTAAAGGAAGGTGCGACAACTGATTATCCTCACAGTTTAACCCTTTCTTCAGAAAAAATAAAAAAATAAAAAATCAGGTCTTGGAAATAAATTGGATTTTGGGCCCCCAGAGAGGGGACAGCAAGTAAACGAATTGTTATTGTTTCACACTCAAAAATTACTAGCCGTCTCTGTCTTTCTATCTCTATTCATTAAATACTTCAAATAAATTGGAAAGAGATATTCTATCTCCAAAAACATTTATATATTTAATTGGATATACTCCATCTATCTTTAAAAAAGAATAACTTGAAAAACTTTCTGTCCCCAAAAAAGTTTAATTCCAGATAAAATTCTTGTATTACCTCTATTAATAATAATAATAATATATAATTCAAATTAAAAAATAATGATTAAAATATAAAATTATACATTTAATTAAAAACAGAAAAAAGCACTGGATAACCTTGATCCATTAACATTGGACGAGAAATCTTATAAATGTTAATATGAGAATTAACTAAGCTAAAGCAAAATCAAGAAAAGGACCTTTTGGACATTCTATAATTGTATGTATTGAACATTAGTTTTGCATATAGTCTTTCGAGCTCTCTCCATCCTATACAAATGCTCCATGCACAGTGATCACTCTTCAACCCCAGCATGGTGCTCGGTTAATGCTGAGCAATCTGTACTCTAAAACATCCATAAATATTGCACCTTCATCATGAGAAAAAATGTTTTCAGGATTTCTATATATGTTAAAAGAGTAGACAAACCATTCTGACCATACTCGAATTGATGTACATCTGTCTGAAAATTCAACAATGGACTTGTCTTGTATTGTCGTCAAAGATTATCCTCTTTTTCTTTGTTGTCAAAGGAAAAAAATGCACTTCTTTTGAAAATTCTACACATCTAGAAATTGGAAACATCGCATCCTGAGTGAATATGTAGATGAATCTTCCACGATACCTGAAAAATGAAGCAATCAGCCAATCCTTAACTTACAAGCAGTGTTGTTAGAACGTAAACCCGGTAAAATCAAAGGTTAGGGTCAACCAATCCAACTGTTAATAAATATAAATTAATTATAAAAATATTAATATTAATATACAAATATATTAGAGATAAATTATTTAATGTTTCTAGTATAGTTAAGTTTAATTTAATATAAGTTGTATGAAATTCTAAATAAATAATTGAATAATTTTGAAAAAAAATAGTATAAAAAGCATTTTAGATGAAAAATATGCTAAAAATTGTAAAAATTCTCATGTATAAACATTTTAGAGAGTCAATTTGAAAGAATTTAAAACTTTATAAAAAAATAAATTTTATAAAAATTTAAAACTTGTCTGGTTTGCCTTTTAAAATGTATTTTTATGCTTTTCATTACAAATTGACAATTTCTAATACAACCCTTATCTCACCAACATATGTTAAAAAATATAAAAATAATGCTGTCTATACAGTTACACGCCCTTAATGTCAAATTATAGTTTTTAAAAATTATAATTACTTTATGTATAAAATAAAAGTTTTGACTCGGTTCAATCGGATCCTTCAAAACCGGTTTTTTAATAAAACCAGGACCGGACCTATATCCGGTTCCTGTCCGGTCCGGTTTTACACCATGGCTCACAAGGGCCAAGGGGACGGGAGAAGAAAAATGAGTAACTATCAGCCGCCGGTGGAACGTATCTTCAGTCTTCTGCAGACACCTTCATCAATAACCTCATCATAAGCCTGCTGATTATACATACCCTGGGATCACTTTGGTTTTATTTGGATTTCCAGTAAAATATCCTATATCAGCTTGTAAATTGGTTTGACATCTTCACTTGGATTTTCAGAATCTTCCTCTTTTCACTCCACCTTCTTTCCCATTCAAGTCCAGCAAAGTTTACAAAAGATCAAGATGGACTTCGTCACTGCTTGTATTGATACTGCCTTGGGTGATCTGAAGTTTCTGCACAACAACACAGATTCAACAATCACGGGTTTTCTGCCCGGGGTGGGCGAGTGGAGTTATTTTATAAATAGAATTCAGATCCTAATGCACAGGTTAGGGAATCTCCGAACATTTATTCTGTGTGTGAGAAGGTTGGGCAATGATATGCATCTGAGGACTGATGGCAACAACACTAACAAGGAAGGGAGTCTGGGATCTCTACTGGTAAGGATTGAAGAAGCGGTTCGCAGAAATGTACACCCTTATTTTCTTAGCTTTGAAGAAGGAATATTTATGCATGCTCACAAGATTATGCAATTAACAGACGACATCAACTCCTTCGAGAAAGAAATAGAAGAATGGTACATCAATTTGACAGATTTCTTGCAGCAATCAGTTTCTCCAACAACAGATCAAGTTATGGAAATCACCAATTCCGTTCTGGAGAATCTAGTGGATCTCCTCAGTTACTTTGGGCGATTGGAACGAGCTTCAGTAATGGAATCCTTGGCGGAGATGATGAAATTCATGAAAAATTTTGTCCGCTTTGCCACGCTGCGAAGGGTTGAGCGCCAACAGTTACTTGATTTGTTGAATCCCATTGAAGCTTTTGCAGTCAACGCAGCACAACTCTCTTTTAAGTATCAATATGAAGGGTATGCCAATGAGATAATCCAGTCTGAAACTTCAGTACTACTGCAGAAGATCAAACCTATTGATCCTCATATCTATGAGGCTTACACTCGAGCCCTGACTAGCTCAAAATTGTCGAGACAATTACAGGCTCCCATTTCAGACATGGATGATATTGATGATCCTATAATAATAATAAAGAATTTCATTGATTCTCTTGTGTGTAATCTTTGGGAGATGCTACCACTGGACACTAATCCTCTGGTTTCTTTGAAGGATCAACCGCAAGTACTGTACGAGGGATTAAGATTATTGAGAACTATTCTTGTTAAGGAGCCGAACAAGTTTGATGAGAACATGAAGGATTCCATTGGAGTTCTGATATGTGATGCTGGACTCATTATCTTCTCACTTTATCAGAAAGATATCAAAATAGATATTCAGCTCCAAGATTTGTTGGAAAGAATTGAGCCATTTCAGAAACAAGTTGAACAAAAAGATCCAGCAACCTCCGCATTCAATTTCTGCAGGACCAATGAGCTGGGTTTTATCGATTATCTTTTGGAAAACCTGATGGGCGTGACAAGTAGTAAGGCTGGTTCAAATGCCCAAAGTTTTGCTCAAACAATCCAAGAAAAACTTTACTTCTTAAGATCTATTTTGGTGGAAATTGTGGATCTGCACGGTGAACAGGAGGAACTCCGTACTCTTTGGAATCGTGCTCTGGAGGTTGCACACAGGGTAGAGTTTCTCATTGACCACTTAGTGGTTGGAGATGTTTCAATTTCTTTTTCAGTGTTATATGATTCCATCATGGAAGACATCAATAATATTAAGACTGATGCCTCAAAGATCATCACAGGCAAGAGACAAGATATCACAAGGAACAAAGTTACCAAGAAGTCTAGTCATGTACCCACACAAAGCAGTGCACCAAAAATTGACGAAGTTGTAGGTTTCGCTGATGAGTCAACATCAATTACCAATCGGCTTACAAGAGGATCAAAGCAGTTGCGGATCATTGCCATTGTGGGTATGCCAGGACAAGGTAAAACAACCTTAGCCACAAAAGTTTACCTCTGTAATACAGTTATGTACCATTTTCATGTTCGTGCATTGTGTTCTATTTCTCAAGTATTCAACAAAAGGAAAGTGCTACTTGAGCTTCTTAATCATATTGTTATAAAGCTTCCAGAGAGATGTTTTGCAATGACTGAACAAGATTTAGCCGAATTGCTCCGACGTCGTTTGAAAGGAAATAGATATCTCATCTTTTTAGATGATGTATGGGACATTCAAGTGTGGAATAGCTTGGCAGAGTCATTACCTGATGATTCTAATGGAAGTAGAATTATCTTGACAACTCGACTTCGTGATGTTGCTCCTCGGGCCATGCTTGATGAAGAGCATCATTTACTTCGTCAACTCACCATTGATGAGAGCTGGAAGTTACTGGAAATGAAGTTATCCCTTCGGAATGGTTGCCCTTCAGAATTGTATGAACTTGGGATGCAAATTGCAGAAAATTGTAAGGGATTACCTCTAACAATTGTCATTGTAGCTGGACTTCTAGCTAGTATGGAGCAAGAGGATTGGAATGAAATTCTAGAAAGTTTAAGTTCGGGCATCCTTTCTACTACAGCGCAATGCATGAATACATTGGAGCTGAGCTACAAGCATCTACCAGATCATTTGAAGCCATGCTTTCTTTATTTTGGGATGTTTGCTGAAGGCCGAGTTGTTTCAACCAAGAGGTTGATCTGGTTATGGATTGCTGAAGGATTTATTCAAAAGACTAAGTTAAGGGGCATAGAAGATGTTGCTACAGATTACCTGATGGATTTAATAGGCAGAAGCTTAGTTCTGGTTTCCGACCGAAGATCCATGGGCGGTGTCAAAGCTTGCCGACTTCATGATTTGCTTCATGAGTGTTGCATGACAAAAGCCATAGAAGAGAATTTTTTCACGCAGTTACGTGGGTATGATGAGCTTTTAGCATTTAATGTGCCACGCAACTTACGGAGGTTAAGCATTCAGTCTGAGCCAAGGCATTTCAAGGAGGCGAGGCTATTTTGTCCTTGTGTACGTTCTCTACTCTTCTTCTCTGAAACAAAATGGTTTGAACAAAAGGCTCTTGATATCTCATTCGTTATTCGCATCTTCAAGCTTCTCAGGGTGTTAGATATTGGTCAAATTGTTTTGGGTTCTATACCCAATGAAATTGGACTTCTTGCTCAGTTGAGATATTTGGCTGTTCAAGGCTGGATAAAAGTGATTCCTTCATCCATCGGAAACCTTTCATACTTGGAAACTTTTATTGTGGATTCACCCTGGGAAATTGTTTCATTTCCTGATACACTCTGGAATCTAAGGAAATTGAGACGTCTTCATGTGGGTATACGTTCTGGTGTTTCTAAGGGTTTTAGTTATGCCATTGAAAATCTTGAGAATTCCCCTGATTTGTATGAGTTGGAGAGCTGTTCTGGTGCAATTATTTTTGCTTGGGGCAGCATGCAAAAGCAAATGAAAAAGTTTGCAAACATCCGTAAACTGAAATGTCAACTTTTTGAGAATTGGGATGGTACTGAGAATTGTAAAAGGATTGTTGTACCTGACTTTCTTAGTCAGCTAGAATCACTTGGGTTGTCTCGAAAAGCTGGACGCAGAATACCTGTTGACTTTGAATTTGGTTTGCCAGCAAATCTTAAAAAGCTGACTCTATCTGAATTTGGGTTGCCTTGGAGTAAAATTTCGAGTATTGGGAAACTGCCTAATCTTGAGGTTCTCAAGTTACTCGATCGATCTTTCTCAGGGGAAACATGGGATATGGAAGAAGGAGAATTCTCGAGACTTAGATTCTTGAAATTGTCTTCCTTGGGAATTGTCAAGTGGACAGCTTCTGATGATCAATTTCCCCGTATGCAGAAGTTAGTAGTGCACAGATGTAGATTATTGAAAGAGATTCTATCTTGTTTAGAAAACACTCTAACTCTTGAAATGATTGAAGTCTCTGGCTGTAGTCACTCTCTAACACGTTCAGTCAAACAAATTCAGGAAGAACAGATGAACATGGGAAATTCAGATTTGAAGATCCTCGTTCTGCAGCAATTTGAAGATTATGACTGAGATGGAAGACGTGACAGTGATGATTGGGGTTCTACTCTTCTGGTTTGTCGTCAGGTGCGTCTCTCTCTTTTATTTATTAAATGAATTTAGTGGTAAAACCACCCGTGCATTGTCAATGTAATATTTGAATTCTATCAAAGTTTTTCATTCACTGGATGCTGCCTCTCTTTTTCATCATCAGAAGTATCTCAACTCTCGATAACCTAAGACTTTCTATGTAAAAATTTCAAATCAGTTATGGTCAAGACAGCCCTTGTTGCAACTGTATTCCAAGTGCGGATATTCGAGCTATGTCTACATCTTGGAATGGATTTCAAAGGGAGAAGATCAATTGGGAAATGGTTCCTGAATTGGATTTGAACCAGTTGGTGTTCACTTACAAAGAGATTGATGGCTGAAGCTTTAGAAATGGATTATAACTTTTGCTTCAGTGGAGTGAAACAAACAATATTGTATTGTGGATCCTTTATAATTCACTTGTAGATGTGCTGTTTGCTGTTTCAGTTCTTCTGGACTCGGTAGGGTCATAATGATGATTGTGGTTTCATTGTTTTGGTTTGCAAAAGATTATCTATTTATTCAATTTTCCTGGATGTTGCAACTCAGTTTCATAGTCAGAACTACATCTCTCTATTCTACCTGTCCAACATTGTTTCAATGTAATTGAGCTGAATTTATTCCTCTGCAAAAGTGCTCTGTTTCTATGTCGTTTTGCAAATTAGTGTAGTTGTGTTTGAAAACAGGAAAAAGATTAAATAGAGTGGAGAAACCATTCTAACTCATACTCGAAGTGGTGTACATGTCTGAAAATTCAACAACGGACTTGCCATGTCTTTCTTTTCTATCTCTATCGAATTTACTAGAAGATTAAAGATAAAATATATATCAAACCTTAATCACTTAGCATCCCACCACAAATCTTGTAAATGCATCGATTTACATTGTTGTTGCTATGCGAAGAAAAAGACTTCTTTTAACATTACTTAGTTAATTTTACATATTGATTCTTCAATTTTGCCATTTTTCCACTACGTGGGCTGGTTTAAAAAAATTTGACAAGGCCTATTTCAAGATAATTAAATAAAATAGATAATAATTTACTAACAAAGATTTTATATACACATTACTTTTTTTCTATTTCTTTATTATTATACATTGTATTATTAAATAGTCTTCACAATAAATAGAAATATTTTAGAGTTTGAGATCTGTATCTATGCATATGATTATATTCTTAACAATTTAGCAGAGAACCTTATTATTTGTGCAAATGAAATGGTGTTTCACGCTTTTGTTATTTCTATTTGTGCTTTATTAATTTTTATCCTCAACTCAACTAATGTAACAAGTTAAGCCAAATAAGAAATATATATGCTGAATAAATTGTTCATAGAAACACAGTTGTATAAATTATTCATCGTCATCAATGCGTTCATAGTAAACCTCCATACGTGAGATATTCAATATAAGCTTTTGATTCATACAAACTAAATATTTTCATTATTCGAACAAATTAATTATAAAATAATACTAATATGAAATTCTTTATTATAATCTTGCTCATCTAATTTTGTAAACTAACTTAAAAATTTAAAGATACACCAGAAGATTCACCTCTGTGGTCCATTGATTAAATCTCCACGGTAGTTTGGATTACAAATATGGTCCTTGAGTCACAAATTCATTTTGAGCCAAAGGGATTGTGCCAATTCATGACCTAAAATAAAATGTTTGTTCATTAATTGTATTGCTTGGCTTTTGAAAATTCTACTCATCTAGAAATTGGAAACATCACATCCTGAGTGAATATGTAGATGAATCTTCGACCAAACTTGAAAATTGAAGCAATCAGCCAATCTTTAACTTCCATGCAACCGGAGTTCAATCGCGTTCAACTGGTTAAACTAATAATAAAAATACAAATGACATTATTATAATTTAATAATTATAATTAACTATAAAAATATTAATTCTAATATACAAATGTATCAGAGATAAATTATATAGTGTTTTTAGTATCTTTAAATTTAAATTTAATATTAGTTGTAAGAATTTTAAATGTATAATTGAATAACTTTGTAAAAAAAATGGTATAAGAAATATTTTAGTTGAAAAATATGATAAAATTTGTAAAAATTCTCCTATATAAACATTTAAGATGATCAATTTAAAAGAATTAAAAACTTTATAAATAAAAAAATAAGTTTTATAAAAATTTAAGCTCAAACTATTACTTTCAAAAATTAAAATTACTATATGTAAAAATAACTTCGTTTGGATTGTGTTTTATTTAAGAAAAGTTGTATTGGAATGTGTGAAAATTTTAATGAGTTTTTTTTTATAGAAAAAGTATTTTAGAGGAAAAAATAGGAAGGAAATTTTTTTAAAATTATGTGAAAAGAATTTGAATGGAAAATTTTAAATTTTAAATTTTAAATTTTAAAATAAAAATGTGTTTGAATGTTTTATTTTTATTTAAAAAATTTTTTTATAAATAAAAATTTTATCTAAACAAAACATTTAGGGTCGGTTTGGAGTGTGATGTATTTGGAAAAAGTTGTATTGGAATATGTGAAAATTTTTGTAGGTATTTTTTGATATAAAAAGTATTTTGGAAGGAAAAATAAGAGGGAAATTTTTTTAAAATTATGTGAAAAGAATTTGAGTGGGAAAATATGAATTTTAAATTTTGAAATAAAAATATATTTAGATGTTTTATTTATGTTTAAAAACTTACTTATTTGCAAATAAAAATTACCTGTCCAAACATACCCTTAAAGTTTTGACGCGTCAAATTGGGTTTTTCAATAGAACTAGGACCGGACCTATGTCTGGTTCGGGTCGAGCTCAAATTTTACAACATGGCTTACAAGGAGACCGAAGAAAAAGAAAAACAAAAAAAAAACATAAAAGAGTGTAACCGAGTTCATGTTAGAAGCATCATTCTGCGTGTTAAAGAACCGTCACTTTGATATTTTTCATAATTATATTTTTTCGAGACGGGAAAATCCGTTTGTAATTTTTATAATTTTGTGATGTCCATATACACAGGGCTGGTTATGGTTTGGTTTTTCGATTTATTCGATTTGATATTTTGAAACCCTATACCCAAAAATCAAACTTAAAACCAAATAAACCGAACCAAATTTCTTATTCGGTTCGGTTTGAACCGAATAAAACCGAATAAGAAATTCGGTTCCTTATTCGATTTGGTTTTCTTAACATTTTAACAACTTTGTCAACTTATGCATTATTTTATTTTTCTTTATTTGTAATTTGATATTTCATATTTGTTTAACTTTTAAATAAATTGATAAATTAAAATTATAGTATAAACTATAAATTGTTTAGTGTATAGTATATAGTTATATACTAGATTAATATTACTATATATTGTCCATTATCATTAATATCTATACATGATAAATTCTATAATAACAATAAATTAATTATACAAAAATATATATACATAACTACAAAGTCTACAATGGTTTTATAAACTATAAACCATAACTATAAAATAACATATATTTATATTTATACATATATATAATATATTTATAAACTATAAAATTTGGTTTATTTGGTTTTTTATTCGATTCGATTTGATTTCCTTATTCGACTCGGTTCCTTATTTGGTTCGGTTCGATTTTCAGAACCACAAACCATAAACCGAACCAAAAACCAAATAAGCAATTCGGTTCAGTTAAAACTAAACCGAATAAACCAAATTTATTTTCAATTTGATTTATTCGGTTTTTTGATTCGATTTAACCAAAAACTGGTGTTTCGGGGACTCCAACATTTGGAACTTCAAGCAGCTTTAACTTTGTGGCATCAAAAACAAACAACCATGAATCTTTCAATTCAAGGTCAATATTTGGCCAGCCAGTTTCTGCATCTCATCGCCACAGCGTGTTTGGGATTACTGCAGGTTGGTTATTTCTTCTAGTTGCTTTTAGTTGAACAATGCATATATGAAATAATATATGAAACTCATTTACTTTGCAGGGCCTCAAACTACACCAACAATTGGAAGCATAAAGTCTGGACCATCAGCTATTAGTTCCAGAGGAAGTAGAGTAGCATTGAATGTTGCAACCAGAGCTAATGGTAGTCCAGGAGTTGCTGCTGGAAAAGTAGCCTCCATTTCCACCATGCCCATAGATCAAGATAAGAATTATGAAGAGCTGAGGTTTGAGCACTATCAACTCTCGCATAATAAAGGTAAGCCTATGGTTCACCCTTACGTATACGTTTCCATTTAGTTGGTACTATTGGTTTTTGGTAGATGGGATACTTTGAGGCCAAATTTTATGAATACTTCACATCATTGAGTAACTTCTCAATTGCAAACACACACACATATGAATAGTTTACATCATTAAGGGACCTGCCAATGTCCAAAAAAACAAAAATTGTTTACAACATTAAGGTTGTGCGCCTCATGTCTCTATAATATATGTTGTAGACTTGTAGTTTACTTATTATTGGTTTTTGGTAGAGGGGCTACTTTTAAGGCCAAATTTCATCAATACTTCACATCATTAAGCCACCTCGCGATTACAAATATATATTTGCATCATTAAGATTGTACATCTCACATCTCTATAATATTATTTTTAATTTACGTTGTATAAATTGCCAGATAATAGTACCAATACAAATATACAAATATACAAATATAAATTATGTATATATTACAATTTCTAAATATATTTTTATATTTTTTAATATTTTCTCTAGATTACTATCACTATATTAAAAAATACAAAATTTCAATAAAATTCATAATTACATTACTTATAATTTATTGTTCGTAAATAGAACAAATTGATCTTTCATTATGAGATATAATTTATATCCATGTGTTTTGTATTCGTCTAGAAATCAATTTCAAAAATATATTTTTTATTTCACTACCGCTATTTATCAAATCCCTACTATTTTATTGATAAAAAAGGAAAAAAGAAAACTTATCTAAAACTTTAATGCGATAAAAAATCGAAAACTTTAATTGGAGGGGGGTCGGGGGAAGGCGATGTAGGTATATTGTGGGCCCGACATTATCCCCCAAAACGCTCATCATATTTGCTTTTCATCCCCCTTCTCTTCCATCCAAAGGTTTCGATATCCATCCTAACTTGAACGAAAACGAAGATGATCAGCGCATGTTGGATCAGTCGGCAATTTGCCAGCAGCGGCAGGCATCGAACTTTTTTGGGATGAAAATTGAATATAGCCTGCATTTCTACTCAATCCAAGTTCCCAATTCTTCCAAAAGATAATGCAATACTCTTAGTGCTAAAAAAGAGTCCATTTTTAATTATGAATATTTTTTTATTAAATAAAATATAATTTAATTAATGCAATTATTAAGTATATAATTTTGGATATTTATTTATTTATTTTAATAATGACAATACATATTATTATTAATAAAAATACTTTAAAACTTTTATTTAAAAATTGATACTGTATTGGAATAAAAAAAATTAAAAATGGAAATTTTGTTTAGAAGGTATTTATCAAAATTTTTTAACTGAAATAATATTACTTGAGAAAAAAAAATTACCTATTTTGTTTTAAAACTAGAGTTCACTTTTAGAATTTTTCTTTGTTTTGAAAAAAAATCCATTTTTGAAGCCAATCTGTGTGTTATTCTTAAAAGAAAAACGAGAGATGTGAATACAAATACAAAGCATTCAAAATATATAAATAGAGGGAAATTTGCAAAAATAGCACATTTGGAAGTGCATAGTTGAAAAATAGCAGTAGGTATAATTTTTTTGCAACGATAGCAAGTCAACGTAATTTGACTAAGTGAAAAGATCTAAATGACCTTTCTTCTTTCCTTCATCGTTCTTCTTCATTCTCTACCCATTATTCTTTACTTTTTTATCGATTCAAACATCCTATTTCACACATTTTAATTTTCGTATTTACTATATCGAGCATAAATCTGTCAGAAATAATGATTTTTTGTTGATTATAATTCATTTAATTATGAATTTTAGAAAAAACAATAAGTTAAGATTTTATCGAGCACACGTCAAGCACATACCGAACATATAAAATTATCCATGTGTTCAAGTGTACTTGACAATTTCTCGACAAAAATTTCTAAAGACCTTGTACTGACCTCCGATTCAAAAATATCCAATTTTTTCTCCAACCCACGTCGACCCATTTTGTCCTCCTTAGTTTTACCTTACTTGGACTACTCACCCAAGTTCAAGTGCTCCAACCACGTCGACCCATTTTGTCCTTCTTCCTATTTTCACACATTCTTGGACTGCTATGGCAAGAATAGCAGCAGGCAAGAGCTTCAGAACAAATAAAGCATCATCTTTGTTGTTGTGGAAGTAATGGGACGAGAAGGAAGAGGAAGAGGAAGAGCTTTGTCCTTGTTGCGCATTTTCATAATTTTTTGAGCCAAAGACTGGAGCTTTTTCAAATTAATTTGCTAAGTCCCCAGATCAATCAGATTCAAGCTTGACTTGGAAGTTGGAACAGGCCATGCCGCACTCGCTCTCCTGAGTATCCTCAACTGGAAAAATAACGACTTTTTGTCGAAAGTCAAAAACAAAACAAATCCACCATCGACTCACATTTTCTTTGCGCACACTGAATTTTTGCATTTGATTCCTTACAGCTACTGAAAATTTGTCTCTCTGCACCTACCGTCAACCACAATTTGGACATTTTTGCCTCTTGCCCCAGTGCCCCTCTTGTTTTATTGATGGTCCAAAAAGCAAATGAAATGACGGGAGGACACTGGGAAATTCTTCATTTCTTTTTTCCTCACTTCCCCAATCACATGCTTGTACTCAGAATCCCACAATTTTTAGCTGGAGGAAACAAATGATATTCAGATTGTCATTTTTGACCATTATTGTATTGCTACCTCTTCTATTTTTGTCGAGAAATTGTCTGAGTACATGTCAAGCATATAGACAATTTTATGTGCTCGACGTGTGCTCAATGTGTGCTCGACGTGTACTCGACGTGTGCTTGATAAAATCTTAACTTATTATATTTATTTTTAAATTCATAATTAAATAAAATCTTAATTATAATCAGCAAAAAATCATCATTTTTGATAGATTTATGTCTGATATAGTAAATACGAAAATTAAAATGTGTGAAATGGGATGTTTAAATCCATAAAAAATGAAGAAGAATGGATAGGAAATAAAGAAAAACGGTGAAGTGAAACACTGAAGTAAAGAAAAAAAGGTTATTTAGGTCTTTTCACTTGGTCAAATTACGTTGACTTGCTATTGTTGAAAAAAATTATACCTACTACTATTCCTCAACTATGCACTTCCAAATGTGCTATTTTTGTAAATTTCCCATAAATAGAGAGGATTCATGGGGTGCTTGGTGTGAGGGTTATGGAATGGAGATATGGGTTTGATAGTGTTTGAGGGTGGTTGGTTGAAGGAAATGGAATTCTCTGGCCCACTTGACAAGACATTTCATTTACTAATATTAGTATATCCTCATATCCCCCAAAATTGGGGGTATGGAAGTTAGGAATATGGGTTTGCTACTTAATTAATTTAATAATTAATTAATACTACTTAATTAATTAATTAATTATTAAATTAATTAAGTAACAAACTCATATCTCTAATATTAATTATCATAATTAATATAAATTAATTTATTATTAACTTATTATTATTAAAAGTAATAATAAATTAATTAATCAAGATTAATTTAATTAATCATTCATTTACTTAATAATATTAATTAATTTAATCTCATTTTATTAATATTAATTATTATAATTAATGTATAATTAATTTATAAATAATTAATTGTTAATATTAATTAATTACTAATTATTACTAACTAATTAAGTAACTAATACTAATTAATTAATTCAATTAATATTAATTAATTACTTAAGATTAATTTAATTAATAATATTTTAATTAATAATTAATTAATTTAATATTATAATAAAAAATGAACTAATATTAATTATTATAATTAATATAAATTAATTTATTATCAACATATTATTATTAAGTAATAATAAATTAACTAATTAAGATTAATTTACTTAATTATTCATTTAATTAATATTATATTTAATAATTAATTAATCTCATTTACTAATATTAATTATTATAATTAATATTAATTAATTTATAAATAATTAATTGATAATATTAATTAATAATTAATTAATTACTTAAGATTAATTTAATCAATAATATTTTTATTAATAATTAATTAATTTAATATTATAATAACTAATTAATTAATACTAATTATTACAATTAATTTATAATCATTTCCATTCCCCAACACAAACCAACCACTATTATTAGTAATCATTCCTATTCCCCAACACAAACCAACCAACAGAATTATAATGAAAGACCCCACTATCATTCCCCACTACTATCATTTTCACTACCTTTCCCATTCCCCCACGTGAGGCAGGTGCACCCTCAGTGAACAAATGAGGATCCGGTTACAGGCTGGCAACCCACTTTAATGAAGGCTAATGGGTTTTTATATTGGGCTTAAAAATCTATAAAATACTGTGAGAAAGGGAAAAACAAAAATTGGTTTGGTTTGGGCTCAAACACGTACAAGTGTGAAAAGCTGGACATTTTGTACTGAGTTGTCTGGGGGTTGGATGGGGCTTCGAACAGTTTTGATTGGGTCAAATGATTGAAACATGGAAGTTCTGTTGTGAAAGACGATATCCTTACAAGGCCCATTTTAACTCGTGCCTTACTCGGCCCATAGACCAAGAGGCAATGAATTATGCAAGATTATTCTTTATATATAAAACAAATTGATAACTTTTTTTTTCCCCCAAATCTTAATGCTCAAGTGTTGAAACTATATTTAGAGAGATGGCTAAAAGGCAGTGTGAACTTCTGTGGCTTAAAAAGCTAATGTCGGAAATTAGATTCGCTCAAAGAGGCGAGATGAAGTTGTTTTGTGATAATAAAGCAGCAATTGATATCTCTCACAATCCAATTCAGCACAACCATACCAAACATGTTGAGGTGGACTGTCACTTCATCAAGCAAAACTTGGACACCAAAGTGATTCAGTTTCCATTTGTGCGATCTGAAAACCAATTGCCACAAAGTCTATATCAAGTAGAGTCTTCTACAGCTCACTTGACAAGTTGGGCATTTATGACATCTATGCACCAACTTGAGGGGGAGTATGAGAATGAGCTGTAAAATATACAAATTAGCTGTAATATATGTATATGATTTGTAATTAACTAAATTAGAGTTTATGCATTATTAGGAGTCTTTCTTTTCTTTGTAAATATAGACATTTAGGTCATTGTAACAAAAATATGGAAGAAAATAGACAGAATATTCAAGAAATATTTTTTCCTCCAAAAATTCTCTAATCTAACATGTAGATGTGCTATTTGCTGTTTCAGTTCCTCTGCACCTACAAATCTTCTCAAGCCTGGACTCGGAAGGGTCATAATGATGATTGTGGTTTCATATTTTTGGTTCAACTATGTATTCCTACTCTTGTTTCTACAAAATAATAGTTGCAAAAGGTTATCTATTTATTCCATTTTCCTGGATGTTGCAACTCAGTTTCATAGTCAGAACTACTTCATCTCTCTATTCTACCTGTCCAACATTATTTCGATGTAATTGAGAAAAATTTATTCCTCTGCAAAAGTACTCTGTGTCGTTTAGCAATCAGTTTAGTAGTGTTTGAAAACCATTCTAACCATACTCGAAGTGGTGTACATCTGTTTGAAAATTCAACAATGGACTTGTGTTCTATGGTCATCAAAGATTATCCTCTTTTTATTTTTTGTGGAGAAAAAAAAGCACTTCTAAGAAATAGGTTGAATTTTTGGTCTCCCATGTGGAGAAGAGTAGGGGTGTGCAATTTTTGAATTAACTCAAAAATCCGACCGAATTCGAAACTTTGAACTCGAAAAAAATCGAACTGAAATTGGATTTTCGGTTCGGTTTTCGAATTTTGGCTTGAAATTCGGTTCGATTCAGTTTGGTTTGAAAACCAAAAACCGAATTTGGGGTATAAAATATAATTTTCTATTTTTACAAGTCCTTACTTGCAATTTTTTTGGCATTTGCCTGTTGGGTTTCTCTCATTTGCCTTTTTATCTTTTTCGCCGCCTCCCTACATTCTCTCATTCTTTCTGTTGCCTTTTCTTTCTCCCCGAAGTCGTCTTCTTCGTCTCTGTTGCCGCCTCCCTCTATTTTCTTTCTCGCTCATCTTGTGATTTTCGTCGTCTTTGTCTCCCCTTACTCTTCCAGTGCTTTCCACCAATTAGTTAGTTATATCCGCACGCTCAATTTCCATCGACACATGTGGAAGAGTTGATTCGTTAGCTCAATTTGTTCCCAAAAGAGGTCATCAACCTCCGAGATCACAATCTTCCGTCTTTGTCTTCTGTTGATAAAAGACTCGTCAAAAAGCTATTGAAGTTCCCCAATTTAGTCACTGATTTCAATGCCTCTGTCAAGGAGCTTGGACACCATGCCGGTAATTTTGTCCTTATTTATTTACTTATTTTTAGTGATTTGAAAGTTTGAGATTTTTGTTATTTGTTCAAACATAAAATTTTTGGAATTCCTTAGTCGAATATATATATATATATATATATTCCAAAAAATTGTGTTTATACTTTATTTTGAGCTTCTTGTTTTATGGTTTATTTTAATTTTTATATATTTCAATGTAAGTTTAGAGAATTTTTTGAGAAAATAGTTTGGTTTTTGGTGCTGAATTCTGTTTTGATGTCTAGTGATTTTGGTGCTGAATTCTGTTTTTACGAATTTGGTATTTGATTTTTTGGTTTCTGGGTTTGGAAATTACTCGTTTGATTTTTAGTTTCTGGGTTTAGAAATTACTCGACCGAATTCGGTTAATCATTTTGAAACCAAATTCAAACTAAAACCGGAATTCTGAATTTGGTCGGTTTCAAATCGAATTTGATCGAATTCGGTTAGGTTTTCGGTTTGGCATTTGAAAATTCTAAATCGAACAAACCGAACCGAATTACCCGACAAACCCGAAAACCAAACAGTTACACACCTCTAGGAAGAGTCAATCTTTCACAAATCTCTGTCGAATTTTACTAAAAGATTAAAGATAAAATATATATGAAACCTTAATCAATTGAGTCAATTAAGGGAATATTTTTTTTCTAAATTTAAAAAATATTGATGATGTGGAGAGGTTTCCCAATCTACTAAAGTCGATTTTTGGGAAATCAACCTTTTTTTCCCTTCTTCTTTTTCCTTCCTCCTCAATCTCTCTATTTCCGAACCACAACATGTTTCAACATTCTCATCATCTTCAATTTTCCAGCTGATCCCATTTGTCTTTTCTATCGTTACCCACATTTTCATACCTCGACAACCTCAAGACTCAACAATCCATATTGCAATCACTATGTGACATTGTTATATTATTGGCATTAACGTAATAGTAGAATCTTAAGAGATGGCGACAATGGGGAGCTTGATTGGACTTGTTAACAGAATCAAAAGAGCCTGCACTGTATTGGGCGATCATGGTGGTGAAGGGATGTCCATTTGGGAAGCTCTTCCTTCTGTTGTTGTTGTTGGTGGCCAGGTCAAAATTAATGTTCTAATTATTATTATATGAAAGTTCGTCTCTTTTTTTCTCAATTTTTTTTTTTATGTTGGCTTCTTGAACTCTTTGATTATGTTGATGGGTTTTCTTTCCTTTTTGGGTATTTTGGAAATGATCAGAGTTCTGGGAAATTTTCGGTGCTCGAAAGCGTTGTTGGGAGAGATTTTTTGCATCTCTGTAGGGTAGGAGGAGAGGGGCAGCAGTGCTGGCTGGGGGAGGAGGGAGGGGCGGGAGGAGCTGGGATGGGTGGTGGGAGAGAGAGGTAATGGGGGGCGACGGCCAAGGGAAAAGGAAAGGGAAAGGGTGGGGTTGGGATTGGGAGAAATTGAGAGTGGGAGAAGAAGGGCCTGGGCGCGGCATAAACAAATGGGAAGGGGAAAAACAAGGGCAAGGGCAGAGAAGTAGGATTTTTTTTTAAGTATTTAAAAAAAAAGTCTGAAGTTGACATTGCGGATGCCGATTTCTGTAAAAATAGAACACTTTTTTTGATAACAATATTTATTTAATTTACATTAAATTAATTAATAACTTGAGAAAAAACTCTTAATCAATTAGCATCCGACCACAAATCTTGTAAATGCATCGATTTACATAGTTGTCGCTATATGAATTAAAAGAGTTCTTTTAACATTAGTTAGTTAATTTTACATATTGATTCTTCAATTTTGCCATTTGTCCACTAGGTGGGCTAGTTTTAAAAAAAAAAATTGATAGGGATTATTTTAAAATATTTAAATAAAATTGATAATAATCTACTAACAAAGATTTTATATACACAGTACTTTTTTTCTTTTTTCTTTTTATTATTATTATACATGGTACTATTAGATAGTGTCCATAAAATTTAGAATAAATAGAAATATCTTAGAGTTTGAGATCTAATCTATATCTATGAATATTTTTATATTCTTAACAATTTAACATAGAAACTTTATTATTTTTGCAAATGAAATGGTGCTTCAAGCTTTTGTTATTTTTATTTATGCTTTATTTATTTATTTTTATCATTAACTCAACTCAATTCAACTCATGTAACAAATTACGTCAAATAAAAATAAATAAATATATATATATATACATGTACTCGACAAAACTTTAATTTAACGTATTTCTCTCAAGTTTTGTAGGAAATATTCGTGTTTACTGCAGAATGAGGCTTCATTTTAGAGTTAAAATAAAAAGTGTCATAAATTTTGTTGGAGAAGATGAGTATTTGGTTGTTGTAAACACATTAAAACTACAAAAATATGAAAGAAGAGTTTTTGAATTCAATCGTGTATTTGGTCTAATTACTACTCAAGGTATTATCATCCGTCCTCCTAGCATCTAAAGTTGACTACTCCATTTCCAGATGATGTATTTGAAAAATAACTATAGATTGTGTAAAATGGGATATTTGAATCGATGAAGAATAAAAAAGAGTGGGTAGGGAAATTCAAACAGCGATGGTGAAGTGAAATGATGAAATAAAGAATAAGGTCAATTAGGTCTTTTCACTTGGTCAAACTACTTTTACCTACTATTTTGGTGAAAAGATTATACTATCTACTATATTTCAACTATTGGTTTGAAAAGGTGCTATTTTTGCAAATTTCACCGGTCTTTCTATCTCTATTCTTTAAATACTTCAAATAATTTGGAAAGAAATATATATATATTCCTTCTATTTCCCAAAAAAAAATAAAATAATTGGATATACTCCCTAAACTTTTTGTCCCCAAAAAAATAGTCTATTTTCGGATGAAATTTTTATATTATATTTAATAATAATAATATTGTATAACTTAAATTAAAAAGTAAAGATAAAAATGTAAAATTATATATTTAATTATACATTAAATATGTTGTATCTTGTAATTTAAAAAAAAATTGTATCAAATCAAAAGTGGATTCTTTTTTGGGACAATTTTTTTTCTAATTAGACTTGTTTTGGAACGAAATAAGTAAAATATAACACACTTAATATAATATTTATTTTTATTTTTATTCTTAAATTATTATGCATTATCATTATTATTAACAGTAAGATAAGATATCTTATAAGTAAACTCTTTCTTTTTGAACAAATAAAAGTTTTAAAATTCCTTTTTTTTTTAGGAAACAGAAAAACTACTGTATAACCTTGATCCATTTGCATTGGATGAGAAATCTTACAAATGTTACCATGATAATTAATTAGTCATGTAATTAATTAACTAAGCTGAAGTAAAATCTATAAATTTTATAAGATGGGAGGAACTTAGAGAGGAACAAATATATTTTAAATGGTGGTGGGAGAGTATCTACACTAAATCTAGAGGGGAAGATTGGCAAGAGAGAGTGCAATTGACGATATATATTTTGTAGATGTTATGGAAGACAAGAAATTTATGAACTTTTGAAAATGAATGGAAGGTGGAGCTTGCATTGGCTGAATGGATAGGATATTAAGAAGTTAAGAAGGAAGAAGTGGAAGATAGTCAAATGGAGGAGAATTTAGGTACATGAATTGAGTGTTAATTTTGTGTTTGGCATGATTTGTGTATTAATTTTGTGTTTGGTAGATTGGGGACCAACCTTAGTCAATATTGATTTAGCTAAGGATAAAAAACAAGTTAGCTGGCTTAATTGTATGCTGTAAATTGTGTGATTGTTAATAGATATAATTACCCTTTTTTGGGAAAAAAAGGAGCAAAATCTAGAAAAGGACCTTTTGGACATTCTATAATTGTGGGTATTGAACATTAGTTTTGCATATGGTCATCAAGATACTAACGCAGCTGGTATCAGAGCCATGTTGGAGCCGTAAGGCTTGTTCTTTCGTACCATGGAAGGAGAGGTCTTCTGTTATAGCCAGAATTGCTTTATTGGATTTCAGACACTTGGAGTACAAAAATGCTGTTATTGGGACTATTCTGACTATTCTCAATTCTGGGAGTGTGGCTTTGACTTTTTTCCCAAACTACTCTGTTTCACTGAAAGATCCAAACCTATCAACAGCTCTAAAAGTTCAGGTAAAACTCCATGGTGCAGATCTAGTTCCCTCGGCAGTCATGGCCACTTTACACCATCAGCTGATATACAGAAAACGCCGCCATGGCTCTTTAGATGATGGATTCCTTTTGGCCTTTAGCCATTGATTATGAATGTATATATATATATATATTATCTTTAGATGTTGCATCTGGAAACTTCAGAAGACCCACAAGGACAAAATGTCATCAGGTGGACCATACCTTGTAATATCCCTCGCAGTCCATTGTTCAACCACCAACCACGTCACAAACAATCATTTCTGACCATTTACTCCGTAAGACAATTACTTGAGGAAACGAAGAAAATGGAAATTCTCTATATCTCAGTTGCCATTTTGTCCAGTGTTTTTCTGGTGATCTGGGAATGGAGAATCTTGAACTGGGCTTGGTTTAAGCCGAAGAAGCTGGAGAAATGTCTCAGGAAACAAGGTTTGCCCAGAACTTCTTACAAGCTTTTGTTTGGGGACGTCAAGGAGACTGTCAAGATGGATGAAGAAGCAAGGTCCAAACCCATTAATCTTATTAGCGATATAATCCCCAGAGTCATGCCTTTCATCAATAAAACCATCAAACACTATGGTAAGTTGTTATTATCCTGAGTTTAACTAGTTCATAAAGTTCAGTTTCAATGGGATAATTAATTGTCTTGAGTTTAACTAATGTTAATGACTTGTCTCGTGGTCCTGGCCACGGTTCGGTTTGGAACCGAAATCGAACCGGTCAAAACCAAAACAGAAATAGAAATCGGCTATCAGTGGCCGGTTTTGGTTCATAATTTTTGGAACCGGAATCGAACCGGAACTGGCGATTTGGAACCGGCCAAGCCAACATTACATATGTAAAATTTTGTCCATGGTGAGATTCAAACTTGTGCCCTCTTTCAACTTCCATCAAAGTTTTAATCATTTGGACTAAGTTTCTATTTAGTAAAATTGCTCCAAAATATAAGTTAAGAGAGCTATAAGGTAAGAGAACTACATGGGCTTTGATTCTTCTACCCCAGAGGATATGTAGGTGCTTAATTCGTTAAGTTCAAGCCCCTTTTTTCCTTCTTTTTTTTTTCCAAAATATAGTAATTTTATATTTTTGATGATTTCTGTTTGGAATCGTATAAAATCGTTTTGAACCGTATTAAAACCGGAACCGGCACCGGAACCGTCGGTTTTGGAACTGTCCCGAAACCGTCTCTTAAAGGTTTGGTTTCGATTCTTTATTTTTATTGAACCGAAACTGTCAATTTTAAACCGAAATCGTTGGTTCCTGAGCCATGGCTAGGACTATTGTCTCGAGTTTAACTAAGGGGGTGTTTGGTTTGATGAGTTTTGATGGGTTTTGATTGGTTTTGGTAATTTGTTGATGTTTGGTACATGTCTTTGGATTTGTGTAATACTTTGGGGCTGGGTTTACGTTAAACCCAAATTTCACTCCTTTGACAAAACCTTGCATGAGGTTTTAAAAAGCGCTCAAAACGACGCTGCTTTGGAGCAAAACAAAAAAAAAAAAATTTTCATACTGACAAAGCGCGTTATAAAGGGTTGCAAACCCCAAAGGTTTGCAACCCCCATTTTAACCTTTTTTTTTTTAAAAAAAAACAAATTTCACTAAATTATAGAAAATATTTTTCTCTACAAAATGACATGCACTTTGACTATTTTTTGAACAAGATATAATTTATTAAATATCATATAATGTAAAATAGTAATATTTTTATTATAATTTTAATATAAAATTTTAATATAAAATTTATTTATAAATTTATTATTATTAATATTAAATTTTAATTTTAATATAAAATCTATTCCATTCCATTACAAAATAATACCAAACAACATAATTATTATCATTCCATTCTATTCCAAACCTTTCCATTTCACAAATCCATTCCATTCCTAAACCCACCATTTATACCAAGCGGCCCCTAATTTATGAAGTTCAGCTAATGTTAATTTATGATGGTGGGGAGTATTGCGTTGCAGGTGGAAGTTGCTACATATGGATTGGACCACACCCTCATTGGTTCTCATGGAACCTGAACTTATAAAGGAGGTGTTGAACAAAAGCTTCAATTATTTGAAGCTTCCTGGTAATCCTCTAACGAAACTCCTAGCCAAAGTACTTGCTAGTTATGAAAAGGAGAAATGGTCCAAACATAGGAAGTTTTAATTTTTTATGTCTTTTTTTTAAAATTTTATTTTTTTAGTTTAAAATTTTTTATTATATAATTAAATAATTTTATTAAATTTTTGTTTTTAATTTAATAAATTTTTTAAAATATATCAAATTTTTTAAATTTTTTTTTGTCTTTTTATGTCTTCTAATTAAATTGACTAGTAATAAAAGGGACGGTTAATATTTTTTTAAATTATAAAATTTAATTTAATATATTATAAAATTACGGATAATATTATCTCTAAAATAAAATTTTGGACTCAGTCAGATCTATCAAAACCGGTTTTTTAATAGAATCAGGACCGGACCTATGTCCGGTTCCTGTCCGGTCCGGGTTTTACAGCATGGCTTACAAGGAGAAGGAAGAAGAAAAATGAGTAACTATCAACCGCCGGTGGAACGTATCTTCAGTCTTCTGCAGACATGATTCATCAATAACCTCATCATAAACCTGCTGGTTATACATACCCTGGGATCACTTTGTTTTTGTTTGGATTCCAGTAAAATATCCTATATCAGCTTGTAAATTGGTTTGAAATCTTCACTTGAATTTTCAGAATCTTCTTTTTTTTCACTTCACTTTCTTTCCCATTCAAATCCAGCAAAGTCTCCAAAAGATCAAGATGGGCTCCGTTACTACTTGTATTGATACTGCCTTGGCTAATCTGAAGTTGCTGCATCGGGGCTTGGGGTCATATTCCGGATGGACAACTTTATTTGAGTATGGAATTTCGACCCTAATGCACAGGTTAAGGAATCTCCAAACATTTATTCTCTGTGTGAGAAGGTTGGGCAATGATATGCATCTGAGGACTGATGGCAACTACAGTAACAAGGAAGGGAGTCTGGGATCTCTACTGGTAAGGATTGAAGAAGCAGTTTGCAGAAATGCACGGGAAATTCACCCTTTATTTCATAGCTCTGAAGATGGATTATTTATGGGTGAACATACGATTATGCAATTTACAGACGACATCAACTCCTTCAAGAAAGAAATAGAAGAATGGTACATCAATTTGACCGATTTCTTGCAGCAATCAGTTTCTCCAACAACAGATCAAGTTATGGAAATCACCAATTCCGTTCTGGAGAATCTAGTGGATCTTCTCAGTTACTTTGGGCGACTGGAACGAGCTTCAGTAATGGAATCCTTGGCGGAGATGATGAGATTCATGAAAAATTTTGTCCGCCTTGCCACGCTGCGAAGGGTTGAGAGCCAACAATTACTTGATTTGTTGAATCCCATTGAAGCTTTTGCAGTCAATGCAGCACAACTCTCTTTTAAGTATCAATATGAAGGGTATGCCAATGAGATAATCCAGTCTGAAACTTCAGTACTAGTGCAGAAGATCAAACCTATTGATCCTCAAATCTATGAGACTTACACTCGAGCCCTGACTAGCTCAAAATTGTCGAGGCAATTACATCCTCCCATTTCAGACATGGATGATGATCCTATAATAATAATAAAGGATTTCATTGATTCTCTTGTATGTAATCTATGGGAGATGCTACCACTGGACACTAATCCCGTGGTTCCTTTGAAGGATCAACCGCAAGTACTGTACAGGGGATTAAGATTATTGAGAACTATTCTTGTTAAGGAGCCGAACAAGTTTGATGAGAACATGAAGGATTCCATTGGAGTTCTGATATGTGATGCTGGACTCATAATCTTCTCATTTTATCAGAAAGGTATGAAAATAGATATTGAGCTCCAAGATTTGTTGGAAAGAATTGAGCAATTTCAGAAACAAGTTGATGAGAAAGAGCCAGCAACCTCCGCCTTCAATTTTTGCAAGACCAATGAGCTGGGTTTTATCGATTATCTTTTGGAAAACCTGAAGGACGTGACGAGTAGAAAGGCTGGTTCAAATGCCCAAAGTTTAGCTCAAACAATCCAAGAACAACTTGTCTTCTTAAGATCTATTTTGGTGGAAATTGTGGATCTGCACAGTGAACAAGAGGAACTCCGCGCACTTTGGAATCGTGCTGTGGAGGTTGCATACAGGGTAGAGTTTCTCATTGACCACTTAGTGGTTGGAGATATTTCAAATTCTTTTTCAGTGTTATTTGATTCGATCATAGAAGACATCAATAATATTAAGACTCATGCCTCAAAGATTAGCTCGGGCAAGATACAAGATCTTAAAATGAACAAAGTTGCCAAGAAATCTAGTCATGTACCCACACAAAGCAGTGCACCAAAAATCGACGAAGTCGTAGGTTTCGATGATGAGTCAACATCAATTACTGATCGGCTTACAAGAGGATCAAAGCAGTTGCGGATCATTGCCATTGTGGGTATGCCAGGACAAGGTAAAACAACCTTAGCCACAAAAGTTTACCGCTGTAATACACTTATGTACCATTTTCATGTTCGTGCATTGTGTTCCATTTCTCAAGTATTCAACAGAAGGGAAGTGCTACTTGAGCTTCTTAATCATATCTTTATAGAGCTTCCGGAGAGATGTTTTGCAATGACTGAACAAGATTTAGCTGAAGAGCTCCGACGTCAGTTGCTGGGAAATAGATATCTCATCTTTTTGGATGACGTATGGGACATTCAAGTATGGAATAGCTTGGCAGAGTCATTACCTGACAATTCTAATGGAAGTAGAATTATCTTGACAAGTCGACTTCGTGATGTTGCTCCTCGTGCCATGCTTGAACTTCATTTTCTTCGTCAACTCACCATTAATGAGAGCTGGGAGTTACTGCAAAGGAAGTTATCCCTTGCGAAAGCTGGTCCTCCAGAATTATATGAACTTGGGATGCAAATTGCAGAAAATTGTAAGGGATTACCTCTAACAATTGTCATTGTAGCTGGACTTCTAGCTAATATGGAGCAAGAGAATTGGAATGAAATTCTAGAAAGTTTAAGTTCGGGCATCCTTTCTACTACAGCGCAATGCATGAACACATTGGAGCTGAGCTACAAGCATCTACCAGATTATTTGAAGCCATGCTTTCTTTATTTTGGGATGTTTGCTGAAGACCGAGTTGTTTCAACCAAGAGGTTGATCTGGTTATGGATTGCTGAAGGATTTATTCAAAAGACTAAGTTAAGGAACATAGAAGATGTTGCTACAGATTACCTGATGGATTTAATTGGCAGAAGCTTAGTTCTGGTTTCCGACCGAAGATCCATGGGCGGTGTCAAAGCTTGCCGAATTCATGATTTGCTACATGAGTTTTGCATCACAAAAGCCAAAGAAGAGAATTTTTTCAAGCAGTTACGTGGGTATGATGAGCTTTTAGCATTTAATGCGCCACGTAACGTACGGAGGTTAAGCATTCAGTCTGAGCCAACGCATTTCAGGGAGGCGAGGCTATTTTGTCCTCGTGTACGTTCTTTACTCTTCTTCACTGAAGCAGAATGGTTCAAACAAAAGGCTTTTGATATCTCATTCGTTATTCACATCTCCAAGCTTCTCAGGGTGTTAGATCTTGGTCAAATTTTTTTTGTTTCTGTACCCAATGAAATTGGACTTCTTGTTCAGTTGAGATATTTGGCTGTTCAAGGTGAGATAAAAGTGATTCCTTCATCCATCGGAAACCTTTCATACTTGGAAACTTTTATTGTGGATTCACCATATGGAATTGATTTATTTCTTGATACACTCTGGAATCTAAGGAAATTGAGACATCTTCACGTTGGCATGCGTTTTGGAGTTTCTAATGGTTTTTCTAAGGGTTTTAGTTTTGCCATTGAAAATCTTGAGGATGCCTCTGATTTGTACGATTTGGAGAGCTGTTCAGGTGTAATTATTTTTTCTTGGGGCAGTATGCAGAAGCAAATGAAAAAGTTTCCAAACATCCGTAAACTGAAATGTAAACTTTTTGAGAATTGGGATGATACTGAGAATTGTAACAGGATTGTTGTACCTGACTTTCTGAGTCGGCTAGAAACACTTGGGTTGTCTCGATTTGCTGGACCCGGAAAACCTGTTGACTTTGAATTTGGTTTGCCAGCACATCTTAAAAAGCTGACTCTATCTGGATTTGGGATGCCTTGGAGTAAAATTGCGAGTATTGGGAAACTGCCTAATCTTGAGGTTCTCAAGTTACTCGATCGATCTTTCTCAGGGGAAACATGGGATATGGGAGAAGGAGAATTCTCGAGACTTAGATTCTTGAAATTGTCTTCCTTGGGAATTGTCAAGTGGACAGCTTCCGACGATCAATTTCCCCATCTGCAGAAGTTAGTCGTGCACGGATGTGGATCTTTGAAAGAGATTCCATCTTGTTTAGAAAACACTGTAACTCTTGAAATGATTGAAGTCTCTGGCTGTAGTCACTCTCTAACAAGTTCAGTCAAACAAATTCAGGAAGAACAGATGAACATGGGAAATTCAGATTTGAAGATCCTCGTTCCGCGACAATTTGGAGATTATGACTGAGTTGGAAGAAGTGACGGTGATAATTGGGGTTCTACTCTTCCTGTGTTTGAAAACAGGAAAAAGATTAAACATAGTGGAGAAACCATTCTAACTATTACTCGAAGTGGTGTACAGGTCTGAAAATTCAACAATGGACTTGCCGTGTCTTTCATTTCTATATCCATCGAATTTTACTAGAAGATTAAAGATAAAATATATATCAAACCTTAATCAATTAGCATCTTTTAAATGCGAAGAAAAAGACTTCTTTTAACATTACTTAGTTAATTTTACATATTGATTCTTCAATTTTGCCATTTTTCCACTACGTGGGCTGCTTTAAAAAAATTTGACAGGGCCTATTTCAAAATAATTAAATAAAATAGATAATAATTTACTAACAAAGATTTTATATACACATTACTTTTTTTCTATTTTTTTATTATTATACATTGTACTATTAAATAGTCTTCACAATAAATAGAAATATTTTAAAGTTTGAGATATGTATCTATGAATATGATTATATTCTTAACAATTTAGGATAGGACCTTTATTATTTGTGCAAATGAAATGGTGTTTCACGCTTTTGTTATTTCTATTTGTGCTTTATTTATTTTTATCCTCATCTCAACTACTGTAACAAGTTACGCCAAATAAGAAATATATATGTTTAACAAATTGTTCATAGAAATGCAATTATATAAACCATTCATCAATACGTCCATAATAAACCCTTATACGTGGTATATTCAATTTAAACCCTTAATTCATACAAGCTAAATATTTTCATCAGTGTAACAAATTAATCACAAAACAACACTAATATGAAATTCTTTATCATAATCTTGCTCTTCCAATTTTGTAAACTAACTTAAAAATTTTAAGATACACTAGAAGATTCACCTCTTTGGTCCATTGATTAAATCTCCATGCGAGTTTGAATTACAAATATGGTTCTTGAGTCACAAATTTATTTTGAGCTATAGGGATTGTGCCTATTCATGACCTAAAATTAAATGTTCGTTCATGAAAAATGGTATTGCTTGGCTTTTGAAAATTCTACTCACCTACAAATTGGAAACATCACATCCCCGATTGAATAAGCATATGAATCTTCGACCAAACTTGGAAAATGAAGCAATCAACCAATCCTTAACTTTCATGCAGTGTTGTCAGAATCAAATCAAACCGCAGTTTGAATAAGTGAAATCAAAGGGTCAGTGATCAATCGATCAAATCGATAGTAGAAAATTAGATAATATCATTATAATTTAATAATTATAAAAATATTAATTCTAATATTAATTGGAATAGGATTTATTTATTAAGCCAGTCCTACTTGGGTTAGGATTTAATTATTTATTTAGTGAGAGGGCTGAATTTGTCAATTAAAGGCAAACAATCCAAACCCTAGTGGGCTTTGAATCAACTTGGCCACACTTGTACCTTATTTAAAGGCCATTCAGCCGCCACTTTGAAGATGACTTAAGAAAATTACAAGTTTGAGAGCTTTACGTGCTTTTCTTCCAATTCTAAGAAAGAACTTGTTTAGGCCTATTCGGGAGAGTCGATTAGATTCAATTCAAAAGCTGAATCCTTGAATTTCTTTCTCTCAAGGTTTTGTGCGTACTTCTTGGTTCCGTTGGGTAGCTTCAAATCGTTGGAGTTTTGGGGTATTGCTCACGGGATTATAAAGGGCCATAGGTAGGGTTGAATTCACAGGTTGGAGTTGGATGTTGCCTCAAAGAAAGCAGTTCAACAAGAAGGACGGTTTGGGAACTTACAACTCTGGTAAGATTCGGGTTTTACTCCTGTTGGGGTAAGGTTCGTATCCGTATATGTTTCCATTTAGTTGGTACTATTGGTTTTTGGTAGATGGGATACTTTGAGGCCAAATTTTATGAATAGTTCACACCATTGAGTAACTTCTCAATTGCAAACACACACACATATATATGAATAGTTTACATCATTAAGTGACCTGCCAATGTCCAAAAAAACAAAAATTGTTTACAACATTGAGGTTGTACGCCTCATGTCTCGATAATATATGTTGTAGACTTGCAGTTTACTTATTATTGGCTTTTGGTAGAAGGGCTACTTTTAAGGCCAAATTTCATGAATACTTCACATCATTAATAAAATTCATAATTACATAACTTATAACTTTATTGTTCGTAGAGCAAATTGATCTTTCATTATGAGATATAATTTATATCCATGTGTTTCATATTTGAACGATAAAATTATAAAAATATATATTTAATTATATACTAAATGTGTTATATATTGTAATTTTAAAAAAATTATATAAAATCAAAAATAAATATTTTTTTAAAACAAACAAGTGAATGTAAATTTTGAAATTTAATTTCAAATCAATGCTAAACATATATTAAAAAAACATTAAACATTTCTTGAATACATCTATTTCTATATTTAAAGCTTTAAAAAATCACTTTTAATACTTTTTTTATTTAAAAAAAGTCACTAATAATGATCGTGTATAATTTAAAATTTAAAAATAAAAATAAAAAATTGTAAATCTAATAATGCATTGAGATACGATAAAAAAATTATACCAAATTTAAAATGAAATTTTTTTTAAAAAAAAAAGAAGAAGTAATTGACAACTAATTTGCACCCTAAAAAAAGAAGAAGTAATTGACAACTAATTTGCACCCAAGGAATTAGTTTTTTTTTTCTCTGAAACGATAGTAGATTAATAGAGTGGCACAAAGGCCAATGTACAGAGCCACAAGGGCTTAGAGTTTCGTGGCGTCATGGCAAAACAATAGCTATAACCCACGAAAACAAAGGCGCAAAGGGGCAAAAGCCCACGAGGGCAAAAAAACAAAATAAAATAAAGTAAACCCGCACATGACGGGAAGCTAAACCCGCACTAGACGGGAAGGGAGACAACCTAGACGACCTAAGTTCAACCGCATTGAACCCCGCCCAAGACGGGAATGGTTGAGGACTTGGACAACCTAGGAACTACCCGAATACAAAACAAAGATACACAAACCCGGTTATATCGGGTTATTAATACTATACAAAAATGATACTATACGTCTCAAATGGCCCAATACAAATGGCTTTTGGTAATAGAAACTAGAACTAAATATCTATCTATCACCTCATGCCGTTGTGTGGAATCCAACCTGCATACGTTGAATAGTGTAAATCCAATTACTACGCAGCGTTGAATAGCGACGATTACGCTACTACCGTTGCATACGTTGAATAGCGCGTCACCCAACTACTACATGGCGTTGAATAATCGACGATTCGCTACTACGTATGGAGAGTGCGATCTTAATTAGTTTGGAATGGTTATTTTTGTGTTTTTCTCCCACCCTCATCTCCATTAACGTTGCCATTTCTCTCATCCTCATGTCCATAGTTTTACTTCATATCGAAAGCTTGGAGGTATACAAATTCCGAGTTAGGCTACAAGTCCATTGTCCCTTAGTACATTATCATAGAAATGGGCATACTTGGGAACATTTGAGACGACATTATTATCATTTCCAAAGTGCAAAGCAAGTCCAATTTTATGAGAAGTTGTAACAAGGATAAAAAGCAAGACCAGACTTTCATCATTTCTTTATCTTTGTCTGGTTGACTTCCATTAGTTGGTACAAATTTTCCACAATTGTGCACTTGCTTGAAATTATTAATGTCTTTTTCATAACTTTAATTATATGGCTTTCATTATTGTTGCATGAAAGAAGATCTCATAATTTCCTTCCCATATAATACTACTACTTTATTGGGGAAAAAAAGTATTGCTCAATCCGAATCAATTTTCATTTGAAATGAAACTTTTTTAGTCCTTATCTTTAATAGTTCAAAAGTTCAAAATATGTTATCGAATGATTTAAAAAACAATTGACATCACTCATAAGTAGCCTTTTTATATCATTGTCATTTTCAATTAGAACAACATAAATTTGCAAAATACATTATGATTTATTTTCAAGAGTAATTGCTTTCACCCATATATATATGTTTATTGAGAGAAGACATCACATTTCACTATTAATATGTCAAAAACTTCCACGTTTGAACAAATTCATAACTCTAATTATTGGTGGCAAACATTTCAATTTGATCCCATCACTTGAAAATAAGCACATGATTTCCTTTTAAGACAATAAACATAATATGATGGGCTATTGAGCAATAAGTATTGATTGGGTGATAGTTTCCATGAATAAATAAAGAAAAAGTAATGATAGATATAGTGACAAATTATAGTGACGTTGTATAATAACTGATGTGGCAATCATGAAAATACAAAATTATCCATTCATCCTCATTACAAAACACAAATAATGAGGGATAATTTTGTCTTTTCATGGTTGCCACGTCAGTCACTATACAAAGTCACTATAATTTGTCACTATCTCAATCATTACTCATAAAGAAAATAATCGATCAATAAATTAAAAAAAAAATTATGAAAATTTTATCCCATTTCAAGTTTATTTCATCTAAAAATGCATTATAAATGAGATAAAATCTACCATTCTAGTATTCTCTCAATTCTTACTCATTCCTCACCCTCTCAAACCTTAACCAATTTATTCCGGCTAATTAGAAACATCAAAGTTTCTTTCTATATAAAAGTTCAAACACAAAAATTTGCAAACAGGGATCTAAGACAAGGAATTTAAGGATGTTAGGTTGGATTACACATCCCATCTCCATCTTTTTTTTTTTTTTTGATTGAAACGATGGTATATTAATACGTGGCACAATGGCCAATGTACAGAGCCACAAGGGCTAAGAGAACTTCGTAGTGTTGCAACTGAAGACAGTGCTATAATTCATGAAGACAAAGGCCCTCAAATGGGCAAAAAAAACCCGCGAGGGGCAAAGGCACCATTGGCGGAAAGCATAAAGTAGCAAGGGTTGAAAACCTAGACAACTTAGGATCAACTAAAACTACAAAAGCTCAGTTATATCAGGTCACTAGTACTATACAAAAATGATACTACGCAATTCAATTGGCCCACGACAAATGGCCTTTGGTAAAAGAAATTAGAACTAAATCTCTAACTATCACCTCATACCGATGTGTGAAAGCTAAACTGCAGACGTTGAATAGCGTCGCCGCCCAACTACCGCATGGCGTTGAATAGGTGAGCAGTTACTGCTACTACCTATTTGGAGAGACGGCAATACCTAAAAAAAAAAAAATTCAAATATTTGACAGTTGCATTGTAGTTGGACGTTGCTTTGTAGCTCAGAGCTCTGATTACAGCAATCACCCCTTTTTCGCACCTTAATCACCCCTAGTAACAGTGAAAATGAGAGAAAATTGGGCAGCCGCCCTCGTTCCCCATCTCCATCTTATTGCAAAAGTAAATCCCACCAAACTCTATTAATTAATCTACTCGACATCAATTGTTGAAGATTGATCAGCCATACCAAACATATCTGTTAAAGATTGATTAGCACTACCATATATATTTGTATTTGTGTATATCTCATATTTGTGTATATCTTTCATAATCTGTAATTATCTACTTACCATGTTTAGCATAGGATTTCTAGCCTATAAATATACACTAAACACTGTACAACGATAGATGAGAAATATACAACAATTATTCAAAGCTCTCTGGTTTTAATTTAATTTTCTTACATCAATCATCTTACAAATCCGCCACAATCTATGCGGGATGTTGAATTCTGAACTTTCAGGAAATCGCAGGAGAGGCCATGCATGCAAGACAACAATACCATGAAATCCCATGTGACGTGAGTGGTACTGTAGAGCACACATACATATGGAGTAACGGGGAACTTTGGTTTGGTGGAAGATAGTGGTTGCCGGCTGCGTAAGTTTACATCCAAAGGTTACGGAAGCTGCAGACTTTGTTTACATCCAAAGGTTTCGATATCCATCCTAACTTGAACGAAAACGAAGATGATCAGCGCATGTTGGATCAGTCGGCAATTTGCCAGCAGCGGCAGGCATCTCTGTCCCTGCTGTGTCCATCCACGGCAGGCATCGAACTTTTTTGGGATGAAAATTGAATATAGCCTGCATTTCTACTCAATCCAAGTGCCCAATTCTTCCAAAAGATAATGCAATACTCTTAGTGCTACAAAAGAGTCCATTTTTAATTATGTGCAATTTTTTATTAAATAAAATATAATATAATTAATGCAATTATTAAGTATATTATTTTGGATTTTTATTTTTTTAATAATGACTATACATATTATTATTAATAAGAATACTTTAAAACTTTTATTTAAAAATTGATACTGTTTTGGAAAAAAAAAATTTAAATGGAAATTTTGTTTAGCAGGTATTTATCAAATTTTTTTACTGAAATAATATTACTTGGGAAAAAAAATTATCTATTTTTCTTTTAGAACTAGAGTTCACTTTTAGAATTTTTCTTTGTTCTGAAATCCATTTTTGAAGCCAATCTGTGTGTTATTGTTAAAAGAAAAACGAGAGATGTGAATACAAATACAAAGCATTCACAAAATAAATAAATAGAGAGGATTCAGTGAACAAATGAGGATCCGGTTGCAGGCTGGCAGCCCACTTTAATGAAGGCTAATGGGTTTTTATATTGGGCTTAAAAAATACTGTGAGAAAGGGAAAAACAAAAATTGGTTTGGGCTCCAAGCCTCCAACACGTACAAGTGCCAAAAGCTGGACATTTAGTACTGAGTTGTCTGGGGGCTGGATGGGCTTCGAACAGTGTTGATTGGGTCAAATGATTGAAACATGGAAGTTCTGTTGTGATAGACTATATCCTTACAAGGCCCATTTTAAACCGTGCCTTACTCGGCCCATGGACCAAGAGACAATGAATTATGCAAGATTATTCTTTATAGGGATAATATACAAAAATGGCCTGAACTTTGGCTCTTGTAACAATTTTAACCCGACCTTTCAATTTTAACAATACAGTATCTGAACTTTTCAATTTGTAACAATTATGGCCTTGGTCAAAATTGATGACATGAAATCAGCCGTCAATTAAAGTTGGAAAAAAGACAAAAAAGCCCTCCGATATAAAGCATATAGTTTAAAATTCTAAAATAAATTTTTAAAAAGACAAAAAAAACAAAATTTAAAGACAAAAATTTAATAAAATTATTTACACTATATAATAAAAAATTTTAAACTAAAAAAAAATTAAAGATGAAAATTTAGTAAAATTTAAAGACAAAAATGGCACAAATTTGATATAGTTTAAATTTTTTTATTAACTTTTTAAAAGAAAAAATTTAATAAAATTGTGTAAAATTTTGTTAAAAATTTTAATGCAAACAGACAAAATATTATTATATGATACTTTGATTTTTAACTCCAATTTTTTTTTTATAGATACTTTGTTTTTTAACCTCAAATTTTTTTGTCATTTTTGTCTCTAAATTTTATTAAATTTTCATTTTTAAATTTTATTTTTTTGTTTAAAAAAATTTATTATATAGTGTAAATAATTTTATTAAATTTTTGTCTTTTTTGTCTTTTTAAAAATTTATTTTAGAATTTTAAACTATATGCTTTATATCGGAGGGCTTTTTTGTCTTTTTTCCAACTTTAATGGTTGACTGGATTGACCCACGTCATCAATTTTGACCGAGGCCATAATTGTTACAAATTGAAAAGTTCAGGTACTGTATTGTTAAAATTGAAAGGTCGGGCTAAAATTATTACAAGAGCCAAAGTTCAGGCTATTTTTGTATATTATGCCTTCTTTATATATAAAATAAATTGATAACTTTCCCCACAACCCTCCCCCCCCCCCAAAAAATCTTAAATGCAAGACCATTTAATTGATTCTAAAGGGCATTGTCAAGTGCTAAAACCGAATTTAGAGGGATGGCTAAAGGTCTGTGTGAACTACTGTGGCTTAAAAAGCTAATGTTGAAAATTGGGTTCATTCCAAGAGGCGAGATGAAGTTGTTTTGTGATAATAAAGCAACAATTGATATCTCTCAAAATCCAATTCAGCACAACCATACCAAACATGTTGAGGTGCAGTGTCACTTCATCAAGCAAAACTTGGACACCAAAGTGATTCAGTTTCCATTTGTGTGATTTGAAGACCAATTGGTAGACAAAGTCTATATCAAGTAGAGTCTTCTACAGTTCACTTGACAAGTTGGGCATTTATGACATCTATGCACCAACTTGAGGGAGAGTGTGAGAATGAGCTGTGAAATATGAAAATTAGTTGTAATATACGTATATGATTTGTAATTAACTAAATTAGAGTTTATGGATTATTAGGAGTCTTTCTTTTCTTTGTATATATAGACATTTAGGTCATTGTAACAAAAATAAGGAAGAAAATAGACAGAATATTCAGGAAATATTTTTTCCTCTAAAAATTCTCTGATTTAACATGTAGATGTGCTGTTGGTTGTTTCAGTTCTTCTGCATCTGCAAATCTTTTCAAGCCTAGACTCGGAAGGGTCATAATGATGATTGTGGTTTCATTGTTTTGGTTCAACTATGTATTCCTACTCTTGTTTCTACAAAATAATAGTTGCATAAGATTATCTATTTATTCCATTTTCCTGGATGTTACAACTCAGTTTCATAGTTAGAACTACTTCATCTCTCTATACTACCTGTCCAACATTGTTTCAATGTAATTGAGCAGAATTTGTTCCTTTGCAAATTAGTTTAGTTGTGTTTGAAAACCATTCTAACCATACTCGAAGTGGTGTACATCTATCTGAAAATTCAACAATGGACTTGTGTTCTATGGTCGTCAAAGATTCTCCCCTTTTTATTTTTTGTGGAGGAAAAAAATGCCCTTCTATGAAATAGGTTGGATTTTTGGTCTCTCATGTGGAGAAGAGTCAATCTTTCACAAATATCTGTCAAATTTTACTAGAAGATTACAAAAAGAATATTGATAATGTGTGAAGAGATTTCCCAATCTACTGAAGGCGATTTTAGGCTTCAAAGTCGATTTCTCCAAAATCGACTCTTTTTTTCCTTTTTCCGCACCACAAGGTGTTTCAACATTCTCACCATCGTCAATTTTCCAACTAATCCCATTTCTCTTTTCAATTGTTATCCACATTTTCATATCCAGACAGCCTCAAGAATCAACAATCCATATTGCAATGACTACGTGACATTGTTATATTATTGGCATTAATGTAATAGTATAATCTTAAGAGATGGCGACAAGAGACAGCTTGATTGGACTTGTTAATAGAATCCAAAGAGCTTGCATTGTATTAGGCGATCATGGTGGTGAAGGGATGTCCCTTTGGGAAGCTCTTCCTTTTATTGCTGCTGTTGGTGGCCATGTCAAAATTAATACTCTCATTATTATTATATGAAAGTTCGTCTCTTTTTTTCTCACATTTTTTTATGTTGGGTTCTTGAACTATTTGATTATGTTGATGGGTTTTCTTTCCTTTTTGGGTATTTTGAAATGATTAGAGTTCTAGGAAATCTTCGGTGCTTAAAAGCGTTGTTGAGAGAGATTTTCTGCCTCACTGTGAGGGAGGGGGAGTGGGAGGGGAAGGGGGACAACAGTGCGGGTTGGGGAGTGGGGTGGGGTTGGGATTGGTGGTGGGTGAGAGAGGGAATAGGGGACGGCAGCCAAGGGAAAGGGAAAGGGTGGGCTTGGGATTGGGAGAATTGAGAGGGGGAGAAGAAAAGCGTGGGCACAGCAAAAACAAATGGGAAGGGGGAGAAAAGTAGAATTTTTTATAAATATTTTTTTTAAAAAAGAAAAAAAGCCTGAAGTTGACATTACTGATGTCGATTTCTGTAAAAATGGAACACTTTTTTTTATAACAATATTTATTTAATGTACATTAAATTAATTAATATTTTGAGAAAAAACTCTTAATCAATTAGCATCCGACCACAAATCTAGTAAATGCATCGATTTACATAGTTGTTGCTATACGTATTAAAATTAGTTAATTTTACATATTGATTCTTCAATTTTGCCATTTGTCCACAAGGTGGGCTAGTTTTAAAAAAAAAAATTGACTAGGATTATTTTAAAATATTTAAATAAAATTGATAATAATCTACTAACAAAGATTTTATTTACACAGTACTTTATTATTATTATTATTATTATTATACATGGTACTATTAGATGGTGTCCATAAAATTTACAATAAATAGAAATATCTCCGAGTTTGAGATCTAATCTATATCTATGAATATGATTATATTCTTAACAATTTAACATGGAAACTTTATTATTTGTGCAAATGAAATGGTGTTTCAAGCTTTTGTTATCTTTATTGTGCTTTATTTATTTATTTTTATGATTAACTCAGCTCAATTCAACCCATGCAAAAAATTACGTCAAATAATATATATATATATATATATATATATATATATATATATATATATATATTGAACAGTTTATTAATAGAAACGTGGTTATAAAAATATATACGTGTACTTGACAAAACTCTAACTTATTGTATTTTTCTCAGATTTTGTAAGAAATATTCGTGTTTACTGCAAAATGAGGTTTCTTTTTAGAGTTGAAATAAAAAGTGTCATAAATTTTGTTGGAGAAGATGGGTTTTTGGTTGTTGTAAATGCATTAAAACTACAAAAATATGAAAAAGAGTTTTTGAATTCAATCATGTATTTGGTTCAACTGCTACTCAAGGTATTATCATTCGTCCTCCTAGCACTTGAAGTTGACTGCTCTATTAACAACTATGGATTGTGTGAAATGGGATATTTGAATCTATGAAGAATGAAGAAGAATGAGTAAGGAAATTCGAATAACAATGGTGAAGTGAAATGATGAAATAAAGAATAAGGTCATTTAGGTATTTTCACTTGGTCAAACTACTTTGGCCTACTATTTTGGTGAAAAAATTATATTATCTACTATATTTCAACTATTGGCTTCAAAAGGTGCTATTTTTGCAAATTTCACATGTCTTTCTATCTCTATTCTCTAAATACTTTAAATAAATTGAAAAGAAATATATATATTCCTTCTATTTCCAAAAAAAATAAAATTAATTGGATATACTCACTAAACTTTTTGTCCCCAAAAAAATAGTCTATTTTTTGGATGAAATTCTTATATTATATTTATTATTAATAATAATGTATAACTTAAATTAAAAAGTAAAGATTAAAGTGTAAAATTATACATTTAATTATACATTCAATGTGTTCTATCCTGTAATTTAAAAAGAAGTTATATCAAATCAAAAGTTGATTCTTTTTTTTTTTTAAATTAAACTCTTTTTTGGAATGAAATGAGTAAAATATAACACACTTAATATAATATTTAATTTTCTATTTCTATTTTTTATTTTTATTTTTAAATTATTATACATTATTGTTATTATTAACAGCAATATAAGAAATTTTAAAAGTAAACTCTTTTCTTTTTGAACAAATAAAAATTTTAAAATTCCTTTTTTTTTTTTTGGAAACAGAAAAACTAGTGTATAACCTTGATCCATTTGCATTGGATGAGGAATCTTATAAATGTTACCATAATAATTAATTAGTCATGTAATTATTAACTAAGCTAAAGCAAAATCTATAAATTTTATAAGATGGGAGGAACTTAGAGAGGAACAAATAAATTTTAAATGGTGGTGGGAGAGTATCTACACTAAATCTAGAGAGGAAGATTGGCAAGAGAGAGTGCAATTGACGTTATATATTTTGTAGATGTTATAGAAGATGAGAAATTTATAAATTTTTGAAAAAGAATGGAGGGAGGAGAGAATTGTGGTGGAGCTTGTATTGGCTGAATGGATAGAATATTAAGAAGCTAAAAATGAAAGAAGGGGAAGATAGTCAAATGGAGGAGAATTTAGGTACATGAATTGAGTGTTAATTTTGTGTTTGGCATGATTTGTGTATTAATTTTGTGTTTGGTAGATTGGGGACCAACCTTAGTCAATATTGATTGAGCTAAGGATAAAAAACAAGTCAGTTGGCTTAATTGTATGCTGTAAATTGTGTGATTGTTAATAGATATAATTACCTTTCTTGGGAAAAAAAAAGGAGCAAAATCAAGAAAGGGAACTTTTGGACATTCTATAATTGATGGATTCCTTTTTGGCCTTTTGCCATTGATTATGAATATATATATATATATATATATATATATATATATATATATATATATATATATATATATATAGTTATCTTTAGATGTTGCATCTGGAAACTTCAGAAGACCCAAAAGGACAAAATGTCATCAGGTGGACCATACGTTGTAATATCCTCCCAGTCCATTTGTTCCACCACAAACCACGTCACAAACAATCATTTCTGACCATTTACTCCGTAAGACAATTACTTGAGTAAAACAAGAAAATGGAAATTCTCTATATCTCAGTTGCGATTTTGTCCAGTGTTTTTCTGGTGATTTGGGGATGGAGAATCTTGAACTGGGCTTGGTTTAAGCCGAAGAAGCTGGAGAAATGTCTCAGGGAACAAGGTTTGCCCGGAACTTCTTACAAGCTTTTGTTTGGGGACGTCAAGGAGACTGTCAAGATGGATGAAGAAGCAAGGTCCAAACCCATTAATCTTGCTAGTGATATATCCCGAGAGTCATGCCTTTCATCAATAAAACCATCAAACACTATGGTAAGTTGTTATTGTCCTGAGTTTAACCATTTCATAAAGTTCAGTTTCAATGGGAGGGGATCCTAATTGAACTATGATAACTCTATTTTATATAGAGTTTTCTTATTAATTTTGGTTAGAAATTGGCTTGTGTTTTACTTTGTTTTTACATATTTTGGCCAAATTATCCTTTGATTTTATGAGTTCTAAGATTTCCAATATTTCTAGAACTTTTTGAGTTTAATCTTGAGAACAAAGGACTAACCAATTATTTTTATCAAAGCTTGACCAAATTACTTCAACAACAAGACAAAGAAGATTTTCTTTTGTTGGCTGCAACAAAGAAAAATGAAGCAACCGACAGCACACAAGGAGAGGAAAACTGAAATTTTGGCCAAATTATCCTTTGGAAACCCACTCATCTTCCGGAGATCATAACTCTTGATTCGACGTCCAAATGAGATGATTCAAGATGATATGGAAAGCTAAGAAATAGAGCAAAACTTTAATGAAGAAAGTTTTCTCAAATTCTGGAAGAAAAAGGACCACAACCGAAGAAACTTGAAGATTTTTTTAAAGTTTCTTTAGCTACTGAGTTCGGACATTCAGAAATTTTCTTCACTTTTTGTAGCACAATTTGATAGCAACATTCAAGAAGAAGCCTTACTTAGCCAAAGGAAAAGAGAATGAATAAACAAATCGGACAACAAAGAAGCAAAAGAAAAAGCAGTGAGCAACACAATTTAGAAAAGAAAACATCGGCTTGAACAAAAATCGATTACCATTCATTCTTTACAAAGGAGGCCAACTGCAAAGAAATAAAAGAAAGGACAGAATCCAGCACACAAAGGAATGCTTAGTAACAAAAGGTGCTACACTTGGACAATAAAGAAGGAAATAAAAGAAGGAAGAAGCCGACTTTTGAGTGAAGAAACCGAGCACATGAGAGCATAACCAACCCAGTGCATCTTTTATTTTTCTAAAGAAAGAGTGCATGAGGACAGCAAGAAAGTCTCTCCAAAATGCAATCTCACATGGGCAAAAACAAAGCTCAGAAAAATCGGCGACAACATGGAGAGAAACAAGCAAATGAGCATGCACACGAAGAAAGAAAAAGAAAAGAGAATCAAGTCACATGAATTGCCAACTACAAAAGCAAAGCTTGGGCTGTTTTATTTCTTTGGAAAAGAAACCAAGCACATGGCAAGAACAACACCTTCGGCGAGCAAAGAAAGAAGAGCAAATCCTTGCTTATAAATAAGAAATCTTACAACGGAGGAAGACATCCCATTTCAAATTGATCCCATTCTTAGCAGATTTCTTTTCCTTTCTTCCTTAGTTTAGGAGTAGTTTCTTTTCTTTCCTTAGCAATTTTTCAGTAGTTCTCTTTGGTTTTTCTTTAGAAATTTCGATTGTACTTCATCTCAGCTTTTCTTCTACAAAACCAAAGAGCTCACGGTTTCTTTCTTGACAAATTTTTGCAACCTTTCATCGGTTTTGAGAAAATTTTTCAGCCTTCCTCTTGTTGTTTTCTTCAATCTTTCTTCATTGTTTTGTTCTTGTTGTTTGCAGAGTTTAGCAAAGAGAACACCGCCAAGCTTGATGTGCAAAGCAAGGAGCAGAATTTATTTTTTTTTCCTCTAGAACTTGGTGAAGCAAACAAAGCGTGAATTTTGATTGCTTGGTCTTCAAGTCTACGGGTTTTATCTTTTCTTATTTCCTTTAGTTTAGTTTAGTTTAGTGTAGTTATTTTATTTTTCTTTCCTTGTTTTTGTGTTTAGTGTTATTTAGCAATTTTAGTAATTTAAGTTTTGTATTTTGTTATGAAATTTTTGGCTACCACCTACGGGTTTTGTTGAAGTTTATTGTTATCTTATTTTCTTTTTGCAATTATGTTTAAGAAATTGGTGTTGTTCTTCTATTTTAATATGAACTAAATTCTTTTCTAGGGTTTCATGTAGCCTAACTATGAAGTCTTAATATTTTTTCTATTAATATAATTTGATTTAAATTTCTATGGTTGAGTATTTATCTTTGTGCTTAATGCTTCTAATTACTTGATCACTAATTAGATGATTTGTTAATCATAACGAATTGGAAGAGGAGTTATGTGTCAAGTTCATTGAGATAAATACCATAAATTGCATGTAGGATAGGAATATACCTACATGGTTTGTGTAGTTGCTATATGAGAATTCATAGAAATTAATGACTTCATAATTGTTGTAATTCACATAGGAATATAGTGAATTAGCAATTAGGAGGATTTTTATTAGATCTCGGGAGGGACTAGTAAATAAATTTGGGAATCTCGACTATCAACCAGGAAATTAAATTAGATTATAGAAATAGATGAATATTAAGATGAAATAGTTATGGTGAAATCGAAAACCCTAGAGCTTTAGCCAATTTGATTTATTACTTTACTTTGCCTTGCTTTGTTTTAAATTTATTTTTTTTATTCAAGTTTTAAATTTAGTTTTAAATTTAGTTTATTCATAAAATATCTTTTTATCATTCAAATAGAGGTAGAATTAACTAAATTTCGGTAGTTGATAAACAATTAGTCCTTGTGGGAACGATAAATTTATATTCACTTTATATTACTTGTTAACGATCACGTGCACTTGCGTGTAAAATCGACCAACAAGTTTTTGGCGCCGCTGCCGGGGACTAATTTGATTTTATTAATATCGATACCAAGTTGTTCTACCTTTAATTTGAATTTTTTTTTTATTTACTTTTGTTCTTTTATCTTTTGGATATTATTCTGGTGCATGAGAAGGTTTGGAAGTGATAATCTCCTCCCATTGGATCCAGAGATAGAAAAGACTTGTCGTTTGAATAGAAAGGAAAGAGAGGATCTTACGCACAATCTCATAACACTATGGTCGAACATGAAGAGAACGCTATCCCGTCGCTAATGCCAACACTAGAGCATTACGTGACTATGCTTTGCCCTCGCCACATATGATCTCCACAAAGGTCATACCTCCAATCTATTGCAAATAATTTTGAATTGAAGTCGCATAATCCAGATGGTTCAAGCTAATCAGTTCACTGGGTTGGCACATGAGGATCCTAATGCTCACTTAATCAATTTTCTTGAGATCTGTGCTACATTGAAAATGAATGGTGTCTCTGATGATGCCATTAGACTGAGGCTTTTCCCATTCTCACTGAGGGATAGGGCCAAGAGTTGGTTGCTTTCTTTGCCAGCAGGAGCAATCACCACGTGGGACATGTGTAGGCAGAAATTTTTGACGAAATATTTTCCACCCACAAAAACTGCAAAGATGAGGAATGAGATCACCACATTTACTCAAAATGAGATGGAATCACTTTCTGAAGCATGGGAGAGGTACAAAGATTTATTGCGAGCATGCCCTCATCACGGTATCCCAGATTGGTTACAGTTGCAGACTTTTTATAACGGGTTGACTCGATCAACCAAGATACTTGTAGATGCTGCAGCGGGAGGTTCACTAATGGGGAAGACATATGAGGCTGCTTATGCATTGTTGGATGAGATGGCATCTACAGACTACCAATGGTCTTCAGGGAGATCCACTCTACCGAAAAATCATGGCAACTATAAGGTTGATGCCCTCACTGCACTATCACCCAGTTGCTAATCACAAAGCAACTTAGTTCAATCACCGCAAATGCCATCCATATTCCTCCGTAGCTTGTGATTTTGTGGTGGACCTCATTCTAGTGGTGATTGTCAAGTGGGAAATCCTTTTGCCCTATCGCAGAGGGAACAAGCTCAGTTTGTGGGGAATTCTAATAGACAATATAATCCCTACTCCAACACTTACAATCAGGGATGGAGAGGTCATCCCAACTTTTCTTGGAGAAACAATCACCATTGATAAACTCTATGGATTTCACCTCCACACCACTTCAACCTCCAAAGACAAAAGTGTCTTTAGAAGATGCTCTTGCTCAATTGAGTTTGAACACATCTCGCCATGACTAAGATCAAGCCACATTACAAAATCAGTCAGCATCCATCCGAAATTTGGAGGTTCAGATGGGACAACTTGCTAGTTCATTAAATTCTAGACCACAAGGGTCTTTGCCTAGTAACACGGAAATCAACCCTAAGGAACATGTGAAGGCAATTAAACTGAGAAGTGGGAAAGAGTTACCTGAACCGAACCACAGAGAAAGCCAAAACAAGAAGCAGGGAAGCATGCACGGAAAACTGAGAACAAATTGAAGAAGTCACGAAACCCACATCGAAGTTGTTTCCAGATAATCCACCCCCTTATGTGCCACCGATGCCATATCCTCAGCGATTCCAGAAGCAAAAGCTAGAGAAGCAATTTTCTAAATTTCTTGATGTTTTTAAGAAATTACATATTAATATTCCTTTTGCTGATGCTTTGGAACAGATGCCTAGCTATGTGAAGTTCATGAAGGAGATCCTCTCCAACAAAAGAAAGCTAGAAGAGTATGAGACTGTTGCACTTACTGAAGAGTGCAGTGCCATCCTGCAGAAAAAGCTTCCTCCTAAGCTTAAGGATCCAGGGAGTTTTACTATTCCTTGCACTATAGGAAATTCTAATTTTAATAAAGCCTTGTGTGATCTTGGTGCAAGTATTAATCTTATGCCTCTCTCTGTTTTCAGGAAACTTGGCTTAGGAGAAGCCAAACCCACTACAGTCACATTGCAATTGGCAGATAGATCATTCAAATACCCAAGAGGTGTTATAGAGGATGTGCTTGTCAAGGTGGACAAATTTATCTTCCCGGCTGATTTCATTGTGCTTGACATGGAAGAAGACGAAGAAATTCCTATTATTCTTGGTAGACCCTTCTTGGCTACGGGAAGAACCCTAATTGACGTGCAAAAAGGGCAACTAACCATGAGGGTTCAAGATGAGCAAGTCACCTTCAATGTATTTAAGGCACTAAAATTTCCAAATGAGATAGACAATTGTATGAAGGTGGATACAATTGATGATTGCACTAAAGAAAAGTTTCAGGCAAGCCATCCAAAAGATCCCATGGAAGCATGTCTTGTGGGGATAAAGCATTCTAACAATCAAGAGGTAGATACATGCTCCAAACAACTTGAGACCTTAGCACCTATGTTCATTAAAAGGCCATTTGAAGACCTTGGAAAAGGTGTTTCCAAACCACTACCTTCAGTTGAGAAGCCTCCACAATTAGACCTCAATCCATTGCCCAAGCATCTTAACTTTGACTTGAAAGCCTTAGGTGAGAAAAGACTACTCCAATTGGATAAGATGGATGAATTCCGTCAAGGGGTGTATGAGAATGCAATGGTGGTTTCTGCAAAATCAATGAAGAACATGCAGATATGGTCCAAGCAATTGGTAAAAATTTAATTATTTGAGCGATAGAGGACGTCGAGCATAACGACGTTAACCAATTGCGCTACTTGGGAGGCAACCCAAGTTCTTTTACCTTTATTGCTTTTATTTTTTTTTTTTTTTTATTTTTTATTTTTTTTATTCTTATTATTATTCTTATTTTTTTCTTATTAAAAAAAAAATTATTTTTACTATGTGAAATTCTGCTTTTTGCTGCACCAGTCTGAAGAATAATTCGGTTCAAGGCCTTTCCGTTGGATTTTTGTGCTAAAATTTTACAGCAAGGTAGAATATTCAACCAGGTTCATGTCCACAAAATTTCAGAATTTTTGGAGCTGTTTTGGTACCTGAACGAAATTCATCTTCAACAGCTTGTTCAAAAGCAGGCGGTTTCCTCACTTTTCGTTTTCTTATGTTCTCTTTAGTTGCTATACTTGATCTTGCTCCTTGTTGCATTGAGGACAATGCTCAATTTTAAGTTGGGGTGGGATAATGAAATTTTGTGCTGGATTTCTGTCAAAATTTTTGCAAGATTTCAATTTTAATTGGGTTAAAAGAAAAGTCCTTCCAAGTTTTCAATTTTATTGATATCTTCTTTGAAATTTCTAATTCTTTTGATACTCATTTAGAATAATTTTGAGTTATATGCATTAGAGATTTGGGTTGGAATGTATGAATGAGGCAAGTATGATTAGTCTTTGTCTTTAAAATTTTTAACGCATCTTGTTGATTTTGATGATTGAATTGAATGAGAATGTGCAATATTTGATATAATGAACCCATTGTGAGTATTTGAGCCTATGAGCATTTTATTTTCATTGCTCACATATTTCTTTGTTGAGTGTTGTCAAATATGGTATGTTCATTCTAGAACTTGCTTTGTTATGCATGTTGAGATCACATTATGAATTCATGCTTTGAGATGATAAGGGCATTTAGGATTAGCCGTTTAAACTTTCTAAAAAGCCATCCCATTATATATACCCCTAGTCAACCAATTTTGCGCCTTAACCTTTCTTTGTTATAAACACCACATCATTAGCCCCAAACCATTGTTTTTGTTTATCAAGTTAAACCCTATGTCAAGAGTATGTGGGAATTAATTGCATGATAAAATGTCTAATGATTCAAAAACAAAAAAAAAAAAAAAAAAAAAAAAAAAAGAAGTGAAAAATATTCCCGACAAAAATTGGACAAAGTAGATGTTCTACAAAGTGGATGTTCTTCATTGTGTACAAGATGGTCCAACTTCAAGGGAATGCATGCTATTTGGAATAAGAAGTGGTTCTAATGTGCTATTTTTATGCTTTTGAGTTATGCAAGAAAGTTCCTTCATACCTTGATATGCTTAACCTAAATTTTCCTTTCTTTCTACCTACCCTTACCTAAGCCCCGTTACAACCCTTATAAAGACCCTTTGATTATTGCATGGATTCATATTTATTAGTGGTGGAGATGTGATATATAAGCAAGCCTATGGTAATGACATGCTATGTTTGATTTGAGTGTTGAATAAAAATCCTAAACACTTTGAGTGATTAGAGTGCAACCTATGAGAGGTTATCAAATTTTGTGCATTTGATTTACAAAATTGTTGGAATTAATGAGATGTGTATTTTGTTTAGAAAATTGGGCTAAGAATACTTGTTCTTTGGATTATTATTCCAATCTGGATCTCTAATGTGTAATGACTTTGAATGGGTTGGAAAGGATATGGAAAGAAAAGAAATATGTTCTTCTAGTGCAAGCTTGAGGACAAGCTTTGAGTTAAGTTGGGGGTAATTTGATAACTCTATTTTATATAGAGTTTTCTTATTAATTTTGGTTAGAAATTGGCTTGTGTTTTACTTTGTTTTTACATATTTTGGCCAAATTATCCTTTGATTTTATGAGTTCTAAGATTTCCAATATTTCTAGAACTTTTTGAGTTTAATCTTGAGAACAAAGGACTAACCAATTATTTTTATCAAAGCTTGACCAAATTACTTCAACAACAAGACAAAGAAGATTTTCTTTTGTTGGCTGCAACAAAGAAAAATGAAGCAACCGACAAAGACACAAGGAGAGGAAAACTGAAATTTTGGCCAAATTATCCTTTGGAAACCCACTCATCTTCCGGAGATCATAACTCTTGATTCAGATGTCCAAATGAGATGATTCAAGATGATATGGAAAGCTAAGAAATAGAGCAAAAACTTTCATGAAGAAAGTTTTCTCAAATTCTGGAAGAAAAAGGACCACAACTGGACAGAAACTTGAAGATTTTTAGAAAGTTTCTTTAGCTGAGTTGGACATTCAAAGAGTCGCTTCACGGTTTTGTAGCACAATTTGATAGCAACATTCAAGAAGAAGAAGCCTTCTTACTTAGCCAAAGGAAAAGAGAATGAATAAACAAATCGGACAACAAAGAAGCAAAAGAAAAAGCAGTGAGCAACACAATTTAGAAAAGAAAACAGTCGGCTTGAACAAAAATCGATTACCATTCATTCTTTACAAAGGAGGCCAACTGCAAAGAAATAAAAGAAAGGACAGAATCCAGCACACAAAAGGAATGCTTAGTAACAAAAGGCTGCTACACTTGGACAATAAAGAAGGAAATAAAAGAAGGAAGAAGCCACTTTTGAGTGAAGAACTGAGCACATGAGAGCATAACCAACCCAGTGCATCTTTTATTTTTCTAAAGAAAGAGTGCATGAGGACAGCAAGAAAGTCTCTCCAAAAATGCAGTCTCACATGGGCAAAAACAAAGCTCGAGAAAAATCGGGCAGCAACATGGAGAGAAACAAGCAAAGCAGTGAGCATGCACACAAAGAAAGAAAAAGAAAAGAGAATCAAGTCACATGAATTGCCAACTACAAAAGCAAAGCTTGGGCTGTTTTATTTGCTGGAAAAGAAACCAAGCACATGGCAGCAACAACACCTTCGGCAGAGCAAAGAAAGAAGAGCAAATCCTTGCTTATAAATAAGAAAGCTCACAACGGAGGAAGACATCCCATTTCAGCCGATCCCATTCTTAGCAGCATATTTCTTTTCCTTTCTTCCTTAGTTTAGGAGTAGTTTCTTTTCTTTCCTTAGCAATTTTTCAGTAGTTCTCTTTGGTTTTTCTTTAGAAATTTCAGTTGTACTTCATCTCAGTTTTTCTTCTACAAAACCAGTAGCTCACGGTTTCTTTCTTGACAAATTTTGCAACCTTTCACCGGATTTACATAAAATTTTCCAGCCTTCCTCTTGTTGTTTTCTTCAATCTTTCTTCATTGTTTTGTTCTTGTTGTTTGCAGTAGTTTAGCAAAGAGAACACCCGCCAAGCTTGATGTGCAAAGCAAGGAGCAGAATTTATTTTTTTTTCCTCTAGAACTTGTGAAGCAAACAAAGCAGTGAATTTTGATTGCTTGGTCTTCAAGTCTACGGGTTTTATCTTTTCTTATTTCCTTTAGTTTAGTTTAGTTTAGTTTAGTTATTTTATTTTTCTTTCCTTGTTTTTGTGTTTAGTGTTATTTAGCAATTTTAGTAATTTAAGTTTTGTATTTTGTTATGAAATTTTTGGCTACCACCTACGGGTTTTGTTGAAGTTTATTTTTATTTTTTTTTCTTTTTGCAATTATGTTTAAGAAATTGGTGTTGTTCTTCTATTTTAATATGAACTAAATTCTTTTTCTAGGGTTTCGATGTAGCCTAACTATGAAGTCTTAATATTTTTTCTATTAATATAATTTGATTTAAATTTCTATGGTTGAGTATTTATCTTTGTGCTTAATGCTTCTAATTACTTGATCACTAATTAGATGATTTGTTAATCATAACGAATTGGAAGAGGAGTTATGTGTCAAGTTCATTGAGATAAATACCATAAATTGCATGTAGGATAGGAATATACCTACATGGTTTGTGTAGTTGCTATATGAGAATTCATAGAAATTAATGACTTCATAATTGTTGTAATTCACATAGGAATATAGTGAATTAGCAATTAGGAGGATTTTTATTAGATCTCGGGAGGGACTAGTAAATAAATTTGAGAATCTCGACTATCAACCAGGAAATTAAATTAGATTATAGAAATAGATGAATATTAAGATGAAATAGTTATGGTGAAATCGAAAACCCTAGAGCTTTAGCCAATTTGATTTATTACTTTACTTTGCCTTGCTTTGTTTTAAATTTATTTTTTTTATTCAAGTTTTAAATTTAGTTTTAAATTTAGTTTATTCATAAAATATCTTTTTATCATTCAAATAGAGGTAGAATTAACTAAATTTCGGTAGTTGATAAACAATTAGTCCTTGTGGGAACGATAAATTTATATTCACTTTATATTACTTGTTAACGATCACGTGCACTTGCGTGTAAAATCGACCAACAAACTATACAAAAAGGGTGGTGGGCGAACTTAAAAACTGAATGTTAATGACTTGTCTTGAGTTTAACTAATTTATAAAGTTCAGTTAATGTTAATTTATGATGGTGGGGAGTATTGCGTTGCAGGTGGAAGTTGCTACATATGTACTGGACCAACACCCTCATTGGTTCTCATGGAACCTGAAGATATGAAGGAGGTGTTCAACAAAAGTTTCAATTATTTGAAGCTTCCTGGTAATCCTCTAACGAAACTCCTAGCCAAAGGACTTGCTAGTTATGAAAAGGAGACATGGTCCAAACATAGGAAGTTTCAATTTTTTTATGTCTTTTTCGTCTTTAAATTTTAAAAGTAATTTTATTTATTATTTTTATAATTTTAAAATATATCAAATCAAATTTCATAATTTAAAAAAAAAATATAACAACCTCTCCGTTCTCTAAACAGAAAAATGACGGAGAAAATGAAGTCGCACCAAATTTGCACGACGGGGAGAAGTCAAAGTTGGTGGTTATGTATTAATTGATTTCTTCGTATTGTCGTCAAAGATTATCTCTTTTTCTATATTGTCAAGTGAAAAAAATGCACTTTTTTTCACCCAAAAAAAAATAATAAAAATTTGACACGGATTATTTTAAAATCTTTCAATCAAATTGATGATAATCCATTAATAAAGATTTTATACACACATTAGTTTTCTTCTTTCTTCATTGTTATACTTGGCATTGTTAGACAGTGTCCATAAATTTCAAAATAACTACTATTCATCTATCCCAATTTATATCTATAAATTGAAAGATCTAAATTTTTAAAGAATTGATTGTGTAGTTAACAATTTAGCATAAAATCTCTTATTACTTGTACAAATGGGATGGTGTTCTAGGCTTCTGCTATCTTCTTTGTTTATTTATTTATTTTTATTCTCGACTCTGGAGTCATGAAAAAAGCTATATCAAATAGTATAGAACAATAGTTCATAGATATTGCAGTTGTATAATCATTCACCAACGCAATTCATAGTAAAACCCCATGCGACTGATTACAAATTAAAAGTGTTCATCAGTGTAACAAATTAATTATAAAATAATACGAATATGAAAATTTTTATTATAATTTTGCCCTTCTTAATTTTGTAACTAAATTAAAAATTTAAAGATACACTAGAAGATTCACCTCTTTGGTCCATTTGATTAAATCTCCATGGGAGTTTGGATTACAAATGTTGTTCATGAGTCACAAATTTATTTTGAGCCAAAGGGATTGTGTCAATTCATGACCTAAAATAAAATGTTTGTTCGATTAATTGTATTGCTTGGCTTTTGAAAATTCTACTCATCTACAAATTGGAAACATCACATCCTGAGTGAATATGTAGATGAATCTTCCACGAAGCCTGGAAAATGATGCAATCAGCCAATCCTTAACTTACAGGCATTGTTGTCAGAATGTGAACAGTAAAAGGGGTCTGTCAATCGAGCAAGTAATAAAAAATTTGATAGTAAAAAATTAAATAATATTATTATGATATAATAAATATAAATTAATTATAAAAATATTAATATTAATATATAAATATATTAGAGATAAATTATTTAATCTTTTTAGTATATTTAAGTTTAAATTTAATATAAGTTATATGAAATTTTAAATATATAATTGAATAATTTTGTAAACAAATAGTATAAAAAATATTTTAGATGAAAAATATGTTAAAAATTGTAAAAATTCTCATGTATAAACATTTTAAAGAGTCAATTTGAAAGAATTAAAAATTTTATAAGTAAAAAATGAGTTTTATAAAAATTTAGAGTTTGTCTAATTTGTATTTTAAAATATATTTTTATGTTTTTTAATATAGAATTTCAGTTTTTAATACAAGTCTTTATTTCATAATTATATATCAAAAAATATAAAAAAAACCATTTTGAAATACTGTTTATACATGTCTTTAATGTCAAACTATAATTTTTAAAAATTAAAATTACTTAATGTATAAAATAAATGTTTGACTCAATCGGATCTTTCAAAACCGGTTTTTTAATAGAACCAGGACCGGACCTATGTACGGTTCCGGTTCGGTCCGGGTTTTACACCATGGCTTACAAGGAGAAGGAAGAAGAAAAATGAGTAACTATCAGCCGCCGGTGGAACGTATCTTCAGTCTTCTGCAGACCTTCATCAATAACCTCATCATAAGCCTGCTGGTTATACATACCCTGGGATCACTTTGTTTTTGTTTGGATTTCCAGTAAAATATCCCATATCAGCTTGTGAATTGGTTTGAAATCTTCACTTGGATTTTCAGAATCTTCCTTTTTTTCACTTCACTTTCTTTCCCATTCAAATCCAGCAAAGTTTCCAAAAGATCAAGATGGGCTCCGTTACTACTTGTATTGATACTGCCTTGGCTGATCTGAAGTTGCTGTACGATTCAACTTCATATCGACATTCTAAAGAGATAACATATCTTGTGGATAGAACTTCGATCCTAATGCGCAGGTTAAGGAATCTCCGAACATTTATTCTCTGTGTGAGAAGGTTGGGCAATGATATGCATCTGAGGACTGATGGCAACAACACTAACAAGGAAGGGAGTCTGGGATCTCTACTGGTAAGGATTGAAGAAGCGGTTTGCAGAAATGCACAGAAAATTCACCCTTATTGTCCGAGCTCTACAGCTAGATTAGTTATGAATGCTATTCTCAAGATTGAGCAATTTACAGACGACATCAACTCCTTCGAGAAAGAAATAGAAGAATGGTACATCAATTTGATAGATTTCTTGCAGCAATCAGTTTCTCCAACAACAGATCAAGTTATGGAAATCACCAATTCCGTTCTGGAGAATCTAGTGGATCTTCTCAGTTACTTTGGGCGATTGGAACGAGCTTCACTAATGGAATCCTTGGCGGAGATGATGAAATTCATGAAAAATTTTGTCCGCTTTGCCACGCTTCGAAGGGTTGAGAGCCAACACTTACAAGATTTGTTGAAACACGTTGAAGCCGTTGCAGTCAATGCAGCACAACTCTCTTTTAAGTATCAATATAAAAGGGATGCCAATGAGATAATCCAGTCAACTCCAGTACTACTGCAGAAGATCAAGCCTATTGATCCTCATATCTATGAGACTTACACTCGAGCCCTGACTAGCTCAAAATTGTCGAGACAATTACATGCTCCCATTTCAGACATGGATGACGATCCTATAATAATAATAAAGGATTTCATTGATTCTCTTGTCTGTAATCTATGGGAGATGCTACCACTGGACACTAATCCTGTGATTTCTTCGAAGGATCAACTGCAAGTACTGTACGAGGGATTAAGATTATGGAGAACAATGCTTGTAAAGGAGCCGAACAAGTTTGATGAGAACATGAAGGATTCCATTGGAGTTCTGATATGTGATGCTGGACTCATAATCTTCTCACTTTATCAGAAAGATATCAAAATAGATATTGAGCTCCAAGATTTGTTGGAAAGAATTGAGCAGTTTCAGAAACAAGTTGAACAAAAAGATCCAGAAACCTCCGCCTTCAATTTCTGCAGGACCAATGAGCTGGGTTTTCTCCATTATCTTTTGGAAAACCTGATGGACGTGAAGGCTGGTTCAAATGCCCAAAGTTTTGCTCAAACAATCCAAGAAAAACTTGTCTTCTTAAGATCTATTTTGGTGGAAATTGTGGATCTGCACAGTGAACAGGAGGAACTCCGTACTCTTTGGAATCGTGCTCTGGAGGTGACATACAGGGTAGAGTTTCTCATTGACCACTTAGTGGTTGAAGATATTTCAAATTCTTTTTCAGTGTTATATGATTCCGTCATAGAAGACATCAATAATATTAAGACTGATGCCTCAAAGATCATCACAGGCAAGAGACAAGATATCAAAATGAACAAAGTTACCAAGAAATCTAGTCATGTACCCACGCAAAGCAGTGCACCAAAAATTGACGAAGTTGTAGGTTTCGATGATGAGTCAACATCAATTACCAATCGGCTTACAAGAGGATCAAAGCAGTTGCGGATCATTGCCATTGTGGGTATGCCAGGACAAGGTAAAACTACCTTAGCCACAAAAGTTTACTGCTGTAATACGGTTATGTACCATTTTCATGTTCGTGCATTGTGTTCCATTTCTCAAGTATTCAGCAAAAGGAAAGTGCTACTTGAGCTTCTGAATCATATTGATATAGAGCTTCCGGAGAGATGTTTTGCAATGACTGAACAAGATTTAGCTGAAGAGCTCCGACGTCATTTGAAAGGAAAGAGATATCTCATCTTTTTGGATGACGTATGGAACATTCAAGTGTGGAATAGCTTGGCAGAGTCATTACCTGATGATTCTAATGGAAGTAGAATTATCTTGACAAGTCGACTTCGTGATGTTGCTCCTCATGCCATGCTCGACGAAAAGCCACATTTTCTTCGTCAACTCACCAATGATGAGAGTTGGGAGTTACTGCAAAGGAAGTTATTCCTTGGGAAAGGTTGCCCTCCGGAGTTATATGAACTTGGGATGCAGATTGCAGAAAATTGTAAGGGATTACCTCTAACAATTGTCATTGTAGCTGGACTACTAGCTAATATGGAGCAAGAGAATTGGAAAGAAATTCTAGAAAGTTTAAGTTCGGGCATCCTTTCTACTACAGCTCAATGCATGAACACATTGGAGCTGAGCTACAAGCATCTACCAGATTATTTGAAGCCATGCTTTCTTTATTTTGGGATGTTTCCTGAAGACCGAGCAGTTTCAACCAAGAGGTTGATCTGGTTATGGATTGCTGAAGGATTTATTCAAAAGACTAAGTTAAAGTGCATAGAAGATGTTGCTACAGATTACCTGATGGATTTAATTGGCAGAAGCTTAGTTCTGGTTTCCGACCGAAGATCCATGGGCGGTGTCAAAGCTTGCCGAATTCATGATTTGCTTCATGAGTTTTGCATGACAAAAGCCAAAGAAGAGAATTTTTTCACGCTGTTACGTGGGTATGATGAGCTTTTAGCATTTAATGAGCCACGCAACTTACGGAGGTTAAGCATTCAGTCTGAGCCAAGGCATTTCAAGGAGGCGAGGGTATTTTGTCCTCATGTACGTTCTCTACTCTTGTTCGCTGAAACAGAACGGTTCAAACAAGAGGCTCTTGATATCCCATTCGTTTTTCGCATCTTCAAGCTTCTCAGGGTGTTAGATTTTGGTCAAATTTTTTTGCGTTCTATACCCAATGAAATTGGACTTCTTGTTCAGTTGAGATATTTGGCTGTTCGAGGCTGGATAAAAGGGATTCCTTCATCCATCGGAAACCTTTCATACTTGGAAACTTTTATTGTGGATTCACCATGGGAAATTGTTTCATTTCCTGATACACTCTGGAATTTAAGGAAATTGAGACATCTTCATGTGGGCATACGTTCTGGTGTTTCTAACGGTTTTAGTTATGCCATTGAAAATCTTGAGAATTCCCCTGATTTGTATGAGTTGGAGAGCTGTTCAGGTGCAATTATTTTTTCTTGGGGCAGCCTGCAAAAGCAAATGAAAAAGTTTGCAAATATCCGTAAACTGAAATGTAAACTTTTTGAGAATTGGGATGATACTGAGAATTGTAACAGGATTGTTGTACCTGATTTTCTGAGTCAGCTAGAATCACTTGGGTTGTCTCGAATTTCTAGACTCAGAAATCCTGTAATTCCTGTTGACTTTGAAATTGGTTTGCCAGCAAATCTTAAAAAGCTGACTCTATCTGAATTTGGGTTGTCTTGGGGTAAAATTTCGAGTATTGGGAAACTGCCTAATCTTGAGGTTCTCAAGTTACTCGATGGGTCTTTCTCAGGGGAAATATGGAATACGGAAGAAGGAGAATTCTCGAGACTTAGATTCTTGAAATTGGCTGAGTTGGATATTGTCAAGTGGACAGCTTCCGATGATCAATTTCCCCATCTTCAGAAGTTAGTAGTGTACAGATGTGGATTATTGAAAGAGATTCCATCTTGTTTAGAGAACACTACAACTCTTGAAATGATTGAAGTCTCTGGCTGTAGTCACTCTGTAACAAGCTCAGTCAAACAAATTCAGGAAGAACAGATGAACATGGGAAATTCAGATTTGAAGATCCTCATTCTGCAAGAATTGGAAGATTAAGACTGGAGTTGGAAGAAGTGACAGTGATGATTGGGGTTCTAGTCTTCTGGTTTGTCGTCAGGTGCGTCTTTCTTTTTTATTTATTAAATAAATTTAGTGGTAAAACCACCCGTGCATTGTCAATGTAATTTTTGAATTCTATCAAAGTATCTCAACTCTCGATAACCTAATACATTCTATGTAAAAATTTTAAATCAGTTATGGTCAAGACAGCCCTTGTTGCAACTGTATTCCAATTAGCTATGTCTACATCTTGGAAAAGATTTAAAAGGGATACGTTCAATTGGGAAATGGTTCCTGAATTGGTGTTCACTTGCAAAGAGATTGATGGCTGAAGCTTTAGAAATGGATTATAACTTTTGCTTCAGTGGACTGAAACAAACCAGATTGTATTGTGGATCCTTTATAATTCACTTGTGGATGTGCTGTTTGCTGTTTCAGTTCTTCTGCACCTGCAAATCTTCTCAAGTCTGGACTCGGAAGGGTCATAATGATGATTGTGGTTTCATTGTTTTGGTTCAACTATGTATTCCTACTCTTGTTTCTACAAAATAATAGTTGCAAAAGCTTATCTATTTATTCCATTTTCCTGGATGTTGCAACTCAGTTCCATGGTCAGAACTACTTCATCTCTCTATTCTACCTGTCCAACATTGTTTCAATGTCATTGAGCTGAATTTATTCCTCTGCAAAAGTGCTCTGTTCTGTGTCGTTTTGCAAATTAGTTTAGCTGTGTTTGAAAACAGGAAAAAGATTGAACAGAGTGGAGAAACCATTCTGACCATACTCGAAGTGGTGTACATCTGTCTGAAAATTCAACAATGGACTTGTGTTCTATGGTCGTCAAAGATTATTCCCTTTTTATTTTTTGTCAAGGGAAAAAAATGCAGTTCTATGAAATAGGTTGGATTTTTGGTCTCCCATGTGGAGAAGAGTCAATCTTTCACACTCAAGAGTTACTTGCCGTGTCTTTCTTTTCTATCTCTATCGAATTTTACTAGAAGATTAAAGATAAAATATATATCAAACCTTAATCAATTAGCATTCCACTACAAATCTTGTAAATGCATCGATTTACATAGTTGTTGCTATACGAAGAAAAAGACTTCTTTTAACATTAGTTAGTTAATTTTACATATTGACTCTTCAACTTTGCTATTTTTCAAATAGGTAGGCTTGTTTAAATTTTTTTTGACAAGGATTATTTTAAAATATTTTAATAAAATTGATAATAATCTCCTAACAAAGTTTTTATATACACATTACTTTTCTTCTTCTTTTTTTTAATTATTATACATCGTACTATTCTATAGTGTTCATAAAACTCACAATAAATAGAAATATCTTAGATTTTGAAATCTATATCTATGAATATAATTATATTCTTAACAATTTAGCATAGAACCTTTATTATTTGCACAAATGAAATGGGGAAATTTGCATATATAGCAGGGTTGACCGTTGACTTTGCAAATATAGCACCCTCCTTTTTTTCCTTGCAAACATAACACTTTAGGGTTGAACAAAGACCAACATACCCTCATCTTCTCTTCTGAAACATAAAGACACAACACTTCATTTTCATCTTCATCTTCATCTTCATCGATTCAAGAAAATTTGCTCTCACATCCCATTATTTGCACTTCTTATTATTCTCACACCCCATTGGATCATCATCTTCAAACAAGAAGACCGCGACAGTGGAGAAAAATTCGTTGCGGGGAGATATTAGTTGAAATTTACACAAGTTGAACTGGGATTGTGAACTTCAAAGAAACTAGTCGAGCCCTAAGTCGAGTATAGGTCGAGCAAAACATTAGGTTGAATACAAGATCGAGTTTAAGGTCGAACAATAAGTCTGAGTAGTAACTGGTTGAATATTAGATCGAGCTCGACCTAAACTCGACCTAATACTCGACCTACTACTAGGTCGAGTTAAATTTAAAAAAAAAAAATTGAATTTTTTTTTTTAAAAAAAAGTTTTAGGGTCAAATTGCGATTTAATGCTGACTAAATTAAAAAGAAATAAAAAAAAAAATTTTTTTTTTATTTTTTTTTAATTTAGGTCGAGCATTAGGTCGAGCATGAGGTCGAGCTTGACCTTAAAACTTTTTTTTTTTAAAAAAAATTCAATTTTTTTCTTTAAAATTTAGGTTGAGCATTAGGTCGAGTATAGGGTCGAGCATGGGGTCGAACTTGACCCTAAAACTTTTTTTTTAAAAAAAAAATCAATTTTTTCTTTAAAATTTAGGTCGAGCATTAGGTCGAGCATGGGGTCGAGCTTGACCCTAAAACTTTTTCTAAAAAAAAAAAATTCAATTTTTTTTTTTAAATTTAACTCGACTAGTAGTAGGTCGAGTATTAGGTAGAGTTTAGGTCGAGCTCGATCTAATATTCAACCAATTACTACTCAGACTTATTGTTCGACCTTAAACTCGATCTTGTATTCAACCTAATATTTTGCTCGACCTATACTCGACTTAGGGCTCGACTAGTTTCTTTGAAGTTCACAATCCCAGTTCAACTTGTGTAAATTTCAACTAATATCTCCCCGCAACGAATTTTTCTCCACTACATGCCTTCTTGTTTGAAGATGATGATCCAATGGGGTGTGAGAATAATAAGAAGTGCAAATAATGGGATGTGAGAGCAAATTTTCTTGAATCGATCAAGATGAAGATGAAGTGTTGTGTCTTTATGTTTCAGAAGAGAAGATGAGGGTATGTTGGTCTTTGCTCAACCCTAAAGTGTTATGTTTGCAAGGAAAAAAAGGAGGGTGCTATTTGCAAAGTCAACGGTCAACCCTGCTATATATGCAAATTTCCCAATGAAATGGTGTTTCACGCTTTTGTTATTTCTATTTGTGCTTTAGTTAGTTATTTATTTTTATTCTCAACTCAACTCAATTCGACTCAAGTAACAAACTACGACAAATAAAAAATATATATATTGAATAGTTTATTTATAGAAACACGGTTGTAAAATTATTCATCAATATGTTTATAGTAAACCCCATATATGGGATATTCAATTTAAACCGTTAATTCATACAAACTAAATATTTTTATCAGTGTATTAAATTAACCACAAAATAACACTAATATGAAATTCTTTATCATAATCTTGCTCTTCCAATTTTGTAAACTAACTTAAAAAATTTAAAGATATACTTCATTCACCTCTTTGGTCCATTTGATTAAATCTCCCTGGGAGTTTGGATTACAAATATGATTCTTGAGTCACAATTTTATTTTGTAACTAAAGGTATTGTGCCAATTCATGACCTAAAATATAGTGTTTGTTGATTAATTGTATTGCACGGCTTTTGAAAATTCTGCTCATCTAGAAATTGGGAAGATTACATCCTGAGTGAATACGTAGATGAATCTTCGACGAAACCTGGAAAATGAAGCAATCAGCCGCCGGCGAAATGTATAAAGGTTGTGCCCATTGACCATCTACTCTACGAGAGTTCAAATACTGATACAACAAAGAAAAAATAGCTGAGGAACATAAGAAAATGGAAATTTTCTATAGCTTGATTGCAATTTTGTTGAGTGTTCTGGTGGTGATTTGGGGATGGAGAATCTTGAACTGGGTTTGGTTTAAGCCGAAGAAACTGGAGAAATGTCTCAGGGAGCAAGGTTTGCGAGGAACTTCTTACAAGCTTTTGCTTGGAGATATGAAGGAGAGTCTCAAGATGGATGAAGAAGCAAGATCTAAACCCATTAATTTTACCAATGATATCATCCCAAGAGTCATCCCTTTCATCAATAAAACCATCAAAGAATATGGTATGTTTTACTTGTCCTGAGTTTTAGCAGTTTAATAGGCATCATCTTTTATTATGATGGGGAATTGGGGATTATTGTTTTGCAGGTGAAAATTGCTACATATGGACTGGACCAACACCAACATTGATTCTCATGGAACCAGAACTTATAAAGGAGGTGTTGAACAAAAGTTTCAATTATTTGAAGCTTCCTGGTAATCCACTAAGTAAACTCCTAGTACAAGGAGTTGCTACTTATGAAAACGAGAAATGGGCCAAACATAGGAAGCTTATTAATCCTGCTTTGCAACTAGAAAGACTCAAGGTAGATCCATTCTGAACTTTACTCTTGAATTAATTTAGTGATGTATGAAAATTTTAGATACAAAAAGAATTTGCTATGAGTTCACCAATTGAAATAGTGAAAAGATAGACTATATTTAGAATTTCAGCAGCTCATTTCCACTGCAGCTTATGATGCCGGCATTTTATACAAGTTGCTGCGAGATGCTAAGTAAATGGGAGAGAATTGCCCCAGCAGAGGGGTCTTTTGAATTGGACGTGTGGCCTCATCTTCAAACTTTAACGAGGGATGCAATTTCAAGAACTGCATTTGGCAGCAACTTTGAAGAAGGACGAAGAATTTTCGAACTGCAGAAAGAACAGATCGACCTTGTCTTGCAAGTTGCGAGTTCAGTCTACATTCCAGGATGGAGGTAAAACTACACTGTTTATGGGTTTAGTCTTCTGAAAGGTATTGTATCCGTGACATTCTGATTTATTGTATCGTTTTACGCAGATTTCTACCAACTAAGAGGAACAGAAGGATGAAGGAAATTGCCAAGCAGGTGCAATTATCCGTGATGGATATTATAAAAAATAGAGTGAAATTGGTAAAGGCAGGGAAAGCTCGGAATGAAGACCTACTGGACATACTGTTAGAATCCAATTCGAAGGAGATTGAACAACATGGAGATCAGAAATTCGGAATGACTTTAGATGAAGTCATTGAGGAGTGCAAGCTATTCTACTTTGCCGGACAGGACACAACGTCTGTCATGCTCGTGTGGACACTGATACTACTGAGTAAGCATTTGGATTGGCAAGCTCGAGCTAGAGATGAAGTTCGGCGGGTTATTGGCGACAAGAAACCAGATTTTGATGGATTAAATCACCTAAAAGTGGTAAGTGTATTTTTTATACTTATGTCAGGAGGGGAACATGAGCAGAGTTTCAATCTGTAGTGGGAAATGTATGCAAATTTCCTGCAACTAAGGCTGCAGTGAAGATCTTTCATTTATATATAGTTGGGTTAGATTTGAATCATTCTAAGTCTCAAGCCTGAATTCTTGAGAATCTTGACACAGGCTCATGATTTTCCTTGCAATTCCACAGATGACTATGATCCTTAACGAGGTTCTAAGGCTATATCCACCGGGATTGGTGCTTAAAAGAATGGCTCAGGAAGAAACTAAACTAGGGGAACTAAAATTACCTGCTGGAGTGCACATCTTCTTGCCTGCAATCCTTCTGCAACATGACCCAAAAATTTGGGGTGATGACGCAAATGAATTCAACCCAGAAAGATTTAATGAAGGAATTATGAAGGCAACAAAGGGGCAGCTTACATTTTTCCCATTTGGTTGGGGACCCCGGATGTGCATGGGCCAAAATTTTGCCATGGTTGAAGCAAAAATGGCACTTGCTATGATTTTACAGAACTTCTCTTTTGAGCTTTCCCCATCGTATGCACATGCTCCACGCTCAGTGGTCACTCTTCAACCCCAGTATGGTGCTCAGTTAATGTTGCGCAAATTGTAGGCTAAAATACCTATAAACATTGCACCTTGGTTATGAAAATAATGATTTTGTATATGTATCCAACATGTTGAATGGAGTGGTAAATCTCTGTTTTCATTAACTGTAAGATTGAGCTTTTATGAAGTTCACAGATGAATATTCAAGTAAATCTATGTTCTCTTTGAATTTTGAGACACTTGAATGAATCATTTCTGTTTTCATTAACAATGTTGGTCGATTTCACACGCAAGTGCACGTGATCGTTAACAAGTAATATAAAGTGAATATAAATTTATCGTTCCCACAAGGACTAATTGTTTATCAATTACCGAAATTTAGTTAATTCTACCTCTATTTGAATGATAAAAAGATATTTTATGAATAAACTAAATTAAAACTGAATTTAAAACTTGAATTAAAAACTAAATTTAAAACAAAGCAAAGCAAAGTAAAGTAATGAATCAAATTGGCTAAAGCTCTAGGGTTTTCGATTTCACCATAACTATTCCATCTTAATATTCATCTATTTCTATAATCTAATTTAATTTCCTGGTTGATAGTCGAGATTCCCTAATTTATTTACTAGTCCCTCCCGAGATCTAATAAAAATCCTCCTAATTGCTAATTCACTATATTCCTATGTGAATTACAACAATTATGAAGTCATTAATTTCTATGGATTCTCATATAGCGACTACACAAACCATGTAGGTATATTCCTATCCTACATGCAATTTATGGCATTTATCTCAATGAACTTGACACATAACTCCTCTTCCAATTTGTTATGATTAACAAATCATCTAATTAGTGATCAAGTAATTAGAAGCATTAAGCACAAAGATAAATACTCAACCATAGAAATTTAAATCAAATTATATTAATAGAAAAAATATTAAGACTTCATAGTTAGGCTACATCAAAACCCTAGAAAAAGAATTTAGTTCATATTAAAATAGAAGAACAACACCAATTTCTTAAACATAATTGCAAAAAAAAAAATAAAAAAATAAACTTCAACAAAACCCGTAGGTGGTAGCCACTCCCCTCTTTGTTCTTTGACTTTTGTCTTCTCTACCCGTAAACTTCCAAAGAGAAGGTTCAGCTGCTTCCTTTGTATCCAAATCAAGCTTAGTGGCTGCTGGAAGAACAACAAAAGGAAGAAGAACAACAAAAGGAAGAAGAACAACAACCGGAAGAAGAACAACAACCGGCTGAAATTCTGCCAAGAAGAAGATCAAGAAGAAAACAAGAAGAAAAACCAAGAAGAACAAGAAGAAGAACTAAAAACAGAAAAAGGAAAATTTTTCTAACTCTAACCTAAAGCTAAAGAAAAGAAGCAAAGAATGAAGTGCTGCTCCAAAGAATGGGATGCTTGATCATATCCAAGCCTTGCCTATTTATAGGCAAGGATTCAAGACATTTGGTTGTGGCCACTTGCTTTTTCTCACATTCTTCACCATTTTTCATAATTAATCAATACCCTCCTTTTCTTTTTTTTTCTTCTTTCTTTCTTTTGTTAATGCTTCTTGCTTCCTTTTGTTTTTGTACAGATTTTTTTTTCTTATTTTCTTTTCTTGTTTGGCTTTCTTTTTCCCATGTGAGGCTACATTTTGGAAGGACTTTCTTGGTGTCCTCATGCACTTCTTGTTTGGCTTTCTTTCTTTTTTCATGTGAGGCTGCATTTTGGAAGGACTTTCTTGCTGTCCTCATGCATCTTTCTTCAGAAAAATAAAAAGATGGCAGCTGGTCTCCAAGCCTTCATGTGCAAATGTTTCTCTTTCACTCAAATGAAAGGTTGGCATCACATGCTGTTTTGTGCCCTTATCATTCTGTTTTCTTGTGTGACAACTTGGTGCTGTGCTCTTGTTTTCTTGTGTGAATATTGGAGAATTTTGTTGTTGAATTGCTGCTGAAAAAAAATAAGGCCAGATCACTGCACAATTAAAACCCAGAATAGCCAAAATTCAGAAAAGAAATGAACCTCTTGAACCCAAGTTTCTGCCCAGATTTTGGTCCCTTTTCTTCCGGAATTTGAGAAAACTTTCTTCATGAAAATTTTTGCTCTCTTTCCCATCTTTCCATATCATCTTGAATCATCTCATTTGGACATCTGCATCAAGAGTTATGAACTCCGGAAGATGACTATATGCACAAAGAAACCTTGAAGCTTTTGCTAAGAAAGATAACATTTTGCTTTATTTGTTAAATTTTTCCTACAAAGCTCCAATCTATCCATCAATAATAAAAACACTTAATATTCATATAAATAAGCATTTTAATCACTTAAACACAAGGAAATTGACCTAATAGATATGCAATTATACATCTTATCAAACAATAAGATTGAGCTTTCTAGATTGAATTTTTAGACAAAGCGTGCACAATTTAGGGGGTCAAGTTTATTCACTTTTATTTTATTTGACTTGTTGCACCAATTTAGATATAGAACCATTATATACAATATTTAGTCCTTCAGAAGACAATATAATGGGTTAAAGTGACATAAAAGATTCACCCTTTAAAAATCGCTATTTTAAGTCTTTTTATTTCTTAAGTAATTATATATAGTATAGTATTTTTTTGTTCCTTCAAAAACTACCTCTATATTGTGATAATAAGTTGCCACCAGCTTAACTTCATTGGTGAATTATTTACAAGTGATATTTATATTGTCATATTTTCAACTTTTCTGACAACTTATTGAACAAAAAAAAAATCGGCAATCTATGACAAGATTTTTGTTGGGGTGTTATTCTTGGTATGAACACTAAAAATCTAACATGTAGGAACATTTTGCTAGATTGTGGATAACCTCAGCCTAATTTTGACCAAAACATATCCCAAATTAAAGAACAAAGTTAAAATTTTCTAAAATAAGAAGCAAAATCAAACTTATAACCAAAGTTAAGAATATAATGACTCTATTTAAGGAGAAAATATTTTATGCATTTGTGGTATCACTTAAGATGGTACAGGCAAAAACAATTAGTGAGAACAAATTATAATTTAAAAAATACTCTATTTATATAATAAGGGTTAAAAACAAATATTGAAGTAACTTTATGCACTAAAAATTAAGGTAGAAGAGATATATAGAATATTTTTTCTGTAGAAGAGATATATAGAATATTTTTTCTTACCTACCCAAAATATCAACCATTTTGGAAGTAATGCACCCCTGTTTGAAAATTCAAAGAGAATTGTCATTGTTTCACGCTCAAAGTTACTTGCCGTCTCTGCCTTTCTATCTCTATTCATTAAATAATTCAAATAAATTGGAAAGAAATATATATACTCCTTCTATTCTAAAAAAAGAATAAAAATTAATTGGATATACTTTCTCTATCTTAATAAAAGAGGTCAACTTGAAAACTTTCTGTTCTTAGAAAAAGTTTATTTTCGGATGAAATTCTTGTATTACCCTCATTAATAATAATGATGTATAATTCAAATTAAAAAGTGAAGATAAAAATGTAAAATTATATATTTAATTGTATATTAAGTGTGTTGTTTCCTCTAATATTAAAAAATAATAATGTATAAGTCAAATTAAAAAAGTAAGGATAAAAATATAAAATTATACATTTAATTGCATATTAAATGTGTTGTATCTTCTAATATTAAAAAAGTTGTACCAAATCAAAGGTGGATTTTTTTTAGAATAATTTTTTTTTAAATTGGACTTTTTTTTGGGAACAAAATGAGTAAAATATAACACACTTAATATAACATTTAATTTTCTATTTTTATTTTAAATTTTAAATTATTATACATTATTGTTATTGTTAACAATAATATAAGCAATTTTAAAAGTAAACTCTTTTCTTTTTGAACAAATAAAAATTTTAAAATTCCTTTTTTTTTGGAAAACGGAAAAAGTACTATATAACCTTGATCCATTAGCATTGGACGAGAAATCTTATAAATTTTACTATAAGAATTAATTAGTCATGTAATTAATTAACTGAGCAAAAGCAAAATCAAGAAAAGGACCTTTTGGACATTCTATAATTGTAGTTTTGCATATGCTCATCAAGATACTAATATAAATCATCTTTAGATGATGGATTCCTTTTGGCCTTTTGCCATTGATTATTTTTATTCATAGCATAGAATAATATATCTATATATACATATATATATCTATATCTATATCTATGTATAGATATCGATATATGTATATATAGATAGATGTTGCATCTGGAAACTGAAGGCATCCATAACTTCTGAAGACCCACAAGGACAAAATGTCATCAGGTGGACCATACCTTGTAATCTCCTCGAAATATATTAAGGTGTCCATTGTTCCACCACAATTTACTCTGTAATGTATTCCTGACCATTTACTCTGTAAGACAATTACTTGAGGGATAGAAGGAAATGGAAATTCTCTATAGCTCAGTTGCGATTTTGTCCAGTGTTTTTCTGGTGATTTGGGGATGGAGAATCTTGAACTGGGCTTGGTTTAAGCCGAAGAAGCTGGAGAAATGTCTCAGGGAACAAGTTTTGCCCGGAACTTCTTACAAGCTTTTGTTTGGGGACGTCAAGGAGACTGTCAAGATGGATGAAGAAGCGAGGTCGAAACCCATTAATCTTACTAGTGATATAATCCCGAGAGTCATGCCTTTCATCAATAAAACCATCAAACAGTATGGTAAGTTGTTATTGTCCTGAGTTTAACTAGTTCATAAAGTTCAGTTTCAATGGGAGGGGATCCTAATTGAGCTATACAAAAAGGGTTGTGGGCGAACTTAAAAACTGAATGTTAATGACTTGTCTTGAGTTCAACTAATTTATGAAGTTCAGTTAATGTTAATTTATGATGGTGAGGAGTGTTGCGTTGCAGGTGGAAGTTGCTACATATGGATTGGACCAACACCCTCATTGGTTCTCATGGAACCTGAACTTATAAAGGAGGTGTTGAACAAAAGTTTCAATTATTTGAAGCCTCCTGGTAATCCTCTAACGAAACTCCTAGCCAAAGGACTTGCTAGTTATGAAAAGGAGAAATGGTCCAAACATAGGAAGCTTATTAATCCTGCTTTCCAGCTAGAGAGAGTCAAGGTACATGTGAATTTTTGATCTTTGGTTTACTGATCTTTGAAATTTTAGAAGAGAAAAAGAATTGAAATGGTGTACAGATAGACTGTAATTGCAATTTCAGATGTCCAAATGGGCAAAACCTGTTTTTGATTTACGCTTAGTGGTATTCCCATTGTAGCTCATGATGCCAGCATTTTATACAAGTTGTTGGAAGATGTTGAGTAAATGGGAGAAAATTGCCCCGGCAGAGGGGTCTTTTGAATTAGATGTTTGGCCTCATCTTCAGGCTTTAACGAGCGACGCAATTTCAAGAACTGCCTTTGGTAGCAACTACGAAGAAGGAAGAAGGATTTTTGAACTTCAAAGAGAACAGACTGAGCTTGTGATCGAAGTTGTGCGATCAGTTTACATTCCAGGATGGAGGTAAAACTGTTAGGTTTATGATTGTAGATTTATAGAAACTTATAATCGTATCTCTAGGTGTGACACTGTGACTTATCATCTGCTTTAACACAGATTTGTACCAACTAAGAAGAACAGAAGGATGAAGGAAATTGCGAAGCAGGTGCAGTTATTGGTGATGGATATGATAAACAAAAGAGTGAAATTGATCAAGGCAGGGGAAGCAAGGAATGAAGACTTACTGGACATACTATTAGAATCCAATTTCAAGGCCATCGAACAACATGGAGATAAAAAATCCGGAATGAGTTTAGACGACGTGATTGAGGAGTGTAAGGTATTCTACTTCGCAGGACAGGAGACTACATCTGTCTTGCTTGTGTGGACATTAATACTGCTGAGTAAGAATTCAGACTGGCAAGCTCGAGCCAGAGATGAGGTTCGGCAAGTAATTGGCAACAAGAATCCATCTGCTGATGAGCTAAATCGTCTAAAAGTGGTAAGTGTTTTCTGTATAGTTATGTCAGGAGCTCTGATTGAATGACATTGGGAATATGAGAAGAGTTTCAGTCTTTCTTTGAAAATGCATGGGAATTTGCTACAACTGAAGCTGTAGTAAAGATTTTTCGTTGATGGTTGTATACTTGTGTTAGATTTGAATGATTGTTAGTCAGTATTATTGACAATCTTGATAAGGGCTCACGCTTAATTTTCTTTTATTTTCTACAGATCACTATGATCATAAGTGAAGTTCTTAGGCTATATCCCGCGGGATTGATGCTTGGTCGAATGACTCAGGAAGAGACTAAACTTGGGAAACTAACATTACCTGCTGGAGTGCAGCTCTTATTGCCTGCAATCCTTCTGCATCATGACCCGAAAATTTGGGGTGATGATGCAAATGAATTCAACCCAGATAGATTTAGTGAAGGAATTTTGAAGGCAACAAAGGGTCAGCTCACATATTTTCCATTTGGTTGGGGACCCCGGATATGCATAGGTCAAAATTTCGCGCTGCTAGAAGCAAAAATGGCGCTAGCTATGATGTTACAGAAGTTCTCTTTCGAGCTTTCTCCATCTTATGCACATGCTCCATACACAGTGATCACTCTTCAACCCCAATATGGTGCTCAGTTAATGGTGCGAAAGCTGTAGCCTGTAAAACCAATACATATAGTACCTTGGTTACTAAAATAATGATTTTAGGTGATATTTTGTGTCATGTACTTCTATGTTAAATGGAGCTGTAGTCTGTAGTTCAAAGACCTATAAATATTGTACCTTGATCACGAAAATATGGATATCAGCACATTTGTTATGTCTGTATAAATGTGCTTCAAGAATAATAATAGAGCGGTTAATCTCTGTTTGCATTAACAATGAAATTGAGCTTTCATTGTTTCCTTGTGGATAGTCCCGTTTCTGAAGATGCCAAGGCAATCTGGCGGATCACAAAAGCTCGCCGTCCTCGTTCCCAAAGAAACTTTGTCTAAAGTCAAAAGGATATGTACCCATGCCTCCCTGAAGTTTGGGTTTATTTCCAATCGATCTTTCAAGTTTAGTAATTTTACTTTCACCCCCTTGACAGACCAAACTTTAGGCTTGCTGTTATATGAAATGCGAAATTTCCAAAAACCCCAGTCACCAGTCTGAAGTCAAATGTATTTCGAATTAAAAGAAATATGTTGGGGCTGCGAGAAGACAAAAATATTCCATCCCAAACCCAATTAAAAATAGCAGTACTCCTTCAATCTCCCTTCCAAGGGACACATATGAACCCTAGTCCTTAATAGGACACATACGACAAGTACAACCAGAATCAAGTATCTATTCAGTTTTATTTCTCTTATAAGAAATAAGAAACCATCAATGAAAAATCACCTTCAGAATCATCAACTATACTAGCTTGGGTGGATGGAGAGGGTTTTGAATTTGCTTCCTTTTCAAGGACTAACAATCATCAATAAGATGCCCAACTTTCTTGCTAAAGCGACATGTCTTATTGGTTTTATGTTTCTTAGATTTAGACCTAAACTTGTTTACATTGATATTACCCTTTTTTTGTGATCTACCCCTAATAAGCAAACCTTCAACTTTATCATCATTAGAGATTTCAAAATCAAATTTCTTTTGACAAGAAGTTAGATTTAACATCTTCGTAGGCTAAGCTTTCATGGCCACCATATAACATGATCTCTTTAAATTGCTTATAGGAGCGGGATAAGGATACCGCCTTGTCTTCATCATCAATTTTAATGCCAATAGATTCTAAATCCATAATAATAGAATTAAAATCATTAATGTGTTCTTGAATAGTAGTACCTTCAGCCATACGGAAGGTATAAACGTTCCTTGAGACGAAGCTTGCTAGCGAGGATCTTTGTTATATATAAAGACTCCAGCTTTAGCCACAATCCTGCGGCGGTTGTCTCTTTAGCCAATTAACGGAGAATCTCCTTAGATAAATAGAGTTGGATATGAGAAAGTGCTTTCTCATCTAACTTCTCCCACTGCTCGTCTGTCATGGAAACCAATTTCTTTGACTTCCTATCAAGGGTTTCTTTAAACTATTTTGGGTGAGAACGGCTTTCATTTGAAGTTGTCAGATGGTGAAACTGATCCTGCCGTAGAATTTCTCGATGCTTGGTTACAAACATCTTAAATAAATTGCTAGTTGAAGATCAAGAGGCTCTGATGCCACTTGTTATGACTAAAGGCCGTGTGAAAGTGCTAAAGATAAAATTCAACAAGATGATAAAAAATAAATCGACAGAGTTAACACCAGATTTACGTGATTCATCCAGTGTGGGCCACATCCACGAACGAAAGAGAGCAAAGATTCCACTATCAAAGTTAGAGAATTCAAAACTTCTAAAATGAGAATGAGGATTACAATCTATTGAAATTGGTATTCTCTATGAAGAATATGAAAAAAAATTGGATGATTCCGTAGTGATCCTGGAGGTCAAATAGATGGGGAGAGGTGCTGCCTGTTTTTCTGCCTAAATTTGAGGCACACGTCACACACGTCCCACTTAGTCAACATATTTACGGTTAGAACCATAAAACGATATCTCCATATTTTGTTTAATTTAGACTCTAAACTCTAAATTCTAAACCACGTTTGTTGGACTGTTGTCTTGGTTGAACACTTAGGTTCCATTTGGATTGTATTATATTTGAGAATTTTGTATCGGAATGGATAAAAGTTTTGGTAGGAATTTTTTATAAGAAAAAGTGATATGAAAAATTAGATTGGAGGAAATTTTTTTTTGAAATAACGGGAGAAGAATTTTAGAGAGAATTTAAATTTTAAATTTTAAAATAAAAAATTATTTAAATATTTTATTTTTATAGTTAAAAAAAAGTTAACTTTTTATGAATAAAAATACTTTCCATACGAAGCCCAAAAATCTTAACATATCGGAACATTTTGCTTGATAGTGAGTCACCCTCATCCCTTTCTGTATTCCAATGACTACCTACGTATTCATGTGGGTAAATTGCAAAGAGAAAAAAAAAATTAACATTAAATAGATAAAGGAAACTTAAACGAATCAGCTTCTTTGATTAATTGGTGAATCACTCTCATCTATTTCTGTATTTTTTTTTCCGAAACGTTAGTATATTAAAAAATACAATGGCAAATGTACAAGCCACGAGGACGTAGAGAATTTCGTGGTGCCGCTATTGAAGACAGCGCTATAACCCACGAAAACAAAAGCCCACAAAGGGGCAAAAGCCCCGAAGGGCAACCCGACGAGCGGGAAGAAAAAGAAAAACAAAATAAACCCGCACTAGACGGGAATGGTTGACAACCTAAACGACCTAAATTCAACTGAATTTAAACCCGCACAAGACGGGAAGGGTTGAGGACTTGGACAACCTAAGAACAACCCAAAGTACCAAAATACAAAAGCCCGGTTATATCGGAACACTAATACTATACACAAGTGATGCTACGCATCCCAAGTGGCTCACTACTAAGGGCCTGTGGTATAAAAACTAAAACTTAATCTCTAATTCGCACATCAAGCCGTGGCGTGAATCCAACCCTATTTCTGTATTTAGTCGGGTTCTTTTTACCTTATGATGTGGATTATGTGAAAAGGGAACAAAAAGGGTAAGTGGCATTATTAGTCAATTGATTTGAGCCTTTGATTAGTTAAAATTCTATGTTCCAACTAATATATAACAATTCTATCCTTTTAATGAAATAATATGATTTCGTTGAAATTAGAATTTATACATTTTATATTAAGATTCAATATTTATTAATACAATTTCGCCATTTTATTAATGACATATAATTGGTATGATCTATATATTCTCGCCTATGATGCTATTTGATATTTGATTTTAGAAAAGTCTTAATATTATCTTTAAATTTGAAAATTTAGTTTTAATTGGTCTTTTAGTCAAAATTAGGCTAAATTAGACATAATTAGGCAGTTGTACTTTTTAAAGGCACATGATAAAATTTCTCATTTAACCAATTAAAATATCAACAGTTTATTATTATATTTTTTAAAATCCAACATAGAGTATGACTTAATATTACAGTAGAAAAATTTTAAGAAAACCGTCGCATCTCACTTATTCGCCTGAGCTATGCTTGATTTTGGCTTAATTTTAGCTAAAAGAGTAATTAAAATCAAAACCTTAAATTAAAATATGAATTTGAAACATTTTAAAAATTAAGAATCAAATCTAATTAAAAATAATTCTATTTACCCAAAAAAAACAACCATTATAACCATTTTGGAAGTAATGCACACCTGTCGGAGAATTCAAAGAGGACTTGCCCTCTATTATGGTCACAGAAAAAAATTAATTAAAAAAAAAATGAGTGGAGAGCAAGGAAACGAATTGTCATTTTTTCACATTCAAAGCTCCTTTCCGTCCCTGCCTTTCTGTCTCTATTTATTAAATACTACAAATAAATTGGAAAGATATATATTCCTTTTGTCTAAAAAAAAACTTTTAATTTAATATAATTTTTTTATTATAAACTATAACACACTTAATATAATATATAATTTTTTAATTTTAAATCATACATTATAACTATTATTAACAATAATATAGATTTTTTTTTTCAAAAGTACGTATATTTCCTTTTAATCAAAGATTTTTTTTGAAAATAAACTCTTTTTTTTTTAGACAAAAAAGCACTCTAAAACCTTACTCAATTAGCATTGGACGAGAAATTTTATAAATGCGGCGATATAAATTGTTGTTACTATAAGCATTAATTAGTCATATGATTAATGAACTAAGCTATAGAAAAATCAAGAAAAGCAGCTTTTGGACATTATATAATTGTATGTATTGAACATTAGTCTTGCATACGGTCAACAAGATACTAATAAGAAATTGTTTTTAGGTAGAATTCGTGGGATTGCTTTGTCCATTGGTTTTTTTTTTTTTTTTAATTCATAGCATAGGAGTAGTTGTTCTCAAGTGGCAGTTTCTTCTCCATAGCTGATGAATTTCGTATTCAACAATAATCTCAACTAATCCAAATACCATTGTCTGCAGGACTAATCCATATGCAAATGCCAAAAAAGAAAGAAAGTTAATTCTATTCACGTTAAATATTTTAGCCGTAATCGATCTCGAATTTATAAAAAAAAGAAAGTTATCTTAACTCAACAACCTTCGTAGACTTTTGTCACATTTCATGATTACTTTATTATTGTTGAGATTTCGTAGTTTCTGCATTTGTGCAAATACGATGGTGTTTTCATTTCCTTTAAACTTATAACTTAGTGCTGGAGCCTAAATCTTTAGAAATTATAGTAAAAGAAATTGACACTTTAAATTTATAGGCACATGATTTGCTCAAATTTAATTAGTTAGGCTCAAAAACATATAATGTTGCACAAAATGCTATTCTTTTTACCAAGAAAATTTTAAAAAAGTCTATCTTCAATCCACTTTTGTCATTGTTGAGATTTGTTTTTTCCATTTTATATTGAATCGCAGAGATGTCTACTGATCTGGAAATTGGTGAATAGCTGAACTTTCCACGCATCTGGAAACTGAATGAATCCTTAACTCCCAAGAAACAAACCGAAAACCACAAGGATAAAATATGATCAGCTGGAATTGAGTACAGATCAACCGCGCCATTTAACGCAACAGGCGTCGTCAAGGTAACGTGTTCGACAAAAGACTCATGGAAGGAGACAGTCTGCAAGCGTCATACAGCTTTCCAATAGGGTGCAACAACAACATGTACTTCTACGGAAATGCTTTCGCCTCGACAAAGGACAATATACCATGGGTATTCTACACGAATTTGAACGAGGCGGTGAATTTCTACACCGTTAAAGCGCACGTAAAGTTGCAAGCAAGAAAGATGTCTACTGAATTACAATTCAGAGCGCCATACATAGACATTAGATCCAAGAAGTACAATCCCAACGACGTGGACGTTTGGCATTGCCCATACGCGCCAAAACCCCGTATGCAAGTCCAATTCAACCAACTGGGTCGATCTATATCGTCGAAACCTATGATATGCTCAGCCAAACCAGGCCAAGCCCATTCAGAGTTGAATTGGGCCAGACATTCCGTGGACGAATACAGTCCAAACATCGTCAAACGACTACAGTCCACAAGGCATTCAGTAGACTTGACCCCGTATGCCGACGTCAATATTGAAGAATTGGGTCTGCCTACATCGGGGGATACCGCATCGGCGGATCATCATCTGACTTCCAGCGTGACACAACTTTGCATATACCAGCAGAGGATCTGGCCGCATTCACAGCAAAATTCACAAACGATTTAATATTCAGCAAGGAAAAAATTCAAGATATGATAAACCACGCAACCAAGGTTGCCCATGTACAAAACGCGATGTATACGAAATCATTGTACCACAATTATTACCTTTTATATTTAAACAAATATTTACAAACACGTGCAGAATTAGACAACTATATACGCACATGCCTTCAATTAGACAATTACTCCCAGCAAACAGCACAATATGGTCCAATTCCCACAAAGTACCCATTGCAAAGTACACAAATGGGCATCGCAATGGGTATAACATATAAATATCGTACAATTACACCATAATATGCATTAATACGCATCGCGTGTGAATAGCAAACACCGTAAAATACATATTGTATACAATCAATTCGGACATAACCAAATACTAAAATACCGCTAAATACGCAAGCGAATGTCATTATCTCGAAATTTCAATAATTCTTTGAATAAGAGACACAGCAAGCGTGAAAAACCCCGTCTAAAATTTTAATGATTCAAAATTTGAATGCATAAATTGTGCGGTAAAATATTCTAAAGTGTAAAAATATGTCTCGTCGAGACACAAATTTCGAAGGGGCAAAATTTGATTCCATGTACTATCTTTTTAAAAAGTGCTACAGTGTACGTCGTTTCAGCGTTAGTTGCGCTTGCCAAAGATCCAATCTTCGGCGGACACATGTATTTTGTGGGCCCCAGGTATGTCTCGTCGATTCACAAATTTCGAAGGGGTAAAATACTGTTTGGTCAAAAAGTGCTACAGTGTAAAGCACTTTTGAGTACGCTGCGCTTGCCAAAGCTTCAATCTTTGGCTGCCACGTGTCTTTCGTGGGTTCCAAGGAATCTTTCTACTACACATGACAAAAGGTGCTCCCTCCAATCTTCCAATGGAAGATTCTGACGTGGCGCTCCCTACGCTGACGTGACCACTAAGTCCCTCAGCGCTACAGTGAAGTTCCTATGTACTGTGCCGACATTGCGGCACCAAACGCGGCGTGTTGTCGAGGCTGAAACGCATATTTTATTGTTAATTCATATTAAAGTTTTTTTTTATTGTTATTATTATACATGATACTATTAGATGGTGTCCATAAAATTTACAATAAATAGAAATATCTTAGAGTTTGAGATCTAATCTATATCTATGAATATGATTATATTCTTAACAATTTAACATGGAAACTTTATTATTTGTGGAAATGAAATGGTGTTTCCAGCTTTTGTTATCTTTATTTGTGCTTTATTTATTTATTTTTATCATTAACTCAACTCAATTCAACTCATGTAAAAAATTATGTTAAATAATATATATATATATATATATTGAACAGTTTATTAATAGAAACATGGTTCTAAAAACATATACATGTGCTTGACAAAACTTTAACTTATCGTATTTTTCTCAAATTTTGTAGGAAATATTTGTGTTTACTGCAGAATGACGTTTCTTTTTAGAGTTGAAATAAAAAGTGTCATAAATTTTGTTGGAGAAGATGGGCTTTTGGTTGTTGTAAATCCATTAAAACTACAAAAATATAAAAAAGAGTTTTGAATTCAATCGTGTATTTGGTTCAATTGCTACTCAAGGTATTATCATCCGTCCTCCTAGCACCTGAAGTTGACTGCTCTATTAACAACTATGGATTGTGTGAAATGGGATACTTGAATCTATAAAGAATGAAGAAGAATGAGTAGGGAAATTCGAACAGTAATGGTGAAGTGAAATGATGAAATAAAGAATAAAGTCATTTAGGTCTTTTCACTTGGTTAAACTACTTTGGCCTACTATTTTGGTGAAAAAATTATATCATGTACTATCTTTCAACTATGGCTTGAAAATGTGCTATTATTGCAAATTTCACAAGTCTTTCTTTCTCTATTCTTTAAATACTTCAAATAAATTGGAAAGAAATATATATATTCCTTCTATTTCCATTTTTTTTAATTGGATATATTCCCTAAACTTTTTGTCCCCAAAAAAATAGCCTATTTTCGGATGAAATTCTTATATTATATTTATTAATAATAATAATGTATAACTTAATTAAAAAGTAAAGATAAATATGTAAAATTATATATTTAATTATACATTCAATGTGTTGTATCTTGTAATTTTAAAACTGTTGTATCAAATCAAAAGTAGATTTTTTTTTTTTTAAATTAGACTTTTTTTTTGGAATGAAATGAGTAAAATATAACACACGTAATATGATATTTTAAATTTCTATTTCTATTGTTTATTTTTTTTTAAAACTATTATACATTATCATTATTATTAACCGAAATATAAGAAATCTTAAAGGTAAACTCTTTTCTTTTTGAACAAATAAAAATTTTAAAATTCCTTTTTTTTTTTGGAAACAGAAATTTACTATATAACTTTGATCCATTTGCATTGGATGAGAAATCTTATAAATGTTACCATAATAATTAATTAGTCATGTAATTAGTTAACTAAGCTAAAGCAAAATCTATAAATTTTATAAGATGGGAGGAACTCAGAGAGGAACAAATAAATTTTAAATGGTGGTGGGAGAGTATCTGCACTTAATCTAGAGGGGAAGATTGGCAACAGAGAGCGCAATTGGCGGTATATATGTTGTGGATATTATGGAAGACGAGAAATTTATGAATTTTTGAAAAAAAATGAAGGAAGGAGAGAATTGTGGTGGAGCTTGCATTGGCTTGGCTGAATGGATAGAATATTAAGAAGCTAAGAAAGAAGAAGGGGAAGATAGTCAAATGGAGGAGAATTTAGGTACATGAATTGAGTGTTAATTTTGTGTTTGGCATGATTTGTGTATTAATTTTGTGTTTGGTAGATTGGGGACCAACCTTAGTCAATATTGACTGAGCTAAGGATAAAAAACAAGTCAGTTGGCTTAATTGTATGTTGTAAATTGTGTGATTGTTAATAGATATAATTACCCTTTTTTGGGAAAAAAAAGAGCAAAATCAAGAAAAAGACCTTTTGGACATTCTATAATAATATATTCCTGACCATTTACTCTGTAAGACAATTACTTGAGGAAAATAAGAAAATGGAAACTCTCTATAGCATAGTTGCGATTTTGTCCAATGTTTTTCTGGTGATATGGGGATGGAGAATCTTGAACTGGGCTTGGTTTAAGCCGAAGAAGCTGGAGAAATGTCTCAGGGAACAACGTTTGCCCAGAACTTCTTACAAGCTAATAGTGTAATATATAAATATATTAAAAATAAATTATTTAATGTTTCTAGCATAGTTAAGTTTAAATTTAATATAAATTGTATAAAATTTTAAATATATAATTAAATAATTTTGTGAAAAAAATGCTATAAAAAGTATCTTAGATGAAAAATTTGTTAAAAGTTATAAAAATTTTCTTGTATAAACATTTTAGATTGTCAATTTGAAAGAATTAAAAACTTTATAAAAAAAAATAAGTTTTATAAAAATTTAGGACTTGACTAGTTTATTTTTTAAAATGTATTTTTTCACTTTTTAATATAATATTTCAATTTTTAATACAAGTTATATCTTATAATTATATATAAAAATATGTAAAAACGTATTTTGACATATTGTATAAACCCTTAATGTGAAACTATAATTTTTAAAAATGAAAATTACTTTATGTATAAAATAAAACTTTTGACTCAGTCGGATCTTTCAAAATCGGTTTTTTAATAGAACCAGGAGAAGGAAGAAGAAAAATGAGTGGCTATCAGCCACCGGTGGAAAGTTATCAAAATCAATAACCTCATCATAAGCCTGCTGTTTATACATACCCTGATATCTTCACTTGGATTTTCAGAATCTTCCATTTTTTTCACTTCACTGTCTTTCACTTCAAGATGGGCTCCGTTACTACTTTTATTGATACTGTCTTGGCTGATCTGAAGTTGCTGCACAACCACGTAGATTCAATAATGTCGAGGAATCTGGACCCGGGCGTGCAGAGATATTCTAGATGGAGAATTTTTTTTGAGAATAGAATTCCGGACCTAATGCGCAGGTTAGGGAATCTCCGAACATTTATTCTCTGTGTGAGAAGGTTGGGCAATGATATGCATCTGAGGACTGATGGCAACAACAGTAAGAAGGAAGGGAGTCTGGGATCTTTACTGGTAAGGATTGAAGAAGCGGTTTGCAGAAATGCACAGGAAATTCACCCTTTAATTCATAGCTCTGAAGATGGATTATTTATGGGTGAACATAAGATTATGCAATTCACCGAAGACATCGACTCTTTCAGGAAAGAAATAGAAAAATGGTACATCAATTTGACAGATTTCTTGCAGCAATCAGTTTCTCCAACAACAGATCAAGTTATGGAAATCACCAATTCCGTTCTGGAGAATTTAGTGGATATTCTCAGATACTTTGGGCGATTGAAAGAAGCTTCAGTAATGGAATCCTTGGCGGAGATGATGAAATTCATGAAAAATTTTATCCGCTTTGCCACGCTGCGAAGGGTTGAGAGCCAACAATTACTTGATTTGTTAAATCCCATTGAAGCTCTTGCAGTCAATGCAGCACAACTCTCTTTTAAGTATCAATATGAATGGTGTGCGACGTGTGCCGATGAGGTAATCCCGTCTGAAACTTCAGTACTACTGCAGAAGATCAAACCTATTGATCCTCATATCTATGAGACTTACACTCGAGCCCTGACTAGCTCAAAATTGTCGAGACAATTACATGCTCCCATTTCAGACACGGATGATGATCCTATAATAATAATAAAGGATTTCATTGATTCTCTGATACGTAATCTATGGGAGATGCTACCACTGGGCAGTAATCCTGTGATTTCTTTGAAGGATCAACTGCAAGAACTGTACGAGGGATTAAGATTATTGAGAACTATTCTTGTTAAGGAGCCGAACAAGTTTGATGAGAATATGAAGGATTCCATTGGAGTTCTGATATGTGATGCTGGACTCATAATCTTCTCACTTTATCAGAAAGATATCAAAATAGATATTGAGCTCCAAGATTTGTTGGAAAGAATTGAGCAATTTCAGAAGCAAGTTGAACAGAAAGATCCAGAAACCTCCGCCTTCAATTTCTGCAGGACCAATGAGATGGGTTTTATCGATTATCTTTTGGAAAACGTGATGGACGTGACAAATAGTAAGGCTGCTTCAAATGCCCAAAGTTTTGCTCAAACAATCCAAGAAAAACTTGTCTTCTTAAGATCTATTTTGGTGGAAATTGTGGATCAGCACAGTGAACAGGACGAACTCCGTACTCTTTGGAATCGTGCTTTGGAGGTTGCATGCAGGGTAGAGTTTCTCATTGACCACTTAGTGGTTGGAGACGTTTCAAATTCTTTTTCAGTGTTATATGATTCCATCATGGAAGACATCAATAATATTAAGACTGATGCCTCAAAGATCATCACAGGCAAGAGACAAGATATCAAAATGAACAAAGTTACCAAGAAATCTAGTCATGTACCCACACAAAGCAGTGCATCAAACATTGACGAAGTTGTAGGTTTCGATGATGAGTCAACATCAATTACCAATCGGCTTACAAGAGGATCAAAGCAGTTGCGGATTATTGCCATTGTGGGTATGCCAGGACAAGGTAAAACAACCTTAGCCACAAAAGTTTACCGCTGTAACGAAGTTATGTACCATTTTCATGTTCGTGCATTGTGTTCCATTTCTCAAGTATTCAACAAAAGGGAAGTGCTACTTGAGCTTCTTAATCATATTTTTATAGAGCTTCCGGAGAGATGTTTTGCAATGACTGAACAAGATTTAGCTGAAGAGCTCCGACGTAAGTTGCTAGGAAATAGATATCTCATCTTTTTGGATGACGTATGGGACATTCAAGTATGGAATAGCTTGGCAGAGTCATTACCTTGCAATTCTAATGGAAGTAGAATTATCTTGACAAGTCGACTTCGGGATGTTGCTCCTCGTGCCATGCTTGACGAAGAGCCTCATTTACTTCGTCAACTCACCATTGATGAGAGCTGGGAGTTATTGCAAAGGAAGTTATCCCTTGGGAAAGGTTGTCCTCCAGAATTATATGAACTTGGGATGCAAATTGCAGAAAATTGTAAGGATTACCTCTAACAATTGTCATTGTAGCTGGACTTCTAGCTAATATGGAGCAAGAGAATTGGAATGAAATTCTAGAAAGTTTAAGTTCGGGCATCCTTTCTACTACAGCGCAATGCATAAACACATTGGAGCTGAGCTACAAGCATCTACCAGATTATTTGAAGCCATGCTTTCTTTATTTTGGGATGTTTGCTGAAGACCGAGTAGTTTCAACCAAGAGGTTGATATGGTTATGGATTGCTGAAGGATTTATTCAAAAGACTAAGTTAAGGACCATAGAAGATGTTGCTACAGATTACCTGATAGATTTAATTGGCAGAAGCTTAGTTCTGGTTTCCGACCGTGATTTTTGCATGACAAAAGCCAAAGAAGAGAACTTTTTCAAGCTGTTACGTGGGTATGATGAGCTTTTAGCATTTAATGCTCCGCGTAACCTACGGAGGTTAAGCATTCAGTCTGAGCCAACGCCTTTGAGGGAGGCGAGGCTATTTTGTCCTTGTGTACGTTCTCTACTCTTCTTCAGTGAAACAGAATGGTTCAAACAAAAGGCTTTTGATATCTCATTCGTTATTCACATCTCCAAGCTTCTCAGGGTGTTAGATCTTGGTCAAATTTATTTGGTTTCTGTACCCAATGACATTGGACTTCTTGTTCAGTTGAGATATTTGGCTGTCCAAGGTCAGATAAAAGTGATTCCTTCATCCATCGGAAACCTTTCATACTTGGAAACTTTTATTGTGGATTCACCGTATGGAATTGATTTATTTCTTGATACACTCTGGAATCTAAGGAAATTGAGACATCTTCACGTGAGCATTCGTTTTGAAGTTTCTGAGGTTTTTTCCAAGAGTTTTAGTTTTGCCATTGAAAATCCTGAGGATTCCTCTAATTTGTATGAGTTGGAGAGCTGTTCAGGTGTAATTATTTTTTCTTGGGGCAGTATGCAAAAGCAAATGAAAAGGTTTCCAAACATCCGTAAACTGAGATGTAAACTTTTTGAGAATTGGGATGATATTGAGAATTGTAAAAGGATTGTTGTACCTGACTTTCTGAGTCGGCTAGAATCACTTGGGTTGTCTCCATTTGGTACACCCGGAAAACCTGTTGACTTTGAATTTGGTTTGCCAGCACATCTTAAAAAGCTGACTCTATCTGGATTTGGGATGCCTTGGAGTAAAATTTCGATTATTGGGAAACTGCCTAATCTTGAGGTTCTAAAGTTACTCGATCGAGCTTTCTCAGGGAAAACATGGGATATGGGAGAAGGAGAATTCTCGAGACTTAGATTCTCGAGACATGGGAAAGAAAGCGTTGCAAAGGAGGAAAATGATGATAGACACAATCTGTCAAATGTGTGGGGAGGCCGAAGAAAGCTTAGAACATGTATTTTTTAACTGCTCAAGAGCAAAAACAGTTTGGCGACTTGCCCAGGTACAATGGCATGATGTTGGAGAAGAAATTCAGAGCTTTGAAAAATGGTGGCAAAAGCTAAGCAGCTGCAACACGAATCATCTCGGCCAAGAAAGAAGCCAGCTCACCGTGTACTTGTTGTGGATGCTATGGAAATCGAGGAACTTATGGATTTTTAACGGAGAATGGATGATAGAAAAGATGGTGGTCGACGTTGCAATGGAAGAATGGCTAGAATTCAATAAAGTAAATACATAGGTAGGAAATATGTCACTAGGATTGGGAAGGATGTCGGTCAGTGGTTACAATAGGAAGAGGGAAGAATGCAAACAGAAAATAGAGTGGATCGAGTAACCTCTCTCAACTAAGGAGGTTATTAAATCCACTAATATGTCCCCTAGATTTTCTGGAAAATTCTGGACACTAGTTTGGTAGGAGGATGAGGAAATGATGAGCTTTGGCCAACTTTGAGTGCCAAAGAGGGTTCAAAACACAGGGAACCAATGTTGTATCTTCACTTTGTTTTCAACAAAGTCTTATATAAAGTCTATCTTTTGAAAAAAAAAAAAAAGATTCTTGAAATTGTCTTGCGTGGGAATTGTCAATTGGACAGCTTCCGACGATCAATTTCCCCGTATGCAGAAGTTAGTAGTGCACGGATGTGGATCTTTGAAAGAGATTCCGTCTTGTTTAGAAAACACTTTAACTCTTGAAATGATTGTAGTCTCTGGCTGTAGTCCCTATCTAACAAGTTTAGTCAAACAAATTCAAGAAGAACAGATGAACATGGGAAATTCAGATTTGAAGATCCGCATTCTGCCTTGGAAGAAGTGACGGTGATGATTGGGGTTCTACTCTTCTGGTTTGTCGTCAGGTGCGTCTTTCTTTTTTATTTATTAAATGAATTTAGTGGTCAAACCACCCGTGCATTGTCAATGTAATTTTTGAATTCTATCAAAGTATTTCATTCGCTGGATGCTGCCTCTCTTTTTTGATCATCAGAAGTATCTCAACTCTCGATAACCTAATACATTCTATGCAAAAATTTCAAATCAGTTATGGTCAAGACAGCCCTTGTTTCAACTGTATTCCAAGTGCGGATATTCGAGCTATGTCCTCATCTTGGAATGGATTTAAAAGGGAGAAGATCAATTGGGCAATGGTTCTTGAATTGGATTTGAACCAGTTGGTGTTCGCTTACAAAGAGATTGATGGCTGAAGCTTTAGAAATGGATTATAACTTTTGCTTGAGTGGAATGAACAAACCAGATTGTATTGTGGATCCTTTATAATTCACTTGTGGATGTGCTGTTTGCTGTTTCAGTTCTTCTGCACCTGCAAATCTTCTCAAGTCTGGACTCGGAAGGGTCATAATGATGATTGTGGTTTCATTGTTTTGGTTCAACTATGTATTCCTACTCTTGTTTCTACAAAATAATAGTTGCAAAAGCTTATCTATTTATTCCATTTTCCTGGATGTTGCAACTCAGTTTCATGGTCAGAGGCTTCTTCATCTCTCTATTCCACCTGCCTTCAATGTAATTGTGCTGAATTTATTCCACCATACTCGAAGTGGTGTACATCTGTCTGACAATTCAACAATGGACTTCTTGTGTTCTTTGGTCATCGAAGATTATTCCCTTTTTATTTTTGGTCAAGGTAAAAAAAATGCAGTTCTATGAAATAGGTTGGATTTTTGGTCTCCTATTAGTTCCATGTGGAGAAGAGTCAATCTTTCCCACTCAAGAGTTACTTTGCCGTGTCTTTCTTTTCTATCTCTATCAAATTTCACTAAAAGATTAAAGATAAAATATATATCACACCTTAAGCAATTAGCGTCCCACCACAAATCTTGTAAATGCATCGATTTACATAGTTGTTGCTAAACGAAGAAAAAGACTTCTTTTAACATTAGTTAGTCAATTTTACATATTGACTCTTCAATTTTGCTATTTTTCCACTAGGTTGGCTGGTTTAAAAAAAATTTGACAGGGATTACTTTAAAATATTTAAATAAAATTGATAATAATCTCCTAACAAAGTTTTTATATACACATTACTTTTCTTTTCTTTTTTTTATTTATTATTATGCATCATACAATTCTATAGTATTCATAAAACTCACAATAAATAGAAATATCTTAGATTTTGAAATCTATATCCATGAATATGATTATATTCTTAACAATTTAGCATAGAACCTTTATTATTTGTGCAAATGAAATGGTGTTTCACGCTTTTGTTATTTCTATTTGTGCTTTAGTTAGTTATTTATTTTTATTCTCAACTCAACTCAATTTGACTCATGTAACAAACTACGTCAAATAAAAAATATATCTATATATATATATATATATATATATATATATATATTGAATAGTTTATTTATAGAAACACGGTTGTAAAATTTTTCATCAATATGTCTATAGTAAACCCCCATACGTGGGATATTCAATTTAAACCGTTAATTCATACAAACTAAATATTTTTATCAGTGTAACAAATTAATCACAAAATAACACTAATATGAAATTCTTTATCATAATCTTGCTCTTCCAATTTTGTAAACTAACTTAAAAAATTTAAAGATATACTTCATTCACCTCTTTGGTCCATTTGATCAAATCTCCTTGGGAGTTTGGATTACAAATATGATTCTTGAGTCACAATTTTATTTTGTAACTAAATGTATTGTGCCAATTCATGACCTAAAATATAGTGTTTGTTGATTAATTGTATTGCACGGCTTTTGAAAATTCTACTCATCTAGAAATTGGGAAGATTACATCCTGAGTGAATACGTAGATGAATCTTCTACGAAACCTGGAAAATGAAGCAATCAGCCGCCGGCGAAATGTATAAAGGTTGTGCTCATTGATCATCTACTCTACAAGAGTTCAAATACTGATACAACAAAGAAAAAATAGCTGAGGAAAAGAAGAAAATGGAAATTTTCTATAGCTTGATTGCAATTTTGTTGAGTGTTCTGGTGGTGATTTGGGGATGGAGAATCTTGAACTGGGTTTGGTTTAAGCCGAAGAAACTGGAGAAATGTCTCAGGGAGCAAGGTTTGCGAGGAACTTCTTACAAGCTTTTGCTTGGAGATATGAAGGAGAGTGTCAAGATGGATGAAGAAGCAAGATCTAAACCCATTAATTTTACCAATGATATCATCCCAAGAGTCATCCCTTTCACCAATAAAACCATCAAAGAATATGGTATGTTTTAGTTGTCCTGACTTTTAGCAGTTTAATAGGCATCATCTTTTATGATGATGGGGAATCGGGGATTATTGTTTTGCAGGTGAAAATTGCTACATATGGACTGGACCAACACCATCATTGATTCTCATGGAACCTGAACTTATAAAGGAGGTGTTGAACAAAAGTTTCAATTATTTGAAGCTTCCTGGTAATCCACTAAGTAAACTCCTAGCACAAGGGGTTGCTACTTATCAAAAGGAGAAATGGGCCAAACATAGGAAGCTTATTAATCCTGCTTTGCAACTAGAAAGACTCAAGGTAGATTCATTCTGAACTTTACTCTTGAATTAATTTAGTGATGTATGAAAATTTTAGATACAAAAAGAATTTGTATTGAGTTCACCAATTGAAATCGTGAAAAGATAGACTATATTTACAGTTTCAGCAGCTCATTTCCACTGCAGCTTATGATGCCAGCATTTTATACAAGTTGCTGCGAGATGCTAAGTAAATGGGAGAGAATTGCCCCAGCAGAGGGGCCTTTTGAATTGGATGTGTGGCCTCATCTTCAAACTTTAACGAGGGATGCAATTTCAAGAACTGCATTTGGCAGCAACTTTGAAGAAGGACGAAGAATTTTCGAACTGCAGAAAGAACAGATCGACCTTGTCTTGCAAGTTGCGAGATCAGTCTACATTCCAGGATGGAGGTAAAACTACACTGTTTATGGGTTTAGTCTTCTGAAAGGTATTGTATCCGTGACATTCTGATTTATTGTATCGTTTTACGCAGATTTCTACCAACTAAGAGGAACAGAAGGATGAAGGAAATTGCCAAGCAGGTGCAATTATCCGTGATGGATATTATAAAAAATAGAGTGAAATTGGTAAAGGCAGGGAAAGCTCGGAATGAAGACCTACTGGACATACTGTTAGAATCCAATTCGAAGGAGATTGAACAACATGGAGATCAGAAATTCGGAATGACTTTAGATGAAGTCATTGAGGAGTGCAAGCTATTCTACTTTGCCGGACAGGACACAACTTCTGTCATGCTCGTGTGGACACTGATACTACTGAGTAAGCATTTGGATTGGCAAGCTCGAGCCAGAGATGAAGTTCGGCGGGTTATTGGCGACAAGAAACCAGATTTTGATGGATTAAATCACCTGAAAGTGGTAAGTGTATTTTTTATACTTATGTCAGGAGGGGAACATGAGCAGAGTTTCAATCTGTAGTGGGAAATGTATGCAAATTTACTGCAACTAAAGCTGCAGTGAAGATCTTTCATTTATATATAGTTGGGTTAGATTTGAATCATTCTAAGTCTCAAGCCTGAATTCTTGAGAATCTTGACACAGGCTCATGATTTTCCTTGCAATTCCACAGATGACTATGATCCTTAACGAGGTTCTAAGGCTATATCCACCGGGATTGGTGCTTAAAAGATTGACTCAGGAAGAAACTAAACTAGGGGAACTAACATTACCTGCTGGAGTACACATCTTCTTGCCTGCAATCCTTCTGCAACATGACCCAAAAATTTGGGGTGATGACGCAAATGAATTCAACCCAGAAAGATTTAATGAAGGAATTATGAAGGCAACAAAGGGGCAGCTTACATTTTTCCCATTTGGTTGGGGACCCCGGATGTGCATGGGCCAAAATTTTGCCATGGTTGAAGCAAAAATGGCACTTGCTATGATTTTACAGAACTTCTCTTTTGAGCTTTCCCCATCGTATTCACATGCTCCCCGCTCAGTGGTCACTCTTCAACCCCAGTATGGTGCTCAGTTAATGTTGCGCAAATTGTAGGCTACAATACCTATAAACATTGCACCTTGGTTATGAAAATAATGATTTTGTATATGTATCCAACATGTTGAATGGAGTGGTAAATCTCTGTTTCATTAACAGTAAGATTGAGCTTTTATGAAGTTCACAGATGAATATTCAAGTAAATCTATGTTCTCTTTGAATTTTGAGACACTTGAATGAATCATTTCTGTTTTCATTAACAATAAGATTGAGCTTTCAAGATTGAATTTTTAGACGAAGCGGGCAATTTAGGGGGTCAAGTTTATTCACTTTTATTTTATTTGACTTGTTGCACCAATTTTAGATATAGAACGTTTATATACAATATTTAGTCCTTCAAAAGACAATATAATGGGTTAAAAGTGACATAAAAGATTCACCCTTTAAAAATCACTATTTTAAGTCTTTTTATTTCTTAAGTAATTATATATAGTATAGTATTTTCTTGTTCCTTCAAACACTAACTCTATATTGTGATAATAAGTTACCACCAGCTTAACTTCATTGGTGAATTATTTACAAGTGATATTTATATTGTCATATTTTCAACTTAATTTTCTGACAACTTATTGAACAAAAAAAATCGGCAATCTATGAGAAGATTTTTGTTGGGGTGTTATTCTTGGTATGAACACTAAAAATCTAACATATAGGAACATTTTGCGGATAACACTCAGCCTAATTTTGACCAAAACATATCCCAAAGTAAAGAACAAAGTTAAAATTTTCTAAAATAAGAAGCAAAATCAAACTTATAACCAAAGTTAAGAATATAATGACTCTATTTAAGGAGAAAATATTTTATGCATTCGTGGTATCACTTAAGATGGTAGAGGCAAAAACAATTAGTGAGAACAAATTATAATTTAAAAAATACTCTATTTATATAATAAGGGATAAAAACAAATATTGAAGTAACTTTATGCACTAAAAATTAAGGTAGAAGAGATATATAGAATATTTTTTCTTACCTACCAAAATATCAACCATTTTGGAAGTAATGCACCCGTCTGAAAATTCAAAGAGAATTGTCATTGTTTCACGCTCAAAGTTACTTGCCGTCTCTGCCTTTCTATCTCTATTCATTAAATCATCATCATCACCTTTATCCCAAACTAGTTGAGGTCGGCGGTCGATGAACCCAAAAACATAAATCCATACGTTCCAACGAAATATCCTTTGGGTTCATCTCATAAAAGATAGCTAGTTTTTTTATAATCAGCTCGCAACGCCTAACGCAACCCTCCTCACTTTATCTTAGCTTGGGAAAGGCTATGCAAACATGCATAAGCGTAGTTTACATAGGCAGAGTTTATCTCTATTCATTAAATAATTCAAATAAATTGGAAAGAAATATATATACTCCTTCTATTCTTAAAAAAAAATGAAATTAATTGGATATACTTTCTTTGTCTTAATAAAAGAGTCCAACTTGAAAACTTTCTGTTCTTAGAAAAAGTTTATTTTCGAATGAAATTCTTGTATTACCCTCATTAATAATAATGATGTATAATTCAAATTAAAAAGTAAAGATAAAAATGTAAAATTATACATTTAATTGTATATTAAGTGTATGTTGTATCCTCTAATAATAAAAAATAATAATGTATAAGTCAAATTAAAAAAGTAAGGATAAAAATGTAAAATTATATATTTAATTGCATATTAAATGTGTTGTATCTTCTAATATTAAAAAAGTTGTACCAAATCAAAAGTGGATTTTTTTTTAGAATAATTGATTTTTAAATTGAACTTTTTTTTGGAACAAAATGAGTAAAATATAACACACTTAATATAACATTTAATTTTCTATTTTTATTTTAAATTTTAAATTTTAAATTATTATACATTATTGTTATTGTTAACAATAATATAAGCAATTTTAAAAGTAAACTCTTTTCTTTTTGAACAAATAAAAATTTTAAAAATCCTTTTTTTTTGGGAAACGGAAAAAGTACTATATAACCTTGATCCATTAGCATTGGACGAGAAATCTTATAAATTTTACTATAAGAATTAATTAGTCATGTAATTAATTAACTGAGCAAAAGCAAAATCAAGAAAAGGACCTTTTGGACATTCTATAATTGTAGTTTTGCATATGCTCATCAAGATACTAATATAAATCATCTTTAGATGATGGATTCCTTTTGGCCTTTTGCCATTGATTATTTTTATTCATAGCATAGAATGATATATCTATATATACATATATATATATCTATATCTATTTCTATATATAGACATATATAGATATATGTATTTATAGATAGATGTTGCATCTGGAAACTGAAGGCATCCATAACTTCTGAAGACCCACAAGGACAAAATGTCATCAGGTGGACCATACCTTGTAATCTCCTCGAAATATATTAAGGTGTCCATTGTTCCACCACAATTTACTCCGTAATATATTCCTGACCATTTATTCTGTAAGACAATTACTTGAGGGATAGAAGGAAATGGAAATTCTCTATAGCTCAGTTGCGATTTTGTCCAGTGTTTTTCTGGTGATTTGGGGATGGAGAATCTTGAACTGGGCTTGGTTTAAGCCGAAGAAGCTGGAGAAATGTCTCAGGGAACAAGGTTTGCCCGGAACTTCTTACAAGCTTTTGTTTGGGGACGTCAAGGAGACTGTCAAGATGGATGAAGAAGCGAGGTCCAAACCCATTAATCTTACTAGTGATATAATCCCGAGAGTCATGCCTTTCATCAATAAAACCATCAAACAGTATGGTAAGCTGTTATTGTCCTGAGTTTAACTAGTTCATAAAGTTCAGTTTCAATGGGAGGGGATCCTAATTGAGCTATACAAAAAGGGTTGTGGGCGAACTTAAAAACTGAATGTTAATGACTTGTCTTGAGTTTAACTAATTTATGAAGTTCAGTTAATGTTAATTTATGATGGTGAGGAGTATTGCGTTGCAGGTGGAAGTTGCTACATATGGATTGGACCAACGCCCTCATTGGTTCTCATGGAACCTGAACTTATAAAGGAGGTGTTGAACAAAAGTTTCAATTATTTGAAGCCTCCTGGTAATCCTCTAACGAAACTCCTAGCCAAAGGACTTGCTAGTTATGAAAAGGAGAAATGGTCCAAACATAGGAAGCTTATTAATCCTGCTTTCCAGCTAGAGAGAGTCAAGGTACATGTGAAATTTTGATCTTTGGTTTACTGATCTTTGAAATTTTAGAAGAGAAAAATAATTGAAATGGTGTACAGATAGACTGTAATTGCAATTTCAGATGTCCAAATGGGCAAAACCTGTTTTTGATTTACGCTTAGTGGTATTCCCATTGTAGCTCATGGTGCCAGCATTTTATACAAGTTGTTGGAAGATGTTGAGTAAATGGGAGAAAATTGCCCCGGCAGAGGGGTCTTTTGAATTAGATGTTTGGCCTCATCTTCAGGCTTTAACGAGCGACGCAATTTCAAGAACTGCCTTTGGTAGCAACTACGAAGAAGGAAGAAGGATTTTTGAACTTCAAAGAGAACAGACTGAGCTTGTGATCGAAGTTGTGCGATCAGTTTACATTCCAGGATGGAGGTAAAACTGTTAGGTTTATGATTGTAGATTTATAGAAACTTATAATCGTATCTCTAGGTGTGACACTGTGACTTATCATCTGCTTTAACACAGATTTGTACCAACTAAGAAGAACAGAAGGATGAAGGAAATTGCGAAGCAGGTGCAGTTATTGGTGATGGATATGATAAACAAAAGAGTGAAATTGATCAAGGCAGGGGAAGCAAGGAATGAAGACTTACTGGACATACTATTAGAATCCAATTTCAAGGCCATCGAACAACATGGAGATAAAAAATCCGGAATGAGTTTAGACGACGTGATTGAGGAGTGTAAGGTATTCTACTTCGCAGGACAGGAGACTACATCTGTCTTGCTTGTGTGGACATTAATACTGCTGAGTAAGAATTCAGACTGGCAAGCTCGAGCCAGAGATGAGGTTCGGCAAGTAATTGGCAACAAGAATCCATCTGCTGATGAGCTAAATCATCTAAAAGTGGTAAGTGTTTTCTGTATAGTTATGTCAGGAGCTCTGATTGAATGACACTGGGAATATGAGAAGAGTTTCAGTCTTTCTTTGAAAATGCATGGGAATTTCCTACAACTGAAGCTGTAGTAAAGATTTTTCGTTGATGGTTGTATACTTGTGTTAGATTTGAATGATTGTTAGTCAGTATTATTGACAATCTTGATAAGGGCTCACGCTTAATTTTCTTTTATTTTCTACAGATCACTATGATCATAAGTGAAGTTCTTAGGCTATATCCCGCGGGATTGATGCTTGGTCGAATGACTCAGGAAGAGACTAAACTTGGGAAACTAACATTACCTGCTGGAGTGCAGCTCTTATTGCCTGCAATCCTTCTGCATCATGACCCAAAAATTTGGGGTGATGATGCAAATGAATTCAACCCAGATAGATTTAGTGAAGGAATTTTGAAGGCAACAAAGGGTCAGCTCACATATTTTCCATTTGGTTGGGGACCCCGGATATGGATAGGTTAAAACTTCGCGCTAGAAGCAAAAATGGCGCTAGCTATGATGTTACAGAAGTTCTCTTTCGAGCTTTCTCCATCTTATGCACATGCTCCATACACAGTGATCACTCTTCAACCCCAATATGGTGCTCAGTTAATGGTGCGAAAGCTGTAGTCTGTAAAACCAATACATATAGTACCTTGGTTACTAAAATAATGATTTTAGGTGATATTTTGTGTCATGTACTTCTATGTTAAATGGAGCTGTAGTCTGTAGTTCAAAGACCTATGAATATTGTACCTTGATCACGAAAATATGGATATCAGCACATTTGTTATGTCTGTATAAATGTGCTTCAAGAATAATAATAGAGCCGTTAATCTCTGTTTGCATTAACAATGAAATTGAGCTTTCATGGTATCCTTGTGGATAGTCCCGTTTCTGAAGATGCCAAGGCAATCTGTCGGATCACAAAAGCTCGCCGTCCTCGTTCCCAAAGAAACTTTGTCTAAAGTCAAAAGGATATGTACCCATGCCTCCCTGAAGTTTGGGTTTATTTCCAATCGATCTTTCAAGTTTAGTAATTTTACTTTCACCCCCTTGACTGACCAAACTTTAGGCTGCTGTTATATAAAATGCGAAATTTCCAAAAACCCCAGTCACCAGTCTGAAGTCAAATGTATTTCAAATTAAAAGAAATATGTTGGGGCTGCGAGAAGACAAAAATATTCCATCCCAAACCCAATTAAAAATAGCAGTACTCCTTCGATCTCCCTTCCATGGGACACATATGAACCCTAGTCCTTAATAGGACACATATGATAAGTACAACCAGAATCAAGTATCTATTCAGTTTTATTTCTCTTATAAGCAGAAACTGTCAATGAAAAATCACCTTCAGAATCATCAGCTAAACTAGCTTGGGTGGATGGAGATGGTTTTGAATTTGCTTCTTTTTTTGCTTCTTTTTTAAGGACTAACAATCATCAATAAGATGCCCAACTTTCTTGCAATAGCGACATGTCTTATTGGTTTTATGTTTCTTAGATTTAGATCTAAACTTGTTTACATTGATATTACCCTTTTCTTGTGATCTACCACTAATAAGCAAACCTTCAGCTTTATCGCCATTAGAGATTTCAAAATCAAATTTCTCTTTTGACAAGAAGTTAGATTTAACATCTTCGTAGGCTAAGGTTTCATGGCCACCATATAACATGATCTCTTTAAATTGCTTATAGGAGCGGGATAAGGATACCGCCTTGTCTTCATCATCAATTTTAATGTCAATAGATTCTAAATCCATAATAATAGAATTAAAATCATTAATGTGTTCTTGAATAGTAGTACCTTCAGCCATACGGAAGGTATAAACGTTCCTTGAGACGGAACTTGTTGGCGAGGATCTTTGTTATATATAAAGACTCCAGCTTTAGCCACAATCCTGTGGCGGTTGTCTCTTTAGCCAATCAACGGAGAATCTCCGTAGATAAATAGAGTTGGATATAAGAAAGCGCTTTCTCATCTAACTCCTCCCACTGCTCGTCTGTCATGGAAGCCAATTTCTTTGACTTCCCATCAAGGGTTTTTTTTAACTATTTTGGGTGAGAACGGCTTTCATTTGAAGTTGTCAGATGGTGAAACTGATCTTGCCGTAGAATTTCTCGATGCTTGGTTACAAACATCTTAAATAAATTGCCAGTTAAAGATCAAGAGGCTCTAATACCACTTGTTATGATCAAAGGCAGTGCGAAAGTGTTAAAGATAAAATTCAACAAAATAATAAAAAATAAATCGACAGAGTCAACACCAGATTTATGTGATTCACCCAGTGTGGGCTACATCCACGGGCGAAAGAGAGCAAAGATTCCACTTTAAAAGTTCAAAACCTCTGAAATGAGAATGAGGATTACAATCTATTGAAATTGGTATTCTCTATGAAGAATATGAAAAAAATTTGGATGATCCCATGGTGATCCGGGAGGTCATATAGATAGGGAGAGGTGCTGCCTTTTTTTCTGCCTAAATTTGAGGCACACGTCACACACGTCCCACGTAGCCAACATATTTACGGTTAGAACCATAAAACGATATCTCCATATTTTGTTTAATTTAGACTCTAAACTCTAAATCCTAAATCACGTTTGTTGGACTGTTGTCTTGGTTGAACACTTAGTTCCATTTGGATTGTATTGTATTTGAGAATTTTGTATTGGAATGGATAAAAGCTTTGGTAGGAATTTTTTATAAAAAAAAGTGATATGAAAAATTAGATTGGAGGAATTTTTTTTTTGAAATAACGGGAGAAGAATTTTAGAGAGAATTTAAATTTTAAATTTTGAAATAAAAAATTATTTAAATATTTTATTTTTATAGTTAAAAAAAGTTAACTTTTTATGAATAAAAATACTTTCCATACGAAGCCCAAAAATCTTAACATATCGGAACATTTTGCGTCACCCTCATCCCTTTCTGTATTCCAATGACTACCTACGTATTCATGTGGGTAAATTGCAAAGAGAAAAAAAAATTAACATTAAATAGATAAAGGAAACTTAAACGAATCAGCTTCTTTGATTAATTGGTGAATCACTCTCATCTATTTCTGTATTTAGTCGGGTTCTTTTTACCTTTTGATGTGGATTATGTGAAAAGGGAACAAAAAGGGTAAGTGGCATTATTAGTCAATTGATTTGAGCCTTTGATTAGTTAAAATTCCATGTTCCAACTAATATATAACAATTCTATCCTTTTAATGAAATAATATGATTTCGTTGAAATTAGAATTTATACATTTTATATTAAGATTCAATATTTATTTATACAATTTCGCCATTTTATTAATGACATATGACTGGTATGATCTATATATTCTCGCCTATGATGCTATTTGATATTTGATTTTAGAAAAGTCTTAATATTATCTTTGAATTTGAAAATTTAGTTTTAATTGGTCTTTTAGTTAAAATTAGGCTAAATTAGACATAATTGGGCAGTTGTACTTTTTAAAGGCACATGATAAAATTTCTCATTTAACCAATTACAATATCAACAGTTTTCTTGTTATATTTTTTAAAATCCAACATAGAGTATGAGTTAATATTACAGTAGAAAAAATTTAAGAAAACCGTCGCATCTCACTTATTCGCCTGAGCTATGCTTGATTTTGGCTTAATTTTAGCTAAAAGATTAATTAAAATCAAAACCTTAAATTAAAATATGAATTTTTTTTTTTGACAAGCCAAGGCGGCGAAGATTTTTATTAGAAATTTAGAGCAAAGTTTACAATGAAAAGGACAGCAACTAAGGGATGCATACCCTATTCCGCATGCTACTGTGAAAACAAGAAATAGTAAATAACTTGCATCCGAGACATACACTTATTTCTCAATAATCGCCAATAGGTTTTGCAATCTGGACACTCCTGACTTTGCCAACCTATCAGCCACTGCATTCATGGTCCTTGGGATATGATAGCCCTCCCAGTGCTTAATTTTCTCCTTCAGCAGGTCTAGATGATTGGAGACATTTTTTAGGTGCCAGGGGACATTCATTGGATTGTTCAACCAGTTGATTGCATTAGCCGAGTCACTTTCAATTACAAGTACATGGGAGCATTTCCAAATAGACTCAGCAAATACCCGAAAAGCTTCACATATAGCATAGAACTCTGCCTAGTTTGAGTCTAGTATTCCAACATGCTTAGAGAACACGGCCTTTGTTTTCCCCATTTCATCCCTTAGAATTCCTCCAATCCCGGCCCTACCTGGTTTCCCGATAGCTGAGCCATCAACATTAAACTTCATTTTACCAAGTTGAGGCCGAGACCAAGTGACACTCTCTTTCCTACATCCTTGTAGCTGCCTGACTTCTGCACTATTCGGCTGTCGGAATATGTCTGCAATAGATGTTGAAGCGGATGGCCACTTCGCCTTAAACCAAGTAGCAAATCTGATAAAAATCAAGTCCATGAGCTGCACGAGATCATAGCTCTTATTATTGAATGTGACCTAATTCCGCACGACCGGATGGACCAAGTGATGACATAAACAAGAGAATCCAAGGTCGCCTTCCTTTGAACTCGGGAAGAATTTGCGCCACCGCCAGAATATGAAAGGATCTCCGCAAACCGGTGATACCCAAGTTTTCAAACATGTAGTCCACACCACCCGGCTACACCAACAAATAAGAATAAGTCTTTGGATAGATTCCCGCCGAATTACAAACGGGGACATCGCAAGCTCTGCTCTAATAATACCCCTCTTAAGCAAATAGCTTCTGACGGGAAGCTTTTGATGGATTAATTGCCAAACAAAGACTTCCACTTTAGGCGGACCATATCCTTTCCACACTAGGTTCCAGTTAACTGGCCTTTGTTTCTGAGGTATTAACACAGATTTGTAAAATGAAGAAGTGGAATACGTACCATTCGGGACCGCTCGCCAAATGATCTGATCTTGGGAGTTTCGACTAGGATATTGCCCTTTCAGAATATTCAACAAATCTTCCCACTGCTGGCTTTCCCAATCAAGAGCATTCCTACGAAGATCAATCTTCCATTCCCATTGTCCATTCCTCCAGTTTCCGAACTCAGCAACATAGCCGCCCTTATTCACCGACAGAGCAAATATGCGAGGAAAGCACATTTTTAGAACCATTCCTTCAATCCATTCATCATGCCAGAAAACAATATTGTCTCCCTTCCCAAGCAATGCCCTCATACCTGATGAAACAACATCATAAAATTTGTTAGCGGGGGTAAGGGGGGCCATGATAGCTTTCCATGTGTTAGAGGCAAGTCTATTATTACAAATGGTGGGAAGGAGACGCTTCTTGTCCAGCCCGTATTTTTCCACCATAAAAGTCCTCCATAGCGAATTAACCTCATTGCCAAACCTCCATAGCCTTTTTGATAGTAAAGCCGAGTTCTTTAAATGAAAGTCAATCATACCCAATCCTCCAAGCCACTTTGGGGCATTTACAGTATGCCAATCCACATAATGCAATTTATGTTGGTGATCCGAACTGCCCCAGAGAAATCTCCGAATCAATTTATCCATGTCATTTTTAACACCACAAGGTAGCTTGAAAACCGACAGGAAAAAGAGCGGCAAGCTTGATAAGATGGAATTAATTAACGTCACTCTACCACCCATTGAGAGGTACCTTGCTTGCCATCCAGCGAGCTTTGATCTCATTTTATCCAAGATAGGTCTCCAGATACTTTGGGCTGCTGAGTTAACACCTAAAGGAAGGCCAAGATATTTAACCGGGAAGGTTTCAACCTTGCAGGCAAGATACATAGCCCAGTCATTCACTAGGCCCTCATCCACCCCAATACCAGTCAAACTGCTTTTGCTGAAGTTGACCTTCAAACCAGACACCACCTCAAAACATCGGAGAATTCTTTTAACGTTCAAGACACTTTTAAAATCAGGTTTAATGAACATAAGAGTATCATCTGCATATTGTAAATGAGCTAACCTGAAGCTTCCTTGCCCTATGCTTACCCCTTCGTACAACCCTAAAGACTCCCCTTTTTTCATGAGGACACTGAACCCTTCCACCATGATATTAAAAAGCATTGGGGAGAGGGGGCAACCTTGGCGAAGACCTTTTTTAATGCCGAACTGCTTAGTGGGAGAGCCATTGATCAGGATTGACATTGATACAGTGGTCACACAGAAACGGATCCAACTCCTCCACTTCCTTCCAAAATTCATCTTTATCATAACAAGATCCAGAAAATCCCAATCAACATTGTCAAAAGCTTTCTCGAAGTCCACCTTCATCAAGATGCCACTCCTGTTGCTTTTCCTGAGGTAGTCAACAGCTTCATTGGCAATTAAGAAACAATCTGATAATTGTCTATCTTTCAGGAATGCAAACTGATTGCTCCCAATCACCTCGTTAATCACCCTTTTCAGTCTGATCGCTAAAACTTTGGCCAGGATTTTGTAGATGCTCCCCACAAGGCTAATAGGCCTATAATCTTTTAAATGAACAGGATTTTCTGTCTTTGGCACCAAGGTGATAAAAGAAGAGTTAACTGCCTTGTCAAAAATCTCGGTTTCAAAGAAGCCTTCTAGGAAGATCATCACATCTTGTTTTACTGAGCTCCAATGGTGCTTGAAGAAATTCATGTTGAACCCGTCTGGCCCAGGAGCCTTATTACCATCACACTGCTTGATAGCTTCCCAAACTTCGGTTTCTGAAAATGGGACTTCAAGGCTATCCCTTTGTTCATCGGATATGCTTTTGAACTGGCAGTCAAATTCCAAAACCCCTACTGTCGACACCTTATTGTAAAAGTCTGAGAAATACTTTGCGACTGCATCTTTCAACTCTTTTGGTTGCGACACCCTTCTTCCATCAAAGACCAGATTACTAATAAGATTCACCCTTCTCCTTGAGGAAGCCATTAGGTGGAAATACTTAGTATTCCTGTCTCCTTCCTGAAGCCATTTACTTCGGGACTTCTGCATCCAAGCTCTCTCCTCTACCCGATACAAGCTCCATAGCTGGGCCTGCTTATTGGCAAGTTCAATTCTTTTGTCAGCCGATAACCCATTTGATGCATCTTCCTTCTCCAACCTATCGATCTCCTCCTCCAATCCCTGGATAAAATGAGGATCTGCCTCATTGTTCTGAATTTTCCACCGGTTGATGAGAGGCTTAAGCCTTTTTAGTTTTAGCCATAACCCAGCATTATTCCTAGATTGAGCTGCAATATCTTTCCATTCATTTCGAACCATAGTGTTGAACCTTTCTTTATCAAGCCAGTGGTTGAAGAACTTGAAAGGTCTAGGACCCCAATTGACCTCCTCTGTGTCTAGAAAAATGGGATGATGATCAGATAAAGACCTTGGCAAAACTTGCTGAACCACCGATGGAAAGGTGTCCAGAAATTCACTCGAGAACAGAAATCTATCCAGCCGACTTCTAACAGGGGGATTGCGGTTATTACCCCAGGTGAATTGTCCATCCACCAAAGGTAAGTCAACGAGCTGCAAAATTTCAATAAAGTCATTGAACTCATCCATGGCTGACGTATTTCCTGCTTGGCCACTTCTTTCTTCTGGCGACCTCGTCACATTAAAGTCTCCTCCGAAACACCATGGCATTTGCCAGTTTGTTACTCTGTTAGATAGCTCAATCCAAAGGCCTCTTCTTTGGGTATCACAGTTTGGAGCATATACAGTACAGAAAGCACATTCAAAATTCGAACCCTCCAATTTACCTCTTAACATAATGAATCTCTGCTCTAGAATAGCCTCAGCACAATGAAAAAAATCATCATTCCAAACTGCAATCAGACCTCCCGCACGCCCAGCAGAGGGAACCCACTCAAAATTATATTTATTGCCGCCCCAAAATTGACCCACACCACGCGCATCCAAACTCTCCAATTTAGATTCTTGGAAGAAACCCATTCCAAATTTTTTCCTTAACACAAGTTTTCTAACGGATCTTTTTTTCTCCCTAGCTCCTAAACCCCTTACATTCCAAGAAAGTATCCTCATTTACCACAAAAAAAGAATCATTTAAAATAATTAAGAATCAAATATTCAAATTAAAATATGAATTTGAAACATTTTAAAAATTAAGAATCAAATCTAATTAAAAATAATTCTATTTACCCAAAAAAAACAACCATTATAACCATTTTGGAAGTAAAGCACACCTGTCGGAGAATTCAAAGAAGACTTGCCTTCTATTATGGTCAAAGAAAAAACAATTAAAAAAAAAGAAAGTGGGTGAGTGGAGAGCAAGCAAACGAATTGTCATTTTTTCGCACTCAAAGCTCCTTTCCGTCCCTGTCGTCCTGTCTCTATTTATTAAATACTACAAATAAATTGGATATATATATATATATATATCTAAAAAAATACTTTTAATTTAATTTAATATAATTTTTTATGATAAAATATAACACACTTAATATAATATATAATTTTTTAATTTTAAATATAGAATTTTTTTTCAAAAAGTACATATATTTTCTTTTAATCAAAGAAAAGTTTTAAAAATAAACTCTTTTTTTGAAACAAAAAAGCACTATAAAACCTTACTCAATTAGCATTGGATGAGAAATTTTATAAATGCGGCGATATAAATTGTTGTTACTATAAGCATTAATTAGTCATATGATTAATGAACTAAGCTAAAGAAAAATCAAGAAAAGGAGCTTTTGGACATTATATAATTGTATGTATTGAACATTAGTCTTGCAACTTTAGCCGGAAGGCTTTTGCTCCCAACAATATACTATACTGTAGCTGCGTGCGACTTACGGTGCGAACCGTTGCACTGTAGCTCCTGTAGCTATAGTGCAACGGTTCCAAATTTGTTTTTTTTTAGTGCTACGGTTTCTCCATACGGTAGTAGCAGATCCGTTTGACTATTCAACGCCATGGCGATAGTTGAGGCGGCGGATCCATCCGCTATTCAACGCCATGCGGCGGATAGTTGGGCGGCGCTATTCAACGTCTGCAGGTTGGATTCACTCCACGGCTTGACGTGCGAGTTAGAGATTTAGTTCTAGTTTCTTACACCATGGCCCAGTAGTGGGCCACTTGAGATGCGTAGCATTACTTGTGTATAGTATTAGTGTCCTGATATAACCGGGCTTTTGTATTTTGGTACTTTGGGTTGTTTCTAGGTTGTCCAAGTCCTCAACCTTTCCCGTCTTGTGCAGGTTTAAATTCGGTTGAACTTAGGTTGTTTAGGTTATCAACCCTTCCTGTCTAGTGCGGGTTTATTTTGTTTTTCTTTTTTTTTCTTTTTCTTCCCGCTCGTTGAGTTGCCCTTTGGGGATTTTGTCTCTTTGTGGGCTTTTGTTTTCATAGGTTATAGCGTTGTCTTCAGTAGCGACACCATAAAACTCTCTACGCTCTCGTGGCTTGTATATTTGCCATTGTGCCTTTTAATCTACTATAATTTCGAAAAAAAAAAAATTAGTCTTGCATATGGTCAACAAGATACTAATAAAAAATTGTTTTTAGGTAGAATTCGTGGGATTGCTTTGTCCATTGGTTTTTTTTTTTTTTTTTTTAAATTCATAGCATAGGAGTAGTTGTTCTCAAGTGGATGTTTCTTCTCCATAGATGATGAATTTCGTATTCAACATTAATCTCAGCTAATCCAAATTCAAATACCATTGTTTGCAGGACTAATCCATATGCAAATGCCAAAAAAAGAAAGAAAGTTAATTCTATTCACGTTAAATATTTTAATCGTAATCGATATCAAATTTATAAAAAAAGAAAGTTATCTTAAGTCAACAACCTTCGTAGAATTTTGTCACATTTCATGATTACTTTATTATTGTTGAGATTTTGTATTTTCTGTATTTGTTCAAATAAGATGATGTTTTCATTTCCTTTAAACTTATAACTTAGTGCTGAAGCCTAAATCTTTAGAAATTATAGTAAAAGAAATTGACACTTTAAATTCATAGGCACATGATTTGCTCAAAATTAATTAGTTAGGCTCAAAAACATATAATGTTGCACAAAATGCTATTCGTTTTACCAAGAAAATTTTAAAAAAGCCTATCTTCAATCCACTTTTGTCATTGTTGAGATTTGTTTTTTCCATTTTATATTGAATCGCAGAGATGTCTACTGATCTGGAAATTGGTGAATAGCTGAACTTTCCACGCATCTGGAAGCTGAATGAATCCTTAACTCCCAAGAAACAAACCGAAGACCACAAGGATAAAATATGATCAGCTGGACCATACCTGGACTCCTCCCAGTATATAAAGGGTGCCCTTCTGACCATTTACTCTGTAAGAGAAGTACTTGAGGGATAGAAGGAAATGGAAATTCTCTATAGCTCAGTTGCGATTTTGTCCAGTGTTTTTCTGGTGATTTGGGGATGGAGAATCTTGAACTGGGCTTGGTTTAAGCCGAAGAAGCTGGAGAAATGTCTCAGGGAACAAGGTTTGCCCGGAACTTCTTACAAGCTTTTGTTTGGAGACATCAAGGAGATTGCTAAGATGTATGAAGAAGCAAGGTCTAAACCCATTAATCTTGCTAATGATATAATCCCAAGAGTCATGCCTTTCATCAACAAAACCATCAAACAGTATGGTAAGTTGTTATTGTCCTGAGTTTAACTAGTTCATAGAGTTCAATTTCAGCCGGATAATTGTGCTATACAAAGAGGGTTGTGGGTGAACTTACGGACTGAATGTTAATTTCTTGTCTTGAGTTTAACTAATTTATGAAGTTCAGTTAATGTTAATTAATGATGGTGAGGAGTATTGCATTGCAGATGGAAGTTGCTACATATGGACTGGACCAACACCGTCATTGCTTCTCCTGGAGCCTGAACTTATAAAGGAGGTGTTCAACAAAAATTTCAATTATTTGAAGCGTCCTGCTGATCCTCTAACGAAACTCCTAGCCCAGGGACTTGCTAGTTACGAAAAGGAGAAATGGTCCAAACATAGGAAGCTTATTAATCCTGCTTTCCAACTTGAGAGAGTCAAGGTACACGTGAATATTTGACCTTTGGTTTACTGATCTTTGAAATTTTAAAGGAGACAAAGAATTGAAATGGTGTAAATATAGACTGTAACTGAACTTTCAGATGCCCAAATGGGCAAAAACTGTCTTTGATTTACGCTTAGTGGTATTCCCATTGTAGGTCATGGTGCCAGCATTTTATACAAGTTGTTGCGAGATGCTCAGTGAATGGGAGAAAATTGCCCCAGCGGAGGGGTCTTTTGAATTGGATGTATGGCCTCATCTTCAAACTTTAACAAGCGATGCAATTTCAAGAACTGCATTTGGTAGCAACTATGAAGAAGGAAGAAGGATTTTTGAACTTCAAAGAGAACAGACTGAGCTTGTGATTGAAGTTTTGCGATCAGTTTACATTCCAGGATGGAGGTAAAACTGTTAGGTTTATTGATTGTAGATTTATAGAAACTTATATTCGTATCTCTAGGTGTGACAATGTGACTTGTCATCTGCTTTAACACAGATTTGTACCAACTAAGAAGAACAGAAGGATGAAGGAAATTGCGAAGCAGGTGCGATTATTGGTGTTGGATATTATAAACAAGAGAGAGAAATTGATCGAGGCAGGGAAAGCAAGGAATGAAGACTTACTGGATATACTATTAGAATCCAGTTTCAAGGCCATCGAACAACGTGGAGATAAAAAATCCGGAATGAGTTTAGATGAAGTGATTGAGGAGTGTAAGTTGTTCTACTTTGCCGGACAGGAGACGACATCTGTCTTGCTTGTCTGGACATTGATAGTGCTGGGTAAGCATTCAGACTGGCAAGTTCGAGCTAGAGATGAGGTTCGGCGGGTAATTGGCAACAAGCAGCCATCTTCTGATGATCTAAATCAATTAAAAGTGGTAAGTGTTTTTGGTATGGTTATATCGGGAGCTCTAATTGAATGACACTGGGAACACGAACAGAGTTTGAAACTGTCCTTGAAAATGCATGCAAATTTCCTACAACTAAAGCTGTAGTAAAGATTTTTTGTTCATGGGTGTATAAATGTGTTAGATTTGAAGTATGATTGTTTGCCTGTATTCTTGAGAATTTTGATATGGACTCATGTTTTTCTTCTATTTTCCACAGATCACTATGATCATAAATGAAGTTCTTAGGCTTTATCCAGCGGGAGTGATGTTTAGTCGAATGACTCAGGAAGAGACTAAACTTGGGAAACTAACATTACCTGCTGGAGTGCAGCTCTTATTGCCTGCAATCTTTCTGCATCATGACCCCATAATTTGGGGAGATGATGCAAATGAATTCAACCCCGAGAGATTTAGTGAAGGAATTTTGAAGGCAACAAAAGGGCAGCTCACATATTTTCCATTTGGTTGGGGACCCCGAATATGCATTGGTCAAAATTTTGCCTTGCTAGAAGCGAAAATGGCACTAGCTATGATGTTACAAAAGTTCTCTTTCAAGCTTTCTCCATCTTATGCACATGCTCCGTACACATTGATCACTCTTCAACCCCAATATGGTGCTCAGTTAATGCTGCAAAAGCTGTAGTCTGTAATGTACTGCTATGTTAAATGGAGCGGTGAATGCGTCGGTTTGCATTGACAATAAGATTGAACCTGCAGGGTGTGTTTGAGGATATTCCCGTCTCTGATAATCCTTATGCAATCTGTCAAATCACAGAAGTTTGCTGTCCTCATTCCGAAAGAATGTTTGTCAAAACTCAAACGTGTCCTGTAACTATTGGTCATTGATGTGGGGTGTGTGTTACTTATTTGGTGTGTTAGCCTTTTCGTGGTCATTTGCCAATTTTTGTGCAAACGGGGACATTCCCGCACTAGTTCATTTTAAGCCACTAATGGGGCATTCCAATCAGATATTCCAAATTGATTGGATGCACAACATTTGATTTGGGCAGGAATTGACAAGTTCCTTAAAACAGGGAAATGGGTGCAATTAATTTTGTTTTAAAACGAAATGTAAATCTCATGTGCAATTTTACATTTTAACACATTAAATTCACTTTAATTTAATGTATTTTTGAAAATTTTATTTATTTATTTACCAAAAAAACATTGTGTGTGTGAAGTACGTATATTATCACATTGACAGAAGGAGAAAATTTTGTTATATTTTCATGTTGATGAGATTTGAACTCGTAACTTTTAGAGAAAAAAAAATTGTAGAACCTTGACTACTCGGTAAAAACAATAAAGGATTTGCGGTTACTTAAAAACAGGAGGAACCTTGACTACACGATAGGACCTTGACAGAAATAGCCCAAAAATCTTGTTTAATTTATGAGATTTTAGGAAACCGATTTAAAATTTGATTTCTAAGAGCTTTTAACATTAAATACAATGATATTATTTGTGTCCGTGGATAGAGCTCTACAAGTTAGTGAGTAGATTAGTCATTTCACCCAAAGCATTGATATCGTTTTCATACATGTGCTGCATCCTTATTTTTAGTGCAGTAAGTCAATCACATAATTTTTTTTGCCTCCTTATTATGTATATGGATTGTCTTTCCTAATTTATAGATTATCCCCCTTATTGTATCTACTTGCAAAATCCTACGTGATATAATGGATGTATGGAATGTTTTCTCCATAGATAGGGCTATGCAAGTGTGTGATTAGTCATTCCACCCAAGAGTGTTGCAATTACCACAAGGAATTTATAAGTGTAGGATATAAAAATTCTACGTATAAAATCACACAGTAGAAAATAACAAAATAATTTATTTAGATATAAACAATATGGTAGGAAAAAACTTTACACTGCAAAATACAAATGGCAAGAAAGAAACTCATACTCTTCATAATTCTATTTTTATGTAGGAAGAAACTTTGCTCCTCACAATTATATTTTTCTTGGAGTCTCTCTTATTAATTTTTTGAACATCACAAAAACTAATAACCATGGGTCCTTTATATAGATCCCATACTTAATAAAAAAAAATTAGGATTTGACCATCAAATCCTACTCAAAATCTACTTTCCTAAAACAATTCAAATCTAATTCAATTAATAATTACTAAATCGTAATCAAAATATAATTTGCTAAATAAGTTTGGTGTAATACACCAACAATGCCTCCCTTAAACCAAACTTGCCATGAAAGCAACTCTAATACAATCTCAAGCCTGAATTTCTTTTGAAATTTCTTTTGTTGTATAGATCATGTACTGCACCAACTTAGCCTAACATAAATGAGAGTAACCTTGTGCAAAGTAAACAAAAACCAAAACCTAAACCTAAACCTAGACATAAAGATAGAGAGTGGGTTTTCATGACTGATAGGCAAAAAGTAGCTTAATTGCATATTTCTTGTCCAGAAACATTATACATATGATTTGTAACTAATATATTCTGTTTGTCTTGTAGGGTATGGTTGAAGCAATAAACTCTAAAATCCCTAATACACTACACAGAAAATGCTGCAAGCATATTTTTGCCAACTTCATATCCAAATTCCCACCAACCAGGCATGGAAAGCTATATTGGGTTGCAACTAGGAGTTACATAGAACTTGGCTTCAAGAAAGCAATGTCTAAAATTATGGAGGTTAAACCTCAAGTAGTTGACTGGTTGGATGGCATTGGTGCAGAACTACGGGCAAGGCACACATTTTCTATCCAATGGTTGATTGTATTCAATTGCATCATTGATCATGGATCACCAATAATCGTCTTGCAAATTTAAGTATTTAACTCGAAAACTTATTAGAATAGCCATAATAAATTCTCAATTTTTCTAAAATAATTGACTGAGCATAATATTCAAATCAAAACTTATCATTAATTGACTGGGTATGATAACGTTTCATATCAAATTAATGATAGCATTAAAATCAGTGAAAACAATTAAAACAAAATTGTATAATTGAGATAGTTGCAATTATACAACCTTGTCTTGTTGATTCCCCTAGATCAATTAGGTGCAACACAATCGATCTAGTTGCAACTTGGTTCACTCATCCATGACAATTACGAATCACATGACAATCGATCTAGTTGCAACTTGGTTCACTCATCCATGACAATTACGAATCACATGACAATCGATCTAGTTGCAACTTGGTTCACTCATCCATGACAATTACGAATAACCTTACAATCGATCTAGTTGCAATTTCTATGGATAGTGATAGAATAGAGAGTGTTAAGTCAAATTGCCATATTGACCAACACAATTCATCCATAGAAAGGAAAAACAAGAATTAACAAGTACTAGAATTGAAAGCAAGGAAGAAGAATTAAATTCAAGACCTCATAATGATAGCAATTGAATCAACTTATTCCCTTGAATTAGAAAGAAGTTGTTTAACCACTTATGGTGGACAACATACTAACACTAATTCTTACTTTCTACTAACCTAACTCTAGTCTCTACTCTTGTTGTGAAAGACAGCTAACAAGGTCTTTATATAGAGTAACTGATAAGGCCTAGATAGGGCTTAGATAAGATAAGATAAGATAACAAAAATTTTTAACTTCAATTTTATACCTAAAGTAAAGATAATATAATCCATCTAAAACTAACAACCTAATCTCTTTGACTTTACAAAAATTGTCTTGATCCAACTCTCAACAACCTTCTTTTTGAATTTCAAATTCGTCCAACTCAGCATGGCCATGCCTTACTCAAAGAGATCTTCTAGTCTTGATTCTAATCTTTTGGATGTGCCCACGCATAGTAACTTGAAGTTTTTTGGTTGCTTTTCTTACAAAAATCTTGATTTTTATCATTTTCCCTCCAATTCTCCATTTTCCATACCTAAAAACAAAAAGTACATCCAAATCAAACGATTTCACTCGATAATCAATTTAGTATTGGAAAAATACGAACAATAAATATGTACATTTTAAGTTCTAATTCTATCACATAGCCACAACTATGTACCATATAATGTAAAAAAAACTAAATACTAAAGAACCGGAAAGAACTTATATTAATATGTTTCAGCCTTTGTGTGGAAATTGTATGTTGCAATTTTTTTTTTTTGGGTCCAACTTTTTAATTTTAGGATGTTTCATATACATCTTACTTATTCTTCGAGATTTTTGAAATTTTCAAGTTTCTACACATATATATTGCAATTTTTAATATCAATTTAAGTAACAATATTAACAATAAAAACTTATAATGAAGTTTTTAATTGATTGATTTGGAAACCACATAATGAAAAATTATTGTATAATGAGAATATCATACTCCTCAATGACTTTTACCACATAGATCCTGCCTTAAGTACTAAAAAATTTCACTATAATTGTTTTTGTTTTTGTTTTTGTTTTCTTACTTTTTTTATCACTACTCTATAAATTTTAATGTCAATATAAATCAAATAAATCAATATAAATAATTGAATAAATATAAATTTAGTGAATCAAGAATAAAAGTAACAATATCCAAATAATAATACCTACACATTCAATCTTAATGCTTCACTTTTTTTTAAAAAAAATAATATATTCATATTTATCAAAATGCACAAGAGTAAAAGTAAGGTAACTATCTTATTTGTCATATCCACAATAGGCAGCGTCCCATTCAATATCTTCAACAAGAAAACAAACTGAATTAGATTGAACTCATAATTAAGTATTGAAAAGGGCGGAAGACTGAGCCAAACCAAATGCTAAAAATTAAATTGGGAGCATTTGAAAATCGATATGAGATTTGATTTCTATCACCTCTTTCGAACGTGATTCGAATTGAACTAAATTGAATAATTGAAAATTAACAACAAATAAAGATTGAGCCGAAAACCAATGCGAAAAACTAAACTCTAGTGGCATCAAATCTAATGAGAAACTAGGACATTGATTTAGTCTATTCATGCGACTACTTGTTAGTCGAGGTGCACCTTTCAAGGAGGCAGTGAGAGAATACTTGCAATATAAGATTCTAAACCCTCAAATGCCTAAGTCATTTTTAGTTTGTGATGGTTTGAATAATGTCACTTGATGAATATGGGACCATGGTTCATTAGATAAGGTTCAAGCGGTTCAGTTCAGAAAAGATTTTGTAAATGATCAAATGTATTTGATTTTAAACTCCTATTGTAGCATGTTTATATGGTTTCGAATTTCAAATATAAATATTTTATGGTGACACCAAATAAAATATTAGAATGTTGGTAATGTAGTTGCAACATGAAAAAGTGACAAAGTTTAAAGAGTTGTGACCAAATTTGGTGTCCTATCATTCAACAAAGTCTCAAGAGTTGTGATCAAATTTGGTGTCCTATCACTCAAAGATGTCTAACCATTTGTAACTATTATACAACAGTTCCTAGAAGTCTTGTATATATAAAAGACTATTGTAAACCAAACTAAAATACAGTATGTATATACTTTCTATAGAAGCCACAAAAACGTACTATTTTGTAGAGTTTCTATTGAATTTCTTGTATTCTAGAGGTATATTGTTGAAGTTTTTGTTAGCAAGCATAGAGAGGGCAATAAACTCCTTAAGAAAATTGAAATCAAACCTGAAATTCATCACTTTCTTCCCATGCTCTCTATTAAAGTTCTTACTACTTCAAATATTGGATTCTCCTTTCTTTCTCTGTTTTCTTTCCCAACTTTTCATCAAGAATCTTTAGGTGTTTATCTTGACAGTGATGAACCAAGACTTTGTGAAATTAGATAGGCTTGATGGAACCAGAACCAATTTCGACATGTGGAAAGACAAACTCATGTTCTTTCTCTCCGCCTTGAAGATTGCTTATGTGCTCAATCCTGATTTGCCCGAAATTCCATCACCAAAGAAGAATGACTATGCCAAAATCAAGGCAAAAAGGGAGAAAATGATTGAAGATGAAGTGCTTTGTAGGGCGCACATATTGAATACTTTGTCGGATGGTCTATACAACCTCTTCACAACCATCAAATCGCCAAGGAAGATTTGGAACACTTTGGAGAGGCAGTATGCTACTCAAAAGCAATGTTCAGATAAGTTCCTTATTAAGAAGTATTTTGAGTTCAAATTTCTTGATAATACTTCTTTGATGGATCAAATACATAATTTGCAATTTAAGGTGTCAAAACTTAAAGATTTGGGGGTTGAAATTTCTGAATCTTTCCAAGTTGGTGCAATAATTGCTAAACTTCCTTTGTCTTGGAATGATTATCAGAAAAAACTCTTGCATACATCTGAAATTTTGACTATTAATAGTGTCTTAAAACATTTTAGGATTGAAGAGGATGCTAGATTAATGCTACAAAAGAAAGAAATTGAATAAGATACTAAAGTGAATCTTGTTGAGGAAAAACATCCTAAAATTTCAAAGAGGAAAAAGACTAAAAAGGGTGATGCTAAGGACAAGAAAAGGAATAGGAAATGTTATAATTGTGGCAAAAAGGGCTACTATAAATCCGAGTGCTGGGTTGCTAAAAGGCAAAAGACCAATGGTGCACCCAATGCTAATCATGTTGAGGAAGGTTCCGAAATCATAGCAATGGTGTCAATTGGGACGGTCACAGAACGTCATATGGCTGCACCTTGTTCTTCTAAAGATTGGTGGTACGATTCAGGGGCAGACGTGCATGTTTGCAGTGATAGAACACAGTTCAAGCCCTATGAAGTGCTTGAGGGACATGAAGTGGTAATGGCCAATGGACAAAGAGGCAAAGTGCTTGGGAGAGGAAATATTGAGTTACATTTCACTTTCGGCAAGAAGGTGGTTCTCACCAATGTGCTTCATGTTCCAAATCTGGTGAAAAATCTTGCATTGGTGCATATTCTCAACAAGAAAGGATTGAAGGCTATTCTTGAAAGTAACAATGTTATCTTGTCCAAAAATGTTGTCTTTGTAGGAAAGGGATATTCATGTAATTGCATGTTTAAGTTGAGCATTAATAAAGTTGAGAGTTTGATTTATTTGGTTGACTTTTCTTATACTTTATGGCATGGTAGATTAGGACATGTGAATTATAAAGTATTGCAATACATGTCTAAACATGGATTAATCTCAAATCTTGGTGATGTAAATAAAAATATGAAATTTGCACACAATCGAAAATGAATAGATTACCTTTTCCTAAAATAAGAAGAAGCACAAATTTAATTGATCTTGTTCGTTCCGATGTGTGTGAATTAAATGGTTTTCTTACTTGAGGTGGAAATAGATATTTTATTAATTTAATTGATTATTACCCTAAGTATGTGTATGTATATCTAATGAAAGCAAAAGATGAAGCTTTTGGTTTGTTTAAAGCTTATAAATCTCTAGTTGAAAATCAATTGAATAAGAAAATCAAAATTTTGAGAAGTGATAGAGGAGGTGAATACTTTTCTAATGAATTCTCAAAATTTTGTGAAGAAAATGGTATCATGCGTCAAACTAGTGCACCCTATACTCCCCAACAAAATGGTTTGGCAAAAATGAAAAATAGAACTCTTTAAGATATGGTAAATGCCATGATTGTGAGCTCGGGTTTGCCAAAGAACTTGTGGGGTGAGACACTATTGGCCACATGTCATTTTCACAATTGAATTCCATCCTTAAGGACTAAAGTGTTTGAATATGAGTTGTGGAAAGAAAGAAAACCAAACTTAAGTTACTTAAAAGTTTGGGGGTGCATTGCCTATTATAGAGTCCCGGACCTTACAAGAACCAAGTTGGGACCTAGAGCACATAAAAATGTGTTTGTGGGCTATGTTGAAAATTCTAAAGCCTATAAATTACTTGATCTTGATTCCAATGTGATTGTGGAATCAAGGGATGTTGAGTTCTTTGTGGATAAATTCCTTGGTGATTCAATGGCACAAAATGGTCCACTAAGTGAGCCTAATAATTTCCAAAGTGCTAGTTCCTCAAATGTTCCAAAAAAGGAAGGAATTTGACTCTCTTAATGAAATTCTTAGCGAACTAAGGAGAAGTCAAAGACAAAGGAAAGAAAAACAATTACCTTCTGACTTTATTGCTTTACAAGCCATTGTCTTCTTAGTTGAAGGAAATAGGGACTTTGTGCTAAATAAAATTCCTATTTTATTTAGTATTGAAGAAGATCCTAAGAACTTTAGTGAAGCAATAAAGTCCAAGGACGTGGCTTTTTGGGAAAGAAGCAATAAATGATGAAATGAACTCAATATTAGCAAATAATACTTGGGTCATAGTAGACTTACCTCATGGCTCTAAACCAATTGGTTGTAAGTGGGTATTTAGGAAAAAATATGCTGCCGATGGAACCATTTTAACTTACAAAGTTGGATTGGTGGCTAAAAGCTTTAGACAAAAAGAATAATAGATTACTTTGACACATTTGCACCAGTAGCTCATATCACCTCAATTAGAGTATAGGTGGCACTTGCATCCATATATAAGCTATTTATGCGTCAAATGGATATAAAAATAGCTTTTCTCAATGGTGATCTTGATGAAGAGATGTATATGGAGCAACCCAAGAGGTTTGTGTTGCCTGGAAATGAACATAAGGTGTACAAGTTAGTTAAATCGTTGTATGACCTAAAACAAAGCCCAAAACAGTGACATGAAAAGTTTGATTATGCCTTACTCTCACATGGTTTTACATACAATAATGCAGATAAGTGTATTTATTCTAAATTTAGTGAAGAGTATGGGGTAATCATTTGTCTCTATGTGGATGACATACTCATTGTTAGTACCAACTATAAAGGCATTTCACTTAATCGCCGGAGCTATGCTTGATTTTGGCTTAATTTTAGCTAAAAGAGTAATTAAAATCAAAACCTCAAATCAAAATATGAATTTGAAACATTTTAAAACTTAAGAATCAAAACCAACTAAAAATAATTCTATTTACCCAAAAAACAATCATCGTAAACATTTCAAAAGTGATATGCACACCTGTCGGAAATTTCAGAGAGAACTTGCCTTCTATTATGGTCACAGAAAAAATAATTAAAAAAAGGATTTTTTTTTCTACAGGAAATATCCCAATATTCATTGGATTTATGTGGCTAACTTGCACCCCACACTCCTGAGCACGGGAGCTTTCGCTCCCATGTTTGGCTACGGGACTTGCGCACACACCCTACAAACCCAAGTGTGAGACTAATCCTTTTGGCTGGAAAAGGCCGCCCCTAGCCCTTCCAACATGTAGTTGCAGAGGTTTGATCCCAGTTCCTATGACGGAAGGATGTTTATTTCCCTCCGTATGAAACCACTTGATCTAGCCCCGAGGGGCAATTAAAAAAAAAAAGGATGAGTGGAGAAATTGTCATTGTTTCACACTCAAAGCTCCTGTCTTTATTTATTCAATACTACAAATAAATTGGAAAGAAATATATATCCCTTCCATCTGAAAAAAAAACTTTTAATTCCATCTTTAAAAAATTACTCTTAATCTTGTATTATAAAGCATAATACACTCAATGTAATATATAATTTTTTAATTTTAATTTTATTTTTAAATTTTAAATCATACATTATCATTATTATTAAAAATAATATGAAATTTTTTTTAGAATTACATATTTAAAAAAAAAACAAAGAAAATTTTGTGAAAATAAACTCTTTTTTTGAGACTAAAAAAGTGCTATAAAACATTAATCAATTAAGGTTGGACGAGAAAAGTTATAAATGCGGCGATATAATCAATTAGTGTTGGACGAGAAAAGTTATAAATGCGGCGATATAAATTGTTGTCTCTGTAAGCATTAATTAGTCATATGATTAATTAACTAAGCTAAAGAAAAATAAGGAAAAGGATCTTTTGGACATTATCTAATTGTATGTATTGAAGATTACTTTTGCATATGGTCATCAAGATACTAATAAGAAATTATTTTTAGGTAGAATTCGTGGGATTGCTTTGTCCATTGGTTTTTTTTTTGTGTATATTTATTCATAGCATAGCATTAATCGTTCTCAAGTGGCTGTTTCTTCTCCATAGCTGACGAATTTCGTATTCAACAATAATCTCAACTAATCCATATTAAAATACCTTGCAGGACAAATCCATATGCAAATGCCAAAAAAGAAAGAAGTCAACTCTATTCACGTTAAACATTTTAATCGTAATCGATCTCGAATTTATAAAAAAAAAAAAAAAGTTATCTTAAGTCGACAACCTTCGTAGAATTTTGTCACATTTCATGATTACTTTATTATTGTTGAGATTTTGTATTTTCTGTATTTGTTCAAATAAGATGATGTTTTCATTGCCTTCAAACTTATAACTTAGAGCTGGTGCCTAAATCTTTAGAAATTGTAGTAAAAAAAATTGACACTTTAAATTCATAGGCACACGATTTGCTCAAAATTAATTAGTTAGGCTCAAAAACATATAATGTTGCACAAAATGCTATTCTTTTTACCAAAAAAAAGAAGTGTATCTTCAAAATTTTTATTTGCCTCTAAAACAATCCACTTTTGTCATTGTTGAGATTTGTTTTTTCCATTTTATATTGAATGGCTGAGATGTCTACTGATCTGGAAATGAATAGCTGAACTTTCCACGCATCAGGAAACTGAATGAATCCTTAACCACCAAGAAAAAAACAGAAGACCACAAGGATAAAATATGATCAGCTGGACCATACCTGCACTCCTCCCAATATATAAAGGGCGTCCTTCTGACCATTTACTCTGTAAGAGAATTACTTGGGGAAATGGAAATTCTATATAGCTCAGTTGCGGTTTTGTCCAGTGTTATTCTGGTGATTTGGGGATGGAGAATCTTGAACTGGGCTTGGTTTAAGCAGAAGAAGCTGGAGAAATGTCTCAGGGAACAAGGTTTGCCCGGAACTTCTTACAAGCTTTTGTTTGGAGACATCAAGGAGATTTTCAAGATGTATGAAGAAGCGAGGTCTAAACCCATTAATCTTACTAATGATATAATCCCAAGAGTCATGCCTTTCATTAACAAAACCATCAAAGAGTATGGTATGTTTTTCTTGTCCTGAGTTTATCAAGTTCATAGAGTTCAATTTCAGCCGGATAATTGTGCTATACAAAAAGGGTTGCGGGTGAACTTACGGACTGAATGTTAATTTCTTATCTTGAGTTTATCTAATTTATGGAGGTGAGTTCATGTTAATTTATGATGATGGGGAGTATTGCCCTGCAGGTGGAAGTTGCTATATATGGGTTGGACCGACACCGTCATTGATCCTCATGGAGCCTGAACTTATAAAGGAGGTGTTCACCAAAAATTTCAATTATTTGAAGCCCACTGGTAATCCTCTAACAAAACTCTTAGCCCAAGGACTTATTAGTTATGAAAAGGAGAAATGGTCGAAACATAGGAAGCTGATTAATCCTGCTTTCCAACTAGAGAGGGTCAAGGTACACGTTAATTTTTGACCTTTGGTTTACTGATCTTTGAAATTTTTTAGTAGAAAAAGAATTGAAATGGTGGAAAGATAGACCTCAGCTGCAATTTCGGATGTCCAAATGGGGCAAAAACTGTTTTTAATTTACTTTTCGTGGTATTCCCGTTTTAGCTCATGGTGCCAGCATTTTATGCAAGTTGTTACGAGATGCTGAGTAAATGGGAGAAAATTGCCCCAGCAGAGGGGCCTTTCGAATTGGATGTATGGCCTCATCTTCAAACTTTAACAAGCGATGCAATTTCAAGAACTGCATTTGGTAGCAACTATGAAGAAGGACGAAGGATTTTCGAACTCCAAAGAGAACAGACCAAGCATCTCCTGGAAGTCGGGGGATCAATTTACATTCCAGGATGGAGGTAAAACTATTATGTTTGTGATTGTAGATTTCTAGAAAGTTATATCTGTACGTGTGGCACTGTGACTTATCATCTGCTTTAACACAGATTTTTACCAACTAAGAGGAACAGAAGGATGAAGGAAATTGCGAAGCAGGTGCAACTATTGGTGTTGAATATTATAAATAAGAGAGTTGAATTGATCAAGGCAGGGGAAGCAAGGAATGAAGACTTACTGGATATACTATTAGAATCCAACTTCAAGGCCATCGAACAGCATGGAGATAAAAAATCGGGAATGAGTTTAGATGAAGTGATTGAGGAGTGTAAGTTGTTCTACTTGGCCGGACAGGAGACGACATCTGTCTTGCTTGTCTGGACATTGATACTATTGAGTAAGCATTCAGACTGGCAAGCTCGAGCTAGAGATGAGGTTCGGCGGGTAATTGGCGACAAGCAGCCAGCTGCTGATGAGCTAAGTCAATTAAAAGTGGTAAGTCTTGTTGGTATGGTTATATCAGGAGCTCTAATTGAATGACCTGGGAACACGAACAGAGTTCAAAACTGTCTTTGAAAATGTATGGAAATTTCTTACAACTAAAGATGCAGTAAAGATTTTTTGTTCATGGGTGTATAATTGTGTTGGATTTGAAGTATGATTGGTTGTCGGTATTCTTGAGAACATTGATATGGACTTATGTTTTTCTTTCGTTTTCCACAGATCACTATGATTATAAATGAAGTTCTTAGGCTATATCCAGCGGCATTGGCGTTTAGTCGAATGACTCGCGAAGAGACTAAACTTGGGAAACTAACATTACCTGCTGGAGTGCAGCTCGTATTGCCCGCAATCTTTCTGCATCATGACCCCATAATTTGGGGAGATGATGCAAATGAATTCAACCCCGAGAGATTTAGTGAAGGAATTTTGAAGGCAACAAAAGGGCAGCTCACATATTTTCCATTTGGTTGGGGACCCCGGATATGCATTGGTCAAAATTTTGCCATGCTAGAAGCAAAAATGGCGCTAGCTATGATGTTACAGAAGTTCTCTTTCGAGCTTTCTCCATCTTATGCACATGCTCCATGCACAGTGATCACTCTTCAACCCCAACATGGTGCTCAGTTAATGCTGCGAAAGCTTTAGTCTGCAATAGTACCTTGGTTATGAAAATAATGATTTTAGGTCATATTTTGTGTCATGTACTTCTATGTTAAATGGAGCGGTGAATGTCTGTATGCGTTGACTGTAAGATTGAACCTCCAGGGCGTGCTTGTGGATATTCCTATCTCTGATGATGCATAGGCAATCTGTCAAATCACAGAAGTTTGCTGTCCTCCTTCCCAAAGAATGTTTGTCAAAACTCAAATGCGTCCATAACTGTTGGTCATTGATGTGGGATGTTTGTTACTTATTTTTGAGTGTTAGTCTTTTCGCGGTCATTAGCCCCCGCACAAGTTCATTTTAAGCCACTAAACGGGGCATTCCAAGCAGATACGCCAAATTGACTGGATGCACAAAATTTGATTTGGGCAGGAATTGACAAGTTCCTTAAAACAGGGAAATAGGCGCAATTAATTTTGTTTTAAAATGAAATGTAAATCTCATCTGTAATTTTACATTTTAACACATTAAATTCACTTTAATGTAATGTATTTTTGAAAATTTTATTTATTTATTTACGGAAAAAAATTGTGTGTGAATTACTTGCATTATCGCATTGACAGAAGGAGAAAATTTTGCTATATTTTCATGTTGATGAGATTTGAATTCTTAACTTTTAGAGGAAAAAAAAATGTAGAACCTTGACTACTAGGTAAAAACAATAAAGGATTTGCGGTTAATTAAAAACAGGAGGAACCTTGACTACTCGAAGGAACCTTGACTACTCGATAGAACATTGACAGAAATAGCTCAAAAATCTTATTAATTAATTCATGAGATTTGAGGAAACCGATATAAAATTTGATTTCTAAGAGCTTTTAACATTAAATACAATGATATTATTTGTATGATTGTATCCGTGGATAGAGCTCTACAAGTTAGTGAGTATATTAGTCATTTCACCCAAAGTAGTGATATTATTTGCATACATCTACTGTATTTTTATTTCTACTGTAATAAGTTAATCATATAATTTTTTTTGCCTCCTTCTTATGTATACAGGTTGTCTCTTATAATTTATAAATTATCCCCTTAATTGTATCTAATTGCGAAATTCTACGTGATACCGTGGATTTATAGAATATTTTCTCCTTGGATAGAGCTCTGCAAGTGTGTGATTAGTCATTCCACCCAAGAGTGTTGCAATTACCACAAGGCATTTATAAGTGTAGGATATAAAAAATTCTACATATAAAATCACGCTACAGAAAACTTCAAAATAATTTATTTGGAGGTAAATAATAAGGTAGGAAAAAACCGTACACTTTAAAATACAAACTGTAAATTTCTACTTCTCACAATTCTATTTTTTGGTAAGAAGAAACTCTTACTTTTTACAATTCTATTTTTCTCAGAGTCTCTCTTTTTATTTTTTTGAGCTTCACAAAAACTAATAACCATGGATCTTTTATATATATCTCATACTTAATAAAAAACAATTCAAATCTAATTCAACTAATAATTACTAAATCCTAATCAAATATAATTTGCTAAATAAGTTTGGTTTAATACACCAACAATGCCTTCCTTAAATCAACCTTGCCATGAAAGCAGCTCCAATACCATTTCGAGCGTGAATTTCTTTTGAAATTTCCTTTGCCGTATAGATCATACACCATACCAACTTGTCATTGATTTTCATTTTATTATCACCTTCAATCTTGTTATGGATAAATATTTATACTTTGAAAAACTTCTATTTGGCTCTTTTTATTGATCAAAAAACTTATCTATATTGACCCTCTTTTCAAAACAATAATCTTCACCATTGCTATGCAATTCAAAATATTTTACGATATTCAATTTCTCTTATCTTCTCCAACCATGTCAATGGTTTCTATTTTTTTTATTTTTCATTTTTAAAATTAACGATTTCTTCATCAACCAAAATATCAATATCAATTTTTCTTGTTGTTAAGCTAAACCAATCATCTCTTCTTCTTCCTTTACAAAATCAACTTTTTCTTTTATTTTATCCACAACTTCTTCACTTTCAACACAATTCAAAAAAAAATTTCAGAAATCTTCACAAAGGCTACATTTTGGTAGGTTTCACAATCCATCTCTTCAAAATTTTGATCTTCAGCATACTCCTAATTGGAAACATCTTCTTCTTCAATTATTTTGGTATTTTGAGGTTTTGATATTTGTTCTACTAGCTTGTTTTCTAATATAAGCTTCCCATCAATTATTTGTTCATGAAAAATTAATGAACTTTGTAATTCTTTAATGTTCAAAGTTAATAAATCTCATGTCTCCAATATAAGTGCTACAATATAATTAAACTTTATACATAACAAATTAAAAACTTTTTTCTGCAAAGAATTCATCATTAAGAATTTACCCATTAAGATCTGGGCTTGTTCCTATGTTCTTGCTGAATGAAGAATTGGCGTCCATGTAATTACTATAAGGAAGCTATCGTTTTGTTTGTACTTTGTTGTCTGAACTTATGAATTGAATCTGGGACTGAACAGATTTCAAAAACAAACAAAATCGCACTCCTAAATATTAGTACTAACGAACAGGGATGGGAGATTCAGGATTGAGCTGAGGCATAGAGCATTTCTCAAAGGTAAGTTTGGAGTTACGGACGGCTTTATCACGGCAAATAAGGATGGAGTTATGTTGTTTGTTTATGTCCTTTTCGGCCCTTTTATTTTCCAATTCTTAACAAGGCGTCTTTTTTACCCATGAAGAGGAAAAAAAGGATAAGGGAGAGAGAAGAAGGAAACAATAAAAGAAGAAGAGAAAAGAAGAAAAAAAGAAAATATGAAATGACTTTTTTTTGTTCAATAAAAATGGGCATGCAACTCACGAGTGTATTATTCTGTCACTCTTAAATACTACAAATAAATTGGAAAGAAATATATATATATCCCTTCCATCTCAAAAAGAAAAAAATACTTTTAATTCAATATAATTTTTTTGTTATAAAGCATAATACACTCAATATAATATATAATTCTCTAATTTTATTTTTATTTTAAAGTTTTTAACCATGCATTATCATTATTAATAAAAATAATATGAAAAGAATTTTAGAATGACATATTTTAAAAAAAAAACAAAGAAAACTTGTGAAAATAAACTATTTTTCTTGAGATAAAAAAAAATCGTATAAAACCTTAATCGATGAGCATTGGAGCAGAAATCTTATAAATGCAGCGAGAGATATAAATAGTTGATACTATAAGAATAAATTAGTCATATGATTAATTAACTAAGCTAAAGAAATATCAAGGAAATTAAGGACCTTTTGGACATTATATAATTGCCTGTATTGAACATTAGTTTTGCATATGGTCATCAAGATACTTATATAAAATTATTTTGAGGGAGAATTCGTGGGATTGCTTTGACCATTGGTTATTTTTATTCATAGCATAGGAGCTGTCGTTCTCAAGTGGCTGTTTCTTTGTAGGTGCTATGAAATTCGTATTCAACAATAATCTCAACTGCCCTTGGAGGGTGGTTGAGTTGGTGTGCCATTGGAGGGTGATTGAGTTGGTGTGCCAGCGAGTATGGGACCGTAAGGTCACAAGTTCAAATTTCCTATCAACACCTTCTCAGCCGACCCCATCGCGCAGGACTTCGCTCAATGCAGTTTGCAGGCTATTACATAGAGGTGGAGTTTATCCAGTGCGCACCCTTAGTAGCGACTACGGATTCCTTAGTCAAAAAAAAAAAATCTCAACTAATCCATATTCAAATACCAAAGACTTTTTTTTTTCAAAAAAAGCAAAAATAACAATATTACTTTATTGTTATTATTATTAATTCTACTCGCGTCAAATATTTTAAGCATAGTCGGTCGCAAGTTTATAAAGAAGGAAAATTACCTTAAATTGTCGATAACCATCGGTTGAATTTTGTCATATTTCATGATTACTTTATCATTATTGAGATTTTGTATTTTCTGTATTTGGTCTACTAATTAAGATGATGTTTTCATTTTCTTTAAACTTATAACTTAGTGCTGGAGCCTAAATCTTCACAAATTATTGTAAAAAAGATTGGCACTCTAATTAATAGGCACATGATTTGATGAAAATTAATTACGTAGGCTCAAAGACATAATGTTGCACCAAATACTATTCTTTTCGCCCAAACAAGAGTTTATTTTCAAAAATTTTATTTGTCTCAAAAAAAAAAAAAGAGCCACTTTCGATTAAAATTGAATGAAAATTTTATATTATTCTTATTAGTGATGTAATATATGTCCTAATATTAAAAATTAAAAAAATAAGAATAGAAATTAAAAATTATATATATAATAGTGCATTAGTTGTATTATACTCACTACAAGAACAGGCAAAAATTCCGACGGAATCTTCCGACGGATATTAATCCGTCGGAAAAAGAGAACTGCAGGCCGGCGGGAATACCAATTTGTAAAAAGTGATTTTTTTTTTTTTTAGAACGAAGGGAATACCAATTTGTAGACCTAGACCAGTCAAATTCATCAATGCTAACAATCAAATTTCAGAATTAATTTAAAATTTTGAAAAATATCTATCATTTACCTCTATTGATTAATGTTGTGTATTGATTGTGTTTCAAAATTTGTTTCTTGAAAACGTACTTTGAAATTTTGTTTGAAATGTTGTTTGTACTAATAATTATTTTGTTTGAAAATATGTTTTAAAAACTTTAATTATATTATATGGAAAAGTTAAATTAAATTAAATTTTCAATTAAAATGCTATATGAGCGATAATTTAAATATGAAAATGTGAAAAGAAAGGATTAGATGATGGCTCTATATTAGGGTTTTATTTTTTGTATACAAAATGTGTTTTGAAATTAATTTAAAAACTCATTTTTAGAAAATGTTAGACATACAATAATTTACACATCGAAAAGTGTATTCGAGATAAAAATGAAACTAAAAAGGCTGTTTATTTCATGAGATTTTTTCCCCCATTTTTAGTTAATTAATTACATTGAATGCCTTAACGTCTGCTGATCTACAAACTGAACATTCCGAGTGAATAGCTGAATTTTCCACGCATCTGGAAACTGCATGCATCCTTAAGTAAAAAATAGAAAACCACTGTTGTGTTCATAAATATTATCTCACATTGAAAAATTAAGAAAAAATTATAGCACCTAATAAGTGGTAAGAATTCAAGATGCACTAAATTAAACTTTTAGGCTTAATTGGATTGTTACTGCTTATTGAATCAAACTAGTTGGGCTCCTGTGTGAAACCTCTCCAACAACTACAAGGATAAAATATCATCAAGTGGACCATACCCCACAAGGATAAAATATCATCAAGCCGTGTGATCTCCTCCCAATATATAAATAAAGGGTGTCATTTGTTCTACCACGACTCACTTCTGAGCATTTACTCTGCAAGACAATTAGTACTTGAGGAAAAGAAGAAAATGGAAACTCTCTATAGCTCAGTTGCCATTTTGTCTAGTGCTTTTCTGGTGATTTGGGGATGAAGAATCTTGAACTGGGCATGGATTAAGCCGAAGAAACTGGAAAAATGCCTTAGGGAACAGGGTTTGTTCGGAACTTATTACAAGCTTTTGTTTGGGGACATCAAGGAGATTGTCAAGATGGATGAAGAAGCGAGGTCTAAACCCATTAATCTTACTAATGATATAATCCCCAAGAGTCATGCCTTTCATGAATAAAATCATCAAAGAGTATGGTATGTTTTTCTTGTTCTGAATTTAGCAAGTTCATAGAGTTCAATTTCAAAAGGATAACTGAGCAACACATAAAGGTTGAGGGTGAACTTACAGACTGAATGTTAATGTCTTGTCTTGAGTTTAACTAATTTATGAAGTTGAGTTAATCTTAATGTATGATGGTGAGGAGTATTGCATTTGATAGAGTGTATAATTGCATATTTATTGGATCAATTCTCTTGTGATTTAGTTGATTAAAATGCTTGTTTATAAGGATATTAATTATTTTTGTGATTAATGGTTAGATGAATCATTTTTCTTAAAGAATGTAACCTCACAAGTCAAGGGCACAAGAAAGCCTTGAATTAAGGCTTGAATTGAGGAAAAGCAAATCCTTGAATTAAGGCTTGAATTGAGGAAAAGCAAATCCTTAAATTGAGGCTTGAATTGAGGAAAAGCAAATCCTTGAATTGAGGCTTGAATTGAGGCTTGAATTGAGGAAAAGCAAATCCTTGAATTAAGGCTTGAATTAAGGAAAAGCAAAGCCATGAATTAAAGAAAAGAAAAGCCTTGAATTAAGGAAAAGAAAAGCCATGAATTAAGGAAAGCAAAACCATGAATTAAGGAAAAGCACAACCAAATGTCTTGAATCCTTGCCTATAAATAGGCAAGGCTTGGAGACAATCAAGGCATCCCATTTTTAGGCTTTCCTAGTTCAATAGAGAGGAAAACAAGGTTTGGAATTCTCAAGCCACAATTTGTCCTTGCATGGAGTGAGCTACGGCCAAGAAGAAGGCAAGCGCACGGATCGACAAAAAGGGCAGTCATTTGATTTTCTTTGTATTTTCTTTTAATTATGTTTAGCTAAATTTTATTTTCCAATCAAGTTTAATTAAGGTTTGATTCCAACGATTGTGAGGTTCCGGTAATTTTATTATTTCTTTTATTCTTGAGTATTTATATATTTTCTATGCTTCATTATATTATTGAATTGAATTGTTAGACAAGAGGCCTATTGTTTGATAGTTGAATTCAATATATAGTCATTTAGAATAATTAATCTTTTGTTGATTGTTCTAATTCAAGTGACAAATAACAACATCGAAAGGTAATCAACGCCTTAGATTGTATGTTATGAAAATATATAATCTAGCTTAAATAAACACGGCGTTTCCGGGTTTACTGGTTAGTAATTGGGTCTTTTTGAATCTTAATGCAATTAATAGACATAACTCATAGGACAGATCCGAAGGTTGTGTTTGTTAATTAGAGAAATAACTCATAGGACGGATCCGAAGGTTATCGAAAAAGTAAGAAAAGATTGGTTGTTAGAGGACGGATCTTCAACAACTATAACCAATTTATTCAAAATAAAAGAACCTATCTTTTGAATCAATGATCAATTCAAGGAATCAATACCGAAATTAATTCTTGATTGGAAGCTTCTTCTTATTAATTTTTCCTCATATTTTTAGTTGGTTATTTAATTTGTTTAGTTGTCTTAATTGATTCTTGCTTAGTTTCATAATACAAAATCCCCCCCCTCTTTATTTTATTTTGTTCAAGGAATAAATCTAACCAATCTCTGTGGATTCGACCCTCTCACTGCTATCTACAAAGCTTAGCCCAGAGAAGGATTATTTTTGGTGGTTTCGACACGCACCAAATTTTGGCGCCGTTGCCGGGGATTGGTTTTTTAGAATTTATTCCTTTTATTTATTTATTTTCATTTTTATTTCTATTTTTATTTTTATTTTTTTATTTCTATTTTTATTTTTATTTTTGCCTTTATAATTGTTTGGTTCTTTTATGCCACGTTCTTCTCGCACAGGTCAACTCACATACGATCCAGAGATATAGAAGACAACACGTTGGCTTAGAAAAGAAACCAAACAACGATCTCAGGGAGTATCATCTTCTTCATCTTTTGAATATAATTTGGCTGAATTATTTAATTGTGAAGAAGAAAATATGGCTAGAAATAATGAAAGAACTTTAAAGGAATTGGCCATGCCAAATTTGAACCAACAACCATTATGTATTGAATACCCAGCTCTTGAAGTGGCTTTTGAATTAAAATCCAGTTTAATTCACTTACTCCCGAAATTTCACGGTCTTGCAGGTGAGGATCCACACAAGCATTTAAAAGAGTTTCACGTGGTGTGTTCGACAATGAAGCCACAAAATGTGGCTGAGGAGCAAGTAAAGTTGCGAGCCTTTCCGTTTTCATTAGCTGATAAAGCGAAGGATTGGCTGTACCTACCTTCCGCTCAGTGACCACGTGGAATGAGATGCAAAGACAATTCCTCGAGAATTTTTTTCCTGCATCCCGAGCTGCTAACATTCGGAAGGACATTTGTGGAATCCGACAATATAATGGAGAAACTCTCCATGAGTACTGGGAGAGGTTCAAGCAGTTGTGTTCCAGTTGCCCCGAACATCAAATTCCTGACCAGCTACTAATTCAATATTTCTATGAAGGGCTATCCAACATGGATAGGAACATGGTTGATGCTGCTAGTGGAGGTGCTTTAGTACATAAAACCCCAACTGAGGCTAGGACCTTGATTTCAAATATGGCTGCCAATACACAACAGTTTGGTGTGCGGCGAGATGATCCACCAAGAAGAGTGAATGAGGTAAATGTGTTTTCTATTGACCAACGATTAAATAATCTCACTACTCTTGTCGAAAAATTGGTTGCAGGGGGCATTCAACAGGTGAAAGCTTGTGGGATATGTACCCAAACGGATCATACTACTAATATGTGCCCGATACTTCAAGAGGATTCAACCAGGCAAGCCAATGCGGTTGGTGGATTCGTAGGGGCACCACAAGGGAAATATGATCCCTATTCTAATACATACAATCAAGGGTGGAGGGATCATCCAAATTTCAGCTATGGGCCTGACCGAATAATTCACAACCACAGTACCAACCCACAGTACCAACCCAAGCTGATAAGTCAACAATTTCAGCAACCTCCTAAACAAGGTAAATCTCTTGAGCAATTAGTCGAATCTCTAGCTAATAGTTCTATTCAATTTCAACAGAAACCAGTCGAGCATTCAAATCGGAGAACCAAGTTAGTCGACTTGCATCTTCACTTAGCAAGTTTGAGAACCAAGGAAAATTGCCCTCACAAACAAATGGTAAATCCAAATGAAAATGTGAGTGCAATTACCTTGAGAAGTGGAAAGGTATTGGAAGAACACATTCCTCATGAGATAGATCTAAAAGGAAAAGGAAAAAGAAGTTGCACGCCTCTACCATCAAGAAGTCCAAAGGTAACGCCTCCCATTTCCCACACGATTGTCTCAATCTAAGAAACTTGAAGAAGAAAAAGGAATTCTTGAGACATTTCGTAAAGTTGAGGTAAATATTCCCTTGCTTGATGCTATAAATCAAATTCCTCGTTATGCAAAATTTCTTAAAGATTTATGCACAAACAAGAGGAAGTTGAATGGTAATGAGAAAATAAGTGTGGGGAGAATGTTTCGGCGATACTACAAAAGAAGTTACCTTCAAAATGCAAGCACCCAGGTATGTTCCTCATTCCTTGTAAGATAGGTAATAAAAATGTTGGAAAAGCTATGTGTGATTTGGGTGCATCAAATAATGTTATGCCTTTATCTATTTATAAATCTTTGAATCTTTGGACCATTAAAAGATAATGGCATAATCATTCAATTAGTCGTCGATCTAATGCATATCCCGAGGAGTATTGGAAGATGTTTTGGTGCGGTAAATGGATTAGTTTTTCCTGCGATTTTTATATACTTGACATGGAGGATGATTATTCACCTAATTCAAGTATAATTTTATTAGGGAGACCTTTCCTGAAAACATCTAGAACAAAGATTGATATGCATGATGGTACATTAACAATGGAATTTGATGGTGAAATAATTAAATTCAATATTTATGATGCCATGAAATTTCCTAATGATGTATGTGCTGTTTATGCATTTGATGTTATTGACACTCTAGCTCAGAATACTTTTGATTTTTCTCATGAGAATAAGCTTAAAGTTACAATTGCTCATAGCTTGACCAATAGAGAAGTTCAAGTTGCCTATCCAGAACTTGAGATTGATAATGAATTGCAGGAATTTGTTTTTGAACTAGAGAGACTTAAATCGACGAAGTATGATGTTCTGCTTTACGTATTGCACATTTTACGATACAACATTTTTACCTTCTAGTCAAGTTGAATTGAATGCACAATTAGAAGTGAATGAGAAGGTAATGGTAGCTTGTGAGAAAATGCAAGTGTGGTCCAAACAATTAGTGAAAATTTAATAACTTAAAGAGAAGTAGAAACGTCTAGCCAAAGACGTTAAATGAAGGCGCTTTTGGGAGGCAACCCAAAATTTTTAATTTACTTTTTTCTTGTTATTTAAGTTTAATTTGATTAGTTATCTTATTATGTTTACTACTTTGTTTTATTACAAAGTAGCATAAAAAAAAAAGCTTTTTATAAAAAAAAAAAAGATTTGAAATTCTATTTTGGTTTTTCATTTTTATTTTCATTTTCATTTTCATTTTCTTCTACCAACCAATGCTCAGCCATGGCCATAACATCGTCTGATCCTTCATGCTCTCTTCACTCATAAAGGATGTCCTCATCTTCACCACACTCCAGCTTGTCTCATGCGGTTCAGGGAAGTGTCTTGTTCCCTTGTCTTTATTTTATTTTCTTTCTTGTCCGCATGCGCATATTTTCCATACATTGAGGACAACGTATGATTTAGGTGTGGGGGGTGTCTTGTGCTTCATTGATTATTTCTAAATTTTTCATAAAAAATGAAGAAAGTCCTTCCAAGTAGGTTTGACATTCTGATATCTTCTTTGAAATTTCTCACTCTTTTGATGCTCATTTAGAATAATTTTGAGTTATATGCATTGGTGATTTGGATTGGAATGTATGAATGAGATGAGTATGATTAGCTTTGTTTGGAAATTTTTAAAGCATCTTGTTAATTTTAATGATTGAATTGAATGAGAATGTGCAATATTTGATACATTGAAACCATTGTGAGTATTTGAGCCTAAGAGCATTTTCTTTTTCATGCTCACATATTTCTTTGTTGAGATTGACAAATATGGTATAATCATTCTAGAACTTGCTTTGTTATGCATGTTGAGATCACATTGTGAATTCATGTTGAAAAATGATAAGGGCATTTAGGATTACCAATTTTAAACTTTCTAAAAAAAAAAAAAAAAAAAAAAGCTTAACCTTATTTTACATATACCCCTAGTCACCAAATTTTGAGCCTTAGCCTTTCTTTGTTATAACACCACATTGTTTATCCTTAAATCTTTGTCTTTGTTTACCATTGTTGAACCCTTGGTCAAGAGTATGTGGGAATGAATTGCATGATAAAATTTCTGTTGATTCCGAAGGAAAGAACCACTGAAAAAAAAAAAAAAGAAAAGAAAAAAAAAAGAAAAAGTGAAAAGTATTCCCCACAAGTATTGGACAAAGTAAATTCATTGTGTACAAATTGGTCCAATTGTATGGTGAAGTTGTAAAAAAAAAAAAAGAAAAAAAAAGAAAAAAAAAAAAAGGAATGCATGTTATGTGGAATAAAGAAAGTGGTTCTACTATGCTATTTGTTACTTTTGAGTCATGCAAGGAAATTCCTATATATCTTGATATCTGTAGCCTATATTTTTCTTTCTTTTTACCTACCTTTACCTAAGCCCCATTACAACCATTTTCAAGACCCTTTGATTTCTGCATGGATTTATATTTTTAGTGGTGGAGATGTGATATATAAGCAAGCCTATGGTAATGACATGCTATGTTTGATTTGAGCACTGAATGAACCCTAAACACTTTGAGTGATTAGAGTGCAACCTGTGAGAGGTTATCAAATTTTGTTGCATTTGATTTCGATGAAATTATTGGGATTGATGAGATGCATATGTTTTGTTTTGAAAAATTAGGCTATGAATACTTATTCTTTGATTTGTTATTCCAATTTAGATCCTTAATGTGTAATGACTTTGAGTTATTTGTGGATGGGTTGAAAAGTGTATGGAATAGAGAGGAAGATGTTGATCTAATGCAAGCTTGAGGACAAGCTTTGATTTAAGTGTGGGGGAATTTGATAGAGTGTATAATTGCATATTTATTGGATCAATTCTCTTGTGATTTAGTTGATTAAAATGCTTGTTTATAAGGATATTAATTATTTTTGTGATTAATGGTTAGATGAAACATTTTTCTTAAAGAATGTAACCTCACAAGTCAAGGGCACAAGAAAGCCTTGAATTAAGGCTTGAATTGAGGAAAAGCAAATCCTTGAATTAAGGCTTGAATTGAGGAAAAGCAAATCCTTAAATTGAGGCTTGAATTGAGGAAAAGCAAATCCTTGAATTGAGGCTTGAATTGAGGCTTGAATTGAGGAAAAGCAAATCCTTGAATTGAGGCTTGAATTAAGGAAAAGCAAAGCCATGAATTAAAGAAAAGAAAAGCCTTGAATTAAGGAAAAGAAAAGCCATGAATTAAGGAAAGCAAAACCATGAATTAAGGAAAAGCACAACCAAATGTCTTGAATCCTTGCCTATAAATAGGCAAGGCTTGGAGACAATCAAGGCATCCCATTTTTAGGCTTTCCTAGTTCAATAGAGAGGAAAACAAGGTTTGGAATTCTCAAGCCACAATTTATCCTTTCATGGAGTGAGCTACGGCCGAAGAAGACGAAAGCCGCACGGGATCGACAAAAAGGGCAGTCATTTGATTTTCTTTGTATTTTCTTTTAATTATGTTTAGCTAAATTTTATTTTCCAATCAAGTTTAATTAAGGTTTGATTCCAACGATTGTGAGGTTCCGGTAATTTTATTATTTCTTTTATTCTTGAGTATTTATATATTTTCTATGCTTCATTATATTATTGAATTGAATTGTTAGACAAGAGGCCTATTGTTTGATAGTTGAATTCAATATATAGTCATTTAGAATAATTAATCTTTTGTTGATTGTTCTAATTCAAGTGACAAATAACAACATCGAAAGGTAATCAACGCCTTAGATTGTATGTTATGAAAATATATAATCTAGCTTAAATAAACACGGCGTTTCCGGGTTTACTGGTTAGTAATTGGGTCTTTTTGAATCTTAATGCAATTAATAGACATAACTCATAGGACAGATCCGAAGGTTGTGTTTGTTAATTAGAGAAATAACTCATAGGACGGATCCGAAGGTTATCGAAAAAGTAAGAAAAGATTGGTTGTTAGAGGACGGATCTTCAACAACTATAACCAATTTATTCAAAATAAAAGAACCTATCTTTTGAATCAATGATCAATTCAAGGAATCAATACCGAAATTAATTCTTGATTGGAAGCTTCTTCTTATTAATTTTTCCTCATATTTTTAGTTGGTTATTTAATTTGTTTAGTTGTCTTAATTGATTCTTGCTTAGTTTCATAATACAAAATCCCCCCCCTCTTTATTTTATTTTGTTCAAGGAATAAATCTAACCAATCTCTGTGGATTCGACCCTCTCACTGCTATCTACAAAGCTTAGCCCAGAGAAGGATTATTTTTGGTGGTTTCGACACCCATCAGCATTGCAGGTGGAAGTTGCGATATATGGACTGGACCGACACCCTCATGGAGCCTGAACTTATAAAGGAGGTGTTCAAGAAAAATTTCTATTATTTGAAGTGCCGTGGTAATCCTCTAACAAAACTCTTAGTCCAAGGACTTATTAGTTATGAAAAGGAGAAATGGTCCAAACATAGGAAGCTGATTAATCCTGTTTTCCAACTAGAGAGAGTCAAGGTACACGTGAATTTTTGACCTTTGGTTTACTGATCTTTGAAATTTTAGAGTAGAAAAAGAATTGACATGGTGGAAAGATAGACTGTAGTTGCAATTTCGGATGTCCAAATGGGGCAAAAACTGTTTTTGATTTGCGCTTTGTGGTATTCCCGTTGTAGCTCATGGTGCCAGCATTTTATGCAAGTTGTTGCGAGATGCTGAGTAAATGGGAGCAAATTGCCCCAGCGGAGGTCTTTCGAATTGGATTTATGGCCTCATCTTCAAACTTTAACAAGCGATGCAATTTCAAGAGCTGCATTTGGTAGCAACTATGAAGAAGGACGAAGGATTTTCGAACTCCAAAGAGAACAGACCAAGCATCTCTTGGAAGTTGCGCTATCAATTTATATTCCAGGATGGAGGTAAAACTGTTATGTTTATGATTGTAGATTTCTAGAAAGTTATATCTGTACGTGTGGCACTGTGACTTATCATCTGCTTTAACACAGATTTTTACCAACTAAGAGGAACAGAAGGATGAAGGAAATTGCGAAGAAAGTGCAACTATTGGTGTTGGATATTATAAACAAGAGAGTTGAATTGATCAAGGCAGGGGAAGCAAGGAATGAAGACTTACAGGACATACTATTAGAATCCAACTACAAGACGATTGAAGAACATGGAGATAAAAAATCTGGAATGAGTTTAGATGAAGTGATTGAGGAGTGTAAGTTATTCTACTTTGCAGGACAGGAGACGACATCTGTCCTGCTTGTGTCACTTGTGTGGACATTAATACTACTGAGTAAGCACTCAGATTGGCAAGCTGGAGCTAGAGATGAGGTTCAGCGGGTGATGAGCTAAATCATCTAAAAGTGGTAAGTGTTATCTATGTAGTTATGTCGGGAGCTCTAACTGAATGACACCGGGAACACGAGCAGAGTTTCAAACTGTCTTTGAAAATGTATGGAAATTTCCTACAACTAAAGATGCAGTAAAGATTTTTTGTTCATGGGTGTATAATTGTGTTGGATTTTCAGTATGATTGGTTGTCTGTATTCTTGAGAATATTGATATGTGGGCTCGTGCTTTTCTTTTATTTTCCACAGATCACTATGATCATAAATGAAGTTCTGAAGCTATATCCAGGGGGAGTGATGTTTAGTCGAATGACTCAGGAAGAGACTAAACTTGGGAAACTAACATTACCTGCTGGAGTGCAGCTCTTATTGCCTGCAATCCTTCTGCATCATGACCCCAAATTTTGGGGTGATGATGCAAATGAATTCAACCCAGAGATATTTAGCGAAGGAATTTTGAAGGCAACAAAAGGGCAGCTCACATATTTTCCATTTGGTTGGGGACCCCGGATATGCATTGGTCAAAATTTCGCCTTGCTAGAAGCAAAAATGGCGCTAGCTATGATGTTACAGAAGTTCTCTTTCGAGCTTTCTCCATCTTATGAACATGCTCCATACACAGTGGTCACTCTTCAAACTCAGTATGGTGCTCAGTTAATGTTGCGCAAACTGTAGTCCGAAAAACCAAAAAATATAGTATCTTGGTTATGAAAATAATGATTTTAGGTCATATTTTGTGTCATGTACTTCTATGTTAAATGGAGCGGTGAATCCGTGTGCTTGCATTAACAATAAGATTGAGCTTCCAGGGTGTGCTTGTGGATGTTCCCGTCCCTGAAGATGCCTAGGCAATCTGTCAAATCACCAAAGTTTGCTGTCTTGATTCCCAAACAAAGTTTGTGTCCTGCAAAGATTGATCATTGATGTGGGATGTTTGGCACTTACTTTGCATGTTAATCTTTTCCTGGTCATTCGCCAAATTTTGTGCAAACCCACGCTTGTTCATTTTAAGCCACTAGTAGGGGCATTCCAATCAGATATGCCGAATAGACTGGATGCACAACATTTGGTTTGGGCAGGAATTGACAAGTTCCTTAAACAAGGGGAATTGGTGCAATTAACTTTGTTTGATGATGGGGTTAAAATGAGATGTAAATTTCAAGTCTAATATTACATTTTAACACATTAAACTCATTTTCATTTAGTGAGTGAATTATTCACAAAATTCTTACAAATGAGGTAAACCGTAAAACCTTTTTTTTTTAATTTTTAAAAGAAGGAAATGCCAATGGTAGATTATGAAGGTTGAATTTTGTTGTCTTCCTTAGCTATTTTCTGTTATGTTTTCCAGTTAAACCTTTCCTGATTTGGGACAAGAAAAGGGGCTAGATAGAATGAATTATGCTTTTGAAAGAGAAGATGAAAGACTAAAAATGACCCAAGAAATCACGCCTTTAGTAATAGCTATTTTAATTCTTTTTGTTTTCGCAAGTGCTTGTATATGGGATAGTATTTATTTTTTCTTTCAAAGACTACCTCTATATTGTAATAAAAGGTTACCCACCATCTTAACTTTCTTCGTGGATTATTTACAAGTGATATTTACACTATTATTTTTTCAACTTTTGTCACAACTTAATAATGCAAATTGATAGAGTGTATAATTGCATATTTATTGGATCAATTCTCTTGTGTTTTAATTGATTAAAAGGCTTGTTTATAAGGATATTAATTCTTTTTGTGATTAATGGTTAGATGAAGCATTTTTCCTAAAGAATGTAGCCTCACAAGACAAGTGGCACAAGAAAGACACAATTGAGGCCACCAAATTCCACAACAAAATGTTGGCCATTAAGGAAAAGCAAAGCCTTGAATTAAGGAAAGCAAAGCCTTGAATTAAGGAAAAGCAAAGCCTTGAATTAAGGAAAAGAAAAGCCTTGAATTAAGGAAAGCAAAGCCTTGAATTAAGGAAAAAAAAAGCCTTGAATTAAGGAAAAGCACAACCAAATGTCTTGAATCCTTGCCTATAAATAGGCAAGGCTTGGAGACAATCAAGGCATCCCATTTTTAGGCTTTCCTAGTTCAATAGAGAGAAAAACAAGGAATGAATTTTCAGCCACAATTCATCCTTTCATGGAGTGAGCTACGGCCGAAGAAGACGAGAGCCGCACGAGATCGACAAAAAGGGCAGTCATTTGATTTTCTTTGTATTTTCTTTTAATTATGTTTAGCTAAATTTTTATTTTCCAATCAAGTTTAATTAAGGTTTGATTCCAACAATTGTGAGATTTCGGTAATTTTATTATTTCTTTTATTCTTGAGTATTTATGTATTTTCTATGCTTCATTATATTATTGAATTGAATTGTTAGACAAGAGGCCTATTGTTTGATAGTTGAATTCAATATATAGTCATTTAGAATAATTAATCTTTGGTTGATTGTTCTAATTCAAGTGACAAATAACAACATCGAAAGGTAATCAACGCCTTAGATTGTATGTTATGAAAATATATAATCTAACTTAAATAAACACGGCGTTTCCGGGTTTACTGGTTAGTAATTGGGTCTTTTTGAATCTTAATGCAATTAATAGACATAACTCATAGGACGGATCCGAAGGTTGTGTTTGTTAATTAGAGAAATAACTCATAGGACAGATCCGAAGGTTATCGAAAAAGTAAGAAAATATTGGTTGTTAGAGGACGGATCTTGAACAACTATAACCAATTTATTCAAGATAAAAGAACCTATCTTTTGAATCAATGATCAATTCAAGGAATCAATACCGAAATTAATTCTTGATTGGAAGCTTCTTCTTATTAATTTTTCCTCATATTTTTAGTTGGTTATTTAATTTGTTTAGTTGTCTTATTGATTCTTGCTCAGTTTCATAATACAAAACCCCCCCTCTTTATTTTATTTTGTTCAAGGAATAAATCTAACCAATCTCTGTGGATTCGACCCTCTCACTGCTATCTACAAAGTTTAGCCTAGAGAAGGATTATTTTTGGTGGTTTCGACACCCATCAAATTTTGGCGCCGTTGCCGGGGATTGGTTCTTTAGAATTTATTCCTTTTATTTATTTATTTTCATTTTCATTTCTATTTTTATTTTTATTTTATTTTTTTATTATTTTTTTTTTTGCCTTTATAATTGTTTGGTTCTTTTATGCCACGTTCTTCTCGCACAGGTCAACTCACATACGATCCAGAGATAGAGAAGACAGCACGTAGGCTTAGAAAAGAAACCAAACAACGATCTCAGGGAGTATCATCTTCTTCATCTTTTGAATATAATTTGTCTGAATTATTTAATAGTGAAGAAGAAAACATGGCTAGAAATAATGAACGAACTTTAAAGGAATTAGCTATGCCTGATTTAAACCAACAACCGTTGTGCATTGATTATCCTACTTTAGAAGTGCCTTTTGAATTAAAATCAGGATTGATTCACTTACTCCCCACTTTTCATGGCCTCGCAGGTGAAGATCCTCATAAGCACTTAAAGGGAATCCATATGGTGTGTTCCACGATGAAACCGCAAGGAGTAACTGAGGAACAAATTAAGTTGCGAGCTTTTCCTTTTTCTTTAGATGGAGTTGCTAAAGATTGGCTATACTACTTGCCCTCTGGTTCAATAAACACATGGACCGAGATGAAGAGGCAATTTTTGGAAAAATTCTTTCCTGCCTCACGAGCTGCCACAATTAGAAAAGATATATGTGGTATCTGGCAAAGAACATGGAGAAACTATGCACGAATATTGGGAAAGGTTTAAGAAATTATGTGCTAGTTGTCCTCAACATCAAATTCCTGATCAACTTCTTATCCAATATTTTTATGAGGGACTAATAGTGATGGATAGGAATATGATTGATGCTGCTAGTGGAGGTGCATTAGTGCACAAAACTCCAACGGAGGCAAGGACTTTAATCTCCAACATGGCTGCCAATACACAACAATTTGGCATCAGACGTGAGGATACATCTAGGAAGGTAAGTGAGGTAAGTACTTCCTCTATTGATCAACGTTTAGACAATTTGACTACTTTAGTGGAAAAGTTGGTTGTAGGCAATATTCAACAGGTAAAGGCTTGTGGTATTTGCTCCAATTCAAATCATCCCACTGACATGTGCTCGACGTTGCAAGAAGGTCAATTTGAACATGCTAATGCCGTTGGTGGATTTCCAGGGCTACCACAAAGGATGTATGACCCTTACTCAAATACCTACAATCCAGGATGGAGGGATCATCCCAACTTCAGTTATGGGCCACGACCTAGTGGATTTCAAGCTTAGCAAAGAAACCCCACCATATCCACCGCCTTCCAAACCAGGTAAGTCCCTTGAAGAGTTAGTTGAATCACTTGCTAATAGTTCCCTACGTTTTCAACAGGAAACTCGAACCAGCATTCAAAACTTGGAAAATCAAGTGAGCCAATTAGCATCTTCTGTGAGCAAATTGGAATCTCAAGGTAAGTTACATTCTCAAACAGTTGTTAACCCAAGGCAAAATGTTAGTGCAATGACTTTGAGAAGCGGAAAGGTGTTGGGAGAGGCCAAAACACGTGATCATGGAGAGGTGGAAAAAGAAGTAACAACTCCACAGCAGCCTAAGGTAATCGAGACAACCCCTCCTTTCCCTACAAGATTTGCCAATTCGAAAAAAGATGAGGAAGAAAAGGAGATTCTTGAGACTTTTCGCAAGGTAGAGGTAAATATTCCTTTAATTGATGCAATTAAACAAATACCTCACTATGCTAAATTTCTCAAAGAATTATGCACCAACAAAAGAAAATTGAAAGGCAATGAAATTTTAAGTGTGGGGGAGAATGTCTCAGCTGTGCTACAAAAGAAGTTGCCTTCAAAATGCAAGGATCCAGGTATGTTTATCATCCCTTGTAAAATAGGCAATATGAAAGTTGAAAAAGCCATGTGTGATTTGGGTGCTTCCATAAATGTCATGCCGTTATCTATTTATAATTCTTTAAATTTAGGACCTTTGAAAGAAACGGGCGTGATAATTCAACTTGCTGATAGATCTAATATTTATCCTGAGGGAGTATTAGAAGATGTTTTGGTGCAAGTAAATGGATTAGTGTTTCCTGCAGATTTTTATGTACTTGATATGGAGGAAGATCACTCTCCTGACTCAAATTTAATTTTATTTGGGAGACCTTTCTTGAAAACATCTAGAGCAAAAATTGATGTGCATGAAGGAACATTAACTATGGAATTTGATGGCGAGATTATTAAGTTTAACATTTATGCTGCCATGAAATATCCTAATGATGTATGTGCTGTTTATGCTTTTGATGCTATTGATACTCTAGCTCAGAAAACATTTGATTTTTGTGATAAGGATAAAGTAAAAATTGCACTTGATAATAATTTGACTTCTGAAAAAGTGCAGATTTTTGAACAAGAATTTGTGATAGATAATGATCTTCAAGATATGGTTTATGACTTCAACAAACCCGTTGCACATAATTCTATTAACATTACTAATTTTAGTGTGCAGGATGTTTTTGAAGAAAAAACAAGTATAAGTCAAGTTGAATTGAATGCACAATTAGAAGTGAATGAGAAGGCAATGGTAGCTTGTGAGAAAATGCAAGTGTGGTCCAAACAATTAGTGAAAATTTAATAACTTAAAGAGAAGTGGAGACGTCTAGCCAAAGACGTTAAATGAAGGCGCTTTTGGGAGGCAACCCAAAATTTTTAATTTACTTTTTTTCTTGTTATTTAAGTTTAATTTGATTAGTTATCTTATTATGTTTACTACTTTGTTTTATTACAAAGTAGCATAAAAAAAAAAGATTTGAAATTCTATTTTGGTTTTTACTTTTTATTTTCATTTTCATTTTCATTTTCTTCTACCAACCAATGCTCAGCCATGGCCATAACATCGTCTGATCCTTCATGCTCTCTTCACTCATAAAGGATGTCCCTCACCTTCACCAGCTCCAGCTTGTTCATCATGGTTCAGGAAGTGTCTTGTTCCCTTGTCTTTATTTTATTTTCTTTCTTGTCCGCGTGCGCATATTTTCCATACATTGAGGACAACGTATGATTTAGGTGTGGGGGGTGTCTTGTGCTTCATTGATTATTTCTAAATTTTTCATGTAAAAAAAAAAGTGAAGAAAGTTATTCCAAGTAGGTTTGATATTTTCTTTGAAATTTCTTACTCTTTTGATGCTCATTTAGAATAATTTTGAGTTATATGCATTATAGTGATTTGGATTGGAATGTATGAATGAGATGAGTATGATTAGCCTTTGTTTGGAAATTTTTAAAGCATCTTGTTAATTTTAATAATTGAATTGAATGAGAATGAACAATATTTGATACATTGAAACCATTGTGAGTATTTGAGCCTAAGAGCATTTTCTTTTTCATGCTCACATATTTCTTTGTTGAGATTGACAAATATGGTATAATCATTCTAGAACTTGCTTTGTTATGCATGTTGAGATCACATTGTGAATTCATGTTGAAAAATGATAAGGGCATTTAGGATTACCAATTTTAAACTTTCTAAAAAAAAAATAAAAAAAGGAGCTTAACCTTATATTACATATACCCCTAGTCACCCAATTTTGAGCCTTAGCTTTTCTTTATTATAACACCACATTGTTTAGCCTTAAATCTTTGTCTTTGTTCACCATTGTTGAACCCTTGGTCAAGAGTATGTGGGAATGAATTGCATGATAACATTTCTAATGATTCCAAAGAAAAGAACCACTGAAAAATGAATGAATGAAAAAAAAAAAAGAGAAAAAAAAAAAGAGAGAGAAGAAGTGAAAAGTATTCCCTACAAGTATTGGACAAAGTAAATTCATTGTGTACAAATTGGTCCAATTGTATGGTGAAGTTGTAAAAAAAAAAAAAAAAAAGGAATGCATGTTATGTGGAATAAAGAAAGTGGTTCTACTATGCTATTTGTTACTTTTGAGTCATGCAAGGAAATTCCTATATATCTTGATATCTGTAGCCTATATTTTCCTTTCTTTTTACCTACTTTTACCTAAGCCCCGTTACAACCCTTTTAAAGACCCTTTGATTTTTGTATGAGTTCATATTATAAGTGGTGGAGATGTGATATATAAGCAAGCCTATAGTAATGACATGCTATGTTTGATTTGAGCGCTGAATGAACCCTAAACACTTTGAGTGATTAGAGTGCAACCTGTGAGAGGTTATCAAATTTTGTTGCATTTGATTTCGATGAAATTATTGGGATTGATGAGATGCATATGTTTTGTTTTGAAAAATCAGGCTATGAATACTTATTCTTTGATTTGTTATTCCAATTTAGATCTTTAATGTGTAATGACTTTGAGTTATTTGTGGATGGGTTGAAAAGGGGTATGGAATAGAGAGGAAGATGTTGATCTAATGCAAGCTTGAGGACAAGCTTTGATTTAAGTGTGGGGGAATTTGATAGAGTGTATAATTGCATATTTATTGGATCAATTCTCTTGTGTTTTAATTGATTAAAAGGCTTGTTTATAAGGATATTAATTCTTTTTGTGATTAATGGTTAGATGAAGCATTTTTCCTAAAGAATGTAGCCTCACAAGACAAGTGGCACAAGAAAGACACAATTGAGGCCACCAAATTCCACAACAAAATGTTGGCCATTAAGGAAAAGCAAAGCCTTGAATTAAGGAAAGCAAAGCCTTGAATTAAGGAAAGCAAAGCCTTGAATTAAGGAAAGCAAAGCCTTGAATTAAGGAAAGCAAAGCCTTGAATTAAGGAAAAGAAAAGCCTTGAATTAAGGAAAGCAAAGCCTTGAATTAAGGAAAAGCACAACCAAATGTCTTGAATCCTTGCCTATAAATAGGCAAGGCTTGGAGACAATCAAGGCATCCCATTTTTAGGCTTTCCTAGTTCAATAGAGAGAAAAACAAGGAATGAATTTTCAGCCACAATTCATCCTTTCATGGAGTGAGCTACGGCCGAAGAAGACGAGAGCCGCACGGGATCGACAAAAAGGGCAGTCATTTGATTTTCTTTGTATTTTCTTTTAATTATGTTTAGCTAAATTTTTATTTTCCAATCAAGTTTAATTAAGGTTTGATTCCAACAATTGTGAGATTTCGGTAATTTTATTATTTCTTTTATTCTTGAGTATTTATGTATTTTCTATGCTTCATTATATTATTGAATTGAATTGTTAGACAAGAGGCCTATTGTTTGATAGTTGAATTCAATATATAGTCATTTAGAATAATTAATCTTTGGTTGATTGTTCTAATTCAAGTGACAAATAACAACATCGAAAGGTAATCAACGCCTTAGATTGTATGTTATGAAAATATATAATCTAGCTTAAATAAACACGGCGTTTCCGGGTTTACTGGTTAGTAATTGGGTCTTTTTGAATCTTAATGCAATTAATAGACATAGCTCATAGGACGGATCCGAAGGTTGTGTTTGTTAATTAGAGAAATAACTCATAGGACAGATCCGAAGGTTATCGAAAAAGTAAGAAAAGATTGGTTGTTAGAGGACGGATCTTGAACAACTATAACCAATTTATTCAAGATAAAAGAACCTATCTTTTGAATCAATGATCAATTCAAGGAATCAATACCGAAATTAATTCTTGATTGGAAGCTTCTTCTTATTAATTTTTCCTCATATTTTTAGTTGGTTATTTAATTTGTTTAGTTGTCTTATTGATTCTTGCTCAGTTTCATAATACAAAACCCCCCCCCCTCTTTATTTTATTTTGTTCAAGGAATAAATCTAACCAATCTCTGTGGATTCGACCCTCTCACTGCTATCTACAAAGTTTAGCCTAGAGAAGGATTATTTTTGGTGGTTTCGACACCCATCACAAATTCGTCAAAATTTTTGATTCCCTTCTATAGTAATTTGAACCAAGAACTAAAAAAGGCAATGTGTGCGAAGACTTTTGTTGGACTATTGTCTTGGTATGAACACAAAAAACCTAACATATCGGAACATTTTGCTCAATAGTGAGTCTCCCTCATCCCTTTTCTTTATTCCACTCACTTCCTGTGTATTCAAATTGGATACTTTCTTAGATAGCATTTCAAAATATATATTTATATTTTTCAAAATAGTAACTTTGAGATAGAAGATATATTGAAAACTTAAAAAAGTGTCTTAACAAGTACCAAAAACATGTTTTTGATGCCTATCCATACACACTCGTTACCTTTTGTGACTAATTGCAAACAAAAAAACACAACATTAAACAGATAAAAAGAATGTTAAAAGGAAGAAAAAACACTCTTTACCTTTTGTCACTCTCATCTCTTTCTCTATTTAGTTTGGTTCTTTTTACCTTATAATGTAGATTGTGTGAAAAGGAAGAAAAGAAGAAGAAGACGGTAAGTAGAGCATTATTAGTGGATTGATTTGAGCCCTTGATTAGCTGAAGTCTTTTGTCTTGATGTATCAACCATATAGTATTCCACTAATTAATGAAATAATATATTTTCACTAAAATTAAAGTTTATTTATTTTATTTGAGGATTTCATATTTACTAATAAAACTACGTCAATATTAATAGGACACAATTGATATACATTAGTTCAGGCAGATAATCTATTATATGGACTTTGACACTATTTGATCTCTAACTTTAGAAAAGTCTTAATTTTATCTTTAAATTTGAAAATTTAGTTTTAATTGATCCTTTAGTCAAAATAAGGCTAAGTTAGACATGATTCGGCACTTGTACGTTTGAAAGGCACATGATGAAAGGAACTCCAAAATTTTTCATTTAACCAATTATAATATCAAAAGATTTTTTTTTTTCCAAAAAAATCCAACATCGAGCTATTCTGCATTTGGCTTAATTTTTTCAACTAAAAGATTAAATAAAAATTTAAAATCGAGATCTCAAATCTAAAGTTGAAACATTTTAAAAATTAAGAATCAAATCCAACTACAAATCCAAGTTAAGAATGTAATGACTCTAATTACCAAAATGTTAACCATTCTAACCATTTTGGAAATAATGCAAACCTGCCTCAAAATTCTTTCAGAACTAAAAGCTCCTTTCTTTCTGTCTCTATTTATTAAATACTGCAAATAAATTGGAAAGAAATATATATTTCTTCTATCTCAAAAAAATACTTTTAGTTCAATATATATTTTTTTTTATAAAATATAATACACTTAATATAATATATAATATTCTAATTTTATTGTTATTTTTTAACTTTAAATCATATATTGTCATTATTATTAAGAATAATATCAATTTTTTAAAGAGTAAATATATATTTTTTAAAATAAAAAATTTTAAAATTAAAATCTTTTTCTTAGCCGAAAAAAGTACTACTGGGAACCGACTATGGGACCGTGGGACTGGTTCGGATTTTACTAAAAAAATTGACTTTGAATGAACCAATCAATATCTGGTTTGACTGGTCAAAATCGGGTGGACCCGGATAGGACCAAAACTTTTATTTTTACATAAAGTAATTTTAATATTTTAAAAATTATAATTTGATTCTAAATTTTTATAAATCTCATTTTTTGCTTATAAAGTTTTAAATTATTTTAAATTGAGTTTTTTTAATGTTTATACAAGTGAGTTTTTATAAATTTGTACATAATCTTTATTTAAAATATTTTTTATACATTTTTTTCCACCAAATTATTCAATTATACATTTGGAATTTTATACAAATTATATTAAATTTAAAATTAATTACACTAAAAATACTAAATAATTTATTTATAGTACATTTGTATATTAGTACTAATATTTTTATAATTAATTTATATTTATTACATTATAATGATGTTATCTGGTTTTTCACTACCAGTCCAATATATTGACCATTGACCTATTGACTTTACCGGTTTGCACTCCAATCCAATTTTAATCCACTTTTAAAACAAATTCTTAAAATATCATTATTAATATTCCTTCTATCCCAGAAAAAAAAAAGTTCAGTTTGAAAAATTTTCTTTGTCCCAAAAAAAGAATTCACTTTAGAGTAAAATTCTTATATTACTCTTACTAATACTAAAAATGTATAATTCAAATTAAAAAGTAAAAATAAAAATATAAAATTATACATTTAATTGTGTATTAAGTGTATTGTACCTTCTAACTTAAAAAAAAGTTATACTAAATACAAAGTAGACTTTTTTTTTTGGGGGGGACGGAGGGAGTAATAATTATGTATATCTATAATTAAAAAGTAAAGGAAAAAAATATAAAATTCTGTATTTAGTTAGTGTATTAAGTATATTGTACCTAATAATTAGTAAAATATTTTATTTAAACCAAAATGGACTCTTTCTTTTGGACAAGGGAGTATAAAACATTAAAACCTCAATCAATTAGCATTGGACGAGAAATCTTATAAATGCGGCAATCTACATCGTTGCTACTATAAGAATTGATTAGTCATAGAATTAACTAACCAAGCTAAAGAAAAATCAAGAAAAGGACATTTTGGACATTATATAATTGTACGGATTGAAGATTCAGAAAATAGTCTAAAATTATTTTCAGATGGAGAATTAGTGGGATTCCTTTGACCATTGATTATTTTATCATAGAATAGTCTCAACTAATCCATATTCAAATGCCAATGTTTGCAAGACTAATCCAAATTCAAATACCAAACTCTTTTCTTTTTTGTCTTTTTTCTTGAGAAAAAGGGCGCAAAGTTGTGAGGAACGATTGAGATTATAGTATTACTTTGTTATTGTTAATTATATTCACGTGAAATATTTTAAGAATAGTCAATCTTAAATTTGTAAAGAAGGAAATTTATTTTAGGTCGATAACCATCATAAATTTTTTATCACATTTCTATGATTACTTTATCATTGTTGGGATTTTGTATTTTCTGTATTTGTTCAACAAAGATGATGTTTTCACTTCCATTAAACTAAGTGCTGGAGCCTAAATCTTTACAAATTATAGTAAAAAAAATTGACGCTTTAAATTCAAAGGAACATGATTTGCTGAAAATTAACTAGTTAGGCTCAAAAACAGATGACGTTGCACAAAATGCTATTCTTTTTCCAGAAAAAAAAGGGGGTCTATTTTCAAAATTTTTACATGTCTTTAAAATAAATCAACTTTTGTCATTGTTGAGATTTTGTTTTCCATTTGATTTATATTTCTTTAAGAAGAACGGTAAATATTCGATTGCAATGGCAAAAAATTGTACATGAGACAATTTCAAAAGGCTAATTATTCTTTGTAATATTTGATCTTAACTATAAATGAAATTGCGACGACTAAAGTAAAACAAAAACACAAAAAATTGTGCAAATAATTAATGTGTTCGGCAATATGACAATATGATTACATTAATAAAAATTACAAATAAAAACCTAACTTTTCAATCTCTATTGATATATCTCAAACTACATGCAAAAAAAAAAACTGAACTCATACCCTAATATTGAATGGCTGAAATGTGTACTGATTTGCAAGTTGGTGAATAGCTGAATTTTGCACGCATCTGGAAACCGAATGCATTCTTAATTACCTCCCAAGAAAAAAAAAACAGAAGACGACGAAGAGAAAATATCGTCAAGTGGACTATCCCTTGTCATCTCCTCCCAATATATAAAGGGTGGCCTATGTTCCACCTGAAATCGCTTCGCAAGCATTTGATAATATTTTTTATCCAGAGGAAGTATTGCTCTTTAGATTTGGTTTTGACCCAATAAATTTTAAAATCCCTCACACTTGACAAAAGATTACTGTCTGTACGTCACTCTGAAACAAGTAACTCACGACCTACGACCCAAATAGTGTTTTTGACTCCCTCGTATGACCGCTGCTGTTGCCCGGGGGACACAAGCGTTTGATATTGAATGGCCGAAATGTCTTCTGATCTGCAAGTTGGTCAATAGCTGAATTTTCCACGCATCTGGAAACTGAATGCATCCTTAATTAACTCCAAATAAAAAAAAAAAACAGAAGGCGACGAAGAGAAAATATCGTCAAGTGGACCATCCCTTGTCATCTCCTCCCAATATATAAAGGGTGTCCTATGCTCCGCCTCAAATCGCGTCACAAGCATTTTGGTTTTTTTGTGTTTTTTACATGAGATATTCTTACCTTCACTGTTCTTTAAATTTGACTTTAACTTTTCACACTTTCAGTCACATGAATTTTAAAGTCTCTTATATTTGATTATGAGTTATTGTTCATACCTCACCTTGAACAAACAACTCATGAGCTACGGCGCAGAGTGTTTTTGACTCCCTCGTTTGGCCGTCTGTTCTGACCTGGGGGACACAAGCATTTGATATTGAATGCCTGAAATGTCTACTGATCTGCAAGCTGGTGAATAGCTGAATTTTCCACGCATATGGAAATTGAATGCATCCTTAATTAACTCCCAAGAAAAAAACAGAAGACGACGAAGAAAAAATATCGTCAAGTCCTCAAGTGGACCATCCCTTGTCATCTCTTCCCAATATATAAAGGGTGTCCTTTGTTCCACCTCAAATCACGTCACAAGCAATCATTTCTGACCATTTTCTCTGTAAGAGAATTACTTGGGGGAAACAAGGAAATGGATATTCTCTATAGCTCAGTCGCGATTTTGTCTAGTGTTTTTCTGGTGATTTGGGGATGGAGAATCTTGAACTGGGCTTGGTTTAAGCCGAAGAAGTTGGAGAAATGTCTCAGGCAACAAGGATTGCATGGAACTTCTTACAAGCTTTTGTTTGGAGACAGCAAGGAGATTGTTAAGATGGACGAAGAAGCGAGGTCAAAACCCATTAATCTTACTAATGACATAATCCCAAGAGTCGTGCCTTTCATCAATAAAACCATCAAAGAGTATGGTATGTTTTTCTTGTCCTAGTTTAATGAGTTCATGAAATTCAATTTCAATGGATGATCAATGGGAGATGATCCCAGTTGAGCTACACATAAAGGGTTGAGGGTGAACTTAAAGACTGAATGTTAATTTCTTGTCCTGAGTTTAACTAATTTATAGAGTTAGTGTTAATTTATGATGGCGAGGAGTATTGCATTGCAGGTGGAAGTTGCTACATATGGACTGGACCAACACCGTCATTGCTTCTCAGGGAGCCTGAACTTATAAAGGAGGTGTTGAACAAAAGTTTCAATTATTTGAAGCGTCCTGCTGGTCCTCTAACGAAACTCCTTGCCCAAGGACTTGCTACTTATGAAAAGGAGAAATGGTCCAAACATAGGAAGCTTATTAATCCTGCTTTCCAACTTGAGAGAGTCAAGGTACACGTGAATTTTTGACCTTTGGTTTACTGATCTTTGAATTTAATAGGAGAAAAGGAATTCAAAATCGTGTAAATATAGACTGCAACGCAATTTCAGGTGTCCAAATGGGGCAAAAAACAGTTTTTGATTTACGCTTGGTGGTGTTCCCATTGTAGGTCATGGTGCCAGCTTTTTATACAAGTTGTTGCGAGATGCTGAGTAAATGGGAGAAAATTGCCACAGCGGAGGGGTCTTTTGAATTGGATGTATGGCCTCATCTTCAAACTTTAACAAGCGATGCAATTTCAAGAACTGCATTCGGTAGCAACCACGAAGAAGGAAGAAGGATTTTTGAACTTCAAAGAGAACAAATTGTTCTTGCGTTGAAAGTTGACCGATCAGTTTACATTCCAGGATGGAGGTAACTCTGTTATGTTTATGATTGTAGATTTGTAGAAAGTTATAATTGTATCTTTAAGTGTGACACTGTGACTTATCATCTGCTGTAACACAGATTTGTACCAACTAAGAGGCACAGAAGGATGAAGGAAATTGCGAAGCAGGTGCAATTATCGGTGATGGATATTATAAACAAAAGAGTGGCACTGATCAAGGCAGGAAAGCAAGGAATGAAGACTTATTGGACATACTATTAGAATCCAATTACATGGCAATTGAACAACATGGAGATAAAAATCTGGAATGAGTTTAGATGAGGTGATTGAGGAGTGTAAGTTGTTCTACATTGCGGGACAGGAGACTACATCTGTCTTGCTTGTGTGGACATTAATACTACTGAGTAAGCATTCAGATTGGCAAGCTCGAGCCAGAGATGAGGTCCGGCAGGTAATTGGCGACAAGCAGCCATCTGCTGATGAGCTAAATCATCTAAAAGTGGTAAGTGTTTTCTGTATAGTTATGTCAGGACCTCTGATTGAATGACACTGGGAATATGAATGATCAAAGTTTCAGTCTTTATTTGAAAATGCATGCGTATTTCCTACAACTAATGCTGTAGAAAAGATTTTCGTTGATGGTTGTATACTTGTGTTAGATTTGATTGATTGTTAGTCAGTACCATTGACAATCTTGATAAGGGCTCATGCTTTTCTTTTATTTTCCGCAGATCACTATGATCATAAATGAAGTTCTTAGGCTATATCCACCGGGAGTGATGCTTGATCGAATGACTCAGGAAGAGACTGAACTTGGGAAACTAATGTTACCTGCTGGAGTGCAGCTCTTAATGTCTGCAATGCTTTTGCATCATGACCCCAAATTTTGGGGTGATGATGCAAATGAATTCAACCCCGAGAGATTTAGTGAAGGAATTTTGAAGGCAACAAAAGGGCAGCTCACATATTTTCCATTTGGTTGGGGACCCCGGATATGCATTGGTCAAAGTTTTGCCTTGATAGAAGCAAAAATGGCACTAGCTATGATGTTACAGAAGTTCTCTTTCGAGCTTTCTCCATCTTATGCGCATGCTCCATGCTCAGTGATCACTCTTCAACCCCAGTATGGTGCTCAGTTAATGCTGCAAAAGCTGTAGTCTAAAACCAATAAATATAGTACCTTGGTTATGAAAATAATGCTTTTAGGTCATATTTTGTGTCATGTACTTCTATCTTAAATTGAGCGGTGAATCTGTCTGTTTGTCTTAACAATAAGCTAATTGAACCTCCAGGGTGTGCTTGTGGATATTCCCGTCTCTGATGATGCCTAGGCAATCTGTCAAATTTTATTGTTATTTTTTAACTTTAACTCGTACATTATCATTATTATTAATAATAATGTCAAAAAAAAAAGTTTTAAGAGTAAATATATTTTTTTTAAAATAAAAAAATTTAAATAAAATCTTTTTGTGAGACGAAAAAAGTACTACTAGGAACCGACCTTGGGAGTGGTTTGGATTTTACTAAAAAATTGACTTTGAATGACCCAATCAAAATCCGGTTTGACTAGTCAGGGTTGACCCGGGTTTGATAGGGTCAAAACTTTTATTTTTACATAAAGTAATTTTAATATTTCAAAAATTATAATTTGATTTTAAATTTTTATAAAACTCTTTTTTACTTATAAAGTTTTAAATTCTTTTAATTTGAGTATTTTTAATGTTTATACAAATGAATTTTTACAAATTTGTACATAGTCTTTATTTAATATATTTTTATACATTTTTTTCCACAAAATTATTCAATTATACATTTGGAATTTTATACAATTTAATTATACTAAATTTAAACTTAACTACACTAAAAATGCTAAATAATTTATTTATAGTACATTTGTATATTAGTATTAATATTTTTATAATTAATTTATATTTATTACATTATAATAAAGTTGTTCGGTTTTTCACTACCGGTTCAACATGTTGACCCTTGACCCATTGACTTTACCGGTTCGCACTCTGGTCCGGTTTTAATAACACAACAAAAAACGAGTTTACTTTCAAAAAATTTTCATGTCTCACAAAAAGAGTCCACTTTTAAATGAAATTCTTAAAATATCATTATTAATACTCCCTCTGTCCAAAAAAAAAAAAAAAAAGTTCAGTTTGAAAATTTTTCTTTGTGAAAAAAAAAGAGAGTTCACTTTGGAGTAAAACTCTTATATTACTCTTCCTAATAATAAAAATGTATAATTCAAATTAAAAAGTAAGGATAAAAATGTAAAATTATACATTTAATTGTGCATTAAGTGTGTTATACGTTGTAACTTAAAAAAAATTACACCAAATACAAAGTAGACTTTTTTTTTTTTTTGATGGAGGGAGTAATAAGTATGTATATCTATAATTAAAAAAGAAGGATAAAAATATAAAATTATGCATTTAGTTAGTGCGTTAAGTGTGTTGTACCTAATAATTAGTAAAATATTTTATGTAAACCAAAATGGACTCTTTCTTTCGGACAAGGGAGTATAAAACCTCAATCAATTAGCATTGGGTGAGAAATCCTATAAATGCGGCAATCTACATCGTTGTTGCTATAAGAATTGATTAGTCATAGAATTTGATGCCGAAATGATAGAAAACAAGGCTACACAGAAACGATCTATGTTCGCTCAAATTCGATTATCAAATTGATATAATTATCAATGTCAAAAGTCTTCTCCCAAAACTCTAAGAACGAGTTTTTATGGAGTGTTAACCCTAATGACAATTCAAATGCAAAATTACTCAAATACCATTAAAATTTAAAAAATGAAAAAACTGCCGAAAAATAGAAAAAGGCCTAAAAACCTATCTAAACGATCTCGAATAGCTAAAATCAATCGTCCATCACTGCCAAAGGCAGTGTGTTGTGTTCAAAATGTCGTTTTGCTTTGGTCGACCGAAATTGAGTCCATTCCAAGATCCTTGACTTCGAGTCCACCAGTACTCTTAGGTGCATCATCCTCCCCTGCTAGAGAAAGATTCGCCCTCGGATCTGCTTCGCATTCATTGTCGTCAATCTCTTCAGGTTCTTCTTGTTCATCAGTGTGATAGGGTGACAAATCCACTACATTAAAAATTCTGGATACATTATACTTACCCGATAGATCAATCTTGTAAGCATTGTCCTTAATTTTCTCCAGGACTTTGAAGAGTCCATCAGCCCTAAGTTGTAGCTTGCCAAACCTGCCTACTGGAAAACGTTCTTTCCTGAGATAAATTCAAACAAGATCACCCTCCTTGAAGATGACTCTTTTCCTGCGCCTATTCATGTGTTGCTTATATTTCATGTTTCGTCTATTTATTTGATCGTGGACTTGGGAATGCAGCTCTCTTATCTGCTTTGCATGCTCTTCAGCTTCTGAGTTAAATTGCTTGTGAACTGGTAATGGCGTGAGATTCAAGGGAGTAATTGGATTACGCCCATAAACCACCTCAAAAGGGGTCTTGCCTGTAGTTCAATTCTCAGATCTGTTATACGCAAATTCTGTCTGAGGCAACACCTAGTCCCATTGTCGCGGATTATCTCCAATCAAACTCCACAGCAAATTCCCTAAGCTTCGATTGACAACTTCTGTTTGACCATCAGTTTGAGAATGATGTGATGTGATAAATTTCAAACTCGTGCCCATGTGCCTCCAAAGAGCGTGTCAAAAGTGACTCACAAACTTCATATCACGATCTAACGTTATGGATTTAGGAACTCCATATAGTTTAACAATTTCCTATAGAAACAATTAAGCAACTTGTGAAGTATCATAGGTCTTGCTACGTGGAATAAAGTGGGCCATATTCGAGAATTTGTCGACAACTACCATTATGGAATCTTTACTCGACTGTGTTCTTGGCAAACCCAAAACAAAGTCAAGACTGACATCCTTCCATGATGCAACTGGAACAAGTAGAGGTGTATACAAGCCAGCATTAGTACTTTTGGTTTTCATCACATGACATACCCTGCACCTCTCAATAAAATGCGTCACGCCTCGTTTCATTCGAAGCCAATAAAAATGTTCACACAGCAAGGCTATCGTCTTATCCATGCCAAAGTGCCCAACTAGACCTCCTACATGGCCCTCAATAATAATAGATCCCTTAAAGAACATTGAGGAATGCACAGCCTGTTGCCTTTAAAAAGGAATCCGTCAACAATATGAAATTGAAAAGGCCTCATTTCGCTCTTCCTCCAGATATCTCCAAAATGAGGATCATCAACATATAAATCTTTAAAAGTATCAAAGCCTAAAACTTTTACCTGCATTGTAGAAAGCAAAAAGTGTTTCCTGCTCAATGCATTAGCCACACTATCTAGCACTCCCGCCTTATGCTTGATGGAAAAATTGAAAGCTTGAAGAAACTCCACCCACTTTGCATGCCTAGCGTTCAATTTGTGCTGCCCATTGATATATTTCATGGCTTCATGATCAAAATACAAGATAAACTACTTTGAAATAAGATAGTGTCTCCAATGCTCCAAACTCCTCACAATAACATAAAATTCTTTATCATAAGTTGAATACTTCTTTTTTGCCTCATTCAACTTCTCACTGAAGAATGCTCTGAGTTTACTCTTTTGACTCAGACACCACAATACCAATACTTGAAGCATTGCAATGCACCTCAACAACCTCATTAAAGTCAGGAAGCACTAGAATAGGTGCTTCAGTCACCTTCTTTTTCAACAATTGAAAGGTAGCTTCTGCCTTCTTAGTTCACACAAATATACCTCATTTTAGACAATCCGTCGAGGTGCAATAATAGTATTGAAATCCCAAACAAATCTTCGATAAAAAGACACAAGCCTATGAAAGCTACGTACCTCATGAATATTTTTCGAAATCTCCTAATTTGTAATAGCCTTAACCTTTGCTGAATTTATTTGAATGCCCTTCTTGGATATAATATACCTCAAAAAAGTCACACGATTAGTCAAGTAGTGACACTTCTTGGTATTGGCATATAATTTTTGCTCTCTCAATACCGCAAACACCTTTTGAAATCTGCAAGTGTTGTTTAATTGATGCACTATAAACCAAAATATCATCAAAATAAATGACAACAAATTGGCCAATAAAAGGACAAAATACCTGATTCATCACCTCATAAAGGTGCTCAGCGCATTAGACAACTCAAAAGGTATCACCATCCACTCATGCACCATCTCTAGTCTTAAATGTCATCTTTCACTCATCTCCGTGTTGTACACGATTTTGATTTTCTCAAGTCTATCTTGAAAAGATAGTCGGCTTATGCAATGATCAATTAAATCATCAAATCTCGGATAGGAAAACGATACCTTATTGTGATTTTGTTGACAGCTCTACTATTTATGCACATTCTCCACAATCCATCTTTCTTAGGGACTAACAAAGCTAGCATTGTACAACAGCTCATGCTCTTTCGGATTGCCCTCTTTTCCAGCAACTCTTGCAATTGCCTTTGTATCTCCTCATGCTCCTTAAGATTCATCTTGTAAGCCACCTTATTAGGAATAACAACTCCGGGAATGAGATCTATACAATGCTGGATGTCCTTCATAGGTGGTAATCTTAGTGGTAGCTCATCCGGTACGACATCAGCAAATTCCTCAAATAATGGCAGAACTTGAGAGGAAATCTCAAAACTATCGAGATTGTACTCCATCACTACCACAGAAAAAAAAGCTCAGGCGCATTCATGGCCTCCTCTTGAAATTCTGATTTAGTTAGCAGATTTTTCTTCTTTTCTCAAATCTAAAGGACCTAGAGTAATGGTCTGACCATCATTTTTGAAAGTGTAAGTATTTACGAAACCATCATGCTAAGTTTTACTATCGAACTGCTAAGGCCTTTCTAACAGAATATGACAAACATCCATTGGAATTACGTCGCCCCACACTTCATTAGTATATTTCTTCCCATTCGAGAACTACACTAAACATCTCTTGCTCATTTTTATCCTATTTCCCTTCTTAAGCCATGACAGCTTATATGGTTGAGGATATTCAATAGTTTTCAACCCCAATTTTCTACCATAGTAGTAGATATCACATTCTCACAACTCCCACCATCAATTATCATACTATATAATTTTCCCACACTAGTGCACTTAGTATGAAAAATATTACTTCTGAGCCATGATTCATCTCCCTCCGCAACAATATTTAAGGTCCTACGTATAGCTAAGGACTCACCAGAATTGGTATAGACAATATCCTCTTGGTTCAAACCTCATTCTCTTGCTCTTTATCAGATTCGTCGTTTGTTGGATCCTCAACAAATGTGGGGTTTTGAGACAATCAGCCGCAAAATGCCCCAGTCCCTGACACTTAAAGTATCGTTTAGTTGTAGCTCATTCTCTGCTATTTCCAGTACTACTCTGTTCCCCTTTTGATGCAGACTTCAAATTTGCACCCTAATCACGTTGGAGTCGAAGAACTTCCTTTTTTCTCGGATTCTTTACTCGACCATTTGGAATCACGCCATCCTCTTACATTGCCCTTCCATCTTTAGGGCTAGTTTGCACACATTCTCATATGTCAAATACTGTTGTAATTGGACAATATTAGAAATCTCGTAACGTAGCCCTGCTAGATATCAAGCAATTGTTTGCTCGTCCTCTTCAGTCACATCACAGCACATTCGCAATCGATCAAACTCCTTTGTATACTCATCGACTATCAAGTCTCGCTGCTTAATATTATGATACTCTATAAACACCTCTTGCCTATAATGTGTAGGCAAAAAACATTTTTGCAACAACTTTTTCATCTTGTCCCAGCGTTTTACCTTCAATTTCTCATTCCTAGCACATTGATTTTTCACATGTTCCTAACAAATCAAAGCATGTTTCTGTAGCCTAATAACCACTAATTTCACCTTTTGTCCCTCAGTTAGATCTTTAAGATCAAAGGTCCACTCCACCATATTTAACCGATCAATAAACTCATTAGGGTGAGCCTTACCATAAAATTTAAGAATCTCGATCTTCATCCGAAATTTTGAGAAGAATGCTGATTTTCAGGTTGTACTCCTCGATTTCGTCTCTGGTTCAAAACCCAGAAAGGGTTGACATCCTCTACTTCAACTTCAGATGAGTTAGTAGATCCTGTTCTTACTTCGGGTTTGGGTTGCGCGTCTAGCCTTGTTCCCACAAGACACCGCTGAAAATCCTAAACTTGTCTTCTCAGCTATTTGTTTTCTATTTCTAGTAAGTCTCTCAGATGCGGCTGCTCTTCTTCATCAAGAACATCTCTACACCCCCGGCTAGCATCATGACCTCTACGATTGCCTCGATTCCATGCAGCCATTGATTTCAAGCAACCTGTGCTCTGATACCAATATGATGCCGAAACGATAAAAAACAAGGCTACACAGGAACAATCTTTGTTCACTCAAATTCGATTATCAAATTGATATAATTATCGATGTCAAAAGTCTCCTCCCAAAACTCTAAGAACGAGTTTATATAGAGTGTTAACTCTAATGACAATTAAAACCCAAAATTACCAAAATACCATTAAAATTAAAAAAGTGAAAAAAAATTGCCAAAAAACGGAAAAAGGCCCGAAAACCCATCTAAACAATCTCGAATCGCTAAAATCCATTGTCGATCACTGCCAAAGGCCGTGAGTTGCATTCAGAACGTTGTTTCGCTATGACCAACTAAAATTAAGTCCATTCCAAGATCATAGACTTCAAGTCCGTCGGTCCTCCTAAGTACATCATCAATAACTAACTGAGCTAAAGAAAAATCAAGAAAAGGATATTTTGGACATTATATAATTGTACGGTTTGAAGATTCAGATAATAGTATAAAATTATTTTCAGATGGAGAATTAGTGGAATTCCTTTGACCATTGATTATTATTATATCATAGAATAGTCTCAACTAATCCATATTCAAATGCCAATGTTTGCAAGACTAGTCCATATTCAAATACCAAAGTTTTTTCTTTTTCTCTCTTTTCTTTAGGAAAAGGGTGCAAAGTTGTGCCGACCGATTTAGATTATAGTATTATTTTATTATAGTTAATTATATTCACGTGAAATATTTTAAGAATAGTCAGTCTTAAATTTATAAAGAAGGAAATTTATTTTAAGAATAGTCACGTGAAATATTTTAAGAATAGTATTATTTTATTATAGTTAATTATATTCACGTGAAATATTTTAAGAATAGTCAGTCTTAAATTTATAAAGAAGGAAATTTATTTTAGGTCGATAACCATCATAAAATTTTTATCACATTTCTATGATTACTTTATCAATGTTGAGATTTTGTATTTTCTGTATTTGTTCAACAAAGCTGATGTTTTAATTACCATTAAACTTAGTGCTGGAGCCTAAATCTTTACAAACTATAGTGAAAAAATTGACACTTTAAATTCAAAGGAACATGATTTGCTGAAAATTAATTAGTTAGGCTCAAAAACATATGACGTTGCACAAGATACTATTCCTTTTCCAGAAAAAAAGGTCTATTTTGAAAATTTTTACTTGTCTTTAAAAAAAACACCACTTTTGTCATTGTTGAGATTTTGTTTTTCATTGGATATTGAACGGCTGAAATGTCCACTGATCTGCAAGTTGGTGAATAGCTGAATTTTCGACGCATCTGGAAACTGAATTCATCCTTAACTCCCAAGCAATTAATTAAAAAACAGGAGACGACGAGGAGGAAATATCATCAAGTGGACCATACCTTGTCATCTCCTCCCAATATATAAAGGGTGTCCTTTGTTCCACCTCAAATCACGTTTCAAGCAATCATTTCTGACCATTTACTCTGCAAGAGAATTACTTGGGGGAAACAAGGAAATGGAAAATCTCTATAGCTCAGTTGCGATTTTGTCTAGTGTTTTTCTGGTGATTTGGGGATGGAGAATCTTGAACTGGGCTTGGTTTAAGCCGAAGAAGCTGGAGAAATGTCTCAGGCAACAAGGATTGCCCGGAACTTCTTACAAGCTTTTGTTTGGAGACATCAAGGAGATTGTCAAGATGGACGAAGAAGCGAGGTCAAAACCCATTAATCTTACTAATGATATAATCCCAAGAGTCGTGCCTTTCATCAATAAAACCATCAAAGAGTATGGTATGTTTTTCTTGTCCTAGTTTAATGAGTTCATGAAATTAAATTTCAATGGCATGATCAATGGGAGGTGATACCAGTTGAGCTATACATAAATGGTTGAGGTGAACTTACAGACTGAATGTTAATTTCTTGTCTGAGTTTAACTAATTTATACAGTTCAGTTAGTGTTAATTTATGATGGTGAGGAGTATTGCATTGCAGGTGGAAGTTGCTACATATGGACTGGACCAACACCGTTGTTGCTTCTAAGGGAGCCTGAACTTATAAAGGAGGTGTTGAACAAAAGTTTCAATTATTTGAAGCCTCCTGCTGATCCTCTAACGAAACTCCTCGCCCAAGGACTTGTTAGTTACGAAAAGGAGAAATGGTCCAAACATAGGAAGCTTATTAATCCTGCTTTCCAACTAGAGAGAGTCAAGGTACACGTGAATTTTTTACCTTTGGTTTACTGATCTTTGAAATTTAATAGGAGAAAAGGAATTCAAAATCGTGTAAATAGACTGCAACTGCAATTTCAGATGTCCAAATGGGCAAAAACTGTTTTTGATTTAAGCTTGGTGGTGTTCCCATTGTAGGTCATGGTGCCAGCATTTTATACAAGTTGTTGCGAGATGCTGAGTAAATGGGAGAAAAGTGCCCCAGCGGAGGGGTCTTTTGAATTGGATGTATGGCCTCTTCTTCAAACTTTAACAAGCGATGCAATTTCAAGAACTGCATTTGGTAGCAACTATGAAGAAGGAAGAAAGATTTTTGAACTTCAAAGAGAACAGACTGAGCTTGTGTTGGAAGCTGCGCAATCAGTTTACATTCCCGGATGGAGGTAAAACTGTTATGTTTATGATTGTAGATTTCTAGATAGTTATAATTGTATCTTTAAGTGTGACACTGTGACTTATCATCTGCTTTAACACAGATTTGTACCAACTAAGAGGAACAGAAGGATGAAGGAAATCGCGAAGCAGGTGCAATTATTGGTGTTGGGTATTATAAACAGGAGAGTGAAATTGATCAAGGCAGGGAAAGCAAGGAATGAAGACTTATTGGGCATACTATTAGAATCCAATCACAAGGCTACTGAACAACACGGCGATAACAAATCCGGAATGAGTTTAGATGAAGTGATTGAGGAGTGTAAGTTATTCTACTTTGCCGGCCAGGAGACGACGTCTGTCTTGCTTGTCTGGACATTGATACTATTGAGTAAGCATTTAGACTGGCAAGCTCGAGCTAGAGATGAGGTTCGGCGGGTAATTGGCGACAAGCAGCCATCTGCTGATGAGCTAAATCATCTAAAAGTGGTAAGTGTTTTCTGTATAGTTATGTCAGGAGATCTGATTGAATGACACTGGGAATATAAGCAAAGTTTCAGTCTTTATTTGAAAATGCATGCGTATTTCCTACAACTAATGCCGTAGAAAAGATTTTTCGTTGATGGTTGTATATTTGTGTTAGATTTGATTGATTGTTTGTCAGTATTATTGACAATCTTGATAAGGGCTCATGCTTTTCTTTTATTTTCCACAGATCACTATGATTATAAATGAAGTTCTTAGGCTATATCCATCGGCAACGGTGCTTGGTCGAATGACTCAGGAAGAGACTGAACTTGGGAAACTAACGTTACCTGCTGGAGTGCAGCTCTTATTGCCTGCAATCCTTCTGCATCATGACCCCAAATTTTGGGGTGATGATGCAAATGAATTCAACCCAGAGAGATTTAGTGAAGGAATTTTGAAGGCAACAAAAGGGCAGCTCACATATTTTCCATTTGGTTGGGGACCCCGGATATGCATTGGTCAAAATTTTGCCTTGCTAGAAGCAAAAATGGCACTAGCTATGATGTTACAGAAGTTCTCTTTCGAGCTTTCTCCATCTTATGCGCATGCTCCATCCTCAGTGGTCACTCTTCAACCCCAGTATGGTGCTCAGTTAATGCTGCAAAAGCTGTAGTCTAAAACCAATAAATATAGTACCTTGGTTATGAAAATAATGTTTTTAGGTCATATTTTATGTCATGTACTTCTATCTTAAACGGAGCGGTGAATCTGTCTCTTTGCATTTACAAGAAGATTGAACCTCCAGGGTGTGCTTGTGGATATTCCCGTCTCTGATGATGCCTATGCAATCTGTCAAAACACATATATAGTATTCATTCCTGGCTCCCAAATAATGTTTGTCAAAACGCAATTTGAATACGGCACTTCATCTTTTCATCCAAGCAAAAAAATCTCCCCATATAGAAGCCAATTTGTCCTGCGACGCTTGATATCATTGACCTATTGACGTGGGATGTTTGGCCCTTATTTTGCATGTTATTCTTTTCCTGATCATTTGCTAATTGTTAGAAACAGGGACATTCCCACAATAGTTCATTTGAAGCCACTAATGCTTGCATTACCGGGAGATATGCCGAATTGACTGGATGCACAACATTTGATTTGGGCCGGAATTGACGAGTTCCTTAAAACAGGGAAATGGGTGCAATTAATTTTGTTTTATGATCGGTTTAAAATGAAATGTAAATCTCATGTGTGACAATACATTTTAACACGTTAATTTATTTTAATTTAATGTGATTTTGGAAATTTTATTTATTTATTTACTAATATAACATTGTGGGTGTGATAGTTATATGGCATAGTTTTTTTTTTCCTTCAAAAAATACATCTATGTTGTAATAATAAGTTACCCACCACCTTAAATTTTTTGTGGATTATTTACAAGTGATATTTATACTCTTATTCTTTTGACTTTTGTCACAACATAATAATGCAAATTCATTAAAAAATTTTGATTCAGCCAAAAAAAAAAAGAATAGAAAAGAAAAAAAGCCTATCTGTGAGAAGACTTTTGTTGGACTATTTTCTTGGTATGGACACTAAAAATCTAACACATTCGAACATTTTGCTTGATAGTGAGTCACCATAGTCCCTTTCTATATTCCTATCACTTCCCATGTATCCAATTGGGTTTCTTATACCTTTTGTTCCTAATTGCAAAGAAAAAAATAACATTAAATAGATAAAAGAATTGGTGAATCACTCTCATCTCTTTCTATTTTTATTTGTCTTTTTACCTTATGATATGATTGTGTGAAAAGGAAAAAAGAAAACAGAAAGAAGAAAGTAGTATTATTAGCCCATTGACTTGAGCCTCTAATTCTATTTGGTCTTTGATCTTAAAAAATTTTTAATACTATTTTCAATTTTTCAAATTTAGTTTTAATTGGTTCTTTAATCAAAATCAAGCTAAATCAGACATAATTCGACACTTGTACCTTTTAAAGGCATGTGTTGAAAAGAAATTCAAAAGTTCTCATGTAAAAAAAAAAAAAAATCCAACATAGAGTATGAGTTATTATTACGGCAGAAAAATTTTAAGAAAACCATCGCATTTCACTTGCCTAGCTACAGCTATGCTTGATTTGGCTTAATTTGGCTTAATTTTTACAAAAAGAGTGATTAAAATCAAAATCTCAAATTAAAGATGACGCTGAAACGTTTTAAAAATTAAGAATCAAATCGAACTAAAATCCCAAATTATGATGCCAATAATTCTATTTACGCAAAAAAAAAAAAAACCATTCTATCCATGTTGTAACTAATGCACACCTGTTGGAAAATTCAAAGAGGACTTGCCTTCTATTATGGACCAAAAAAAAAAAAAAACATGAGTGGAGAGCAAGCAAACAAATTGTCATTGTTTCACGCTCAAGTTACTTGCCGTCTCTGTCTTTCTATCCCTCTTTATTAAATACTACAAATACGCTGGAATGAAACACACATAACTTTTAGATGATGCAAATATTCGTTGTAAACCATTGATTGGTTTTTCATGGCTTAAATGTACGTAGTTTTTCTTTCAATGCTACTCATGGTTTCTTGTCTGTATAGCCGATGAATCATCCTATCTTCAACAGTACTCTGCATCAACCCAAGAGCAAATCATCCAGATTGACCAAATACCAAAGTTTGCAAAACAAAGCGTAAAGGTGTCCCCATGTGATCGATGGATGAAGCCCACGTTCAAACATAGTCATTGTCCCATTTATGAGTGATGTTAAGTTGGTATTATAGTACTATCTGCCTATAATCTAGTCACATTCGTTAGTACAACTCTAAAATTCTTAATGGGATGTTCTGAGCGGTGAGCATATGGAGTTTGTTATGAGATAATAGAGGAAAACATATAATACATGCAATTGAGGTATATAGAGTGATTCGACTGTTGTTGAAGATGAGATTCATCTTTAATGGCTTCAATATTTCAATTCTATATCATTGTTGAAAACTTGTGTTTTCTGTTTTTGCTCGACTAACATGATTTCTTCGTTATTTACGTTGAACTTGGTGCTACATAATTATATTATATATAATTGTCACTTTAATTAGCAGGCACATGATTTGCTGAAAATTAACCACAAAAAAGTCTAATCTATTTGTTTCTGACATGGCGAAAGATGGTGAAAGAGTAAAACACATGATAAACACTTATAATTTCATATAAAGTAGAAAACTAACATAAGTACACTCATGAAAAAGGTAATCGAACCTCAAAAAGAATCCCTTATTCAAAAATATTATTGATAACATTCCACCAAAAATCTATTATATTGGCTCATTTATATAGAGCCTTTTATTTGCCAAAACTAATTAGGGTATAACATCAGCTATGTTTAGATTGTGTTGTATGTGAGAATTTTGTGTTGGAATACGTCAAAGTTTTTGTGAGCATTTTTTATAAAAAAAAAATGTATTGGGGGAAAATGAAAAAGTATGCTTGAGGGAATTTTTTTTAAAAAATAATGTGAGAAATTTTTTTATTGGAATTTAAATTCTAAATCTAAATTTTGAAATAAAATAAAAAGTTCTTCGGATTTTTTTTTCTAAAAAAAGTTAAACTTTTCTTATACGAGTTAACATCCAAACGTAAAATCTACTTTCCTAAAATAATTTGAATTTAATAAAACTACTATTTATCAAATTTAAAACAAACTTAACTGTTTAGAATACTATCTTTATTATAATTATAAAAACCTAATAGACTTATTTTAGAACAACTACTACATGTTTCACATTAGGATTAAAAGAGTAAAAGAACAATAGACTGGGGCCATTATGGTAACTGGATGATCCCAAGGGGGTGATTACATGGCTGTTTTTTTTTTATTACTATATAAATTAATTTATATTAAAGTGTATTTAGTTTAATAATAGAAATAATTAAAGATAACAGTTAGTATGTCTATTCCCTAAAAAGAGTCTACAATATAGTTGTAATAAGATAGAATTATGAACAAAAAAAAAAAAAAAAAAGTTCCCATCGATAAATAGAATAGCTTGTATTGCTGTGGAAAATTGGAAATGTAATCACCCATGTCGGTAAGAGTTTCGACAAATAAAAATATTACTCCCTCCGACTTCACTCTTTGATTTGACAATTTTTTTGATGTTGCCTTGCCTACCAGAACAATATATGTATATTTTTTAATTCCAAATCCAAAGAGTCAAATTTATCCAACATTACATCTAGAAACGGACAGCTAATCAGAATGACTACTTCAGCAAAGTTATTCATAACAAAATTGAACTCTAATTGAGCTAACTTCATAAGATTTTCAAAAAATTTCTGCATTTTCTTATGATGGAATCATGTATCTAAACCCTAGAAATTGATCATTCTTGTTCCGATGTGACTTCTCCTGACCGTGTTAACATTTTTGTACAACATTTAGATTCAGAGGAGCTTGCAAATAATATTCTGATAACGCATCAAAACATTCCGTGATCTGCTTGCAACTTCCAATGCCCTAACCCAACAAGAAGTCTTATACACTAACTTTAGAATACAACGAACCAATGTTGAAGGAAATGTTTGACTGGCTTTCTTCATTAGTGCCAACCCAAATAAACAATTCACCAATTAATTGCAAAACTTTAAAGTAAGTCCAAATACTTCTTGATGATTATGTGTTTCAGAAGTATATAAATTGATCGATCAACATCCAGTCAGCTTTGGTGAGTAAAAGAACAGCCATGTATATTTAAAGTTCCTCTGTCAGCTTTGGGAAATTCAGTATGAGCCATATTCACAATAAATATTACGTGAAAGAATTATGCATACCAGAACAGTTTTGTTTGTTTACTTCTTTGGTCTATTGATTAAATCTTTGTGAGAATGTACATGCAGATATCTCTTTCCATGTAAGTTGATTGATTATGTTGACTGGCCGAAACCTCTGCTGATCTGGAAATTTGTGTCAAGATCTTTCGTTCACGTATCTGGAAATCCCATGCAATTCAAGATCTTTCGTTCACGTATCTGGAAATCCCATGCAATTAACAACTTACAAGAAAAAAAGAGTTGACAAATTGAGGATTCAATATCAGCCGGTGGACCTTATCTTGTAATCTTCTCTGAATGTATAAATTCCTCCAACACGAATCACATTAGAAACCCCCGCACTGACAATTACTCAATAAGAGGTGAAACACAAGGAAAAGAAGAAAATATATGGAAACTCTCTATAGTGTAGTAGCAATTTTGTTGGAGATTATGGCAGCTGAGGTAAATGATTATCAAGAGAAATGAGCAAAAACTAGAGGCAATGTTTATTTGACTTGCACCTTACTGAATACAAAACAAAGCATGTTCTTATATAAACATGCATACAACGGTTTTCAAACTGACATGAGATAAAGTAGCTAAATTATTGAAAGCAGTAAACAACTACTCCTAAAGACTCGGTCAACCATTGAAGCGATAACTGACTTATTCCACTCTTCCAACAATTTGAATCACTTCTCAACACTCTCCCTTGATTCAAATTAGTGACTCCATTCTTCTTCCGGTTGCGGTGCTTTTGGACCGATAGTGACTTGGTCAAAACATACGCAACTTGTTCTTCACTCGTGCCTTCGTTCTAACTTGATTTCTCCTGCGCAACAAGCTCTCTTATGAAGTGATGTTTGATTTCTATGTGTTTGCTCCTCCCATGATCCACGGATTCTTTGCCATAGCTATTGCGGACACCGTCACATTTTATCTTTATTGGTCGATTGAGATTTTCTCAAATCTGTTAAAATCTTCTTAATCCAAAGCCCACGACATGCAGCCTCCCAATGCCATGTACTCGACTTCACACGAAGACAATGCCACGCTATTTTGTTTCTTGGAGCCCCAAGTTATCATACAGAACCAAGATCAAAGCGATGTCGGTGGTACTCTTTCGGTCATCCAATGAGCTGCGATCAACATCAAGTATCCCATCAATCTGAAATCAGACTTGGGTATACCATATTCCGTAGTCTCATGCAGGCTACATACCTCAAAATCCTTTTGGCTGCTCCTAGATGTTGCTTGTTGGGCTTGTGCATAAATCTTGATATCATACTAACAGAGAAGGCAAAGGTCGGCCTTGTGTGAGCTAAATACATTAGACTCCCACCATGCTTCTGTATTGTTTCCCATCAACTTGTTCTGCTCCATCATCTTCTTTGAGCTTCTCATTCATATTCATTGGAGTTTCTCTGATTCTGCAATTCAACATACTTGTCTTTTTGAGTAACTCGAGTGCATATCTTCTTTGTGATAGAAATATCCCATCCTCTTCTTGTGAACTTCTAGTCCCAAAAATACTTGAGACTCCCAAATCAGTCATTTCAAACTTCGTCATCATTTGTTTCTTGAATTCTGCAACTAGAGATTGAGAGGAACCGTGTATATCATATCATCTACATACAGCATACAATCAAGCATTCCTTTTGAGTCGTTGCTTTCACATACAAGGTGGGTTCATTGTCACTCCTTTTGAATCCACATCGTATAAAGTATGCATCTATCTTCATATACCAAGTTCTTGGGGCTTGTCTCACCATACAAAGCTTTTCTAAGTCTATATGCTTTATGTTCTTCTCCTGAGATGACAAAACCTTGAGGTCGCTTCTACGTATACTTCTTCTAACAAATCTCCATTTAGGAAAGCAGATTTGACATCAAATTGGTATATCTTCCCATTTCGGTTGGGCAGCGGTGATATTACAATTCTAATGGTTTGAACACAGCTCGGAGAAAATGTTTCTTCTACATCAACTCCTTCCACTTGTACTCCTTTGCCACAAGTCTTGCTTTATTCTTTAGTTTGCTCCCATCGACTTGATATTTCGTCTTAAATATCCACTTTAGGCCAATAGCTTGCTTTCCTTACAGTAAATCAACTAGCTCCCAAGTCGATTTACATTAATTGCATTGATCTCCTCCAGCATAGCTTTTTTCCACTCTTCCTTATCACACGCTTCTTCATACTTGGTAGGATCAGCAGCATATAATGCAAATGTGCATCTAGCATATATATCAGCTAGAGATCTCACATTTCTGGCAGGAGAAGTATCTGGGCTAGTTTTTGCACTACTAGACATTCTTTCTAACTCGTTACCCGAGCCACTCTTGTTGGTTGGTGTTGATGTTGTTCCACTAATATCTTCTTGGGCTAATGCTTCTTGTTCTGCTGGCTGTTCTTCAAAGTTCATATTTCCAGACCATTTCTCCCCTAATTTTTCCCAATTCCAGCATTCCTCCTCATTGAACCTTACATTTCTACTGACTATGATCTTTCCACTTTCTGGATTATATAGTCTGTATGCTTTTGACTGAGATGAGTATCCCACAAATATGCATTTCATAGATTTTTCTTCTAATTTATGCCTCAAGTGTGGATGAATAAAAACATATGCAATGCAACCAAATATTTTTAAATGCTGAACAGAGGGTTTAGTACCATACCAAGCTTCAAAAGGGTCCGATTTGAGCGACCTTCCGTTGGTGATAGGTTGAGTAAATATATTGCGATAATGTGACACGCCCAAAAAGTGTCGGGTAGTTTTTTTGCTTTTAGAAGACTTCTTGCCATTTCAACTATTGTTCTGTTTCTTCCTCTCTGCGATCCGTTTGCTCTGGAGTAAAAGGCTGTAAGTTCCCTTTGGATTCCTTCATTTGTGAAGTTGTCAAACTCCTTAGAGTTGAATTCTCCCCTCTGTCTGTTCTTAACACTTTGACTTTTCCCACTTTCAACTTCAACCATGGCCTTAAATATCTTGAACTTCTCAAATGCTTCTGACTTGTGACTTAGAAGATAGACCCAGCTCATCCTACTATAATCATCAATGAACAGCAAAAAATATTTGCTTCCACCGAGAGAGTTTGTTCTCATAGGACCACATATATCAGCTACTACCAGCTCCAAAACTCCTTCTGCTCTCCATGCTTCACCACTAGGGAATGGTTTTTTTGCTTGTTTCCCATAGATGCACCCCTCACAGATGATATTTCCTGCACTGATCTCAGGAAGTCCTTTCACCATATTCTTTTCTTTCAGCAGCTTTAAACCAGTCACATTAAGATGACCATACCTATGATGCCACCTTCTTGATGAATTTTCTTCCTTGACAACCAATCCCAGTTCTTCCAATTCTTCAAACTTTAATGGAAACATGCAATTGTTCATCATTTTCACTCTGACAATGATCAAACCAGTCCCTTTTTCTTTGACTGTACACATGCAATCTTCAAAGATCACAGCATACCCTCCTTTAACTAGCTGACCAACACTCAACAAGTTATGAGCCAATTCAGGTGCATATAGAACATTACTAATACACTTGCTTTTGCCTTGACCAATCTGCATAGCTACTGTTCCCTTGCCTTCCACCTGCAATTTCCTATTATTACCAAGGGTGATCTCCCTTTTATGACCCTCATTCAAGTCTTTGAACAGCTTCTTGTCCCCTGACATGTGACTGGAGCAGCCACTGTCAATATACCAGATACAATTCTTCCTTTCATTAGCTTCCTTTGCCATAAACAAGTATTCTTCTCTCTGTTCTGCTTCCCCATCTTCAGCAAACTCAGCTTGAGTTTCTTGCTCTCTACAGTCTCTAGCAAAATGACCCACTTTGTTGCAGTTATAGCATCTTCTAGGTTCACCTTGCCCGATTCTCCCCTGCCTCTTCCTCTTGCATTCGGCCTCTTATCTAAAATTCCCTGATCTGAACTCCTGCATTGCATTGGTGGATCCGGCTTGAAAGGCCTTTTCATCGTCTCTTTCTGTTGACCTGTTCAGCCTATCCTCATGAGCCATCAACGATCCCATCAAAGCATCAAAAGACAACTTAGTTAAATCCTTTGATTCTTCAATGGCTGCTACCACATGATCAAATCGTTGAGGTAAGCTCCTCAGAATTTTTGCTACGACCGTTCTTGACAATTGTCTCCCCATACGTTTTCATTTGATTGATAATGACTTTTGAACGTGTCATATAATTTTGTACCTTCTCACCATTCTCCATTTGTAGTGTCTCAAATTGTCTTCTGAGAGATTGAAGTCTCACTGTTTTGATCTGATCCGTACCTTGAAATTCTTCCATTAACGTATCCCATGCTCTTTCGCTGCGTCGATATCACGCAAAAAGCTGTCTCATCCATTCCTTGTTGAATGAAAAAGCAGGCCTTGGCATCCTTCTTACGATTCTCCCTCGGTTTGGCTTCATCTCTTTCATCCTCAAGAAAACGGACTCCTCCACTTCCCATAACTCCTGTGAACGGAAAAGAGTCTTCATCTTGATGCGCCATACATCATAGTTGTCTCCTTTGAAAACTGGTATCATGGAAGATTGCCCATTTCCTCCTGTCATTGACATGATCAAATGCCACTTTAGCCTGGCGCTCTGATACCACAATGTTGGAGATTATGGCAGCTGAGGTAAATGATTATCAAGAGAAATGAGCAAAAACTAGAGGCAATGTTTATTTGACTTGCACCTTCATCAATACAAAACAAAGCATGTTCTTATATAAACATGCATACAACGGTTTTCAAACCGACATGAGATAAAGTAGCTAAATTATTGAAAGCGATAAACAACTACTCCTAAAGACTCGGTCAACCATTGAAGCGATGGCGACTTATTCCACTCTTCCAACAATTTGAATCACTTCTCAACAATTTTGTGTAGTATTTTTCGTGATTTGGGGATGGAGAATCTGAATGGGCTTGGTTTAAGCCGAAAGGCTGGAGAAATGTCTCGAGAGAACAAGGTCTGCGTGGAACTTCTTACAAGCTTTTCTTTGGAGACATCGAGACGCCAAGATAGATGAAGAAGCAAGCTCTAAACCCATTAATCTTAAAATGATATTATTCCCAGTCATCCCATTCATTGATAAAACCATCAAAGAATATGGTATGTTTCTTTATCTGAGTTATACTAGTTTATGAAGTTGAATTTCAATGGAATCCAATACGAGGGTCAGATAGAGCTATGCTAAAGGGTTAAAGTTGACCATACAGTTGAAGTATTTTCTTGTCTTGATTTAACTAATTAATTTATGAAGTTCACTTAATGTTAATTTATGATGGTGGGAATTTTGCATTGCAGTGGGAATTGTTACATGTGGACCGGACCTACACCCTCATTGCTTCTCATGGAACCGAACTTATAAACGAGGTGTTCAACAAATATTTTAACTTTTTGAAGCCTCCTAGTAATCCTCTATCTAAACTCCTATTCCAAGGACTTATTATTTATGAAAAGGAGAAATGGGCCAAACAAAGGAAGCTTATTAATCCTGCTGCTTTCCAACTTGAGAGACTCAAGGTACATATATATGTGTATCTAACATTTCTTTGAACTGATCCTTGAAGTTATAGGACAGAAAAAGATTTTGTGCCATTGAGTTCAACTCATCTTTCATGGCATCAATCCATTTATCAGACTTATCACTTTTTATGGCTTGTGAAAACGAAATAGGATCCTCATAAATGCCATAACCAAATTCTGACTCTTGCAAATAAACCACATAGTCATTAGAAATAGCTGACCTTTTTGTCCTTATAGGTCTATTCAAAGCTATTCCATGTGGTTCATTAATGTCAGTTGGTTGTAAGTTAGTTTCTTCATGAGGTGTTGCTTCATTCAAATATTGCCCGTGATTATTTTGCTCTTCTATCATCAAGTTAATATTTGATGAAGATGTGGATATTGGAACATTTATGGGTAATGGAACATTAACCCTTACTTCATTAATATCCACAATATATATTTTCAGACTCACTAACTTCCCATTTCCAATAAATTTGGCATTAGCAGTTTCAACAATTCTTGGACTATGTTTTGGACAATAAAACCTATACCCTTTAGATTTCTCTGGGTAACCAATAAAGTAACCACTAATCGTTCGAGAATCTAATTTCTTTTCATGTGGATTATAAACTCGTGCTTCTGCTGGGCAGCCCCATACATGCAGGTGCCTCAAACTAGGTTTCCTTCCAGTCCATAACTCGAAAGGAGTTTTAGGAACTGCCTTACTAGGAATCCTATTTAGCAGATACACAGCAGTTTTCAATGCATGCATCCACAATATTTTGGGTAATGAGGAATTACTCATCATACTCCTAACCATATCCATCAATGTCCTATTATGCCTTTCTGCCACACCATTTTGTTGAGGTGTGCCTGGCATAGTATACTGTGCACATATGCCATGTTTCTCGAGGAACTTTGCAAATGGACCTGGACATTGTCCTGATTCATCATATTTTCCATAATACTCACCACCTCTATCAGACCGTACAATTTTCACTTTTCCATGTAATTGCCTTTCAACCTCCTTTATAAACACCTCAAGGGCATTTACAGCATGAGATTTTTCTTTAAGCAAATAGATATATCCATAACGTGAAAAATCATCTATAAAGGTGATAAAGTACTTTTCTCCACCAATAGATGGAGCATCAAAAGGTCCACATATATCAGTGTGTATAATTTCAAGAAGCTGAGTACTTCTTGTGGCTCCTTTCTTGCTATGTTTGGTTTGTTTTCCCTTAATGCAATCCACACATATGCCAAGATCAGTAAAATCTAAATTCGGAAGAATTTCATTTTTTACCAATCTTTCTAATCTTTCTTTGGATACATGACCCAAACGTTTATGCCACAAGTAAGCAGAATTATCATTCATCAAGCTACGTTTAATTCCAATATTATGATAAACAGAAAACAGAGATTCCAAAAAATCAACATCAAGTTTCAATTTATATAAATCATCCATAAGAATTCCAGAACCAATAATGGAATTATGTTTACATAAATTGAAACGACCATGTCCAAACTTAAGAATAAACCCACTTTTATCAAGTTTTGAAATAGAAATCAAGTTTCTAGAAATTGAAGGTACATAGAGAGTTTGTATTAGATCCAAGTTGTGACCAGTATCTAACACTAAACGATAAGTCCCTATGCCTTCAATTGGGACCTTCTTACGGTTTCCCACGAATAAAAAACTTTCAGTTGGGTTTATGGTTTGGATTGAAAGGAATCCCTGCATCAAATTGGAAACATGAGTAGTAGCACCAGAATCAAGCCACCAAGTATTTGAAGGAACTTCAGTTAAGTTTAGTTCAGAACATACTAAAAGGTTAGATGTACATTTCTTTTCGAACCAAGCTTTACGTTTCAGACAATCTTTCTGATAATGTCCTTCTTTCTTACAGAAGTGACATTTATCTGTCTTTCGTTCCTTCTTATCATCATCAGTAGTAACCTGTGTCACTTTAGCAGGTACTTTCTTCTTAAATTTCTTGGCCTTTGGCTTATGAATCTTACTAGTTCCTTGACCCACAAGGTTAACAGAATGAACTCCTTGATTCTTTAGTCTCATTTCCTCCTGAGTTAACATACTGGACAATTCATTAATATCCCACTTATCCTTAATAGTGTTGTAATTAATTTGAAAAGGTCCATATTCAGGAGGTAACGAGTTCATAATAAACTGCACTAAAAAGGAGTCGTCAACTGCCATACCCAGGGTCTTTAATTTTGCTGCAATATTTATCATCTCGAGGACATGTTGCTGCATGCTTCGCGACCCATCATACTTCATGGTCGTGAGTTCAGCCATTAGAGTACCAACGAGAGACTTATCAGCAGAACGAAAACGTTCTTCCACAAGTTTAAGGAATTCTTTAGCACTTACAGTTTGTGGAATAGTACTCTTAATGTTGTTAGCAATCGTCATTCGCATAAAATTAAGACATAATCTGTTAGACCTTTCCCATGCTTTATAGTTTAATCTCTCAACCTCACTGCTTTTTATGCGTAATAGCGTGAGTTTTTCTTCCAATAGTGCTAAGTCAATATCCAAAACACCTAAATGAAAATTGACTTGTTCGCACCATTCAGAGAAATTCAAACCATTAAACACAGTAACAGAAGAAGCTTGCGAATGAAGGGAAATAGCTGCAAATAATAAATGCTCAATAAATTATCGGATTCAAATCACAAAACATTTAAAAATATATTGCAAGTTTCCTTTGGGTAAGCTCAACAATATATTATCATAAATTTAATGCCATGTAAACTTTATTAAATAATCAAACAAGCCTTATCAAATAAAATAGTATCTTTGGATACATAAAATTATTTGACAAGCAAATTGATTATTAACCATAATATTTATTAGTCATAGAGAATTAATTTACCTTTGGGTAAATTCTACAATTCTATCAACTAAAAAACGTCACTTATTCATATAATTACAATAATAGGCACTAACATAATATGAATAAATAACCATAATTTTCTACATGATAAAATTTAATTAATTAGTTTGGCCACTTTGGTGACAAACAAACTAATTCTTTATATTAATATCATGTGTAAATTTAATAAGTTAAGGGAATTTTTAACATTAATATTCCCAAAATCATAATATGACAAGAAAATAAAAATATCTCCTAATATTCCATAAAAGAAATAAAAGCAACATAAATAACATAATTGCCATAAATTCTAGTATTAATAAAATATGATCATTTAATTTAATTATCTTAACATTATACTCTTCCTTCGGTTTCCAAGCAAATAAAAAGCGGCCAAACAATGAGCTAGCTCATCATCATTCATCATCATCATCAATCAAAAACAAAGCGACGTCACGGTCATCATTACCAAAGCCGTCATCATCAATCAAAACAAACCAAAACGACAATTAAAACATAAGGCTGGCACGACAATGTTTTATCTCCTAATTTGCTTGATTTTCAAGCAATCAAAAAAACAAAGCCACGGTAATGCATAAAGATGCAACGGAAATCAAAGCCTTCCTTTCCAACACGGGACATACGGAAATCCAACATAATTCTTTGTTTTGTAATCCAAAGCGAAGAAATCATCATTACGAAATCAAACTTATACTTCTTTGTTTTGAAATCCAAACAATAAAGCTTCATAGTTCACGTGACGGCGGTAATGAATCCATACGCCATCATCGATCATCATTATTAAAACAAAGCAATCAAAAAAATAAAATAAAATTTTCATCCTCGATCCAGACTACGCCATAATTTGCATATAATTTTTTTTTCTTTTCAAAATTAATATACAAATTTATAGCCAAAATCATTAATGAACAAATTATTTATTCATAACCTGCTCTGATACCACATGTTAAATCTTAATCTTCATGATATAAACATAAAGGCAGGATCTTTGAATAAATAATTTATCACTAACTATTAAGTTATACGAATTGTGTACCTGATGCGGAAAACATATTCATTGAGAAGAGATTGAGAAACACCACTGCTTGTTGTCCAAATTGGTTTCTCTCCCATCACCCTACTTTCTGTCACAGACTATTTTGATGGGGAACATTTTGTGTTCTGTGTTTATAACCCTAATAGGCAAAGAAAGGACCAATTTATATAATCTAACTTTAATCTGGTACGTCCATCAAATACCCAAATAAATGGTTGAGATTTGTTCCACTATTAAATAGGTAATAGGAACCAATTAGGAAACTGTAATTAAACCCAACAATTCGGGTCATATTCTTACACCTCACTCTGAAACAAGTAACTCACGACCTATGATAGAGTGTATAATTGCATATTTATTGGATCAATTCTCTTGTATTTTAATTGATTAAAATGCTTGTTTATAAGGATATTAATTATTTTTGTGATTAATGGTTAGATGAAGCATTTTGCCTAAAGAATGTAGCCTCACAAGACAAGTGGCACAAGAAAGCCTTGAATTAAGGCTTGAATTGAGGAAAAGCAAATCCTTGAATTAAGGCTTGAATTGAGGAAAAGCAAATCCTTGAATTAAGGAAAAGAAAAGCCTTGAATTAAGGAAAAGGAAAGCCTTGAATTAAGGAAAAGAAAAGCCTTGAATTAAGGAAAAGCAAAGCCAAATGTCTTGAATCCTTGCCTATAAATAGGCAAGGTTTGGAGACAATCAAGGCATCCCATTTGTAGGCTTTCCTAGTTCAATAGAGAGGAAAATAAGGTTTGAAGATGAGAAGGAAGAGGAGGAATGAATTTTCAACCACAATTCATCCTTTCATGGAGTGAGCTACGTAGAAGAAGGCGAAAGCCGCGGATCGACAAAAGAGGCGATCATTTGATTTTCTTGTATTTTCTTTTAATTATGTTTAGCTAAATTTTTATTTTCCAATCAAGTTTAATTAAGGTTTGATTCCAACAATTGTGAGGTTCGGTAATTTTATTGTTTCTTTTATTCTTGAGTATTTATATATTTTCTATGCTTCATTATATTATTGAATTGAATTGTTAGACAAGAGGCCTATTGTTTAATAGTTGAATTCAATATATAGTCATTTAGAATAATTAATCTTTTGTTGATTGTTCTAATTCAAGTGACAAATAACAACATCGAAGGTAATCAACGCCTTAGATTGTATGTTATGAAAATATATAATCTAGCTTAAATAAACAAGGCGTTTAGGGTTTCTTGGTTAGTAATTGGGTCTTTTGAACCTTAATGCAATTAATAGACATAACTCATGGGACAGATCCGAAGGTTGTGTTTGTTAATTAGAGAAATAACTCATAGGACGGATCAGAAGGTTATCGAAAAAGTAAGAAAAGATTGGTTGTTAGAGGGCGGATCTTCAACAACTATAACCAATTTATTCAAGATAAAAGAACCTATCTTTTGAATCAATGATCAATTTGAGGAATCAATACCGAAATTAATTCTTGATTGGAAACTTCTCCTTATTAATTTTTCCTCATATTTTTAATTAGTTATTTAATTTGGTTGGTGTTTTTAATCAATTCTTGTTTTGTTTCATAATACAAAACCCCTTTTATTATTTTATTTTGTTTAAGGAATAAATTTAACCAATCTCTGTGGATTCGACCCTCTCACCGCTATCTACTGAGCTTAGCCGGAGAAGGATTATTTTTGGTGGTTTGACACCCATCAAATTTTATGCCACGGGATTGGTTTTCTAGAATTTATTCCTTTTATTTATTTATTTTCATTTTTATTTCTATTTTTATTTTTATTTTTATTTTTATTTTTATTTTTATTTTTGCCTTTATAATTGTTTGGTTCTTTTATGCCACGTTCTTCTCGCATGTCAACTCACATACGATCCGTAGATATAGAAGACAAGACGTTGGCTTAGAAAAGAAACCAAACAACGATCTCGAGAGTATCATCTTCTTCATCTTTTGAATATAATTTGGCTGAATTATTTAATTGTGAAGAAGAAAATATGGCTAGAAATAATGAAAGAACTTTAAAGGAATTGGCCATGCCAAATTTGAACCAACAACCATTATGTATTGAATACCCGACTCTTGAAGTGGCTTTTGAATTAAAATCCGATTTAATTCACTTACTCCGAAATTTCACGGTCTTGCGGTGAGGATCCACACAAGCATTTAAAAGAGTTTCACGTGGTGTGTTCGACAATGAAGCCACAAAATGTGGTGAGGAGCAATAAAGTTGCGAGCCTTTCCGCTTTCATTAGTGATAAAGCGAAGGATTGGTCAGTACTACCTACCTTACGGCTCAGTGACCACGTGGAATGAGATGCAAAGACAATTCCTCGAGAAATTTTTTCCTGCATCCCGAGCTGCTAACATTCGGAAGGACATTTGTGGAATCCGACAATATAATGGAGAAACTCTCCATGAGTATTGGGAGAGGTTCAAGCAGTTGTGTTCCAGTTGCCCCGAACATCAAATTCCTGACCAGCTACTAATTCAATATTTCTATGAAGGGCTATCCAACATGGATAGGAACATGGTTGATGCTGCTAGTGGAGGTGCTTTAGTACATAAAACCCCAACTGAGGCTAGGACCTTGATTTCAAATATGGCTGCCAATACACAACAGTTTGGTGTGCGACGAGATGATCCACCAAGAAGAGTGAATGAGGTAAATGTGTTTTCTATTGACCAACGATTAAATAATCTCACTACTCTTGTCGAAAAATTGGTTGCAGGGGGCATTCAACAGGTGAAAGCTTGTGGGATATGTACCCAAACGGATCATACTACTAATATGTGCCCGATACTTCAAGAGGATTCAACTGAGCAAGCCAATGCAGTTGGTGGATTCGTAGGGGCACCACAAGGGAAATATGATCCCTATTCTAATACATACAATCAAGGGTGGAGGGATCATCCAAATTTCAGCTATGGGCCTAGACCGAATAATTCACAACCACAGTACCAACCACAGTACCAACCCAAGCTGATAAGTCAACAATTTCAGCAACCTCCTAAACAAGGTAAATCTCTTGAGCAATTAGTTGAATCTCTAGCTAATAGTTCTATTCAATTTCAACAGGAAACCAGGTCGAGCATTCGAAATCTGGAGAACCAAGTTAGTCAGCTTGCATCTTCACTTAGCAAGTTTGAGAACCAAGGAAAATTGCCCTCACAAACAGTGGTAAATCCAAATGAAAATGTGAGTGCAATTACCTTGAGAAGTGGAAAGGTATTGGAAGAACCTGTTCCTCATGAGATAGATCTAAAAAAGGAAAAGGAAAAAGAAGTTGCACGCCCTCTACCATCAGTAAGTCCAAAGGTAACGCCTCCCCCATTTCCCACACGATTGTCTCAATCTAAGAAACTTGAAGAAGAAAAAGGAATTCTTGAGACATTTCGTAAAGTTGAGGTAAATATTCCCTTGCTTGATGCTATAAATCAAATTCCTCGTTATGCAAAATTTCTTAAAGATTTATGCACAAACAAAAGAAAGTTGAATGGTAATGAGAAAATAAGTGTGGGGGAGAATGTTTCGGTGATACTACAAAAGAAGTTACCTTCAAAATGCAAGGACCCAGGTATGTTCCTCATTCCTTGTAAGATAGGTAATAAAAATGTTGGAAAAGCTATGTGTGATTTGGGTGCATCAATTAATGTTATGCCTTTATCTATTTATAAATCTTTGAATCTTTGGACCATTAAAAGATACTGGCATAATCATTCAATTAGCTGATCGATCTAATGCATATCCTGAGGGAGTATTGGAAGATGTTTTGGTGCAGGTAAATGGATTAGTTTTTCCTGCAGATTTTTATATACTTGACATGGATGATGATTATTCACCTAATTCAAGTATAATTTTATTAGGGAGACCTTTCCTGAAAACATCTAGAACAAAGATTGATATGCATGATGGTACATTAACAATGGAATTTGATGGTGAAATAATTAAATTCAATATTTATGATGCCATGAAATTTCCTAATGATGTATGTCTTTGTTTATGCATTTGATGTTATTGACACTCTAGCTCAGAATACTTTTGATTTTTCTCATGAGGATAAGCTTAAAGTTGCAATTGCTCATAGCTTGACCAATAGAGAAGTTCAAGTTGCCTATCCAGAACTTGAGATTGATAATGAATTGCAGGAATTTGTTTTTGAACTAGAGAGACTTAAATCGACGAAGTATGATGTTCCTGTTTCTGTATTGCCTATTTCTGATACAACATTTTTACCTTCTAGTCAAGTTGAATTGAATGCACAATTAGAAGTGAATGAGAAGGTAATGGTAGCTTGTGAGAAAATGCAAGTGTGGTCCAAACAATTAGTGAAAATTTAATAACTTAAAGAGAAGTGGAAACGTCTAGCCAAAGACGTTAAATGAAGGCGCTTTTGGGAGGCAACCCAAAATTTTTATTTATTTTCTTGTCATTTAAGTTTAATTTAATTAGTTATCTTATTATGTTGACTGCTTTGTTTTATTACAAAGTAGCACCAAAAAAAAAAAAAGATTTGAAATTCTATTTTGGTTTTTCCTTTTCCTTTTCATTTTTCTTTCTACAGTTTCTTCTACCAACCAATGCTCAGCCATGGCCATAACATCGTCTGATCCTTCATGCTTTCTTCACTCATATAGGATGTCCCTCACCTTCACCACAGCTCCAGTTGTCTACCGCGGTTCAGGGAAGTGTCTTGTTCCCTTGTCTTTATTTTATTTTCTTTCTTGTCCGCGTGTGCATATTTTCCATACATTGAGGACAACGTATGATTTAGGTGTGGGGGGTGTCTTGTGCTTCATTGATTATTTCTAAATTTTTCATGTAAAAAAAAAAGGGGTGAAGAAAGTCCTTCCAAGTAGGTTTGACATTCTGATATCTTCTTTGAAATTTCTCACTCTTTTGATGCTCATTTAGAATAATTTTGAGTTATATGCATTATAGTGATTTGGATTGGAATGTATGAATGAGATGAGTATGATTAGCCTTTGTTTGGAAATTTTTAAAGCATCTTGTTAATTTTAATAATTGAATTGAATGAGAATGTACAATATTTGATACATTGAAACCATTGTGAGTATTTGAGCCTAAGAGCATTTTCTTTTTCATGCTCACATATTTCTTTGTTGAGATTGACAAATATGGTATAATCATTCTAGAACTTGCTTTGTTATGCATGTTGAGATCACATTGTGAATTCATGTTGAAAAATGATAAGGGCATTTAGGATTACCAATTTTAAACTTTCTAAAAAAAAAAAAAAAAGGAGCTTAACCTTATATTACATATACCCCTAGTCACCCAATTTTGAGCCTTAGCCTTTCTTTATTATAACACCACATTGTTTAGCCTTAAATCTTTGTCTTTGTTCACCATTGTTGAACCCTTGGTCAAGAGTATGTGGGAATGAATTGCATGATAACATTTCTGATGATTCCAAAGAAAAGAACCGCTGAAAAATGAATAAAAAAAAATGAAAAAAAGAGAGAAGTGAAAAGTATTCCCTACAAGTATTGGACAAAGTAAATTCATTGTGTACAAATTGGTCCAATTGTATGGTGAAGTTGTTAAAAAAAAAAAAAAAAAGAAAGAAAGAAAGAAGGGGAATGCATGTTATGTGGAATAAAGAAAGTGGTTCTACTATGCTATTTGTTACTTTTGAGTCATGCAAAGAAATTCCTATATATCTTGATATCTGTAGCCTATATTTTCCTTTCTTTTTACCTACCTTTACCTAAGCCCCGTTACAACCCTTTTAAAGACCCTTTGATTTTTGTATGAGTTCATATTATAAGTGGTGGAGATGTGATATATAAGCAAGCCTATGGTAATGACATGCTATGTTTGATTTGAGCCTTTGAATGAACCCTAAACACTTTGAGTGATTAGAGTGCAACTTTGTGAGAGGTTATCAAATTTTGTTGCATTTGATTTCATGAAATTATTGGGATTGATGAGATGCATATGTTTTGTTTTGAAAAATCAGGCTATGAATACTTATTCTTTGATTTGTTATTCCAATTTAGATCTTTAATGTGTAATGACTTTGAGTTCTTTGTGGATGGGCTGAAAAGGGTGTGGAATAGAGAGGAAGATGTTGATCTAATGCAAGCTTGAGGACAAGCTTTGATTTAAGTGTGGGGGAATTTGATAGAGTGTATAATTGCATATTTATTGGATCAATTCTCTTGTATTTTAATTGATTAAAATGCTTGTTTATAAGGATATTAATTATTTTTGTGATTAATGGTTAGATGAAGCATTTTGCCTAAAGAATGTAGCCTCACAAGACAAGTGGCACAAGAAAGCCTTGAATTAAGGCTTGAATTGAGGAAAAGCAAATCCTTGAATTAAGGCTTGAATTGAGGAAAAGCAAATCCTTGAATTAAGGAAAAGAAAAGCCTTGAATTAAGGAAAAGGAAAGCCTTGAATTAAGGAAAAGAAAAGCCTTGAATTAAGGAAAAGCAAAGCCAAATGTCTTGAATCCTTGCCTATAAATAGGCAAGGTTTGGAGACAATCAAGGCATCCCATTTGTAGGCTTTCCTAGTTCAATAGAGAGGAAAATAAGGTTTGAAGATGAGAAGGAAGAGGAGGGAATGAATTTTCAACCACAATTCATCCTTTCATGGAGTGAGCTACTAGAAGAAGGCGAAAGCGCGCGGATCGACAAAAGAGGCGATCATTTGATTTCCTTGTATTTTCTTTTAATTATGTTTAGCTAAATTTTTATTTTCCAATCAAGTTTAATTAAGGTTTGATTCCAACAATTGTGAGGTTCCGGTAATTTTATTGTTTCTTTTATTCTTGAGTATTTATATATTTTCTATGCTTCATTATATTATTGAATTGAATTGTTAGACAAGAGGCCTATTGTTTAATAGTTGAATTCAATATATAGTCATTTAGAATAATTAATCTTTTGTTGATTGTTCTAATTCAAGTGACAAATAACAACATCGAAAGGTAATCAACGCCTTAGATTGTATGTTATGAAAATATATAATCTAGCTTAAATAAACAAAGGCGTTTAGGGTTTCTTGGTTAGTAATTGGGTCTTTTGAACCTTAATGCAATTAATAGACATAACTCATAGGACAGATCCGAAGGTTGTGTTTGTTAATTAGAGAAATAACTCATAGGACGGATCCGAAGGTTATCGAAAAAGTAAGAAAAGATTGGTTGTTAGAGGACGGATCTTCAACAACTATAACCAATTTATTCAAGATAAAAGAACCTATCTTTTGAATCAATGATCAATTTGAGGAATCAATACCGAAATTAATTCTTGATTGGAAACTTCTCCTTATTAATTTTTCCTCATATTTTTAATTAGTTATTTAATTTGGTTGGTGTTTTTAATCAATTCTTGTTTAGTTTCATAATACAAAACCCCCCTTTTATTATTTTATTTTGTTTAAGGAATAAATTTAACCAATCTCTGTGGATTCGACCCTCTCACTGCTATCTACAGAGCTTAGCCAGAGAAGGATTATTTTTGGTGGTTTCGACACCCATCAACCTACGACCCAAATAGTGTTTTTGACTCCCTCGTATGACCGCTGCTGTTGCCGGGGGACACAAGCATTTGATATTGAATGGCTGAATTGTCTACTGATCTGCAAGTTGGTGAATAGCTGAATTTTCCACGCATCTGGAAACTGAATGCATCCTTAATTAACTCCCAATAAAAAAAAAAACAGAAGACGACGAAGAGAAAATATCGTCAAGTGGACCATCCCTTGTCATCTCCTCCCAATATATAAAGGGTGTCCTATGTTCCGCCTCAAATCGCGTCACATGCATTTTGGTTTTTTTGTGTTTTTTACAGGAGATATTCCTACCTTCACTGCTCTTTAGATTTAGCTTTAACTCTTCACACTTTCAGTCACATGAATTTTAAAGTCTCTTATACTTGACTATGAGTTATTGTTCATACCTCACCCTTAAACAAACAACTCTTAAACAAACAACTCATGAGCTACGGCGCAGAGTGTTTTTGACTCCCTCGTATGACCGTCTGTTCTGACCTGGGGGACACAAGCATTTGATATTGAATGCCTGAAATGTCTACTGATCTGAGAGCTGGTGAATAGCTGAATTTTCCACGCATATGGAAATTGAATGCATCCTTAATTAACTCCCAAGAAAAAAACAGAAGACGACGAAGAAAAAATATCGTCAAGTGGACCATCCCTTGTCATCTCTACCCAATATATAAAGGGTGTCCTTTGTTCCACCTCAAATCACGTCACAAGCAATCATTTCTGACCATTTTCTCTGTAAGAGAATTACTTGGGGAAAACAAGGAAATGGATATTCTCTATAGCTCAGTCGCGATTTTGTCTAGTGTTTTTCTGGTGATTTGGGGATGGAGAATCTTGAACTGGGCTTGGTTTAAGCCGAAGAAGCTGGAGAAATGTCTCAGGCAACAAGGATTGCATGGAACTTCTTACAAGCTTTTGTTTGGAGACAGCAAGGAGATTGTTAAGATGGACGAAGAAGCGAGGTCAAAACCCATTAATCTTACTAATGACATAATCCCAAGAGTCGTGCCTTTCATCAATAAAACCATCAAAGAGTATGGTATGTTTTTCTTGTCCTAGTTTAATGAGTTCATGAAATTCAATTTCAATGGATGATCAATGGGAGATGATCCCAGTTGAGCTATACATAAAGGGTTGAGGGTGAACTTAAAGACTGAATGTTAATTTCTTGTTCTGAGTTTAACTAATTTATAAAGTTCAGTTAGTGTTAATTTATGATGGTGAGGTACTTTGCATTGCAGGTGGAAGTTGCTACATATGGACTGGACCAACACCGTCATTGCTTCTCAGGGAGCCTGAACTTATAAAGGAGGTGTTGAACAAAAGTTTCAATTATTTGAAGCGTCCTGCTGATTCTCTAACGAAACTCCTTGCCCAAGGACTTGCTACTTATGAAAAGGAGAAATGGTCCAAACATAGGAAGCTTATTAATCCTGCTTTCCAACTTGAGAGAGTCAAGGTACACGTGAATTTTTTACTTTTGGTTTACTGATCTTTGAATTTAATAGGAGAAAAGGAATTCAAAATCGTGTAAATAAGACTGCAACGCAATTTCAGGCGTCCAAATGGGGCAAAAAACTGTTTTTGATTTACGCTTGGTGGTGTTCCCATTGTAGGTCATGATGCCAGCTTTTTATACAAGTTGTTGCGAGATGCTGAGTAAATGGGAGAAAATTGCCCCAGCGGAGGGGTCTTTTGAATTGGATGTATGGCCTCATCTTCAAACTTTCACAATCGATGCAATTTCAAGAACTGCATTCGGTAGCAACCACGAAGAAGGAAGAAGGATTTTTGAACTTCAAAGAGAACAAACTGATCTTGCGTTGAAAGTTGACCGATCAGTTTACATTCCAGGATGGAGGTAACTCTGTTATGTTTATGATTGTAGATTTGTAGAAAGTTATAATTGTATCTTTAAGTGTGACACTGTGACTTATCATCTGCTGTAACACAGATTTGTACCAACTAAGAGGCACAGAAGGATGAAGGAAATTGCGAAGCAGGTGCAATTATCGGTGATGGATATTATAAACAAAGAGTGGCACTGATCAAGGCAGGGAAAGCAAGGAATGAAGACTTATTGGACATACTATTAGAATCCAATTACATGGCAATTGAACAACATGGAGATAAAAAATCTGGAATGAGTTTAGATGAGGTGATTGAGGAGTGTAAGTTGTTCTACATTGCGGGACAGGAGACTACATCTGTCTTGTTTGCGTGGACATTAATACTACTGAGTAAGCATTCAGATTGGCAAGCTCGAGCCAGAGATGAGGTCCGGCAGGTAATTGGCGACAAGCAGCCATCTGCTGATGAGCTAAATCATCTAAAAGTGGTAAGTGTTTTCTGTATAGTTATGTCAGGACCTCTGATTGAATGACACTGGGAATATGAATGATCAAAGTTTCAGTCTTTATTTGAAAATGCATGCGTATTTCCTACAACTAATGCTGTAGAAAAGATTTTCGTTGATGGTTGTATACTTGTGTTAGATTTGATTGATTGTTAGTCAGTACCATTGACAATCTTGATAAGGGCTCATGCTTTTCTTTTATTTTCCGCAGATCACTATGATCATAAATGAAGTTCTTAGGCTATATCCATCGGCAACGATGCTTGGTCGAATGACTCAGGAAGAGACTGAACTTGGGAAACTAACGCTACCTGCTGGAGTGCAGCTCTTATTGCCTGCAATCCTTCTGCATCATGACCCCAAATTTTGGGGTGATGATGCAAATGAATTCAACCCAGAGAGATTTAGTGAAGGAATTTTGAAGGCAACAAAAGGGCAGCTCACATATTTTCCATTTGGTTGGGGACCCCGGATATGCATTGGTCAAAGTTTTGCCTTAATAGAAGCAAAAATGGCACTAGCTATGATGTTACAGAAGTTCTCTTTCGAGCTTTCTCCATCTTATGCGCATGCTCCATGCTCAGTGCTCACTCTTCAACCCCAGTATGGTGCTCAGTTAATGCTGCAAAAGCTGTAGTTTAAAACCAATAAATATAGTACCTTGGTTATGAAAATAATGCTTTTAGGTCATATTTTGTGTCATGTACCCACGAAAACAAAGGCCTGCAAAGGGGCAAGAAAAAGCAAAATAAAATAAACCCGCACATGACGGGAAGCTAAACCCGCACTAGACGGGAAGGGAGACAACCTAGACGACCTAAGTTCAACCTCATTGAACCCCGCCCAGGACAGGAATGGTTGAGGACTTGGACAATCTAGGAACTACCCGAATACAAAAAATCCCGGATATATCGGGACATTAGTACAATACAAAATGATATTACACTACACTCAAGTGGCCCACAACACATGACCAATGGTAAAAGAAACTACAACTTAATGTCTAACTCTCACCGCGTGCCCTTGCATGAAAGCCAATTTGCAGACGTTGAATAGCAACACCGACGAACTACTGCCGCAAAGCGTTGAATAGCGAGACGATGCGACTACTACCGGTTGGAGATAGTGCAATACCTGAAAAAAAAAAAAAAAAAAATCTGTCTGTTTGTCCTAACAATAAGCTAATTGAACCTCCAGGGTGTGCTTGTGGATATTCCCGTCTCTGATGATGCCTAGGCAATCTGTCAAATTTTATTGTTATTTTTTAACTTTAAATCATACATTATCATTATTATTAATAATAATGTCAAAAAAAAAGTTTTAAGAGTAAATATATATTTTTTGAAATAAAAAAATTAAAATAAAATCTTTTTGTGAGACGAAAAAAGTACTACTAGGAACCGACCTTGGACTGGTTTGGATTTTACTAAAAAATTGACTTTGAATGACCCAATCAAAATCCGGTTTGACTGGTCAAACCGGGTTGACCCAGGTTTTTATAGGGTCAAAACTTTTATTTTTACATAAAGTAATTTTAATATTTTAATTTTAATATTTTAAAAATTATAATTTGATTCTAAATTTTTATAAAACTCTTTTCTACTTATAAAGTTTTAAATTCTTTTAATTTGAGTATTTTTAATGTTTATACAAATGAATTTTTACAATTTTGTACATAGTCTTTATTTAATATATTTTTTTATACATTTTTTTTCACAAAATTATTTAATTATATATTTGGAATTTTATACAATTTATACTAAATTTAAACTTAATTACACTAAAAATGCTAAATTATTTATTTATACTACATTTGTATATTAGTATTAATATTTTTATAATTAATTTATATTTATTACATTATATTGAAGTTATTCGGTTTTTCACTACTGGTTTAACATGTTGACCCTTGACCCATTGACTTTACCGGTTTGCACTCTGGTCTGGTTTTAATAACATAACAAAAAAAGAGTTTACTTTTAAAAAATTTTCATGTCTCAAAAAAAGAGTCCACTTTTAAATCAAATTCTTAAAATATCATTATTAATATTCCCTCTATCCCAAAAAAAAAAAAAAGTTCAGTTTGAAAATTTTTCTTTGTGAAAAAAAAAAGTTCACTTTGGAGTAAAACTCTTATATTACTCTTACTAATAATAAAAATGTATAATTCAAATTAAAAAGTAAGGATAAAAATGTAAAATTATACATTTAATTGTGCATTAAGTGTGTTATACGTTGTAATTTTAAAAAAATTACACCAAATACAAAGTAGACTTTTTTTTTTGGGATGGAGGGAGTAATAAGTATGTATATCTATAATTAAAAAATAAGGATAAAAATATAAAATTATGCATTTAGTTAGTGCGTTAAGTGTGTTGTACCTAATAATTAGTAAAATATTTTATCTAAACCAAAATGGGCTCTTTCTTTCGGACAAGGGAGTATAAAACCTCAATCAATTAGCATTGGGTGAGAAATCCTATAAATGCGGCAATCTACATCGTTGTTACTATAAGAATTGATTAGTCATAGAATTTGATGCCGAAACGATAGAAAACTAGGCTACACAGGAACAATCTATGTTCACTCAAATTCGATTATCAAATTGATATAAATTATAATTATCGATGTCAAAAGTCTCCTCTCAAAACTCTAAGAACGAGTTTATATGGGGTGTTAATCCTAATGACAATTCAAACGCAAAATTACCCAAATACTATTAAAATTTAAAAAATGAAAAAAATGCCGAAAAATAGAAAAATGCTGAAAACCTATCTAAATGATCTCGAATCGCTAAAATCAATCGTCCATCACTGCCAAAGGCTATGTGTTGAGTTCAGAACGTCATTTTGCTTTGGTCGGCCGAAATTGAGTCCATTCCAAGATCCTTGACTTCGACTCCACCGGTCCTCTTAGGTGCATCATCCTCCCCTACTAGAGAAAGATTCGCCCTCGGATCTGCTTCGCATTCATTGTCGTCAATCTCTTCAAGGTCTTCTTGTTCATCAATGTGATAGGGTGACAAATCCACTACATTAATACTTACCCGATAGATCAATCTTGTAAGCATTGTCCTTAATTTTCTCCAGGACTTTGAATGGTCCATCAACCCTAAGTTGTAGCTTGCCAAACCTGCCTACTGGAAAACATTATTTCCTGAGATAAATCCAAACGAGATCACCCTCCTTGAAGATGACTCTGCGCCTATTCATGTGTTGCTTATATTTCATGTTCCGTCTATTTATCTGATTGTGGACCAGGGAATGCAGCTCTTTGATCTGCTTTGCATGCTCTTCAGCTTCTGAGCTAAATTGCTTGTGAACTAGTAATGGTGTGAGATTCAAGGGAGTAATTGGATTACGCCCATAAACCACCTCAAAAGGGGTCTTGCCTGTAATTCAATTCTCAGATCTGTTATACGCAAATTTTGTCTGAGGCAGCGCCTAGTCCCATTGTCGAGGATTATCTCCAATCAAACTCCACAGCAAATTCCCTAAGCTTCGATTGACAACTGGCAGGTTTGTCGAAGCCCACAAAATTAATTACTGGTCTTTAAGTAATTACAAATTAAATTTGCAGTAGTAGCAGACCAGGTCGAGTCCCATGGGAACCAAAGTATCGTTCCAAGTCTTGAACAATAAATAATAAATTAATAAACACGGGGATTTTTTTGAATATTAACTAAATTACTAAAATTATAAAAATTAATAAAAATAAATATTAAAGCAGTAAAAATAGAAAATAATAAAAATTACCTAATTTACAGAGTTTCCAATCCAAGGTTCGATATCATTCAATTACATCACTAATCATAGGTCACGAAAAATAATCTTGCAACTCAAATATTTAACTTGAAATTTATTAGGATAGCTGTAATAAATTCCCGTTTCCCTAAAATAATTGACCGAGCCCAACACCCTAAATCAAAACTTACCATCAATTGACTGGGCACGATAGCGTTCCATATCAATTTAATGATAGCATTAAGATCTATAAAAACAGTTAAACCAAGACTAAAACACCGAGATAGCTGCAGTGAATTAATCTTGTCCAATTAATTCCCCTAAACTAAGCATGCATATTTACAAACATAAACAATTTTAACTTAGTTGCTACTTGGTCCATTTATTCATGACAATTACGGATCACTGAACTCATGGATAGCAATAGAATAAATAGTGAACAATTAAATTGTCAGATTAATTAGTCATCAATTATTCATAAAATTAAATCAAGAATTAACAAGTATTTGAATTAAAAGCAAGAAAATAAAATTAAGAACAAAACCTCACAGTGATTGCAATTGAAATCAATCTTTCTCTTGAATTAGAAAAGAAGAATTTAAGAAAAACTAAACTAAAGAAAAGACAAAGAAGAAAAGAAACGTTGGTTTCTAAGAGAGAAGAAATTCTGCCCTTTTAGGGCTTCATAGGTTGGCCTATTTATAGCAAAAGTAAGTCCTAAAATATAGTAATGATAATTGTTACTAAAATCTAATTCTACTCTAAAAAGGAAACATAAGAAGAATAGAAAATATACTCCTAACTAAAATAGAGTGCTTGTTTCCTAAAAACTTGCTGCAATAACTCTTTTCCTTCTCCAATTTGACAGCTTCCAATTTCCTTCTCTTGCTAGAACTCTCCATCAATTCTTCTTGCTTCAATTTTCGCCCTTTTTTCCTCTTTTTCTCCAATTCTCTATTTTTCATACCTAAACCAAAAAAGTATATCAATTTCAAACAATTTCACATTGTAATCAAATTAATATGGAAAAAATATTAACAAAAAATATGCACAATTTAAGCTTTATCAACAACTTCTGTCTGACCATCAGTTTGAGGATGATGTGATATGATAAATTTCAAACTCGTGCCCATGTGCCTCCAAAGAGCGTGTCATAAGTGACTCACAAACTTCATATCACGATCTGAGGTTATGGATTTAGGAACTCCATGTAGTTTAACAATTTCCTGTAGAAACAATTAGGCAACTTGTGAAGCATCATAGGTCTTGCTACATGGAATAAAGTGGGCGATATTCGAGAATTTGTCGACAACTACCATTATAGAATCTTTACTCGACTGTGTTCTTGGCAAACCCAAAACAAAGTCAACACTGACATCCTTCCATGATGCAACTGGAACAGGTAAAGTTGTATACAAGCCAGCATTAGTACTTTTGGTTTTCGTCACATGACATACCCTGCACCTCTCTATAAAATGCGTCACGCCTCGTTTCATTCGAAGCCAATAAAAATGTTCACACAACAAGGCTATCTTCTTATCCACGCCAAAGTGCCCAACTAGACCTCCTGCATGGCCCTCAATAATAATAGATTCCCTTAAAGAACATTGAGGAATGCACAGCCTGTTGCCTTTAAAAAGGTATCCGTCAACAATATGAAATTGCTGAAAAGGCCCCATTTTGCTCTTCCTCCAGATATCTCCAAAATAAGGATCATCAACATATAAATCTTTAAAAGTATCAAAGCCTAAAACTTTTACCTGTATTGTAGAAAGCAAAAGGTGTTTTCTGCTCAATGCATCAGCCACACTATTTAGCACTTCCGCCTTATGCTTGATGGAAAAATTGAAAGCTTGAAGAAAAATTCCGCCTTATGCAAAGTTTCAGTCTTAATTTGAAAATGCATGCGTATTTCCTACCACAAATGCCGTAGAAAAGATTTTTCGTTGATGGTTGTATATTTGTGTTAGATTTGATTGATTGTTTGTCAGTATTATTGACAATCTTGATAAGGGCTCATGCTTTTCTTTTATTTACCACAGATCACTATGATTATAAATGAAGTTCTTAGGCTATATCCATCGGCAACGATGCTTGGTCGAATGACTCAGGAAGAGACTGAACTTGGGAAACTAACGTTACCAGCTGGAGTGCAGCTCTTATTGCCTGCAATCCTTCTGCATCATGACCCCAAATTTTGGGGACTTTTTTCCCAAAATAGGATTATTTTAAAATAATAAGAAAATTATAGGGTTTGACCTAGTGGTAATCCTAAAAGGGGGTGGGCGCATTTGCCAAATGCGCCCATATACTTGGGCGCATTTGGCAAATGCACCCAATCGTGGCCCTGATACAGGCACAGGCGCATTTGGCAAACTTGCCCCCCCTTACAAAATAAAAAAATTTACAAAGCTTTCAAGTAGGGCTAATTTGCCCAATATCGTCTTCTTCTCGCATCTCTCCATTTGCCGATTTTCTCTTCTTCTTCACCGATTTTTGGCCGAAACTCCAAATCTTTTCTCCTTTCAATTTCGTCTTCTTCACCGATTTTTGGCGAAACTCCATCTATTTTCTTCATCGATCTTCTCCTTCACCGTAGGCTCCTCGTTTCCGATTTACACCGCCAAGTCCGACCACAACCGCCAAGTCCGACAACACCGCCAAGTCCGCCAATTTGAAAGCCTTATTTTTGGACTACGATTCTTGCTCCAATTTGCATGCCCCATTCATACTCATTTCGACATCCGCCTCCGCCGCTCGCTACGCTAGCTGCGAAGCGGCCAAGTCCGCGTTGTTGTTTTCGTGACTGAAATTTGTGAGCTACATTTGCCCATTTGTTTGCCAAATTTGTTTGGAATTTTATTTGCGGACTGAATTTTAATTTGTTTATGTTATTACCACGATTCTGGGACGACCACTCTCACGGGTGGGAAGAACAAGCAAGCTAGCTTGATAATCAATTCTCTTGCTCTCTGACCTCATTACACTTGATAAAACCGAGCTAAACCATCAAGAAGATAATAGAAGCTGTTCTTGGTGAATTTGTAAGCTAAAACCCAAACTTGAAATTACAGGCGATTTTGATTTTCTGCATTATTGCCTGGATTTTGTGCTGAATTTAGCTACTATACATCCTTCAAACCTTTACTAAGGTATGGAAACAAGTGGGTTAATGTTTTGAGGAGAGATCTGGGATTGTAGCTTTTAAATTTGAATTTCTAAATTCCATTGAATGAATTCTTTGTGATTTGGGAGGTTGTAAATCTGTTTTCTCAGCTGATAATCCATCCTAAACATCCGAATTGTTTATGTTATTAGCACAATTTATGGAATTTGTTTGGAAACTTTGGAATGCATTTGACGGTAGCTCGAGTTGAAACATTTACCCAATGCTGTATGAAAGGTAAAAATAATGGTTAAAGCTAATAAATTATCATTATGTTTAGCTTTTTCATGGAAAGATTAAAATGTTTTGGTCCCATGATCCAACTCCCATCCCATCTTGTCTTTTTTGTGTTTTGCTCCATTCCTCCATTGTTCCTACCTGACCTTGACATCTTCACTACCATAGCACCCCAGTTCACGGTTAGCCCCATCCGGTTGACTTATTTGCTTCTGCTGGAGTTGCATGGCCGTAATTGTTGTCATTTCCTGCTTCATGATTTCCATTTTTTTTAACCCCTTTAAGAAGGATAAAATTTTAACCCCTTCAAGAATAAAATTTTCAAGAAATCTCTTTCACAAGCTTTTAGTCTAAGAAGGACCTACATTTTATAAATTGACACATAAAGCAGTGAAGCTCAAAAATTCATCAAATCAAGGGGTGACAACAATGCGGCAAGAATCGAAAGGCAAGCACGAGTGTAATCGACATGACATATCTTGAGAAATTGGCAAAAAGTACAACAAATTGCGCCCATATACTTGGGCGCACTTGGCAAATGCGCCCAAGTTAATTGGGCGCATTTGCTAAATCTTGCCAGCCCGGCCGAATCAGATGGGCGCATTTGGCAAATGCGCCCATATATTTGGGCGCATTTGCCAAATGCGCCCACCACCTTTTTGGACCCCTCTCCAGTCAAACCCTATAATTTTCCTATTATTTGAAAAAAATCCTCTTTTGGGAAAAAACTCAATTTTGGGGTGATGATGCAAATGAATTCAACCCAAAGAGATTTAGTGAAGGAATTTTGAAGGCAACAAAAGGGCAGCTCACATATTTTCCATTTGGTTGGGGACCCCGGATATGCATTGGTCAAAATTTTGCCTTGCTAGAAGCAAAAATGGCACTAGCTATGATGTTACAGAAGTTTTCTTTCGAGCTTTCTCCATCTTATGCGCATGCTCCATCCTCAGTGGTCACTCTTCAACCCCAGTATGGTGCTCAGTTAATGCTGCAAAAGCTGTAGTCTAAAACCAAGAAATATAGTACCTTGGTTATGAAAATAATGTTTTTTGGTCATATTTTGTGTGATGTACTTCTATCTTAAATGGAGCGCTGAATCTGTCTGTTTGCATTAACAATAAGCTAATTGAACCTCCAGGGTGTGCTTGTGGATATTCCCGTCTCTGATGATGCCTATGCAATCTGTCAAAACACATAATATTCATTCCTGACTCCCAAATAAAGTTTGTCAAAACGCAATTTGAATACGGCACTTCTTCTTTTCATCCAACCAAAAAAATCTCCCCATGTAGAAGCCAATTTGTCCTGCAACGCTTGATATCGTTGACCTATTGACGTGGGATGTTTGGTACTTATTTTGCATGTTATTCTTTTCCTGATCATTTGCTAATTGTTACAAACAGGGACATTCCCACACTAGTTCATTTGAAGCCACCAATGCATGCATTACAGGGAGATATGCCAAATTGACTGGATGCACAACTTTTGATTTGGGCAGGAATTGACAAGTTCCTTAAAACAGGGAATTGGGTGCAATTAATTTTGTTTTATGATTGGTTTAAAATGAAATGTAAATCTCATGTGTGACAATACATTTTAACACGTTAATTTATTTTAATTTAATGTGATTTTGGAAATTTTATTTATTTATTGACAAATATAACATTGTGGGTGTGATAGTTATATGGCATAGTTTTTTTTTTTTCCCCTTCAAAAAATACATCTATGTTGTAATAATAAGTTACCCACCACCTTAACTTTTTTGTGGATTATTTACAAGTGATATTTATACTCTTATTCTTTTGACTTTTGTCACAACATAATAATGCAAATTCATCAAAAAATTTTGATTCAGCCAAAAAAAAAAAAAAACCCCATCTGTGAGAAGACTTTTGTTGGACTATTTTCTTGGTATGGACACTAAAAATCTATATTCGAACATTTTGCTTGATAGTGAGTCACCATAGTCCCTTTCTATATTCCTATCACTTCCCATGTATCCGATTGGGTTTCTTATACCTTTTGTTCCTAATTGCAAAGAAAAAAATAACATTAAATAGATAAAAGAATTGGTGAATCACTCTCATCTCTTTCTATTTTTATTTGTCTTTTTACCTTATGATATGATTGTGTGAAAAGGAAAAAAGAAAACAGAAAGAAGTAAGTAGTATTATTAGCCCATTGACTTGAGCCTCTAATTCTATTTGATCTTTGATCTTAAAAAAATTTTAATATTATTTTCAAAATTTCAAATTTAGTTTTAATTGGTTCTTTAATCAAAATCAAGCTTAATCAGACATAATTCGACACTTGTACCTTTTAAAGGCATGTGTTGAAAAGAAATTCAAAAGTTTTCATGTAAAAAAAAAAAAAAATCCAACATAGAGTATGAGTTATTATTACGGCAGAAAAATTTTAAGAAAACCATTGCATTTCACTTGCCTAGCTAAAGCTATGCTTGATTTGGCTTAATTTTTACAAAAAGAGTGATTAAAATAAAAATCTCAAATTAAAGATGACGCTGAAACGTTTTAAAAATTAAGAATCAAATCGAACTAAAATTCCAAATTATGATGCCAATAATTCTATTTACGCAAAAAAAAAAAAAACCATTCTATCCATGTTGTAACTAATGCACACCTGCTGGAAAATTCAAAGAGGACTTGCCTTCTATTATGGAACAAAAAAAAAAAAAAACATTGAGTGGAGAGCAAGCAAACAAATTGTCATTGTTTCACACTCAAGTTACTTGCCGTCTCTGTCTTTCTATCCCTCTTTATTAAATACTACAAATAAGCTGGAATGAAACACACATAACTTTTAGATGATGCAAATATTCGTTGTAAACCATTGATTGGTTTTTCATGGCTTAAATGTACGTAGTTTTTCTTTCAATGCTACTCGTGGTTTCTTGTCTGTGTAGCCGATGAATCATCCTATCTTCAACAGTACTCTGCATCAACCCAAGAGCAAATCATCCAGATTGACCAAATACCAAAGTTTGCAAAACAAAGCGTAAAGGTGTCCCCTTGTGATCGATGGATGAAACCCACGTTCAAACATATATAGTCATTGTCCCATTTATGAGTGATGTTAAGTTGGTATTATAGTACTATCTGCCTATAATCTAGTCACATTCGTTAGTACAACTCTAAAATTCTTAATGGGATGTTCTGAGCGGTGAGCATATGGAGTTTGTTATGAGATAATAGAGGAAAACATATAATACAATTGAGGTATATAGAGTGATTCGACTGTTGTTGAAGATGAGATTCATCTTTAATGGCTTCAATATTTCAATTCTATATCATTGTTGAAAACTTGTGTTTTCTGTTTTTGCTCGACTAACATGATTTCTTCGTTATTTACGTTGAACTTGGTGCTACATAATTATATTATATATAATTGTCACTTTAATTAGCAGGCACATGATTTGCTGAAAATTAACCACAAAAAAGTCTAATCTATTTGTTTCTGACATGGCGAAAGATGGTGAAAGAGTAAAACACATGATAAACACTTGAATAATTTCATATAAAGTAGAAAACTACCATAAGTAAACTCATGAAAAAGGTAATCGAACCTCAAAAAGAATCCCTTATTCAAAAATATTATTGATAACATTCCACCAAAAATCTATTATATTGGCTCATTTATATAGAGCCTTTTATTTGCCAAAACTAATTAGGGTACATCAACTATGTTTAGATTGTGTTGTATGTGAGAATTTTGTGTTGGAATATGTCAAAGTTTGTGTGAGCATTTTTTATAAAAAAAAATGTATTAGGGGAAAATGAAAAAGTATGTTTGAGGGAATTTTTTTAAAAAATAATGTGAGAAATTTTTTTATTGGAATTTAAATTCTAAATCTAAATTTTGAAATAAAATAAAAAGTTTTTTGGATTTTTTTTCTAAAAAAAGTTAAACTTTTCTTATACGAGTTAACATCCAAACGTAAAATCTACTTTCCTAAAATAATTTGAATTTAATAAAACTACTATTTATCAAATTTAAAACAAACTTAACTGTTTAGAATACTATCTTTATTATAATTATAAAAACCTAATAGACTTATTTTAGAACAACTACTACATGTTTCACATTAGTATTAAAAGAGTAAAAGAACAATAGACTGGGGCCATTATGGTAACTGGATGATCCCATGGGGGTGATTACATGGCTGTTTTTTTTTTTATTACTATATAAATTAATTTATATTAAAGTGTATTTAGTTTAATAATAGAAATAATTAAAGATAATAGTTAGTATGTCTGTTCCGCAAAAAGAGTCTACAATACAGTTGTAATAAGATAGAATTATGAACAAACAAACAAAAAAAATAGAATAGCTTGTATTGCTGTGGAAATGTAATCACCCATGTCGATAAGAGTTTCGACAAATAAAAATATTACTCCCTCCGACTTCACTCTTTGATTTGACAATTTTTTTGATGTTGCCTTGCCTCCCAAAACAATATATGTATATTTTTTAATTCCAAATCCAAAGAGTCAAATTTATCCAACATTACATCTAGAAACGGACAGCTGATCAGAATGACTACTTCAGCAAAGTTATTCATAACAAAATTGAACTCTAATTGAGCTAACTTCATAAGATTTTCAAAAAATTTCTGCATTTTCTTATGATGGAATCATGTATCTAAACCCTAGAAATTGATCATTCTTGTTCCGATGTGACTTCTCCTGACTGTGTTAACATTTTTGTACAACATTTAGATTCAGAGGAGCTTGCAAATAATATTCTGATAACGCATCAAAACATTCCGTGATCTGCTTGCAACTTCCAATGCCCTAACCCAACAAGAAGTCTTATACACTAACTTTAGAATACAACGAACCAATGTTGAAGGAAATGTTTGACTGGCTTTCTTCATTAGTGCCAACCCAAATAAACAATTCACCAATTAATTGCAAAACTTTAAAGTAAGTCCAAATACTTCTTGATGATTATGTGTTTCAGAAGTATATAAATTGATCGATCAACGTCCAGTCAGCTTTGGTGAGTAAAAGAACAGCCATGTATATTTAAAGTTCCTCTGTCAGCTTTGGGAAATTCAGTATGAGCCATATTCACAATAAATATTACGTGAAAGAATTATGCATACCAGAACAGTTTTGTTTGTTCACTTCTTTGGTCTATTGATTAAATCTTTGTGAGACTGTACATGCAGATGTCTCTTTCCATGTAAGTTGATTGATTATGTTGAATGGCCGAAACCTCTGCTGATCTGGAAATTTGTGTCAAGATCTTTCGTTCACGTATCAGGAAATCCCATGCAATTCAAGATGTTTCGTTCACGTATCTGGAAATCCCATGCAATTAACAACTTACAAGAAAAAAAAAGTTGACAAATTGAGGATTCAATATCAGCCGGTGGACCTTATCTTGTAATCTCCTCTGAATGTATAAATTCCTCCGACACGAATCACATTAGAAACCATCACACTCCCACTGACAATTACTCAATAAGAGGTGAAACACAAGGAAAAGAAGAAAATATATGGAAACTCTCTATAGCGTAGTAGCAATTTTGTGTAGTATTTTTCTCGTGATTTGGGGATGGAGAATCCTGAACTGGGCTTGGTTTAAGCCGAAGAAGCTGGAGAAATGTCTCAGAGAACAAGGTCTGCGAGGAACTTCTTACAAGCTTTTCTTTGGAGACATCGAGGAGACTGCCAAGATGGATGAAGAAGCAAGCTCTAAACCCATTAATCTTAAAAATGATATTATTCCCAGAGTCATCCCATTCATTGATAAAACCATCAAAGAATATGGTATGTTTTGCTGTCCTGAGTTAAACTAGTTTATGAAGTTGAATTTCAATGGAATCCAATACGAGGGGGTCCAGATAGAGCTATGCTAAAGGGTTAAAGTTGACCATACAGATTGAAGTATTTTCTTGTCTTCAGTTTAACTAATTAATTTATGAAGTTCACTTAATGTTAATTTATGATGGTGGGGAATTTTGCATTGCAGGTGGGAATTGTTACATGTGGACCGGACCAACACCCTCATTGCTTCTCATGGAACCAGAACTTATAAAGGAGGTGTTCAACAAATATTTTAACTTTTTGAAGCCTCCTAGTAATCCTCTATCTAAACTCCTATTCCAAGGACTTATTATTTATGAAAAGGAGAAATGGGCCAAACAAAGGAAGCTTATTAATCCTGCTTTCCAACTTGAGAGACTCAAGGTACATATGTGTATCTAACATTTACTGTTGAACTGATCCTTGAAGTTATAGGACAGAAAAAGATTTTTTTATGACGTCACTAATACTAATGGTGTCAAAATAGACTATACTTGGAATTTCATCAATTCAATGGGGAGAAAACAGTTTGATTTAGGCTTAGTGGCCTTTCGATTGTAGGTCATGGTGCCAGCATTTTATACAAGTTGTTGCGAGGTGTTGAGTAAATGGGAGAAAATTGCCCCAGCAGAGGGGTCTTTTGAATTGGATGTGTGGCCTCATCTTCATGCTTTAACGAGCGATGCAATTTCAAGAACTGCATTTGGTAGCAACTATGAAGAAGGAAGAAGGATTTTTGAACTTCAAAGAGAACAAACTGAACTTGCGGTGGAGGTTGAGCGATCAGTTTACATTCCAGGATGGAGGTAACTCTGTTATGTTTATGATTGTAGATTTGTAGAAAGTTACATCTGTACGTGCGACACTGTGACTTATCATCTGCTTTAACACAGATTTATACCAACTAAGAGGAACAGAAGGATGAAGGAAATTGCGAAGCAGGTGCAATTAACTGTGATGGATATTATAAACAAGAGAGTGAAATTGATCAAGGCAGGGGAAGCATGGAATGAAGACTTATTGGACAGACTATTAGAATCCAATTACAAGGCGATTGAAGAACATGGAGATAAAAAATCTGGAATGAGTTTAGATGAAATGATTGAGGAGTGTAAGTTATTCTACTTTGCCGGACAGGATACTACAGCTGTCTTGCTCGTGTGGACATTAATACTATTAAGTAAGCATTCATATTGGCAAGCTCGGGCCAGAGATGAGGTTCGGCAGGTAATTGGCGACGAGAAACCATCTGCTGATGAGCTAAATCATTTAAAAGTGGTAAGTTTTTTCTGTATAGTTATATCAGGAAATGTTGAGCTTTGGCATTGAGCTTTGAGCTCTGGAAAAAACTGGATATTAGCATTGTAGGAGGATGAGGAAATGTTGAGCTTTGGCCAATCTTTAGTGCCAAAGAGGGTTCAAAACATAAGGAACCATTGTTGTAGCTTCTCTTTGTGCTTAACAAAGTTAATATAAAGCATACTTTTTTGAAAAAAAAAAAAAGTTATATCAGGAGCTCTAATTGAATGACACTTGAAAATGCATGCGAATTTCCTACAACTTCATAGTAGTATACTTTCTTAGATTTGAAGCATGATTATCAGTCCGTATTCTTGAGAAACTTGATATGGGCTCATGTTTTTCTTTTATTTTCCACAGATCACTATGATCATAAATGAGGTTCTTAGGCTATATCCAGCGGCATTTATTATTGGTCGAATGACTCAGGAAGAGACTAAACTTGGGAAGCTAACGTTGCCTGCTGGAGTGAAACTCTTGTTGCCTACTATCCTTCTACATCATGATCCCAAAGTCTGGGGAGATGATGCAAATAAATTCAACCCAGAAAGATTTAGTGAAGGAATTTTGAAGGCAACAAAGGGGCAGCTCACATATTTTCCATTTGGCGGGGGACCACGGATATGCATTGGTCAAAATTTTGCAATGTTAGAAGCAAAAATGGCGCTAGCCCTGATGTTACAGAAGTTTTCTTTCGAGCTTTCTCCATCTTATGCACATGCTCCCTACGCCTTGATCACCCTTCAACCCCAGTATGGTGCTCCCTTGATGTTGCGTAAATTGTAGTCTGATAAACCAATAAATATAGTATCTTGGTTATGAAAATAATGACTTTTGGTCATATTTTGCTTGATGTAATTCTATCTTAAATGGAGCTTCGAATCTTTGTGTTTGCATTTACAATAAGATTGAGCTTCCAGGGTGTACTTGTGGATAAACCTTTTCTTGGCAATTCGTCAAATCAGAAAGATGTGCTGTTCTCACTTACGAGGAAACCGTCCCTCTTTATTGACTTGATTTAACTATATATGAAATTTAAGTATTTAATTGATTATGCGCGTTTGATAACTTAGAGCTAAATCTCTTATTGGATTCACTGCATTTGAAAGATTAGTATAAATTTTAGTCTAGAAATAAGTGATGACGTGAATTATCCATTGTTCATAGTTTTTTTTCCCTTCTCTTTGAGTCATTTTCTTTATTTCATGATTTTGATATTGTTAAATTTTTTATTTACTTAATTTTTTTTAAAACGAAATATGTAATTTAATAAATAAAAGATATTTGTATGGCTTCTTTGATTTTCTTAAATTTTATTCATACATATCTTAATATTTTGTTGTTGTACTATTAATTTTTCTGAAAAATGTAGAATACAATTATTATTTTTTCATTCAAATACTCTTTACAATACTTATGCAGTTACCATTTGTTTTGTTAGTAATGACACAAAGAAAAAACACATTACAAAAATTATATATTTACTACCATACAAATTTAGAGAAAAATACCTAATTTTGTATAATTATAATTTTTCATTTATCTAATGTCAAGTATGATTTAATCACTAGTTCAATTTTAATAACTTAATAAGTTTAGATTCAAATTTCAGATTTCAAACTATGAATTTTAAATTTCAAATCAGCTTTTATCAAATAAAATAATTTAATAACTTTAGACTTAGATTTCAGATTTTAGATTTTATCAAGTAAAGTAGCTTATAGTTTAGCCTTTGTCAAAACTCAAATTCAGTACGCCACGATATATATCTTTTCCTCCAACTAATAAAATCTCTCCATATAGAAGCCAATATCAATATGTCATTCATGTCGAATATTTGGTACTTATTGTGCATGTTAGTCTTGTTTGCTCGTGCGCAATTATTTACGTAGAACACAAGAAGGCAAAACTCACAAGACCTGATCATGTTATATTCCTCCCCTGATGTAGAATCCCGTGATCCAATCTTGAATTTAACAGTGAGTTTGGTATTTATTTATTTTGTATGGTGCTGTACATAGTTGTTAACTGATAGTCTTTTCTGATTGATTTTGCCAATTTTTGGGCAAACGAAGACATTCCAATCATAGTTTTCAGAATTTTGATCTGATCCTATTGATTCTAGGATTCTACGTTCTAAATTTATTAAAATGATCCCGATTCTAACTACGATTCTACATTTATTATATGAATAAAATATAATTAAATTTACTGAAAAAAACTTACATATTTAATTAAAATTAAGATTTATCATTATATAAATAACTTAATTAGTTTAATCATACTTTTATTAGCTTTTAACAATAAATAAACAAATTAATTGGACATAAATACTCTTGGATTGCGATAGCAACTAAAATATTGAGGAAATCATATAAAATGTTATCAGAAAAAAAATTTTAAAATAAGATCATTTAATTATAAACTATACATGAATTTTCTACATATCTATATATTCATATGTTGATTAATAATTCCTTTGAAATAATTTATAAATTATATTTTTTCAAATTTTCTATAATCTTACGATCCAATCACATCGATCTGATTTTGCTACCCTAAATTAATTCTGTGTAGAATTCCGATCTTATAAACTATGATTCCACCGATCCAATCTTACTACCCTAAAATGATCTTGCTACCCCTAAATCAAATTGACTGGATGCACAACATTTGATTTGGGCAGGAATATTGACAAGTTCCTTAAACAATGGGAATGGGTGCAATGACCTTTGTTTGATGATGGGGTTAAAATGAGAAGTAAATCTCATGTCTAACATTACATTTTAACACATTAAACTCATTTTAATTTAGTGAGTGGATTATTCAAAAAATTCTTACAAAATGAGGTAAACCGTAAAACTTTATTTAAAAAAAAAAAAGGAAATGCGAATGATAGATTATGAAGGTTGAAATCTGTTGTCTTCCTTAGCTATTTTCTGTTATATTTTCCAGTTAAACCTTTTCTGACTTGGGATAAGAAAAGTTGCCAGATAGAATGAATTATGCTTTTGAAAGAGAATATGAAAGTGTAAAAATGACCCAAGAAATTCACGCCTTTAGTAATAGCTATTTTAATTATTTTGTTTTCGTAAGTGATTGTATATGGTATAGTATTTATTTTTTTCCTTCAAAGACTATCTCTATATTGTAATAATACATTACCCACCACCTTAACTTTCTTCATGGATTATTTACAAGTGATATTTACACTGTTGTTTTTTCAACTTTTGTCATAACTTATTAATAATGCAAATTCATCAAAAAAAATTTATTCCCTTCTATAGTAAATTGAACCAAAAAGTCAAAAAGGCAATGTGTGAGAAGACGTTTGTTGGACTACTGTCTTGGTATGAACACTAAAAACCTAACTTCCTATGTATTCAAATTGGATACTTTTCCTTAAAAAAAACATTTCAAAACGTGTTTTCACATTTTTTTGATATAGTAATTTTTAAAATAGAAAATATATTAAAAACTAAAAAAGTATTTTAGAAAGCGTCAAAAACATATTTTTGATGACTGCCCATACACACTCTTTACCTTCTGTTGCTAATTGCAAAAAAAAAAAAAAAACAACATTAAACAGATAAAAAGAATTTTAAAAGAATCAACTTCTTTGATTAATTGGTGAATCATCTCATCTCTTTCTCTATTTAGTTTCGTTCTTTTTACCTTGTAATGTGGATTGTGTGAAAAGGGAGAAAAAAAAAATGGTAAGTAGCATTATTAGTGGATTGATTTGAGCCTTTGATTAGCTGAAATCTTCTGTCCTAACTAATATGTATCAACCATATAGTATCCCATTAATGAAAAAATATATTTTCATTAAAATTAGAGTTTATTTATTTTATTTGAGGATTTCATATTTATTAATAAAACCATGTCTTATTAATGGGACACAATTGATACACGTTAGTTCGGGCAGAAAATCTATTCTCGGCTTTGACATGCACTATTTGATCTCTAACTTTAGAAAAAGTCTTAATATTATCTTTAAATTTGAAATTTTAGTTTTAATTGATCCTTTAGTCAAAATAATTAAGGCTAAGTTAGACATGATTCGGGACTTGTACCTTTGAAAGGCACATGATGAAAGGAACTCCAAAATTTCTCATTTAACCAATTATAATATCAAAAGAATTTTTTTTTTCCCAAAAAAAATCCAACATCGAGTATGAGTTATTATTACGGGAGCAAAAAAAAAAAAAAAGAAAAGAAAAGAAAAGAAAAATCGAAGCATCTCACTTTCTAGCTGGAGCTATTCTTCATTTGGCTAAAAGATTAATTAAAATCGAAATCTCAAATCTAAAGTTGAAACATTTTAAAAATTAAGAATCAAATTCAACTAAAAATCCAAGTTAAGAATGTAATGACTCTAATTTCCAAAATGTCAATGTTGGTTGATTTCACACGCAAGTGCACGTGATCGTTAACAAGTAATATAAAGTGAATATAAATTATCGTTCCCACAAGGACTAATTTTTTATCAATTACCGAAATTTAGTTAATTCTACCTCTATTTGAATGATAAAAAGATATTTTATGAATACACTAAATTAAAACTGAATTTAAAACTTGAATTAAAAACAAAACTAAATTTAAAACAAAGCAAAGCAAAGTAGAGTAATGAATCAAATTGGTTAAAGCTCTAGAGTTTTCGATTTCACCATAACTATTCCATCTTAATATTCATCTATTTCTATAATCTAATTTAATTTCTTGGTTGATAGTCGAGATTCCCTAATTTATTTACTAGTCCCTCCCGAGATCTAATAAAAATCCTCCTAATTGCTAATTCACTATATTCCTATGTGAATTACAACAATTATGAAGTCATTAATTTCTATGGATTCTCATATAGCGACTACACAAACCATGTAGGTATATTCCTATCCTACATGCAATTTATGGCATTTATCTCAATGAACTTGACACATAACTCCTCTTCCAATTCGTTATGATTAACAAATCATCTAATTAGTGATCAAGTAATTAGAAGCATTAAGCACAAAGATAAATACTCAACCATAGAAAATTAAATCAAATTATATTAATAGAAAAATATTAAGACTTCATAGTTAGGCTACATCAAAACCCTAGAAAAAGAATTTAGTTCATATTAATATAAAAGAATATCACCAAAAATTTAAACATGATTGAAAATAAAAATAAAAGATAAAGTCCAAACAAAAGCCGTAGATGATTGGTACTTAAAAATAATACTTAGCCAAAAATTTCATAACAAAATACAAAACTTAAATTACTAAAATTGTTAAATAAAACTAAAAACTAAAACAATAAAAGAAAGCTAAAATTGATAACTAAAATAAACTAAAGAAACCAAGAAAAAGACAAAAACAGTAGAAAATATGTGAGGAAAAACAAAATTCTGCATGTGCATGCTTTGTTTTTGCTTCTACTTTTTTTTTTTTTTTCTACCCGAAACTTCAAAAGGAAACAACAATTTAAGCTAGCTTTACACCCAAGTCAAGTCTTGGCAGCTGAGTTTCCATCACATATCAATGAAGTAACAAGAACAAAGTAAAACAAAACTGAAGAAAACAAAACAAAAAAATTTCTGCAGAAAAGAAAGAAGAAACCGAAAGTAGCTGCTGAAGTTTGCAGCAGAAAACCGAGGAAGGCTGCTGAAGTTGCTGCTGAACCCGTGAGCTTCAACGTGAGAAGATGCAGCTGGAAGTTCTCTGAAGAAAACCGAGAATAATGGCAACAAGTACTGAAGTAAAACCGTGAACAATGCTGCTGAAGTTTCTAAAAAAAAAAACCGAAGGAAGCTGATGAAATCCTACCAAACTACTGAAAAGAAAACAAAACAGAAGAATGAAGAAAGCTGGATGCTCTAAACTACTGCAGAAAAATAGAAAGAAAAATAGCTTGGCTAAACTAAATCTAATCTAAAGAAAACTAGAAATGCTGCTCGGCTGAAAATGGGATCAGCTGAAATGGAATGTCTTCCTCCGTTGTAAGCTTTCTTATTTATAAGCAAGGATTTGCTCTTCTTTCTTTGCTCTGCCGAAGGTGTTGTTGCTGCCATGTGCTTAGTTTCTTCTCCAGCAAATAAAACAGCCCAAGCTTTGCTTTTGTAGTTGGCAATTCATGTGACTTGATTCTCTTTTCTTTTTCTTTCTTCGTGTGCATGCTCGGCTGTTTGCTTGTTTCTCTCTATGTTGCTGCCCGATTTTTCTGAGCTTTGTTTTTGCCCATGTGAGACTGCATTTTGGAGAGACTTTCTTGCTGTCCTTGATAACTCTATTTTATATAGAGTTTTCTTATTCATTTTGGTTAGAAATTGGCTTGTGTTTTAATTTGTTTTTACATATTTTGGCCAAATTATCCTTTGAAAACTCACTCATCTTCCGGAGTTCATAACTCTTGATACATACGTCCAAATGAGATGATTCAAGATGATATGGAAAGCTAAGAAAGAGAGCAAAAACTTTCATGAAGAAAGTTTTCTCAAATTCTGGAAGAAAAATGACCAAAACTGGACAGAAACTTGAAGATTTTTTTCTGAAATTTCCTTCAGCTACGGGTTCATATTATTGCAGCAGTTTACTTCACGTTTTGCAGCACAAATTGATAGTAAGTTTCAGTAATAAGAAGCCTTATTACTCAGCCAAAGCAGAAAGGAAAGATTAGCAACAAAAGTCTGCTGCACTACGGGAAAGAAAGAAAGAAAGGAAACAACCCAGCTGCAAAGGAAAAACAGCCGCACATGCAAAGGAAACAAACCAGCTGCCATTCTTTTCTTTTTCTGAAGAAAAAATGCACATGGACAGCAAGAAAGTATCTTCAAAATGCAGTATTACATGGGCAAAAGAAAGGAAAAATAAAAATACAGAAAGAAAGAAAGCTGGACAGCCGAAAGAGAGAAGAAAAAAAATTCCAGCAGCTGCATTTCTTGGGCCATCCGAACAATTCTTTCTGCATGAAGAGAGAACATGCATTCAACAATTCTTTTATGGAGATGAGCTACAAAGGATCATTTTCTTTGCTGTAAAAGAAACTGAGCACATGGAAGACAACAACACATGTTTGTGGCTGCAAAAAGAAAGAAACAGCCGTGAAGCACACAAAGAAAGAAAAAGAAAAAGGAGAGGAAAGCTTCGGGAAGCAAGAATGACATTTGGAAAGCAAAGCTTGGGCTGCTTTCTTTGCTGTAAAAGATGACAAGCACATGGATGACAACAACACAACACCTTCGGCAGAACAAAGAAAGAAACAAGAAAAGAAAAAATCTGGACAAAGGCTTGCCTATAAATAGCGCAGCTTAGAACGGAGGAGAGCATCCCATTTTCAGCCGAATCCCATTCTTAGCAGCATATTTCTTTTCTTTTCTTCTCATTAGTTTAGGAGTAGTAGTAGCACCTCCTTCATGTTTTTCTTTCCTTCCTTTAGTTTGTATTCAGTTTTAGCTAGCTTTCTTCTCGGTTTTCTGCAGCAGAATTTCAGTTTTCCTCTTGTGTCTTCTTCATGTTTCTCCCGTCAATTTCCAGTCATTCTCTTCTTGTTTGTTTTAGTAGTTTAGTAGGTCTAAGAAGAGCAGCCACCTGATTTTCTTTTGTTTTGTTTTCAGTAGTTTAGGGAACAACTTTGGTGCAGAATTTCTTCTGCCGTTTGTTGTTTTTCTGCAGTTGTTGTTCTTCTTCCGTTTGTTGTTCTTCTTCCTTTTGTTGTTCTTCCAGCAGCCGCCAAGCTTGACTTGGATACAAAGGAAGCAGCTGAACCTTCTCTTTGGAAGTCTACGGGTAGAGAAGACAAAAATCAAAGAACAAAGAGGGGAGTGGCTACCACCTACGGGTTTTGTTGGAATTTATTTATTTTTTCATATTTTTTTCTTTTTGCAATTATGTTTAAGAAATTGGTGTTATTCTTCTATTTTATTATGAACTAAACTCTATCTCAAGGGTGTCGATGTAGCTTAACTATGAAGTCTTAATATTTTTCTATTAATATAATTTGATTTAAATTTCTATGGTTGAGTATTTATCTTTGTGCTTAATGCTTCTAATTACTTGATCACTAATTAGATGATTTGTTAATCATAACGAATTGGAAGAGGAGTTATGTGTCAAGTTCATTGAGATAAATGCCATAAATTGCATGTAGGATAGGAATATACCTACATGGTTTGTGTAGTTGCTATATGAGAATCCATAGAAATTAATGACTTCATAATTGTTGTAATTCACATAGGAATATAGTGAATTAGCAATTAGGAGGATTTTTATTAGATCTCGGGAGGGACTAGTAAATAAATTAGGGAATCTCGACTATCAACCAAGAAATTAAATTAGATTATAGAAATAGATGAATATTAAGATGGAATAGTTATGGTGAAATCGAAAACTCTAGAGCTTTAGCCAATTTGATTTATTACTTTACTTTGCCTTGCTTTGTTTTAAATTTATTTTTTTTATTCAAGTTTTCAATTTAGTTTTAATTTAGTTTATTCATAAAATATCTTTTATCATTCAAATAGAGGTAGAATTAACTAAATTTCGGTAGTTGATAAACAATTAGTCCTTGTGGGAACGATAAATTTATATTCACTTTATATTACTTGTTAACGATCACGTGCACTTGCGTGTAAAATCGAGCAACAGTCCTCATGCACTCTTTCTTTAGAAAAATAAAAAGATGCAGCTGGGTTGGTTATGCTCTCATGTGCGGCTGTTTCTTGGCTTTCTTTTTCTTTTTGCTTCTTTGTTGTCCGAAGTTGCTTCATTCTCTTTTTCCTTTTCTTTGTGGAAGGCAATGATTTGCGGAAGTGGGAGAAATAATGGAGCTGATATGAACCAAATGGAAGTTATTGCTTCCTTGAGCTAGTGTTCTTTCCGAAGCATGGCCATTTGTGGCAAATAAACCAAACAAAATTGGTTATATAGTTTCCTTTGGCTTTTGACAATAGTCCAAGAAAATTGGTTAGTCCTTTTATCCTTAAATTAGAAGAAAATTCAATATTATGCTCAAAAATTCTAAAAATATTTGAAAACTTGGAAATCATAAAATCAAAGGATAATTTGGCCAAAATAAGTAAGAACAAATTAAAACATAAGCCAATTTCTAACCAAAATTAATTAGAAAACTCTATATAAAATAGAGTTATCAGTCAACCATTCTAACCATTTTGGAAGTAATGCAAACCTGACTGAAATTTCTTTCAGAATTAAAAGTTCTTTTCTTTCTGTCTCTATTTATTAAATATTGCATATAAATTGGAAAGAAGTATATATTTCTTCTGTCTCAAAAAAATACTTTTAATTCAATATAATTTTTTTATTATAAAATATAACACACTTAATATAATATATAATTTTCTAATTTTATTGTTATTTTTTAACTTTGAATCATACATTATCATTATTATTAAGAATAATGTTGAAAAAAATTTTAAGGGTAAATATTTTTTTTAAATAAAAAAATTAAATTAAAATCTTTTCTGGGACGAAAAAAGTACTACTCCATCTCTCGCAAAAAAACCATGTTATAAAATCCAGATCGGACTGGTCAAACCAGTAGGAACTCATCATGGAATTGGTCTGGTTTTACTAAAAATTTGCCTTTGAATGACTTGGTTAAAATCCGGTTTAACTGGTCAACACCGAGTTGACCCGGGTTTGATTGGGTAAAAAATTTCATTTGTACATAAAGTAATTTTAATACTTTAAAAATTATAATTTGATTCTAAATTTTTATAAAACTCATTTTTTACTTATAAAGTTTTAAATTCTTTTAAATTGAATATTTTTAATGTTTATACACATGAATTTTTACAATTTTTAACATAGTCCTTATTAGGACTGTGCAATTTTCGAATTAATTCGAATATCCGACCTAATTCGAAAATTCGAATTCGAAAAAAATCGAATCGAATTCTGATTTTCGGTTTTCAAATCGAGTTGAACTCGAATTCGAATTCGAATTCGGTTTTCGAGTTTGGGGTCTTAAAACCAAAAACCGAACCGAACCGACTCGAAAACCGAATTTGGATTCGAAAACCGAATATGGATTCGAAAACCGAAAACCGAATATGGATTCGAATTCGAGGAAACCAAATTTATATATATATATATATATATATATATATATATATATATATATATATGTATGTATATGAAAAATATGCTTGATTGTATTTGATTTATTATATATGTGTGTGAAAATTTAAAAATTAAAAGAATTTGTAAAATTGTTAAGATGTGTATTACTGTATTTTAACTTTTTAATTTTCATTTTATTGTATAAAACACAACACATATTTATAAATTATATACAAATAATGTGTACATTGAAAAAGATTGTATACAAATAATTGTACAGTTGTACTTCTTGTAATTACTCATTAGTATAGTAAATTGGAAAAGATTAAATGTTGCAGAATATTAAATGTAAATTTATTAAAAATGTGTAAAATTATGAAAAAAAAATTTTAAGTAAATGAAAAAAGTGAGGAGAAATTATGTATATACTATATACTTATATAGTATACAAATATGATAGAGAAAATCTCATTTCTCATCTAACTTAACTTATCCATGTCTCATTTGAACATATAACTTTGTAATTTAATAATAATAACCACAAAAGTGCAAATTGATTAGTGAGTAATAATTAGGCATTGGTTATTACTAACTTAATAATCACGAAGTTTTATTTATTTAGTAATTTTTACTTCTAACTTTTGCCAATTGACTCGTTGTATTTTAACCACTAATTACAAGTCCATGAATTGTAGTATAATTATGTGTATCGTCCCACAGGGAGGTGAACAATTACCGATTAATTTCCCAAATAATTGGATAAAATAACAAGAATATCTTAACTTAGGAATTAGCATTTAATTCACTTATCACTAATCACTAATAATTCAAAACTCTAAACTTTGAAATATTAAAAATTGCCAAATAATTGAATGTGTGGTTTTATTTACTTTTGAATTTATAATTGTTGTATAGAACACGTATTTATTTGTAAATCAAATACAAATAAAGTGTATGTAACATAGATGGTGTAAAATGTAAATATTTACTTCACTATATTACTACTTGATTTACATTACAATATATACATATGCTAATTGCTATATGGTAAAAAGATATATATAATTCTTGTGATTTTAGTTGTATTGAATTATTAACTAAGTAAATAATTCATAACTAACAAGTCTGATTTGATAATTGTAATATAATGGCATTAGTGTCCTAATTGAGTCATTATCTCATTGAGATATTAAAATCGTAATAATGATATTAGACTATTAGTAAATTTAGTACATTACATCATACAAGGAAAAAAAGAAGTTTATTAAAAAATGTAAAAATTATTTAAAAATAAGATAAATATGTGGAAAAAATAGATAAATAACATGTGTAGTTGTGTACATATAACTTATGACTTATGAGAATACAAACTGTGCAATTATCTTATTTAATAACTCATCCCTATTTCATTTGATTGTGTAACTTTATAATTAATCACCACAAAGTAATTAATGAATATTAATTAGATATTTATTATTATTAACTTCGGCAAATATGAGAGCTCAATTCTCTTATTTAATAACTTATTCATGTCTTATTTGAGTGTATAATTTTGTAATTTGAAAACAATAAGTTAATAACCACAAAGGCACAAGTTGATTAGTGAGTAATAATTAGATATTAGTTATTATCAATTTAATAATTTCAAAAGTTTTACTTATTTATTTGTAATTTCTGTTAATTATTAATAATTCAAAGTCAAAATTTTGAAATATCAAAAATTGCCAAATTGTCAATATGTAGTTTTATTTACCTTTTAATCTGTAATTTATTGTATAGAACATTAGAACACATGTTTATTTATAGATCATCTGATCATGTACCAAATTACCAATATGGTGCATCTTTGCATGTATATAATGTAACTACTTACTTACTTATCGTAATAGAAAGAAGAAAATTATTGAAAAAATGTAAAAATTATTTATAAGAATGATAAATAATTGAAAAAATAAGGAGAATAACATGTATAGATTTCGTAGAAGAAAATTACTAGAAAAAAAGTTGATCATGATAAATTAACAATTATTTGGTCCTCATTTGGAAATTATAATTGATCACTACTATTTTATTAATTCATCATATTAATATGAAATATTATATTAATTCAATAAATTTTGTATTGAAATATTGAGGGTGCAATTGAAAGGAATAAATATATTTTGAGGATGTGATTGAATAAAATTAGATGTTTTTAGTTTAAAATAAAAATAAAAATAAATTATGGATATTATTATAATAATAACTATTTTAATTGGGTCATATTAAAAATAAAATTAATATGAAATTCGAATTCGAATTGGAATTGAAAATCGAATTCGAATTCGAATTATGGAATTCGAACTCGAATTTAAACCGAATTCGAATTGGAATTCGAATTCGAAAACCAACCGAATTCGAAATTCGGTTTTCGGTCCGAATTCGAATTCGAACCGAAAACCGAATTTCGAATTCGGTCGGTTTGAATTCGAATTCCACCGAATTCGGTTCGAGTTTCGAGTTGGTCTTTGAAAATGGCCAACTCGAACAACCCGAAAACCGACTCGATTTGCACCCCTAGTACTCCTTATCTAAAATATTTTTTTTACCCTTTTTCCACAAAGTTATTGAATTATACATTTGGAATTTCCAACTTATACTAAATTTAAACTTAACTACACTAAAAATACTAAATAATTTATTTCTAGTACATTTGTATATTAGTTTTAATATTTTTATAATTAATTTATATTTATTACATCATAATGATATCATCCAATTTTTTCACTACCAGTCCAATATGTTGACCCCTAACCTATTGAAATCATCGATTTCCACTCCAGTCCGATTTTAATAACATAGCAAAAAAAGAGTCGACTTTCAAAAAAATTTCATGTCCCAAAAAAAGAATCCACTTTTAAACCAAATTCTTAAAATATCATTACTAATACTCCTTTCGTTCCAAAAAAAATAGTTTAGTTTGAAAATTTTTCTTTGTCCCAAAAAAAAAAAATTCACTTTGGAGTGAAATTTTTATATTACTTTCACTAATAATAACAATGTATAACTCAAATTAAAAGTAAGAATAAATATATAAATTATACATTTAATTGTGCATTAAGTGTGTTATACCTTCAAAGTTAAAAAAAGTTATACCAAATACAAAGTAGATTTTTTTTTTTTGGGATGGAGGAAGTAATAATTATGTATATCTATAATTAAAAAATAACAGTAAAAATATAAAAATTATGCATTTAATTTGTGCGTTAAGTGTATTGTGCCTAATAATTAATAAAAAGTTGTATCTAAGCTAAAATTGACTCTTTCGGACAAAGGAATATAAAACCTCAATCAATTAGCATTGGACGACAAATCTTATAAATGCGGCAATCTACATCGTTGTTACTACAAGAATTGATTAGTCATAGAATTAGCTAACTAAGCTAAAGAAAAATCAAGAAAAAAGGACATTTTGGACATTATATAATTGTACGGATCGGAGATTCGTTTTGCATATGGTCATAGAGATAATAGTATAAAATTATTTTTAGATGGAGAATTAGTGGGATTCTTTTGACCATTGATTATTATATCATAGAATAGTCTCAACTAATCCATATTCAAATGCTAATGTTTGCAAGACTAATCCAAATTCAAATGGAAGAGTCTTTTCCTTTTTTTATTTTTCTTCAGAAAAAGGGCGCAAAGTTGTGCCGAACGATTGAGATTAATTATAGTATTGCTTTATTATTGTTAATTATATTCACGTGAAATATTTTAAGAATAGTCGGTCTTAAATTTATAAAGAAGGAAATTTATTTTAGGTGGGTAACCATCAAAAATTTTTTTTCACATTTATATGATAACTTTATCATTGTTGAGATTTTGTATTTTCTCTATTTGTTCAACAAAGATGATGTTTTCATTTCCATTAAACTTAGTGCTGGAGCCTAAATCTTTACAAATTAGAGTTTTTTCTAATAGTGTTATGAAAAAAAAAAAGAGAGAAATTTGTAAGTTTGGGAGAGACAGTGTTCTAATTATGTGCTGTTCGCATTTGGCAAATGCGCCCAATATTTTGGGCGCATTTATCAAATGCGCGTTTCTTGGCCCGGTACTGTTCATGGGCTTCGGCGCATTTTACAAATGCGCCATTTCCCATTTGAACCTGCGAAATTTAGGGCTATTGGGGCGCATTTTCCAAATGCGCCCGAGTGAGGAAATATATACACGAACTGAGCCTCCGCCGTCTGCAATTCATCAGCCTCCTTCAGCCCTCCATCATCTTCTCTTGCAAATCCGCCAGCTTCCTGCAAATCCATCAGCCTCCCTCTGCAAATCCTCAGCCTTCTTCAAATCCGCCATTTCCGACTCCATTGTGACTTCCATCGCCAGCCTTCGTCCGGCTTCCTCACCCATTGTGACTTCCATCGCCGGCTCTCCCTCCCTCTGAAGTTGTGTTCTTGGACATTGCAGTGGCATGAAGATTTCAATCAATCCCGTTCAGCTTAAGGTGGCACAGTCGACCATCTCTACCCCTTTTAGGCCTTCTCTCCAACCTGTGGCTCGTAAGTATTTTTTTCATCCTTTTTTGTCTCAATATGTGATTTTTTTTTTTGGCTTTTGCAGTTTTCCGCGTTCAATTGTGTTGGTTTTTTTTAATTTATTTAAAATTTTTTATTGGAAAATAGAATTTGTTCATTTGGCTGAGGGGGTTTTTGTTGCTTGTTTGTTTTGTTGGTCAATTTTTATCTGATTTAACACTTGCTATTTGGCAAGTATGGCAAGCTAATGCTGAGAAATCCCTCAGTTAAGATGCTAAAAATGTGATCTTTGAGGCAAAACTATATTATGAAGATGGCAGACTTGTACATAATCACAATTTGGTGCTACCTGGCAATGGCAGCTCTGGTGGTACTAGTTTGCAAAATTTAGACTTGATGGATATAAATGAAGAATCTTTTGAGCTTTATATCTCTGATTTTCAGAATTGGAGTTTAGGGAGACGAACAGCTTTTGTCCGTAACTGGACAGTGTTTGAAAATATTTATCGCAGATGAGGTTTTGTTGAGGGGTGTTATTATTTAATGCGGGGAGATGATATGTGAAACTTCTGCCGGCATTACAAAATTTGCCTTCTGAAAAACGAAGCAAAAAGCATCAATTGGAATCTGATTATGTGAATGGCCGTAAAGTATTTGAACAATATGTTTTTGGTGCCTGGTTGCTTTCTGGTTCATTAAGCTATACAATTGACTCTGGCTGTCTTCACGCTGATCCAATTGAGTCTTTTAGCATCTTAATATTTGCATAGTATTATCAAAAACCAGAAGGAAAATGTTAGACTTTCTTCAGGGTGTTAGGCTTGATGGCCTCTTAACTTCTTTGAAAATATGTTAAAATATTAGTTGTTGCGTTATATTTTCAGGGAGAGTATCCCTTCACGGGAAAGAAATCCAGCCGGGCAAACGAGGTTTCACATTCGAACCACAAGATGAAGAAACTGCAGTTTGTTAATCTGCAGTACAAGAGAATTTGGTGTGAGGCAGGAAAACGCTATGTCAAACTTCGGTTATCAACTAAGGCTATAAAGACTATTGAGAAAAATGGACTGGATGAAGTTGCTAAAAAGGCTGGAATTGATTTTAGCAAGGAGTAATACTGCAGCTTATATTAGTTTTCGCTTGTATTTAGGTGCAATACTGATTTTTCTTGAATCTCGAAGATGAGAAGTGTAGCATCATTCACGTGAATGCATTTTTATTATAATAATTTTATTAAACACGACTAAATGAAAATCATTGCTAAAGATTGGAGAATACAGGACAGCTCCTGAGAGTAGTGAATACCATCTATAGGTCTAGCAGCAGGCTTCGTAGAATGCATGCATAAAATTTAGGTGGTCTTTCTAAAACCCCGTGATTTCATTGTTTTCATTTGGTAAATCAGCCTTCATAAGTGCCCGATGCATATAACCTTTTGTAAAATAGTTATTTCACCCCAGAGTTGCACCCACCAGATGCAGTATTCTCACGAATACCAATTAAATATGGAGAGCATTTTCAATCTTTAAAGAAAGCTGTGGGATTTTATTAATCAACAAATAATTGACTTGGGTGCATTTGTGGAGTCCTACCTTTCTTCTATGCTGCATTTAGACAATCCATGGTGTATGGTACCTGGTTTCCCAATTTATAACGGATATCATATATCTGTGCTACCCCCACATTGCAGGGATCCAAAGCCTACTGCAAAAACACTCACCTGCTGGTTGTGTGCATGAGAAGCGATCAGACCTGTATATAAAGGCAAAGCGTTTGTGGACAGTGGGGCGAAAAGCTCAAATAATGCGTAATATTAATATTCAGAGTTGGCCGCATATAAGCTCAAATAATGCATGATCATCACCACTTTACTGCACATTGGCCAGGTTGAATCTCTATTACTGGCGCATTCATGAAATGCGCCCTTATGATATGGGCGCATTTCTGAAATGCGCCCTACTATAAGGGCGCATTTATGGAATGCGCCCAGGCCCGGATCTACAGTTCCGGGCCTGGTAAGGCGCATTTATGAAATGCGCCCATAAACTAGGCGCATTTCATAAATGCGAACATCACACTTTTTGAATTATGTTCTCTTCCAACTTACGAATTTCCTTTGTTTTTTTTCCAATCACACAAAGGGAAAAGCCTCTACAAATTATAGTGAAAAAAATGACACTTTAAATTCAAAGGAACATGATTTGCAGAAAATTAATTAGTTAGGCTCAAAAACATATGACGTTGCACAAAATGCTATTCTTTTTCCAGCAAAAAAGGTCTATTTTCAAAATTTTTACTTGTCTTTGAAAAAAAATCCACTTTTGTCATTGTTGATATTTTGATTTCCATTTGATATTGAATGGCTGAAATGTCTACTGATCTGAAAGTTCGTGAATAGCTGAATTTTCCACGCATCTGGAAACTGAATGCATCCTTAACTCCCAAGAAAAAAAACGAGGTGAAAATACCATCAAGTGGACCATACCTTGTCATCTCCTCCCAATATATAAAGGGTGTTCATTGTTCCACCTCAAATCACGTCACAAGCAATCATTTCTGAACATTTACTCTGTAAGAGAATTACTTGGGGGAAACAAGGAAATGGAAATTCTCTATAGCTCAGTTGCGATTTTGTCTAGTGTTTTTCTGGCGATTTGGGGATGGAGAATGTTGAACTGGGCTTGGTTTAAGCCGAAGAAGCTGGAGAAATGTCTCAGGCAACAAGGATTGCCCGGAACTTCTTACAAGCTTTTGTTTGGAGACATCAAGGAGATTGTCAAGATGGACGAAGAAGCGAGGTCAAAACCCATTAATCTTACTAATGATATAATCCCAAGGGTCGTGCCTTTCATCAATAAAACCATCAAAGAGTATGGTATGTTTTTCTTGTCCTAGTTTAATGAGTTCATGAAATTCAATTTCAATGGGATGATAAATGGGAGGTGATCCCAGTTGAGCTATACATAAGGGGTTGAGGGTGAACTTACAGACTGAATGTTAATTTCTTGTCCTGAGTTTAACAAATTTATAAAGTTCAGTTAGTGTTAATTTATGATGGCGAGGAGTATTGCATTGCAGGTGGAAGTTGCTACATATGGACTGGACCAACACCGTCATTGCTTCTCTGGGAGCCTGAACTTATAAAGGAGGTGTTGAACAAAAGTTTCAATTATTTGAAGCTTCCTGCTGATCCTCTAACGAAACTCCTAGCCAAAGGACTTGCTAGATATGAAAAGGAGAAATGGTCCAAACATAGGAAGCTTATTAATCCTGCTTTCCAACTAGAGAGAGTCAAGGTACACGTGAATTTTTGACCTTTGGTTTACTGATCTTTGAAATTTAATAGGCGAAAAGGAATTCAAAATCGTGTAAATATAGACTGCAGCTGCAATTTCAGATGTCCAAATGGGGCAAAAACTGTTTTTGATTTACGCTTGGTGGGGTTCCCATTGTAGGTCATGGTGCCAGCATTTTATACAAGTTGTTGCGAGATGCTGCGTAAATGGGAGAAAATTGCCCCGGCGGAGGGGTCTTTTGAATTGGATGTATGGCCTCATCTTCAAACTTTAACAAGCGATGCAATTTCAAGAACTGCATTTGGTAGCAACTATGAAGAAGGAAGAAAGATTTTTGACCTTCAAAGAGAACAGACTGAGCTTGTGTTGGAAGTTGCGCAATCAGTGTACATTCCTGGATGGAGGTAAAACAGTTATGTTTATGATTGTAGATTTGTAGAAAGTTATAATTGTATCTTTAAGTGTGACACTTTGACTTATCATCAACACAGATTTTTACCAACTAAGAGGAACAGAAGGATGAAGAAAATTGCGAAGCAGGTGCAATTATTGGTGTTGGATATTATAAACAGGCGAGTGAAATTGATCAAGGCAGGGAAAGCAAGGAATGAAGATTTATTGGGCATACTATTAGAAGCCAATCACAAGGCTATTGAACAACATGGCGATAAAAAATCAGGAATGAGTTTAGATGAAGTGATTGAGGAGTGTAAGTTATTCTACATTGCTGGCCAGGAGACGACATCTGTCTTGCTTGTCTGGACATTGATACTATTGAGTAAGCATGTAGACTGGCAAGCTCGAGCTAGAGATGAGGTTCGACGGGTAATTGGCAACAAGCAGCCATCTGCTGATGAGCTAAATCATCTAAAAGTGGTAAGTATTTTCTGTATAGTTATGTCAGGAGCTCTGATTGAATGACACTGGGAATATGAGCAAAGTTTCAGTCTTTATTTGAAAATGCATGCGTATTTCCTACAACTAATGCTGTAGAAAAGATTTTTTCGTTGATGGTCATATACTTGTGTTAGATTTGATTGATTGTTAGTCAGTATTATTGGCAATCTTGATAAGGGCTCATGCTTTTCTTTTATTTTCCACAGATCACTATGATCATAAATGAAGTTCTTAGGTTATATCCAGCGGGAGCGATGCTTGGTCGAATGACTCAGGAAGAGACTGAACTTGGGAAACTAATGTTACCTGCTGGAGTACAGCTCTTATTGCCTGCAATCCTTCTGCATCATGACCCCAAATTTTGGGGTGATGATGCAAATGAATTCAACCCAGAGAGATTTAGTGAAGGAATTTTGAAGGCAACAAAAGGGCAGCTCACATATTTTCCATTTGGTTGGGGACCCCGGATATGCGTTGGTCAAAATTTTGCCTTGCTAGAAGCAAAAATGGCACTAGCTATGTTGTTACAGAAGTTCTCTTTCGAGCTTTCTCCATCCTATGCGCATGCTCCATACACAAAGCTCACTCTTCAACCCCAGTATGGTGCTCAGTTAATGCTGCAAAAGCTGTAGTCTAAAACCAATAAATATAGTACCTTGGTTATGAAAATAATTGATTTAGGTCATATTTTGTGTACTTCTATCTTAAATGGAGCAGTGAATCTGTCTGTTTGCATTAACAATAAGATTGAACCTCCAGGGTGTGCTTGTGGATATTCCCGTCTCTGATGATGCCTATGCAATCTGTCATATCACAGAAGTTAGCTGTCCTCGTTCCGAAAGAATGTTTGTCAAAACTCAAATGTGTCCTGCAAATATTGGCCATTGATGTGGGATGTTTTGTACTTATTTTGCATGTTATTCTTTTCCTGATCATTTGCTAATTTTTGTGCAAACGGGGAGATTCCTACACTAGTTCATTTTGAGCCACTAATTCAGACATTACAAGGAGATATGCCAAATTGACTGGATGCACAACATTTGATTTGGGCAGGAATTTGCAAGTTCCTTAAAACAGGGGAATGGGTGCAATTAGTTTTGTTTTATGATTGGTTTAAAATGAAATGTAAATCTCATGTGTGACAATACATTTTAACACGTTAATTTATTTTAATTTAATGTAATTTTGAAAATTTTATTGATTTATTTACTAATATAACATTGTGGGTGTGATATTTATATGGTATAGTATTTTTTTTCCTTCAAAAAATACCTCTATATTGTAGTAATAAGTTACCCACCAGCTTAACTTTTTCCTGAATTATTTACAAGTGATATTTATGCTGTTATTCTTTTAACATTTGTCACAACATAATAATGCAAATTCATCAAAAAAATTTGATTCTCCTCTACAGTAATTTGAGCCCAAAAAAAAAAAGAAAAAAAAACCTATCTGTGAGAAGACTTTTGTTGGACTATTTTCTTGGTATGGACCCTAAAAATCTAACATATTCGAACATTAATTTTGCTTGATAGTGAGTCACCATAATCCCTTTCTATATTCCTATCACTTCCCATGTATCCAATTGGGTTTATTATACCTTTTGCTCCTAATTGCAAAGAAAAAAATAACATTAAATAGATAAAAGAATTGGTGAATCACTCTCATCTCTTTCTATTTTTACTTGGGTTCTTTTTACCTTATGATATGATTGTGTGAAAAGAAAAAAAGAAAAAAGAAAGTAGTATTATTAATCCATTGATTTGAGCCTCTAATTCTATTTGATCTTTGATCTTATAAAAGTTTTATTATTATTTTTAAATTTAGTTTTAATTGGTTCTTTAATCAAAATCAAGCTTAATTAGACATAATTCGACACTTGTACCTTTTAAAGGCATGTGTTGAAAAGAAATTCAAAATTTCTCATGTAAAAAAAAAAAAAATCCAACATATAGTATGAGTTTTTATTACGGCAGAAGAATTTTAAGAAAACCATCGCATTTCGATTTGGCTTAATTTTTACAAAAAGAGTGATTAAAATCAAAATCTCAAATTAAAAGATGAAGCTAAAACATTTTAAAAATTAAGAATCAAATTGAACTAAAATTCCAACTTAAGACGTCAATATATAATTCTATTCACGCCAAACAAAAAAAAAAAAAAAACCATTCTATCCATGTTATGACTAATGCATGTACACCCGTTGGAAAATTCAAAGAGGACTTGCCTTCTATTATGGTCAAAGAAGAAGAAAAAGAAAAAAAAAAAGAGTGGTGAGCAAGCAAACAAATTGTTATTGTTTAACACTCAAGTTACTTGCCGTCTGTGTCTTTCTAACCCTCTTTATTAAATACTACAAATATGCTGGAATGAAACACACACAACTTTCAGAGGATGCAAATATTCGTTGTGAACCATTGATTGGTTTTTCATGGCTTAAATGTAGTTTTTCTTTCAATGCCAATCGAAGTTTCTTGTCTGTATAGCCGATGAATCATCCCGTTTTCAACAGTACTAGATCTGCATCAACCCAAGAGCAAATCTTCCAGATTGACCAAATACCGAAGTTTGCAAAACAAAGCGTAAGGTGTCCCCAAGTGATCGATGGATGAAACCCACGTACGAACAAACATAGTCAGTGTCCCACATATGAGTGATGTTAAGTTGGTATTATAGTACTATCTGGCTGTAATCTAGTCACATTCGTTAGTACAACTCAAAGGCTATGTTTGGTTTGTATTTTTATTTGTAAAAAGTTTTTTTTTTAATTAAAAAAATAAAATATCAAAAAACTTTTTTTTTTAAATTTAAAATTTAAAATTTAAAATTCTCTTTAAAATTCTTCTCATTTATTTAAAAAAAAAAAAATTTCTTTCAATATATTTTTTCTTACAAAATATTCTCACCAAAATTTTCACACATTCCGATACAAAATTCTCAAATATAACACAATCGAAACATAGCCTAATAGACTTATTTTAGAACAACTACTATTTGTTTCACATTAGTTCTAAAAGAGTAAAAGAACAATAGACTGGGGCTGTTATGGTAACTACATGATCCCTATGGGGGTGATTACAAGTTCTTCGGTCAGCTTAGGGAAATTCAGTTGCCATATTCATAATAAATATTAAGTGAAAGAATTATGCATACCAGAACAGTTTTGTTTGTTTACTTCTTTGGTCTATTGTTAAATCTTTGTGAGAGTGTACATGTAAATGTCTCTTTCCATGTAAGTTGATTAATTATGTTGAATGGCCGAAACGTCTACTGATCTGGAAATTTGTGGAAAGATCTTTCGTTCACGTAATCTGGAAATCCCATGCAATCCTCAGCTTACAAGAAATAAAGAGTTGACAAAGATCTTTAATAATCTTTGCTTTCTTGGCTTGTCAAAAAAAAGAAATAAAGAGTTGACAAATTGAGGATTCAATATAGCCGGTGGACCTTATCTTGTAATCTCCTCTGAATGTATAAATTCCTCCGACACGAATCACATTAGAAACCACCACACTCCCACTGACAATTACTCAATAAGAGGTGAAACACAAGGAAAAGAAGAAAATATATGGAAACTCTCTATAGCATAGTAGCAATTTTGTGTAGTATTTTTCTCGTGATTTGGGGATGGAGAATCCTGAACTGGGCTTGGTTTAAGCCGAAGAAGCTGGAGAAATGTCTCAGGGAACAAGGCCTGCGAGGAACTTCTTACAAGCTTTTCCTCGGAGACATCGAGGAGACTATCAAGATGGATGAAGAAGCAAGGTCTAAACCCATTAATCTCACCAATGATATTATTCCCAGAGTCATCCCATTCATTGATAAAACCATCAAAGAATATGGTCTGTTTTTCTGTCCTGAGTTAAACTAGTTTATGACGTTGAATTTCAATGGAATAATCTAATACGAGGGGGTCCCGATCGAGCTATACTAAAGAGTTAAAGTTGACCTTACAGGTTGAAGTATTTTCTTGTCTTCAGTTTAACTAATTTATGAAGTTCACTTAATGTTAATTTATGATGGTGGGGATTTTTGCATTGCAGGTGGGAATTGTTACATGTGGACTGGACCAACACCCTCATTGCTTCTCATGGAACCTGAACTTATAAAGGAGGTGTTCAATAAATATTTTAACTTTTTGAAGCCTCCTAGTAATCCTCTATCTAAACTCCTATTCCAAGGGCTTATTATTTATGAAAAGGAGAAATGGGCTAAACAAAGGAAGCTTATTAATCCTGCTTTCCAACTTGAGAGACTCAAGGTACATATGTGTATCTCACATTTACTGTTGAACTGATCTTTGAAATTATAGGACAGAAAAAGATTTTTTTATGACGTCACTAATACAAATGGTGTCAAAATAGACTATACTTGGAATTTCTGCAATTTAATGGGGAGAAAACAGTTTGATTTAGGCTTAGTGGCCTTTCGATTGTAGGTCATGGTGCCAGCATTTTATACTAGTTGTTGCGAGGTGTTGAGTAAATGGGAGAAAATTGCCCCAGCAGAGGGGTCTTTTGAATTGGATGTGTGGCCTCATCTTCAGGCTTTAACGAGCGATGCAATTTCAAGAACTGCATTTGGTAGCAACTATGAAGAAGGAAGAAGGATTTTTGAACTTCAAAGAGAACAAACTGATCTTGCGTTGGAGGTTGAGCGATCAGTTTACATTCCAGGATGGAGGTAACTCTGTTATGTTTATGATTGTAGATTTGTAGAAGTTACATCTGTACGTGCGACACTGTGACTTATCATCTGCTTTAACACAGATTTATACCAACTAAGAGGAACAGAAGGATGAAGGAAATTGCGAAGCAGGTGCAATTAACCGTGATGGATATTATAAACAATAGAGTGAAATTGATCAAGGCAGGGGAAGCAAGGAATGAAGACTTATTGGACAGACTATTAGAATCCAATTACAAGGCGATTGAAGAACATGGAGACAAAAATTCCGGAATGAGTTTAGATGAAATGATTGAGGAGTGTAAGTTATTCTACTTTGCCGGACAGGAGACTACAGCTGTCTTGCTTGTGTGGACATTAATACTATTAAGTAAGCATTCAGATTGGCAAGCTCGGGCCAGAGATGAGGTTCGGCAGGTAATTGGCGACGAGAAGCCATCTGCTGATGAGCTAAATCATTTAAAAGTGGTAAGTATTTTCTGTATAGTTATCTCAGGAGCTCTAATTGAATGGCACTAGAAAATGCATGCGAATTTCCTACAACTAAGCTGTGGCTAAGACTTTTCATTCATAGTTTTATACTTTATTAGATTTGAATCATGATTATCAGTCTGTATTCTTGAGAAACTTGATATGGGTTCATGTTGTTCTTTTATTTTCCACAGATCACCATGATCATAAATGAGGTTCTTAGGCTATATCCAGCGTCATTTATGATGGGTCGAATAACTCAGGAAGAGACTAAACTTGGGAAGCTAGCGTTGCCTGCTGGAGTGCAACTCTTGTTGCCTACTATTCTTCTGCATCATGATCCCAAAGTCTGGGGTGATGATGCAAATGAATTCAACCCAGAAAGATTTAGTGAAGGAATTTTGAAGGCAACAAAGGGGCAGCTCACATATTTTCCATTTGGCGGGGGACCCCGGATATGCATTGGTCAAAATTTTGCAATGTTAGAAGCAAAAATGGCGCTAGCCCTGATGTTACAGAAGTTTTCTTTCGAGCTTTCTCCATCTTATGGACATGCTCCCTACCCATCGATCACTCTTCAACCCCAGTATGGTGCTTCCTTGATGTTGCGAAAATTCTAGTCTGAAAAACCAATAAATATAGTATCTTGGTTATGAAAATAATGACTTTTGGTCATATTCTATATGATGTAATATTTCTATCTTCAATGGAGCTTTGAATCTGTGTTTGCATTTATAATAAGATTGAACTTCCAGGGTGTACTTTTGGATAGTCATTTTCTTTATTCGTGATTTTGATATTCTTAAATTTTTTATTTACTTAATTTTTTTAAAAAACGAAATATGTAATCTAATAAGTAAAAGATATTTGTATGACTTCTTCAATTTTCTTAAATTTTATTCATACATATCTTGATTTTTTTTGTTGTACTATTAATTTTTCTGAAAAAATGTAGAATACAATTATTTTTTTCATTCAAATACTCTTAAAATATTTGTGCAGTGAATATTTATTTTATTAGTAATGACACAGAAAAATAAATTACAAAAATTATAAATTTACTACCATACAAATTTAGAGAAAAATAACTAATTTTTGTATAATTATAATTTTTCATATATCTAATATCAAGTATGATTTAATCACTAGTTCAATTTTAATAACTTTAGAAGTTTAGATTCAAATTTCAGACTTCAAACTATGAATTTTAAATTTCAAATCAACCTTATCAAATAAAATAATTTAATAAGTTTAGACTTAGATTTTATCAAGTAAATTAACTTATAGTTTTGCGTTTGTCAAAACTCAAATTCAGTACGGCACGATGTCTTTTCCTCCAACTAATAAAATCTCTCCATATAGAAGCCAATACCAATATGTCATTGATGTGGAATATTTGGTACTTATGTTGCATGTTAGTCTTGTTTGCTTGCGCAATTAGTAACGTAGAACACAAGAAGGCAAAACTCACAAGACCTCTTGTTATAGTCCCACCTTGATGTAGAATCCCGTGAACCAATCTTGAATTTAACAGTGAGTTTGGTATTTATTTTGCATGATGCTGTACTTAGTTGTTAACTGATGGCCTTTTCTGATTGATTTTGCCAAATTTTGGGCAAACGAAGACATTCCAACACTAGTTCATTTTAACCTCCTAAAGGAAGCATTCCAATCACATATGGCAAATTGACAGGATGCACAACATTTGATTTGTGCAGGAATTGACAAGTTTCTTTGCACTACTATATATATATATATGGGAGGTTTGGAGTCTTTTTTAGAGAGAGAGTGTGTGTAAGAAAGATTTAGTTCATTCTACGTTTTTCTTTGTTTTAGTTCATGGTTTTATATGGTTACCTCCATTTATATTTTTTGTGTGTCCAAATTTCAAATTCTTGCTCTGAGTTTATATATAGATATTTTTCATATTATAATTTGTTACTCTAATCTTGTCAATCACTTGTAAATTCAACATGTAGTATTTGAGCTTGGTTAAAAATTTTGTAATGCATCTCTTAAAATCATTTTATTGAGAATTACATTGTTACTTTATTAAAATAAATGGTCATGGACCGTTATACAGAAAACACAATTTGGAACTCTGAAAATAATGGATCCATGACCATATCAACTTTGTTAGTACATAGTAGACTTTTCATCAACTACTAATAGCGTTGATAAGTTTAACAACAGTAACTATAGAAAATGGAACACTAGCTTGAGATACTTTCTCATAAGCTAAGGTTTATGCAATATAGTTGGAAATGACATAATCTCCCCATCAATTGGCTATCCTAAAGCTCTTGGGAAGTGAGAGACAATTAAATTTATGACATTCAATCTCACATGTAATCAAAGGAAAGAAACAGGAAAAATAAAAAAGACAGACGATTTATCTTAGTTCACCCTAATGTAAGGCTATGTTCAGCAAGAGATTTTTCACTATTCAATACCTCACACTCTCTACAGTCATTCTGTTTATATAAGAGAGTTTTTATTAACTGCAAAAACCTTGCACCACAATAGTTATTTATAGGTCCAAACCCAAACTACAAAGAAAATTCGAAATCCTAAATGCGTAATACGAGCCATACCAACAGGAGACAAAATGTGGGAAGGCTATCTTTACACTAACAATTGCAGTAAAGGATAAACAATTTTAGCACATAAAATTAACAAAAACACAAAAGAAGTTTGATAGAGACATATTTAAAAATGCCTTTGCCAAAGGAAATGAAGAAAAGCTCCAATATCTTGAAACTAAGCCCTTTTTTTATCTTGCAATGAAATCTCACTCTAAGTGATCAATACTTCTCTAAATGAAGTTTTTGTATGAGAAAATCTCTAATTTGCATTCAGAAAATGATATTAATGAAAAAAGAACGAAGATAATTACTATCCATGACTTAATACCCAAATTCAAAAGTATAGTCATAGCCACTTGTACATGGGTACACCAACCAACTCTAGAAGAGTTGAAAAGTTTGTTGTTGAATGAAGAGATTTTGGATGATAAAATGTCTAAAATTATAATAAAGGATGAGAAAGAAGCTCTCTTAAACAAAGAAAGAGTATATAAAAGAATCAAAAAAGAAAAGTTGCCAAATTTGATAATAGAAGAGATAAGAGTAACTAACAAGGTTAGAAGATAAAACAATGAAGACCTTCTCAACAAGGGGGCTTGAGATTAGGACAAGTTATAACTAAAGAAAGAGGAAATCGAGAGCGAAATGATCGATGTTATAATGTCAACAAGAAAGGCCATTTTGTTAGAAATTATTGGTATAAGTGAGTGGAAGGCAACACAACTATCCAAATTGAGCAAAACAAAGATCTATACAACCGATATAAATGGTTGTTACTATAAGAATTGATTAGTCATATAATTAATTAACTAAGCCAAAGAAAAATCAATAAAAGGACCTTTTAGACATTATATAATTGTATGTATTGAAGATTAGTTTTGCATATGGTCATCAAGATACTAGTATAAAATTATTTTTAGATGATGAGAAATTACGCCAAACATAAATCAGTTAATTTCATGTGTTCAGATATGTATACTATGTGTTCATACCAGATCAATTACGAAGTAAATTCGACCTAAGAGCATTTCGTTGAATATTTGTTGCCTATGCCTAGAGAAAGGACTGGAGATGTTATGATCTCACAATTGGAAAATGCCATGTTTCACGAAACATGGTTTTCAATGAAATGTAGTCATCTTCTTGGTCTTATCAAGCAATGTTGTTGCCAGATTTTAAAGAAATAAAAAAGAAAGTAGAGAAGAAAACAACTTCAGATAAGTATAGACAAATTCTTCCAAATGATAGGGAAAAGTCATTTAGACTTCAAGAAAAGTCTAATAGTCCTTGGAAGATGGTGTACATAAAGAAACTCCTAAAACAATGTTACCCAGTCAACAAGAAGGAAAAAAGAACCAGTTGAACCTCAACTCAGGAATTTCCTAACCTTGACATGGATCTAAATATTAGGAATATCCCATTATTATTATTGAACTTCAATTAGGAATTTCCCAACCTTGGACTGGGATCTAAAATGATAGGAATTTGACATGGAAGAAAATATATAGAGATGTCACAATAGACATTTATAAATAATTTTAATTCCAAATTAGAAAAAAAACAAGATTAAATGAATAGATTTTGAATCTCTGTTAATTATTAAGCATTTTATATTTCTTTTTAAAATTGATGTGGAACTAGTACACTTACCCATGTATCTCAATACTATTGGGTTCATTTTACATTTTGTAGCGAATTGTAAAGAATAAAAACATTGTTATTTTATTCCTAAAAAAATATGAGTTGTTATTACAATAGAAGAATTTAAGAAAATTTGTCACACATCACTTTTTTTTTTTGACAAGCCAAAAAGTCAAATTTTATTATTGAAATAAGGGAGCCAGAGTTACAAGAAGGGATGTAACAGTAGTAATCCTACTCTACGGGGAGCAGGGAAATAGGGTGAAGGGGAGACATGGGATTATTTTTCCATGATCACCAACAAAGAATTCAGTTTGGACACTCTTGATTTTGCTAACATGTCAGCCACACTATTAATGTTCCTCGGAATATGATAACCCTCTCAGTGCTTAATTTTCTTCTTCAGCACGTCCAAGTGATTAGAGACATTTTTTAGATGCCAAGGGGCTTTGTCTGGTTTTTCAGCCAAGTGATTGCGTTGGCTGAGTCACTCTCAATTTCAAGAACATGGGAGCTTTTCCAAATAGTCTCTGAGAATACCCAGAAGGCTTCATGGATAGCATAGAATTCGGCTTGATTTGAATCCAGAATCCCAACATGTTTAGAGAATATAGCCCTTGTTTTACCCAAATCATCTATAAGAATGCCCCCAATTCCTATCATACCTAGTTTCCCGATAACTGAACCATCCACATTAAATTTTATTCTACCAGACTGGGGACGAGACCAAGCGGCACCAACCTTCCTGCATCTGTAAACCTGCCTCACTTACTGGCCAGAGCTTGCCTAATTTGGCAGAACTTTAATTAAGAGCAAAAATTAAAATCTTAGATTAAAGGAAGAAATTGCAACTTAAGATGCCAATAACTCTATTTATCCAAAATCAGCCATTCTAACCATACTGGAAATAATGTAAACTTGACTTCTATCGTCGTCACAGAAAACTTAAGAAAAAAAAAACTGAAGAAAAAACACTGAAAAGCCTCTATCAAATAGATTGGGTTTTGGCCCAAAAAATGAGGTGTGTGGAGAGCCAGCAAACCAATTGTTTCGGGCTCAACTTGCTGGCCGACGTTGCCGTCTCTGTCTTTTTATCTCTTCTTATTAAACACCACAAATGGGTTGGAAAGAGACACATAATTTTGAGATGATGAAAAATTATTGGTTGCATACCATTGATTGGTCTTTCATGTCGTAATGGTCGTTGTTTTCAATGCTGCTCGAAGTTTCTTCTCTATATAGCCGATGAATCCCGTCTTCAACAATGCTCTCCATCAACCCAAGAGAAAATAATCCAGATTCAAATACCCAAGTTTGCAAAATAAAGTGTAAATTTGTGCTGAGGTGATTGATGGATCAAACCCACAACCTGAGTTGATAACCCCTCTCAAATGCCACTTTCCCCTCCCCTTCTTCCCCAAGTGTAAGGTTTTTCATACAACACGTTACTTGCACGTGGTCAGGCTATTTTGAGAGAAGGTTTGGGGAATCAAGAATAGTGATCTTGGTAATTGAGGAGTAAATATCAGCCGGTGGAACATATCGTCTCACTTCCTCTTAATATATATAGGGTGTCACTTGTTCCTCCGCAACAAATCACTTTAGAAACCACCAGAGTACCACTGATATTTACTCAATAAGAGGTGAAACACAAGGAAAAAAAGAAAATGGAAACTCTCTATAGCTTAGTAGCAATTTTGTGTAGTATTTCTCTGGTGATTTGGGGATGGAGAATCTTGAACTGGGCTTGGTTTAAGCCAAAGAAGCTGGAGAACTGCCTCTGGCAACAAGGTTTTGAGGAACTTCTTACAAGTTTTTCTTTGGAGACATCAAGGAGACTGTCAAGATGGATAAAGAAGCAAGGTCTAAACCCATTAATCTTACCAATGATATAATCCCAAGACTCTTGCCCTTCATTGATAAAACCAGCAAAGAATATGGTATGTTTTTATGTCCCGAGTTAAACTAGTTTATGAAGTTCAATTTCAATGGAATAATTTAATTAATACAAGGGGGTCCCCAATTGAGCTATATTAAAGGGTTGAGTGTGAACTTACCTACTGAAGGTTTTTCTTGTCTTCATGATTTGAGTATTGCACTGCAGGTACAAATTACTTCATATGGACAGGACCAACACCCTCATTACTTATCGTGGAGCCTGAACTTATAAAGGAGGTGCTGAACAAAAATTTCAGTTTTTTGAAGCCTCTTGGTAATCCTCTAACGAAACTCCTAGCCAAAGGAATTGCTAGTTACGAAAGGGAGAAATGGGCCAAACATAGGAAGCTTATTAATCCTGCTTTCCAACTAGAGAGACTCAAGGTACATGTGAATTTTTGACCTTTGGTTTACTTATCTTTGAAATTTTAGAATAGAGAAAGAATTGAAATGGTATAAAGATTCACTTTAACTGCAATTTTTTATGTCCAAATGGGGCAAAAAAATGTTTTTGACTTAGCTTAGTGGTATTCCCATTGTAGCTAATGGTGCCAGCATTATATACAAGTTGTTGCGAGATGTTGAGTAACTGGGAGAAAATTGCCCCAGCAGAGGGGTCTTTTGAATTGGATGTGTGGCCTTATCTTCACGCTTTAACGAGTGATGCAATTTCAAGAACTGCATTTGGTAGCAACTATGAAGAAGGGAGAAGGATTTTTGAACTTCAAACAGAACAAACTGATCTTGCGCTGGAGGTTGAGCGATCAGTTTACCTTCCAGGATGGAGGTAACCCTGTTATGTTTATGACTGTAGATTTGTAGAAGGTATATCTGTAGGCGTGACATTGTGACTTACCATCTCCTTTAACACAGATTCGTACCAACTAAGAGGCACAGAAGGATGAAGGAAATTGCAAAGCAGGTGCAATTATCGGTGATGGATATTATAAACAAAAGAGTGAAACTGATCAAGGCAGGGGAAGCAAGGAATGAAGACTTATTGGACATACTATTAGAATCCAATTACAAGGTGATTGAACAACATGGAGATAAAAAATGTGGAATGAGTTTAGATGAGGTGATTGAGGAGTGTAAGTTGTTCTACATTGCGGGACAGGAGACTACATCTGTCTTGCTTGTGTGGACATTAATACTACTGAGTAAGCATTCAGATTGGCAAGCTCGAGCCAGAGATGAGGTTCGGCAGGTAATTGGCGACAAGCAGCCATCTGTTGATGAGCTAAATCATCTAAAAGTGGTAAGTGTTTTCTGCTTAGTTACGTCAGGAGCTCTAATTGAACGACACTGGGAACACGAGCAAAGTTTGAAACTGTCTTTGGAAATGCATGCAAATTTCCCACAACTAAAGCTGCAGCCAAGATTTTTCTTTCACGTGTGTACAATTGTGTTAGATTTGAAGTATGATTGTCTGTATTCTTGAGGATCTTGATATGGGCTCATGTTTTTCTTTCATTTTCCACAGATCACCATGATCATAAATGAGGTTCTAAGGCTATATCCACCAGTATTGATGCTTGATCGAACGACTCAAGAAGAGACTAAACTTGGGGAACTAACGTTACCTGCTGGAGTGCGACTCTTGTTGCCTGCAATCCTTCTGCATCATGACCCCAAAATTTGGGGTGATGATGCAAATGAATTCTATCCAGAAAGATTTCGTGAGGGAATTTTGAAGGCAACGAAGGGGCAGCTCACATACTTTCCGTTTGGTTGGGGACCCCGGATATGCATTGGTCAAAATTTTGCCTTGTTAGAAGCAAAAATGGCGCTAGCTATGATGTTACAGAAGTTCTCTTTGGAGCTTTCTCCATCTTATGCACATGCTCCACACAAAGTGCTCACTCTTCAACCCCAATATGGTGCTCAGCTAATGCTGCGGAAGCTGTAGTCTATAAAACCAATAAATATAGTACCATGGCTATGAAAATAATGATTTTAGGACATATTTCCTGTCATATACTTCTACGTTAAATGGAGCATTAAATCTGTCTCTTTCAATTAACGATAAGATATGATTGGGCTTCCGGGTTTACTTTTGTATAATCCTTTTGTTGGTAATCTATCAAATAACAAAAGTATGCTGTCCTCATTCCCTGAGAAACTTTTGTAAAAACTCAAATGGACTACGCCATTACGTCTTTTCATCCAACTAACAAAATCTCCCCATTTAGAACTCAATTATTGATCATTGATGTGGGATGTTTGGTACTTATTTTGCGTGTTAGTCGTTTTTGCTTTTGCTGCCCAACCAATTGCGTAAACCCCAAGAAGGCACAACTCACAAGATCTCAAGTTATGTCCCTTGTTGATGTAGAATCTCATAGCCCAGTCTTGAATTTAACGGTGAGTTTGGTATTTATTTTGCATGATGCTATACTGAGATGTCAACTGATGGTCATCGAAGATAGACTATCACACTCAAGAGACTTTTTGAGCCGTATATAATTGTTCGAATCAAACACTAGTTTTGCATATGATCACCAACACACTCATATAAAATTATTTTTAGATGATGGAAAATTCATTAGATTTGTTTTGCCATTGATTTTTTTTCAATATTTCAATTATTTATCATTGTTGAAATTTTGTATTTTCTATTTTTGGTCAACTAACATGATGTTGTTATTATTGAAGTTGAACTCAGTGCTGCAACCTAAATTCCTATAATTATAGTACGAGTGATGATACTTATAGTGACTTTTCATGATGACTAATATGTCAAATATGAAAAGACATATTCATCCTTTAATATTTTGTATTTTGTAATGAAAGGTGATGAATGACTTTTGTCTTTTTATACTTGCCACATCAGTTACTATGATTAGTCATCAAGAGTATTATTACTCTTATTGTAAATGTAATAGACACTTCAGTTAGTAGGCATGTGATTTGTTGAAAATTAGCTACGAAGCAAAAATGTCTTTCCTGTTTGTTTTGAATAGTGAAAGGATAGATTGGGGCTATTGACGTAACTGGATCATTCCTATGGGCGTGATTACAATTTACAAGTGCTTCTAACAGCTTTGGGATATTCAGTTTGAGCCAAATTCATATTATATATCAAGTGAAATGAGTATACTTACCGGAGCAGTTTTGTTTTGTTTATGGTGAAGAATTAATCACAAAAAAATGATATGAAATTTTTATGGTAAGTTACCAAAAATAGTACACCTTCAGTCCACTTTTAAAATTATCTTCTTTCTCAAGAAATAGTCCATTTTTAAGTTTTTTTTTCTTATATTATATTTACTAATAGTGCAATGTATAATATAAAATTAAGAAATAAGGATAAAATTTTTAAAAATTATGTATTTCATGATATATTAAGTGTGTTGTATTTTATAACAAAAAAATAAATTGTACTAGTAAAAAATAAACTCTTTTTTGTAACTAAATGATTGATAATTTAGCTTTCAAATTAATTAGGTCCATAAGGGAACTTTGCTCAATATCCTACTAATTAAAGCTATTTATTGGTGCATTCAATAAAATGTAATTACAAACATATTAGTTATTTGTACATTTCTGACAAGATCAACGATTATGCATGTTGAGTTAAAAAGAGAAGATGACTGAAAAAGTAAACCGCCATGGCCTTATCTTAATGATTCTTATGCATGGTACAGTCCCCCAAATAACCTAAAAAGCGATGTCATGCCTTATCAGGGTGGAAGCGATTGGCTTATGCATTGGTTTGTTACTCAAAAAAGTTTTTTAGTATTCTGAATCATTTTTTTTTTTCATATGAGGGACACTCACATGAATAGGTGATTTTGTGAAAATATAGTTCCATATTAGTTTTGAAAATAAGTTGTGTGGTCCCATTTCTATGTTGGCCAAGTCAAATTTTTTAATGTAAATAATAAAATTTATGTTAAGGTTCACGAGTAAATATATCAATTTCACATTGATTTCAAATAGAAATATAGAATATTTAATGACTAAAATGGATTTAAAAAACTATTAATTAAACTTTTCAGTTAAAATTGAGTTTAAATTTACTTATTAATAACTATATTATGGGACATGCACGGCAAATTTTGAATATGTGATATCAGAGTTTGGTAATTCGACAAATTTCTAAAAGATGACGGCAAGCAATTTCTCAAATACTGAGACTGACATCTGAGTTTCATAACTTTTGACTCGCTATCCCTAACAAATTCCTTGTTGATTCGCTATTCTTAACAAATTCCTTCTAACATGTAATATGATAATTCAACAAATTCCTTTTGACATGTAATATTAAAGTTTGGCAATTCAACAAATTTTAAACGTCAAATTTCTGAATATACAGTTCAGGTAGTGATATAAATTAATAACTTAACAAACACATGCAATTAATAAACTTGCCAGAAAAGGAGAAAAGGAGAGAAATTGAGTAAATATCAGCCGGCAGTGGACCATATCCTGTAATCTCCCATTAATATACAAAGGTTGTCACTTGTTCCACCACCACAAATCACACAAGAAATAATCACAACACCTACCAACATTTACTGTCTAAGAGGTGAAATTAAAAAAAAAAAAAAAAGTAGAAGAAAATGGAAATTCTCTATAGCTTAGTAGCAATTTTGTGTAGTATTTTTCTGGTGATATGGGGGTGGCGAATGTTGAACTGGGTTTGGTTTAAGCCGAAGAAGCTGGAAAAATGTCTCAGGGAACAATGTCTGCGAGGAACTTCTTGACAAGCTTTTTTTTGTTTGGAGATACATCAAAGAGATTGTAAAGATGGATGAAGAAACAAGGTCTAAAACCATTGATCTTACCAATGATATAATCCCAAGAGTCATGCCTTTCATCAATAAAGCCATCAAAGAGTATGGTATGCTGTTCCTGTCCTGTGTTTAACAAGTTCGTAAAGTTCAAATTCAATACGATAATCAATGGTTGGGTATCCCAATTGAGCTTTACCAAATTGTTGAGGGTCAACTTACGGACGGAATGTTTCTCTTGTCTTCAGTTTAACTACTTTATGAAGTTCACTTAATGTTAATTTATGATGGTGGGGTTTTTGCACTGCAGGTGGAAATTGCTACATATGCACTGGACCAACACCCTTATTGCTCTTATGGAACCTGAACTTATAAAGGTGGTTTTCAACAAATGTTTTAATTTTTTGAAGCCTCGTAGTAATCCTCTGTCTAAACTCTTAGTCCAAGGACTTCTTATTTATGGAAAGGAGAAATGGGCCAAACACAGGACGTTTATTAATCCTGCTATCCAACTAGAGAGACTCAAGGTACATATATACATATATCTGATCTTTACTGTTGAAAGTGTTTACTGATCTTTGAAATTTTAGGACAGAAAAAGAATTTTCTATGACTTCCACTAATACAAATGGTGTCAAGATGGACTTTACTTGGAATTTCTGGAATTCAATTGGGAGAAAATTGTTTGATTTAGGTGTAGTGGCCTTTCGGTTGTAGGTCATGGTGCCCGCATTTTATACAAGTTGTTGCGAGATATTGAGTAAATGGGAGAAAATTGCACCAGCAGAGGGGTCTTTTGAATTGGATCGATGCATGGCCTCATCTTCGAACTTTAACGGGCGATGCAATTTCAACAGCTGCATTTGGTAGCAACTACGAAGAAGGGAGAAGGATTTTCGAACTTCAAAGAGAACAAACCGAGCTTGTCTTGCAAGTTGCTCGATCACTTTATATTCCAGGGTGGAAGTAAAACTGTTATGTTTATGATTGTAGTTTTATAAAAGTAATAATTATATCTGTAGTGTGACGCTGTGACTTATCAACTGCTTTAACACAGATCCTTACCAAATAAGAGGAACAGAAGGATGAAGGAAATTGCGAAGTAGGTGCAATTATTGGTGATGGATATTACAAACAAAAGAGTGAAACTGATCAAGGCAGGGAAAGCAAGGAACGAAGACTTACTGGACATACTATTAAAATCCAGTTACAGGGCGACTGAACAACATGGAGATAAAAAATCTGGAATGAGTTTGGATGAAGTGATTGAGGAGTGTAAGTTGTTCTACTTTGCTGCACAGGAGACGACATCTGTCTTGCTTGTGTGGACATTAATACTACTGAGTGAGCATTTAGATTGGCAAGCCCGAGCCAGAGATGAGGTTCGGCGGGTAATTGGCAACAAGCTGCCATCTGTTGATGATCTAAATCATCTAAAAGTGGTAAGTGTTTTCATTATAATTTATAATTATGTCAGGAGCTCTCCTTGAATGACACTGGGAACATGAGTAGAGTTAAAACTGTCTTTGAAAATGCATGCGAATGTCCTACTACTAAAGCTGCAGTAAAGATTTTTCATTCGGGGTTCTATATTGCGTTAGATTTGAATGATTTTTGGTCTATATTCTTGAGAATCTTGTAAGATATAAAAATCGTATCCATGATAAGGAAAGACAATGAAACAATTTATTTGAAAACTAAGAATACAATAGGACTACAGTTTAAAAAACCCAAACGGTAGAAAAAATAAAAACCCCTACTTTTTGTAACTTTTTTTTTTTGATAAATTATATTTACCACCCCTGAGGTTCGTGTAAATTGTCAATCGAATATCGAGATTTGGTAAAATTATAAATACTCCCTAAACCCTGACTCCATTATAAACAGTAATGGAACGGTAATAAAAAATTAAATTTGGACAAAAAATACCCATTATACTTCAGTTATTAATTTGTATAAAAAATATTTATAACTAACACTTATCCTAAAAATAAAAGTAAAAATTATACATATTCATTTGTATCAAAGGCAAAGTATGTAAAAAGAAAATAGAAATAGAAGATTGATTTGTATAAAAAAAAATCGAATTAATTGAAAAGTAAAAAACAAATCTATCAACGAAAAAATAAGGTATGGTATGTATAAAAAAAAAGAAATATATATTTTTTCATTTTTGTTGGTTTGGTGAATTTGACTATGAAATGAATTTTATAAATTCTCATACCATACTTTCTTTTTTCATTGATAGATTTTCTTTTTATTTTTCAGTTAATTTGAATTTTTTAATACAAATCAACTTTCTAGTTTTATTTTCTTCCTACATATTCTACCTTTGATACAAATGAATATGTATAATTTTTAATAGTTAAATCTTTGTTTATGAAAAATTAAAGAACCTTGCAATTTTTCAATAGTTAAAGGTTATAAATCTTTAATCTCTAGCATAACTACTACAATATGATCATACTTCATAGATAGCAAATTCACAAAAAAAAAAATCATCATTAAGAATATATCCATTATGTTCCATCTCATTTTTTATATCTAACAAATGAGAAAATTTGTTTTCAATAGTTTCAAATTTTTCCATAGTACACAACTCAAATTTTCTCTTTGACAATGGCACATTAGTTTTTCAAATTTGATCTATACTAATATATGCATTTTTATTTGGCAATTTTAGCAGTACTTGATTAATTTGAGATCATGTCAAATATACCCTTTTTTTGGGCATCGACATTATCTAATACACTCTTTTAAATGAATGGTAGTAAATTGGATACTCAAAAGTGTGTTTCCTTACGTATCCTCCAAAAATTATAATTTGGGTGAATTACATTTACTAACCCTATGGCTACCAATTGAACCTTGAGGTGTGAAAAACAACCAACACTTCCTTTAACGTAACAACCATTAAAGTCAACTATTGAAATAAGTGAAAAGATGAAAAAAAAAAAAAAAAAAACCAGCCTAGAAAAATAACATATACCCCCCTTGATTTTTGTTTTAATTATGAAATGACCCTTCTAGTTTTAAAATTTTGTTAAATAAAATTTAATAATTCCTAGTTCTTTATTTTATATTTTTATTTTCTTTTTCTTTTTCTTTTCTTATCATGAGGAATAATTTCATAATCTTATTTTATATCATAAACTAAAAAACTAAAAAAGTAATAAAAATATAATATCAATATGTACCTTTAGAATTTTTAAAATTTGAATAATAAAATTAATAATTTTTTTACCATATTACTATCTCATCATATTTGAATTTAAAAAAAATATATATTTTCTAAATTTTTTTTCGTACTTTCGATATTAATCTACCACTATTGTCCATTTAAATGATTAAATGATTGTTTTATTATTTTTGTATCTCCATAAACTTTTAAAAAATAATTATTTATTTAAATCTCTTGCAGTTTTAGTTGAGTTATTAGAATTTGATGTAATAGTCATAAAACTAAGAATTATTTTGGTTATTAGAATTGGATGTAATAGTCCTAAAACTAAGAATTTTATTTACTAGACTAAGCTTAAATTGTTTGGATGGAAATGAAAAAAATATGTATAATAAAATAGGGTGAATTACATCTACTACCCCTATGGTTCGTGTAAATTACCAATCGAACCCCGATATTTGGTAAAACTACCAATACCCTTAAATTTGATAAATTTATAACATTTAACCCCTTTAATTAACTAAAATCATAACATTCAGCCCTCTTCAATTCATAACATTTAGCCCCCTTAAGGGGTATTGGTAGTTTTACCAAATTTCGAGGTTCGATTAGTAATTTGTACGAACCACAGGGGTAGTAGATGTAATTCACCCAATAAAATATTGTAACATCTAAAATTTACATGTGTTTTGGTAACATGTTAGATGGTTAAATTTGTATAGAATTATCATAATTACATATAAATTTTGATTATCAATAATTCTTATTAACATTTTTGTAACACTAATTAAATAAGAAAAATGTATGGAGGGATACATTTTGTTAAACCTCAGGATTCATTTTGTAATTAAAACAAACCACAAGGGATTAAATGTAATTCAACTATTAAAGTTTAAATGGTAATTTAGGAATTTCAAACAAATTAACTATTTATTTGGTCAAAAGTCAATTACCAATGTTAGTCAACCTATTTATTAGTAGTAGTAGTCTTTCCCGATTTATTCGGGTTTTTGTCAACCCTTGTGGCCGCTTTTGTAGGCCCTTGTAGCCATTCTTGTCAGCCCTTGTGGCTACTATTCTAGACCCTTGTGGTCACTTCTTCATCGTGGGTTAGTTCAAACACCACAAAGATCATTTAGCCTGTTTGGTTATGTACTTTTGCGATTTATGCAATATATCTATTGTTTTTAGAAAAATAAAATAAAATGTTAGTCAACTAATAGTAGAGAGTTAAATGTTATAAATTTATCAAATTTAAGAGAATATTTGTAATTTTTTCAAATTTCGAGGTTCAATTGGTAGTTTTTATAAACCACGAGGATAGTAAATATAATTCATCCATTATAGTTTTGCTTTCTCTTAAGTTTTGGAACAATACAAACAATATTTTAATCATTCATGACTAACGAATAACTCTTAGTCTCTGTTATTAATAAAAAAAAAATCACTAAGATTAAAAAGCTAGCAACTTGCATTCTTGGTTTTGATACCATATGTAAGATATAAAATCATATCACATATAGGAATCACACAGTGGAAATACAACAAAATAATTTGTTTATTTTCGCTATTTGTGAGAAATAAGAGTTTCTTTTCATTATTTATGTTTTTTAAATGGTAAGGTTTTTCCTATTATATTATTAACTTCGAAATAAATTGTTTTGTTGTCTTTTCGTCATGTGATTTTTATATGTATGATAATCTTACAAATCTTGATATGGGCTCATGTTTTTCTTCTATTTTCCACATATCACTATGATCATAAATGAGGTTCTTAGGCTATATCCAGTCGGATTTCTACTTAGTTGAATGACTCTGGAAGACAATAAACTTGGGAAACTAACCGTACCTGCTGGAGTGCAACTGTTGTTGCCTACAATCGTTCTGCATCATGACCCCAAAATTTGGGGTGACGATGCAAATGAATTCAACCCAGAGAGATTTAGTGAAGGAATTTTGAAGGCAACGAAGGGGCAGCTCACATATTTTCCATTTGGTTAGGGACCCCGAATGTGCATTGGTCAAAATTTTGCCTTGTTAGAAGCAAAAGTGGCACTAGCCTTGATGTTGCACAAGTTCTCTTTCGGGATTTCTCCCACGTATGCACATGCTCAATACGCAGCGGTCACTCTTCAACCCCAGCATGGTGCTCAGATGATGTTGCACAGACTGTAGTCTAAACCACCTATGAATATTTTATCCCTGATCATGAAAGTAATGATATTGTTCAGTGAAATTGCAAGTGTACAATATCAACAAATAATAAAGTGGTGAGTAGAGTATCGTTCCCACGAGGATTGTTTAAAACTAACCAATTACTTACCAATATGATTAATTCAACAACAAGCTAGCCAATTAAATTGTTTTATGGTAAATTAAACTAAAGAAGGAAAAATTAATAACAATTGATAAAAGCAACAAATAAGATGTTAGAGATTTCGATTTCATTTAATCAATCCTAATTAACTAGGACTCTCTTGACTTGTCATGCAATTAAATTAAATTCCAAATTATGATGGTGAAATTTTCCTAATGTAAATTAACAGCCGACATCGGTCTAATAACCCTATTTAGATTAAAATCAACTCACACTTGGTCTAGGTGAATTTAGATTTCTAAATGCATTAGGAACTATGGAAATTCCAGGATTCAATCTAAGTAGCCACGACTTAGTTTTACTACCGAAACCACATGAACAACCTAGATTATTACGGTCTAAATTAAATTCACGGGTTAATATCACATGAGCACATGCATGTTATCTCCACACGGTATCAAACAAGCATCAAAAATCAATTAGGTAGTGATCAATTACCTAAAAGCATTAAGAACATGATATTAAACTCATAATTGAAATATAGGTTGTATGAACAAGTCTTAAGAATTAATTATTCATGATTAAGATCCATCTAATTTCTAACAAAAGAATTTAGAACATAATGAAATTTAGACTAACAACAAAAATAAAAGTAGACAAAATTGAAATTAGAAAAAATTCTAAAAATTAAAGTAATTATATTTAATAAGTATAAAAGCTCTAAAATAGTTAATACTTGAAAATAAAACACAACTAGAAGTTCATAACAAAACAAAAGAAGTAAAACTACTAAAATTAAAGACAAGAAAAGAAAGCTAAAATTGCTAAACTAACTAATTAAAGTAAGAAAAAACAACACCAAGGACTTGAAGTCAAACAAACAAAATTCTACTGCCTTTTGTTTCTTCTTCACCCGATAGCTTTGACAAAAAAAAAAATTCAGCCGCTGCTTTGTACCAAAGTCTGCACCCAAGTCCAAGTTGGCGGCTGCTTCTATTTGGGTTACTAAACTACTAAAGACAACCAAAGGAAGGACAAAGAATTTACGAAAAGAAAAAAAATGATGACCAAATTTCACGAGAAAAAAAACCGAGAGCAAATGCATCTGAATTTGTCAAGAAAACCGAGAGCAAAACTACTGAAATTTCTAAGAAAAGAAAGCAAAGACCGTGCTTCCAAACTAATGAAAGAAAACAGAAAGAAAAGAAAATTCTGCTAAATCTAAACTAAAGCTAAAAAGAGAAAAATAGAAGAAGAAGAAAAGATGTTCCCAAACTCGATGGATGCTCCTCTCTTCCTCTCGGCTGTGTTGTTTATATAGAGCAAAAGATTGGCTGTTTCTTCCTAAATTCTGCAAACCCGAATCCTTCTTTGTTTTGCTTTTTGTTTTCAACTTGCAATCGGTTTCTTTAGTTTCCAAATCCAAGCCATATGTTGTTTCCAAATTAGTTTGCAGCTCAGCTTGGTTCTTCTTATCTTTGTTGCTGCCCGAAGTTTCTTATTTCCATTTTTTGTGCTTAGCTTGGTTTCTTCTTTTATTTGTTGTAGCTGACTTATATTTCCTACTTCTTATACAGCACGGCTTTCCTTCTTTATTTTGTTGTTGCTGCCTTCAGAAATCAAGAGATGGGGTGTGGCTGCTTTTGTTTCTTAATTGTGCAACACGGTTTCTGTTTCTAATTTGTAACCCAGCTTTGTTTCCTTCTAGCAGCTCGGCTCTTGGTTTCTTAGTTGCAGCCAAAAGAGTCTTCTTTATCTTTTTGTTGAAGTAAATTGGTCAAGCTTTGATAAGCTTTCTTGGCTATAAAATAACAAAATAATTAGTTAGTCCTTTGTTCTCAAATTAGAAGAAAAATTCAAGATTAAACTCAAAAGTTGTAAAAATATTAGAAAACTCAGAAATCATAAAATCAAAGGATAATTTGGCCAAAATATGTAAAAACAAATTAAAACACAAGCTAATTTTTAACCAAAATTAATAAGAAAACCCTATATAAAATAGAGTTATCAGATGTTAGGACATATTTTGTGTCATGTACTTCCACGATAACAGAGCGATGAAACTTTGTTTGCATTAGCAATAAGCTTGAGCTTCCAAGGTGTGCTTGTGGATAGTCCCATATCTGAAGATGCCTAGCAATCTGTCAAAACACAAAAGTATTCATTTCTGACTCCCAAACAAAGTTTGTCGAAACTCAATTTGAATACAACACTTCATCTTTTCATCCAACCAAAAAAATCTCCCCATATAGAAGCCAATTTGCTAAATCAATATATTGTCTTGAGATTTTTTTGGTTTATAGTTTGATTAAATCTTTTTAGGTGATTTTCTATCCACTGTAATACTCATAGTTGTTGCCATAAGAAGAAGCAGATCAACTTCTATGTACACTATAATGTAAAAATACCAAATACTAAACTTTTAAGTTGACTTTACATAACCAAATACTAAAATGCTAGAAAGACATTATACTTAATATACTACATTTCATTCCTTGCATGGAAATTATTATGTTGCATTTTTTTGTTAAACATTTTAATTTTTGGATGTTTTATAATTTATACATCTTTTGAGATTTTTGAAAATTTCAAGCTTTCATATATATTGCATTTTTTAATAATATTATTAATAATTAGAATTTAAATGATTGAGATGTCATTCACATGCCTAAAAGTTATTAAACTATAAAAGTGACTCTCGTCTGTGATTTTTATCATATAAATACCATGTTAATTGATCGATAAAAGATTTTACTATAATTTCTTGCTATTTATATCATTAGTCTATAAATTTTAATGTTATATAATCATAATTTTTAAAATCAAATAAATAAATACGGAGTATACATTATACAATAAATATAAACTAGCTTAGTTAACCAAAAAGTTGTTGAGTGAAAGCTACAGTTCCATAGATGGGCGGAGTAATATCCTATTAACCAAATAATAATCCCCAAACATTTCAATCTAAACGCTAAAACTTTTGCATACTTCAAATTTTCCTTTCATATGAAAAAAAAAAGTCACTAATATATTCACATTTATTAAAGAATAATGATATTTGTACTAAAATAATATTATACAATGTTATGACGAATGATGTAAGAACAATTAAAAAATAAAATTATATATTATTTTTTAAATATCTATAAATTATGTTTTAAAATAAATTTTGTATTAAATAAAAATATAGATATCATTTTGAAAATATAGAGTTAATATCAAACATCCTCTCGAGGTTTTATTAAATAACAAATCGGACCTTGGGGTTTGAAAAATAACAAAAAACCTTTTAACTGAGAAGAAAAATAACATTAACCCTTGCTTATAGGTCAATTTCTGATAAATTACTTAGTCTAACTATTAGTCAAGAGGGGTATTTGTTATTTTTTCAAATCTCATAATCTAATTTGTTATTTAATAAAACCTAAAGGGGGTGTTTGATATTAACTCCAAAATTTAATAATTTAGACACCCAAAAAGTTTCTCCATTAATTTAATTTAGGAGCATACGATACGCGGGTATATGTCATTTTCCAAACATGGACACATTTTCCAAACATGCCTAGAAGAGAAGACTTGGCTGCCACTTTTGACTAAGAAAACTAAGGATAAGGGGACATTGATTTGTGGTTTCCGTTCTTCCAAGGTTCAGAATCATCCTCACAGCTTTAGTTTATTTTAATCAGTGGCGGAAAATTTTTAGCAGTAAATTTTTATACGACTTGAGGTTAACAGTGAAGGCCGATTAATGGAAAATTTTTACAGCTCCATTGTTGTTCTGTGCACTGCTGTTTTCCTTCTTGCAGTGGCAGGATCATGGAGGGTCTTGAACTGGGCTTGGTTCAGACCAAAGAAGCTGGAGAAGTTGCTCAGGCAGCAAGGTGGTGGTGGAAACCACTACAAGCTACTGTTTGGAGACACGACAGAAATGGCCCAGAGTCTTAAACAAGCAGAATCTAAGCCAATTCCTTTCACCCATGATATCGTCCCAAGAATCTTGCCCTTCTTTGATAAAGTCATCAAAAACTATGGTATGTATGCTTTGTGAATGACGAAATGGATATATGAACCTTGTCGAGTTCAAATTTTTGGATGATCATGCTTATCAGTTTTGACGTGGTAATTTGTTGGATTTAATTCTGATTTGCTGAAATATATTTTGAGCTGGCTGTAATTTGCAGGTAGAAATTCCTTAACGTGGATGGGACCAAGCCCTGCATTGCTTCTCACTGATCCTGAACTTATAAAAGAGGTCTTGACCAAAAATTATATTTATCAGAAGCCTCAGAATAATCCACTGGAGAAGCTGGTAGCAGAAGGAGTTGCCACCTATGATACAGATAGATGGGCAAAACACAGAAGAATTATCAATCCTGCTTTCCATCTTGAGAGATTAAAGGTCATTTCTTCCTTTAATTGACATTGTTTTAGCCATTTTAGATTTAACTTTCCAATATATGCCAATACTTATTAGGACTAAAATCATTTTGGATATTCACGCAGCTTATGGTTCCAGCATTCTTTATAAGTTGTAGTGAGATGCTGAGCAAATGGGAGAAACTTGCCTTGTCAAATGGATCATTTGAATTGGATGTGTGGCCTGATCTTAGATCCTTTACTGGTGATGTGATTTCAAGAGCAGCATTTGGTAGCAACTATGAAGAAGGACGAAAGATATTTGAACTTCAAAGGCAACAAACTAAGCTTTTCGAGCAAGCTATCCAATCAATTTATGTTCCTGGATGGAGGTAATGTCATAAGGCATGTTATTGAGCTACATATTTGTTCTCTAAGAAAAATTTGTGATTTGTATTTTTTTTGACATGGTACTATAATCCATGTAGATTTTTGCCAACGGAAAGAAACAAAAGAATGAAGAAAATTTCACAGGATGTGCAGTCAGTAGTGCAGAACATTATAGATAAAAGAGTGAATGCAATCCAAGACGGCAAAGCTGCTAGTGATGACTTGTTGGGCATTTTATTGGAATCCAATTTCAAGGAGATCCAACAACATGGAAATAACAAATTTGGATTGACTTCTGAAGAGGTCATTCGAGAGTGCAAGCTATTCTATTTAGCAGGAAACGAAACAACAGCAATCTTGCTTGTGTGGACTCTAATTTTGTTGAGCAAGCATTTGGACTGGCAGGCTCGAGCAAGAGATGAGGTTCTGCACGTCTTTGGAAGTAAGAAACCAGATTTTGAAGATCTGAATCGGTTGAAAATTGTAAGTGCTTTCCATATATAAACTCTGCAACAAGTCAACAAAAATGGTTTAATTCTGCACATGTATATATGGCTCCTAAATTCTTGTATTTAAAGTACCTTAAAAATTAGCAAGAATAGTTCAGCATAATGATGAAAAATCATTACGTTATACATATACTTCTGTTAAGATTTTGTCCCTCCATGATGAAATCATCTGTTTTTGACACCAAGTTATGCGTTTTCAAAGGTAACTATGATCCTTAATGAGGTTCTGAGGCTGTATACACCAGGAATAATGATTTCCAGAAGGGCAAGTGAAAGAACTAAACTCGGAGAACTATGTCTTCCAAGTGGAATGTTGATACTCATACTCTCAATACTGGTGCATCGTGACCCAGAAATCTGGGGTAATGACGCAAAGGAATTCAACCCTGAGAGATTTAGTAAAGGAGTTGCAAATGCAACAAAGGGCCAAACTACATTTTTCCCATTTAGTTTGGGACCCCGGATTTGCATTGGACAAAATTTTGCCATTCTAGAAGCAAAGATGGCAGTGGTTATGATTTTACAGCGCTTCTCGCTGGAGCTTTCTCCATTGTATGTGCATGCCCCTCACACGGTGCTTACTCTCCTCCAACCTCAGCATGGTGCTCCATTGATTTTGAGGAAACTGTAGTGATCGGTAACGATTAAATGAATTATTTACTTTGTGTAAAAATGTTGTGAGGATTGGAGTTTTGCCCAATCAAAATAATATCTTGAGGTCTCGTTTATAGTTTGGTGAATAAATATAATATCAATACGGACTTTTAGAATTTTTAAAAACTGAATAATAAAATTAATAATTTTTTTATTTCAGCATATTTAAATTTGAAAAAATTTATTTTCTAACTTTTTTATTGTACCTTTAATATTAATCTACCACTACTATCCATTTAAATGATTAAGTAATTATTTTATTATTTTCGTATCTTTATAAACTTTTAAAAAATAATTATTTATTTAAATCTCTTATAGTTTTAGTTAGAATTTGATGTAATAGTCATAAAGTTAAGAATTATTTTGGTTATTAGGATTGGATGTAATGGTCATAAAATTAAGAATTATGTTTAATAGACTAAGCTTAAATTGTTTAGATAGAAACTAAAAAATAAGTATAATAAAATATTGCAACATCTAAAATTTACTTGTATTTTGGTAAGATGTTATATTTTTATATGTATAGAATTATCAAAATTGCGTTTAAATTTTGATTATCAATAATTCTTATTAATATTTTTGTAATACTAATTAAATAAGAAAAAAATAGGGAGGGAGCTTTTTGTTAGCATCCATGTTGTAACTAAAACCAACCTGGGTTAAATGTAATTTAGATATTAAAGTTTAAACGGTAATTTAAGAATTTTAATAAATTAACTATTTACTTGGTCAAAAGTCAATGGCCAATGTTAGTCAACTAACGATGGAAAATTAAATGTTATGAATTTATCAAATTTAAGTGAATATTGATAGTTTTTTAAAATTTTGATATTCAATTGGTAGTTTTCATAAATTATAGAGGTAGTAAATACATTCTTCTCTTGTGATTTGGCTTTATTACTAATCAAACAGTAACCTTTATAGAATTTACAAAGAACCCCTTAGACTGCTTATCCTTATAAGTCAAATGCCAGAATTAGTGAGAGGACAAAAAAACTAGGAGAAAAGTTGCCCGGGCAATGGAAAAAAAATAAAGAAAAAGCAAAAACCGTAGAAAGACAAAAAAAGCCACCCTTCCTGAAATGAATAAACCAATATTCAAATTTTTATTTCTTATCATTCAGTGTGATTGTGTACAACAAGTTCATTTTTGTTCATCAATCATTTATCCCACACACACACATACGTGGGATGATTAGTCAATGACTCAATGTCGATGGCTTCGGCTGGAGTTTCTCTTATCGACCATCCCATGTTTTACTTGGGCCATTGACTATTGAAATGACAGCATAATACAAAGACAATGGGATCTCATCATCAGCAAAATGTCAAACATGTAAGATCAGGATGATTGCCTATAAATTGTTTCAGGAGATAGTATAATCTTTCGGCATTGCTATGTAAGTTTGCTATGATTAGTTGATCAGTTGATGATGGGTAATAAACATAAACTTCAAAACGATTGTGAGACATTGATTTGTAGTTTGGAAGTCTAAACGATTGTGAGTGATGGTTATGGCTTCATTTTGGTTTTTTTACATATGCTCCAATGTTCAGGATTTCTTCAAATTTATGATTGCCTATAAATTGTCTGAAAAAAGTCCTGAGACAAAAATGAAGCCAAGTAGGCCGACTACATTTGAATTCAGAGCTACAGAACTTCAATTCCCAACTTTTTGCATTAACTTCAGACCACATTCAGAATTTCAGAGATTCAGAGTTTCAGACCACATTAGGAGCTTCAGATGTACAACTGGCCGTACCCGATTTCACTCACCATGATCCTTATGGCTTTTTGCTCGTCTTTAGCCGTTCAGCGTACCGGGGTCGCTATTGCTGCATATGGCAAGGCAAAATTCGATGGCTAGGGGGTGACTTTGCAGCTCGGAGCTGTGGGTTTTGAAGCCACCAGGCTTGTCATGATTCAGGTTTTATTGACTTCGAAAGGTATTAAGTTGAACCCAATTACTTCTCTTTATTATGTTGCGCCTTGATGTTTGATTTTCTTGTCTGTGCCATGGTTGTGGACTGTGGAGTACCTGCGTTGAAGGAAACTTCAAGTTTCCATCTGGATTTTGTGGTGTTCAGGACTAATTCCTTTTGTGCGTTTGAATCTTGCCGTGTTTCTGATTGTTGAAAAGTTGTCTGCTTTGACGATGAATGTGGCTTGGGGTAGTTAAGGATTGGTTGTTGATTTCGTTTTCTTGGTCTGTGATTTAAGGATGCTGTAACATCCACGATTTGTTGGGTTATGCTTTGGCTTTCTTGGGCATCTGTTATTATAATTACGTCAAATATCAAAATATGATAAAGGCCAGGGAAGCTGCGGAAGCACAAAAGAAAGTGTCCCAAAATGATGAAGAAGCTGGCAGGTTGCTTGAAGAAAGGGACGGCTCCCATGATTATTCAACCAAAAAGGAAGCTTCTCAGGATTAATTTGATAACTTATTTTTCATGTGAGGGATAATAGAGAGGAATTGGAAGCAGAGGACTTGGTTTGGTTGTTCTCTGGTTATGTTTAGTGGCAGAATTTTGTTTTTGCATCTTCCCCGGTCTGCTTCTTGATTTGTTCACTTCATTTTGGTAATATTAGGATTCATGTTGATCCTCAACTTGCCATTTTGCTTCTCTCACGAACCCTAGAAATTGGATTTTATGATTTTGAAAGAAGGGCATTTCTATCTATCATATATGGCCATACTTGTTTATTAGCATTGTAAGGGTATAATAGGTAAATTACTTTTTTTTTCTCCATCGCTGCCGGTGAAGGACATCACTATTCTAGCCATTAAGGGGCATCACGTTACTTTATGCAGTCAAAGGGGTTCTTTGTAAATTCTTCAATGGTTAGAGTTTGATTCATAATATACCCAAATCTCAAGGGAATGAATGGAATTAACCCTATAATATTTCAATCATCCATAGGTAATGAACAATTCTTAACCTCTGTTATTAATAATAAAAAAAAATCACTAAGATAAAAACACTAACAACTAGTATTGTTGGTTCTGATACCATATGTAAGATATAAAATCATATCACATATATGAATCATGCAATGGAAATACAACAAAATAATTTGTCATTTTCGCTATTTGTGAGAAGTATAAGTTTTTTCTTATTGTTTGTGTTTTTTAAATGGTAAGATTTTTCCTACTATATTGTTAATTTCCAAACAAATTATTTTGTTGTCTTCCATTGCGTAATTTTTATATGTAAAATTTTTATATCTTACAAATCTTGATATGGGGTCATGTTTTTCTTCTATTTTCCACATATCACTATGATCATAAATGAGGTTCTTAGGCTATATCCAGTCGGATTTCTACTTAGTCGGATGACTCTGGAAGACAATAAACTTGGGAAACTAACCGTACCTGCTGGAGTGCAACTGTTGTTGCCTCCAATCGTTCTGCATCATGACCCCAAAATTTGGGGTGATGATGCAAATGAATTCAACCCAGAGAGATTTAGTGAAGGAATTTTGAAGGCAACAAAGGGGCAGCTCACATATTTTCCATTTGGTTGGGGACCCTGGATGTGCATTGGTCAAAAATTTGCCTTGTTAGAAGCGAAAGTGGCACTAGCAAAGATGTTACACAAGTTCTCTTTCGGGCTTTCTCCCACGTATGCACATGCTCCATACGCAGCGGTCACTCTTCAACCCCAGTATGGTGCTCAGATGATGTTGCACAGACTGTAGTCTAAACCGCCTATGAATATTTTATCCCTGATCATGAAAGTAAGGATATTAGGACATATTTTGTGTCATGTACTTCCACGATAACAGAGCGATGAAACTTTGTTTGCATTAGCAATAAGCTTGAGCTTCCAAGGTGTGCTTGTGGATAGTCCCATATCTGAAGATGCCTAGCAATCTGTCAAAACACAAATAAAGTTTGTCAAAACGCAATTTGAAAACGGCACTTCATCTTTTCATCCAACCAAAAAAATCTCCTCATATAGAAGCCAATTTGCAAAATCAATATGTTGTCTTGAGATTTTTTTGGCTTATAGTTTGATTAAATCTTTTTAGGTGATTTTCTCTCTACTGAAATATTCATAGTTGTTGCCATCAGAGGAAGCAGAGCAACAACTATGTACACTATAATGTAAAAATACCAAATACTAAACTTTTAAGTTTTGACTTTACATAACCAAATACTAAAGTGCTAGAAAGACATTATATTTATATTTCATTCCTTGCATGGAAATTATTATGTTGCATTTTTTTTTTGGTTAAATATTTTAATTTTTCAATGTTTTATAATTTATACATCTTTTGAGATTTTTGAAATTTTCAAGTTTTCATATATATTTCATTTTTTAATAATAATATTAATAATTATAATTTAAATGATTGAGATGTCATTCACAAGCCTAAAAGTTATTAAACTATAAAAGTGACTCTCTTCGGTGTTTTGTATCATATAAATACACGTTAATTGATCAATAAAAGATTTTACTATAATTTCTTACTATTTATATCATTAGTCTATAAATTTTACTGTTATATAATCATAATTTTTAAAATCTAATAAATAAATATGGAGTATACATTATATCCAAAAATACTTTTTTTATTAAAAAATACACACTAAAATTTTCACACATTTCAATATAATTTTTCTCAAATACATCACACTCCAAATAAAGCCTAACAAAAAAGTTGTTGAGTGAAAGCTACAGTTCCATAGATAGGCGGAGTAATATCCTATTATCCAAATAATAATCCCCAAACATTTCAATCTAAACGCTAAAACTTTTGCATACTTCAAAATTTCTTTTCATATGAAAAAAAAAGTCATTAATATATTCACATTTATTAAAGAATAATGATATTTTTAGTAAAATAATATTATACAATGTTATGACAAATGATGTAAGAAGAATTAAAAAAATAAAATTATATATTATTTTCTAATATTTATAAATTATGTTTTAAAATAAATTTTTTATTAAATAAAAATATAAAAATATTTTTTAAAAAGTTTCTCCATTAATTTAATTTAGGAGCATGCGATACGTGGCTTGCTTTAACCGTAACACCACTTGTCAAATTGTTCGAGAGCCTATAGCGTCTATTTGGATAGGGTGTTCTTATTTGCATTTAAAAAAATTGTATTAAAATATATGAAAATTTTGATAAATATTTTTTTATAAAAAAATATTTTGAAGAAAAAAATACGAGAAATTTTTTTTTTAATTTTTTGAAAGGAATTTAAATAAAAAATTTTTAATTTTAAAATAAAAATATATTTAAATAATTTTTTTTAAAAATTTATTTATTTACAAATAAAAACGTTTAGTCCAAACAAGCCCTATATGTCATTTCAAACATGGACACATTTTACAAACATGCCTAGAAGATAGGTGAATAAACTAATCAAGACGCTCATAAGTGAACAAGATTCACGTTCGTTTATATTCGTTTGTTAAGCTAAACGAACAATAAACGAACACATTCTAGTGTTCGTTTAATAAACGAACACGAACACGAACACGAACAAGTATACGTTCGTTTATTTATGTTCGTGAACAAGCTCGTTTAGTGTTCATGAACGAGTTCGGTTAATGTTCGTTTAAAGCTCGTTTATTGTTCGTTTATATTAAAATAATAATAATAATATAATATAATAATATATATAATAATAATGTTTGTTGATCATTTATAAACAAATTTGTTGTGGTATAGTGGTAACTAGCCATACTCCTCACATTAGAAACCAGGTTCAATTCTCAATAATGCTATTTGTTTTTTCAATTTGCAAATGTGTTTGTTTATTTGTTTTGTTTATTTGTTCGCGAACGTGTTCGTTTACTCGTTCGTTAACGTGTTCGATAAGTGTATTTGTTTTTTCAATTTGCAAATGTGTTTGTTTATTTGTTTTGTTTATTTGTTCGCGAACGTGTTCGTTAAGTGTTCGTTTACTTGTTCGTTAACGTGTTCGATAAGTGTTCGTGAACTGTTCGTTTAAGTGTTCGCGAACGTGTTCGTTTATTCGTTCGTTAACGTGTTCGATAAGTGTTCGTGAACTGTTCGTCAACACTAATAAACGAACATAAACGAATACGAACACATATTTCACAAATATAAACGAACATAAATGAGCAATGGCGATAAAAAAATAAGCGAGCGAAGCAACGCGCCGTTCGTTTATGTTCGGTTCGTTACAGCCCTAATTACTAGAAGAGAAGACTTGGCCGCCAGTTTTGACTAAGAGAACTAAGGATAAGGGGACATTGACTTGTCGTTCCTGTTCTTCCCTGGTTCAGAATCATCCTCTCAGTCACAGGCTCACAGCTTTAGTTTACTGTAATCAATAGCGGAAAATTTTTAGCAGTAAATTTTTATACGACTTGAGGTTCACAGTGAAGGCCGATCAATGGAAAATTTTTACAGCTCCACTGTTGTTCTGTGCACTGCTGTTTTCCTTCTTGCAGTGGCAGGAGCATGGAGAGTCTTGAACTGGGCTTGGTTCGAACCAAAGAATCTGGAGAAGTTGCTCGGGCAGCAAGGTGTTGGCGGAAACCACTACAAGTTACTGTTTGGAGACACGACAGAAATGGCCCAGAGTCTTAAACAAGCAGAATCTAAGCCAATTCCTTTCACCCATGATATCGTCCCAAGAATCTTGCCCTTCTTTGATAAAATCATCAAAAACTATGGTATGTATGCTTTGTGAATGACGAAATGGATATATGAACCTTGTCAAGTTCAAATTTTTGAATGATCATGCTTATCAGTTTTGACGTGGTAATTTGTTGGATTTAATTCTGATTTGCTGAATATTTTGAGCTGGCTGTAATTTGCAGGTAGAAATTCCTTAACGTGGATGGGACCAAGCCCTGCATTGCTTCTCACTGATCCTGAACTTATAAAAGAGGTCATGACCAAAAATTATATTTATCAGAAGCCTCATAATAATCCACTGGGCAAGCTGCTAGCAGAAGGAGTTGCCACCTATGATACAGATAGATGGGCCAAACACAGAAGAATTATCAATCCTGCTTTCCATCTTGAGAGATTAAAGGTTATTTCTGCATTTAATTGACATTGTTTTAGCCATTTTAGACTTAACTTTCCAAGATATGCCAATACTTATTAGGACTTAAATCATTTTGGATATTCACGCAGCTTATGGTTCCAGCATTCTTTATAAGTTGTAGTGAGATGCTGAGCAAATGGGAGAAACTTGCCTTGTCAAATGGATCATTTGAATTGGATGTGTGGCCTGATCTTAGATCCTTTACTGGCGATGTGATTTCAAGAACAGCATTTGGTAGCAACTATGAAGAAGGACGGAAGCTATTTGAACTTCAAAGGCAACAAACTGAGCTTTTCGAGCAAGCTGTCCAATCAATTTATGTTCCTGGATTGAGGTAATGTCATAAGGCATGTTATTGAGCTACATATTTGTTCTCTAAGAAAAATTTGTGATTTGTATTTTTTTTGACGTGATACTGTAATTCATGTAGATTTTTGCCAACGGAAAGAAATAAACGAATGAAGAAAATTTCACAGGATGTGCAGTCATTAGTGCAGAACATTATAGACAAAAGAGTGAATGCAATCCAAGACGGCAAAGCTGCTAGTGATGACTTGTTGGGCATTTTATTGGAATCCAATTTCAAGGAGATCCAACAACATGGAAATAAGAAATTTGGATTAACTTCTGAAGAGGTCATTCAAGAGTGCAAGCTATTCTATTTTGCAGGACATGAAACAACAGCAATCTTGCTTGTGTGGACTCTAATTTTGTTGAGCAAGCATTTGGACTGGCAGGCTCGAGCAAGAGATGAGGTTCTACATGTCTTTGGAAGTAAGAAACCAGATTTTGAAGATCTGAATCGGTTGAAAATTGTAAGTGCTTTCCATATATAAACTCTGCAACAAGTCAACAAAAATGGTTTAATTCCGCACATGTATATATGGCTCCTAAATTCTTGTATTTGAGCTAAAGTACCTTAAAAATTAGCAAGAATAGTGCAGCATAATGATGAAAAATCACTACGTTATGCATATACTTCTGTTAAGATTTTTTTCCCTCCATGATGAAATCCTCTGTTTTTGATACCAAGTTATGCATTTTCAAAGGTAACTATGATCCTTAATGAGGTTCTGAGGCTATATACACCAGGAGCAATGATTTCCAGAAGGGTAAGTGAAAGAACTCAACTCGGAGAACTATGTCTTCCAAGTGGAATGTTGATACTCATACTCTCAACACTGGTGCATCGTGACCCTGAAATCTGGGGTAATGATGCAAAGGAGTTCAACCCTGAGAGATTTAGTGAAGGAGTAGCAAATGCAACAAAGGGCCAAACTACATTTTTCCCATTTGGTTTGGGACCCCGGATTTGCATTGGACAAAATTTTGCCATGCTAGAAGCAAAGATGGTAGTGGCTATGATTTTACAGCGCTTCTCGCTGGAGGTTTCTCCATTGTATGTGCATGCCCCTCACACGGTGCTTACTCTCGTCCAACCTCAGCATGGTGCTCCATTGATTTTGAGGAAACTGTAGTCTAGATAACGATCAAATGAATGATTTACTTTGTGTAAAAATGTTGAGAGGATTGGTGTTTTGCCCAACCAAAATAATGTCTTGAGGATTCGTTTGTAGTTTGGTGAATAAATGTGAATTTTGTACTTCATCTGTCTGGAAAAGGAAAAAAAGTTCATTTAAAAAAAAAATTCGTGTTGAAGAAAGAGATCATTTTTTTCTATAAAATTTTCAAATATTTTATTAACAATATATATAATTTATTATTAAAAAATATAAATAAAATATAAATATATATATATATATTTTTTTTTTGACAAGCAAAAAATATAAATATAAATATAAATCAATTCGTTGTGATTAAGCAGCAAGCTAAGGTTCACTATATCAACTTTCAAGGTGTGCTAGGAAATTCATAAAAGTTGAAGTTGCCTTGAAATTAAAAATGTTTTGTGCATAATTTAGTCTAAAACTCTATAAAAATTATTCTTTTAATGTAATTCTCATTATTTATCAAACAATCACTCAAAGATTTGTTACCTTGTTTTTTGACACGAATCTCCATAATCCTTTCAATAACTTGAGAGAGAACGAGTCTAATTCTTTTTTAAAAGCTATCTTTATGATAATGGATTCAACTTCATATTTCACTTTTCCAATATTTCAACATTAGATTCGTGTTGATTAAAATTTCGAACGAGATTTTTATAATATTCCTTTTGTGAAAGTGAGAGAATATATTATCATAATTAAAAATATATATATTTAATGGTTTACTTAGTGTGTTGTACAAAGTCGGTTTTCAATTTCTAAACTCTAATTTCAAGACAAAGAGAGTACTCAATAAATAAAACCAATGAAAAAGATTTACAGGATAAAAGTACTTTGTTACACAAGAAGTTAAACACATGCCATACAAAGGAAGGATAAAGAAGGCCAAAAATTATTTTCAATTTTCATGTAGCCCTTTGGATTGATTTGAGGACATGGGATCGAATTTGATTTGGCTATCCATGCTACAGCAATTGACAACTATACAATATTTAGTCAAAATTTTGATCTGATTTTATCCGAACTCACGAAAGAATATATTTATACCTATTAAATATGTTAGGTTTGTAATGTATTTTCGTGTCGTGTAATATTTGACAAATGCGCCTATTACCTTTTTAGCACACTGTTTTTTTCCCACTCCCAAATTTCCCTCTTGTGTTTTTTTTCCAACTTGCTTGTGTAATTCTTTCAATAAGTTACCAGCCCTATTGCAAGCTCATCTGCAAACTACTTTTTTTCCCCATTGATATAGGAATCCTGAGATTTTGTCAATGAGTTCTCATTACATCTAATTTTAACCAGTCCTTGTTACTAGAGTTGATCTAGTATAAATCAATTTAATCCTCCACCAATTCCAAGTCTTGAACTTAAGATTTGGCAATTACATATAGATCTATTTGAAGAAAATAGATGGGATAGCCAAAAATAGAATAATAATCATGATATAAATAATAATTATTTATTTCAATTATTGACGTAATGCTATATCAATAATTAACAAAGTAAAATAAAAGTTTTCACTATTAATATTATTCCTAAAACAATAATATCAATAATAATATTAAGTGGTAATGGCTTGTAGGTAAGAATTCATTCTTGTGGTTTGGGCTTATACCATCAGTGCTCATCATGGACCCTCAGCTAGTGAGAGAAGTAACGCAGAATATTCAAGTATTCCGAAAACCCCAATCAAATCCACTCGTGAAATTGCTATCAAAGGGGATAGGAAGCTATGAGGGCAGAGGCCAAACAGAGAAAGCTTCTCAATCCAGCTTTTCATCTGGAAAAGTTGAAGATTTTTATGCCGTTTCACACTATTAATTTTTTGTATGCTGCCGTAAATGTAAGTATACATGAACAATGGGGAGCCTGCGTCAATAGCCATGCCACATAAACAGGTTTTTCTTTTCCATCTCAACTCTAACGTTTGAATGGTGTGTTACACTTTAAAATTGTATTGTTTCTCTTATAATTTAAGCAAAACCATATTGCTAACAAAATAACATCGTTTTAAAGTGTGACAAACTATTAGTACATTGTAATTTAGACTGATTATTTCATATACTATAGGTTGGGATAAAATATTAATGTTGTCGGAAGAAAAAAGGGAATATAACAGGTGGAAAAAACAAATGATTAAATCTCAATTGAGAAAACAAGCTCTTAGGGTTCTTAAATTTTGAATGCATTTTTGGTGGGAGTCTTTTGCTTTTATTTATTTATTTTGGATGTAGCTTATGCTCTCAGCCTTCTACGAAAGTGCAAGTGAAATGTTGAGGAAATGGGAGGATCTTGCTTCGCAGAATGGCTAATTGAAGTGGATGTTTGGCCCAATCTTCAAACTTTGACTGGTGATGCCATTGCGAGGACGACTTTTGGCAGTAATTATGAAGGAGGAAAGAGAATATTTGAACAACAGAGAGAACAAGCTAGCAATTAGTCAAGGCTGCACGTTCACCGTACTTCCCCGGGTTGAGGTTAATAAATAAGAGTTTCTATGAATGACATTCAAAACACGTTTTACATTTTTGTATTTATTCAAAAGCGAACTCATTTTTTAAAACAAAAAAATATATCAGTAGCGTTGCCACAAATATTAATTATGAGCGTTGTGCTCCATCATCCTACATAAGGATCTAATATGTATTACAGCTTTGTGCTCAGAGTCATTTAGGTAAATTATGTTCTTTATCACCAACAAAGAAAGAAAAACAAAATAATGAAACAAAATGCAAAAGGAGTTGATGATTTAATTAGGGAAATCATCGATTCAATACTAAAGTCTATGCGAGCAGGGAAAGGGAATGGTGAAGACTTGTTGGGATAATTACTTGAATCCGGCTCTCAAGAAAATAGCGAACATGGAAATAAAAACCTTGGCATGACTTTGACTATCAAAAATATGATTGAAGATTGCAAGTTCTTCTATTTTGCTAGACAAGATACTACCTCCGTTCTACTTGTTTGGACAATGATTTTACTGAGTAGATACCAAGACTGGCAGTCACGGGCCAGAGATGAGATTTTGCAAACCTTTGGAAGTAACAAGCCAGATTTTGATGGGCTAAATCACCTTAAAATCTTAAGTTTCTTCAGGGGGCAAGATTGTTTTGATTAATTCCATTACAATATTATATCAGTGCGTATTACAATCGAATTATGGTAAGATTGAAGCCAGCTATTTGTGTCGACAGGTGAACATGATCTTGTACGAAGTTTTCAGGTTATATACACCTCTAGCATCGCTTTTTCGTAGAACTGCTCAAGTGAACCTCATCATCCCGACACTGTTAATGAATCATGACCCTAAAATATGGGGCGATGATGTACAAGAGTTTAAACCAGAGAGGTTTGCAGGAGTGTCGCATGCAACGAAAGGTGAAGTTGTGTTTTTCCCATTTGGTTGGGGTCCTCGGATATGCATTGGGCAGAATTTTTGCTATGCTGGAAGCTAAAATGGCAATGGCTATCGGGCTATGATTATGCAACGCTTCTCTTTTGAACTTTCACCTTCCTATTCTCATGCTCCTCGTTCATCAATAACGCTTCAGCCTCAGCATGGTGCTCATTTTATTTTGCATAAACTTTAACTTGTGGTGTTGTAAGTTGCAAATTCTCATTGCATTAGAATGGTTGGAGAACGATTTACATCATGCAATCTTGATTTTCCTTTCAATTAATTCTTGCGTGTTTCCTTACAAGGTATTTACAATGAAATTTTTTCGTATTCTCATAATGTCTAAATTGGAATTCAACTGACAAAAGATATTAGATGAGGGAGTGTACTTTAAATAATTTCCTAATTGCACTCTAAACCATATTGAACAACATGTTTGATTTAATAGTATTTAAAAAGGTAATTTTTCATCGATATTAATATAATTTTTTAAAGGTTATATTATAAATTCTATTTCATCAAACACAATTATATTACTCACATATCATAGTATTGCCACCGAGTGAGTAGAAAAAAAATTTGACAAATCAAACCTGATCGAGAAAGTCATAACATTGGGACCGAGTGAGTAGAAAATTTTTTTTTTTGACAAATCAAACCTGATCAAGAAAGTCATAATATTGGGACCTAGGGAGTGGAATTAAAAAAAAGTGACAAATCAAATCTAATCAAAAAAGTCATAATATTGGAACCAAGGAAGTAGAGAAAAGAAATTAAGGATCCAAACCCAACTCAATCTTAATCTAGAAAGAAATGGTATAAACAGCATTTCAAAACGTGTTTTTACATTTTATAAAATAATAATTATAAGATAAAAAATATTTTAAAACACCGTCCAAACATAATAAAAAAAAAATTAGATAATTGTGAGACGGAAGATCTTTCCGACAGCACCGAAACGCGCATGACTTTTGGTCTCTGGTTTACGGGATTATATCTTATGGTCTTTTATAAAATCGACTTGGGATTTCTTCTCTTTTAAATTCTTTCCCCCTTCAAAATGTTTCCTTGAAAGCTCAACCGAGTTATGAAAGTTAAAAAGAGAAAATTTATCTTTAGACTGAGATGAGAACGTACTATAAATTTTGAAACCTTAAAATTTGTGAATTAATTTCAATAAATTACACATAACCCGCTTGTTTCATGTAATGTGTCACACTCTTATTTTTGACAAAATTATGTGATTAATTAGGGTACTTTTTTATTATGTCACCCTCCCCAAACCAAAACTCCCAATCAATTATTTCGTTTGTAAAGATAATTAAAAATCAAAATTATGTTCTTAAATTCTTTCATCAACTAATATAAAAATATTGAATGTAGCAACTAAACTTGTCGTATTTATCACTGCAAATCAATAATAAAAATAACAAAATTTAGAGTAATGATATTTATAATAACTTTTCATAGTAAAAAATTAGGGTGAATTACATCTACTACTCCTATGGTTCGTGTAAATTACCAATCGAATATCGAGATTTGATAAAATTACCAATACCCGCTTAAGAGGGCTAAATGTTATGATTTAAGGGGGCTAAATATTATGAATTTAGTTGATTAAAAGGGTTAAATAGGGCTAAATGTTATAATTTAAGGGGTTAAATATTATGAATTTAGTTGATTAAAAGGGTTACATATTATGAATTTATCAAATTTAAGGCGGTATTGATAGTTTTACCAAATCTCGGGATTCAATTGGTAATTTACACGAACCATAGGGATAATAGATGTAATTCACCCTTATTTATTGTCAATGATTAAGTAAATATGAAAAGACAAAACCATCTATTATTATTTTATATTTTTTAAAAAATATGATAACTAAATTTTATTTTTTTATACTCACACATCAATCACTACAATTTGTTATTATGAAAAATTACTTAGACTATATTATTCTGAAACTTGATACTTTTTTTCTTCAAAATTAGTCACATAATGTGTGCTTATTCTTTCGATCAGATTATAACATTATCAAATATTTTTCATTTACTTGGAAAGAGGTTTGATTATGGCACCCTCTTCTCTATAATTTTGTTTTTATTATGAATGAAGTGTATGCAAGCCTACCAACCAGTGGCAGACACAGAAATATTATAAGGCAGGATCACACTTATAAAAAAATGAAGTAATACGTTTGAAACCATATAAAGTCACAACAATTTCTTTGAGCTAAGGAAGGGATAAGGCCTGCAAGAACCACAACAATTTATATTTTTTTAAAGAGAGTTTTTGTTTGAAAGCCAAAAGGAAAGCGAGGTTTTGTTAATAAATATTTCTTTTCTTATTAATCCATTAATATTTCTTTAATCTTTAGAATGGTGATTAACGAGAATTCAAATAGGTTTTCTTGAAAATTGTATTCACTAATAGATTTAATAAATAATATTTTTCTTTTTTTCTAAATAAGTGCAGGGGAAAAGGTTTTTAAAATATAAAGTGAAGTTCAATTTTTAATATTACTATAATGAAAAATCTAACATATGAGAGGGGTCACTTGCCTCTCCGAGACCTTTAATAGGTCCGCCCCTATCACCGACCATATAAGTAGTTAAATAAAAAAAAATAGTAACAATAACCAAAGATTACACAAGCATTTGAATTATTTTTGGCTCAAACTTTGGATAATTCACTATAAAAGTTATAACTTTTTCTCCACATTGAATCACGTGTTACACATACATACAATGCACTCCACTCAATATTTAATTTAATTTCTTTTTGTTTTTTGGGTTCAAGCTTGTTCTTTGTCAACTTTGTCATGCTAAAAACAGGAAAAGCAGCAATGTGTAATCCATTTTCTTCTTCTTATCATCTCTTTGTTGCATGGTACATGCATCATCGAGAAGTTCCATACCAATACAGATTCCCCCTGTCCCCCCTCCACCCCTATATGTATACACTCCGAATGGGACACTGAGAAATGAAAAACATAATTATCTGAAAAAAAAATCTGCAAACATCCCAGAATACTTCGATGATTCCACTGTTCGTTTCTTGCGTTGCTGTTCTAGTGTTAGCATGGAGAGTGTTGAAGTGGGCATGGTTGGAGCCCAAAATGCTGGAGAAGAAACTCAGAGAACAGGGCTTTAGAGGAAATCCTTACAAACTTCTTTATGGAGATTTCAAAGAATTATCAAGCAGGTTTGAAGAAGTCGACTCCAAGCCACTTAATCTCTGGGACGACATCCTTCCACGAGCCATGCCTGATATTCTTGAAACCGTGAAGAAACATGGTATGTTGTTGATCTTATCAACACTGCATTTTCATCTTTTAAATTATGTTATTGGTCAATCTTAATCTTTAAAATGAAGTAAATATTATATTTAGCTATTGTACTATGTTTAGTGTAGGTATTAAGTAAGATGGTATAAGTCCCCGTGTTGTACCCCTTTCTTCCGGCCACTTTTTACCAGTGCATACCTTTAGTAGCGACTATAGTTTCTTAATCAACAAAAGATGGTACAAAAGTCTCTCGCAACGACACACATTATTTTTCATTATTTTTTTGCAAACTTTCAAATTTTTATTGGTAATTTCAAAAGTTGGGATTCAATAATATTTTCTATTTTCCTTGAAAAAACAATGTAGGTGATTTTTAAAAAGGAAATTCCTCAAAAAATGAAGGGAACAAAAAACCATTTTGTTATACTTGCAAGTTGCAACTATTTTTGTCTTGAATTGTGAATCTTCCATTTGATGCAATGATAATTACAATGATAATCTTCCTTTTTTTTTTTTTTATCTAATTTAAGCAGTAATGGGCTTGCAGGAGAGAACTCATATCTATGGCTTGGCCCTAAACCATCTATGATAATCATGGACCCTAACCTCATCAAGGCAGTCACACAGAAAATTGATGTATTCCATAAGCCTATAACAAACCCACTCGGTAAATTGGTAGGTGAAGGGCTAGTGGTCTATGAGGGCGATAAATGGGCCACGCACAGGAAACTTCTCAACCCAGCTTTCCATGTGGAGAAGTTAAAGGTTGTATCTAATTTCATTTGTAAGAAAGGTAGAGAATCATTTTATGATTATTTGAGTAATGATACTTTTAATAAATTTTTATAATAAAAAATGATAATTGACATAAAAAAGATGAAAGAATAAAATTATTTAATATAATTTTTAAAAAATATAAAATAATAATAAATGATTTTATCTTTTTTAATATGTTATATCAGTTGTTATTACTTTTTATTATAAGAAATCATTAAAAATATTATTATTCTTATTAATTTTATGTAAAATTATAAGAGGGTTTTTTTGTTTTTTTTTTTTTTTTTATGTGGGAAATGGGAATGTAGCTGATGCTGCCAGCCTTCTATGAAAGTGCAAGGGAAATGTTGAGAGAATGGGAGGGTACTGCTGCAGAAAAAGGAACGATTGAAGTTGATGTTTGGCCCGATCTTCAAACTTTGACCGGTGAAGCGATTTCTAGGACTGCTTTTGGCAGTAATTATGAACAAGGAAGGAGGATATTTGAACTACAAAGAGAACAAATTGAGCATTTCATCAAGGCTGCACGTTCACTATACTTTCCCGGGCTGAGGTAAAAGAAAAACAGAATAATTAGTCAAATTAGTTATAAACAATACTTAAAAAAACTTCATTTTGATTTAATACAAATTTATTCAGTTGAAAAATATAACATAATTAATACACAATGAAATGTATAAATTTACATGTTTGTTCTAACTTTTTAATTGTAGACCTTATATAATTAAAGTGAATTTTTTAAAGAAAATAGGACCTTATATAATAAAATTTTGATGATAGACTTGGGGATGGAGAGGAGAAGGAGGAGAGATGGAGGGGACAGAAGAGAAGGGAGTATTATGGACCTTGTGTCCCTACAAAATATTCGAGTATTGACTGAATAAATAACTTTTGAATTTTGTCTAGTAGAAACTAAAATTTTTAAATTAAATTATCAAAATATTATTAAATATAAATTTAAACTTTCAAATATGAGATGAGGGCATCAGAATTTGTTATTGTTATTTTCAATTTGAGTATCCAAGAATTTTGTTTAGACAAAGTTATACATGAGTGAGATCAATTTTTGACTAACATGATTTTAGTGCTTTTATCCATCATCCAATAATTCAAGATTTACTCAATTTTTACAGGCATTTGTTGTGCTCGTATAGTCATCACAGCTAAATATGCTCTTTTCAGGTTTTTGCCAACTAAGAGGAACATAAGAATGAAACAAATAAAAAAACAAGTTGATGATTCAGTCAGGGAAATTATCAATGCTAGACAAAAATCAATGCAAGCAGGAGAATGGAACCATGAAGACTTATTGGGATTATTACTTCAATCCAACTCTCAACAGATTGGTAAACAAGAACACAGAAACTTTGGCATGACTATCAGAGACGTGATTGAAGAGTGCAAGCTGTTCTATTTAGCTGGGCAGGAGACCACCTCTGCTCTACTTGTGTGGACAATGATTTTGTTGGGTAGGCATCAGGATTGGCAGTCACGAGCAAGAGAAGAGGTTTTGCAGATCTTTGGGACGAACAAGCCTGACTTTGATGGCCTAAATCACCTTAAAATTGTAAGTTACTCTATGTCCCATGGGGATTTTTTCCATCATTGTTCTTTTATATCGTATTAATAATCGAAATATGATAAGATGGACTCGACTACTTACATGACAGGTTAACATGATTTTGCATGAAGTTTTAAGGCTATATCCACCAGTGGTAACACTCCTTCGAAAAACTATGGAAGAAATTAAATTTGGAAGTTTAACTCTCCCAGCTGGAGTGTTGCTCAACATCCCAGTAATGTTAATGCATCACGATCCTAAAATATGGGGTGATGATGCAAAGGAGTTTAAGCCAGAAAGGTTTGCAGAAGGAGTGTCGCATGCGACCAAAGGCCAAGTCGTGTATTTCCCATTTGGATGGGGACCTCGTATATGCATGGGGCAAAATTTTGCTATGTTGGAAGCGAAGTTGGCAATGGCTATGATTCTGCAACGCTTCTCTTTTGAACTTTCACCTTCCTATTCCCATGCTCCTCGTTCAACACTCACACTTCTGCCTCAGCATGGGGCTCACTTGATTTTGCACAAACTGTAACTTGTGATGATGATACAGTTTTGCAAATTCTGAGGTGGCGCTTGGTATAAATGGTGAGTTTAGAAATGGAATGGATTTGTGGAATGGAAAAGTTTGGAATAGAATGGAATGATAATAATTATGTTGTTTGGTATTATTTTGTAATGGAATGGAATAGATTTTATATTAAAATTATAATAAAAATATTAGTATTTTACATTATATGATATTTAACAAATTATATCTTATTCAAAAAATAGTCAAAATGCATGTCAATTTGTAGAGAAAAATATTTTCTACAAGTTAGTGAAATTTGTTTTTAAAAAAATTAAAAAAAAAAGTAAAATGGGGGTTGCAAACTCCCCATGGTTTGCAACCCCCAAGACAATGGGCGCGCGTCACTTCAGAGTTGACCACATACCAAGGACAAAACCCACGTTGATGGGTTTTCAGAAAAGGAGGAGGGGGTTGGGTTTTGGCTAAAGACATCTTGAGGGGTTTTGATAAACTCATCCCCACAAAATAAACACTATTTTTAATAGTAAACCTATCCAATCCTTGCCAAACCCAGTAACCAAACGTCTCCTCAAGGGATTGGAATGGTGGGAGAATAACTTACTGTCGAGTAGCCTACATTTTCCTATGTAATAAGTCTTACTGTCATTTGCAGCATGGTTGCAAGTTTTTGTTCCTAAATTTGGCCTGTTGTATTTGATAATAACCTGTTGTGTAAGTGGATTCTTACTCCTGATCATTCTCCTTTCTAGAGCCATTCCTAGAGCTATATTTACTCTACCCCCTCTTCAGTTATATTCGAAATATTATTCCACATTTCTTTAACAGTGTCAAAGCCACGAAAATCTAACTTGTTGGTATTAGCCTAGTGATTTCAAAACTTTTTAATTTGCCCTTTTTTCATTTTAGCTTTGACTCCATGTTCATGGTTTTTACTTGCAAGAGATTAGGGGTGGCGAACGAGAGAGGAGAGCAGGGAATGAAATAAGCACTATGTCTCATGTCTATGTTTATATATACGGCATAAATTATTAAGTAATAATTATTTTAATTATTGAGTATCATTTTGTTATATATATATATATATATATATGTCTAATCAGTTTTTATTAAATTTCATTGAAAAGTTTTACTGTGAGCATCGTTATTCATCTAGGAATTGATGGGAAGGGATTAAAATGGGATCTAATAGAAATGCTTTTTTTTTTTTTTTTGAATAGTAGAATCTTTTTTAGTTTATACATGTATAATTTGGTTAGAGACCTAAGAGTAGTCTTACCTTAAATCTTATTTTATTATATTTTGTTTTCTCATTTTTTTTACATTTTTATTTATTATCTTAAAATAAGAGTTACTTTTGTACTACATGCATACATTTTCTCATATTGTCATTTAAAAAAAACTTTTTATTACTATTAATATACTTTTAAAATTTAAACTCCAGATTAATATCATGAATTTATATATTTTCACTTCATTTAAACACAATAACTACATATTTATTTAATAAATTATTTTTTTCAATTATTACTCTAGAATTAGAACTGAAGTAGTAACTATTTGCTATTGTTTTGGCCATAATAAAACCAGAGTGACTTGCACATGCCACCAAGGGAAAAATATTGTAAAACTACAAAGAATGATGGAAGAAAAATTCAAAAACAAAAAAAAATATATATATATTGATAAATATTGACCAAAGTTTGACTGAAAAGCTGGCAAAGCATCATAATGCGTCATAGCATAAGTCATCTGTCTTGTCCTTATGAATATTGAAATAGACTTTTCCACGTCCTTATGCATAAAGCTTTCCCTCCTCCCCTTCTCCACGTTCGACGACTTTTCGATCGTTCTTAAAATACTTATTTATAAAATAAATAATTACCTTTATTAAAATTTATTGTCCAATTTTAAAGTAAATAATTAATGTGTTATATTTATTAAATCTGATCATACATAATTATTAATAATAAAATATAAAAATAAACTCTTTACTTAGATAAAAAAAAATTTTAAAATATATTTGGTTTTTTACATAACAAGTTTTACTTTTTATCAAAATTGAAATTATTATCTCTAAATAATTTAATATTTAAAATATATTTAGATAATATTTTAAAATATTTTTTAAATTTCAATATATTTTTTATTTTATAATTATTAATTAAAAAATATGAAAACACATTTTAAAAACAGCCATCTCATTCAAACTCAAACTTCTTTCACGGTCAGCCTTGTCATGCTATGACATTGACTACAAGTCTGCACATACGTGAACCAAAATAAATCAACAAAGAAAAGTAGCACCCCTTAGATTTTCCATTCCACCTTGTTCTTACTTCGTTCCCAAGTATATGACTAGTTGCATAATCCAGAAGTTCCAAACAAGATAAATATTAAAATCAACCTTCCTCCACACACCCACCCCCCACCAAACATCCCAATAATTGAGTACCAGAAACAAAAATCTACAAACAACCCAAAATACTTCCATGATTCCATTGTTCCTTTCTTGTGTTCTTGTTTTACTGTTAGCATGGAGAGTGTTGACGTGGGCATGGTTGAAGCCCAAAATGCTAGAGAAGAGACTCAGAGAACAAGGTTTTAGAGGAAATCCTTACAAACTTCTTTATGGAGATTTCAAAGAGATAACAACCTTATTTGAAGAAGCCAACTCTAAACCTCTTAATCTCACTGACGACATCGTTCCGCGAGTCATTCCTCATTTTCTTGGACCTGTAAAGAAATATGGTATGTTGATCTCATCAACCCTTCATTCATTTCATCTCTTATAGTTTCTTCAAAAGTTTTTATCGTCAGGAATTCATCTCTCCTGTTTGTCTAATCCAACTACTTATTTGATTAATCACATGGGATTTTTGTCTTAAAAAAAAAAAATCATCAGTGCTAGTTCTTGGAGGAATTGGGCTTCACAAGTTGTAGCTTCAAGGAGTAATACATGTAAATTACTACCGATTGGTGAAGTTCAAATTTTAAACTTTTAATATAAACGTTTAAGGCACAATTATAAGGGAAAGGATTTTCCAACTAGTGATATATATGTACAGATGTACTGGATGTTTAAGTGGCATTTGGTATAAATTGTGGGTTTAGTAATGGAATGGATTTAGTAAAAGGAAATGTTTGGAATGAAATGGAATGAAATGGAATGATAGTGCGCTTGGTATAAATGGTGGGTTTATGAATGGAATGGATTTGTGGAATGGAAAGGTTTGGAATAGAATGGAATGATAATAATGATGTTGTTTGGTATTATTTTGTAATGGAATGGAATAGATTTTATATTAAAATTATAATAAAAATAGTATTTTACATTATATGATATTTAACAAATTATATCTTGTTCAAAAAATAGTCAAAGTGCATGTCAATTTGTAGAGAAAAATATTTTCTATAAATTAGTGAAATTTGTTTTTAAAAAAAATTTAAAAACAAAGATAAAATGGGGGTTGCAAACCATGGGGGGTTTGCAACCCCATGACAAGTGGCGCGCGCCCATTGGGCGCGCGTCACTTCAAAGTCAAGAACAAAACCCATACGGCTGGGTTTTAGAAAAGGAGGGGGGTGGGGTGGGTTTTAATTAAAGTATTCTTGGAGGGTTTTGCTCAATCCATTTCCACAAAATAAACACCTCTTTTGATAGTAAACCTATCCAATCCCTTGCCAAACCCATGAACCAAACGCCCTCTAATTGTGTTGTTTGGTTTTTTTTTTTCTAGAATGGATTTAAAATTTATTAATAAATTTTATATTAAAATTTAATATTAATATTATAATAAGTATATTATTTTTTTACATTATATTACATTTAATAAAATCAGATCTTGTACAAAAGATAGACAAAGTGCATGTCAATTTGTAAAGCTAAATATTTTCTATTTGTTTGTGAAATTTATTTTTTTAAAAAAAATAAAAATAGGTGAAATGCCCATTGTAAACTAGGGGTGGGTTTGCCATGGGCATTACACGTGGCATGGGCTCGCGTTACGTCTGCAGAATTTATTATTTTTTTTAAGAAAAAATGATCAAAACGATGTCGTTTTGATCTCCTTTAAAAAAAAAATTTAACCTTGTAGAGAAACGATATTGTTTTGATCAAAACATTTCTCAACAAACCCCCCCCCCCCCTTGGGTTTCATCAAAACCCACAAATACTACTTTAATTCCATTCCCATTTATTCCAAACCCACAAACCAAACAATAGAATTTGAACCTATTCCAATCCATCCCACCTAAACCCACAAGCCATACACCACCTAAATGTTGTATAATTTGATCTCAAAATACAATGCATGTGATTTAGATAGAGCCAAATCCACATTACTATTAATTTTCTCTAAGAGAACATTACATTGATATAGATTTTCATTGGTGGATTTGATCTACATATTTGCAGCTCTCCTTACCTATTATACATGATTGGAAAGCAAAAATTCGTGCAAACAATAGAGAAAAATATCGCTGTAGACTTTTGTCTTTTAACATTTTTTTTCCTTTAACCAACATATGTTACGGCTTAAGAGAATAGAGGTTCAAACCTTCACTTCGTCATCCTTACCCCTTGTCCTCTCTCTCTTGGTAGAAAGAGTAAGACGCATAGAATAGAGACACTGTTGAAATAGAACTTATCAAAAAAATGAAAATTTCTCCCTTTGATTTCACTAGAATTCTTAGAGTGTGTGTACATTACACTTTTAAAATGTATTTTTGAATTTTCCAAAATATTTTTCATCTTTTAATACATATTTTATTTTACAACTATTATTTCAAAAAATACAAAAACACTATTTGAAAATTAAGGGCTTGTTTGGTTTGCATTTTAAAATTCTATTTTGTCTCAAACACGATTTCTAATATATTTTCTATCTCACAACTATTATTTTCAAAAATATAAAAATACATCTTTAAACTATAAAACACATTTTGAAATGATGTCCGTACATGTCCTAATTCATACACACTATTAATCTTATGTTATGCCTAATCTTAGTGGTAATGGAATTGCAGGTAAGAAATCATACTTATGGTTGGGCCCTAATCCAGCAGCGCTCATCATGGAGCCTGATCTCATTAGAGAAGTCACACAGAAAATCCAACTGTTCCAAAAGCCTAAAATAAATCCCCTCGCCAAATTGCTAGCTGAAGGGCTGGTGACCTACGAAGGAGACAAATGGGCCAAACACAGAAAACTTCTCAACCCAGCTTTCCATATGGAGAAGTTAAAGGTTTCTTTTAATTACGTTTACTAAAAAAACCAAATTCCTTTTATAATGGGTTCTTAAAAAAAATACTGTTCTACCATGTGAGAACCAATGCATGCTCATTAATGGAACTCTTTTTCATTTCTGGACACATATAGCTTATGCTTCCAGCCTTCTATGAAAGTGCAAGTGAGATGTTGAGCAAATGGGAGGATACTGCCGCACAAAAGGGCCCAATTGAAGTTGATGTTTGGCCAGCTCTTCAAACTATGACTAGTGATGCGCTTTCGAGGACTGCTTTTGGTAGTAATTATGAAGAAGGGAAAATGATATTTGAACTACAAAGAGAACAGGTTGAGCATACCATCCAGGCAACACGTTCAGCGTACTTACCTGGGATGAGGTAAAAATATACATCCTATAATAAAATTTAACTAAATTTCTGGAGTTTGTATAATTTTATATCAAGCAGTTTGACTAAATAACTTTTAAATTTCGTATTTTATAATTAAAACTATTAAATCAATTGGTTTTTTAACAATATATGAATAACTTATTAGTAATTTAACTTTTGTTAACGTGATTTTAACGTGATCGAGATCAAAGACTTTTAATGAAAAAACAAGTTAAAAGGGATCCATATATGATTAAATACAAATTTAGTGTGGTGGTAGCTCATATAATCAGTCATTGCTAAATTATGTGGTAACAGGTTTTTGCCAACTAAGAGGAACAAGAGAATGAAACAAATTGCAAAAGAAGTTGATGGTTCAATTAGGGAAATTATCAATACTAGACAAGAGTCAATGCGAGCTGGGGAAAAAATTGGTGAAGACTTGTTGGGGTTATTACTTGAAGAAAATGGTAAAGAAGGAAACAACAACTCTAGCATGAGTATCAAAGATGTGATTGAGGAGTGCAAGCTGTTCTATTTTGCTGGACAGGAGACCACCTCTGTCCTTCTTGTTTGGACGATGATTTTGTTGGGTAGGTATCAGAATTGGCAATCTCGTGCAAGAGAAGAGGTTTTGCACATCTTTGGGACTAATAAGCCAGGTTTTGAAGGATTGAACCATCTTAAAATTGTAAGTTTCTCCATAGAATCATGCTGATTAATACTCTTTATAGTAATGGTCTTTCCATATTGTATTAGCTAGTGAAATATGGTAAGATTGAACTCTATTATTTACGTGACAGGTTAACATGATATTGCATGAGGTTTTAAGAATGTATCCGGCTTTACCATTACTTTTTAGAAAAACAGTGGAGGAAACCAAATTAGGAGATTTAACTCTTCCAGCTGGAGTAATACTCACTCTCCCAGCAATGTTAATGCATTATGACCCTAAAATATGGGGTGAAAATGCGAAGGAGTTTAATCCAGAGAGATTTGCAGAAGGGGTGTCACATGCAACAAAGGGCCAAGTTGTGTTTTTCCCATTTGGATGGGGACCTCGAATATGCATTGGGCAAAATTTTGCCATGTTGGAAGCAAAATTGGCAATGGCTATGATTCTGCAACGCTTCTCTTTTGAACTTTCACCTTCCTATTCACATGCTCCTCGCTTATCAGTAACAATTCAACCTCAAAATGGTGCTTACTTGATTTTGCATAAATTGTAACGTGATGAGATAATTTGCACATTCTCATTGCATTTAGAATGGTACGTTGGAGAATAAGCTGCAATTTGTAGCCCTGAATTCCTTTGTGTAAGCCTAGGTGGAGACTCGTTTGGATTTTTCCTTTTAAATTTGGTCTGTTAATTTCATAAACGACTAGTGAGGATTTTTTTAAGTTTTTGGTTCTTTGTAGAAAGTCAAATATTTCCAATTAGCAATTTTCTTATACTGGTAATGTGCTCTTCTTAAAGAATCACTTTAAAAACTAAGGTAGTGCAAAGAGGCTAAGGATGATGGTGTATAAAAAAATATTTTATACATCTGTTATTTAGGTAAAATGATGATGCAATTAGGTACAATTAGAAAAAACGATTTATAATTTATAAAAAATAATCTATTTACATATATGAAATAAAAAATTATATAATTAATTTATTATACTAAAAATAAAAATATAACACATATATAAATTAAATTTTTTTGGGATGGGGGTGCTGGGAGTGTTGTCGGGAGTTGATGTCATTTTCTCCCCCTCTTTTTATATATTCCAAACACTCTGTTGCATTCTAGAAATGGTTCTTTTTTCAAAGTCTTTGGCAACCGCGGGGGATTTGTGGAATTGAAAGCCTTTACAACAATTTTTCCTCTAAAGGATAAGTGCACAAAATTCTTCATGACTTCTATTTCCTCTGCATTTGGGTTTTCTTTGGCTTTTTATTGTTTTCTTGCTATTTTTTATCATTCTTCGATCTTATAAACATGTAAATTTGATAATCTTGCAATAGAATTTTTTTTAAAAATTTTTTATACTAAAAATTTTAAATAAACAAAGCCCAATAACAAAAAGTGAACTTTAATATTAAAATTTATTATGATGAAAATGAATGTATATGGTATAAATTTTAATATAAATTATAAAATTTATACCAATTCAGTAGAATGTACAATAAAGAATAATATAAGATAAGTATGATAGAAAATCCTTCGTGTACTTTTTTTCCCTTTTGGTGGACCTAAATATTTTTTGACGTGTAGAATGATAAAAATATAGAAAGTGACTCTTTGAGTATCTTTTGCAAATATATTGTATTAGAAGGTGACACTATGAATAATTTTTGTCTATATTGTTATTATTTATGATATCCCTTTTGATTTTTGTCTCACTCTTCTTTGTTGACATTGTTATTTCTAAATTTTATGTGAATTCTTTTTTCAATATGACAAACGTAATCTCATACTAAAATTAGGAACCCAAAGTAATGATATAAAACCCCTTAACTGTGAACTAAAACATGGGCACCATGCTTTAAAAAAAAAAAAAACCTGTTGTAATTATATATGTTAAAATAAAACAAGACAGAAATTTAACATACCCTTGGAATTTGGATTCTTCATCCGCCTTTGTCACATCTTTGTCCCACGTAAATGACTCAACTGCATCATCTAAAATGTATTAAAATATATTAAAAAAATTATATCATAAAGTTACACGCTACATAGAATTTTTGCACAAAATAAATCAAATAAATCAACAAAGAAAAAGTAGCACCCTTTGATTTTTCACTCCACCTTTGTCTTATCTTCGTTTCCAAGTATATGACTAGTTGCATAATCCAGAAGTTCCAAACAAGATAAAGATTACCATCGCCCCACCACACTCCCCCACCCACCCACACCCCCCCCCCCCCCTCCCCCCCCTTAAACAACCAAATAATTGAGGTTTTCACACACAAAAATCTACAAACAACCCAAAATACTTCCATGATTCCATTGTTCCTTTCTTGTGTTCTTGTTTTAGCACTAGCATGGAGAGTGTTGAAGTGGGCATGGCTGAATCCCAAAAGGCTGGAGAAGAGACTCAGAGAACAAGGTTTTAGAGGAAATCCTTACAAACTTCTCTATGGAGATTTCAAAGAGATAACAACCTTGTTTGAAGAAGCCAACTCTAAGCCTCTTAATCTTACCGACGACGTGGTTCCGCGAGTCATCCCTCATTTTCTTGGAGCCGTAAGGAAATATGGTATGTTGATCTCATCAACCCTTCATTCATTTCATCTCTTATAGTTTCTTCAAAAGTTTTTATAATCAAGAATTCGTCTCTCTTGTTTGTCTAATCCAATTACTTATTTGGTTAATCACATGGGATTTTGTCTTAAAAAAAATCATCAGTGATAGTTCTTGGAAGAATTGGGCATCACAAGTAGGAGCTTCAAGGAGTAATACATGCAAATTACTGCTGATTGGTGAAGTTCGAGATTCAAACTTTTAAGATAAACGTTTAAGGCACGCTTATTATAAGGGAATTGATTTTCCAACTGGAAGTATATATGTCCTGGATGGTTAAATGTTGTATAATTTGATCTCAAAATACAATGCATGTGATTTAGATAGTGCCAAATCCACATTACTATTAAATTTTCTCTAAGAGAACATTACAGTGATTGGAAAGTAAAACTCGAGGTAGACTTTCGTGCAAAAGATTGAGAAAAAACTCGCTACTTTCGTACAAAAGATAAAGAAAAAAATCGCTGTAGACTTTTGTCATTTAACATTTTTTTCCCTTAACCGCTGGGGTTGCCGTAGAAAAAATTCATTGGTGAATTTGATCTGCATATTTGCAGCTCTCCTTACCTATTATAAGTGAACGAAAAGTAAATATGCGTCCAGAAGATAGAGAAAAAACTTGTTGTAGATTTTTGTCTTTTAACATTTTTTTCCCTTAACCAACATGTGTTAGAGCCTAACAGGACAAGAGATCAAATTCCCATTTTGTCATCCCCTTTCTCGTCTTTCCTCCTTTTTGGTGGAAGGAGTGAGAATATAAGATAGAGCCACTGTTGCAATATAACTTGTCAAAAAAAATAAATAAATAAAATAAAATAAAAATTCTCCCTTTAATTTCACTAAGATTCTTGGAGTTTGTGTGAATTACACTTTTAAAATGTATTTTTAGATTTTTCAAAATCTTTTTCGCCTTTTAATACATATTTATTTTGCAACTACTATTTCAAAAAATATAAAAATGTGTTTTGAAAAGTAAGGACTTTTTTTGTCTATATTTTAAAATTCATTTTTGTCTTAAACACTCTTTTTAATATATCTCTTATCTCACAATCATTATTTTGAAAAATATAAAAACATATTTTTACATTACAAAACGTTTTTTGAAACGCTATTTATAGATGTCCTAATTCATACACAATTTAATCTTATGTTATACCTAATTTTAGTATTAATGGAATTGCAGGTAAGAAATCATACTTATGGTTTGGGCCTAATCCAGCAGCGCTCATCACGGAGCCTGATCTCATCAGAGAAGTAACACAGAACATACAAGGCTTCCAAAAGCTTGAAATGAATCCCCTCGTCAAACTGCTAGCTGAAGGGCTGGTTACCTACGAAGGAGACAAATGGGCCAAACACAGAAAACTTCTCAACCCAGCTTTCCATATGGAGAAGCTAAAGGTTTCTTTTAATTATGTTTACTAAAAAAATCAAATTCTTTTTATAATGGGTTCCAAAAAAATACTGTTCTACCAAGTGAGAACTAATGCATGCTCATTAATGGAACTCTTTTTCATTTCTGGACACATATAGCTTATGCTTCCAGCCTTCCATGAAAGTGCAAGTGAGATGTTGAGCAAATGGGAGGACACTGCTGCACAAAAGGGCCCAATTGAAGTTAACGTTTGGCCAGCTCTTCAAACTATGACTAGTGATGCACTTTCGAGGACTTCTTTTGGTAGTAATTATGAAGAAGGAAAAAAGATATTTGAACTACAAAGAGAACAGGTTGAGCATATCATCCAGGCAGCACGTTCAGCTTACTTTCCTGGGATGAGGTAAACATATACATCCTATAATAAAATTTGACTAGATATCTGGAGTTTGTATGATTTTATATCAAGCAGTTTGACTAAATAAGTTTTAAATTTAAAACTATTAAATCAATTGGTTTTTTTAACAATGTATGAACAACTTATCAGTAATTTAACTTTTCGATGTGAGATACGCAGTGTAATAATTTGTTAATGTGATTTTAAAATAATCGAGATGAAAGACTTTTCAATGAAAACAAGTTAAAAGGGATCCATATATGATTAAACAAAATTTTAGTGTGATGCTAGCTCATATAATCAGTCATTGCTAAATTATGTGGTAACAGGTTTTTACCAACTAAGAGGAACAAGAGAATGAAACAAATTGCAAAAGAAGTTGGTGATTCAATTATGGAAATTATCAATACTAGACAAGAGTCAATGCGAGCTGGGATAAAAATTGGTGACGACTTGTTGGGGTTATTACTTGAAGAAAATCGTAAAGTAGGAAACAACATCACTGGTATGAGTATCAAAGATGTGATCGAGGAGTGCAAGCTGTTCTATTTTGCTGGACAGGAGACCACCTCTGTCCTACTTGTTTGGACGATGATTTTGTTGTGTAGGTATCAGAATTGGCAATCTCGTGCTAGAGAAGAGGTTTTGCACATCTTTGGAACTAATAAGCCAGGGTTTGAAGGATTGAATCATCTTAAAATCGTAAGTTTCTCCATAAGAATCATACTGATTAGTACTTTTTATAGTAATGGTCTTTCCATACTGTATTAGCTAGTGAGATATGGTAAGATTAAACTGTATTATCTACGTGACAGGTTAACATAATATTGCATGAGATTTTAAGATTGTATCCGGCAGTTCCATTACTTTTTAGAAAAACAGTGGAAGAAGCCAAATTAGGAGATTTAACTCTTCCAGCTGGAGTAATACTCACTCTCCCAGCAATGTTAATGCATTATGACCCTAAAATATGGGGTGAAAATGCGAAGGAGTTTAATCCAGAGAGATTTGCAGAAGGGGTGTCACATGCAACAAAGGGCCAAGTTGTGTTTTTCCCATTTGGATGGGGACCTCGTATATGCATTGGGCAAAATTTTGCCATGTTGGAAGCAAAATTGGCAATGGCTATGATTCTGCAACGCTTCTCTTTTGAACTTTCACCTTCCTATTCACATGCTCCTCGCTTATCAGTAACAATACAACCTCAAAATGGTGCTCACTTGATTTTGCATAAATTGTAACGTGATAATATAGTTTGCACATTCTCATTGCATTTAGAATGGTACGTAGGAGAATAAGCTGCAATTTGTAGCCCTGAATTGCTATGTATAAGCCTTGGTGGAGACTCGTTCGGATTTTTCGTTTTAAATTTGGTCTGTTAATTTCATAAACGCTTAGTGAGAATTTTTTTATGTTTTTGGTTCTTTGTAGAAAGTCAAATATTTCCAATTACCAATTTCTTATACTGGTTATGTGCTCTCCTTAAAGAACCACTTTAAAAACTAAGATGGTGGAAAAAGGCTAGGGATGATGGTGTATTAAACGATGATGCAACTAGGTACAATTAGAAAGAATGGTTTATAATTTATGGGAAGTATCCTATTTATATATATAAGATAAAAAATTATATAATTAATTTATTATACTAAAAATAAAGATATAACGAATATATAAGTTAATTTTTTTTGGAGTAGGGTGTTGGGGAGTATTGTCTGTAGTTTATGTCATTTTCTCCCCCACTTTTTATTTTTCCAAACACTCCTTTCGTTTTTAAAAAATCTTTATTAAAAAAAATCCACTTTTAGATCAAATTTTTATATTAATTATCCTTACTAATAATAATTATAAATTATTTATATTTAAAAAGTAAATATAAAAAATTAAAATAATGTATTTAATAGTACATTGATTGTAGTGTATCCTATATTAAACAAAAAAGTAGTTACACCTAAACAAAATGAAATACTTTTATAAGACAGAAAATATTATCTTTAACTGAATTTGATGTATCCAATATTATAAAAAAAGAAGTAGTTATACCTAAACAAAATGAAATATTTTTATAAGACAAAGAAAATATTATCTTTAACTGAATTTGTTTTGTTTGGGTTTAAGTAATTAAAGGTTAGATGTAATATTGGTTTTTTTTTCCTTTTTTTTTTTTTTTTACGTGCACAAGATCATACTCCAAGGATTTCGCTAATGGTGCTTTGACATGGGTTTTGGTAGATTTTGTTGGTAATGGCTCAAAAAGTCACCTAATTGAACTGTTATTTTGTTTAGCTCCAAAATAAGTTTCATCATTATTCCCTTTTATTTATGCTTCTTAGCATTTTAAAAGCTACGTATAGTGGAGAAAAGCTTGATGTTTCCTATGGCCCCTCGTATATATATCAGGAATGTCTGAACTGAGGAATCATGTTTCTTTCAACGTTTTCATCCTGTTGAATTCTGGACTGCAATTGGCAAAACCTTTGATGTCTTTCCTTTCCCTCCTAAGCGTTAGTTCTAATAAATTTGCTGTATCATTTGACCAAAATTAAACTACAAATTTTTAGTGCATTTTTCAAAGTCTTTGGCAACTGTGCTAATCACAAGTTAAGGGGTTGGGGGATTTGTGGAACAGAAAGCCCTTACAACAATTTTTCCTTAACAATAATTAAAATGGATAAGTGCACAAAATTCTTCATGCCCTTCTATTACCTTTGCATTTGGGCTTCTTTGGCTTTTTATTGTCTCCTTGCTGTTTTTGTCATTCTTCGATCTTATAACCATGTAAAACCTGCAACAGAGTTTTTTTTATACTAAAATTTTAAAATAAATAAAACCTAATAAAAAAAGCCGAACTTTAATATTAAAATTTATTATAATGAAAATGAATGTAAATGGTATAAATTTTAATACAAATTATAAAATTTACACCAATTTATTAGAATGTGTAATAAAGAATGATAGAAAATAAGTATTATAGAAAATCCTTCTTGTGGTATTTCTATATAAAAATATAGAAAGTGACTCTTTTGAATATCTTTTGCAAATATATTGTAATAGAAGGTGACACTATGAATCATGTTTTGCTATATTATTAGTATTTATGATGTCCCTTTTGATTTTTTTCTCACTCTTCTTTGTTGACATTGTTATTACTAAATTTTATGTGAATTCTTTTTTTAATATGACAAACGTAATCTCATACTAAAATTAGGAACTCCAACGTAATGATATAAAACCTCTAAAACATGGGCACCCATGCTTAAAAAAAAAAACCCTGTTACAATTATATGTGCCAAAATAAAAAAAGACAGAAATTTAACATACCTTTGGATTCTTCATCCACCTTTGTTACATCTTTGTCCCGCGTAAATGACTCAATTGCATCATCTAAAATGTATTAAAATATATAAAAAAAAATTATATCATAAAGCTACATAGAATTTTTACAAAAAAAATTAACAAGTTTTGAAAAAGGCTTCAAGCTACAATTTATTTAAAGTAAAAAGAAATTCTTACTTCTCACAACTTGATCAGTTTGTATTATTTTAACAAAAAATTCTTACTTCTCACGACTTTAGTTTGTATCATTTTAACGCATATTTCTAGTTTTTTAATAAATTATTGTCCAAGCCTTCTTCAAGATTTGATGATTTTATCTTTTGTTTAATATGATATAGGACTTTTATATCTTATAGAAAATGTTGTCATTGTCCCCCCACCGAACCCACCGTTTAATATATTATCAAGACTTGAGAAATTGAGCTTCTCAAATTACAACACCGCATCATCGGCCGAAAAAGAGCTGCAAAACAAGAAAAATCTGAAACATCCCAGAATACTTCCATGATTCCATGGTTGGTTTCTTGTGTTCTTGTTTTACTGTTAGCATGGAGAGTGTTGAAGTGGGCATGGTTGGAGCCCAGAAAGCTGGAGAAGAAACTCAGAGAACAAGGTTTTAGAGGAAATCCTTACAAAATTTTCTATGGAGATTTCAAAGAGATAACAACCTTATTTGAAAAAGTCAACTCTAAACCTCTTAATCTCTCTGACGGCATCGTTCCACGAGTGATTCCTCATCTTCTTGGAACCGTGAATAAATATGGTATGTTGATAATATCAACTCATCCTTTCATTTCCTGTCTTCTAGTTCCTTCAAAAGTTTTTTCATCATCAAGAATTCATTTCTTCTATTTTTCCAATCAAATCACTTGTTTGGTTGAGTTCCAAACCAAACATATGGCCCAAAAGAGTAGAGTTTATGCTTGTATTGATAGCATTTTATAATGCGTGTTTATATTTTTTGAAATTAAAAGAAAGTACTCAATATATCGCACTTTGAAATTGTCCGTCTGTGATTTTTTGCACTTATTCGTAAACCTCAAGATTATGTCATGCCTAATTTTTGTAATAATGGAATTGCAGGTAAGAAATCCTATTTATGGCTTGGGCCTAGACCATCAGTGCTCATCATGGAGCCTGATCTCATTAGGGAAGCCACACAGAAAATGCATGTGTTCCAAAAGGTTACGTTAAATCCACTCGCAAGATTGTTAACTTCTGGGCTGTTGTCCTACGAAGGCGATAAATGGGCCAAACACAGGAAACTTCTCAATCCAGCTTTCCATATGGAGAAGTTGAAGGTTGTATCTAATTTCATTTATAAGAGAATCATTTTTATTTTTACGCAAAATTATAAGAGGATTTTTTTTGTTTTTGGGGGGAAACGTAGCTTATGATGCCAGCCTTCTATGAAAGTGCAAGTGAAATGTTGAGGAAATGGGAGGATAGTGCCGCACAGAAAGGAACTTTTGAAGTTGATGTTTGGCCCAATCTTCAAACTTTGACTAGTGATGCAATTTCCAGGACTGCTTTTGGCAGTAATTACGAAGAAGGAAAGAGGATATTTGAACTACAAAGAGAACAAGCTGAGCATTTCATCAAGGCAGTACGTTCACTATACTTTCCCGGGTTGAGGTAAAAATGCATATGCCCCATAATAAAATTTAACTACATACTTGGGGTTTGTATAGTTTTAGATTTTGTCTTAAATTAATAAGAACTAATAAATCTATAGATTTATTAGCAATTTATGAATGTGAGCGTAAAATATTATTAAAGTGATTTTAAAATAATTGATCAAGGACTTCCAATAAAAGAAAGTTAAGAAGGATACATGTATGATTAAAAACGAATCCAATGTGGTGCTAGCTAATATAGTCGATCATTGATTGCTAAATTATGTGGTAACAGGTTTTTACCGACTAAGAGGAACACGAGAATCAAACAAATTGCAAAAGAAGTTAATGATTCAATTGGGGAAATTATCAATGCTAGACTAGAGTCAATGCGAGCAGGGAAGAAAAATGGTGAAGACTTGTTGGGGTTATTACTTGAAGAAAATGGTAAAGAAGGAAACAACAACTTTGGCATGAGTATCAAAGATGTGATTGGGGAGTGCAATCTGTTTTACTTTGCTGGGCAGGAGACCACCTCTGTCCTCCTTGTTTGGACAATGATTTTGTTGGGTAGGTATCAGGATTGGCAATCCCGTGCTAGAGAAGAGGTTCTGCAAATCTTTGGGACTAATAAGCCAGAGTTTGAAGGACTAAATCATCTTAAAAGCGTAAGTTTCTCTATTCTGATTAATACTCTTTATAGTAGCAATCTTTTTATATTCTAATATGAATTGAACTCTGTTATCTACGTGACAGGTTAACATGATATTGCATGAGGTTTTAAGGCTATATCCACCGCTACCATTTCTCTCTAGAAATACTGCAAAAGATACCAAATTAGGAGATTTAACTCTCCCAGCTGGAGTGTTACTCACTCTCCCAACAATATTGATGCATTATGACCCTAAAATATGGGGTGATGATGCGATGGAGTTTAATCCAGAGAGATTTGCAGAAGGGGTGTCACATGCAACAAAGGGCCAAGTTGTGTTTTTTCCATTTGGTTGGGGACCTCGTATATGCATTGGTCAAAATTTTGCTATGGTGGAAGCAAAACTGGCGATGGCCATGATTCTGCAACGTTTCTCTTTCCAACTTTCACCTTACTATTCACATGCTCCTCGCTTGTCAGTAACAATTCAACCTCAGCATGGTGCTCATTTGATTTTGCACAAATTGTAACATGTGATGATATAATTTGCAAATTCTCTTTGCACTAGAATGGTACGTAGAAGAATAAGCTGCAGTTTTGCATAGGTGTTGGTGGATACTGTTTGCATTGTTCCTTTTAAAGTTGTTCTGTATGATTTGATTATTTCACGAACGATTTACAATTAGCAATTTTTATATATGGTTAGTGACTCATCTTCTTCTTGGAGTTGATGGGCAAAGAATGGAGGCCAAAAATGGATACCTTAATAGACCGCCAAGGCATATAGAAGTAGCAAAGTTTGCTCAAAATGCGGTCTTATCTCATGCTCAAAAATCCAACTTTCTGTACTGAATTTTTTGGGGTTGTTAAAATATATTCAAAATATTTAATTCTTTATAAATATATCATGTTAAAATTTGTTCAAAATATTTTTTATAAATATGTTAGGCAAGATTTAGACAGAATTATGTAATATTTAATTTATTTATATACATATTTCTTTGTTATATTTATAGAATGGTTGTATTATATCACATATACAGAAAAAAAAAATAAAAAAATCAGCCTCCATAGAGCTAGATTTCGACTAAGCTTGGTTCCAAAAATCAATTTTACTTTCTGTGGCAATTTTGTCTGTTTCTTCTGGGAAAAGCATCTTCGGCCAAATCAATTTTTCTGATGATTGTTTGCAGCCAAGCTTCATCAATTTTTTTTGGGCAGAGCCATGTCCTTCTCCTTGGTAAACAAATTGATCCAAATTTCCTCTCGATTGTTTTGCATTGTGCGTCCAAACCCATCCGTTATTTGTTTGTGTGCGGGCCAGCCGATTCTGGCCCTCTCAACTTTGTCCAGTTTTTCTTGTTTTGGCCAAACTTGGAAGTTTCAAATTGTTTTTTTCGTTTTGGCCAGCTTTTGTTTTTTGTTTTGGCTGATTTTGACTTCTAAATTTATGACCCACATATTTTGTTTAATATTATTTTGGCCACAACCTCTCCAAATTTTGGTGTTTGACGCCGATTATGCTCATGATCACTCTTTTAATCTTGTTTTCAAACTCAAGTTTGTGGAGAATGTTAGAATAGATTTAAAATATTTTTTAATAAATATATCATATTAGAATATGTTTAGAATATTTTTTGAAAATATATTATACAATATTTAGCCATAATTAGGTAATATTTAGTTTCTTTATATACATATTTAATTATTATATTTATCAAACAATTGTATCAAATTATACAGAAAATATAACTATTCATTTGTTTTTCTCTCAATTTCTAACACAGGCGATCCATGAATGTATACAATTCATCGATTAAATTTCTTGATTGTGAGTAATAAAAGACTATAATAAAGATGGGAAAGCCCGCGCCAAGCACATGAATTGACAATTGGCTGGCTGGTAGCGGTAACTTGCATCCAACAACACCAAGAAAAATGAGTTAGTCATTTTTGTATCTGATTTTGGCATTTTGCAAGACGTTAAATTTTTGAAATATTTGTTTACAATTTACTCTTTTTTTAAAAAAATTTTGTTTCGTTTAAATTTTGGCCTGTTGTATTTGATAATAACCTGTTGTGTAAGTGGATTCTTACTCTTGATCATTCTCCTTTCCAGAGCCATATGTAAAGCTATTTTAACTCTATCCTCTCTTCAGTTATGTTGGAAATGTTATTCCACATTTCTTTAACAGTGTCAAAGCCACGAAAATCTAACTTGATGGTATTAGCATAGTGATTTCAAAACTTTGTAATTTCGAAAGGCAATTTGAGGATGTGATTGTGCCCTTTTTTCATATGAGCTTTGAATCCATGTTCATGGTTTTTACGCAGCAAGAGATCTTAGGGGTGACAAAGGAGAGAGGAGACTAGGAAATAAAATAAACACTATGTCTCATGTCTATGTCTATATATATGGTATAAATTACTAAGTAATAATTATTTTAATTGTTGAATATCATTTTATCATATCTATGTGTTTATCAGTTTTTATTAGATTTCATTGAAAGTTTTATGGTGAGCATCATTATTCATTTGGAATTGATGAGTAGAGATTAAAATGGGATCTAATAGAAATGTATATTTTCATTTTTTTTTGAAATAAAACTCATTTTATTTTTATTTAGTTTAATCGAAGGGGAAAAAAATAAGACCGACCCTTTTGAGTGGTAGAATCATTTCTAGTGTATAATTTGGTTAGAGGCCTAAGAGTGGTCTTACCTTAAATCTTACTTTATTATATATTTGTTCTCTTGTTATTTTTACATTTTTATTTATTATCTTAAAATAAGAGTAACTTTTATACTAAGTGCAATCATTTTCTCATAATGTCATTTAAAATTTTTTTTTATTAATATTAATATACTTTTAAAATTTAAACTCGAGATTAATATTATAAATTTATATATTTTCACTTCATTTAAACACAATTTCCTTAATGAATTAGTTTTTCCAATTATGACTCTAGAATTAGAATTGAAGTAGTAATAATTGTTGGGGAAAATGATTCCACAATCTTGTGAACCTGTGAGAAAACGACTAAACACGAATAAAACAGCAATCTGACGTTCCCTCAATATGAAAGATAAAAATTACGAACTGATCTCAGAGTACACAAAAATTTTAGGTACAAAACCTAATTCCAACTCAACATATGAGCACCACAACTTTCATAAATAATGGAATTAACAATTATAGCAAAAACAAGCTATATCAAAACAAACCTAAGAAGAAAATAGTGAAATCTCACCCAAAACACAGCAGTCTCGAAACTGACCTAAAAACTAATTACTAAAAATTTCAAATAGAAAACTGACCATATATTCTAAAGAACAAGGAATTACAATTCTACGGACAAAATTTCAGTTCAATTAGATCATGAATCAACATCCTATCATTACTTGGATCAAAACTGAACGAAAAGAAAACTTCTTCTCTAGGCTCTCGCAAACGACTGCTGCTGTTGCTCTGTTTTTATGTTATGCTGCATTCCAGAAAAGTGCATACAAAGCCCTACATGGGCTAGGCACAATGGATTGAACACAAGGCCCAAAGGCCTAACAATTTTTAATTTTTAATTTTCAATTTTCAGTTTTCAAATGAGATAAGAAGATATTTTGAATGTTTTATTTTTATTTGATAAAAATTAATTTTTTAAAAATAAATATAAATCCAAACATGGTTTAAATAAAATCACCTGAAAGTTCTGGTGGAAAATGTAACACGTGTGGGAGTAGTAAAGTCATTAATATTGGTGGAATTCCTGCCACTTCCCTCTCCTGCATTTCTTTAACGTGTTGGGACAGCTTCTGTCATTTATCATTGAAAATTTTTAGGTGTAACGAAGAACATAAACGAAGCGCTTATTTTTGTTTTATGTTTTTATTTTTCGTATTCGTTTATGTTCGTTTATGTTTGTGAAATATGTGTTCGTGTTCGTTTATGTTCATTTATTAGTGTTCACGAACACTTATCGAACACGTTCACGAACGAGTAAACGAACACGTTCGCGAACACTTTCGCGAACAAATAAACAAACACATTTGTAAATTGAAAAAACAAAATAGCATTATTGAGAATTGAACCTTGGTCTCTAATGTGAGGAGTATAGTTACTTACCACTACACCACAACAAATTTGTTTATGAATGATCAACAAACATTATTATTATATATATTATTATTAATATTTTAATATAAACGAACAATAAACAAGCTTTAAACGAACGTTAACCGAGCTTGTTCATTAACACTAAACGAGCTTGTTCACGAACATAAATAAACGAACGTATACTTGTTTGTGTTCGTGTTCGTTTATTAAACGAACACTAAAATGTGTTCGTTTATTATTCGTTTAACTTAACAAACGAACATAAACGTAAGCGAGCGTAGATCGTTTCACGTTATCGCTCACCAACGAGCGTCTTGGATTACACCCCTAAAAATTTTACCCTCCAGAGTCTTTGCTATGCGTGTTTTATCTATTATTAGTACAAGTTCCATGAATGATTGCTTTGTTTGATGTATGTCTTAGGTCAGTTTTGAATGAATTATGGACTAAGACTGGAAATCTTAGGCTGCTTTTTTTGATAAGTTATTTTTATTTATAAATAAATATTTTTTTAAATAAAATTAAATTATTTAAATATATTTTTATTTTAAATTTTAAATTTTAAATTTTTATGCAAATTTTTTTTATATAATTTTTAAAAATTTTCTCTTACATATATATTTTTTAAAATATTTTTTTATTAAAAAATATTTATTAAAATATTTATATATTTTAATATAATTTTTTTTATTTATAAATAAAAATACCTTATCAAAAAAGCTATACACCTTTCTTGGACCTACAGCGTTGTAGTTAACCAATTTGGTTAGGCCACCAACAAAACTAACCAGAGTGAGTTGCACGTGGCACCAAAGGAAAAATATTGTAAAACTACAAAGAACGATGGAAGAAAAATTCAAAAAATAAAAAATATATATATATGGATAAATATTGACAAAAGTTTGACTGAAAAGCTGGCAAGCATCGTAATGCGTCATAGCATAAGTCATCTGTCTTGTCCTTACGGATATCGAAGTAGACTTGACAGAGACTATTTAATTATAATTCCCCTCCCCTGGCCCTTATTACTCAACTCAATTCTCTCAGCCATTTTACTAGTATATAATTTCGTCAAAAATATTATTCGTTCCTCTCGAGAAAGAGAGAATTTATTTTTAATTAAGTATAATTTTTTTAATTATTAAATATAATATTTTTAATATATTATTAAATATATAATTTTATATTTTTTAATTCTAATCATATATAATTATTAATAATAAAATATCATATAAATGTAAATTTTTTATTTAGATACAAACATTTTTTAAAAAATAATTTTTTTTAAGATAGTAAATTTTACTTTTTATTAAAATTGATAATTTTATCGTTAAATAACTTAATATTTAAAGTATGTTTGAAGAGTGTTTTAAAATATATTAAAATTTTATAAAAAAAATTAATACATTTTTTATTTTATAATTATTATTTAAAAAATATAAAAACCTGTGTTAACAGCTGTCCATCCAAGTCCAGTGTCTCGTCCAAACTTCTTTCACGGTCAGCCTTGTCATGCTATGACATTAACAGCAAAGTCTGCAACTACGTGAACCAAAATAAATTAACAAAGATAAAGATTACCATCGCCCCTCAAACATCCCAATAATTGAGGTTCACACGCACATTTATCAGAAACAAAAGTCTACAAACAACCCAAAACACTTCCATGATTCCATTGTTCCTTTCTTGTGTTCTTGTTTTAGCACTAGCATGGAGAGTGTTGAAGTGGGCATGGTTGAATCCCAAAATGCTGGAGAAGAGACTCAGAGAACAAGGTTTTAGAGGAAATCCTTACAAACTTCTTTATGGAGATTTCAAAGAGATAACAACATTGTTTGAAGAAGTCAATTCTAAATCTCTTAATTTCACTGACAACGTCGTTACGCGAGTTATTCCTCATTTTCTTGGACCCGTAAAGAAATATGGTATGTTGATCTCATCAACCCTTCATTCATTTCATCTCTTATAGTTTCTTCAAAAGTTTTTATAATCAAGAATTCATCTCTAATGTTTGTCTATACCAATTACTTATTTGGTTAATAACATGGGATTTTTGTCTTAAAAAAAAATCATCCGTGCTAGTTCTTTGAAGAGCTGGGAATCACAAGTAGTAGCTTCAAGGAGTAATACATGCAAATTACTGCCCATTGGTGAAGTTCGAATTCCAACTAGAAATATATATGTACTGGATGTTTAAATGTTGTATAATTTGATCTCAAAATACAATGCATGTGATTTAGATAGAGCCAAATCCACATTACTATTAAATTTTCTCTAAGAGAACATTACAGTGATATATATTTTCATTGGTGGATTTGATCTACTTATTTGCAGCTCTCCTTACCTATTATGCGTGATTGGAAAGTAAAACATTCGTGCAAAAGATAGAAAAAAAGATTAGCGGTAGACTTTTGTCTTTTAACACCTTTTTTTTCCCTTAACCAACATATGTTACGGTCCAAGAAGGCAGGGTTTAAACCCCTGCTATGTCATCCACATCTCCTCGACTTCCCTCCCTCTTGATGGAAAGAGTGGGCCCATAAAATAGAAATACTGTTGTAATATAACTTGTTAAAAAAAAAAAAAATTTCTCCCTTTGATCTCACCAGGATTCTTAGGGTCCGTTTGGACAAAATATTTCTATTTGCAAACGGAAAAAGTTGTATTGAAATGTGTAAAAATTTTGGTAAGTATTTGTTGATAGAAAAAGTATTTTGGAGGGAAAAATAAGGAGGAAATTTTTTTAAAATTATGTAAGAGGAATTTAAGTGGGAAAATTTAAATTCTAAATTTTGAAATAAAAATATGTTTGGATAGTTTGTTTTTGTTTGAGAATTTTCTTATTTGCAAATAAGAAGGGCTTGTCCAAACGTACCCTTTGTGTGTGTGAATTACACTTTTAAAGTGTATTTTTGGACTTTTTAAAATATTTTTTGCCTTTTAATACATATTTTATTTTACAACTACTATTTCAAAAAATATAAAAATGCTATTTTGAAAATTAAAGGCTTATTTGGTTTGCATTTTAAAATTTATTTTTGTCTAAAACACTATTTTCAATACATCTCTTATCCAATAACCATTATTTTGAAAAATATAAAAATAAATTTTTACACTACAAAACGAATTTTGAAACACTATCCATACATACCCTAATTCATACACTGTATTAATCTTATGTTATACCTAATTTTAGTAGCAATGGAATTTCAGGTAAGAAATCATACTTATGGTTTGGGCCTATTCCAGCAGCGCTCATCATGGAGCCTGATCTCATTAGAGAAGTCACACAGAAAATGCAAGTGTTCCAAAAGCCTAAAATAAATCCCCTCGCCAAATTGCTAGCTCAAGGGCTGGTGACCTACGAAGGAGACAAATGGGCCAAACACAGAAAAATTCTCACCCCAGCTTTCCATGTGGAGAAGTTAAAGGTTTTTTTTAATTACGTTTACTTAAAAAACCAAATTCTTTTTATATTTTTAAAAAAATACTGTTCTACCAAGTGAGAACTAATGCATGCTCATTAATGGAACTCTTTTTCATTTCTGGACACGTATAGCTTATGCTTCCAGCCTTCCATGAAAGTGCAAGTGAGATGTTGAGCAAATGGGAGGATACTGCTGCACAAAAGGCCCCAATTGAAGTTGATGTTTGGCCAGCTCTTCAAACTATGACTAGTGATGCACTTTCGAGGACTGCTTTTGGTAGTAATTATGAAGAAGGAAAAATGATATTTGAACTACAAAGAGAACAGGTTGAGCATACCATCCAGGCAACACGTTCAGCGTACTTTCCTGGGATGAGGTAAAAATTTACATCCTATAATAAAATTTAACTAGATTTCTGGAGTTTGTATAACTTTATATCAAGCTGTTTGACTAAATAACTTTTAAATCTCGTATTTTATAATTAAACCTCTTAAATCAATTGTTTTTTGAACAATGTATGAATAACTTATTAGTAATTTAACTTTTCGATGTGTGATATGTAGCGTAACAATTTGTTAATGTGATTTTAAAATAATTGAGATCAAAGAATTTCAATGAAAAAAAACGTTAAAGGGAAATCCATATATGATTAAACACAAATTTAGTGTGGTGCTAGCTCATATAATCAGTCATTACTAAATTATGTGGTAACAGGTTTTTACCAACTAAGAGGAACAAGAGAATGAAACAAATTGCAAAAGAAGTTGATGATGCAATTAGGGAAATTATCAATGCTAGACTAGAGTCAATGCAAGCTCGGAAAAAAATTGGTGAAGACTTGTTGGGGTTATTACTTGAAGAAAATGGTAAAGAAGGAAACAACAACTCTGGCATGAGTATCAAAGATGTGATCGAGGAGTGCAAGCTGTTTTATTTTGCTGGACAGGAGACCACTGCTGTCCTTCTTGTTTGGACGATGATTTTGTTGGGTAGGTATCAGGATTGGCAATCTCGTGCTAGAGAAGAGGTTTTGCACATCTTTGGGACTAATAAGCCAGGGTTTGAAGGATTGAATCATCTTAAAATCGTAAGTTTCTCTATAGGAATTATGCTGATTAATACTCTTTATAGTACCGGTCTTTCCATATTGTATTAGCTAGTGAAATATGGTAAGATTGAACTCTGTTATCTACATGACAGGTTAACATGATATTGCATGAGGTTTTAAGACTGTATCCGGCAGTACCATTACTTTTTAGAAAAACAGTGGAAGAAACCAAATTAGGAGAATTAACTCTCCCAGCTGGAGTGGTACTCACTCTCCCAGCAATGTTGATGCATTATGACCCTAAAATATGGGGTGAAAATGCGAAGGAGTTTAATCCAGAGAGATTTGCAGAAGGGGTGTCACATGCCACAAAGGGCCAAGTTGTGTTTTTCCCATTTGGATGGGGACCTCGTATATGCATTGGGCAAAATTTTGCCATGTTGGAAGCAAAATTGGCAATGGCTATGATTCTGCAACGCTTCTCTTTTGAACTTTCACCTTCCTATTCACATGCTCCTCGCTTATCAGCAACAATTCAACCTCAAAATGGTGCTCACTTGATTTTGCATAAATTGTAACGTGATGATATAATTTGCACATTCTCATTACATTTAGAATGGTAAGTAGGAGAATAAGCTGCAATTTGTAGCCCTGAATTCCTTTGTATAAGCCTTGGTGGGACTCGTTTGGATTTTTCCTTTTAAATTTGGTCTCTTATTTTCATAAACAATTAGTGAGAATTTTTTGTGTTTTTGGTTCTTTGTAGAAAGTCAAATATTTCCAATTACTAATTTTCTTATGGTGGTTATGTGCTCTCCTTAAAGAACCACTTTAAAAACTAAGATGGTGGAAAAAGGCTAGGGATGATGGTGTATAAATAAATATTTTATACATTTGATATACTATTTAACATGATGATGCAACTAGGTATAATTAGAAAAAATGATTTATAATTTATGAAAAAAACTTATTAACATATATGGAATAAAAAATTATATAATTAATTTATTATACTAAAAATAAAAATATAATACATATATAAATTAAGGGTATGTTTGGACAAGAGGTTTTTATTTGCAAATAGAAAAAGTAACTCATTTTCTCAAATAAAAACATCACACTCCAAACACATTTTTATTTTAAAATTTAAAATTTAAACTTTCTCATTTAAATTCTTCTCATATAATTTGAAAAAAATTTCTCTCTCATTTTTTCCTATAAAATACTTTTTCTATAAAAAAATACCCATCAAAATTTTCACACAAACTAATACAACTTTTCTCAAATACATCACACTCTAACAGAGTTTATGGGGTGGGACTGTTGGGAGGGTTGTCGGGGAGTTGATGTCATTTTCTCCCCGTCTTTTTATATATTCCAAACACTCTGTTGCATTCTAGAAATGGTTCCTTTTTCAAAGTTTTTGGCAACCGCGCTAATCACAAATTAGGGGGTTGGGGGATTTGTGGAATTGAATGCCTTTACAACAATTTTTCCTTAACAGTTGTCGGGGATAAGTGCACAAAATTCTTCATGACTTCTATTTCCTCTGCATTTGGGTTTTCTTTGGCTTTTTATTGTCTTCTTGCTATTTTGTCATTCTTCGATCTTATAACCATGTAAAATTGATAATCTCGCAATAGAATTATTTTTAAAAAATTTTTATACTAAAAATTTAAAATAAATAAAGCCTAGTAACAAAAAGTGAACTTTAATATTAAAATTTATTATGATGAAAATGAATGTATATGGTATAAATTTTAATACAAATTATAAAATTTATGCCAATTTAGTAGAATGTACAATAAAGAATAATATAAGATAAGCATGATAGAAAATCCTTCGTGTACTTTTTCCCTTTTGGTGGACCTAATTTTGTTTTCACTTGTAGAATGATAAAAATATAGAAAGTGACTCTAGAATATCTTTTGCAAATATATTGTAATAGAAGGTGACACTATGAATAATTTTTTGCTATGTTGTTAGTATTTATGATATCCCTTTTGATTTTTGTCTCACTCTTCTTTGTTGACATTGTTATTACTAAATTTTATGCGAATTCTTTTTTTTTTTAATATGACAAACGTAATCTCATACTAAAATTAGGAATTCCAAAGTAATGATATAAAACCTCTGAACTCTGAACTAAAATATGGGCACCCATGCTTTTTCTTTAAAAAAAAAAAAAACTCTGTTACAATTATATGTGCCAAAATAAAACAAGATAGAAATTTAACATACCTTTGGATTCTTCATCCGCCTTTATCACATCTTTGTCCCACGTAAATGACTCAATTGCATCATCTAAAATGTATTAAAATATATAAAAATTATATCATAAAGTTGCACGCTACATAGAATTCTTGCACAAAATAAATCAGCAAAGAAAAAGTAGCACCCCTTAAGGGTTTGTTTAGAGTGTGATGTATTTGGAAAAAATTATATTAGAATGTGTGAAAATTTTGATAGATATTTTTTTGATAGAAAAGTATTTTGGAGGGAAAAAGAAGAGGAAAGTTTTTTAAAAATTATGTGAGAAAAATTTGAGTTGAAAATTTTTAATTTTAAATTTTGAAATAAAAATATGTTTGAATAGTTTGTTTTTGTTTAAAAATTTACTTATTTGCAAATGGGAAAGATCTGTCCAAACAAACCCTCTCACTCCACCTTTGTCTTATCTTCGTTCCTAAGTATATGAGTAGTTGCATAATCCAGAAGTTCCAAACATCATAAAGATTACCATCGCCCCTCAAACATCCCAATAATTGAGTATCAGAAACAAAAATCTACAAACAACCCAATATACTTCCATGATTCCGTTGTTCCTTTCTTGTGTTCTTGTTTTAGCACTAGCATGGAGATTGTTGAAGTGGGCATGTTTGAATCCCAAAATGCTAGAGAAGAGACTCAGAGAACAAGGTTTTAAAGGAAATCCTTACAAACTTCTCTATCGAGATTTCAAAGAGATGATGTGGAATGTATTAGTGTTGTGTTTGAGGATCAATGAGATAGGAAAAGGTCCAATCGGAAGGCAAAATGGTAAGAAGACTAAAATCGGCGGATCGAGTTAACGACACCGTTTTGAACTCAAATTCGACCGTCTAAAGAAACACAGTGTGAGGATTAATACTCATCGCTTTACCATGAATGGCAATGGATTTCGGCGATCCGGGATCGTTTATTTGAAGTTTTTTAGGTTTTTTAGTATTTTCGTATTTTTTCGAATTTTATTATATTTTAAAAATTTTTGTAATTTAAGGTCAGCTTATAATTTTGGATATTTGAAGTGTCCTAAACCTAGTAAAACTGTATTTAGGCCTTGATAAGCTTGTTTAGGGTTTCTTTTGAAAAATAATAATCATTATTATTATTATTTTTTTCGAAATTGATTTTATCCAACTATTTTTCTACGCTAAACGCTGCGTCAAGAGATAACAACCTTATTTGAAGAAGCCAACTCTAAGCCTCTTAATCTCACCAACGACGTCATTCCGCGAGTCATCCCTCATTTTCTTGGAGCCATAAAGAAATATGATATGTCGATCTCATCAACCCTTCATTCATTTCATCTCTTATAGTTTCTTCAAAAGTTTTTATCATCAAGAATTCATCTCTCCTGTTTGTCTAATCCAATTACTTATTTGGTTAATCACATGGGATTTTTGTCTTTGAAAAAAAAAAATCATCAGTGCTAGTTCTTGGAAGAATTGGGCATCACAAGTAGTAGCTTCAAGGAGTAATACATGCAAATTACTGCCCATTGGTGAAATTCGAATTTCAAACTTTTAAAATAAACATTTAAGGCACGATTATAAGGGAACTGATTTTCCAACTAGTAAAATATATGTAATGGATGTTTAAATGTTGTATAATTTGATCTCAAAATACAATGCATGTGATTTAGATAGAGCCAAATCCACATTATTATTAATTTTTCTCAAAGAGAACATTACAGTGATATAGATTTTTGTTGGTGGATTTGATCTACATATTTGCAGCTCTCCTTACCTGTCATAAGTGATTGGAAAGTAAAACTCGCTGTAGACTTTCCTGCAAAAGAGAGAGAAAAAACTCGCTCTAGCTAGACTTTCGTCATTTAACATTTTTTTCCCTTAACCGCTGGGGTTGCCGTAGAAAAAATTCTTTGGTGAATTTGATCTGCATATTTGCATTTCTCCTTACCTATTATACGTCATTGAAAAGTAAAAATGCGTGCAGAAGCTAGAGAAAAAACTTCTCTTAGACTTTTGTCTTTTAACATTTTTTTTCCATTAAAGGAACCTACATCAACCCTAACCCAAGCCACACCACGTCAGTTTAAGATCTGACATTCACTATTCACATCATCACTTTTAAAAAATTACTCACGATTATGACCTGGTATTTCTATTCACATTACTAATTTCTCTCTCTTCTATTTATTTTTCACTATTTATTTAATATATTTAATGATTCTTATTTAAATTAATAAATATTAAAACATTATTTTTTTTATTTATCAAGCATTTTTTAAGGAATCTATTTTTTAGAGAGAAAATTTGAAAGAGTTTGGAAAATAAACATATCAGATTCTGCACAAAAAATAGGCAAAGTGCATGTCAATTTATAGAGAAAAATATTTTCTACTCGTTGATAATTTTTTTTCTTTTTTTTAAAAAAAAAATTTTGACCGTTGCAAACCAATGGTTGGTTTGCAACAGTCTGTCGACGTGACGCATGCCCATTGAGTGTGTGTCATGTTTGACAGCTAATCAGTTGACATGTGCCTATCAATTGTCTAATTTTTTTTTTAAAATTCCAAAATGACGTTGTTTTGATGCATAATCAGTAAAAAAAAAAAGAAAAAAACTTCATGGCCCACAGCCATAGAAAACGGCCATTCAACTCGATGGCCACGCCACATCAGCTAGGCCATCCATGGCCAACCCCAAAAAAGGCTGTTGTGAATGCCCTAACCAACATGTGTTAGGGCCTAAGAGAATAGGGGTTTAAATTTCCATTTTGTCATTCCCTTCACTCGTCTTCCCTCCTTTTTGGTGGAAGGACTAAGGCACATAAGACAGAGACACTGTTGCGATATTACTTGTCAAAAAAAAAAAAAAAGTCTACACCTAAATTGCAGCTAAAATATGTACCTAAAAAAAATGTTCAGAATACTATCAAATTACTACCGTATTTTAAAATATGTTCAAAATATTTCTTGTAAATATATTAGACAATATTTAGTCATAATTAGGTAATATTTAGTTTCTTTATATACATATTTAATTATTATATTTATCAAACAATTGTATCATATATACAAAAAAATATAACTATTCATTTGTTTTTCTCTCAATTTCTAACACAGGGATCAATGAACGTATACAATTCATCGATTAAATTTCTTGATTGTGAATAATAAAAGACTACAATAAAGAAAGGAAAGCCCGCGCCAAGCACATTAATTGACAATTAGCAGGCTGGTAGCGGTAACTTGCATCCAACAACATCAGGCTGGTAGCGGTAATTATGTCTCATGTCTATGTTTACATATATGGTATAAATTATAGTAATGATTTTAATTGTTGAGTATCATTTTATAATATCTATGTCTTATCATTTTTTATTAGATTTCATTGAAAAGTTTTATCGTGAGCATCATCATTCATCTAGGAATTGATTAGCAGGGATAAAAATGGGATCTAATAGAAATGTATATTTTCATTTTTTTTTAAAAATAAACCAAATTTTATTTTTATTTAATTTAATCGAAGGGAAAAAAAATAAGACCGACCATTTTTGAGTAGTATCATCTTTTCTAGTTTATACATGTATAATTTGGTTGGAGACCCAAGAATAGTCTTACCTTAAATCTTATTTTATTATATTTTGTTCTCTTGTTATTTTTACATTTGTATTTATTATCTTAAAGTAAGAGTTACTTTTATACTACATGCATATATTTTCTCATAATGTCATTTGAAAATCAAACTTTTTATTAATATTAATATACTTTTAAAATTTAAACTCCAAATTAATATTATAAATTTATATATTTTCACTTCATTTAAACACAATAACTACATATTTATTTAATGAATTAGTTTTTCCAATTATGACTCTAGAATTAGAACTGAAATAGTAACTATTTGCTATTGTTTTGGTAATAATAAAACCAGAGTGACTTCCACATGGCACCAAAGGAAAAATATTGTAAAACTACAAAGAACGATGGAAGAAAAATTCAAAAACAAAAAAATATATATATATTGATAAATATTGACCAAAGTTTGACTGAAAAAGCTGGCAAGCATCATAATGCGTCATAGCATAAGTCATCGGTCTTGTCCTTATGGTTGTTGAAATAGACTTCCAGTAGAGGAGCTTTTCCTCCCTCCCCTTCTTCACGTTCGACTTTTCGGTCGTTTTTAAAAATACTGATTTATAAAATAAATGATTGTTCTTATTAAAATTTATTGTCCAACGCAAAAGCAAACAATTAATGTATTATAATTATTAATATTAAAATATAGAAGCATCTTAGGACGCGATCCATGTAAGCCCTGTCTCATTCAAACTTCTTTCACGGTCAGCCTTGTCATGCTATGACTTTAACTACAGAAGCCTGCATGCACGTACATGAACCAAGTATATGAGTAGTTGCATAATCCAGAAGTTCCAAACAAGATAAAGACTACCATCGGCCCCCAAACATCCCAATAATTGAGGTTCACACACACAAAAATCTACAAACAACCCAAAATACTTCCATGATTCCATTGTTCCTTTCTTGTGTTCTTGTTTTACTGTTAGCATGGAGAGTGTTGACGTGGGCATGGTTGAAGCCCAAAATGCTGGAGAAGAGACTCAGAGAACAAGGTTTTAGAGGAAATCCTTACAAACTTCTTTATGGAGATTTCAAAGAGATAACAACCTCATTTGAAGAAGCCAACTCTAAGCCTCTTAATCTCACCGACGACATCGTTCCGCGAGTCATTCCTCATTTTCTTGGACCCGTAAAGAAATATGGTATGTTGATCTCATCAACCCTTCATTCATTTCATCTCTTATAGGATCTTCAAAAGTTTTTATCATCAAGAATTCATCTCTCCTGTTTGTCTAATCCAATTACTTATTTGGTTAATCACATGGGATTTTTGTCTTAAAAAAAAAAATCATCAGTGCTAGTTCTTTGAAGAATTGGGCATCACAAGTTGCAGCTTGAAGGAGTAATACATGTAAATTACTGCCGATTGGTGAAGTTCGAATTTCAAACTTTTAAGATAAACGTTTAAGGCACAATTATAAGGGAACTGATTTTCCAACTAGTAATATATGTAGTGGATGTTTAAATGTTGTATAATTTGATCTCAAAATACAGTGCATGTGATTTAGCTAGAGCCAAATCCACATTACTATTAATTTTCTCTAAGAGAACATTACAGTGATATAGATTTTCATTGGTGGATTTGATCTACATATTTGCAGCTCTCCTTACCTATTATACGTGATTGGAAAGTAAAAATTGCAAAAATAGAGAAAATATCGCTGTAGACTTTTGTCTTTTAACATTTTTTTTCCTTAACCAACATATGTTACGGCTTAAGAGGACAGGGGTTCAACCTCCACTTCATCATTCCCTTCTCCTTGTCCTTTCTTTTTCTTGGTAGAAAGAGTGAGACATATAGAACAGAGACATTGTTATAATAGAACTTGTCAAAAAAAAAATATTTGAAAATTTCTCCATCTGATTTCACTGGGATTCTTAGAGTGTGTATGAAATATACTTTTAAAATATATTTTTGAATTTTTCAAAATATTTTTTTTGCCTTTTAATAAATATTTCATTTTACAACTACTATTTCAAAAGATACAAAAATACTATTTGAAAATTAAGGGCTTGTTCAGTTTGCGTTTTAAAATTCTTTTTTATCTCAAACACAATTTCTAATATATCTCCTATCTTACAATCACTATCTCAAAAAAAAAAAATATATATTTTTAAATTTCAAAATACGTTCTGAAATACTGTCCATATATACCCTAATTCATACATACTATTAATCTTCTGTTACGTTCTGAAATACTGTCCATATATGCCCTAATTCATACATACTATTAATCTTCTGTTATGCCTAATTTTAGTAGTAATGGAATTGCAGGTAAGAAATCATATTTATGGTTGGGCCGTAATCCAGCAGCGCTCATCATGGAGCCTGATCACATCAGAGAAGTCACACAGAAAATGCAAGTGTTCCAAAAGGTTAAAATAAATCCCCTCGCCAAATTGCTATTTCAAGGGCTGGTGGTCTACGAAGGAGACAAATGGGCCAAACACAGAAAACTTCTCAACCCAGCTTTCCATGTGGAGAAGTTAAAGGTTCCTTCTAATTACGTTTACTAAAAAAACTAAATTTTTTTTATAATGGGTTCTTTAAAAAAATTACTGTACTACCTTCTCAGAACCAAAGCATGCTCATTAATGGAAGTCTTTTCCATTTCTGGACACATATAGCTTATGCTTCCAGCCTTCCATGAAAGTACAAGTGAGATGTTGAGCAAATGGGAGGGTACTGCCGCACAAAAGGGCCCAATTGAAGTTGATGTTTGGCCAGCTCTTCAAACTATGACTAGTGATGCACTTTCGAGGACTTCGTTTGGTAGTAATTATGAAGAAGGAAAAATGATATTTGAACTACAAAGGGAACAGGTTGGGCATACCATCCAGGCAACACGTTCAGCGTACTTTCCTGGGATGAGGTAAAAATATACATCCTATAATCAAATTCAACTAAATTTCTGGAGTTTGTATAATTTTATATCAAGCCATTTGACTAAATAACTTTTAAATTTCGTATTTTATAATTAAAACTATTAAATCAATTGATTTTTTAACAATGTATGAATAACTTATTAGTAATTTAATTTTATGATGTGAGATACACAGCATAACAATTTGTTAACATGATTTTAAAATAATCGAGATCAAAGACTTTCAATGAAAAAAAAAAGTTAAAAGGGATCCTTATATGATTAAACACAAATTTAGTGTGGTGGTAGCTCATATAATCAAGCATTGCTAAATTATGTGGTAATAGGTTTTTACCAACTAAGAGGAACAAGAGAATGAAACAAATTGCAAAAGAAGTTGATGATTCAATTAGGGAAATTATCAATACTAGACTAGAGTCAATGCGAGCTGGGAAAAAAATTGGTGAAGACTTGTTGGGGTTATTACTTGAAGAAAATGGTAAACAAGGAAACAACAACTCTAGCATGAGTACCAAAGATGTGATCGAGGAGTGCAAGCTGTTCTATTTTGCTGGCCAGGAGACCACCTCTGTCCTTCTTGTTTGGACGATGATTTTGTTGGGTAGATATCAGAATTGGCAATCTCGTGCTAGAGAAGAGGTTTTGCACATCTTTGGGACTAATAAGCCAGGGTTTGAAGGATTGAACCATCTTAAAATCGTAAGTTTCTCCATAAGAATCATGCTGATTAATACTCTTTATAGTAATGATCTTTCCATATTGTATTAGCTAGTGAAATATGGTAAGATTGAACTCTATTATTTACGTGACAGGTTAACATGATATTGCATGAGGTTTTAAGAATGTATCCGGCGTTACCATTACTTTTTAGAAAAATAGTGGAAGAAACCAAATTAGGAGATTTAACTCTCCCAGCTGGAGTGGTACTCACTCTCCCAGCAATATTGATGCATTATGACCCTAAAATATGGGGTGAAAATGCGAAGGAGTTTAATCCAGAGAGATTTGCAGAAGGGGTGTCACATGCAACAAAGGGCCAAGTTGTGTTTTTTCCATTTGGATGGGGACCTCGTATATGCATTGGGCAAAATTTTGCCATGTTGGAAGCAAAATTGGCGATGGCTATGATTCTGCAACGTTTCTCTTTTGAACTTTCACCGTCCTATTCACATGCTCCTCGCTTATCAGTAACAATTCAACCTCAAAATGGTGCTCACTTGATTTTGCATAAATTGTAATGTGATAATATAGTTTGCACATTCTCATTGCATTTAGAATGGTACGTAGGAGAATAAGCTGTAGTTTGTAGCCTTGAATTCCTAAGTATAAGCCTTGGTGGAGACTCGTTTGGATTTTTCCTTTTAAATTTGGTCGTTAATTTCATAAACGATTAGTGAGAATTTTTTATGTTTTTGTTTCTTTGTAGAAAGTCAAATATTTCCAATTACCAATTTTCTTATACTGGTTATGTGCTCTTCTTAAAGAACCACTTTAAAAACTAAGATGGTGGAAAAAGGCTAGGGATGATAGTGTATAAAAAAAATATTTTACACATCTATTATATTAGGTAAAATATGATGCAACTAGGTATAATTAAAAAAAATAATTTATAATTTATAAAAAATAACCTATTTATATATATTAAATAAAAAATTATATAATTAATTTATTATACTAAAAATAAAAATATAGTACATATATAAATTAAATTTTTTTGGGGCGGGGGTGTTGGGAGTATTGTCGGGAGTTAGCGTCATTTTCTCCCCCACTTTTTAATATATTCCAAACACTCTGTTGCATTCTAGAAATGGTTCTTTTTTCAAAGTCTTTGGCAACCGTGCTAATCACAAATTAGGGGGTTGGGGGATTTGTGGAATTGAAAGCCTTTACAACAATTTTTCCTTAACAATAATTGAAAAGGATAAGCGCACAAAAATTTTCATGACTTCTATTTCGTCTGCATTTGGGTTTTCTTTGGCTTTTTATTGTCTTCTTGCTATTTTTGTCATTCTTCGATCTTATAAAATTGATAATCTCGCAATAGAATTTTTTAAAAAAAATTTTATACTAAAAATTTTAAACAAATAAAGCCTAATAACAAAAAATGAATTTTAATATTAAAATTTATTATGATGAAAATAAATGTATATAGTATAAATTTTAATACATATTATAAAATTTAAACCAATTTAGTAGAATGTACAATAAAGAATAATATAAGATAAGCATGATAGAAAATCCTTCGTGTACTTTTTTTCCTTTTGGTGGGCCTAAATATTTTTTGACTTGTAGAATGATAAAATTATAGAAAGTGACTCTTTGAATATCTTTTGCAAATATATTGTAATAGAAAGTCACACTATGAATAATTTTTTGCTATATTGTTAGTGCTCATGATATCCCTTTTGATTTTTGTCTCACTCTTCTTTGTTGACATTGTTATTACAAAATTTTATGTGAATTCCTTTTTTACTATGACAAACGTAATCTCATACTAAAATTAGGAACTCCAAAGTAATGATATAAAACCTCTTAACTCAGAACTAAAACATGGGCACCCATGCTTTAAAAAAAAAAAAAAAAACCTGTTGCAATTATATGTGCCAAAATAAAACAAGACAGAAATTTAACATACCTTTGGATTCTTCATCCACCTTTGTCACATCTTTGTCCTACGTAAATGACTCAACTACATCATCTAAAATGTATTAAAATATAAAAAAATTATATCACAAAGTTACACATTACATAGAATTTGTGCACAAAATAAATCAAGAAGGAAAAGTAGCACCCCTTTGATTTTTTACTCCACCTTTGTCTTATCTTCGTTCCCAAGTGTATGACTAGTTGCATAATCCAGAAGTTCCAAACAAGATGAAGATTACCATCGCCCCCAAAACATCCCAATAATTGAGCACTACAAGAAAAGGCTAAATTTCCGACGGAAACTTCCAACGGAAATTAATCCGTCGGAAATAAGCGAACTAAGTTCGGCATCAAATTTCCGACAGAAGTCCGCCGGAAAACCGTAAGAACAAATTGGAGCCAATATATTCCGACGGATTTTCAGTCGGAAAATCGTAAAAAAATTAAAAATTCAAACTTTCCCGACGGACTATCCGTCGGAATATTTAACAAAGTAATATAAAAAAGAAAATTATATTTTCGACGGAATATCCGTCAGAAATTCAAACTTTTCCGATGGATTACCGTCGGTAATATGCAAAATAAAATATGAAAAAATTTCCGACGGAATATCCATCGGAAGTTGTTGCCAAAAATTAAAAAAAATTAAACATTTCCGACGGATTACCGTCGAAAATAAAAATGTATTTAAATTCCGACGGAGAAGCCGTCGGAATTCTTTGTGAGAATTAAAAAAATTACATTGTCCGACGGCTATCCGTCGGAAATGTGACATTAAATAAAAAAAAATACGCCCCCTTTTCCCCTTCCCTCCCATTTCCCCCTCCCTCGCGCCCGCCCCTCCTGCTAAAAATAATGTTAAAGACGTACCGGCCATGTTTTCTTCAGGCCCAGTATCAACCAAACTGGAGTTAAAAGGCAAAGGTCGGCTCCCTGTCAGGTTCAAGAGTGAAGAACCTGACTTGCTAAAGCGTAAAAGAAATCACAAACCCAGAAAGTACAGTTCTGAAGAAAGGAAGAATAAGAAAACAAAGAAACGCAGAAAACAGAGAGCAAGAGAGAGAAAGAGTTCAGAGCTTAGAGGAGAAGGAAAACAATCTACTTCCAGCATAATCCATTCCACCGCATCGTTTGCACATAATAAGGCAGTAAACTCAACTAACTGATATTAACCGCCCTAACTACTTAACTAACTATCTTACTTCCTCTACAATTAACCTAACTTCCCTCCAAACGGTGTCGTAGTCATAATTCTTCTAAACGCTGTCGTCCTCTTCTTTGGCATGACAAAATCCTCCTGCTGAAATCAGTCTTGTCCTCAAGACTGGAATTGAGGAAACTGAGTCTTGATGAAAGCAGGATCCTCCCAAGTGGCCACCTGTGTCAAGTCTTCCACCAACCAACCATCGAACAACCGATGGCCGCTCTCATAATGATTCGTTTTGCACATCGCACAAGGTTGGATGGGACACTGATCTTCCTCATTCAGCTGCGGCAACTCTGTAGTTTTGACTGGTTGATCGCCCAACTTCTTTTTCAGTAATGACACATGGAAGACCAGATGCACTTTGGCGGTCGCAGGCAGCTGTAACTTGTAAGCAACATTACCTATTTTCTCCAGTATCTGAAAGGGTCCATAATACTTAGAGGAGAGCTTCAAGCAGCTTCTTACCGCCACAGTTTGTTGCCGATAAGGTTGTAGCTTTAAGTAAACCATCTCACCCACTTGGAAACTTCTGTCGGTTCTATGCTTGTCTGCAAACATCTTGGTTCGATTCTGAGCCCGCTGCAAGTGCTCCTTGAGAGCTTGTAAAACCGCAGCTCTCTGTTGAATCATATCAGTGACTGCCGGCATAAGCGTAGCTTGATAGGGACCAAAAGGTAGAGGATTAGGTTTGGTGCCATACAGAGCTTCAAACGGTGTCATATTGATGCTGGAATGCCAATTAGTGTTATACCACCACTCTGCCATAGGTAACTAGTTGCTCCAAGATGAGGGCTTCTCACACGAAAAACATCTCAGGTAAGCTTCCAAGCACTGATTGACCCGCTCACTTTGTCCATCTGTTTGGGGATGATATGCTGTGCTATAACACAATGTAATACCCAATATAGTGAAAATGGTTTTCCAGAAATAGCTTGTGAACAGGCGGTCTCTATCACTGATTATAGTAGCCGCACTATGAAGTCCAAAACTGGTCCAAGAAAACCCGAGCCATCGCTCTGCATCAAAAGGGTGAGTCAAAGCTATGAAGTGAGCAAACTTAGTTAAGCGATCCACTACCACCATGATAGTATCCTTGCCGTTGGACAAGGGTAATTTTTCAATAAAATCCATAGTAATGTTACTCCAAGCTTCCTGAGGAACTTCCAGGGGTTGTAAGAGACCAGGGTATGGCACATTTTCTCCCTTATTACGTTGGCAAACTTCACATTCCTGCACAACCTTGATAACATCCGTTTGGAGATTAGGCCAGAAAAAGGAAAGTTTCAGCCTCTGGATACACGCTTTTTGGCCTGAATGTCCTCCCAACAAGGTGTTGTGCAAGTTCTGAATGATTTGCTGCCTTAGGTTGTTGGATTTTCCCACAAAGATCTTACCCTTCTTCCTAAGGATTCCTCCTTCATATTGAAAATCAGGTTTGCTGCCTGAATCCACCAATAAAGCACTGATAATTTCCTGACATTCTGAATCCTCCTCATAACTAGATTCTATTTGAGCCAACCAAGCCGGTTTCATTGTGGAGATAGCCATGACAGCATGCACTTCCTTATCGACATCCTCCTGTGAATCCCTTCTAGATAGAGCATCCGCTCCTATATTCTCTACACCCTTCTTGTATTGAATAGAGTAGTCCATTCCCATAAGTTTAGTAAGCCACTTATGTTGAAGAGGTGTAGTTAACTTCTGTTCTAACAGATACTTGAGAGCCTGATGATCTGTTTTGACAATGAAGTGATGTCCCACTAGGTAGTGGCGCCACTTGGTTACGGCCATGACCAGTGCAAGGAGCTCCTTCTCATAAACAGATAACCCTTGATTCCTTGTGTTGAACGCCTTACTCATATAGGCTATTGGCTGTTTATCCTGCATTAAAACTGCTCCCATGCCCTTGCTGCATGCATCCGTCTCTATAATAAAGGGTTGTGAAAAGTCCGGAAGTCTAAGCACGGGTGCACTGCTTAGAGCTTCTTTAAGATCAAGGAATGCCTTCTCTGCCTCTAATGTCCATAAGAACCCTTCTTTCTGCAGCAAATTAGTTAATGGTTTGGCAATGACCCCATAATCTTTAATGAACCGGCGGTAGTAACCAGTCAATCCCAAAAAACCTCTTACTGCTTTGACATTAATTGGGACGGGCCATTCCTTAACACACTTCACCTTATCCATGTCCATACTCACTCCTTCTTCAGAAATTATATGCCCAAGGTATTCCACTTGTTGTTGAGCAAATGAGCACTTGGACATCTTAGCAAAGAGTTGATGATCTTGCAAAATTTTTAATACAATTTTAAGATGTCTTTTATGTTCTTCTCTAGTAGTCAGTATATCAAGATATCATCAAAAATACTAGCACAAATTTTCTGAGGAAGGGTTGAAAAATTTGGTTCATTAAGGCCTGAAATGTGGCTGGGGCATTTGTGAGGCCAAAAGGCATAACTAGAAACTCATAATGGCCATGGTGGGTCTGAAATGCTGTTTTAGGAATGTCCTCAAACTTGACTCTTATCTGATGATACCGTGATCTCAAGTCCAGTTTTGAAAAATATTTTGCCCCAAAAAGTTCATCTAGTAACTCATCAATGTTTGGGATAGGATATTTGTCCTTGACAGTTAATTCATTCAAATATCTATAGTCAATGCAGAATCTCCAAGTGTTGTCTTTTTTTTTAACCAACAATACTGGAGATGCAAAAGGGCTATTGCTGTGTTGTATGATGCCACTTTGTAGCATTTCAGCTACTTGTTTTTCTATCTCATTCTTTTGGGCATGAGGATATCTATATGGTTTTAATTTGAAGGGTTGGGCACTTGGTTTTAGTGGAATTTGGTGGTCTAATGATCTGTTAGGAGGTAGGTGTTTTGGAATGGCAAAGACTTCAGAGAATTGTACCAAAATTTCGTCAATATCATCAGAATTCTTTACCTCAATGTCCAAGATTGACTCATCTACTGCTGCCAGATTGATCCTCCTTTGACTCTGTTTCTGTTCCTCTAGGAAGGCTGGAATTTCTTTTCCTTTGATCAACTTCATCTGTGGATTGGTTACTTTCCCATGCATAATCATCTCCTCCCCGTCTTGAAACATTTGAATATATAATTGCTTGAAATCAAAGGTTATTGGACTGTATTGATACATCCAATCGACCCCAAGTATAATATCCCAACCACCTAACTCCATCACCCTCAAGTCATGCTGAAATCTATTCCCTTGAATTTTCCACTTCACTTTAGGACAAATCCCGTAGCTCGTGATCTTCGTCCCATCTGCTATGGTGACTTGTAAGGGAACTGCTGCTTTGTGCCTTAGTTCTAATTTCTCAGCCAACCTCCATTGTATGAAACTGCTGGAGCTACCAGTATCCACAAGTATCTGTACCCGTTCACCTTTTAACTCTCCTTGTAACGTAATAGTTTTCCGTTTAAGGCTATCTGATAATGCATGTAAAGAGACATCCACTACATTGCCTGTCACATTTTCCTCTTCTTCTTGAAACTCCTTAGCATCGAGGAAGTCCAGTTCATCTTCAACGTCTTCAGCCAACACAAATGTGGCATGTTTCATTTTGCATTCATGCCCCAAGCCGAATTTATCCCCACATCTAAAGCATAACCCTAAGTTGCGCCTTCTCTGGATTTCTTGGGGGGAAATCCGCTTCGTTTCACCAACTCCAGTGCTCATAGATTTGTCCCCTGGGTTCATGCTTGGTCTGGAATTATTGGATGCAGCTATCGCTGGTCTGTACCCATTGGAAACATTTTCAGATTGGTTCTTAGGCATCGCCTTATACTTTCTTGCATTCACCTCAACCAGTTTTTCCTGTAACAATGCCGTTTCAAAGGCCTCCATCAAAGAATTCGGATTTTTCATTTTTACAGCCAGCTTAATTTCATCTTTCAGACCTCCTATAAAACTCGACAGGAAATAGTTCTCAGGCAACCGAGGGTCGCGAGCCAACACTAAGGTTTTCAATTCTTCAAAACTTTCCTGGTATTCATTTACCGAATTCCACTGCCTCAGTTTATTGAATTCTTCCACTTCATCCATAATTCCCTTGCCCCCGAACCTCCTATACACCAATTCCCCAAATTCTTCCCAAGAAATCTTAGGCTTCATAAGCTTAATGCTTTGAAACCAAACATCGACCTTCCCTGTTAGGTACATTTCTGCAACTTCCATTTTATGATCTCCTTGTACTTGATTCACCAAGAAAAACTTCTCGCACTTCCTCACCCATTCCCGAGGATTATTTCCGTCGAAGAACGGCAACTCAAGTCTGGGATGAACCCAACTGTTGCCAGTATTGATCTTAAAACCATTATCCTTGGGAATGATAAGGCTCTTTTCTTCAGGTATCAACCGGGTGCTAGCATCCGGCGTCGGAAGCAATGGAGTTTTGTCCACCAACACCACCGCTTCGTCTGAGGGTTTATCCCTCGATATTGCTTTCATCATTCCGCAAATCGACTTGAGATCGTATGCTTGCCTCGCCGCTTCGTTTCTCCGCCATATCTGAGAATTGCTTCTGGATATTCTCATTCCACTCCGCCATTCGGGCGTCTTGCTTCTTGAAATATTCATCCATAGCTTTTCCTCTGGTTCCGTCTGCCATTAATCCGATCAGTCCTGCTCTGATACCAAATATCAGGTTCAAGAGTGAAGAACCTGACTTGCTAAAGCGTAAAAGAAATCACAAACCTAGAAAGTACAGTTCTGAAAAAAGGAAGAATAAGAAAACAAAGAAACGCAGAAAACAGAGAGCAAGAGAGAGAAAGAGTTCAGAGCTTAGAGGAGAAGGAAAACAATCTACTTCCAGCATAATCCATTCCACCGCATCGTTTGCACATAATAAGGCAGTAAACTCAACTAACTAATATTAACCGCCCTAACTACTTAACTAACTATCTTACTTCCTCTAGAATTAACCTAACTTCCCTCCAAACGGTGTCGTAGTCATAATCCTTCTAAACGCTGTCGTCCTCTTCTTTGGCATGACACTCCCTTCATCGTTGGATTTAACTTTGGGCTACCCGATCAATTGACCATTGTAGTCCTTTTTATTTAGCCTAAAAACAATGAGGAAAATGTTTCGTACTACTTTGGTAGAGTCATCCAATTGCCTAAGGGCAACAGAACTAGCGAAGAAAAAAAAAAAATTCTCCAATGGCGGTTTGAGGTATCAATCAATCCCTCGCTACTCTTATCCTTCTTGCCCTCGTCATACTGTCTTTGATTGCCCGAACTTTCCTCCATTCACTGTGAAATTGTTCCTCTATACGGAAGGTTAGTTTCTTTCCCTTTCTCTTGGTTTTCATTCATTGTATCTTTGCTGGGATTCACGAGATTGAAAGCGAGGGTTAGGTGGTTTTACCATTCCTTTTGTGAACTCGTACAAGGAATTCGTAATTTCTTAGGGATTGAGAGCTGTGTGAGTTTGGATGAGTTGCAATTTCAGCTGGATATGCTATCATCCGCTTGAATAATTGGTTGTGTACAAAGTTTTCACTTTTATTTTGATTGATTACACGGAAGCTTACCATTGAGCAATAAAAATAAGGACTTTGGAGATAAGATTTTTCGGAATCCCACAAATTGGAATTGGTTTTTTTTTTTTTTTTAAATTCGAAATATTAAATTCGTGTGCTTCCATTTACCGGAAAGAGCTGAAATATTAATGTTTTCCTACTAATTAGTATTAAATTCGTGTCTTTCTTCTATGAGCACGAGCTTAAAGATTAATGTTTTCCTGCTGATTATTCAGTTTTCTTCTGTTTGGTCTGAAGGGGATTTGCGCTTGCGCTAGATACTTTCATCTCTTAGCAAAAAAGGTTTTTTTTTTTATCCTCCTCCTTTTGAGTGATGGGAACTGAACGAGGATATTAGTTTATCTTCACTGACAAATTGAGAATTGTTGCTTGCCTTTAGGATATAATTAAAGGAATTTTGGGAGACTTGCTTTGGAAAAGAACATAGACAATATCTAATTTTGATAAAGAAACCGTATGTCTCATTGTTCTTTGGTTTTTGCTTCACAATTGTAACAATTCAGTTGCTTATGGATAAACTTCAGGTGATATAATTCATTAACGTGATGTCCTTGATGGCCAGCTCAGTTGTGAGTCCATCTACGTTACCAACAGGTGTGTGAATTCTATTCAAATATGCATATATATAAATGTCATGAAAAACTTTTTGGTAAGGTTTGCATGTAAAACTTTATGGTATTAGATGTCTGCGAATTTCCCTCTGTGTGTTGCTGGTGGCACTAAAATGACACCCCTCTAATGGGAACACTGTCCATCTGCCAACTCTTTCTAAGATCATTATGTATATGCTTTATGCATCTTCAGTTTGTTGAAATTCAACAGTGTTTCTTTCATTGTGCACTTGTATTAATTAGGTGTTTTTGATGTATTGAGAGCAGAGGCTGGATGCCACATGCAAGTCAAATGTATTGGATTTGGTAATTTTTCTTTTTGCGTAATTTTTCTGAGCATTTAGTTTTCCTGGGCCTCATTTGGTTAATCATGTAAGTGCACTCATCGTCCTTCCCTTGTAACTCTGTAAGGTGGGACACACAAACAGGCATTGAATTACGAGCTTAATAAAAAATTTTATGTTCTTTGTCATTCCTCTTTGAAAATCGCCATCACCACATTCGATCTTTATCATGGCTCCTACAATTCTTTTGTTGTTTATTCTGGCTTTGATTACATTTAGAAGGTGTATTAACATTTATGATTTTACCAGAATAAAGAAATTTGGCATCTCTTTTATCTGCAAGTAATAGTTATTAGGGGGGTTTCAATCATGAGGTTTCAAGCTTTGTCTTTGAAGTCATCAGTCATGTTGACTCACGACAATTATTTTAGAAGCTCTTATACATTTTGTCTCTGAATGTGTCCTTGATCCTTCTGGTTCTGTAATTTTTGTGCTCCTACAATCAACAAAGAATCATCATTCTTTAAGTTACTTATTTGGTTTTTAATCTTTTTGTTGAAGAATGCAACATGTGCAGCAGAACAGACTCAAACAGTTACACGGCAATCATCTACAATTACTGTTGCTCCCGTTCAAGGTAACCTTTGCATGGTTCATTAAATGATGAATTATGCAAGCAACATGGCAATCTAATTGATCTGATGTATTGAATCATATTGTGTATCATACATTCTACCTAGAAGATGAGTTTATGGACATGGTTTAACATGACTTGTCGTGTTGGTCTTTCGACAGAAATTGAACACGAATGAATATCTTTTCTCATTTGTTTAAGCTTATTGAAATGGATGATCTGAGCGTGCTCTGGGGTTTCAGTTGTTGCTTTTATAAGATTTTGTTTTCCTGCGTGTGTATTCCTTGTTGAAAATGTTGTTGAAATGGATGATCCTTCTCTTATACATTTTTTTTTTCAACAATTCTGGATGCTATATTATTTTTCCCAACAAGCTAGGGAAGAAAAATTTGTTGTTTTTTTTTCTCTCCCAACAATTTATGCCACTGCGTTTATGGTGTTTTGTTTTTCAACAATTTCTGGACTCAATATGTTTTGCGGGGCTTTTTTTGAGATTTGCATGGGTACAAGTGAATTTCTTGGTTCATGATTGTGTAAGTTTTTAATAGAGCATTGAACTATGGGTTGTAAATGAAAAAGGGCTGCATATTGTTGACTTTTTAGTTTTTTGTTAAAATGGAATTTATTTTTTTTAAAAAATTTTTATTAAATTTCCGACGGATATCCGTCGGAAATTATTTATTTTTAAAATTTTAAATGATTTCCGACGGATATCCGTCGGAAAATATTTATTTTTTAAAAAATTTTAAATAATTTCCGACGGATAGCCGTCGGAAATTGTTATCCGTCGGAAATTATTTATTTTTTTTGAATTTCTTCTCATAATTTCCGACGGTTGACCGCCGGAAAATTTTTTGCGACGACCGTTATTCCGACGGATTATTTCCGACGGTTTCCGACGGAAACCTTGATTTGCCGTCGGAAATTGTCCGTCGGAAAAATCTAATTTTCTTGTAGTGGAGGTTCATACGCACAAAAATCTACAAACAACCCAAAATACTTCCATGATTCCATTGTTCCTTTCTTGTGTTCTTGTTTTAGCACTGTCAGGGAGAGTGTTGAAGTGGGCATGGTTGAATCCCAAAATGCTGGAGAAGAGACTCAGGAAACAAGGTTTTAGAGGAAATCCTTACAAACTTCTCTATGGAGATTTTAAAGAAATAACAACCTTGTTTGAAGAAGCCAACTCTAAGCCTCTTAATCTCACTTGCAACGTCGTTCCACGAGTCATCCCTCATTTCCTTGGAGCCGTAGAGAAAAATGGTATGTTGATCTCATCAACCCTTCATTCATTTCATCTCTTATAGGATCTTCAAAAGTTTTTATCATCAAGAATTCATCTCTCCTGTTTGTCTAATCCAATTACTTATTTGGTTAATCACATGGGATTTTTGTCTTAAAAAAAAATCATCCGCTAGTTCTTTGAAGAATTGGGCATCACAAGTAGTAGCTTCAAGGAGTAACACAAGCAAATTACAGCCGACTGGTGAAGTTCGAATTTCAAACTTTTAAAATAAACGTTTAAGGCACGATTATCAGGGAACTGATTTTCCAACTAGAAATATATATGTACTGGATGTTTAAATGTTGTATAATTTGATCTCAAAATACAGTGCATGTGATTTAGATAGAGCCAAATCCACATTACTATTAATTTTCTCTAAGAGAACATTACGGACCTACAGTGACATAGATTTTCATTGGTGGATTTGATGTACATAGCTCTCCTTACCTTTCATACGTGATTGGAAAGTAACACTCGCTGTAGACTTTCGTGCAAAAGATAGAGAAAAAACTATCTGTAGACTTTTGTCATTTAACATTTTTTTCCCTTAACCGCCGGCCGGGGTTGCCGTAGAAAAAATTCATTGGTGAATTTGATCTGCATATTTGCAGCTCTCCTTTACCTATTATACGTGATTGAAAAGTAAAATGCGTGCAGAAGATATTGAAAAAACTTCTTGTAGACTTTTGTCTTTTAACATTTTTTTTCTCTTGACCAACATTTTGATGAAGTTTAAATCCGCAACTGGTAACAATCCGATTTAATTGTCACGATCCAAGATTTTTTGTGTGCTCAATAATGGATAATCTTGCAAAACATATCCTGAAATGGTTTTCCGAGGTAAATTCTCCGATGATACCGTCAGTATTTAGTCGGAGGAAGTGGTTTTTTAGGGTAGATTCTCCGATGATACTATTTAGTCGGAGTATAATATATTCTGAGTTGTCAAAAATGAATCCCCTTGCCTCATGGTCTTCCTCACGTATATATCCTTTTCCCTAATCCAAAGAGATTCATTGTTATCCTTATCTCTTTAATTGTTATTTTTATCCTCTTCCCTAATAAAGGGGGATTGATTGTTATCATTATCCTTTAACCGGTTTGTTATAGCTGTAACATTGTTTTGCCATTGTCGTCCAATCGTTTAGTGTGCTTTTAGTGTACTATTGATTTATGAACACAAAGTTCCAAAGTTAAGTGGAGGTCATGCCGTTGCAGGTAGCGCGAAGGTCCTGGCCTTTGGCTCTAAGGTCTGGAACTTCACTTGTTTTTGAAGTTTGATTTTTGGACTCTAAGATCTGGAACTCTAGTCCTTGATTGGTAACTCAAATTAATTTATACACATCAACATTTGTTAGGGCCTAAAAGGATAGGGGTTCAAATCCCTATTTTGTCATTTGCTTTCCTCATCCTTCCTCTCTTTTGGTGGAAGGGATGAGGCGCATAAAACAGAAACATTGTTGCAATAGAACTTGTCAAAAAAAAAAAAAAAAAATCTCCCTCTGATTTTACTAGGATTCTTAGAGTGTGTGCCAATTATATTTTTAAAATGTATTTTTAGATTTTTCAAAATCTTTTTCACCTTTTAATACATATTTACTTCGCAACTACTATTTCAAAAAATATAAAAACGTGTTTTGAAAATTAAGGACTTAATTATTTGGTGCACACTTTAAAATTCATTTTTGTTTCAAACACACTTTCTAATATATCTCTTAATGCACAATTACTGTCTCGAAAAATATAAAAATACATTTTTAGATTACAAAACATTTTTTGAAACGCTATCCATAAATGCCTTAATTCATACACAATATTCATCTTATGTTATACCAAATTTTAGTATTAATGGAATTGCAGGTAAGAAATCATACTTATGGTTTGGGCCTAATCCAGCAGCGCTCATCATGGGGCCTGATCTCATCAGAGAACTCACACAGAACATACAACTGTTCCAAAAGGTAAAAATAAATCCCCTCGTCAAATTGCTAGCTCAAGGGCTGGTGACCTACGAAGGAGACAAATGCGCCAAACACAGAAAACTTCTCAACCCAGCTTTCCATATGGAGAAGTTAAAGGTTTCTTTTAATTACGTTTACTAAAAAAACCAAATTCTTTTTATAATGGGTTCTTTAAAAAAATACTGTTCTACCAAGTGAGAACTAATGCGTGCTCATTAATGGAAGTCTTTTTCGTTTCTGGACACAAATAGCTTATGCTTCCAGCCTTCCATGAAAGTGCATGTGAGATGTTGAGCAAATGGGAGGACACTGCTGTACAAAAGGGCGCAATTGAAGTTGACGTTTGGCCAGCTCTTCAAACTATGACTAGTGATGCACTTTCGAGGACTTCTTTTGGTAAGTAATTATGAAGAAGAAAAAAAGATATTGAACTACAAAGAGAACAGGTTGAGCATATCATCCAGGCAGCATGTTCAGCTTACTTTCCTGGGATGAGGTAAACATATACATCCTATAATAAAATTTAGGGATAGTATATTAAAATGTCATGAACTTAGGTACTTATAATTGTTTTGACCCGACCTTTCAATTGTAACAATACCTGAACTTTAAAATGTGTAACAATAATGTCCTCCTACTAGAAAAAAGACGAAAAAGCCCTCCCTAAAGACAAAAATGACGAAAAAATTGATATAGTTTAATATTTTTATTAACTTTTTAAAAGAAAAAATTTAATAAAATTATGTAAAATTTTGTTAAAAATTTTAATACAAAAATACAAAAAATTATTATACGATACTTTTTTTTTAACCTTAATTTTTTTTGTCATTTTTGTCTCTAAATTTTTTTTTAGTTAAAAAAAATTATTATATAGTGTAAATAAGTTTATTAAATTTTTGTCTTTAAATTTATCTTTTTTGTCTTTTCAAAAATCGATTTTAAAATTTTAAACTATATGCTTTATATTGGAGGGCTTTTTCGCATTTTTTTCAGTTAGAGGACATTATTGTTACACATTTTAAAGTTTAGGTGTCATGTTTTTACAATTGAAATGTCGAGTTAAAACGGTTATAAGCGCCTAAGTTCGGGACATTTTAATATATTATTCCTAAAATTTAACTAGATATCTGGAGTTTGTATGATTTTATATCAAGCAATTTGACTAAATAACTTTTAAATTTCATCTTTTATAATTAAAACTATTAAATCAATTGGTTTTTTAACAATGTATGAATAACTTATTAGTAATTTAACTTGTCGATGTGAGAAACGCAGCGTAACAATTTGTTAATATGATTTTAAAATAATCGAAATCAAAGACTTTTCAATGAGAAAAAGTTAAAAGGCATCCATATATGATTAAACAAAAATTTAGTGTGGTGCTAGCTCATATAATCAATCATTGCTAAATTATGTGGTAACAGGTTTTTACCAACTAAGAGGAGCAAGAGAATGAAATAAATTGCAAAAGAAGTTGACGATTCAGTTAGGGAAATTATCAATACTAGACTAGAGTCAATGCGAGTCTGGGTTATTGCTTGAAGAAAATGGTAAAGAAGGAAACAACAACACTGGCATGAGTATCAAAGATGTGATTGAGGAGTACAAGCTGTTCTATTTTGCTGGACAGGAGACCACCTCTGTCCTACTTGTTTGGACGATGATTGTGCTGGGTAGGTATCAGAATTGGCAATCTCGTGCTAGAGAAGAGGTTTTGCACATCTTTGGGACTAATAAGCCAGGGTTTGAAGAATTGAATCATCTTAAAATTGTAAGTTTTTCAATAGAAATCATGCTGATTAATACTTTTTATAGTAACGGTCTTTCCATATTGTATTAGCTAGTGAGATATCGTAAGATTGAACTCTATTATCTACGTGACAGGTTAACATGATATTGCATGAGGTTTTAACAGTATATCCACCACTACCATTTCTCTCTAGAAATATTGCAAAAGATACCAAATTAGGAGATTTAACTCTCCCAGCTGGAGTGTTACTCACTCTCCCCACAATATTGATGCATTATGACCCTAAAATATGGGGTGATGATGTGAAGGAGTTTAATCCAGAGAAATTTGCAGAAGGGGTGTCACATGCAACAAAGGGCCAAGTTGTGTTTTTTCCATTTGGTTGGGGACCTCGTATATGCATTGGTCAAAATTTTGCTATGCTGGAAGCAAAATTGGCGATGGCCATGATTCTGCAACGTTTCTCTTTCAAACTTTCACCTTACTACTCACATGCTCCTCGCTCGTCTGTAACAATTCAACCTCAGCATGGTGCTTATTTGATTTTGCACAAATTGTAACATGTGATGATATAATTTGCAAATTCTCATTGCACTAGAATGGTACGTGGGAGAATAAGCTGCAGTTTTGTATAGGTGTTGGTGGATACTGGTTTGAATTGTTCCTTTTAAAGTTGTCCGGTATGATTTGATTATTTCATGAACGATTCACAATTAGCAATTTTTATATATAGGGTTAGTGACTCATCTTCTTCTTGGAGTTGATGGGCAAAGAATGGAGGCCAAGAGTGGATACGTTAATATACCGCCAAGGCATATAGAAGTAGCAATGTTTGCTCAAAATGCAGTCTTATCTCATGCTTAGAAAACTTTCTGTGTACTGAATTTTTTGCATGTTGTTAAAATATATTCAAAATATTTCTTTATAAATATATCATGTTAAAATATGTTCAAAATATTTTTTGTAAATATATTAGGTAAGATTTAGTCAGAATTATACAATATTTAGTTTATTTATATACATATTTTATTGTTATATTTATAAAACAGTTGTACCGAATTGTATCACATATACAAGAAAAAAAAAAGATAAAAAAGCCTCCATATAGCTAGATTTCGACTAAGCTTGGTTCCAAAAATCGATTTTACTTTCTGTGGCAATTTTGTCTTTTTCTTCTGGGCAAAGCATATTCGGCCAAATCAATTTTTCTGTTGATTGTTTGCAGCCAAGCTTCATCAATTTTTTTTTTGGGCAGAGCCATGTACTTCTCTTTGGTAAACCAATTGATCCAAATTTCCTCTCGATTGTTTTGCATTGGCTCTCTCAACTTTATCCAGTTTTTCTTATTTTGGCCAAACTTGGAAGTTTCAATTGTATCATATATACAGAAAGAGTGTACAACTATTTTTTTTTTTTCCTCTCAATTTCTAACACAGGCTATCATTGAATGTATACAATTCATCGATTAAATTTCTTGATTGTGAGTAATAAAAGACTACAACAAAGAAAGGAAAGCCCGCGCCAAGCACGTTAATTGACAATTGGCAGGCTGGTAGAGGTAACTTGCATCCAACAACATCAAGAAAATGAGCTAGTCATTTTTGTATCTGATTTTGGCATTTTACAAGACGTTAAATTTTTGAAATATTTGTTTACAATTTACTCCTTTTTTTAATTTTGTTTTGTTTAAATTTTGGCCATTTTTATTTGATAATACCTGTTGTGTAAGTGGATTCTTGCTCTTGATCATTCTCTTTTCCAGAGCCATTCCTAGAGCTATTTTAACTCTATCCCCTCTTCAGTTATGTTCGAAATATTATTCCACATTTCTTTAACAGTGTCAAAGCCACGAAAATCTAACTTGATGGTATTAGCATAGTGATTTCAAAACTTTCTAATTTCGAAAGGCAATTTGAGTATGTGATTGTGCCATTTTTTCATATTAGCTTTGAATCCATGCTCATGGTTTTACTTGCAAGAGATTAGGGGTGGCAAACGAGAGAGACCAAGGAATCTGTAGTAGAATTAAACTAAGTATTCTAATATTTTATTAGGTTTATAATTTGTAATTTAATAAGATCTATTAGATTTAGAATTATTAATCATATTAGTTTTAGTTTAGTAGTTACCAAATCTAATAAGTATAAGATTTAGTTGAATCATATAAATAAGACATGTTATTCATAATTTTAAAATATAGAGAGAAACAAAAAAATACAAAGAAATAAAAATTCAGCCTTTGTTTTGTTGGAAAGCCGCAGGGCTATTTGCTTGGTTTCAAAATCCTTTGATCAAGCTTTTTTTAAAATTCTTTGCTGCCTAGTTTTCTTTAGGTTGACTAGCTTTGATGAGAATTCTTTGGTCAAGTTTTGGTGTGTTTGACCGTGGGCCACCTACCAATTTGTTCCTTTGTTTGCTTCAGTTGCTGGACGAAATTAGCTATTGGTTTCTACCCAAATCAATTTATTTGGTTGTCCTGCGGCCAAGCTTTCTTCGAAACCCGTACGCCAGTTTTCACCTATTTTGGTGAGGTTTTTGGGATTTATTTATTTTGATCTCAACATAATTAAATAAGCACTATGTCTCATGTCTATGTTTATATAAATGGTATAAATTACTAAATAATAATTATTTTAATTGTTGAGTATCATTTTGTCATATTTATGTCTTATCAGTTTTATTAGATTTTATTGAAAAGTTTTATCGTGAGCATCATTATTCATATACGAATTGAAGTGTAGGGATTAAAATGGGATCTAATAGAAATGTATATTTTCTTTCCTTTTTGTTTTGAAATAAAACCCATTTTATTTTTATTTTATTTAATCGAAGGGAAAAAAATAAGAGCAACCCTTTTTGAGTAGTAGAATCTTTTTTAGTTTATACATGTATAATTTGGTTAGAGACCTAAGAGTGGTCTGACCTTAAATCTTATTTTATCATATTTTGTTCTCTCGTTATTTTTACATTTTTATTTATTATCTTAAAATAAAAGTTACTTTTATATTACATGCATACATTTTTTTCACAGTGTCATTAAAAAAAAACTTTTTATTACTATTAATATACTTTTAAAATTTAAACTCCAGATTAATATTATAAATTTATATATTTTCACTTTATTTAAACACAATAAATACATTCCGTTCTTTTTGGGCGGGTACCCAATTCTCTGGTCAATTTATTGTTCCTAGGGGCAATTCAAGGGGTGCAAACGGTGCGATTTTTTTTTTTTAGGTTTTCGACGGTCCTTTTTACTTCGGGATTTTATCCTTAAGTCATTGGATTTTGGTTCTACCGTTAGAAAATAAATGTCCTTAGTATGGGAGGATGAACTGAGAAGCATCATGGAAGCCGTTGGCCCGTTGCTGGACTTTAAAGCCAATGGTTCTTTTATGATGATTCCTGTGAGGTCTCCTTGCTATAGGGTTTTGGTGTGCTAGTTTGGGAGAAGAAACAAGCACGATGTCACGCAGCGTGAAATCGAAATGGCAAGTTGCAAGTAAATGTCGACAAATTAGAGTTTTTGTTTTTCTTAACTAGGATAACTAGGAAGTGCCGGACTAATTCTATCGGGTGTAGGATGCTTTAACCGAAACTCACTAGGTTTAGGTTAGCCGTATTAAAGTGATATCTTAAGTGACCATTCTTTATACTGTATTAATTTTGGTATTCCCCAGTTAATATATTGGGAAAAAAAAACACAATAACTACATATTTATTTAATGAATTAGTTTTTTCAATTATGACTCTAGATTTAGAACTGAAATAGTAATTATTTGCAATTGTTTTGGACCTTTTGGTAATAATAAAACCAGAGTGACTTCCACATGGCACCAAAGGAAAAATATTGTAAAACTACAAAGAACGATGGAAGAAAAATCCAAAAACAAAAAAATATATATATATTGATAAATATTGACAAAAGTTTGACTGAAAGTGGAAAGCATCATAATGCGTCATCGCATAAGTCATCTGTCTTGTCCTTATTGATATTGATTTTTTTTTTTAATTTTTTATGCTAAAAATTTAAAATAAATAAAACCTAATAACAAAAAGTGAACTTTAATATTAAAATTTATTATAACGAAAAGTTTGTATCCTTTTAACGCATATTTCTATTTTTTAATAAATTATTGTCCAAGCCTTCTTCAAGATTTGTGATTTTATCTTGTTAATATAAAAAAAAATTATCTATTGTTTAATATGATATAGGATTTTTATATCCTACTCAAAATGTTGTCGTTGTCCCTCACCGAATCCACCGTTTAATATATTATCAAGACTTGAAAAATTGAGGTTCTCAAACTACAACACGCATCATCGGCCGAAAAAGAGCTGCAAAACAAGAAAAATATGCAAACATCCCAGAATACCTCCATGATTCCATGGTTGGTTTCTTGTGTTCTTGTTTTACTGTTAGCATGGAGGGTGTTGAAGTGGGCACGGTTGGAGCCCAGAAAGCTGGAGAATTGAAAAGTCTAACACAAAACAAAATAGATTTTGAAAAAAAAAATTTATTTGAATAACAATTTAAAATTGTTATTTAATGTTATTTAAAACCACTCCAACCGTCAAAAAATAAAAAAGAATTGGGTGAACTAAAACAAATTAGCAAAAAAGACTCTTGACAGAGAATATTTAATTATAATTCCCCTCATCTTATTGCTCAACCCAATTCTCCTCATCATTTTACCAGTATATAATTTCGTTAAAAATATTACCCATTCCTCTCTAAAAATAAGGAATTCATTTTGGATTGAGTGTAATTTTTTTAATTATTAAATATATTATTTTTAATGTATTATTAAATTTATAATTTTATATTTTTATTTTTATTTATCAATTTTGATCATACATAATTATTAATAATAAAGTATAAAAATGAAGTTAGTTTTACTTTTCATCAAAATTGAAAACTTTTCCTCTAGATAATTTAATATTTGAAGCATGTTTATTTTTTTTAAAATTTTAATATATTTTTTATCTCATAATTATTATTTTAAAAAATATAAAAACAGAATTTGAATCATCTAAGCCCACTGTCTGATTAAAACTTCTTTGACGGTCAGCCTTGTCATGCTATGACAGTAACAGCAAGTCTGTAAAACCAAAATAAATGACTAGTTGACGTGGAGAGTGTTGACGTTCACACACACGTTTTTCCACTCCACCTTAGTCTTTCTTCGTTCCCAAGTATATGACTAGTTGCATAATCCAGAAGTTCCAAACAAGATAAAGACTACCATCGTCCCCCCAAACATCACAATAATTGATGTTCAGAAACAAAAAATCTGCAAACAACCCAAAATACTTTCATGATTCCATTGTTCCTTTCTTGTGTTCTTGTTTTACTGTTAGCATGGAGTCTATGGAGAGTGTTGAAGTGGGCATGGTTGAAGCCCAAAATGCTGGAGAAGAGACTCAGAGAACAAGGTTTTAAAGGAAATCCTTACAAACTTCTCTTTGGAGATTTCAAAGAGATAACAACCTTGTTTGAAAAAGCCAATTCTAAGCCTCTTAATCTCACCGACGATGTCGTTCCGCGAGTCTTTCCTCATTTTCTTGGAGCCGTAAAGAAATATGGTATGTTGATAATATCAACTCTTCCTTTTCTTCTAGTTCCTTCAAAAGTTTTTCCATCATCAAGAATTCATTTCTTCTATTTTTCCAATCAATTCACTTGTTTGGTTGATTTCAAAAACCAAAAGAACATATGGCCCAAAAGAGTAGAGTGTATGCTTGTATTGACAGTTTATATTTTTTGAAATTTAAAAATATATTAAAAACTGGAAAAGTGTATTAAAAAAAGTAAAAATGTATTTTAAAAAACGGTTCACCTCTCACAATTAATTTTTAGAACATTATCGTGGATGTCCATTCACTGTTTTGTTGTATATCGTAACTCTCCTTACATAATCTAGGTCATTGAAAGATAAAAATTAGCTTGAAAAGATAGGGGAAAAAAAATAAACAATTCGATTACATTTCTTAATTCTATCCTTTTTTCTTCCAGCCTAATTTCTGTAAAATATTCAGAAAGCCAAATCAATAAGCAATTATAAACTTAACTTGAAACGAAACTAAAAGTTTAAGTAGATTTTGGAAATAATTTATTGGGATAATATACAAATGGCATTTAACTTTGACTTCAGAATAATTTTAGCGACCTTTTAATTTTAACAATACAAGACTGAACTTTTCAATTGTAATAATTATGGCTTCAAAATTGATGACATTGGTCAACCCAGTCAACCATTAAAGTTGGAAAAAAGACAAAAAAACCCTCCGATATAAAGCATATAATTTAAAATTCTAAAATAAATTTTTAAAAAGACAAAAAAGACAAAATTTAAAGACAAAAATTTAATAAAATTATTTACACAATATAATAAAAAATTTTAAACTAAAAAAAAATTAAAGATGAAAATTTAGTAAAATTTAAAGACAAAAATGACACAAAATTGATATAGTTAAAATTTTTTTATTAACTTTTTAAAAGAAAAAATTTAATAAAATTATGTAAAATTTTGTTAAAAATTTTAATGCAAACAGACAAAAAATTATTATATGATACTTTGATTTTTAATTTTAATTTTTTTAATAGATACTTTGTTTTTTAACCTCAAATTTTTGTCATTTTTGTCTCTAAATTTTATTAAATTTTCATCTTTAAATTTTATTTTTTTGTTTAAAAAAATTTATTATATAGTGTAAATAATTTTATTAAATTTTTGTCTTTAAATTTTGTCTTTTTTGTCTTTTTAAAAATTTATTTTAGAATTTTAAACTATATGCTTTATGTCAGAGGGCTTTTTTGTCTTTTTTTCAACTTTAATGGTTGACTGGGTTGACCCACATCATCAATTTTGACCGAAGCCATAATTGTTACAAATTGAAAAGTTCAGATATTGTATTGTTAAAATTGAAAGGTCGGGCTAAAATTGTTACAATAGTCAAAATTCAGGCTATTTTTATATATTATGCCTAATTTATTTATGAAGTACTCTATATATCACTCTTTGAAATTGTCCGTCTGTGATTTTTTGCACTTATTTGTAAACCTCAAGATTATGTCATGCCTAATTTTAGTAATAATGGAATTTCAGGTAAGAAATCCTACTTATGGCTTGGGCCTAGACCATCAGTGCTCATCATGGAGCCTGATCTCATTAGGGAAGCCACACAGAAAACTCAAGTGTTCCAAAAGGTTAGATTAAATCCACTCGGCAGATTGTTAGCTTCTGGGCTGGTGACCTACGAAGGCGATAAATGGGCCAAACACAGGAAACTTCTCAATCCAGCTTTCCATATGGAGAAGTTGAAGGTTGTATCTAATTTCATTTATAAGAGAATCATTTTTATTTTTACGTCAAATTATAAGAGGATTTTTTTTGGGGGGAAATGTAGCTTATGATGCCAGCCTTCTATGAAAGTGCAAGTGAAATGTTGAGGAAATGGGAGGATACTGCTGCACAGAAAGGAACATTTGAAGTTGATGTTTGGCCCAATCTTCAAACTTTGACTAGCGATGCAATTTCCAGGACTGCTTTTGGCAGTAATTACGAAGAAGGAAAGAGGATATTTGAACTACAAAGAGAACAAGCTGGGCATTTCATCAAGGCATTACGTTCACTATACTTTCCCGGGTTGAGGTAAAAATGCATATGCCCCATAATAAAATTTAACTACACACTCGGGGTTTTTATAGTTTTAGATTTCTTTTTAAAATAATAAGAACTAATAAATCTATAGATTTATTAGCAATTTATGAATGTGAACGTAACATATTATTAATGTGATTTTAAAATAATTGATCAAGGACTTCCAATGAAAGAAAGTTAAGAGGGATATATGTATGATTAAACACGAATTCAATGTGGTGCTAGCTGATATAGTCGATCATTGCTGAATTATGTGGTAACAGGTTTTTACCGACTAAGAGGAACACAAGAATGAAACAAATTGCAAAAGAAGTTAATGATTCAATTGGGGTAATTATCAATGCTAGACTAGAGTCAATGCGAGCAGGGAAGAAAACTGGTGAAGACTTGTTGGGGTTATTACTTGAAGAAAATGGTAAAGGAAACAACAACTTTGGCATGAGTATCAAAGATGTGATTGAGGAGTGTAAGCTGTTCTACTTTGCTGGGCAAGAGACCACCTCTGTCCTCCTTGTTTGGACGATGATTTTGTTGGGTAGCTATCAAGATTGGCAATCCCGTGCTAGAGAAGAGGTTCTGCGAACCTTTGGGATTAATAAGCCAGAGTTCGAAGGATTAAATCATCTTAAAATCGTAAGTTTCTCCATTCTGATCAATATATACTCTTTATAGTAGCGATCTTTTTATATTGTAATATGGATTGAACTCTATTATCTACGTGATAGGTTAACATGATATTGTATGAGGTTTTAAGGCTATATCCACCGCTACCATTTCTCTCTAGAAATACTACAAGAGATACCAAATTAGGAGATTTAACTCTCCCAGCTGGAGTGTTACTCACTCTCCCCACAATATTGATGCATTATGACCCTAAAATATGGGGTGATGACGTGAAGGAGTTTAATCCAGAGAGATTTGCAGAAGGGGTGTCACATGCAACAAAGGGCCAAGTTGTGTTTTTTCCATTTGGTTGGGGACCTCGTATATGCATTGGTCAAAATTTTGCTATGGTGGAAGCAAAACTGGCGATGGCCATGATTCTGCAACGTTTCTCTTTCGAACTTTCACCTTACTATTTACATGCTCCTCAGTCGTATGTAACAATTCAACCTCAGCATGGTGCTCATTTGATTTTGCACAAATTGTAACTTGTGAAGATATAATTTGCAAATTCTCGTTGCACTAGAATGGTACGTAGGAGAATAAGCTGCAGTTTGTAGCACTGAATTCCTCTGTATAAGCCTTGGTGGAGACTCGTTTGGATTTTTCCTTTTAAATTTGGTCTCTTAATTTCATAAACGATTAGTGAGAATTTTTTATGTTTTGGTTCTTTGTAGAAAGTCAAATATTTCCAATTACCAATTTTCTTATACAGGTTATGTGCTCCCCTTAAAGAACCACTTCAAAAACTAAGATGGTGGAAATAGGCTAGGGATGATGGTGTATAAAACGATAATGCAACTAGGTACAATTTGAAAGAATAATTTATAATTTATGGGAAATAACCTATTTATATATATGGAATAAAAAATTATAATTAATTTATTACACTAAAAATAAATATATAACGGATATTAAATCAATTTTTTTGGAGTGGGGTGTTAGGGAGTGTCGTCGGGAGTTGATGCTATTTTCTCCCCCACTTTTATATATTCCAAACACTCCTTTCGTTTTTAGAAAGAAGTTCATTTTAAAAAAAAAATTATTCTAAAAAAAATCTACTTTTAGATCAAATTATTATATTAATTATCCTTAATAATAATAATTATAAATTATTTATATTTAAAAAATAATAATAAAAAGGTAAAATCATGTATTTAATAGTGCATTAATTTTAGTGTATCCTATATTATTAAAAAAAAAAGTTCTACCTAAAAAAATGAAATATTTTTATAAGACAAAGAAAATATTATCTTTAACTGAATTTGATTTGTTTGGTTTTAAATAATTAAAGGTTAGATGTAATATTGGTTTTCTTTTTTTCTCTTTTTTTTTTGTTTTTTGTTTTTGTTTTTTTTAACCTTGCACAAGATCACTCTCCAATAATTTCGCCAATGTAATATTGGTAGATATTGCCGGTAATGGCTCAAAAAGCCACCTAATTGCATTGAGCTGTCATTTATGCTTCTTAGCGTTTTAAAAGCTTGATGTTTCCTATTGCCCCTCGTATATATGTAGCCTCACAAATTTTGCTATGCTTTTATATATCAGGAATGTCTGAACTGAGGAATCATGTTTCTTTCAACGTTTTCATCCTGTTGAATTCTGGACTGCAATTGGCAAAACCTTTGATGTCTTTCCCTTCTAAACGTTACCTCCAACAAATTTGCTGTATCATTTGACCAAAACTACAAATTTTTAGTGCATTTTTCAAAGTCTCTGGCAACTGTACGTGCGAATCACAAGTTAGGGGGTTGGGGGATTTGTGGAACAGAAAGCCTTTACAACAATTTTTCTTAAAAATAATTAAAATAGATAGTCCTCGCGTGAGCGCCCCAGTGATAAGAGCGTGATAGTCCTGGGTTGTAGTCTTGAGGCCTCGTGTCGAACCCCCTCACGCACCTGCTTTTGGGGACATTCGTGATTTATATCTCTCACTAATTGTGGGACCGACGGCTGAGAGAGGTGTAAGTCTTAGGTTGTGGTGTAAGTCTTGGATTGTAGCCTCGTGGTCTCGTGGTCGCACTTGTTCTTGGAGACATCTATGGTTTACATCTTTCACCAACTGTAGAATCGGCGGATGAAAAACCCTTCAAAGTTGGGGTTCAACCTTTTTTAATAATTAAAATGGATAAGTGCACAAAATTATTCATGCGCTTCTATTACCTTTGCATTTGGGCTTCTTTGGCTTTTTAATGTCTCCTTGCTATTTTTGTCATTCTTCCATCTTATAACCGTGTAAAATTGATAATTTCGCGATAGACTTTTTAAAATTTTTTATACTAAAAATTTAAGATAAATAAAACCTAACAACAAAAAGTGAACTTTAATGTTAAAATTTATTATAATGAAAATGAATGTAAATGGTATAAATTTTAATACAAATTATAAAATTTACACCAATTTATTAGAATGTATAATAAAGAATAATATAAGTTAAGTATCATAGAAAATCCTTTGTGTACTTTTTCCCTTTTGGTGGACCTAAGTAATTTTTGACCTCTAGAATCATAAAAATATAAACTGTGATTCTTTTGAATATCTTTTGCAAATATATTGTAATAGAAGGTGACACTATGAATAATTTTTTGCTATATTATTAGTATTTATGATGTCCCTTTTGATTTTTGTCTCTCTTCTTTGTTGACATTATTATTACTAAATTTTATGTGAATTGTTTTTTTAATACCAACGTAATCTTATACTAAAATTAGGAACTCCAACGTAATGATATAAAACCTCTAAAACATGGGCACATATATTTCACATCTTTGTCCCACGTAAACGACTCAATTGCATCATATAAAATGTATTAAAATATAAAAATTTTATATCATAAAAGTTACACGCTACATAGAATTTTTGCACAAAATTAACAAATTTTGAAGAAGGATTCAGCTACAATTTATTTAAAGTAGAAAAAAAATTCATATTTCTCACAACTTTAGTTTGTATTGTTTTAACAACAAATTCTTACTTCTCACTACTTCAGTTTGTATCCTTTTAACATATATTTCTATTTTTTAATAAATTATTGCCCAAGCCTTCTTCAAGATTTGATGATTTTATCTTGTTAATATGAAAAATTTTATCTATTGTTTAATATGATATAGGACTTTATATCCTATAGAAAATGTTGTCAATGTCCCCCACCGAACCCACCGTTTAATATATTATCAAGACTTGAAAAATTGAGGTTCTCAAATTACAACACGCATCATCAGCAGAAAAAGAGCTGCAAAACAAAGAAAAATCTGTAAACACCCCAGAATACTTCCATGATTCCATGGTTGGTTTCGTATGTTCTTGTTTTACTGTTTGCATGGAGAGTGTTTTTTTTTTTTTTTTTTGACAAGCCAAGAAGGCGAAGTTTTTTATTAGAAATTTAGAGTAAAGTTTACAATGAAAAGGACAGCAACTAAGGGATGCATACCCTATTCCGCATGCAACTATGAAAACAAAAAATAGTAAGTTAGTTGCAACCGAGACATACACTTATTTCTCAATAGTCGCCAATAGGTTTTGTAATCTGGACACTCTTGACTTTGCCAACCTATCAGCCACTGTATTCATGCCCATTGGGATATGATAGCCCTCCCAGTGCTTAATTTTCTCCTTCAGCAGATCTAGATGATTGGAGACATTTTTTAGGTGCCAGGGGACATTCATTGGATTGTTCAACCAGTTGATTGCATTAGCCGAGTCACTTTCAATTACAAGTACATGGGAGCATTTCCAAATGGACTCAGCAAATATCCGAAAAGCTTCACGTATAGCATAGAACTCTGCCTGGTTTGAGTCTAGTATTCCAACATGCTTAGAGAACACGACCTTTGTTTTATCTAGTTCATTCCTTAGAATTCCTCCAATCCCTGCCCTACCTGGTTTCCCGATAGCTGAGCCATCAACATTAAACTTCATTTTACCAAGTTGAGGCCGAGACCAAGTGAACCTCTCATTCCTACGTTCTTGTAGCTGCCTGACTTCTGCACTATTCGGCTGTCAGAATATGTCTGCAATAGATGTTGAAGAGGATGGCCACTTCGCCTTAAACCAAGTAGCAAATCTGATAAAAATCAAGTCCATGAGTTGCACGAGATCATAGCTCTTATTGTTGAATGTGACCTGATTCCGGCACAACCAGATGGACCAAGTGATGACATAAAACAGTAGAATCCAAGACTGCCTTCCTTTGAACTGTGGGGAGGACTGCTGCCAGCTGCTCAGGAATATGAAAGTATCTCCCGAGCAAACCCAGGTGATACTCCAAGTTTTCAAACATCTAGTCCACACCAACTAGCTACACCAACAGTCGAAGAATAAGTGCTGGACAGATTCCTGCTCAGAATTACAAAACGGGCACTCCGCAAGCTCTGCTCTAATAATACCCCTCCTAAGCAAATAGTTTCTGACTAGAAGCTTTTGATAGATTAATTGCCAGACAAAGACTTACACTTTAGGCAGACCATATCCTTTCCACACTAGGTTCCAGTTAACTGGCTCTTGTTTCTGAGGTATTAAGACAAATTTGTAAAATGAAGAAGTGGAATACTTACCATTCGGGACCGCTCGCCAAATGATCCGATCTTGGGAGTTTCGATTGGGATATTGCCCTTTCAGAATATTCAACAAATCTTCCCACTGCTGACTTTCCCAATCGAGAGCATTCCTACGAAGATCAATCTTCCATTCTCATTGTTCATTCCTCCAGTTTCCGAACTCAGCAACATAGCCGCCCTTATTCACCGACAGAGTAAATATGCGAGGAAAGCACATTTTTAGAACCATTCCTTCAATCCATTCATTATGCCAGAAAACAATATTGTCTCCTTTCCCAAGCAATTCCCTCATACCTGATGAAACAACATTATAAAACTTGTTAGCGGGCGTAAGGAGGGCCGTGATAGCTTTCCATGTGTTAGAGGCAAGTCTATTATTACAAATGGTGGGAAGTAGACGCTTCTTGTCCAGCCCGTATTTTTCCACCATAAAAGTCCTCCATAGCGAATTAACCTCATTGCCAAACCTCCATAGCCTTTTTGATAGTAAAACCGAGTTCTTTAAATGAAAGTCAATCATACCTAATCTTCCGAGCCACTTTGAGGCATTTACAGTGTGCCAATCCACATAATGCAATTTATGTTGGTGATCCGAACTGCCCCAGAGAAATCTCCGTATCAGTTTATCCATGTCATTTTTAACACCACAAGGCAGCTTGAAAACCGACAGGAAAAAGAGCGGCAAGCTTGACAAGATGGAATTAATTAACGTCACTCCACCACCCATTGAGAGGCACCTTGCTTGACATCCAGCGAGCTTTGATCTCATTTTATCCAAGATAGGTCTCTAGATATTTTGGGCCGCTAAGTTAACACCTAGAGGAAGACCAAGATATTTAACCCGGAAGGTTTCAACCTTGCAGGTAAGATACACAGCCCAGCCATTCACTAGGCCCTCATCCACCCCAATACCAGTCAAACTGCTTTTGCTGAAGTTGACCTTCAAACCAGACACCACCTCAAAACATCGGAGAATTCTTTTAACATTCATGACACTTTTAAAATCAGGTTTAATGAACATAAGAGTATCATCTGCATATTGTAAATGGGCTAACCTGAAGCTTCCTTGCCCTATGCATACCCCTTCGTACAACCCTGAAGACTCCCATTTTTTCATGAGGACACTGAACCCTTCCACCATGATATTAAAAAGCATTGGGAAGAGGGGGCAACCTTGGCGAAGGCCTTTTTTAATGCTGAACTGCTTAGTTGGAGAGCCATTGATCAAGATTGACATTGATACAGTGGCCACACAGAAATGGATCCAACTTCTCCATTTCCTTCCAAAATTCATCTTTATCATAACAAGATCCAGAAAATCCCAATCAACATTGTCAAAAGCTTTCTCGAAGTCCACCTTCATCAAGATGCCACTCCTGTTTTTTTTCCTGAGGTAGTCAACAGCTTCATTGGCAATTAAGAAACAATCTGATAATTGTCTATTTTTCAGGAATGCAAACTGATTGCTCCCGATCACCTCGTTAATCATCCTTTTCAGTCTGATTGCTAAAACTTTGGCCAGTATTTTGTAGATGCTCCCCCACAAGGCTAATAGGCCTATAATCTTTTAAATGAACAGGATTTCCTATCTTTGGCACCAAGGTGATAAAAGAAGAGTTAACTGCCTTGTCAAAAGTCTCGGTTTCAAAGAAGCCTTCTAGGAAGGCCATCACATCTTGTTTTACTGAGTTCCAGTGATGCTTGAAGAAATTCATGTTAAACCAGTTTGGCCCAGGAGCCTTATTACCATCACACTGCTTGATAGCTTCCCAAACTTCAGTTTTTGAAAATGGGACTTCAAGGCTATCCCTTTGTTCATCGGATATGCTTTTGAACTGGCAGTCAAATTCCAATATCCCTACTGCCGACACCTTGTTGTAGAAATCTGAGAAATACTTTGCGACTGCATCTTTCAATTTTTTTGGTTGCGACACCCTTCTTCCATCAAAGACCAGATTAATAATAAGATTCACCCTTCTCCTTGAGAAAGCCATTAGGTGGAAATACTTAGTATTCCTGTCTCCTTCCTGAAGCCATTTACTTTGGGACTTCTGCATCCAAGCTCTCTCCTCTGCTCGATACAAGCTCCATAGCTGGGCCCGCTTATTGGCAAGTTCAATTCTTTTGTCAGTCAATAACCCATTTGATGCATCTTCCTTCTCCAACCTATCGATCTCCTCCTCCAATCCCTGGATAAAATGAGGATCTGCCTCGCTGTTCTGAATTTTCCCCCGGTTGATGAGAGGTTTAAGCCTTTTTAGTTTTAGCCATAACCCAGCATTATTCCTAGATTGAACTGCTATATCTTTCCATTCATTTCGAACCATAGTGTTGAACCATAGAGAATTGAAAAGTCTAGAACAAAACAAAATAGATTTTGAAAAAAAAAATCTATTTGAATAACAATTTAAAATTGTTATTTAATGTTATTCAAAACCACTCCAACAATAAAAAAAATCAAAAAGAATTGGATGAACTAAAACAAATTAGCAAAAAAGTCTCTTGACAGAGACTATTTAATTATAATTCCCCCTACCTTATTACTCAACCCAATTCTCCGAGCCATTTTACTAATATGTAATTTCGTTAAAAATATTATTCATTCCCCTCTTAAAAAAAATTATTTTGAATTGAATGTAATTTTTTTAATTATTAAATATAACACTTTTAATGTATTATTAAATATATAATTTTATATTTATATTTTTCAATTCTGGTTATATATAATTATTACTAGTAAAGAATAGAGGAAAACTCTTTGCTTAGATGAAAAAGTTTTTTGAAATTTTTTTTTACGTAGCAAGTTTTACTTTTTATTAAAATTGCAAACTTTATCTCTAAATAATTCAATATTTAAGGTATGTTTGATTAGTGTTTTAAAATATTTTTTATTTTATAATTATTATTTAAAAAAATATATAAAAATATGTATTAAAACGGTGTCCCTTTCTTTGACGGTCAACCTTGTCATGCTATGACATTAATGGCAAAGTCTGCAAGTACGTGAACCAAAATAAATGCACAAAGAAAAAGTAGCACCCCTAGATTTTACACTACACCTTTGTCTTATCTTCGTTCCCAAGTATATTGAGTAGTTGCATAATCCAGAAGTTTCAAACAAGATAAAGATTACCATCGCCCCCCAAACATCCCAATAATTGAGGTTCACACACACAAAAATCTACAAACAACCCAAAATACTTCCATGATTCCATTTTTCCTTTCTTGTGTTCTTGTTTTAGCACTAGCATGGAGAGTGTTGAAGTGGGCATGGTTGAAGCCCAAAATGCTGGAGAAGAAGCTCAGAGAACAAGGTTTTAGAGGAAATCCTTACAAACTTCTCTATGGAGATTTGAAAGAAATAACAACTTTGTTTGAAGAGGCCAACTCTAAGCCTCTTACTCTCACCGACGACGTCGTTCCGCGAGTCATACCTCATTTTCTCGGAGCCGTAAAGAAATATGGTATGTTTATAATATCAACTCTTCCTTTTCTTCTAGTTCCTTCAAAAGTTTTTCCATCATCAAGAATTCATTTCTTCTATTTTTCCAATCAAATCACTTGTTTTGTTGATTTCAAAAACCAAAGAACATATGGCCCAAAAGAGTAGAGTGTAGGCTTGTATTGATAGTTTATATTTTTTGAAATTAAAAAATATATTGAAATCTGGAAAGGTGTTTTGAAAAGAGTAAAAATGTGTTTTAAAAGATTGTTCATCTCTCACAATTAATTTTTAGAACATTATCGTGGATGTCCATTCACTGTTATGTTGTATATTGTAGTTCTCCTTACATAATCTAGATCATTGAAAGACAAAAATTAGCTTGAAAAGATAGAGAAAAAAAAAACAATTAGATTACATTTCTAGCTTCTACCCATTCTTTTATTCCCCCCTAATTTCGGCAAAATATTCAGAAAGCCAAATCAATAAGCAATTATAAACTTAACTTGAAACTAACTTTAAACGAAAGTAAAAGTTTAAGTAGATTTTGGAATAATTTATTTATTAAGTACTCTATATATCACTCTTTGAAATTGTCCGTCTGTGATTTTTTGCACTTATTCGTAAACCTCAAGATTATGTCATGCCTAACTTTAGTAATACCGGAATTGCAGGAAAGAAATCCTACTTATGGCTTGGGCCTAGACCATCAGTGCTCATCATGGAGCCTGATCTCATTAGGGAAGCCACACAGAAAACTCAAGTGTTTCAAAAGATTGTATTAAATCCACTCGGCAGATTGTTAGCTTCTGGGCTGGTGTCCTACGAAGGCGATAAATGGGCCAAACACAGGAAACTTCTCAATCCAGCTTTCCATATGGAGAAGTTGAAGGTTGTATCTAATTTCATTTATAAGAGAATCATTTTTATTTTTACGTCAAATTATAAGAGGATTTTTTTTGGGGGGAAATGTAGCTTATGATGCCAGCCTTCTATGAAAGTGCAAGTGAAATGTTGAGGAAATGGGAGGATACTGCTGCACAGAAAGGAACATTTGAAGTTGATGTTTGGCCCAATCTTCAAACTTTGACCAGCGATGCAATTTCCAGGACTGCTTTTGGCAGTAATTACGAAGAAGGAAAGAGGATATTTGAACTACAAAGAGAACAAGCTGGGCATTTCATCAAGGCAGCACGTTCACTATACTTTCCCGGGCTGAGGTAAAAATGCTTATGCCCCATAATAAAATTTAACTACATACTTGGGGTTTGTATAGTTTTAGATTTCGTTTTAAATTAATAAGAACTAACAAATCTATAGATTTATTAGCACTTTATGAATGTGAGCGTAACATATTATTAATGTGATTTTAAAATAATTGATCAAGGATTTCCAATGAAAGAAAGTTAAGAGGGATATATGTATGATTAAACACGAATTCAATGTGGTGCTTGCTGATATAGTCGATGATTGCTAAATTATGTGGTAACAGGTTTTTACCGACTAAGAGGAACACGAGAATGAAACAAATTGCAAAAGAAGTTAATGATTCAATTGGGGAAATTATCAATGCCAGACTAGAGTCAATGCGAGCAAGGAAAAAAAATGGTGAAGACTTGTTGGGGTTATTACTTGAAGAAAATGGTAAAGAAGGAAACAACAACTTTGGCATGAGTATCAAAGATGTGATCGAGGAGTGCAAGCTGTTCTACTTTGCTGGGCAGGAGACCACCTCTGTCCTCCTTGTTTGGACGATGATTTTGTTGGGTAGGTATCAGGATTGGCAATCCCGTGCTAGAGAAGAGGTTCTGCAAATCTTTGGGACTAATAAGCCAGAGTTTGAAGGACTAAATCATCTTAAAATTGTAAGTTTCTCCATTCTGATCAATACTCTTTATAGTAGCGATTTTTTTTATATTGTAATATGAATTGAACTCTATTATCTACGTGACAGGTTAACATGATATTGCATGAAGTTTTAAGGCTATATCCACCACTAACATTTCTCTCTAGAAATACTACAAAAGATACCAAATTAGGAGATTTAACTCTCCCAGCTGGAGTGATACTCACTCTCCCCACAATATTGATGCATTATGACCCTAAAATATGGGGTGATGATGCGAAGGAGTTTAACCCAGAGAGATTTGCAGAAGGAGTGTCACATGCAACAAAGGGCCAAGTTGTGTTTTTTCCATTTGGTTGGGGACCTCGTATATGCATTGGTCAAAATTTTGCTATGGTGGAAGCAAAACTGGCAATGGCCATGATTCTGCAACGTTTCTCTTTCGAACTTTCACCTTACTATTCACATGCTCCTCGCTGGTCTATAACAATTCAACCTCAGCATGGTGCTCATTTGATTTTGCACAAATTGTAACATGTGATGATATAATTTGCAAATTCTCATTACACTAGAATGGTACGTTGGAGAATAAGTTGCAGTTTTGTATAGGTGTTGGTGGATACTGGTTTGCATTGTTCCTTTTAAAGTTGTTCTGTATGATTTGATTATTTCATAAACGATTCACAATTAGCAATTTTTATATATAGGGTTAGTGACTCATATTCTTCTTGGAGTTGATGGGCGAAGAATGGATACGTTAATATACCGCCAAGGCATATAGAAGTAGCAATGTTTGCTCAAAATGCAGTCTTATCTTAGGTTCAGGAAGTCATCCATAGTTGTTAGCCCAAATACAAACCAAGAGTGGAGGAATCTTTTGGAAGTCATGTTCAATATTGAACAGGTGGATTGCAAGGGAAAGTATTTAGCCCACAACCTCAATTTTTCCAAACCAAAAACAAAGATTTTTGGTGATCTAGTGAAGAAGATTAAAGAGAAGACACAAAGTGGAAAACTGAACAACTATCGATCATGGGAAGGATTACCTTAGCCAAAACTGTCATGGCATCAATACCATTGTACGTGCTAGGAGTGTTTAGAATTCCAACAGGTACAACACGAGAAATAGACAGTTTCTTGGCAAAATTCACTTGGAAAGGGGATAAGGAAGGTAAAAGGATACATTGGAAGTCTTGGTAGGCAATATGCAGGTCAAAGTTTAGGGGATGGAGGGACTAGGAATGCGATCCATCAAAATGATGAACCAAACTTTGTTGGCAAAAATGACCTGGAAAATTTGTTTAGAGGAGGATTCCTTCTTTTCGAAGCTTTTTAGGAAATTTGCAAAAATAGCACTTTTTCAAGGCAATAGTTGAAATATAGCCATTGGTATATATTTTTTTTGCTAAAATAATAGGTCAATGTAGTTTGATCAAGTGAAAAAACCTAAATGTTCTCCTTCTTTACTTTATTGTTTCACTTCATCGTTACTGTTCGAATTTCCCTACCCATTCTTCTTCATTTTTCATAGATTCAAACATCCCATTTTACACAATCCATAGTCGTTTTTCAATTACATCCTCTGGAAATTGAATAATAATACATTGTTAATCAATAGTATCATAAAAGTAGTCAATTTCAGATGCTAGGATGACTAATGATAATGCCTTGAGTAGTAGTTGGACCAAATACACGATTGAGTTCAAAAATTCTTCTTTCATCTTTTTGTGGTTTTAATGGGTCTACAACAATCAAATACCTATATTCTCCAATAAAATCTAAAAAGAAGCCTAATTCTGTAGTAAACACGAATATTTCCTACAAAATCTTAGAGAAATACAATAAGTTAAAATTTGGTCGAGAACATGTCGAGCACATGTCTAACACCATGTCGAGCAACATGTAGAGCACCATATCGAGCACTATATTTCAAGTTTATTCATATGCTCGACCGTGATGTTTGACATATGCTCTAAATGGTGCTCGACATGTGACCGAGATGCTCGACATGTGTTCGACAAAACTCTGACTTATCGTATTTCTCTTAAATTTTGCAAGAAATATTTGTGTTTACTACAGAATCAGGCATCTTTTTAGATTTTATTAGAGAATATGGGTCTTTGGTTGTTGTAGACCCATTAAAACTACAAAAAGATGAAAGAAGAGTTTTTTAATTCAATCATGTATTTGGTCCAATTGCTACTCAAGGCATTATCATAAGTCCTCTTGGCATATGAAATTGACTGCTTTTATGATATTATTAAATAACAATGTATTATTATTCCATTTCCAGATGATGTATTTGAAAAACGATTATGGATTGTGTGAAATTGGATGTTTGAATTGATGAAGAATGAAGAAGAACGGATAGGAAAATTCGAACAACAACGGTGAAGTAAAACAATGAAGTGAAAAAGAAGGTCATTTAGGTCTTTTCATTTAGTTAAACTATCTTGACTTGCTATTTTGGAAAAAAAATTATACCAACGGCTATATTTCAACTATTGCCTTGAAAGTGTGCCATTTTTGCAAATTTTCCAAGTTTTTCAGAGCAAAATATTGTAATAAGAAAGACTTTCTTAGGCTGCAAAAGGGTTACAACTGCTCACGGGATTGGTGAAGTATAATGTAGGGAAAGGAGCTATTGATTCAGGGTTTGAAATGGAAAATTAGAACTGGAAAGAAAATAGAGATCACAGAGAATTAGATCCCACATCTGCAAAACTCACTGGTGTCCAGTATGGTACTATGGAATGGAAACCTCAGCCTAAAGGTCGCAGAGTTGATAGACGGAAATGGGAACTGGCAAATACCGCTGATAAGGGTGATCTTTCCTGAAGAACTTGTTCCAAAAATTCTCTCAATTCACTTGTCAAAATGCAATAGTGGGGAAGAAGATAAATGGTACTGGGCCTCCTAAAAAAACAGTAAGTACAGTGTCAAGTCGGGATACCATATGTGATATAATATGGGAATGCAAGAAAGACCATCTACATCAAGGAGAGACAACCGAAAAAAAGAATTGGAAGACGAGACTTTCTGGAAGAAATTGCGGAACTTACAATTGCCAATGAAATTTATTTTCTTCTTGTGGAAGGCATGCCAAAATATTTGCCCAGCGGCAGATCAATTATGGAAACGAGAGGTACTTATCCCTCCAAAATGTTGCTGGTGTAACAAGAAGAATGAGACGATCTCTCATGTGTTGCTAAGCTGTGAGACGACATAACGAACCTGGAGATGTTCATATTTGGGGTTCAATTTTGATAGTGGCTTACCTGTGGCATTTAATCAATGGTTTAAAACATAGACTCTCAGTGCTCCGTTCATAGAGGATGTAAGACTATCGGCTTGTATAATTTGGAGTTTATGGAAAGCAAGGTGTGAAGCTGTATGGGAGAATAGGTGCATAAGTCTAAAAAATATTTGGAGGCTGGAATGGGAAACTTTCACAGAAATAAAAAAATATATGGCAGGAGGAGAAACATATTATGCAAGTAGTAAAACAAATCAGAAGAAGTGAACAAAAGAGGGGCAACCTCAAGTTCATTTGGGAGTGGGAGGACGCAGACAAGGAGCGGAGCAATTTTTACAAGATAAGAATCTGCACATATGGGTCTTTCAAAAGGGGACAAGAGGAAGCGGCTATAGCATGGGTTGCCTTTGATAATGATGGAAGAGAGCTAGCAACAACATCAAGGAAAGTGTATGCACTATCTCCTGAACATACAGAGATACTAGATGCGGTGATGCAGGCTGTTCAAAGAGGTTGGCAAAGGATAGTAGTGTTATCAGGCTCGTTAGTAGCTTTGAAAGCTCTGGAACAACCAAACAAAGCAGACATCCATATAGGGAGCATAGCTGAAGATATTAGATATGTGATTAAGCAATTAGAAAGCTGTGTAATGATTAAATCGCCTAGAGTAGAAGTTAGGAAAGCTCATAGTTTAGCTTATGGTAGGTTATCTAAAACAAGTATGATGTAACTTGATTTATAAGGAATAGATAGAGCTTTTCAAAAAAAAAAAAAACAGAAAGAAAAGAAAAAAAAGACCAACTTTTTGAACTGAATTTTTTGCAGGCTATCAATGAATGTATACAATTCATTGATTAAATTTCTTGATTGTGAGTAATAAAAGACTACAATAAAAAAAGGAAAGCCCGCGCCAAGCACATTAATTGAGAATTAGTAGGCCGGTAGCGGTAACTTGCATCCAACAACATCAAGAAAATGAGCTAGTCTTTTTTGTATCTTATTTTGCCATTTTGCGAGACGTTAAATTTTCAAAATATTTGTTTACAATTTACTTTTTATTTTATTTTACTTTTTTTCTTTTCTTTAGACATATACAAGTTTGGTAATTAAACGGATTAGACCTTATTTGGCTTCGAAATTACAAGTTAAAAGACTACAATAAATTTTTTTAAACGTTAAGATGGAAATCGAACCAATTTTCAAAGTTGAGAAATGAATTGAGTTATTTACCTATTGTATAATATAAGTACTTGAAGTTGGCAAAATTCAACTAGTTTCATAGCGTCTAATTGGTTTATGAATAAATGATCTCTTTCTAACTTTGGACGGTTCTTAAACCGACCATGTAGACTTGAAGAGTTGATTCATCTCCATATAGCCTCTCATGGATGAATTGGCATTTTAGAGTTTAGATTAGAGTAAGAATATATTACTCTTTTCCTCCTATTAAAATTATTATGTCTGTCTCTTTTTTTTTCCCCCAAATTAATTATTATCTTATAATAGTAAACTCACTTTTTCCACTGAAACTTTGCTTTTAACATTCGTGTCATCCATTACTTATTTTATATGAGTCACTATTTATTTGCATAATTATTAATATCAAATAAAAAAACATGTGTTATTAAAGATATGAAAAGAAAATAAAAATCTTTTTTCTTATACATAATGTACACAAAAATGATAAATGAAATATTCATTTAGTTTAGAGAAAAAAACTGAGTAAACCTCCGACTTATTTGGGCAAGAAGTTGGACCTACAACTGCTAGTGCCTGGATGTATGGTCAAACAGAAATTAGAAGGACAAAAATAATATAGGGTAAATTACATCTACAACTTTTATAGTTTGTAAAAATTACCTATCGAATTTTGAAATTTGGAAAAACTATCAAAAACCCATTTTACCTAATGACCATTAAAGTCAACTAACGAAATAAGTAAAAATACGAAAAAACTAGTCTAAAAAAATAACATTTACCCCTTTGAGATTTGTTCTAATTACAAAATGACCTCAAAAGTTTTAAAACGTTATTAAATAAAATTTAATAACTTTTATTTCTTTATTTTATATTCTTATTTTCTTTTTCTTTTCTTTTCATGAAGAATAATTTTATAATCTTATTTTATATCATAAACCAATAAATTGAAAAAGTAATAAGAATATAATATCAATATGTACCTTTAGAATTTTTAAAAACTAAACAGTAAAATTAATTTTTTTTGATCATATTACTATTTTATCATCTTCAAATTTGAAAAACTTTTTTTTAAATTTCTTATTATACCTTCAATATTAATCCATCACTATTGTCCCTTTAAATGATTAAATGATTATTTTTATTATTTGTATATCTTTATAAACTTTTAAGAAATAATTATTTATTTAAATCTCCTATAGTTTTTATTAGTTATTATATTTTGATGTAATAGTCATAAAATTAAGAATTATTTTGGTTATTATGATTTGATGTAATAGTCTTAAAACTAAGAATTATATTTATTAGACTAAACTTAAATTATTTGAATGGAAATGAAAAAATAAGCATAATAAAACATCTAAACCTTATATTTATTTTGGTAAGATGTTATATTATTAAATTTATAAGGAATTGTCTAAATTGTATCCAAATTTTCTTTATCAATAGTTGTTATTAGCCTTTTCGTAACACTAATTAAATAAGAAAAAAGTAGCGAGAGACTTATTTTGTTAAACCTTAAGGATTTTTTTGAAACAAACCTCTAGGGATTAAATGTAATTCAAATATTATAGTTTGAAGGGTAGTTTAGAAATTACAAACAAATTCACCATTGACTTGGGCAAAATCAATTGTCAACGTTAGTCAACAAGCGGTAGGGGATTAAATGTTATGAATTTATTAAATTTAAAAGAGTATTAGTAATTTTTATAAATTTTGATATTTGATTGGTAGTTTTTACAAACCACAAATATAGTAAATGTAATTTACCCAATAATATAAGAGGGAAAGGAAAGATAGCTCAATTGGTTTGGTCGAAAATTTAATGATAATTTACAAAAAGAATTCTCACTATTTAATAACATTTCTTACTTCACTTCTTATTATTAATACTATTTATTCATTATTAAAAATCTAAAAATTTATTATTAATTACACTTTTTACGACATAATAAAAGTGTCGGTAAAAAAAATTAGAGTACCCATATCATCATTCTTGTTTAAATAATTATGACAAATCAACAATAGAGGAAGATAATTTAATTTACTATTGACAACAATGTTTTATTGAAACCTATGCCCCTAAGTAATTGAAACTTGAAAGTCAGATTTGGTTGACATATAAGATGTCCCTTTGGGAAAGAGCCAGTGGCACGGCGGTTAGAGCCTTAGGTGCCTATGTGAGAGGACGCAGGTTCGAATCCCACCAGTGACAAATTGTCACAACATTATTTGTAATAGTGTAAGGTCTTGTAATAGTGTAAGGTCTCCACTTTGTAATAGTTTAGATCCCTCCCCTCCCCCTATCCCCCTTTGTAATAGTGTAAGCTTTCAATGCAATAACTATTTCTTCAAAACCCCCTTGTAATAGTGTAGGCTCTCAATGCAATAACTATTCCTTCAAAAAATAACTATTCCTTCAAAAAAAAAAAGAAAAAAAGATGTCCCTTCATCACGCAAGGACAGCCCATTTAGTCATATTAAACCATTCTTTCAACGTCACTCCCCTTTTCAATTGATTCTTTGTCCTCAAGAAATGGATTATAATTCTACCTTAGACAAAACTACAGATAACATTACTTTATTTATTGATTTATGCGTTTGTTAAACCCCATAATATAAATGCAAGAGGCAAAGGATCGAGGTTGACCAAAACTGAAATCTACATGTTACCAGAAACAGTGAAAATGGAGACAGCATGGAACATCATGATGGTTGCATTGTTTTCTTCTTGTGTCCTCTTTTTAGTTCTAGCATGGAAACTGTTCAATTGGGCATGGTTGAAGCCAAAGAAGCTTGAGAAACGTTTAAAAGAGCAAGGTTTTGGAGGAAATCCATACAAATTGGTCCTTGGAGACTTCAAAGAGATGTTAACGTTGCTCAAGGAAGCTCATGCCAAGCCAATTAATCTTTCCGATGATTTTGTTCCAAGAGTCATACCTCATTTCCATCAAGTCCTCAACAAATATGGTATGTGAATTCTTCTTTTTCTTGATGCTTCTTCCTTAGCATGAGTAAGGTTAATATTCACCTTTCCAATGCCCCTTACACCACATTTTAGACACCAACGCTTGAATATTCGACCTAAGCCAACTCGCAGGTACGAGGAAGAGGGTTGGATTGAGTAGTAAGATAGAATTATTTGTAATTAGGAAGTACCGGGTTCCGGTTATTATTTATTCTTGATTCAACATACTATTACCGCAATGTCTGACTAAATAATATTATTTTCTCTCGATCAGATAATTGAATTATTTATTTCTCGTGTTTTTTTTGAAAATTATTGAATCAACATTAGAACACACGCGTTTTTGGATGTCTACAGCCATTATGTGGCATAGGGGTTGAGTTTCTAGTTACCAAAAAAAAGAAAAAAAAATTCCAAAAAAATCCCAGGTATGGAATATTGGACTTGGGAACAACCCTCCTGACTCAAAAAGGGGTGATCAACTAGCTTTACTTCTCAAGCAAGGAAAATTAACAAACAATTGGACTCGTTTTTCTTGATTTTAGCGTACTGGTTTTCGTTTGTCGGTAATGATTTCAGTTAAAGTAAGAGGTAATGGTTTGCAGGAAATAATTCATACATATGGTTAGGGACAATGCCAACCATCTTAATCATGAATCCTGAGCACATAAGAACAGTAGCACAAAAGATTTATGTTTTCCAGAGGCCTGAAATCCATCCCCTTATGAAATTGCTGGTACAAGGATTATTCACCTACGATGGGGATAAATGGGCCAAACACAGAACAATCCTCAATCCATCTTTCCACATGGATAAGTTGAAGGTATTCTCTAATCTCATCAAGAACAAATTTTTGCATATCAAATCTTAACTATTTTTCTTAGTGAATTCTTTTTCGTTTGGGATGTAGCTTATGCTGCCAGCCTTCTATGAATGTGCAAATGAGATGTTGGCTAATTGGGGGGAAATTGCATCACCAAAAGGGTCGATTGAGTTGGATATTTGCCTGAGTCTTGAAACTATGACTAGTGATGCAATTTCCAGGACAGCATTTGGTAGTAACTTTGAGAAAGGAAGAAGGATATTTGAACTGCAGAAAGAACAGGGCGAGCATTTTGGCCAGGCTGTGCAATCTTTATACATCCCAGGATTAAGGTGAAGTTGTTTACTTAATCACAGAGTGCTAAAATTAATTGCCCAAATATATTGTATTTATAAGTTAAAAAACATTATATTTAATCAAAAGTAAACTATATTTTTGGAATGTGGGAAGTCGTTATTTTTATATTTCACATTGTTTTAATTATTAATTGCTTAATTAGGTTCTTGCCAACTAAGAGGAATAGAAGAATGAAAGAAATTCAGAAAGAAGTTGATGATTCAATCAGGGAAATCATCAATTCAAGACTACAGGCAATGAGAGAAGGGGAAGCCATCCATGATGACTTGTTGGGGCTATTACTTGAATCCAATTCCCAAGAAATCGATAAACAAGGACACAAAAGATTTGGTATGTCTATTGAAGAAGTCATTGAAGAGTGCAAACTGTTCTATCTGGCAGGTCAGGAGACAACCTCTGTGCTTCTTGTATGGACAATGGTCTTGCTGAGTAGGTACCCAGATTGGCAAGCTCGTGCTAGGGAAGAGGTTCTGCAACAATTTGGAAATACCAAGCCAGACTTTGATGGACTAAATCACTTGAAAATTGTAAGCTCAATTTACATTTCAAAATATTGATGCAGAATTATTAGTAATTTACGACTCAATTTTAGTAAAGCTATTGGCAATCCACAAATGATCACGACATTAGTTTCCTACCTAGGATGCAGGATATTACATAAATACAATAATTTTTTGTTAATTGACAAATACATGATGAATGGTTCCATTGCATGAAATATTTTATCTACCATTACCTAATAAAACTTTTCTTTTTCTCACAGGTCACCATGATCTTATACGAGGTTTTAAGATTATACCCACCATTTCCTATGCTTGGTAGGAGAACTGCTGAAGAAACTAAATTAGGAAACCTGACTCTCCCTGGAGGAGTGCAGATCACATTACCCGTAATACTACTGCATCATGACCCTGCAGAATGGGGTAGTGATTCCAAGGAGTTCAAACCGGAGAGATTTGCAGAAGGAATATCAAATGCAACAAAGGGCCAAGTTGTATTCTTCCCATTTGGTTGTGGACCTCGCATATGCATCGGACAAAATTTTGCTATGTTGGAAGCAAAACTGGCAATAGCTATGGTTTTGCAGCGCTTCTCCTTTGAACTCTCACCATCTTATTCACATGCTCCTTTTCAAGTAGTGAATCTTCAACCCCAGTATGGTGCTCACTTAATTCTGCACAAACTGTAACTTCCGGTCCCTAACTACCATGATTTCCCTTTTTTGTACAGAAAAATGGGACTTTTATATTAGTTTGATATTACTTTATCTGAATGGGAATTTTATTTTATTTTTTTTTGGATGTTACACCCATAATCTCATGTTATTAACTCGAGAATCAAATTTGGATTCTTGCAGTCTTTACACAAATTACTTTAATTGTATTGCTTTCGGATTAAACCAAACTAATTTAAGAAACCAACGTAATTACTATAAAGCTGCCGCTTCTTGCTGAATTGGGTTAATATTATTGTCAATATTTTTCATTGTTACTTATGGAAATATGACTGAACAATACTAAATTGGGCTCATAAGTTCTTGTTTATATTGAGTTAATTTTTTTAAAATCCGAGCTCCAAATCATCCGGGCCATCCCAGTTGTGATGCAAACGGGCCGGGCTCAGGCTGTCTGGCTCCTAGTAGCAGCACCACAAGCAAGACAAGATAAGACTAACCGACCTTCCACCATTTACATGGAGGGAAAGAGTTAAAACATTTATACAATAGAAAAACTTTAGTTCAAAAATGGAAATTGGCAGCAATTCCATAGTAGTGTTGTCCTTTGGTTTGATTCTGTTAGTATTGGCATGGAAAGTGTTCAACTGGGTATGGTTGAAACCCAAGAAGATTGAGAAAAAACTCAAGGAGCAAGGTCTCAGAGGAAATCCTTACAGACTGTTACATGGAGACTTGAAAGAGGTTACCGCTCTGTTCAGAGATGTCCACTCAAAGCCAATTAATGTCTCTGATGACATTGCTCCCAGAGTCATACCTCAATACCTTCAAATAATCAAGAAATATGGTAAATTCTTGTATCCTTTTCTTTCTTCTTTGATGCTTCTTTTAGTCCTGGATGAATATAGGATGAAGAATTTGTGTCTGTTATCTGGTAAAGAATTGGTCATCAACTGAGCTACGAAAGGAGAAAATTAAGGCAGTGGGTTCCTCGAGTATCTCTTTCCTAGTCCAATTTCGAGATCATGATATATGCATGTGGCATAAGCAGAGGACAGTGGGTTACTTACTCAAGTTGCTTGCGTTTTTCTCATAATTTAATTTTTTTTTGGGTTTTACAGTTGTACTAGATTATTCACTAAAGCAAGTATGGCCAAATTTTAAAAAAAGGGAGAAATTTAAAGAAGGCCAAATGATCTGTTATATATCCTTGGAACAGGATGAACATAAGAAATTATTGTGGCATGTAGAAGATTATTGATTAGAACTTTTAATGTTGGTAATGACGACTTGCAGGTAAGAAAACGTTCATGTGGCTTGGACCAAGGGCATTAGTCCTCGTCACGGACCCTGAACTCATAAGGGAGGTTACACAGAAGATTTATCTTTTTCAAAAGCCTCATGGCAATCCCCTGACCAAATTGCTGGTTGAAGGACTTGCGAACATTGATGGAGATAAATGGGCTAAACATAGAAAAATAGTCAATCCAGCTTTCCATGTGGAGAAGTTAAAGGTTTCCTTTCTGTTTATTCCATTTGGTAACTAAAGACCACTTAATTATCCAGATGCCATAATCTTATTTAGGCTGTCAGAAAAGAAACCTTGGAATTTTAGATGATTCATCAAATGAGTTTAACTCACTTAATTAGGAAAGAGTTACACACCCGATATCGAATCTTGAATAAACAAATCAAACAAGCTGAAGAATTTTGTTATAAGTAGTTGTTAGTTTTAATGTACTGTTTTAATCTTTGCTTCCCTTGTTTTAGCTTATGCTTCCCTCATTTACTACGTGCGCTCGTAAGATGTTGAGCAAATGGGAAGAGATTGTTTCATTAAAAGGGTCATCTGAGTTGGACGTTTGGCCATACCTTCAAAACGTAAGTAGTGACGCAATTTCGCGGACAGCATTTGGTAGTAGCTATCAAGAAGGAAGGAGGATTTTTGAACTTCAAAGAGAACAGAGTGAATATTGGCGCAAGGTTGTCCTGTCAGTATATATCCCAGGATGGAGGTAAAGTACGTGTTTGTTGCTGAATAGTGAATCCTAAATACTTTACATGTTAGTGTCATTTGGTTTGGAACCTGTTAGCCCCTAGGATAAGATTCAGTTGCACATTATCCTCATCATGGCTGTAGTAAAAATTAAATGTCTTGGTTGTTTGCTGGATTATGTCTTCTCAGGTTCATGCCTACTAAGACTAACAGAAGAATGAAACAAATAGCAAAGGATGTTGAAGATAAAATAACGGAGATCATCAATACAAGAATAGAGGCAATAAGAGCAGGGAAAACCCATGCTGAAGACTTGTTAGATTTGCTGCTCGAATCAAATTTTAAAGAAATTGATAATCACGGACACGACTTTGGCATGACTATCAGAGAGGTCATCGAAGAATGCAAACTGTTCTATCTTGCGGGACAGGAGACCACCTCAGTGCTGCTTGTGTGGACAATGATTTTATTGAGTAGACATGCAGATTGGCAAGCACAAGCTAGAGACGAGGTTTTGCAAATCTTTGGCACTAAAGAACCAGATTTTGATGGACTAAATCACCTAAAAATTGTAAGTAATTTTTACAGTTCATTCCAAATTCCCAGTTACTGCCAAAAAATGCTTTTACCAAAATCCATAATAAATTGCACTTGGATTTTGCACTTGGATTTTATATTTTAACACTTACGGCCGCACTAATAAGTGTCATATTGCATCCTTAATCTTACTTTAAAGGGCAGCCAGTCAGACTCTTACGCTGGCCTTAGAGGTAAAACGGAAGATGTTGGTAAGAGGTGCCGAAAAAGAAGGGAAACAACAAAAAGAATGGAAAGTTTGCACAGGTGCCAATGATGTGAATTTAACTTCAACATGTTCTGTTTCTGTCACAGGTGACAATGATACTATGGGAGGTTTTAAGGTTATATGCCCCGGTACCTGCTCTTGTTCGGACAACTGCTGAAGAAACTAAGTTGGGAAACTTATGTCTCCCAGCTGGAGTGCTGCTTTCATTACCAGCAATGCTGTTACACTATGACCCTGAAATATGGGGGGACGATGTGAAGGAATTCAAGCCAGAGAGGTTTGCTGAAGGAGTGTCAAATGCAACTAAGGGACAAGTTGCATTCTTTCCGTTTGGATGGGGACCTCGCATATGCATTGGACAAAATTTTGCCATGTTAGAAGCAAAATTGGTACTGGCAATGATTCTGCAACGCTTCTCCTTCGAGCTTTCACCATCTTATTCACATGCTCCTCGTGCAGTCATAACACTTCAACCGCAGTATGGTGCTCACTTACTTTTGCACAAACTATGAAGTTCCTACTCTCTGTCAGCTACACTGCAATGAAGATAACACTTGACATATATGTTAAATTTCTGACAGTTCTGTATATCATTTCCTGTACTGTTTCTGTTGATAATGCTGGCATCATGCAACACTATTAGATGATTGAAGGCTAATTGAGTTGGATATTTATAGTGATTATCGTTTAGCGACTTCTGTTAGTCATTCTAATGAGTAAGTATATTCAATGAAATTTTAACAGTTAACTATTATGCAAAATTTTCTGAATATTTCTTTGTTGGCGATTTTTAGTGATATTTAATTTACAATTAACATATAAAAATAGTTTTTTTTTTCCTTTTTTTAGATGGTTTCAGCTTTAATCTGATTTCACAGGAGCTCAACCCATTTCTTAATTTTTGTTCACATCCGGGCTATAACTCAGCCCATCCGGGCCATCCGTAAGCTTAAGAAAAGCTTGTAGGTTGCGAATATCCGATAAGATCTTAATGGGCGGGCCAAGGCTTTTTAACCGTTTAAAAAATTAATTAAAATGTATTTAAATTTACTCAATATATGTTACCTCGAAAAAATTATTAGGTTAAATTAGCAAGTGAAAATCATTGGTGAGTAAAATCTTAAATTTCAATTATCTATCAACTTGTTTAGAATTAGGCGAATATAATTTTTTCATTTTCTAAAATATTTTTAATCTCTTTAATATATATTTTGTTTCACAAATATTGTTTTGAAAAATATAAAAACACATTTTGACAAATAATCAATGTACATCCTTATATGTTTTAAGAATGAATTTTTACCATTTTACAATCACCATTATTAATATTACTTTTAGTATTACATTTGTCCCAAAAAATTCCAAGTTCAAAAATTTTTTTATCTAAAAAAAATATCTATATGAAATTCTTGTATAACTATTACTAATAAATTAATAATAATAATAATAGTGTATAATTTAAAATAAAAATAAAAATATTAAATTATACATTTAATTATATATTAAATGCGTTATATTTTATAATTTAAATAAAAATTATAACAAATAAAAAGTTATTATTTTTTTTTGACATAAGAGTAATATTTTAATTTAGTGATTTCGTAATTATTTAAGTGACACATGTGTCTAAACAAGGGGTGTATATGATCCGATCTCAAACGAATGGACTATGTTTGAACTCTGTTCGTTTATTTTTTAAATTGTTTGTGTTCGTTTATATTTATGAAATATGTATTCGTGTTCGTTTATATTCATTTATTAGTGTTCGTGAACATATTCATTAACATATTAAGCAAACACATTCGCGAACGAATGTTCGCGAACCAATAAACAAATACATTTGCGAGCTCGTTTATTTTCGTAATTTTCATAAACATATTTATAAATTTTATAATTAATAAACAAATAAAATTTATTTGTTTATATTATTATTTTAATATAAATAATTAAAGAAAAAATTTCTTACAAATTTGTTTATGAATAATGAATAAATATTATTAGTATATATATTATTATATTATATTTATATTATTATTTTAATATAAACGAACAATAAAAGTATGTTAATCGAATTTTAAATGAACATTAACCAAAATTATTCATAAACATTAAACGAATTTATTCATGAATATAAATAAATAAATTTATATTTATTCATATTTATATTTATTTATTAAATAAATACTTAAATATATTTATTTATTATTCGTTTAACTTAATAAATGAATGTAATCGCACGTTACTGAGTTCGAACGAGAGCTGTCACTGCATGTTCTAGCTCGTTTACGCCCAAACGACTGTTTCCGTGGCAACAGCAGTGCCACAAGCGAGTCTAGCCAGACAAGATAACTCCAACAGAGCTTCCACTATTGAACATTCGTTTCCAAAAATGGAAATGGTCTGCAATTCTGTAGCACTGTTGTTCCCTAGTTTGATTCTGTTACTATTGGCATGGAAAGTGTTTAACTGGGTGTGGTTGAGACCCAAGAGGATTGAGAAGAAGCTCAAAGAGCAAGGTCTCAGAGGGAATCCTTACAGAGTATTATATGGAGACATGAAAGAGATTTCAGCCCTTCTCAAAGATGTTCACTCCAAGCCAATTAATGTCTGTGATGATATTACTCCCAGAGTCATACCTCAGTACCTTCAAGCAATCAAGAAATATGGTATCTTGTTGTATCCTTTTCCTCCTTCTTTGATGCTTCTTTTAGTCCTTCCATTGAATGAATGTAGGTTGCAGAATTTGTATCTGTTTGCTGGTGAAAATTAGTCCCTAACTGAACTGGGTTTCTCAAGTAACTATTGGATTCTTTGTCCTAGCTCAATTTCAATACCTGGATATGCATGTGGGATGAGCAGAGGGAAGAGGGGAATCTCATTTTTTATTTTTTATTTTTTAATCTTGAAAGAAAGGTTTGGCCAAAAATGAAACCCCCAACTATTTTATGATTGGCTCGTATTGCTTTTGTTTTCCTCATAATTTAATTTATCAACTTGGGTAGTTTTCATAGGTGTAATTATTCATCGGAGCAAGTATGTTGTAAATTTGGAAAGAAAGGAAGAAAATTAAAGAAGGACAATTGATTTTGGTGCTGTTATTAGTACTCTAAGACGTTCTCAGTCTTGCCATGGTGAATTATATTCTTGAAAACGGGTGAACCATGAGAAAACTTGTGGCCTTTTACAGATTAGCCCTATGCCTACTTGATCAAATTATAGTACTTTGGTCACAATTAGATACCCCTGTAATGAACGACTAGGCAACATGCAGAAAATAATTGATTAGAACTCTTAACTAGCCTTGATTTCATTCGTATGCAATATACACATTTTGATGTTTGCTTAGAATAGTTGGTAATGATGATCTGCAGGTAAGAAAACATATATATGGCTTGGACCAAGGCCATTCGTCCTCATCATGGACCCTGAACTCATAAGGGAGGTTACACAGAAGATTTATCTTTTTCAAAAGCCTCCGTTTCATCCTATGACCAAATTGCTAGTTGAAGGACTCGTGAGCTACCAAGGAGATAAATGGGCTAAACACAGAAAAATAGTCAATCCAGCCTTCCATGTGGAGAAGTTAAAGGTTTCCTTTAGTTTATTCCGTTTGGTAACTAAAGAACTCTTACTTGTTGGATGCCATAGTCTTATGCTGTTAGAAAAGAAACTGTTGAAATTTGGATGATCCATCAAATGAGTTTAGCTTACTTTGGTAAAGAGGTACAAACCGGTACAGAATCTTGAATAAACAAATCAAATAAGTTGGCGACTTTTGTCGTAGGTAGTAGTTGTGGTACTAATGATGTACTCTTTTGATCTTTGCTTCACTTGTTTTAGCTTATGCTTCCATCATTTACAACTAGCGCTCGTGAGATGTTGAGCAAATGGGAGGAGATTGTTTCATTAAAAGGGTCATCTGAGTTGGATGTTTGGCCATACCTTCAAAATGTAAGTTGTGATGCAATTTCACGGACAGCATTTGGTAGTAGCTATCAAGAAGGAAGGACGATTTTTGAACTTCAAAGAGCACAGACTGAAAATTGGCTCAGGGTTGTTCAGTCAGTATATATCCCAGGATGGAGGTAAAGTGTTTGTTGCTGAGTACCGTATCTTAAAGATTTCTTCACTTAGGGTCATTTGGTGTGAAAATTATTAGCCCATTTTACATTATTCTCATCATGGCTGTAGTAAAATTACTTGACCTGGTTGTTTGCTCGATTATATGTGTTCTCAGATTCATGCCTACTAAGACCAACAGAAGAATGAAACAAATCGCAAAGGATGTTGAAGATAAAATTATGGAGATCATCAATACAAGAAAAGAGGCAATAAGAGCAGGGAAAGCCCATGATGGAGACTTGTTGGGTATGCTGCTTGAATCAAATTTTAAAGAAATTGATAATCACGGACACCACTCTGGCATGACTATAAGAGAGGTCATCGAAGAATGCAAACTTTTCTATTTTGCGGGACAGGAGACCACCTCAGTGCTGCTTGTGTGGACAATGATGTTACTGAGTAGACATGCAAATTGGCAAGCACAAGCTAGAGACGAGGTTTTGCAACTCTTTGGCACTAAAGAACCAGATTTTGATGGTCTAAATCACCTAAAAGTTGTAAGTAGTTTCTACAGTTCATTCTAAATTCATGGTGCCTGCCAAGGAATGCTTTTACCAAAATCCACTTGGGTTTTATGCCTTGTAGACTTAAGACAGTTCTAATCTAAGTTTCATATGCATCCTCAATGTTACTTTAAATGGCAAAGAAGTCAGACTTTAAGCTGGCCTTAAAAAGTATGGAAGAGATGGGTAAGGGAGGCGAACAAAGAATGAAATCAACAGAAAGAGTGTCGTCACAGAAAGGAAAGTTTGCACACATTAACTTTATAACATTCATCCATTACGACATCTTTGGAAGGGCTTTCTTAGGAAGATAATCTTGAAGATGTGTATACAATTCGAACATGTTCTGTTTTTGTCACAGGTGACAATGATACTATGGGAGGCTTTAAGGTTATATGCCCCGGTACCTGCACTTTTTCGGACAACTGCTGAAGAAACCAAGTTGGGAAACTTATGTCTCCCAGCTGGAGTGCTGCTTTCATTACCAGCAATGCTGTTACACCGTGACCCTGAAATATGGGGGGACGATGTGAAGGAATTCAAGCCAGAGAGGTTTGCTGAAGGAGTGTCAAATGCAACTAAGGGACAAGTTGCATTCTTTCCATTTGGATGGGGACCTCGCATATGCATTGGACAAAATTTTGCCATGTTAGAAGCAAAATTGGTGCTGGCAATGATTCTGCAACGCTTCTCCTTCGAACTTTCACCATCTTATTCACATGCTCCTCGTGTAGTTATGACACTTCAACCACAGTATGGTGCTCACTTAGTTTTGCACAAACTGTAGTATGTATATATCACTTCAATTTCCAACTTTCTGTCAGCTACATTGCAGTGAAGATAATACTTGAGATATATGTTGAAATGCTGACAGTCCTTGTAGATCATTTCCTGTATTATTTCGGCTGATAATGCTGGCATCACGCAATACTACTTGAAGAAGATGATGTTATCCTCTACCCCTGTAATTTTGAGTATTCTTTTTCTCTGAATTTGTAACTAATCATCTGAATCTTTATCATTCATTTTATAAACCAATAAAAATTTTGCTAATAAAGATTAACAACTCAACTCAACTCAACTCAACTCAACAATTAATTTGTACCGAAATTTATGAGTGAGTATTTTCTAAATGTGGAGAATTTGCATACTTTAAAGCGAACCGAAATTTGCGTGCTTTAAACAAAAAAATTAACCTTATCCAGTAGCGAAGCCAGGGGCCAACTGTCGCTCCCCCCGGGAGATAACCTGTCCTACAATTTCTGCTAGGAAATTTATTGGCTTCGTTTGGACTATTTATAAAAAGTTAATTTTTTTAAATAAAAATAAAATATTTAAATATATTTTTATTTTAAATTTTAAATTTTCCTATGCAAATTTTATTCATATAATTTTTTACAAAAATTTATCATATTTTCCCTCCAAAATATTTTTTCTATCAAAAAATAGATATCAAAATTTTTACAAATTCCAATACAACTTAATAAATCACAATGCAAACAAATCCCAAGTTTTTTGGGTTCATAATTGCACCATAACTTCTAGATATGTATTGAAACGTGAGGGCCAAAACTTTGTTTTAAAACTATGGTTAGGTAAAGTCCTAAACATTGTTCAGTTAAAATGAAAATATAGTAAATAATAAAAACATTGTTTTCAAAAAGCATGGTCAGAGTATACTACTATATTATTGTCTTCAGATGATTAAGTTTGAAATTAAATTAATCGACAAATCCCAAGTTAATAATGTCTTGCCCGTCTAAGCTTATAATTACATGTTAACTTTAACGTTGTGGTTATCGACTAAGTACGTGAAAAAAACAGGCAGAATTTTTCGTCTTTTTGCATTTGTCCAAATTGTCAATGATAATGATTGCCGAAAAAGACCATTACTTATCTTTGGAGTAATGATGATCACAGGAAGACGCAAATATTTGGCATAATATACTTGTTCCGTAGATACCAATTTTTGTGGCATCGGTCTCATCTTCATTTGTGCTAAGAAAGTGGCCAGCATGTCTATTGCTTGTGTCCTCTCTGTTGCTATGCTTGCATCTTCCATTTATCAAATGCTTGGCCATTTTCGCCTTCACTAGCTCACACGAGAAGATAAGTTTAGTTACTGAGCTTGAGAGGTCACTCGGGAGTTGGGAGGGAAGTGCAGGAAGACATGTACTTCTTCAACATAATAAAAGTTTCATGTGTTTTTGCCTTTCTGGTTTGTGCATGGAAAGTCTTGAATTCCCTATGGTTTAGGCCAAGAAAGCTTGAGAAGTACCTCAGAGCACAAGGTCTTCTGGGAAATTCTTATAAACCCATCGCTGGTGACTTGAAAGAATTGGTAGGAATGATCAAAGAAGCTAAATCTAAGCCAATCAATCTCTCTGACGATATTGTTCCCAGAGTTCTCCCTTTCTTCGTCAAAACCATCAAGAAGTATGGTATGTCATTCACAAGCTTTTCATTTCATCATGTCATCAGAAAAATTTTCTTTACTAAACAGTAGTACTATAGATAATGAATTCCTGCAAGAGAATGCAGACAAGAAAAAGATTGTAGAGATGGTCCTCATTTGGGTGTATTTGAATTGATTGATTATGTGTTAAATTTGAAACTCCAGGAACCGATTCTTTTTTCTGGCTTGGGCCAAAACCTGCAATCATCATCAAGGACCCTGAAATTATAAGGGAGGTCTTGCTTAAGCCTAATGTCTTCCAAAAGCCTCTTGCTAATCCACTTGGCAAAATGTTGGCACAAGGGCTAGTAACAGCTGAGGGAGATAGGTGGACCAAACACAGAAAGATAATCAATCCTGCTTTCCATCTGGAGAAGATCAAGGTTATTCTAAATGTTTCTTTGAATACATGGAAGGAAAACAGACGCGAATTAGTTATATTTGCTTCAAAGAACTATGCACTTAAATTAAATCCAGTACTCGGACTTCGGATTTCGTGGGATTGTATGAATTAGTATTTTGTTTAGCGTTTGCTTAAATTTCAATCCAATCCTACTAAATATGAATATGGAGGGTAGAATAGTTTTGCTTATTCACATTTAGGCTGGAGCACTGACTAGGTTTGTGGTCATGGTTGCTATGTCCAGCTTATGCTACCAGCTTTTCGTTTGAGTGCCGATGAAATGTTTAAAGAATGGGAGGAAAGTCTTTCAACCAAAGGATCTGGCGATCTGGATGTTTGGCCTTCCCTTCAAACTTTAACCAGTGATGCCATTTCTCGCACAGCATTTGGTAGTAATTACGAAGAAGGAAGAAGGATATTTGAACTCCAAAGAGAACAGGCAGACCATCTTATGATGGTTTCGCGTTCATTATATTTCCCGGGATTGAGGTAAAATCATTTGTTGCCAACTGCTTTGCAGATTATTTCTCAATTTTTGATGGGCAAGGAGAGCTAAGTAATCAATGACTTAGTCTTGATATACAAATGATAACATCACGAGTTTCTTGTTTGCTGATTTCTTGATCTAATAGGTTTCTGCCAACCAAGAGAAACAGAAGAATGAAAGAGATTGAAAAGGTAGTTGAAGCAACGATCAGAGATATTATTGATAAGAGAATGAACGCAGCAAAAGCAGGGGAAGCTAGCAAGGAAGACTTATTGGGGATATTACTGGAATCTAATTCGAGAGAGATTGAAAATCATGGAAACAAAGAGTTTGGTATGAGCATCGAGGATGTAATTGAAGAATGCAAACTCTTCTATTTCGCTGGGCAAGAGACCACTTCAACTTTGCTTGTATGGGCTTTGATTCTACTCAGCAAGCATCAAGACTGGCAGTCGCATGCTAGAGATGAGGTTTTGCAAGTTTTTGGGAGGGAAGAAATAGATTTTGATGGCCTTAATCACCTCAAAGTTGTAAGTATTATCGGCAAATTTATTGCAGAACGTATAAAAGGCAAACAATCTTTGTGGTTCCTTTCATTCAAATATCTGAACTTATGGATTATATGTTCTGCATTTGAATGCTTTGGCTTAATAACTAATACCTTCCAATGACTGAATCGGGACGTTTACATCTCTGAAATCTGCCCTTTCTGATGGTTTTGAAGGGATTAACTCTCCATATGTGCTTGCTGAAACACAAAACTGTACCACAATTTCTTTATGGCAGTATGCTTCACTAAGATATTTTCAATAGGGGTTTGCCATATGTAGCTTGTTTCATGAATTATGTTTTGATGACAGGTGACAATGATCTTAAATGAGGTTCTAAGATTATATCCCTCTGTAGTTACGCTATCTCGAAGAATTCACGAAGAAACTAAAATTGGGAAATTCAATCTGCCAGCTGGGGTGCTGCTCTTGGTACAAGTAATGCTACTGCATCATGACCCTGAAATATGGGGTGACGATGCAAAAGAGTTTAAGCCAGAGAGATTCAGTGAAGGAGTGTCAAATGCAACAAAGGGTCAAGTTTCATTTTTCCCGTTTGGCGGGGGGCCTCGAATATGCATTGGACAAAACTTTGCCATGATAGAAGCAAAGTTGGCAATGGCAATGATTCTACAGCGTTTCTCCTTTGAACTTTCCCCATCCTATACTCACGCTCCTTACACAGTGATTACTCTCCAACCTGAGCACGGTGCCAACTTAGTTCTACACAAACTCTGATATGATCGACTAGGGGTCCTATTTGGTACACTGCTTGATGATCTAAATTTCATGCATGCTAGGAATCATCTTTATCTTCACACCTTAAGTTTAATAGCCTCACATAATGGTCATGGTCATGGATATCTGATTTACTAATAGTATATCCACACTGTAATATAAAGGGCATGGAAATTTCAATTTTCCCTGGCTCTTTCTTCGCTTGATGATATGTTCAACTACCTCGGAGGAATTAAGCCTAGATCCTAAGATCACTCACCGCAGAACTTTTAGGGCCTGGTACAGCACTCCTAAGGATTTGAGGTATCACTTCAGAGGGCCTCAAGTAACACTTAAGTCCACTCTCCTTTGGTTCCTCACCAATTAAATGTAGCACTTGTTCCTACACCACTAGAGGAGTGAAATGCTTATGTAATTGATATAGTATTTATATAGTTGAAATTATTAAGCAATAATCATTGTGATTATTCAATACCTTATCACTACATGAATGCCAACTTAGTCACTATGATAATTTATTGAAAATTTTTGCTGTAAATATCACTATTAAAGACTGAGGTAGCTTTCAATGAAAGATCCAAGCAAGGCTTGAGAATGAATGTTTACTTGTTTAATTTAACAAGAAAATTATGGACTCTATCTTAGCTATTAGTTTTGTGTTCGAATTGAATAGCTGATTTTTTCAATTTTTTGAACTCTAGTTCCATATGAGCAGATTGTGCTTGAAAGAACGAATTGAATTTGTCAATTTGTTTTCATGAATACCTTAAATAATTAATTACCCATCTCTTAGATTTTGAAGTACCACCTTTCTAAGGCTTAAGATATCATTTATAACGTAGTATACTGTAACATGTTTGTCTGTAAATATTAAAGTTTTCAAATGTAAACAAAGGCATTAGTTTGCAAGTTTTGGGCAGATGTACATTCATTTTGAGAAAGGAATTTCTTAAAACCGTTATGACCATGTTATTAATTACCAACTAGTTATTAGTCAATAATCAGTTGAAATCATTAATGATTTTTTTTAGAAAAAAAATTCTTTTCAAAAATTAAGACTGTGATTTCAAGATGCTTGAATTTAGATTCTTCATCACAAGTTTTAATTCTTTCCAGATTGCGTGCATCCCCCAGCTTTAACTTCTTTCCTATTTCATCAAAAGCAATAAAAGCAGAGTCTAAATCTCCATTAATGTGCCAAAATTAATGCACACAATGCGGCACCATGGAGTCTCTCCATATATAGAGTATGGTCTGCTCCCTTTGGCTCCACACCCCAGAGTGAAAGACTCCTCCATTTCCACCAAGAAAACATGTTACATTTAATTGCTGCTTTGCTTCTTGCTGCTTTTATCTCTTTCTCATGGAAGGTCTTGAATTTGGCTTATTTGAAGCCAAGGAGGATAGAAAGGGTTCTCAGAGCACAAGGCCTGGCTGGAAATTCCTACAAACCATTTGTTGGTGACTTGAACGAGTGGCTAAGGATGCTTGAAGAAGCCTCATCCAAGCCCATCAGGCTCTCTGATGATATCTTGCCTAGAGTCATCCCTTTCTACTATGAAACTGTCCAGAAATATGGTATGTAATGCACATTCATCATTCATGTCCTGGATTGTTTCAATTCTTTATTTTTGTGGGCATTGATCAGTTTATCAGTGCCTGGAATTAGATCATGGGATGGATGGATGGTTGGAGGATGATGATGAGTCTGATGTTGTTTTGGAATTGCAGGAGCAAATCCCTTTGTGTGGCTGGGGCCAAAACCATTGGTCATCATCAAGGACCCGGAAATTATCAGGGAGGTTTTGCAGAAGAATATGACATTTCCGAAGCCTGATGCTAATGCTCTAGGCAAATTGCTGGTGCAAGGGCTGGTGGTGGCTGAGGGAGATAAATGGACCAAACACAGGAAAATCATTAATCCTGCTTTCAGTTTGGACAAGATCAAGGTTTTATTTAATTTTGCTTTACATAAATTGAAGGAAGTTGTGTGTTAAATTGAATTTTATTTGTCTATCTATACTCTTGCTGTTGTTCTTTTCTTTCTTTTTTTCTTTTCTTACTGACATCCACACTTTTTGTTTCATGGTTTTTTTGCCATTTCTAGTTTATCTCAGTCATGAAGAAAAAAAAAAAAAAATCGGGCATAGAGAAAATATAAAAAGTTTGACCATTATTATATCCATTACTCCCGTCCTATAGAAACGGTTATTTTTGTTACTTTTTCTTGTCCCAAATTAATTACTTCTTTCATTCTAAAAAAAAAATTCACACAATACAACCTTTTAAGTTATTACATACCATATTTTTAATACATCATTAAATGTATAATTTTACATTTTTATTTTTACTTTTTAATTATAAACATATATCATAATTATTAATAAGGATGGGTAAGGTGGGAGGAATTGTAACTTTGGCCTTAATAGGTTCAAGACCTCCTATTACAAAAAATATGAAAAAAAAAACTTTTTTGTTAATAAAAAAAATTAAAAATAGATTCTTTTTGTGAAACAGAGGGAGTATCATATTACAAAAGTCAATTTACTATTTCCAATAAAATTTTATTTTTATCCTTTATGTAGCCTTTCCTATATTTATCATAGTTGTCACTAAGGATACAAATGAAAAATAAAAAACTTTTTTCCCTACTAATATCATTATCTATAAATTGGCACGTTAATTCTCTTGAAAATGACAAATAATGTGGGACAAAGTGAGTATTATTAATTTTGACTTTTCCTTTGAGTGGTACAATGAATAGGAAATGAATTTTCCCCTCTAATGTTTGAGGAAATTTAGTAATTCTCAATTAAATATACCTCAACTACTACAAAACCTTATCTTCCATAATTTTATTACCACTTCGACAATTAATAAACTTGATAATAAATTATTTACTATATTTGTATAATCCCATTTTTAATCTTTACTCTCCAAAATATTTATTTTTTAGTGAATTACATCTTCGTTAGGCTAAAACTTAAATGATAAAGTATAAATAGAGTTTCTATAAATAGATGCACAAAATGCAATTGCATGAGTAGAACTACCAAATGAGATTAGCATTCCATGTTAAATTTCAACTACACAAATGGGCTTGAATTTGAATTCAATTATAGAAATTAGTACGCTAGAATCAGAAGTGTTAGTATTCTACCGATTGAGCATTTTTTTTTTCCATTGTTGCCATGAATAGCTTATGCTTCCAGCATTTCATATTTGTGCCAAAGAAATGGTGACCAAATGGGAGGAAAGCCTTTCCCCAGAAGGATCTTGTGAGTTGGATGTGTGGCCTTTCCTTCAAACTTTAACTAGTGCTGTGATTTCAAGGACAGCGTTTGGTAGTAATTATGAAGAAGGAAGAAAAATATTCGAGCTCCAAAAAGAACAGGCAAATCATGTCATTGCGATTGGCCAAACATTGAATGTCCCTGGATTGAGGTAGAGTTCTTTCTTGCCATTTGCATTGTTAAATATGTCCCCCTGTTTCTCGTTTGCTGATGTAGTCTAATAGGTTTATGCCCACCGAAAGGAACAGAAGAATGATAGAGATTGCAAGGATTGTTGAAGAAACAATCAGGGATATTATTGGCAAGAGACTGAGGGCAATGCAAGCAGGGGAACCCGCTAAAGATGATTTACTGGGTATTTTGCTTGAATCTAATCATAGAGAGATTGAAGAACATGGCAGCAGGAAGTTTGGTATGAGCATCAAAGATGTTGTTGAGGAGTGCAAACTCTTTTATTTTGCTGGACAGGAGACCACTGCAACATTGCTTGTGTGGGCTATGGTTTTGCTTGCTAAGCATCAGAAATGGCAGTCCCTTGCTAGAGAAGAGGTCTTCAAAGTTTTTGATGGAAATGAGATACACTATGATGGCCTTAACCACCTCAAAGTCGTGAGTACTTTCCATAATTATTTTCTGGATGTTTGAATTCTGTATCATATAACAGTACTTGTTGGATGCATGTTTTGCGATGAAATTTCTTGGAATCGCAACTGGATATCCTTAAAATTGACCTGTAATAAAAGGGTAAGCATAGAACTTAATCTTTTTTAAGGTCTCTAAATCTTTCACCTGAATGTGACATTGACCAATAGCAATGTAGTATCTTTTGTTTCATTTTCGTTAACTTCAAAGTTTGTAGCTTATGGAGCTTGCTTTTCTATTTGTACCAATTAACGATTATTCTGTCACAGATGACAATGATTTTGTATGAGACTCTAAGGTTATATCCCTCTGTAACAACTCTCAATAGAAGAGTTCTTGAAGATACAAAAATAGGAAATCTTTTTCTGCCAGCTGGGGTGATGCTTTCGTTGCAATTAATCCTGTTGCATCACGACACAGAAATATGGGGTGATGATGCAAAAGAGTTCAAGCCAGAGAGGTTTAGAGAAGGAGTGGCAAATGCAACAAAGGGTCAAGTTTCATACTTGCCATTTGGATGGGGACCTCGCATATGTCTTGGACAAAACTTTTCTATGACTGAAGCAAAATTGGTGCTGGCAATGATTCTTCAACGCTTCAGCTTTGAACTTTCCCCTTCTTATACTCATGCTCCGTTCACAGTCATCACAGTTCAACCTCAGAATGGTGCACATTTGATTCTGCGCAAATTATTAGTTGGCTAACTTAAAATCAGAGATCATACAACAGAACATACAGACACCAATAAGTTAATTTAGTTTTGATTGGCCATTATAAGCCATAGTCTAATGTCTGAAACTCTAATGTTCTGTAGTAGTTATTACAAAATGTTTTGTGTTCGGAAGCAATCCATGTTCCCTTTGCTGCTTGCTTGATTATCTTTATGACTGAGAAGTATTTACTTCTTTTCTTTGTTGGACCCTTCTGCCTTACCATTAGTCAATCAACCAAGCATTAACTAACCAACAGAAGTCATTTGATGCCAGTCTAAAATGCTCTTTTTACCTGGAACAGAACATTTCCTTTACTTTTGGCAATGCAACAGATCTCCACAATCCAGAATCAGAACTTGTCTTTTTGCATGGAAGGTGTGACTTTGTGTTAATGAGTGCTTAAAGTGATTGTAAAAGGCTCTATATATCCCGCTATATATATATATTTGAAATTGTACTATAGAAGTGATATCATAATCAATGGAATCCAAATCAATCCACTAATTTGGATTTGGCACCAATCATTAAGGACGTCTTTTTCATCAGTTGAGTGCTCGTGCTATATTCTTTCTCTTTCATCATCAAGTATGGTCATGAAAGAGAACCGTGAGTTTGCAAAGTTTGCTCTAAAAGTTGAAAAGTGTGGGAGTGCTGGGAATTCCCAATGGTTTCCTTCAGTGGTACTCACGGAGCTGATGGCTAGTTGGCTCTTACTAAATATGTAATTGTTTTGTTAGTATTGGAAAATATCTCAGTGTAAACCATTAGACCAACATCCAACCATTAAAAATCATAAAGGGAAACTTTTTGCAGAATTTTATTCTCAAATATCATCCTAGATTCGATCTTTTCCCACGGCACAATCCGATAAATCTTATAAAATAAGATGAGAGATTCCCTTCTTATTTTATTGTCTATAAAATGAAGCTATGTGGGATGAGAGGTCATAGGAAATGGTGATGGAATCACAGGAAAACATGCACAGCACACTAGCATTTTCATGTGCTGTTGCCCTTCTACTCTGTGCATGGAAAGTGCTGAACTTTTGGTTCTTCAGGCCAAGAAAGCTAGAGAAATGCCTTAGAGCACAAGGCCTTTGTGGAAACCCCTACAGACCAATATATGGAGATTTCAGTGACATAGACATGATGCTTAAAGAAGCCAACTCCAAGCCTATCCATCTCTCTGATGATATTGTGCCACGAGTTATACCTTATCACATTGAAACCATCAAGAAATACGGTATGGTATCTGCAACCATGTTTCATCAGTGCAATTTTCTGTTAATAGATGATTTTGACAAGGTAGGCAATTTCACTCTTCTAAAATTTCTGCTCAAGTGTACTTCTATTTCCATTTTGATTCAAAATGCAGGCACAAATTCCTTTGTCTGGCTTGGGCTAAATCCTTCAATGATAATCCTTGATGCTCAACTTGTAAGAGAAATCTTGCTTAAGAGTCATATTTTCAAGAAGCCTCATCCTCATCCACTTGGCAGATTGCTGGCAAAGGGGCTGATACTGTCTGAGGGAGATAAATGGGCAAAACACAGAAAGATTCTCAGTCCCGCTTTCCATTTGCAGAAGCTAAAGGTTTTACCCGATTCTGCTTTACCAGCTCGAAAAGGGATAAAATCTGCTAAAAAAAAAAAAAATTGTACATGGAATAGCTGTACTTATGAACTTTTTTGTTCAGAGGTTGCAAATACTTCAGATTCAAGATGAATAATTTATGCCTATAAAACAAAACTAATGAGTTTTCTTTTCTTTTCATGATAATTATGTGTAGCATATGCTGCCAGCTTTTCATTTGAGTGCAAGTGAGACGTTGAGCAAATGGGAGGAAAAAGTTTCAGGAGAAGCATCATGTGAGCTGGATGTTTGGCCTTGCCTTCAAACTTTAAGCGGAGATTCAATTTCTCGTACAGCATTTGGTAGCAATTATGAAGAAGGAAGAAGAATATTTGAGCTTCAATTGGAACAGGCAAGATATGCTGCCAAGGCAATGAGATCAGTTTACATCCCGGGTTGGAGGTAACCCCATTCATTTCATGCTGCCAAGTTTGGAGAAAAGTTTTTAGCTAGCATAGCATTCACAAGCCTTTTATCTTCAAATTTTTCATACGTAGAAAGTCTGATATCAGAGAAGTTAAATTATGAATGGATAAATGGATTACCTTTTTCTATACTATGATATATCTTCCCTTTCATGCTGGTCTAAACAGCCTAAATTCTCCTTTTCAGGTTCTTGCCAACACAGATGAATAAAAGAATGAAGGATATTGAGAAAGAAATTCGAACAAAAATAAGGGATATCATTGACAAAAGAGTGAAAGCAATAAAGGCAGGGGAAACCAGTAACGATGACCTCTTGGGAATTTTATTAGAATCTAATTTCCAAGAGATTGAACAACATGGTCACAAGAGCTTTGGTATGAGTTTTGAAGATGTAATTGATGAGTGCAAACTTTTCTATTTCGCTGGGCAGGAAAGCACCTCAGCAGTTCTTGTATGGACATTGATTCTACTTAGTAGGCACCAAAACTGGCAATTGCGAGCTAGAGAAGAGGTTTTGCAAGTGTTCGGGAGAAACAAGCCAGATTTTGATGGGCTTCACCAACTCAAAGTTGTGAGTATCTGACACAAATTTTTATCCAAGAAACAACATGACATGAATGCTTTTCAGGTTTTATCTCATTATTGCCACTTAATATGGAAAGATTATGCCATCAGTATTCCTAAGGATACTTCTTGTGTGCTAGCCCTGTTTTGCTCAATAATGGTGTAATGTGGTGTTTATATTTCTTTTGCCACAGGTTACTATGATCTTGAATGAGGTTCTAAGGCTGTATCCACCAGCAGTTGCACTGAATCGAAGAGTCACCGAAAACATTAGAGTAGGAAAATTTGATTTGCCAACCGGGGCAATGGTGTGGTTACCACTGATCTTACTGCATCATGATTGTAGAATATGGGGCGATGATGCAAAAGAGTTCAGGCCAGAGAGATTTAGTGAAGGGGTGTCAAAGGCAACAAAGGTCCAAACACCATTTTTCCCATTTGGTTGGGGACCTAGGAACTGTATTGGGCAGCATTTTGCTATGTTAGAGTCAAAATTAGCACTGGCTATGATGCTTCAACGATTTTCCTTTGAACTTTCCCCATCCTATGTTCATGCTCCTTACACGGTTACTACCCTCCAACCTCAACACGGTGCTCTCCTAGTCTTGCACAAATTATAGTATGCTGCACTGCTTTGGTAATTCCTTTTTTCTTTTTTCTTTTTTCTTTTTTCTTTTTTCGTTTGATTGCTAAATGAATGAGAAATGCCAGTATCTTCGTGATCCATGGTCCCACTGGAAGGAAATGCATTTTGCCCCATAGGTTAGTAAGGTTGGCCGGCGAAAGTAGAAATTTTCTTGAAAATTTTTAATAAAGAAGGCAAAATTTTTGTACTAGAAACATAGTACCATTAAAAGAAAGAAATTATAAGGAAAGAAAAACAAGAATAAGAATAGCATTTCTTCATCATTCAACAACAGAACAAGCAACACTATTATAATTTGAAATAACAACGTGAATGTCAAGAATGCATGAGTGTTCTTCCAGAATGTGAGATTTCAACGATTAAAATTTAAGAGGTGTGGATCTAGACCTTTCAGCATCCTATAACCTCTGCAAAATTAAGTGTGCACCATGCTGAGGTTGAAGTGTGACGATGGTGTAAGGGGCATGAGTGTAGGATGGAGAAAGATCGAAGGAGAATCGTTGCAGAATCATTGCCATCACCAGTTTTGCTTGCATCAGAGCAAAGTTCTGTCCAACACATATTCGAGGTCCCCAACCAAATGGAAAAAATGAAAGTTGGCCCTTTGTTGCATTTGAAACTCCTTCACTAAATCTCTCGGGATTGAACTCTTTTGCATCATCACCCCATATTTTCGAGTCATGATGCAATAGGATTATTGGCAACAGTACCAGAACCCCCGCGGGTAGCGATAAATTCCCTATTTTAGTTTCTTCTTGAACTTTTCTGTCAGTTGCAACTAGTGGAGTATATAGTCTTAAGACCTCGCTTAAGATCATTGTCAGCTGCAAAAGGAAATGCGCATATCTTATAACAAGAACTGTCTATCTCAGAAATCATTAAACATAAAATGAAACTTCAAAATATCCATGCAAAAGAGGTAACATCGATTGCATATGGAATAAACTTACAATTTTAAGGTGATTAAGCCCATCAACATTTGGCTCATCTCTTCCAAAAATTTGCAAGACTTCTTCTCTAGCGCGCGACTGCCATTCCTGATGCCTGCTAAGCAAAACTAGAGTCCAAACAAGCAATGATGAAGTGGTCTCTTGCCCAGCAAAATAAAAGAGCTTGCACTCTTCAATAACATCCTCAATGCTCATGCCAAAACTTTTGTCACCCTGTATTTCAATCTCTTTTGAATTGGATTTCAATAGTATGTTCAATAAGTCATCATTAGTGGGTTCCCCGGTTTTCATTGCTTTCATTCTTTTATCGATCATTTCTCTGAGTGTAGCATAAATTTCTCTTTGAGTATCCATTATCCTCCTCATCCTCTTAGTTGGAAAAAACCTGTAAGTTAGGAATCAGAAATAAACAAAGTAACTAATCATTCACAAACTCGGAAATAAACAAGGTTTCCATCTGGAATTTATCTTTCCATTTTCATGTGAGTTTACCTTGATCCAGGGAAATAAAATGATTTCACTGCTGCCATAACAAGCTCAGCCTGTTCTGTTTGAAGTTCAAATACTTTTCTTCCCTCTTCGTAGTTAGTACCAAATGCTGTACGAGAAATCGCATCGCTGGTTAAGGATTGAAGATCAGGCCAAACATTGCGTTCACACGATCCATTCTTTGAAACACCACCCTCCCATTTGCTCAACATGTCACTCGCACATAAGTGAAAAGCTGGCAGCATATGCTATTCGTGGGAACCAAAGTAATCCGAATCAGTACTAGAGGTGCATCAGACAAAGAATATATATAACCTAGTAAAACAAAGGAATTAAAAGTAAAGTAAGACCTTTAGCCTCTCTTGATGGAAAGCAGGGTTGATTATTTTGCGATGTTTTGCCCATTTGTCACCCTCTGTGGCCACTAGCCCTTGTAACAGGTACTTGCCAAGTGGATGCAAAAAGTTCTTTGGGTAGAGGGTATACTTCAGAAAGATCTCCCTCACCAGTTCAGGTTCTAGGATGATGACTGCAGGATTGGGGCCAAGCCACATGAAGGAACTCTTACCTGCAACATATATGAGTACATAAAATTACGTCAACTTAGATATGAAACACATAAATGGTTAAATGTTATAGACATTAAATCCCTTATATAGCAATTTGCAGCTTGGAATGATTAATTGATTTTGTCATTTGTTCCAATAAGATACAGAACATAATAGGAATGCAATCAATCTATGTCCAAGAAATGCATAGGCAAACGAGGAGTTGTATCAGCATTGAGCATACCATATTTCTTGATGGTTTTGATCAACAAAGGTAAAACTCGAGGCACAATATCATCAGAAAGATTGATTGGTTGGGAAATAGCTCCTTCAATCATCATAACCAACTCTTTGAAATCTCCATACAAAAACTTGTAGGAATTCCCACTTAGGCCTTGTGCTCTAAGACACTTCTCCAGTTTTTTTGGCCTCAACCATACTGCATTCAGAACCCTCCATGCCCAGAACAGAAAAGCAAGAAGTACACAAGAAACTGCAATGAAAACCTTCATGATTTTTCCTTTTTTGTCAGTGGTATTCAATCCTAATTTTGCTTCTCAACTTAAAGGATAGAATTTTTGCTTGGATGCAATGATAAATATGGTAAATTTAGAATTGCTAGTTGAGCGTGGAAGCCAGAATGATAGCGATCCTTTACCAATATTTTACTCAGTAATGACAAGGATTATATGTTGGCAATGATGATAACTTCCAAATGGATTTGATAATGTCTAAGTGACTAAAAAATTTACAATTACAAACATTATGCTCATGTTCCCATTCCATTATTTGTAGCGTCAACCAACTAAGTTTTTCGTCAACTGCCAAACTAAAATCTGGCATTTTGTAGCAGTTTAGCAGTTCACGTTCGATGTTGAAATCAAACAGATCTCAAGACCACGGGTAAGTGTTTCCATTTTTGTTGAGTCGAAACATTGGAGCACTCAAATACCATCATAGCACTCCACTACTAGTCGTATTTGATTTGATATTTGGCAGCATATAACCCTGAGTTAAAAACAATGCATCGGTTATTGTGCCTTTATTTTTTAATGTTGCAAGACAATTACATAAATTTTTTTGCCTCCTATTGTGTAAACAAACAGTTATTCTTAATTATCTACAGTTACACAAGCATAGAATATTGGAAAGCACATGAGGATTGAGACTTTGAAGGGTCAGAAAACTCGGGATTTGGGGGCACTTGATTCTTATTAACTGCGACTGGCATTTGGAACGTTTCCAACTTTGGAGGGTTAGAGAATTTTGATATTAAACTACTTTGTACCAAATATATATGGTAGTATATCAATGTGATATAGTTATAATTCAATAAAAGTTATATTAAATATTTGGAGTTCTAGGCAAAATCACAACTTATTCCAAACTTAGTGGTTAAATTCTACTCTCGCGACTATATAAGGAAGATTTTACTAAAAATAACAAGTTTAACGCCTCTTTTTCAATATATGAAAAAAAAAAAAAAACAAAGCTGTCTTTTGTGCTGGATCCAAGGCCTTGGATTCTTAAATAAAATTTGAATTCAATATCCCTCGTTTAAGTAGGTACTCTTCATCAAAACCAAAAAAAAAAAAAAGGTTTGTTTAGTATAACTTTGTTTTAGTTACGAAACATAGTAATTAAATGACATTTTAATGGAATTTTGGTTAGTCACTTAAAATTAAGTATCCGTTTTATGTTAAAATTGAAAATTCTATATTTTTTATATTTATACGAGTGAGTCATTATATTTTTGAAATAATATAAGAATAAATGATCTGAATCATTATTATCTGATTCGAACTTGTTGTAAAAAAAAAAGAAAAAAGCATTTAACTCTTTTCTGCTATAAAAGAAAAGTTTGAAAATTGATTATTTTTCTTGGACGGAGAAAATATAAATGATGAGTTATGATTTTAAGTTCAAATTAAACTCTAATAGCATTATATTGAATTGAGTATCTATAATAGGTAGGGTGATTATTTTATTCCGAACAAATCCCTAACGCCGTCAACGCAGCTCTCCTTAACTAGGTAAAGCCGCGCGTTCTCTAATAGAGATGGCAGCAAATAAAGTTCCTGACAAACCAAGGAAGGAAACGGCAAAACCAAAGCCGTAAGCCGTAAGCCGCATTGATAATACGGCGGTGATGGCGATGCCCCATTTTAGTGGATATTCGCATTCACCGTTCGCCGGAAATTTTGTCAAAATATGAATGCATGAGTTATTGTCTTATTGAAGTAAATATTACCTTTTTAAAAAAAAAATTAAAAAAAATATTATTATTTTAAATATTATTGAAAAAGTACTAAAGTCTTTGTCGTTTTCAAGAAAATTTAAAAAAAAAAAATTCTTTTCTCCTTTTTTTTCCTCATTCCACAAACCTTATTTTTCATTCCCTATAATACAAAATAATTTTGTTGAATTTTTTTGCCTCGACTTCTTTTGTTTTTTTTTTTTTCTCAAAATGTAAAGTTTAATTGCAAAATTGAGATTTTGGAGGCAAGAGGAGAGGTTCTGCCGGGGATGAGATTGGGAGGGAAAAAGAGAGGGAATGAAAATAAGATTTTGTGGGATGAGGTGATTAAAGATGAAGAAAAAACAATTTTTTTTTTTAATTTTACTTGAAGTTGAGAAACGAAATATTGACTTTTGAAGTCAATTTGTGAGATATTGACTTTTGAAGTCAATATCTCAAATTTCAATTTCAGTAATTTTTGAATAATTTTAAAAATATCAATATTTAGTTAATTAGTATTAAAAAAATTAAGATTTAAGTAAAACACTCATGAATGCATGTTTAGAGTCTTCATCCTGAGGCTGCAGCACCCCCTCTCTACACACTAGGATTTCCCTACCATCATAACACGAAAACTTTACTATTTCAAAGATAAAATGTGTTGGTTTAAATTTTTTCATTCAAATTGAATTTCAACTTATTTAGTCGGTTACGTTAGTAATGCTAATAATCTGAATTATTATTGAGTTAGTTGTTAGCAAACATTCAGTTTAGATTTAAGTTGAGTTTAACTTAGTTTATTGATGGTTATGATCAGTTCTGTATTATCATTCGAAAAAATTTCTAACAAGATTATGTTTGACAGCATTGCTATTTGATTAAAAGACTAAAAAAAAAAATTAATAATGAAATTAAAAAAGAACTTTCCATGCTCAAATGACTAGGCATAAAGTGCCTTGACATTGCAGGTGACAATGACCTTGAATGAGGTTTTGAGGCTTTATAAGTTCATGAAGAGACTAAAATAGAAAATTTTACTTTGCCTGATGGGGTACAGGTTAGCATTCCAATAATCCAATTACGTCACAGACTTTGAAATATGGGGTAATGATGCAAAAGAATTCAAACCAATGGAGTTTACATGCAACAGAGGGCCAATTTCATTCTTTCCCTTTGGTTGGGGACCGCGACTTTGTATTAGACAAAACTTTGTTATGATAGAAGCAAAATTGGTGCAAGACTAGGTGAGCACCATGTTGAGGTTGGAGATTCTGTGTTGCAGAGGGAGCATGGGTATGAGATGGGAGAAAGTTCAAAGGAGAAGCTGAAGAAATATTGTTTAAGAACACATTTAAACACTTTCTTTGTGATGAAATGAAATATGCCTTATGCTTGGTCAATGCTTCTAAGAGTCAGCCAGAACCAGCATTTGGCAATGTGCGACCACGTCTTTGATTTGAGCCTTACATTTTTTAAGGTTGGTTTTTCCCAAACTTTAAATCCAAAACCTTAAAAAAAATGGAAAATGGTCATCAACAATGCCACCTCGTTGAGAGTTATATCTATTTACAAACTGCCAGTAAGGTAGTTTTTCTTTTAAAAGGCAGGACCCAACACAGGCTGTTCTAGAAACTCCACCGACAATGGCAACTTGTGTTACATTATAGATTTCTTTATAATCGCTATTTAAAATTTCAGAACCCCAAAAAATTGTACTGGCTTCAGAAAACCAAAAAAAGAACAGTCAATTCCAGAGAGGGAATACTGTTTGATGAGAATTGAATTCATTTGTTCTGAAAGAACAATCATGTCATAGATTGGATGTAACTTCCCCTTTCCTGCCATTGATGAATTGATACGAGAATAAGAATAAGGTTCCTCTAAATCGTTTCTTTAAGGCTTCTTTTCTTGATACTTTGTTAATTTTCCTGAATCATTTTCTTCCCCAATACTTCGTTTTCTTTCCTTGCTCATAATGCCTGTCCAACAATTTTATCATTGTTGCAGCTTTCTGGATATTCCACACAACAATGAATTTTTAAGGGTGCCAAAATTAAATCTAACTCAACAAATCAACCCAACTCACTAAGTGTTTTGACCCAAATTGAGTTGATAAATGATTGGCTTATATAATGCCTATAATATTTGAGTTGGGTTAAAGTCACCTGTTAAATTATAAATTTTTTTCTTCTAACACAATTGGATAAAGACATAAAACTACAAAAGTGAATCAACTAAGATTAAGCAACTATTGTTCTTTTTTTTCTATCACCAAGTACCCATGAAATCTATACTTTATTAATAGTATTTTTGAAGCCTGAACGATTAATGTGTTAAATTGGTTTGATTAATTACTAAAATTTATTCCAAGTATAAATTCTGAATTTTTTTTTCTCTTGTAGTTTAATTTTCTTTATGTGTTTTTTTGATTTGGAGAAGAGTTGAGATTTTTAGTTGTTTTGTTGGATTCTTAGTTTTGGTGACTTTGATGATGTTTATAAAACTCAATTAAAAGAACTGATGTTAATAGAGAAATTACATAACACTAATTTATTTTTTAGTTAGAGTGAAACATTAGAAAAAGATTTTTTTAAAAAATTAACTAAAAAAGAAACTTTTATTTATTTAGTTTAAAAGAAGGAATTGATACTAATAAAGAAACTAAATAAGATCAATTTATTTTTTGCTTATAGTGAAAAACATAAAAATAGTCTCTTTTTTTTTTAATTAAGATAAAAGATTAATTATAAAACTAAATGAGATTAGTTTTAAAAAGACACTTGAAAAAATAGAAAATGTAAATTAAATTTCCTTAATTAAATGAAAAACATAAAAAAAATATTATTAAATTAGCCCATCTATTGGATTTAACCAAACTCAAGAGTGACCTAACTCAAAATTAGTCCGTACTTATATTAATTAGATTAGATCATAACTCGTAAAATTTTAATTTGATCAAACTCATGACTAACCAACCCGAACATCTGCTATCCGTATGGATTTCGTTAGTTTAACTCCATGTTCAGGCAAGTTCTCTCTATAATAACAAAATTAGCAGCATGCACTGGAGACGCTAATGTCATTACTTCTCACTTCTGAAGACCCAATGCATCAACTGGAATCCTCAAATTCAACTCCAGAAGTGACCATATTTGCAGAATTGTAACTTTTCCTTAAACCATGGCAGTAAGCTTAAACCATTACAATTCTGTTATCCTATGGATTATATGCAGTTTTGCATAAATGTTCATCTTATAGTATTCATGCCCATCATACGTACCATAAAATGTAACAATTGATCACGATACTCAGAAGCTATTGGGGCCATGGAGGGGCTTCTGTGATGCTCATTCTTTTAGATATAGGTTAGAAACTCATACACCTCAAATCTCTCAAACCAGATTATCACATCACCATCTCTCTGCTGATATACAAAAATATCACACTCCTGACGTTATATCATCAGTCTTCACCAATTTTTCTCCCATCCATCGTAGTTATCCTCAGGAAACAGTTCCTTGATGAATTCTTCACAATTCTCATCATATCCATTGCAAAAATAGTTTGGGTAGTCCTCTTCAGATATTCTAATAGAGAGAAGATTTTCAAGTACTTCCTTATGCTCAAACTCAATATTCCTGCACTGAGGAAATAACTTTAGATTGCCACATTGCAAACTGATATATCAAAGAAAAAAAAAAGCAAACAATTCAGAAGAGAGATAAGCCACGCTCTAACTCTCAATGCCATAGATAATATGTCAAATAAAATCCACAAATTTCTTCCAAATCTAGAGCACTTATAATAGCATATCTACCCAGAGTCCTATGTGCCAAACTTCAACCTTCAAGACCACATAGACTGGAGGCTATAATCTTCAAAATCCTTCCTATATGCTGTAATTTAACTAATTATTGAAGATCAGATAAAATCCCAAAAGTCTCTTCTAGAAGGAAATCTAAATTATGTATCATCCAACAATGTCTTTCACTTATCTCATAATTCATAAGCATTCCAAGAAATGTTAACAAGTAAAACAGAACAAGAATTTTAGGTTGAAGATACCATTTTCTTATGTTAGCTTCAAGTAATCAAAAACAAATTATCAAAAGACAACATGTCTACAGTACTTTGATGTCCACGTTCTATCCCAGAGATTTGAGTAATCTTTAAATAGTTAACAGTCAATCAAATGGCTCTATAATATCTCTACAATGATTTCAGTCAAGCCGCAGTTTTCTTTAGAGACCAAAAGCAAAAGGAAGCTAGACATGCAGGTCGGATCATCTAGCAGCTTATTTAGCTCATAGTTCAAGTATATTGGAGCAGGACTATATGTATTACTGATGCATGTACAAATAACATTGATCAATTTATAAGATTTAACACATCTCATGTCATATTTCTGTTTTTTCTACTCTACTTTACGGATGATTCTTTAGCATTGCACTTTGAGAATCAGGCACGAGAAAGATAAGAAACACATAAACCATCTCAATCAACTGATTTCATTTAAAAACATATACAGATCAAAATGCCTTGTGGCTACCAACGTAAGTGAGAATACTAAGAATTAAAAGATAGGATAAACTTGCCTGTTTTTAACCCCACCCCGGTCAGAAGCATTTGCTTCCTCCTTTTCATCTCCAGAGGCAATAGACTCTGTTGCTAAAGCTGCACTTTCAGATTCAAGCAAAACCAAGCTCTCGATGTAGCTTTCCACGTGAAATGCATCTATAGCACCACAAAGTCCAAGATTTGTCGTCCTCAAAGTGATGGGATCATATGAAAGCAGCTTACCACGTACTGTCACTCCAAGAACTTCACCATTTCTCAGAAAACAAATCAACTGCCGTAATCCTCCCCTCATATCAACACTGTACAATTTCATCCAAGACTGAACCACACCGTAGTCTTCCATAACCCACACACACCAACAGCGTTTATGTGTACTACAGTCATTTTGCAACAATGCAAGCTTACTTCCTAAAACCATCAGAGACAAATTCCACCCAGATTGCTCTAAACAACCCGGAAGCCTCACCTCCCTGAACACCTCATCACTCATGTCAAACGACACAATCAGCCCACATTTCTCATTCCCTTTAGCCACACAAGGATCATAACCAACCCAATGCACAGCTCCATTCAGAAATGCTTGCAACCAAGTATAACCATAAATCCCATAAGGAGGAGCACCAGTATTAAAACTCCTCCAAGACCTAGAACTAAGCCTATACAACTCAACCTCGGGAGGGATCAAATCACGCCCATTTCGGCCCTTTACATAAGCTACTCTAACCACCTTATAATCATCATTCTTCTCATCATACCCAAATCCCAAGACAAACACATAAGAACCATGAGTCCTCTGAGTAACCCGGGGTTTAGGCAAATTTATGAACCTTTTAATGGAAGGGTTCCACAAAATAATCCCAGAATCATCAAAATCATTGTCATCGCTCAAGCACACTAATCCATTACAAGAACCCACAATCCTAAAGTGACAGTTTGATTTACTTTTAAATGGAAAGTCTAATTCTTTGCAAGTGGGATCATCAAAGATTGAATCTTTACTACAATTAGAACTGTCATTCAAGAGCAAGTAGTGTTCTTTTCTGTACCTTTCTTTTTCAGTAAAGTATCTAAGCAAAAGGGAATGAGATGCTGATTGCTTCCGGGTTTTGTTGACGTGGGCTGAAACAAAAGCGGGGCTGGAAATAACTGAATTGAAAAGCTTGCACACTGACCTTATTTGGAGAAGGGTCTTGACAGGGAGCCTTGCCAAGATTTCAAACCACACTTCTTGTGGAAGACAATTTGACATCTTTAGCTCAATGTGGTCCAACAGATGGCACAATTTAATCTGGCTTTTTGGCCTGCTCTGGAATTAAATTTGTATCAAAGTGGAAGGCCTGAAGGAAGAAGACTGCTAGTGCCGCAGCTGTAGCTGTGGCCGAGTGGGTGAGTTCACAAAAGCCAATGATTTTAGTGTTTTTTTATTTTCTTTATTTTAACTTTCATTTTGGAAGAATCTCAAAGATTCTTTTTGTATTAGCTGAGGACTCAAGTGCAAATCCGTGGATTCTGGGTTGGAAATAACTGGCAAAATGTGTATGCAAATTTTTTTTTTTTAAATGTTTTGAATGAAAATTGCATGCTTGTAATAATGTTTCCGATTAGGATAACGATAAATTAAGACAGAATTTCTTTCGTTATCAGTATTATGTTATATTTTTAATTATTTTTTACGTGTAATTGAATGAAATGGCTGTTTATAAGTAGGCTGAACTGAAATTAATTGATTAGGTTTTAATTAAAATTAAAATTAACATGATGGCATTTTGATGATAACACACAAGTGGGACAAAGGGATGAGGTCAGGGCATTTGATCTGATTTCATTAGTTAATTGTAATCATGACTTTATAAAAAAGAAATTAAAGAATCATAGTAGTCATATTTAAAAAAAAACGCCATTTATAATTTCCTATGTATTTTACGCCCTCTATGCTTATAATTTCCTAACTAATAAAAAAGCGTCATTTATACAACTGCAAAAGAAACCAGGCCTTCAGTGCATCCATATTTATTTCTTAAATAAGTTGGAAATGAAATACGAGTCAAAATAAAAGGCACAAGCTAGCTTTAAGCCAAAGTTTGGGAGTATGGGGAATTAAATGAAATAAATTGAAACTATTTAACTCAAAAAGTTAAAATCTTAATTTATAAATGTGATTTTTGGATCTGTGGTGAAATAGCAACATGGCAACTTAAATTATAATGACAAAAGTATTAACGGAGACAGTTTGATAATACAATGCAGCTGAGCTGATGATTCTGGCCTCTACATTAGAATGGATTTTGTGACATGTTGTCATCACACATATGTTCAAGTTGAACAGCTAAATATGGCTACTGACCTGAACTAAAAATAAGGATTTTGTTCTACCTTGGTCCAGATAATGTTGAAGGTAACAACTTTGTAGCATCATAAACAGCTTCAGGTCTTGGATCACCAGCTGCCCTTTGCGTAACGATTGTTGGATTCAAGAAGTCATAATCCAGATTGGTTTCAGCTGCTACTAAACCCTCCAGCACCTTAACTACCAAGGACATTGGAGGCCTTTTGGTGAAGTCACACTGCAGACACCATGCAGCAATCCCCATCATCTCCACAACTTCCTCAATGTGGTTCAGCATATCCTCATTTTTCTCATCCACCATTTCCTGAAGTTTTCTTCCTTCTGCTTTTCTCTTGAAGACACTGAGCAAGTGCCTGTTGATAGGATTTAAATTGTTACCATTTAATATGAGCAAAACTATGATGTTAATACTTTATTTGGTATGCAATTGACTAATTTAAAGTGTTTTTGTACAGGAAGTGAAGTTGATAGTCTAAAGTGAAAAGATGGTATTTAATGAAGATTTAGATGATTTTTGGAGAAGCACTTTAGAAGCAAAACAGAAGACTATTTTGGATTGGTCGTGCCCACGCCTTAAAGGATGAAGTTTTGGAGAAGAAACTCAAAGAAATGCACGTGACCACGTCTTAAGCTGAGACAAAGACCAATGGGCTAAATCTTCAAGATTTAATTTGTCTTTTGATTAAACGTTTGTAATTCAAGCTAGTATGGATTGGATGATATTTGTTAGGGATAGATAGGATTAGATAGGATAGGATGGTTGGTTAGGACTTTAAAGTTTAAAGAATTAGGATTTGTTGGAGAAGTTTTAGGAAGTCTTTAGGGAAGTTTGTTAGAGAATAAGCCTATAAATAGGAGGGTTAGTAAGCTTGGAAGACACAAGTCTTTCCTTTAATTCTTTGCAGAATTTTTCCTTTCTCTTGTACTTCTTTTTCTCTTTAGAATAAATTTAGAATAGTTTTGCCATCATGAGTGGCTAATTTACTTTCATTCCGTTCCAAGGGGTGTTGATGCCAATATATTTAGTGAGGTTTTGTTCATAGTTTCATAATCTTTTGCATTCAAGTAATCATTATTTCTTGCACTCTATTTTTATGGATTTTGAATGATAAATAAATTGACAACTTATTTGCATTCTTCTTTCTATAGCTATCTATTTGTTCTTGATCCGTAATTGTCCGGAACATTTAGTACAAGTAGCACTTAAATCTTTTTGCATGTGTAAAGTGACAGTAATCATGCATTTATGATTTAAAGGGAAGTAATGATACAAAGATTTTCAATTGTAGCTATCTCAATTGTTGATTTTTGGTTTAACTGTTTTCAATGTTCTTAGTGCTACTATCAAATGATATAACAACTATCGCCTATCATTTGTTAGTAAGGTTTGTTATGAATGCTAGGTTCAAACAAATAGAATAGGAAAACTCAAAATTTTGTCATGGCTATCCTGCGAAATTTTTGGTTAAATGCTTGAATAAAAAAGGGTGTTTTTAGAATCCTATGATCTAGATATATTTGGTGCAATTACACTTCCTTGGAGCGGCGTTTGGTAAGATTGAAATATTTCTTTGATAATTTTCCTTTATTTATTAATATTAGACTTGGTATTAATCTTCTTCTTTTATTTTTTCTTCTTTTCATCTCAAGTGCTAGAAAACCCCCCTCAACACATAGCTCCTCGTGGGATTCGAACTGGTCCACTACTACTACAAATCAATTGTAGTTAGTTAAAGATCTGAATTAATTTTGGGGGCTTCGACAACCCAACCACCTGTCTTCTTCAGTCTTGGACCAATCCAAATTCTTTCGCCCGCAAAGGATTTCCAGAATCACAATGCCAAAGCTGTAAACATCCACTTTTTCTGTGATGGCTGAACTCAACCATTCTGGAGCCAAGTACCCTGGTGTTCCTCTCATGGTTGTTACGACTCTGCTTTGATCCTTTTCAATCAGCTTGGACAGTCCAAAATCTGAAATTTTCGCATTGAAGTATTCATCCAGGAGGATGTTTTGAGGTTTGATGTCCAAGTGAATTATTTTTTGACTGCATTCTTCATGGAGGTAGGCTAATCCCCTTGCTATGTCTGAGATGATTTTTCTCCTTGTATGCCATGGAAGACTATGATTTGGCTTCCGGCCAAAAATCCATCCATCCAGGGACCTGTTCGCCATATATTCATAAACCAGAAGCCTGTGCGATTTCTCAAAACAAAATCCAATGAGTTTTACCAAATTAACATGGTGAATACTGCCAATCGTCTTTACTTCCACTAGGAATGAGTCCTTCACTTTTGCTAAACCATCAAGACACTTGACTGCTATTTTTGTGCCATCACTTAGTGCCCCTTCATAAACAGATCCAAATCCTCCTTCCCCAAGTTTCTTACTGAAATCTTCTGTAGTAGCTTTCAAGTTCTCGTAAGAGTATCTTGTAGGCAGTCCTGGTACATGGTTTAGAAAATCCGCTTCAGTTTCACTCAATTGGTCGTTTCTTTTCCTGAAAAGAACAGAGCAAGAACCAATCACACAAAGCACCACAAAGACAGCTGCAAGTGTAGATGCCAGTATAACTGTTTTACGCCTTGAGCCCTTGGCATTAGGATTTTGGACCTTAACAAACAGAGTGGTGTTATAGGATGATGCAATAAAATTCTCATTGTTAGCCATAGAAAAGATCTCATTTAGCAATAAACAACTGCCATTCCTTGAAGAACTGCCCGAAGAAGCTTTAGCAAAAACAGCTGCTTTGCATGAGCAGTTGCTAAGACAAGAATGTTTGCAGTCTTCCAGTAATGTTTTCTCTTCAGATGAATGGAATGCGAAGTAAAATGTATTCTGTAGCTCCAGAAGACTATGATCTTGGGAATGAGAACAGGAAATTGGAGTGACCAGTGAACACCCGAGATTTGGTTGCCCAAAATGTATTTGTTTGAAAAAGCTTCCTTGACCATTTATTGTTTCAATGCAACTACATTGCCCATTTGAACATACACCATAATTTCCACATACCATGGGGTAGCCACAATCTTTGGCTCTGATATCGCTTGTCAGAAGATCAGCAATCTCTATCCAATCAAATCCACCCCATCTATATACTTTTAAGTGCCCATCTGGCCCAAACCTCATGAATTGAGGAGATGCTGATGTAGCAGAAAAGTAATAGTAATCGAAAATCCAGTTGTTGAATTCCAAGCTAGAGAAATAATATCTTTGAGGTGGATTAGACTTTATATAAGCTTCCAAGCCTGCATGATCAACAGAAAGATAAAACAAACCTTCACTCCAATTTGATGCTGAAACACTGGCAGTCAGCCTCTGCCCTGGAGTCAACTTCTGTCCTGGAAGTAAGGAATCAGTAGGATAATCAAAAGATTGCCAAATGGGCTCTCTGTTTCTTCCAAAGAGCACAAGATTTCCCTCTTCTGTCAAGTTCATGCCTGCGACAGACTTTCCTGCTGTGTTGCTGGACCATACCAGGGTGCCATCTGATTTTGCCAACACCAGATCTCCATCTTGCCTGAGTTGTAATGCTGCACCAGTTTGAACAGGATTGTTCCTGTTAACTGACCATACTAATTGAGGGAATTGCGGCATGGTGAACTGATCAAGAAGGCCGGACACATTTTGGAAAATGAGGACTCCAAATATGCAGTCTTTAGAATCTTGAAGACCAGATCCATATTTTTCACTAATATTACAGTAGAAGCCGCAGATAAATCCATTACTTCCTCTGAATAGGATTGGCGTCAATGTGTTTGGGTATGAGTTATTGACAAAGAAGGGTGGTTGATCCAAGAAGTGGAAAGGTTTGCAGTAGATTTGTAAATTTGATTTTGGGCACTTAGCAATGTTGAAGAGTACAGAAGTAGACTAGCTAGAACAAGGACATGATATGGTCTTTGCTCCGCAACCATGGCTTGATACTCGGAGGTTGTTCTTGATCAATCTAGTATGCATAAGATGATACCATTACAAGATCATTAGCTTCCTCATTCTGAGTTGTTTCTTCTTGTTGACCAGTTGACGTGTATTGACCCCTCAAATTGATTGCTTCGAAACATAAGCTGTAGCTTATGATGTGATCTGCAAATCATAGATGAAAAATTCAAACCCAACACCATCTGTTCAAACTTCAAACGAATGGGCATAATTTCTGGATAGCTTCATCTGGTTAGCGGTGTTTACTTTGACAATAAAGCAATGGAGGTAAACGTCAATTGACATTTAACTAGTTGCCATGTTCTTTTGCTTGAAAGGCTCCAATTTCTTACTGAAATGTTTTTCGGTATATACTTTAGTAGATTTTTATAGTTAATTAGCCCTCCGTCCCTCCACTTTAAATTTGTTACGACATTTTTTTTTAATTTTAAAGTGCAAACTAGTTAAAATACTGTTACATGTATAATTTTTTACTTTTATATTTAATTTTAATTTTTAATTAGTTGTATGAATAATATAAAATTTTTATTTAAAAGAGTATTCTTTTTTAATAAAGAAAAAAAGTTTTAAAAGTGATTCTTTTCTTCTCTGGAACTGAGGTGGTACATTACCAACATTTTCTTCCCATTCCCAGGATTGATGGTTCTTGGAAAATTCTTTCCCGTTGTGGAATTTAAAGCATGCAAGGTTCTTCCGGTGACTTGAGGTCAACCGCAACAAACGGATAGGGCCATGCTCCCATGTCTTAATTTCCAAATTTTGGTGGTCCATATGATGTTGGCTCTGAGAATCAGATAGGTTTTATGGAAGTGCTTTCTTTCATTTGGTTATTCATGTATATTCCGTGGACTTACTATTATTATTTTAGGATTTGAATCCATTATTTACTTAATGGAAACAATGGTTGGGAATTCTCCATAAAAGTCACTCTTATGGAGTTTTAACAAAACATGTACACGTTTTACGCTTAGAATGAAAAAAAAAAAAAAGAGTTCAGTTTTAAGTAAAGAAATTCCAAAAAAAGTTGACTTTTAATATGAAATTCGTGTATTATCCTTATTTAAAATAACAATAAATAATTTAAATTAAAAAGTAAATATAAAAATATATGTTTAATAATACATTACATATGTTATACTCTTTTGGTCCAACAAAAAAAGTCTATTTTGAAAAAAATTCAAATAAAAAATAAACTATTTTAAAAAAGGGAGATAGTATTAATTACCAAAAGCACTCTTTTAATTACATTTTCTATTAGTTGGCTTCTCTAGTTCTAAATATAAAAGAAGAATAATAATATTTTTAGTGATAAATTTTAATAACTTCCCTTCGCCGCTGACGTGGAACTCCAATCTGGCCACTCCACATCATCACCGAAAAAAAAAAAAAACAAGAATTCCCAACCCCAAATCCATACAAATCCCTTCGTTTACTTCTTCATTCCAGTGTGAAAATTACTAGACATTTCACACAAGCTTTGATTTGCCGTTTCACCTTCTCTAGCCCCAATTTGCCAAAAATTCCACATGATTGGACTTGTACCGTGACTGCTCCTTATCAACCCAAACTGGCGCTGCCACTATAAAATTTGATTGATCCGATTTGGGTTAGTTTTCAAAAATCGGTCAGCATATTTTCTATTGGCAAAAAATTCTTCACAATTTGTTGATTTTCTACCACCGTTTAAATTCCTTCTCTGAAGGGTATGATTTTTAGGCAATCTTAGATTTTGTGGTATAAGAAACCTTTCTTCTGAATGCAAGCTTATGTGAACTTAGCCAGTCTGCCTACATTAGTCCTACTTGTGATTTTGCTGAAGGGCCTGATGGTTTTCAATTTTCAAATGATTGGAAAAATAGAGATGGACATAAATTGATTAAGTAGACATGGACATTAATTTTTAGCAGATAATGTAAATTATGCAAACTCACAAGGACGATAGCTACATGTTAAGCCAACAATGTCGGATCAAGAATATTGTGAATGTCAATCCCAGTGTGATAAGCTTGAATATGCACTTAAAATCTAGAAAGCTGACCACAAGCAAAAACAAACCAGAGCTTCCAAATCCGAAGTAAAAAAACCTTAGCCTGCAACTTCATTTGAATATTCTAGCTTGTTTCCTAGGTAAAGTCAATGAAATTTAGTTTCATAAGAACCTTATTATTACAAGACTTGAGCATATAGGCAGATTGAAAAGCTCATTCCTACCATTTTGGCATTTCAAGTATCTTGAACATATCAGCAACTCTTTGAGCACCGATGCATTCCACAGCAAAAACTTTACCAAATGAATCTCGGTGATTTGTGAATACAGCCCATTTTCAATTTTGACCATTTTGAGGCGAGATAAGAAATTCATAGGCATCAGAGTGGCTGCACAGTTCTCGTGTAAGTAAATCTGTTGAAAAAGAAAAACACAGTGCTATAGTAAACAACTACAAAACAACATCAACAATAAATATCTTCGAAACACGAAAAAAGAATCACTGTTTACCCCTTGGGACTCCAGGGATTCGAGGGCTGGTGCCCTTTTGAGTATGTCTATAAGTACTGCATCCGCATTAACATTGTAACAACCTGTTACTTTTAGATGTGTAAGCCTACAAAAAATGGGAAGAGGACAATGTGGTTCTGCACCCGATTGAGGAAGGTAGATCAAAGTTAAGCATCCGATTATAGATCCATATTGGGTTATACCAAAACCGAAAAGATAGATTCAGCAAGAGAGAAATTAAACAGTGACAATTTCAAGTAAGAGAATAAAAGATCTTATATCAAGGTTACTACTTGTAAAGTTGAATCCCCACATATCCAATGCTAACATTTGTATTCAACCTTTATAGTTTACAGCACCATAAACACATCAACAACTAAAGACGAGGTCTTTCTAGTGTAATAGATTGAGAAGGAGAAAAAAAATCTGCTAATGTGTCAAATGAGATGAGAAAACAAGAATGAAAATTATAAATATAAATCCTCCATCCAGTACTTCACAGAGAAGAATATATGCAGGTGAAGATTTTGGATTATTTTTGACTACACAACAGGGCAGAACCATCTTCTGGAGAACAATTCGATTCCTTGCTAAACTAAGACTTGTCATGTAAAATTATTAGTGAAAATAGGAGCAATATTAGAAAGTAGTCCCCAACAACCAAGCAATTCTTTCCAAATTATGGGATCGTAGGCACAACATACAGGATTTACAAATTCAGTAATTTCTTTTAATTCCTAACGATTCTATATACTTCGGTGGGGAATCATCTATTTCCATTATCACATCAAAGGACTACTTAGGAGATAGGACAGGCAAATATCAAGCAAACTAACAAAGAGGCCATATACCTCCCACAAGCTGCATGATCCGTGAAAGAAAGATACAAAATATCAACTGCAAAAGGAAGATGAAATAATGGACGAGTCAAAAAGATTCAAGACTCAGTAATACATGGAGGGGAAGGGGATGTTTTGATTACCTTTATCACATCAGCTTTTAATTCTAGGCTTCTGATGGAAGCAAAGAATCCTCTCAAGAGTATTATTAATAATAATTATTATAGTAATTATTTATTACTTATAATAAAAAATAAGAATGAAAATAAAAATTATACATTTGATGATGAATTAAATATATTATATTTTATAATTAAAATTGTTATCACAAGAAGATTTAAAGAAAAAATAAATCATGAAGAAAATTATTAAAGGAAAAAAAGCAAATTGTATAATAGAGTAGGAATTAACAAACATACAGGGAAATGAAGAAAAACTTTTTTTAAAAGAGTCCAACAAAATTACTTTGTATATTCTTTTTTAGATGTAAAGTATAACACACTTTTTTATTCTTTAATTTTAAATCATATATTAGTATGGATGATAATTCTACCTGTCACTAGGGATAGTAATAGAGAAGATTTGGAGTGAGTGGAGCTTCATCCGCCACCTACTTTGTTTATTTAAACCCGCCCAACCCATCCCTTTCAACCTTCCACCCGCCTCGCCTTGTTTCGTCTCCTTTACGGGTACTAAATAGATACCCATTTTAAATATAAAAAAAATTAAAAATTAATATTTTAATATTTTAAATCAAATAATAATAATAAATTATTATTCATACAATAATTAAAAAATATTAATAATAAATTAATATTCTAATAATATTAATAACATCATATATATATAATTATATAAATAGTATATTTATTAATATACATAAATAATATATTTTATTAAAAATTATATATATTATATAAATAAATTTAAATGGGTAAACGGGACAAGTGGCGAGACAGAAATCCCAACTCATCACCCACTCCTCGCATGGGTTCAACGAGGTTGGTACTCTTGCCATTCCTACCCGTCACCCACGAGTGCCGGTATTGTTTGACCACCGCAAGAGACCGAAAGAATATATGTCGAGTACAAGTGCGAGTATACATATAGATGCGGGGTGGATGTTTGCATGGTTCGTTTACCCTTTATTTATACAATATATATGTAATTCAAGTTTAATAAATATTATATATATATTAGTAATTTATTATTTATATGTATGTACATATATTATTTTATTAGCATTAGTTACAATATTAAACCCGTACTATTGTCATTTCTAATTATTAGTATAATTTAACACAAAAGAAAGCTTTTTTTTAATTAACGAAAATTAATAGATAACGTGACAAAAATTAAGGATGATTTACCAATTATAGTAAGGTTTTACTTGAGTTATGTAGATTTAAAGGATACTTTGACAATCGAGCATATAATTCTGCCTCAAACTCAGAAACAATAATAAACAGAATAAGAAAACTGCTCCACAAAAGAGAATTCTGTACATTATTTGTGCAGAGAAAAATTTTCTGGAGTGGAGTAGTTCTGTTCTCAAAGGGTGGTCTTGTAAGTCGCCTATCTATGAAATTTCTTCTGTTCTTCCAAGCAACTCCAAATAATTTTCTCAAAACGTTGAAGTTAGTTGTCCATGATGGGATGTTTAGTATGAATAAGCTCCGTTTAGAGTGTGATGTATTTGAAAAAAGTTATATTGGAATGTGTGAAAATTTTGGTAGATTTTTTTTATAAAAAAAAGTATTTTGAAAGGAAAAATAGAAGGGAAATTTTTTAAAAATTATGTGAGAAGAATTTGAGTAGAAAAATTTTAATTTTAAATTTTGAAATAAAAATGTGTTTGAATAGTTTATTTTTGTTTTAAAAAAATTAACTTTTTGCTCATTGTAAACAAAAATAGCTTGTCCAAACATATTATTTTGGCAGCTGACCGACCTATTAAAAGCACTTTTTTGTTTTTCACTAAAAATGCAATGTAATTTGGAGCCATGCCGTAAAGGGTAGCCTGTTGTTTGGTTCTTCATGTTGGGGAGGTTTTCACAATGGGAAGCCCAACTAGAGCAGCCCAATAAGCAGTAGGAGCCCACATGTTTTCACAATGGGGAGCCTAACTCAAGCGGCCCAATAAGCAATAGGAGCCCACTTGAACCCAAAAGTTTAAGCTAGTGGGTTCTGAGTCCTTATCATTTATTAAGTGCTCTAGTTTCTCTTAATTTTCCAATGTGAGATAGTATCCATGAACACAACAAACCTCCCCCTTCATGGATACACTACCACATTAAAGCCCACTCCCCCACAAGCCCATTTTCTACTCCAACAAGCCCATCTTTTCACCATTGACCCATTTAGTGCTCGTGCAAGTAATAATGGTGTTAAACCTATTTGTCCACGAGTCATCCACTAAGGCCCGGTCCAACCAAAAGAGAAACCACTTGCTTCCTCGAGTAGTCCAACATTTCGGCTCGGTCCAACCAGCTCCACTAAGGCCCGGTCTAACCAGAAGAGAAACCACTTGCTTCCTCGAGTAGTCCAACATTCCGACTTGGTCCAACCAAAAGAGAAAACACTTGCTTCCTCGAGTAGTCAAGCATTTCGGCTACCACTTGTTGAGGAGGTTTTCATAATGAAGAGTCTAACTAGAGCGGCCCAATAAGCAGTATGAGCCCACTTGAACCAAAAAACTTAAACTAGTGGGTTCTGGGTCCTTGTCACTTATTAAGTGCACTAGTTTCTTTTAATTTTTCAATGTGAGATAATATCCATGAACACAACACTTCATATGATAAATTCTAATCTATGATCTTGACTGTGAACGTAGAATACGTTTCAAAGTACGTATTTTACCATTTAAGATAAACAATGTTTGTCGAAAATATAACAATTGTTTCCAAAAGATAAATACGGTTTTGAAATATTGTAAATTAAGAAAACATATCAACATCCACGTCAGTAGTCATTTGCGTGGCAGATACCCTCTACTTCTTCAAGAATTCAGTGAGCTGCATCAATTTATGAAGTAGGTAAATCCCATTTGTCTCATACATTTCTATCTTACAAATCAATTTTCATCATACTCAGGAATTCCTCAATTTCTCAATGTATTTGTTCTACTGTTGACTAACCTCAAAATTGGCTACAATGTCTGGTTACCTCTGAGAAAATTTAAAGCTTAGCTTTCGTCTACCTTGGTCCAGACAAAGCTGAAGGCAACACAGGACTAGTATCAAAAGTTTTCTGTCTATCATGAGCATTTGCCACTGTTCTGACCACTGATGGATAAATGAAGTCATAATCCAGGTTGGTTTCAGCAACCACCAACCCCTCTAATACCTTAACCACTAAAGACATTGAAGGCCTCTTGGTGTAATCCTCTGCAGACACCATGCAGCAATTTTCATCATCTCCACAGCCTCCTCAATGTGGATCTGCATATCCGTACAATTCTTGTCGACCAAATCATGAAGTTTTTCTTCTTCTGCTTTTCTCTTGAAGACACCAAGCAAATGATGGTCTTCCTCGTCCTTAGACCAATCCAAGTTCTTCCTCCCACAAATGATTTCCAGGATCACAACGCCAAAACTGTATACATCCACTTTTTCTGTGATGACTGAGCTCAACCACTCTGGAGCTAGATATCCTGGCGTTCCTCTCATCCTTGTGACAATTCTGCTTTGATCCTTCTCAAGTAGCTTTGACAATCCAAAATCAGAAACTTTTGCATTGAAATTTGATCTAACAGGATATTTTGGGCCTTGATGTCAAAGTGAATTATTTTCTGACTACATTCTTCGTGGAGATAAGCTAATCCATAGGCAACATCCGAGATGATTTTTCTTCTTGTATGCCATGGAAGAGGATGGCTTTGATCGTTATCAAATATCCATCTATCCAATGATCCATTTGCCATATATTCATAAACCAAAAGCTGATGTGAAATTTCGAAATTGAAACCAATTAATCTGACCAATTCACATGATGAATGCTACCAATTGTCTCTACTTCAGCTAAAAATGAGTCATTCACTTGGTTTAAAATATTCAGACATTTGACCGCTATCTTAGTGTCCTTGGCCCATGTCCCCTCATAAACACCACCGAATCCTCCTTCCCCAAGTTTTCTGGAGAAATCTTCTGTCATTGCTTTCAACTCCTCATAAGAGTATCTAGTAAGCATTCCCGAGAACTGGTCCAGGAATTCCCCTTCGATGTCGTTGGATTTCTGTGATCTTTTCCTGCAATGAACAAGGCAAGACGCAAATAGAGAAGCACACCAAAGAAAGTTGCTATTGTTGATGCTATGATTATGACCTTTTTGTTCCCTTTGGACCTGTCTTGAGCATTTTGTACCTTAAGAAAAAGACTTGCGTCATATTTTGACGCATTGCCTGTATTATTGTCATTGTTGATTATAGAAAAGACTTCATTCAATAACATCTGTCTTTTCCTCCAAAATTTCCACTGCAGGTATCCAACACGAAAAGTGCCTTGCATGAACCGTTTTCCAGGTACATATTTTTGCAATCGTCGACTGCTTCTACCTCAAACATCTTTACAAAGCTGGCTTAGAATGCAAAGTAAGATGTATTCTTTAGCTCGAAGAGACTACGCTCATGGGAATGATTGCAGGAAATTGGAGTAACCAATGAACATCCGAGACGGGGTTGCCAGTAGTCTATTTGCTTGAAAAAGGTCGCTTGACCATTGGCTGCAGTCTCAGGACAACGACAATTTCCGTTTGAATAGACACCATAATTTCCACACACCATAGGATCCCCGCAATCACCTAATTTTGTTTTGAAAAGACCAGCAACTTCTGTCCAATACCCTCCTGAAAACTGGTATACCTTCAAATTACCCTCAAACCCGAATTTCATGAACTGATCTGCTGATGCAGTAGGAATGCTCCAGCCATTAAAGCTTCTGTTGGTAAATTCAACATAAGTTTGACCATCCAACATAGAAGCGTAATATATTTGTGGTGGATTAGAATCTACAGATGCGACCAAGCGATCTGATTCAACAGAAAGGGAAAACAAGCCCGGACTAAAATTTTGATTCTGAGACATTCGCTGTTAACTTCTGCCCCGGAAACAACCTCTGTCCTAGAAGCAATGAGTCAGTAGGAAAATCAAAGGATTCCCAGATGGGCTCATTGTTTGTACCAAACAGCACAAGGTTTCCCTCTTCCGTTAAGTTCAATCCTGCAACTCACTTACACCTTGTATTGCTGGACCACACCAAGGTGCCATCAGGTTTAGCCAAGACCAGATCTCCATCTTGCCTGAGTTCCAAAGTAGCATTAGTTTGAACAGGATTATCCCTGTTCGCAGACCATACCAATTCAGGGGACCCATAGAAATTGTAGCGGGTAAAGTTATCTCCGCTTGGGAAAATTAGGACTCCGAATACGCATTCATCATCATTGCTTCTACAGTAGAAGCTGCCGGCAAACTTTCTTCCAGTACTAGTACTTTCCCTCAGCAGAATGGGTGACCAGGAGGTATACACATCTATGCCGTTGTCAATCCTGGAAGGGTGGTTGATCCATGAAGTGGAAAGTTTTGCAGATTAAGTATACCTCCGTTCTTGGGCTCTTACTCTTAGAAATGGTGCAAAAGAGAGCAGGGGGCAAGAAGAAAGAAACAACATAGCTCCTTATGTCCAACCATATCTTGATTTTGTTAGAGCTTTTGCATCAATACAGCTCCTTCAGATATTTACTTTACTTCAAGGGACTTCAATCCTCATTCCTCATATTGATTGCTTTCCTTTTTTTTATTTTGAATGATTTGATAGTGATCTTTGGACCCTAATGTCTTGTCAACTGTCAATGAGAGATATCTATTTGCAAACTGCCAGTATGGTAGTTTTTCTTTTAAAAGGCAGGACCGAACACAGGCTGTTCGAGACACTCCATCCACAATGGCAACTTGTGTTACATTATAGATTTCTTTATAATCGCTATTTAAAATTTCAGAACCCCAAAAAATTGTACTGGCTTCAGAAAACCACAAAGAGAACAGTCAATTCTAGAGAGGAAATACTGTTTGATGAGAATTGAATTCATTTGTTCTGAAAGAAAAGTCATGTCTTCATAGATTGGATGTAACTTCCCCTTTCCTGCCATTGATGAATTGATAAGGATAAGGTTCCTCTAAATCGTTTCTTTAAGGCTTCTTTCCTTGATACTTCGTTAATTTTCCTGAATCATTTTCTTCCCCAATACTTTGTTCTCTTGTTCATAATGGCTGTCCAACAATTTTATCATTGTTGCTGCTTTCTGGATATTCCACGGAACAATGGATTTCTAAGGGTTGCAAAATTAAATCTAATCCATCAAATTAATTCAACTCACCCAATATTTTAACCTAACAGGTTGGTCACTTAAGTTATGGGTTGATAAATGATTGGGTAATTTAATGCCTGTAATTTTTGAGTTGAGTTAAAGTAGCTCGTTGAATTATAATTCCCTCCTACCACAATTGGATAAAGACATAAAACTGCAAAAGTGAATTAACTAAGATTCAACAGCTATTGTTCTTTGTTTTTTTCCCACCAAGTACCCATGAAGTCTGTACCTTGTTGTGATAGTGTTTTTGAAACCCGAATGATTGATGTGTTAAACCCATTTGATTGAATGCAAAAGTTTATTCTAAATATAAATTTTGAATTTTTTTTTGTCTTGTAGTTTAATTTTCTTTATGTGTTTTTGTGATTTGGATAAGAGTTGGGATTTTTAGTTATTGTTTTGTTGGATTCTTGGTTTTGGTGACTTTGATGATATTTATAAAACTCAATTAAAAGAACTAATATTAATAGAGAAACTAAATAACACTAATTTATATTTTTAGTTGGGGTGAAAACATAAAAATAGACCTTTTAAAAAGAAATTAATTAAAAAAGAAACTAAATGAAATTAGATTAAGAGAAGGAATTAATGCTAATAGAGAAACTAAATAAGATCAATTTATTTTTTGTTTATGGTAAAAACATAAAAATAGTCTATTTTTTAAAAAAAATTAATTGAAAAAACTAAATGAGATTAATTTTAAAAAGATACTTTAAAAATAGAAAATGTAAATTTAATTTCCTTAATTAAATAAAAAAATATTATTAAATTAACCCATCAATTGAGTTTAACTCAACTCATGAGTGATCCAATCCGAAATTGACCGGTGCTTATATTGATTGGGTTGGATCTTGACCCATAAAAATGTTAATCCGTTATGCTCATTCTTTTTTTTTTTTTCTTTGAAGAATGTAAATATATTGATAACTTCCAAAGAATGTTACAAAACTACAACCGGAGGTTCGTCACATTAAGCGCACCCCGCAAACAAGAAAGGAGCTCAAAGAGCAAGTAATATAATCAAGCCAAGTTAGTCACACAGTGAAAAAACTTGTTTTGATTATATAACTCATGAATAGTCATCCACCAACTTAGGTTATATAGCAAAAACATAACAACTTTTCTATCGACAGATAATAAAGTCTAGCAAGGTGAGTAGCACGCAAGATGTGGAATTTGATCTTGTCAACCAGCAGGGAGAAGTTAACTGTTGTGTTATCAAACATCAGACAATTGCAAGCATTCCATATGAAGTAGTATTGCGTGACAACGATGCATCTTATTTTGCCAATTTTTCCAGAGTGCCGACGGTCACGAGACAGCCAGTGAAAGATACTCTGCAGGGAGGAAAAGTTACGTGGAAAATCCAGCCATGTACAAATTTCTGTCCAAATCCTACAGGAGAAATAACAGGTGAAGAAAAGGTGATTCCTGGATTCTTCAGATGTTCTGCATAGGTGGCAGAGGTGACCACGATTGAGAAAAGGGGCTCTGTCCAGCATGAGAAGTTTATTTCGGATAGCAAACCAAGAGATGAAGGCCCATCTAGGGAATGTATCTGATTTCCAAACAGCTGAAGCCCAATGGCATCTGGGATACTGATTTCGAAGGAATGAGTAGGCTAGTTTAGCTTTGATGCGTCCCCCTTCCATCCAAGAACTCATAATGTCTATGGCATTGTCATGGCCCCCAGCTTTCAAGAGAATAGAGTCTCGAATTTTGAAGATCTTTGTCATGTATGTAGAAGAGTTTTTAGGAAGATGGGCAATCCAAATAAAAGAACCTTTTAGATAGACATGGTTAATCCACTTGGTCCACAACGAACATTTCTCAGAATGAAAATTCCAGATATCCCGACAGAGGAGCACTATTCCAAGTCAATAGGTTGTGGAGCCCAAGTCCCCCTTCATTCTTAGGAGAACAAACAAAGTCCTAGGCAACAAGGGGTTTCAATCTCCCTTCATCCTTTTTGCCCCAGAGGAATCTTCTACTCAAGGAGTTAATTCTGTCAATAACAAAAAGGGGAAGAGGAAAAATAGACATCTAGAAACTCACTACACCACCAATAACAGCCCGGATGAGTTCTAGTTTGCCCGCATAAGAGAGGGACTTCTGATTCCATTCAAAGAGTAGACTTCGAATCTGATCAAATAGGGGTGCATAATGACAAACATTAAGACGAGAAGATAGTAAAGGAACACCAAGGTACCTGAAAGGAAAAGAACCCAACTGGACACCAGTTACTTGAAGTAAGGATTCCTTTACATAATCCTCGACCCCAGCAAGAAAAATAGCCGATTTGTGAAGACTAATGGAAAGCCCCGAGACAGAACAGAACTTGTTGAGGTTATTTATAAGAATGTTGATAGAGGAATCATCACTCCGTGAAAACAGCTTAAGGTTATTAGCAAAGGCAAGGTGACTGATTTTCATCTCTTTGTAGGCAAGATGGTATTGAAAGCCAGTCATAGAGTCAATAGATTTCAACATCCGAGAGAAGTATTCAAGGCAAAGAACAAACAAGTATGGAGATAGTGGGTCACATTGCTTGAGACCTTTACCTTCTTTGAAGTGTCCATACATGCTTTCATTGATTAAGATGCTGAATGAGGTAGTAAAGATGCATTCCATAATCTAGCCAACAAATTTGGGAGGGAACCCCAGAGTGGAGAAGCCACAGGAGGAAGCTCCAACTGATAGAGTCAAAAGCCTTTTGAAGATCAACCTTGAGCATGCAACGTGGGTAAACCCATTTTCTTGCATACTTACAAAGGATTTCTTGGACAAGGAAGATATTCTCATTCATGAGTCTGTTACCAAGGAAGGCACCCTAATTCTCACCAACTATTTCCTCCAGAATGGGGGCAATTCAGTTAGCAAGAATTTGGAAATAATCTTGTAGATGACATTGCAGCAGGAGATGGGTCTGAAATCATGAACTATGAAAGCTGCAGGAGACTTAGGGACAAGAGCAACGACAGCATGATTGAGTTGCAAGAGTAGTTTGCCTATCATAAAGAACTCTTGGATGGCACCAACAACATCAGGACCAATAATTGGCCAAGCTTTTTTGAAAAACAAGGCATTGTAGTCGTCGGGACTCGGGGCTCTGTCATTGCCCATAGAGGAGACAATATTCTAGATATCAGTTGCTGTTACCTCAGCTAACAACCCACCAAAGTGATTGGGATCAACCGACTTGCTGGCTCTACTAACTTCAACAGAGGATGGTTCGACCAGGGAGGAAAAACCGAGCAGGCTGGAGAAGTGATCTACAAATAAAGAACCAATTTCATCAATGGAAGAGGTGAGGTTACCGTTATCCTTAGTGATAGAAAATATGAATCGCCGACGTTTGTTCTTGCTGATGACACCGTGGAAGAAACTAGAACATCTGTCCGCGTTCAGTATAAACCTGCACTTGGCGAGTTGGTAAAGATGGGATTGTTCCATTCTTCTAAGAGCAATTAACTGGTTTCTAAGAGTGGAGACAGCATCCTGAAGAATAGAGTCGTCAGGGAATTGCTGGAGATCCATGAGGGTAGATTGAAATTCAGCTTCAGCTTCTTCTATTCGATCCGCAATATTACAAAAGTGAGCTCGAGAGAGTGCCCGAAGTGGAGCTTTGAGCCCTTTTAACAATTTGCATAATCGGAAAGAGTGGCAACCGTGAATGTTGGAAGCCCAATTCTTCTCAACTAGGGGAAGGAATTCTGGCAAATCAGCAGTAGCATTGTTGAACCTGAAAGATCTTGAGCCATTGGGATTAATATTAAAGGTGGAGACAATAAGATAAGCATGGTCAAAGATAGGGCTAAAATCCGAGCAATAGACCGAGGAATACTGGAATGATTCAAACCAAAGATAGTTACCAATTACTCTATCTATTTTCGTCCAGACCTTCTTATTTGTCCACATATAATTAGCCGCAATGGTTGGGAGGCTTTCAAGGTTGAGGGTGTTACAGCAGTAATTGAAGTCCTTCACCTCATAATCGGTGACATCTGAGCCGTAGAGTTTGTCATCTGGGCTCAGAATACTATTGAAATCCCTCATCACGATCCAAGGTAGACTAGTCGATTCTCCAAAGTTGAGAAGATTATCCCAAAAAGGTCAACGAGCAGCAATAGAGTGGAGACCATAGACGAAGGAGGCAAAGAACCATATAGAGAAGGTTTTGCATATTATGGAATAGTTAATAGCTTGATCGGTTAAGGAGAGGACCTGCAAATCAACTCTATCCTCTAGCCACATAATAGCAATTCTTCCACCATGGTGGTGAGTAAAATTGTGTGCAAAAGACCAGCCTTTGAATTTGGTTTTTATGAGTGTGTCAAGGCTATTCAAATTAAGTTTGGACTTTAGAATAATAGCAACAAAAACATTATGTTTATTGAGTATTTGTAACAACTTACAGTATTTTAGGGGATTATTAAGTCCCCTAATGTTCCAAGAGGCAATATTCATTGGGAGGAGGGGCGTGGATGGGAAGCCCCGTTCTTGATAGCATGGTTTTGCCTTCTTGCTTGACTCTGGAGGAAGATCCTTAGCCACTTCTTTGCCTTTGGGTAGTCTACCGACCGGTGCATGGCTGGCAGGTGCACAACCATCAGGTGAATGCCCATTGGGAGATGGGCCACCGGGTGCACGGTTGTCAGTTTCTATTTGGCCAATGGAAGCATGATCGGTATTCTTGGCATGGAGTTCGCGATCAGTGTTGTTTGGCATTGTTGCCCGATTAGCTCTTGATTGGTGACAAGTGCGATCGACTCTTGTTTGTGATGGGTACCCGATTGGTCTTTGTTTTGTTAGAAATAATAATAAGTTGCTTAACCTAAATGATTAGCGGGGCCTTTTATTTATAGATGAAAGAGAGTACAATATAAATATGATGGGCATCCCCACACTATATAATAATCTAACATAACATCCCCCTCAAGCTGAGGCATATATATCAATCATGCCTAGCTTGTTACAAATAAATTGAACCCGAGATCCCGGTAACGATTTAGTAAACAAATTTGCTAATTGTTCTTCAGTACGAACATGAGAGAGAACAATGCAACCACGAACTAACTCCTGCCTAATAAAATGACAATCAATCTCAATATGTTTCGTCCTCTCATGAAAGACAGGATTCGAAGCAATGTGTATAGCTGATGAACTATCACACTAAATAAAGGAAGGACTGGAAAAATTATGCCCAAACTCTACCAGCAACTGTCTGGTTCACAAGATCTCTGCTATGGCAACAGCCATAGCTCTATACTTAACCTCTGCACTACTCTTCGCGACCACATCCTGCTTCTTGCTTTTCCACGATATCAGATTCCCCGCATAGTAAAGAGCGAATCCTGATGTAGATTTGCGATCGATAGGGGAGCCTGCCCAATTGGCATTTGTATAACATTCCATGCGACTATGACCATGAGTAGAAAACTCCATGCCTCGACCAGAACAGCCCCTTAAATATCTCAATATCCGTATAACAGCATCCCAATGGAGCTTTCTCGGGGAGGCCATAAACTAACTAACCACGCCGACAGGATATGTTAGGTCAGGTCGGGTCATGGTAGTAAGATAATTTAGCTTCCCCACCACTCGACGATAACGCTCAGGGTGCTCAAATAACTCCCCTTGATCAGGAAGAAGCTTCAATCCAAGTTCCATAGGAGAGTCAGATGGTCTTGACTGAAGCATACCAAACTCAGCAAGAATGTCAAGTACATATTTCCATTGAGATAAACTGATACTGCCTTTCTTCCTAGCCACCTCAATGCCTAGGAAGTATCGCAATGCACCCAAATCCTTAGTCTCAAACTGACTTTGTAAATAGTGTTTCAGGGTTGTGATACCCTGGACATCATCCCTTGTCACTATAATATCATCAACTTATAAGACCAAATAGATGCATCCTGTCGGTGCATGCCAAAAGAACACAGCATGGTCTTTTTGGGACTGAATAAGACCAAAAGTTCGAACAGCAGTACTAAACCGATCAAACCATGCACGAGAAGACTGTTTAAAACCATATAGGGAATGCCACAGTTTATAAACTTTCTCCCCCTGAGCAGCAAACCCAAGAGGCTGCTCTATATAGACCTCCTTCATCAAGTCACCATGTAAGAAAGCATTCTTGATATCCATCTGATGTAAGGACCAAGAATGCACAGCAGCCAAGGATAGAATTAGCCAAATAGAAGCCATCTTCGTCACGGGAGAGAAGGTCTCAAAATAGTCAAGACCATATGTCTGCGCATAGCCCTTAGCAACAAGACGAGCTTTCAGGCGCGCAAGAGTACCATCAGGGTGGACCTTGACCGCGTAGACCCACCGACAACCAATAATAGAAACCCCTGAGGGATGATTAACTAATGTCCAAGTCAGATTGTGCTCAAAAGCACGCATCTCCTCAATCATAGCTTGCTTCCAACCTGCATGCTGCAGAGCTATAGAGACAGATGATGGAATAGAGACGGCATCAATATTGGCCACAAAGGCCTGCAAACTCACCGAAAGTCCACGATAGGACTGTGTAAAGAGAGAACGATCACGACAAGAGCGATAACTGCGGCGCAGAGCAATCGGTTGATCATCTAAGGACTCAGGTGACATATGAATTAGATCCTCGATTGGAGAGACTGTCTTAGTAGGGGGGTCTCCGTGGAAACCGGTACGGGAGCGGAGGGCTTAGGTGAATGTGAAGGAGAAGGAGATGAAGGTGAAGCAGAAGGATAAACAAGGATAGACTCAGGAGGACTACGTGGTGGAGAAAATGCCGATGAAGAAGCCAGAAAAAAGGGCTGAGTGTCCATGAAAGTAACATGACGAGAAGTGAGAACTCGACGCAACTCAAGAGAAAAACAAAGGTATCTCTTGGAGACCTTGGAGTATCCCAAAATAGCACATTGAAGAGCACGAGGAGCAAGTTTGGACATCCCAGGACAATCATCATGGACGAAACAAGTGCAACCAAAGATGTGAAGAGGAAGGGGAAAAGGAACTCTGTAAGAAAACAGAAGATGATAAGGGATAGTGCCATGGAGAGTAGACAAAGACATTCGGTTCATAAGGTAGCATGCAATAAGAAGTGCCTCACCCCAAAATCGGGGAGGTATATTCATGTGGAACAATAAAGCACAAACTGTATTCAACAAGTGACGATTCTTCCGCTCAGCAACACCATTTTGCTGAGATGTGCGAGCGCAAGAGAGACAATGACGAATCCCGTGAGCATGAAGAAACTGTTGGAACTGCCCAAATAAATATTCCCCCTCTCAATCAGACTGGAGAGCTTGGATGTTAGTATGAAATTGAGTTTGAACAGACATATAAAAGGCATTAAACACAAAGAATAACTCAGAACGTAATAAACAAAAGACATGCGAGTGTAATCATTAACGAACAGTACAAAGTATTGATACACTAAATGTGACACAACAAAGCTAAGTCCCCAAATATCTGAATGAACTAAAGTAAATGGAGCAATAGTTCGTTGTGATACACTCGATAACAAAGGAAGACGACAATGTTTGGCGAGTTGACAAGCTTCGCATTTTATTTTTGAAACTGAACAACAATGAGGGAATAAGGACTGCATCAAGGATAAAGAAGGGTGACCGAGGCGACAATGAAGATCAAGAACATTAGACTCCGGTATCAAGGCAACCGGAACAGAAGTGTTTTCCAGATAATATAGGCCGCCATGAACACGCCCCCTACTAATAGTCTTCTGCGTCGAAAGATTCTGTAACACACAAAATTCAGGAAAAAATTCCACTGAGCAATGCAAGGCACAAGTAAGTTGACTCACAGATAGTAAATTAAAAGACATGCCAAGAGTATATAACATAGAGGATAAGGACAGTTGGTCGTTAGGGCGCGCAATCCCATGACCCTGAACAGGCAATGTAGCACCATTGGCCACAGTGATATGATGTGACTTGGTAACTGGCTAGTAATCTATCAAAGTATTACGGTTACCTGTCAGATGAGAACCTGCACCAGAATCAAGAATCCAAGAAGTAGGAATAATGGCAGCACATGCAGAAGTTGGTGCAGAAGTGGAAGCATAAACAGACGAATGTGGTGCAACTGAAGCTGCCAAACTCTGTGATGATGGCTGACTAAGTGAAGAGGCAGACGCTTGATACTCGAGAAAATGAGTGTACCCCTCAGGGGTCAAGGTTACCCCTTGAGGATCAGAATATGAATTGTTAGTATCAGCCACAGCATGAGCAGCAGATGAACAAACACCCTAAACAGCCTGAGCATACCAAACAGGTGCACGGTCAACTGCTGTATGGCCAACAGGCATGTGCACAGCCGTCTGGAGCATGGGCCTCGAAAATAGCCTTACCTTTCTGAACTGTACGCCAAACCCTAGGGTTGGGTGGAGCGGATGGGGTTGCTGGGGGAATAGCAACGGGTTTCTTAACTGGTAGCACAGTAGCTTTGCATTCAGAGCAAAGCCCTGTGGCCCATAGCTTTGCATTCAGAGCAATAGGCTTGGATAAATTCGTAATCAATTTCTTGCTTGAAGGATTTTCCATTAGGCATTTGAACAAGAATGTCCTTAGGCAATTTGCACGAGAAATTGACTTCAAGCAATGCCCTTGCATAGGAAGCTCTATCATATGTGGCAGTCAATCCATCCGACCTGAAGGGTTTGCCAATGAGCGAAAGAATTGTACTACTGGTTTCGGGATTCCATAGTTCCAAAGGTAAAGCTCTAAGCTGGACCCAAACGGGAACACGGCACATCTCCTCAATATCAAACCTGAAAAACGGTGGGATATTTTTGAGAATTAGTGGCCGGCCAAAGATGCAATGAGGGCCACTTTCCAAGACTTGATTAAGGCCTTGCTCATTCTTGAACCTAAAGATTAACCATCCACTTTCGTGAATGGAGAATTTGCATTGAGATTTTCAAGTTTGACAATAATCCATTATGTTTTTCCTACCGGGCCACTTTCCAGCCACATATCCAATTAGAGTAGGCCCTCAAATATCGAAAATGGAAGAGAGATCCTCCTCTTTAATTATACATCCATTTGCTGAAGGTTCAATGAACTTTAGCTTAAACCCTTCACTTGGAGCCCTATTATTTATGAACAGGTTGGCCCAAGGTTTGATCGGTTGGTTTGAGGTAGAAGTAGGCTGATCCAGAGCTCTAGGACTTAGCCCTAAAGAAGAATCTTCGTCCCCTAATGTAACAGAGACACTAGAAGTGCTTGCCTGAGCTAGTTTTCACTTCAATTTTCTATTTAGGCATTTTCTCAAACACCTTTTCTTCATTTTCGGCTCTTCTTGTGAAAACACCACAGTCAACACCGTCATTGCCCATAGTTTCAGTAACAGCACATTTACCACAAACATTATCAGCAGAATCAACAGAGGAATCATTACAAATGGGTTTAGGCCAAGGTTGAAGGGTTCCCGTTTTGTTCTTACGGGTTTCAGACAGCGCTGGTTTCCTTTTCTTCTTGGGGGAGGACTTCAGATGGACTGTTTTCATCTTCCCCATGGTTCAGGAGTGCAGATCACAGTAAACCATGGGGGGAAGAGAGGCGGAGATTCAAGAACCTTGATCTAGAGTTCAGAGCTTGATTTTTCAAGAGGAGAAACAGCTTCAATCGGCGAGATTCCACCATGATTCTGGATATAATCGGTAGGAAATCAGCAGCAATAATCAGAACACATTGATCAGATACACGAAATGGGATTTCAATCTGAGAAGGAGCGTGATAATCAGCGTAAAAAATCAGCAGCACAAGGTGGAAACCTCGACCGAAGTCGCCTGGAATCGCCAAGGGGAGAGACCACCGTGCCAAAGTTTTGATGCTCATTCTTTTAGATATAGGTTAGAAACTCATACACCTCAAACCTCTCAAACCAGAATATCACATCACCATCTCTCTGCTGATATACAAAAAAAGTAAGTAAAATCAAATGGAAAGATGTGGGTCTAATCCAGCCCCCCAAATCATTAGCCTCGAAGAGGCATCAGAGAGAGCAGACATGACGACTCTCCGAAGTTCATTCTCTGTGCACATTACCATGCTCTCTGCTGATATACAAAAATATCACTTCTGACGTTATTCCATCAGTCTTCACCAATTTTTCTCCCATCCATCGTAGTTATCCTCAGGAAACAGTTCCTTGATGAATTCTTCACAATTCTCATCATATCCATTGCAAAAATAATTTGGGTAGTCCTCTTCAGATATTCTAACAGAAAGAATATTTTCAAGTACTTCCTTATGCTCAAACTCAATATTCCTGCACTAAGGAAATAACTTTAGATTGCCACATTGCAAACTGATATATCAAAGAAAAAAGAAGCAAACAATTCAGAAGAGAGATAAGCCAGGCTCTAACTCTCACTGCCATAGAAAATATGTCAAATAAAATTCACAAATTTCTTCCAAATCTAGAGCACTTATAATAGCATATCTACCCAGAGTCCTGTGTGCCAAACTTCAACCTTCAAGACCACATAGACTGGAGGCTACAATCTTCAAAACCCTTCCTATATGCTGTAATTTAACTAATTATTGAAGATCAGATAAAATCCCAAAAGTCTCTTCTAGAAGGAAATCTAAATTATGGATCATCCAACAATTTTTCCTTTATTTATCTCATAATTCATAAGCATTCCAAGAAATGATAACAAGTGAAACAGAACAAGAATTTGAGGTTGAATATACCATTTTCTCATGTTAGCTTGAAGTAATCAAAAACAAATTATCAAAAGACAACACATCTACAGTACTTTGATGTCCAAGTTCCATCCCAGAAATTTGAGTAATCTTTAAATAGTTAACAGTCAAACAAATGGCTCTAAAATATCTCTACAATGATTTCAGTCAAGCCGAAGTTTTCTTTAGAGACCAACAGCAAAAGGAAGGCAAACATGCAGATCGGATCATCTAGCAGCTTATTTAGCTCATAGTTCAAGTTTATTGGAGCAGGACTATATGTATTACTGATGCATGTACAAATAACATTGATCAATTTGTAAGATTTAACACCTCATTTCATATTTCTGTTTTTTCTACTCTACTTTACGGATGATTCTTCAGCATTGCACTTTGAGAATCAGGCAAGAGAAAGATAAAAAAAACATAAACCATCTCAATCAGCTGATTTCATTCAAAAACATATAGAGATCAAAATGCCTAGTGGCTACCAACGTAAGCAAGAATAACACTAAGAATTCAAAGATGGGATAAACTTGCCCGTTTTTAACTCCACCCCAGTAAGAAGCTTTTGCTTCATCCTTTCATCTCCAGAGGCAATAGACTCTGTTGCTAAAGCTGCACTTTCATATTCAAGCAAAACCAAGCTCTCGATGTAGCTTTCCTCGTGAAATGCATCTATAGCACCACGAAGTCCAAGATTTGTCGTCCTCGAAGTGATGGGATCATATGAAAGCAGCTTACCACGGGCTGTCACTCCAAGAACTTCACCATTTCCCAGAAAACCAATCAACTGCCGTAATCCTCCCCTCATATCAACACTGTACAATTTCATCCAAGACTGAACCACACCATAGTCTTCCATAACCCATACACACCAACAGCGTTTATGTGTACTACAGTCATTTTGCAACAATGCAAGCTTACTTCCTAAAACCATCAGAGACAAATTCCACCCAGATTGCTCTAAACAACCCGGAAGCCTCACCTCCCTGAACACCTCATCACTCATGTCAAACGACACAATCAGCCCACATTTCTCATTCCCTTTAGCCACACAAGTATCATAACCAACCCAATGCACAGCTCCATTCAGAAATGCTTGCAACCAAGTATAACCATAAATCCCATAAGGAGGAGCACCAGCGTTGAAACTCCTCCAAGACCTAGAACTAAGCCTATACAACTCAACCTCGGGAGGGATCAAATCACGCCCATTTCGGCCCTTTACATCAGCTACTCTTACCACCTTATAATCATCACTCTTCTCATCATACCCAAATCCCAAGACAAACATATAAGAACCATGAGTCCTCTGAGCAACCCGGGGTATAGGCAAATTTATGAACCTTTTAATGGAAGGGTTCCACAAAATAATCCCAGAATCATCAAAATCATTGTCATCGCTCAAGCACCCTAATCCATTACAAGAACCCACAATCTTAAACTGACAATTTGATTTAGTTTTACATGGAAAGTCTAATTCTTTGCAAGTGGGATCATCAAGGATTGAATCTTTACTACAATTAGAACTGTCATTCAAGAGCAAGTAGTATTCTTTTCTGTGCCTCTCTTTTTCGGTAAAGTATCTAAGCAAAAGCGAATGAGATGCTGTTTGCTTCCGGGTTTTGTTGACATGGCTGAAACAAAAGCGGAGCTGGAAATAACTGAATTGAAAAGCTTGCACACTGACCTTATTTGGAGAAGGGTCTTGAGAGGGAGCCTTGTCAAGATTTCAAACCACACTTCTTGTGGAAGACAATTTGATATCTTTAGCTCAATGTGGTCCAACAGATGGCACAATTTAACTGGCTTTTTGGCCTTCTGTGGGATTAAATTTGTATCAAAGTGGAAGGCCTGAAGGAAGAACACTGCTGCAGCTGTAGCTGTGGCCAAGAGCTGAAAGTGGCCGAGTGGCGGAGTGGGAGAGTTCACAAAAGCCAATGATTTTAGTGTTTTTTTATTTTCTTTATTTTAACTTTCATTTTGGAAGAATCTCAAAGATTCATTTTGTATTAGCTGAGGACAGAACTTTCTTTTTGTCCTCAATCAAGTGCAAATCCATGGATTTTGGGTTGGAAATAACTGGCAAAATGTGTATGCAATTTTTTTTGAAAGAAATGTTTTGAATGAAAATTGCATGCTTGGAATAAATGTTTCCGATTAGGATAATGGTAAATTAAGAAAGAATTTCTTTCGTTTTCAGTATTATGTCATACTTCTAATTATTTTTTACGTCTAATTGAATGAAATGGCTGCTTATATGTAGGCTCGACTTGATTGATTAGGTTCTAATTAAAATCAGGTTTCATATTACGCAGTTTTGATTCTAACACATAAGTAACAAAGAGTTAGAAACAAAAAATCTAATTTTATCAGTTAATTGTAATTATGGCTTTATAAAATGGAGATTCAACAATGGTAGTATTCATGTTTTAAAGGAAAAGAATGACAAATAATAGATCTTCTGTATTCCATGCCTTCGATGCTTATAATTTCCTAACTCATAAAAAAATGCCATTTATACAACTGCAAAAGGAACCAGGCCTTCAGTGCCTCCCTCTTAAAAGGCACAAGCTATCTTTAAGATAAAGTTTGGGAGTATGGGGAATTAAATGAATTAAATTGAAACCATTTAACTCGCAAAGTTAAAATCTTAATTTATAAATGTGAATTTTGGATCTGTGGTGAAATAGCAACGCGGCTACTCTCATTATAATGACAAAAGAACTACCGGGAACAGTTTGATAATACAATGCAGCTGAGCTGATGATTTAGGTCTCTGCATTAGAATGGATTTTGTGACATGTAGTCATCACGCATATGTTCAAGTTGAACAGCTAAATATGGCTACTGACCTGAACTAAAAGTAAGGATTTTGTTCTACCTTGGTCCAGATAATGTTGAAGGCAACAACTTTGTAGCATCATAAACAGCTTCTGGTCTCGGATCACCAGCAGCCCTTTGTGTAACTATTGTTGGATTCAAGAAGTCATAATCCAGATTGGTTTCAGCTGCTACTAAACCCTCCAGCACCTTAACTACCAAGGACATTGGAGGCCTTTTGGTGAAGTCACTCTGCAGACACCATGCAGCAATCCCCATCATCTCCACAACTTCCTCAATGTGGTTCAGCATATCCTCATTTTTCTCGTCCACCATTTCCTGAACTTTTCTTTCTTCCGCTTTTCTCTTGAAGACACTGAGCAAGTGCCTGTCTTCTTCAGTCTTGGACCAATCCAAATTCTTTCGCCCGCAAAGGATTTCCAGAATCACAATGCCAAAGCTGTAAACATCCACTTTTTCTGTGATGGCTGAACTCAACCATTCAGGAGCCAAGTACCCTGGTGTTCCTCTCATGGTTGTTATGACTCTGCTTTGATCCTTTTCAATCAGCTTGGACAGTCCAAAATCTGAAATTTTCGCATTGAAGTATTCATCCAGGAGGATGTTTTGAGGTTTGATGTCCAAGTGAATTATTTTTTGACTGCATTCTTCATGGAGGTAGGCTAATCCCCTTGCTATATCTGAGATGATTTTTCTCCTTGTGTGCCATGGAAGACTATGATTTGGATTCCCGCCAAAAATCCATCCGTCCAGGGACCTGTTCGCCATATATTCATAAACCAGAAGCCTGTGCGATTTCTCAAAACAAAATCCAATTAGTTTCACCAAATTAACATGGTGAATACTACCAATCGTCTTTACTTCCACTAGGAATGAGTCCTTCACTTTTGCTAAACCATCAAGACACTTGACTGCTATTTTTGTGCCATCACTTAGTGTCCCTTCATAAACAGATCCAAATCCTCCTTCCCCAAGTTTCTTACTGAAATCTTCTGTAGTAGCTTTCAAGTCCTCGTAAGAGTATCTTGTAGGCAGTCCTGGCACATGGTTTAAAAAATCCGCTTCGGTTTCACTCGATTGGTCGTTTCTTTTCCTGAAAAAAACAAGGCAAGAACCAATCACACAAAGCACCACAAAGACAGCTGCAAGTGTAGATGCCAGTATAACTGTTTTACGCCTTGAGCCCTTGGCAGGATTTTGGGCCTTAGCATTAGGATTTTGGACCTTAACAAACATAGTGGTGTTATAGGATGATGCAATAAGATTCTCATTGTTAGCCATAGAAAAGATCTCATTTAGCAATAAACAACTGCCATTCCTTGAAGAACTGCCCGAAGAAGCTTTAGCAAAAACAGCTGCTTTGCATGAGCAGTTGCTAAGACAAGAATTTTTGCAGTCATCCAGTAATGTTTTCTCTTCAGATGAATGAAATGCGAAGTAAATTGTATTCTGTATCTCCAGAAGACTATGATCTTGGGAATGAGAACAGGAAATTGGAGTGACCAGTGAACACCCGAGATTTGGTTGCCCAAAATGTATTTGTTTGAAAAAGCTTCCTTCACCATTTATTGTTTCAATACAACTACATTGCCCATCTGAACATACACCATAATTTCCGCATACCATGGGGTAGCCACATTCTCTGATACTGCTTGTCAGAAGATCAGCAATCTCTATCCAATCAATTCCACCCCAACTGTATACTTTTAAGTGCCCATCCGGCCCAAACCTCATGAATTGAGCTGCTGATGTAGGAGAAAAGTTATCGTAATTGAACCTCCCGTTGGTGAATTCAACATAATAATCTTTCAAGCTAGAGATATAATATCTTTGCGGTGGATTAGACTTTATATAAGCTTCCAAGCCTGCATGATCAACAGAAAGATAAAACAAACCTTCACTCCAATTTGATGCTGAAACACTGGCTGTCAGCCTCTGCCCTGGAGTCAACTTCTGTCCTGGAAGTAAGGAATCAGTAGGATAATCAAAAGATTGCCAAATGGGCTCTCTGTTTCTTCCAAAGAGCACAAGATTTCCCTCTTCTGTCAAGTTCATGCCTGCGACAGACTTTCCTGCTGTGTTGCTGGACCATACCAGGGTGCCATCTGATTTTGCCAACACCAGATCTCCATCTTGCTTGAGTCGTAATGCTGCACCAGTTTGAACAGGATTGTTCCTGTTAACTGACCATACTAATTGAGGGGATTGCAGCAAGGTCAACTGACCATCAAAGCCGGACACATTTTGGAAAATGAGGACTCCAAATATGCAGTCTTTAATATCTTGAAGACGAGATCCATTTTTTTCACTAATATTACAGTAGAAGCCGCAGGTAAACGAAGATCCATAACTTCCTCTGAATAGGATTGGCGTCAATGTGTTTGAGTTATTGACCAACAAAACAGGGTCGTTGGAGGAATGGTCGTTGATCCATGAAGTAGAAAGGTTTGCAGTAGAATTGTAGATTTGTATTTGGGCACTTAGCAATGTTGAAGAGTACAGAAGCAGACTAGCTAGAACAAGGACATGATATGGTCTTTGCTCCGCAACCATGGCTTGATACTCGGAGGATGTTCTTGATCAATCTAGTATGCGTAAGATGATACCATTACAAGATCATTAGATTCCTCATTCTGAGTTCAAAAAAATTGCTTCAAAACATAAGTTGTAACTTATGATGTGATCTACAAATCAGAGATGAAAATTTCAAACCCAACACCATATGTTCAAACTTCAAACGAAGCCATAATTTCTGGATAGCTTTATCTGGTTAGTGGTGTTTACTTTGACAACAAAGCAATGGAGGTAAACGTCAATTGACATTTAACTAGTTGCCATGTTCTTTTTGCTTGAAAGGCTCCAATTTCTTACTGAAATGTTTTTCGGTATATACTCTAGTAGATTTCTCACGTTAATTAGCCCTCCGACCCTCCACTTTAAATTTGTTACAACTTTTTTTTTTAATTATAAAGTATAATACAGTTAAAATACCATAAGATGTACAATTTTTAATTTTAAATTAGTTGTATAAATAATATAAAACTTTTATTTAAAAGTGTATTCTTTTTTAATGTAGAAAAAAAGTTTTAAAAGTGATTCTTTTCTTTTGTTGACTAAAAAACCCTCCGCTACTGAAGGGTGTGCACTACGATCGCTGCCCCACCAACTCGGAAAAAAAAAAGTGATTCTTTTCTTTGTTTTTAGGAGAAAGTCCCTTTACGAATGCGAAACTTCCCCACCTGACCAGGGCTATCAACCACTTAGCCACCTCTCCGAAAGAAAATTTTTATTTTATTCCTCCGAATAGAACATGACCATAGCGGTGGTATCCACCGCTATCCGTAGAAAGATCTACGGCGGGAATCTACCGATCAATATATCTTATCCATATATGTGAGGCAGCACGCCCTTTTTTTGAAATCAAAAAAAATTCCAGTTCCCTCGATCACGTGTATGTATGAATAAAGTGGGTAGTAGTACGTCATATAGAATCACGGTAAAGTAAATCCCCCGAGGATTTCATTTATTAAAATTTTTTTGCTGATAGGGGGATCAAATGGTATAAGTTTATTTGTTGTTAGATTGGAGGATTAAAAGTATGACCCTTGTTTTCCAATTGGTTGTTTTTGCATTAATTGCTACTTCATCAATCTTATTGATTAGTGTGCCCCGCTACTGAAGGGTGTGCACTGCGGTCGTTGCCCCACCAACTCGGACAAAAAAAAGTGATTCTTTTCTTTGTTTTTAAGAGAAAGTTCCTTTGCGAATGCGAAACTTCCCCACCTGTACCAGAGCCCCTTAGTTAGACAGATGTAAATTGAGGGATGTGCACGAGATAGCATAGGCCTAAGGAAGGGAGCTAACAGACCAAACTTCAGGACAGACCCCACAATATTTCAGCGGAAAATCTGCCCCATGCGAGGTTTGAACCTGCGTTGCCGGAAAATTTCTCCCCACGTCACCCCAAACTTACCAACTCGCCTATGCCCTGGGGGCAAAAATGATTCTTTTCTTCTTTGGGACTGAGGTGGTACATTACTAACATTTTCTTCCCATTCCCAGGATTGATGGTTCTTGGAAAAATTCTTTCCCGTTGTGGAATTTAAGGCTATGTTTGGACAAGCCATTTTTGTTTGCAAATGAGCAAAAAATTAACTTTTTCGAAACAAAAATAAATTATCCAAACACACTTTTATTTTAAAATTTAAAATTCAAATTTTCCCATCCAAATTCCTCTTACATAATTTAAAAAAAAATTCCCTCTTATTTTTCCTACCAAAATACTTTTTCTATCAAAAAATATCTACCAAAATTTTTACATATTCCAATATAATTTTTCTTAAATACATCACACTCCAAATGGAGCCTAAAGCATGCAAGGACACAGGCAAAAATTTCTAAAAGAAGATTCTTCCGGTGACTTGAGGTCAACCGCAACAAACGGATAGGGCCATGCATGTCGCTTGTTGTTGTTAGCAACTGTGTATAATTTTCTCAAACACCTAGGTTAGTGATTCATGATGACTTTAATAATAGGATTCAGTAAAGTTGAATTGTTTAAGGACATGCTCCCATGTCTTAATTTCCAAAATTTGGTGGTCTATGTTGAGAGTGAGATAGGTTTTATGGAGGTGCTTTCTTTCATTTGGTTATTCATATATATTCCGTGGACTTACTATTATTATTTTTAGGATTTGAATCCATTATTTACTCAATGGAAACAATGGTTGGGAATTCTCCATAAAAGTGACTCTTATGGAGTTTTAACAAAAAAATGTACATGTTTTGCCCTTAGAATGACCCAAAAAAAAATAAAAAATTTACCATTCCATTCAAAAAGAAAAAAAAATAGTTTTAAGAAAAGAAATTCCCGAAAAAGTCAACTTTTAATATGAAATTTTTGTATTACCTTTATTTAGAATGACAATAGATAATCCAAATTAAAAAATAAAAATAGAAAGATATATATTTAATAGTACATTGAACGTGTTATACTTCCTCGGTCAGACAAAAAAGAGTCCATTTGAAAACTTTTTCTTGTCCAAAAAAACTGTTCACTTCTAAACTAAATTCTTAAAGTATCATTACTAATAATAATTATATATATTCAAAATTAAAAATGTAGAATTATATATTTAGTAGTGCATTAAATAAGTTGTACCTGATAACTAATAAAAAATTATATTTTACTCAAAGTGAACTCTTTTTTTGAGATTGAGAGAGTATCTAATAAGTTAAAAAAAAATTTATATTAAATCAAAAACAAACTCTCTTTTTTTAAGACAGAGGTAGTATTAATTACCAAAAGCACTCTTTTAGTTACATTTTCTATTAGTTGGCTTCTCTAGTTCTAAATATGAAGGAAGAATTATAATACTTTTAGTGATAAATTTTAACAACTTCCCATCGCCATCAACGTGGAACTCCAATCTGGCCACCCCACATCATCATTGGAGAAAAAAAAAAAAAAGGCTATGTTTGGATTTTGATTTGCTTGAGAAATTTTGTATTAGATTGTGTGAAAATTTTAGTAAGAATTTTTTAGTAGAAAAAGTATTTTGGAGGGAAAACAAAAGGGAAAATTTTTAAAAATTATGTGAGGAGAATTTGAGAGAGAAATTTTAAAATTTTGAAATAAAAAGGTATTTGAATGTTTTATTTTTGTTTGAAAAAAGTTAACTTTTTACAAATAAAATTCCATCCAAACTAGGGATGGCAATCAGGTCGTGTTTCGATTTCGCGTGTCATGTTTAGACATAAGTATTATAAGTTTGACGCGAATTCGAATATGACATGTTTAATTATACGTGTCAAATAACATAATGTAAACACAACCTATTTATTTCGCAGGTAACAAAACACGACATGATAGGACAACGATACGAAAATACCTATATATATGTGAAATTTATGAAAATTTAATTACTTATTTATTTTATGAATAACACAATTTAAAAAAAATACTTATATACTTGTAAAAGATTAAAACATCAAAAATACCTAAAAGTATATCTGATACAATAATTTTCAATTTTGTAACATCATTATTAGATAATTTTTTAAATTATCTTAAACAGGTTAAATGGGTTAACCTGCGAATTGACCTGATTAGATTTATTTATTTTTCGTGTTATACAGATTCGACTTGATTTCGACCCAAACCTGTAAAGGAGTATACATATACCTATTAAATACGTGTTAAGTTTATATCGTACTTCCGTATCATATCACAAATTGTCACCACTAATCCAAACATAGCAAGAATTGCCACCCCTAATCCAAACATTCAAGAGCAAGTAGTGTTCTTTTCTGTGCCTTTCTTTTCAGTAAAGTATCTAAGCAAAGGGGAATGAGATGCTGATTGCTCCCGGGCTTTATTGACGTGGGCTGAAACAAAAGCGGAGCTGGAAATAACTGAATTGAGAGGCTTGCACACTGACCTTATTTGGAGAAGGGTCTTGACAGGGAGCCTTGTCAAGATTTCAAACCACAATTTCTTTTCTTTTTTTTTCTTTTTTTTGCCAAAGAAAATATAGTTATATTTACTTTTAAAATTATCACCATATGCAATTTTGCTCACTGGTTATGATAGCCTCATCGTGAGAGATGAGGCTAAATGTAACATTATGAGTTTCTCCATTCGTTGGGATTGCTATGTATTTGAAAACCTATTTCTATGCTCACTAATATATGAGGCTAAAAAAGAATGAAATATCAACATGATTAATCGTCTTTTACTGTTCAAACTGAATAGTTTCATTTTTGTAATTTTCTAATTGTTCCAAAGTCTTATAAGTTGAATTAATTAAATTCAATTTTTCTCACTCTATCTCAGAGTATCTAGTGACTCGAAACTGATCTGCTTCCTTTTCCACTTTCCGTAAACAAGGTAATTTCTCCTCCGACCAGGATAAAGAAGCCCATTGAGGCGGCTAACCCCATGCATATTGTGTGGACATCTGGGCGCACAAATTGCATAGTATCATAAATAGCTATTTCGGGTATTACCCAGCCTCCGGGAGAGTTTATAAACAAATACGTTTCATCAAACAACAACAAAAACACTATTCTTACTTAATCCTTATGCTCCTTTTTAGACTAAAGTAGATAGAATATCCTACTCCCATTAAGTTTAGATATTTTTTTTCCATTAAATTCTTTGTCTCATCTTATCAATTAACTTCTAATCATGAGTTATGACCAACAGATGGCACAATTTAATCTGGCTTTTTGGCCTTCCGTGGGATTAAATTTGTATCAAAGTGGAAGGCCTGAAGGGAGAACACTGCTGCAGCTGTAGCTGTGGCCAAGAGCGGAAAGTGGCCGAGCGGGAGAGTTCATAAAAGCCAATGATTTTTATTTTCTTTATTTTAACTTTCATTTTGGAAGAATCTCAAAGATTCTTTGTGTATTAGCTGAGGACAGAACTTTCTTTTTGTCCTCAAGTGCAAATCCATGGATTTTAGGTTGGAAATAACAGGCAAAATGTGTATGCAATTTTTTTTTTTTAAAGAAATGTTTTGAACAGGGACGGACGTAGAAATGTTATAGGGTAGGGTCATACTTATAAAAAAATTAAATAATAAATTTGATAAATATAAAGAAGTATAAAAGTAATTTCATCTATTGTAATAAAAAAAATTATACATTACAAAATTATTTTTCGAGATTTCATCTCTTAAAATAATTTTATAATGGCATCATTATCAATTGTATCAAATTTATCATTTTTAATTAAAGTCATCATGCAATCGTTCATCCTTAATGTGTGAGAGTCCTGAGTTAGTATTTTCATTTTTCTTTCATTAGACAATTATTTTGTAAAATCATCTAAAAAAGGTTCCGATCAAGAACGTTTAGATGCACTAAACTTCTTAAAATAAAATTCCAAATTCTTTTGCATCTTATTAAAAATTCACAATTAAATTTTTACTAAAAATAATTAAAACAAAGAGACAAAAAAATTTCATGATTCATACTCAATAATTTACTAACAACAATTATTCTTTAATTATTATCATGAACACAACCACAAACAAGTACAAATAAAGAAAATTCTAAAAAATTAGAAAAGAAACAAAAAGGATAAAACATACATTTAATAAAAAAAAATGATTCACACTCAATAATTTACTAAAAATTAACAACAAGTATTCCTTAATTATTATCAAAAACACACATACAAACAAGCACAAAAGTTAAAAAATACTACTATAAGTCAAAAATTTGACATGGGAGGAGGGGCACTTGGCCCGCTGGGCCTTGAAGGTATCCGCCCTTGGTTTTGAATCAAAATTGCAGGCTTGTAATAAATGTTTCCGATTAGGATAATGATTAATTATTAGCTAAAGTATTTTGAATGGGAATTATTATTTTAAACACTATCCACGCATATCCTTCTTCAAATTGGTCGGAGATAAAATAGTATAAAACCGGCGGGCGCCCACCAAAACGTGTTTGGATTGAGATCATAAGTAGAAAGCCTTGTCTGATATGCTTCGGTCCGCCAAGCGCTCTTTCAGATGTTGACGTACAATTCCATGGAGCCTAGTGAAAATGTCAAATGGTTTCTACTTAATTAATATTGGCCCTCCTCCATTTTATTTGTGGTAAATAAAGATGATTGATGATATTTATAGTAAAAAAATTATAATAAATTTTTAATAATTAACATGATATTTAAGTAATAAAATATTGATAAATACTATGTGCTTTGTAGATCATTATTGAAAAATTTATTATAATTTTTTATTAAATGTATTATTACTCAGTAGAAATTGTACGTTATTCATCATTTTATATTTTTTCTTTCATTTAATGCTTTGGCCATCTCAAAATTACACTTTCCAAACACGTAATTCCATTTTTTTTTCATGATTATTTTTACTCCAAAATTTAATTCATAACCAAGTTATCTTTTTCCAACGCATAAAGGCTCAGCCCCATTTGCATTCCTACGCATCCATTGAGAAAAATTTTTAAATTATTTCTAGTGAAAATAATTTAATAAATTTTATAAATAACTAAAATGTTGTTTATATAATTTTTTATTAATGATTTTTTCATATAAATATCACCTTAATTGCTAATCTAATTTACTAAAATTACGTAACATGTATCCTTTTTCATAAAACATATATATTATCATTATGTGGCGACGTTAAAAGTTATTATTCATTACAAAAATACAAAATTTTGCATTCTTAAAGGCGAATAAATGTTTCAAAATGCAATTTGCTTTGTGCAAATCCATGGATTGCATGCTTGTAATTTCTTTCGTTTTTAGTATTATGTTATATTTCTAATTATTTTTGACGTCTAATTGAATGAAATGGCTGCTTATATGTACGCTAGACTGAAGTTGATTGATTAGGTTTTAATTAAAATTAGGTTTATTACTACGGCATTTTGATTGTAGCACAAGTGGGATAGAGAGTTAGAGATAGAGGATCTGATCTCATTAGCTAATTATAATTATTGCTTTATAAAATGGAGATTCAAGAATCGTAGTGTTCATGTTTTCAAGAAAAAAAAATGACAAATAATAGATCCTCTGTATTCCACGCCTTCCATGTTTAAAATTCCCCAACTCATAAAAAAGCCCCATTTATACAATTGCAAAAGGCCTTCACTGCATCCATATTTATTTCTTAAATAAGTTGGAAATGAAAAAGTTATTACGAGTCAAAATAAAAGGCACAAGCTAGCTTTAAGATAAAGTTTGGGAGTATGGGGCATTAAATGAATTAAATTGAAACCATTTAACTCGCAAAGTTAAAATCTTAATTTATAAATGTGATTTTTGGATCTGTGGTGAAACAGCAACTTGGCAACTTTCATTATAATGACAAAAGAACTATCGGGGACAGTTTGATAATACAATGCAGCTGAGCTGATGATTCGGGTCTCTACATTAGAATGGATTTTGTGACATGTAGTCATCACACATGTTCAAGTTGAACAGCTAAATATGGCTACTGACCTGAACTAAAAGTAAGGATTTTGTTCTACCTTGGTCCAGATAATGTTGAAGGCAACAACTTTGTAGCATCATAAACAGCTTCTGGTCTCGGATCACCAGCAGCCCTTTGTGTAACTATTGTTGGATTCAAGAAGTCATAATCCAGATTGGTTTCAGCTGCTACTAAACCCTCCAGCACCTTAACTACCAAGGACATTGGAGGCCTTTTGGTGAAGTCACCCTGCAGACACCATGCAGCAATCCCCATCATCTCCACAACTTCCTCAATGTGGTTCAGTATATCCTCATTTTCCTTATCTACTATTTCCTGAACTTTTCTTTCTTCTGTTTTTCTCATGAAGACGCTGAGCAAGTGCCTGTCTTCTTCAGTCTTGGACCAATCCAAATTCTTTCGCCCGCAAAGGATTTCCAGAATCACAATGCCAAAGCTGTAAACATCCACTTTTTCTGTGATGGCTGAACTCAACCATTCAGGAGCCAAGTACCCTGGTGTTCCTCTCATGGTTGTTATGACTCTGCTTTGATCCTTTTCAATCAGCTTGGACAGTCCAAAATCTGAAATTTTCGCATTGAAGTATTCATCCAGGAGGATGTTTTGAGGTTTGATGTCCAAGTGAATTATTTTTTGACTGCATTCTTCATGGAGGTAGGCTAATCCCCTTGCTATATCTGAGATGATTTTTCTCCTTGTGTGCCATGGAAGACTATGATTTGGATTCCAGCCAAAAATCCATCCGTCCAGGGACCTGTTCGCCATATATTCATAAACCAGAAGCCTGTGCGATTTCTCAAAACAAAATCCAATTAGTTTCACCAAATTAACATGGTGAATACTACCAATCGTCTTTACTTCCACTAGTAATGAGTCCTTCACTTTTGCTAAACCATCAAGACACTTCACTGCTATTTTTGTGCCATCACTTAGTGTCCCTTCATAAACAGATCCAAATCCTCCTTCCCCAAGTTTCTTACTGAAATCTTCTGTAGTAGCTTTCAAGTCCTCGTAAGAGTATCTTGTAGGCAGTCCTGGCACATGGTTTAAAAAATCCGCTTCGGTTTCACTCGATTGGTCGTTTCTTTTCTTGAAAAAAACAAGGCAAGAACCAATCGCACAAAGCACCACAAAGACAACTGCAAGTGTAGATGCCAGTATAACTGTTTTACGCCTTGAGCCCTTGGCATTAGGATTTTGGACGTTAGCGTTAGGATTTTGGACCTTAACAAACATAGTGGTGTTATAGGATGATGCAATAAGATTCTCATTGTTAGCCATAGAAAAGATCTCATTTAGCAATAAACAACTGCCATTCCTTGAAGAACTGCCCGAAGAAGCTTCAGCAAAAACAGTTGCTTTGCATGAGCAGTTGCTAAGACAAGAATTTTTGCAGTCATCCAGTAATGTTTTCTCTCCAGATGAATCGAATGCGAAGTAGAATGTATTCTGTAGCTCCAGAAGACAATGATCTTGGGAATGAGAACAGGAAATTGGAGTGACCAGTGAACACCCGAGATTTGGTTGCCCAAAATGTATTTGTTTGAAAAAGTTTTCTTGTCCATTTTTTGTTTCAATACAACTACATTGCCCACCTGAACATACACCATACTTTCCGCATACCATGGGATAGCCACAGTCTCCGCCTACGATCTCGCTTGTGAGATCATGGATCTCTATCCAATCAATTTCACCCCAACTATATACTTTTAAGTGCCCATCTGGCCCAAACCTCATGAATTGAGCTGCTGATGTAGGAAAAAAGTAATAGTAATAGATAATCCCGTTGAAATCAGCCCAAACAAAATGATCTTGCGAGCTAAAGGAATAATTTCTTTCCTCAAAATATCGCCAGCTAGAGAAATAATATCTTTGAGGTGGATTAGACTTTATATAAGCTTCCAAGCCTGCAAGATCAAAAGAAAGATAGAACAAACCTTCACTCCAATTTGATGCTGAAACACTGGCTGTCAGCCTCTGCCCTTGAGTCAACTTCTGTCCTGGAAGTAAGGAATCAGTAGGATAATCAAAAGATTGCCAAATGGTCTCTCTGTTTCTTCCAAAGAGCACAAGATTTCCCTCTTCTGTCAAGTTCATGCCTGCGACAGACTTTCCTGCTGTGTTGCTGGACCATACCAGGGTGCCATCTGATTTTGCCAACACCAGATCTCCTTCTTGCCTGAGTCGTAATGCTGAACCAGTTTGAACAGGATTGTTCCTGTTAACTGACCATACTAATTGAGGGGATGTCACGTTAGCAATAAGCCCGGACACATTTGGGAAAATGAGGACTCCAAATATGCAGTCTTTAGAAATTTGAAGAGCAGATCCATTTTTTTCATTAACATTACAGTAGAAGCCACAGATAAACGAAGATCCATCACTTCCACTGAATAGGATTGGCGTCAATGTCGTTGTGTTTGAGTCATTGGTAAACAAGGAAGGGTGGTTGATCCAAGAAGTGGAAAGGTTTGCAGTAGAATTGTAAATTTGATTTTGGGCACTTAGCAATGTTGAAGAGTACAGAAGCAGACTAGCTAGAACAAGGACATGATATGGTCTTTGCTCCGCAACCATGGCTTGATACTCGGAGGATGTTCTTGATTAATCTAGTATGCATAATATGATACCATTACAAGATCATTAGTTGGATAGCTTCATTTGGTTACCAGTGTTTACTTTGACAATAAAGCAATGGAGGTAAACGTCAATTGTCATTTAACTAGTTGCCATGTTCTTTTTGCTTGAAAGGCCCCAATTTCTTACTGAAATGTTTTTTCGGTATATACTTTAGTAGATTTCTATAGTTAACTAGCCCTCTGTCCCTCCACTTTAAATTTGTTGCTACTTTTTTTTTTTTTAAATTATAAAGTACAATACATTTAAAATACCATAAGATGTATAATTTTTAATTTTAAATTAGTTGTATAAATAATATAAAACTTTTATTTAAAAGTGTATTCTTTTTTAATATTAAAAAGAAGTTTTAAAAGTGATTATTTTCTTTTTTTTCTTGACTGAGGTGGTACATTACCAACATTTTCTTCCCATTCCCAGGATTGATGGTTCTTGGAAAATTCTTTCCCGTAGTGGCTTGGTTGGTTGTCAAAGATTATTGCATTGGAAAGTAATTTGTTTTTTTAGTTTTAAATTCCTGTGTTTGATTAGTTTGAGAAAGTAATTTAATTACTTTCCGATGTTTGTTTGAATTTTAAATTTTTTAAACAAGTAATCAGATTCCTGAAAATAAGGAAAATAAATGCAACATTTTAGGATTCTAATTTCTTACTAAAAGTTGTCATTCTGATTACTTTTTTTAGAATTTTAGTTTAAATAAACATCTCTTTTGACTGTCATGTATATTTTATTTTTTAATTATTACTAATGTAATATTCTATTTTAATTATTATTATTTTTAATTTTAAATTTTTTATAAAAAATTACGTCAATACTTTTTTCTATTCAAATTCATAATTTATTAAAATTTAAAATTATGTAATTTTTTTATTTTTTCGCATTAAATTTTTTGAAATTGTGGTTTGATTTCATCTTAAATGAGGTTTTTTTTGGGTTTAAATATTATTATATATTACAATTGACAAAATTAAGAAATTTTAAATTATATTTTGATTAAAAAACTAAAAATAGTTGTCTTTATCATTAATCACTATTATATAAAAAGGAAAAGTTTGTCGGTCGATTTTAATGTAATTATTATAAGTATTAAGGATTAAATTGTCTTTTTATAGTCCCGTAATATTAATATAAATATTTAGTAATTAGAATATGTTTAAAATTCTAAATTTTACGAACTTGTAAAAAGATTATCTATTTACTATGTATTTATTTTTAGCAATTTGAAGATGGTTAAAATTTATTATTCCTTTTCATAATTTTGTTTTCATTTGGTATGTTTTTTCATAATTAATTAATTATTTTACTCTTTTCGTATTAATTATAAAAGAATTTTGGCAGTAACATCTATATCTTTAATTAAATTATTATTACTCTTTTTTCTTCTTTTATGACCTTATCTACTCCCCACCCCAACCCTAATTTGACTTTTTTTCTTTTTTCTTTTTTTTTTTTGTATTTTGAATTTTTTGGTACTATGAATTGTACTTTTGTAAGGTTATTTTACATTTATTTATAAGAGTTTTAGTCTCTTGCTTTATGATTTTTTTAATTGTTTGAAATTTTAAAATTTTTGTTTTCTCTAAACTTTTAACAATATGTATTTAACAAATTATTGGACATCCCATGCCTTGCATGAGAATCCTACACTAGTATAAAATAAGAGGAATAATATGATAAATGTACATATCAAATAAATCATATTTAAATATATTTGTGATTCGTTGCTATATTAACTTTCCTATAAATATTTTTATTTTATCCAAACATAGGTAAATATTCAAAATTCTCATAATTAAATTTCTAAGATTCAAATTTCTCTTGAAAAATATTCATTTCCCTTAGAATTAAATTCTTAAAAATCATATTCACATTCTACTTTATTTTCTCGCCAACCTAACGAGCCCGTAGTGGAATTTAAAGCATGCAAGGGCATAGGCAAAACTTTCTAAAAGAAGATTCTTCGGGGGATTTGAGGTCAACCGCAACAAACGGATAGGGCCATGCATGTCGGTTGGTGTTCAGTAAAGTTGAATTGTTTAAGGACATGCTCCCATTTCTTAATTCCCAAAATTTGGTGGTCTATGTTGAGAATGAGATGTTTATGGAAGTGCTTTCTTTCATTTGGGTATTCATATATATTCCGTGGACTTACTTTTATTATTTTTAGGATTTGAATCCACTATTTACTCAATGGAAACAATGGTTGGGAACTCTCCATAAAAGTGACTCTTATGGAGTTTTAACAAAACATGTACATGTTTTGCCCTTAGAATGACAAAAAAAAAATAAATTACCATTCCATTCAAAAAGAAAGAAAAAAAAAAGTTTAAAGAAAAGAAATTCCCGAAAAGCACTCTTTTTGTTACATTTTCTCTTTTCAGTTATATTTCTATTAGTTGGCTTCTCTAGTTCTAAATAAGAAATAAGAATAATAATATTTTTAATAATAAATTTTAACAACTTCCCATTGCCACCGACCTGGAACTCGAATCTGGCCACTCCACGTCATCATTGGAAAAAAGAAAAAAATCCAAACAAATCCCCTTCGTTTACTTCTTCATTCCAGGGTGAAAATTCGTAACTTGGCTTGTGTGAACTTGGCTCGTCTACCTACCTACTTTAGTCCTACTTGTGATTTTGCTAAAGGGCCTGATGGTTTTCAAATGATTGGAAAAATAGAGATGGACATAAATTGATTAGTAGACATGGACATTAATTTTTAGTAGATAATGTAAATTATGGAAACTCACAAGGCCGATAGCGACATGGTAAGCCAACAATGTCGGATCAAGAATATTGTGAATGTCATTCCCATTGTGATAAGCCTGAATATGCAGTTAAAATCTAGAAAGCTGCCCACGACCAAAAACAAACCAGAGCTTCCAAATCCAAAGTAAAAAAACCTTAGCCTGCAACTTCATTTCAATATTCTAGCTTGTTTCCTAGGTATAGTCAATGAAATTTAGTTTCATAAGAACTTTATTATTACATGACTTGAACATATAGGCAGATTGAAAAGCTCATTCCTACCATTTTGGCATTTCGAATATCTTGAACGTATCAGCAACTCTTTGAGCACCGATGCATTCCACAGCAAAAGCTTTACCAGATGAATCTCGGAGGTTTGTGAATAAAAACCATTTTCAATTTTGACCATTTTGAGGCGAGATAAGAAATTCATGGGCATCAGAGTGGTTGCATAGTTCTCGTGTAAGTAAATCTGTTGAAAAAGAAAAACCGTGCTATAGTAAACACCTACAAAACAACGTCAACAATAAATATCTACGAAACACGAAAAAAGCATCACTGTTTACCCCTTGAGACTCCAGGGATTCGAGGGCTGGTGCCCTTTTGAGTATGTCTACAAGTACTGCATCAGCATTAACATTTTAACAACCTGGTACTTTTAGATGTGTACGCCTATAAAAAATGGGAAGAGGACAATGTGGTTCTGCACCGGCAAGTACCTTGAGGAAGGTAGATCAAAGTTAAGCATCAGATCCATATTATATTGGATTATACCAAAACCGAAAAGATAGATTCAGCAAGAGACAAATTAAAACAGTGACAATTTCAAGTAAGAGAATAAAAGATCTTATATCAAGGTTACTACTTGTAAAGTTGAATCCCTACACATCCAATGCTAACATTTGTATTCAACCTTTATAGTTTACAACACCATAAAACACATCAACAACTAAAGACGACGTCTTTCTAGCGTAATAGATGGAGAAGGAGAAAAGAAATTTGCTATCGTGTCAAATGAGATGAGAAAACAAGAATGAAAAATAGTAAATATAAATCCTCCATCCAGAACTTCACAGAGAAGAATATATGCAGGTGAAGATTTTGGATTGTTTTTTACTACACAACAGGGCAGAACCATCTTCTGGAGAACAAATTCGATTCCTTGCTAAACTAACAGACTTGTCATGTAAAATTATTAGTGAAAATAGGAGCAGTATTAGAAAGTAGTCCCCAACAACCAAGCAATCCTTTCCAAATTATGGGATCATAGGCACAACAGACAGGATTTACAAATTCCGTAATTTCTTTTAATTCCTAACGATAATCATCTATTTCCATTATCACATCAAAGGACTACTTAGGAGTTAGGACAGGCAAATATCAAGCAAACTAACAAAGATGCCATATACCTCCGACAAGCTGCATGATCAGTGAAAGAAAGATACAAAATATCAACTGTAAAAGGAAGATGAAATAGTGGATGAGTCAAAAAGGATTCAAGACCCAGTAATACATGGAGGGGAAGGGGATGTTTCAATTACCTTTATCACAGCACCTTCTAATTCTAGGCTTCTGATGGAAGCAGCGAATCCTCTCAAGAGCGTACGTGTCTGGAAACCTAACACATTGTTATGATAAGAAGAAGCTCCTATCAGGAGGTCAAGAGATGCATCAATGATACTTGATGACCTAGAAAAACTGAAATTTACTTTTGCAACATTATACTTGAAATGTGCCAGTTTTTCTGCACAGATCTGTATTTCGCATTGATTTGATCCAACTAATTTTGAATCAGTCATCTCGAACCTAACAAGCTTAGGAGTCATCAGTTTAAGACTATTTACATCCGAACCATCCTCAGTTTTGAGAATAACTTGAGCAAGAATTAAGGTTTCAAGGTTCGAATAACACCACACTTCAGTTGAAAGCTTGAAAGTGCAAAGTCTGATCTCCAATTCTCTTAAAGAATCACAACTGAAAAGCGGAAATACCAAGCCCCCGGTAGCTAATCAGAAGCCTTTGTGCTTTAAAAGTTAATGCAGCCATGAGCCATGTTTTAATAAGAGATTGATCATACTTGTCAAAACAAGAAAGATGAAACTTTGTTAATGCAGCCATGAGCCATGTTTTAATAAGAGATTGATCATACTTGTTGTTGGTTTTGTACTAAAGCCAATTAAATCTAAGATTATAATTTGTTATTTATTGCCAAGTGATTAAGAACCTAAAGGGTCACACACATAAAGAATTTGTTCTTGGATTAAAATGATTAAATAATTATGTGATAATTATGGGGTTAGTTTGTAAAATAATTAACCTAAAAGATCTCCTATAAGATAAGTTGTAATAAGATAAAATTGTTTTATCTTAATAGAATTAAAATTAGTTTTAATTTTATTAAAAGAATTCTATTACGATAGAATGTCGATCGATCTGTTGGTATCTAGAATAGATAGAATTTACCTTTTAATAGGAGACAGACACCAAGTTCCAAATAGAGCGTACGTACAGAATTTTGTCGTACAAGACAGAGAGAAAAAGTTCTTCTTTTGTTTTGTTAGAGTTCTCTTGAACTCTAAAATTTTGCGACGCTTATTGAAAGAACTAGCATATTGGCTTGGTGTCGATCAATCCTAGGAGGATCCTAAGAACAAGTTCGTGTGGATACCTTAGAGGCCGAACGTCTGTGCGGCTGTGGTTGACAAAACTTCCTTCGACGACACAATCTTTAGTCATCAAAACAGGTTTTTTATTTATACGTATATTGAAATTGATCCTGGTGAAAATCATGTTTTAATTCCGCAGCCTATAAATTTGTTTATGGCATACATGATTTCCTTACACTTGTCAAAACAAGAAAGATGAAACTTGTTCATATTTGATCGGTTGTAAAGAACAAGAACTCTATCAACAAAGTTCATGAAATCTGACTTTTTAGGTCACAAGTTCATGAAATCTGACTTTTTAGGTCAGATACGCTTGCGTGACCAGCCAAGTCGGCCAAGTCTCTTCTTATCATCAAACATTAGATTACAAATGGAGCTCGGCCAAGTCTCTTCTTATCATCAAAGATTAGATTGCAAATGAAAGTCCATTTGTACTGCCACCTTCTTGACAAAACACCATCGGGAAGATCACTGATTCTATCTTCACCATTCATGGACTTTTCAGGACTACACATCTTTTTTCTGGCAACAAATTCTCTAATTGCAACAATTCTTGGCTTTTCGTACTGTGTTGATTTCTCTGCTTATTGTTTCGATATGCCTCCTGAAAACATAACCCGACAAACAAAAAAGTGTTGAACTTTTCAGTTTAGCATGCATAATTTCTCACTGATATTAGTTTCTAAGGCCATCTTCTCAATTTTCGATTTTTCAACCTGAAAACATAATAAAAATATGAACTTTCTACCAAAGCATCAAAGTCCCATAAAATCGATGGATTTTGCACTCTATATATCGTAATTTTTCATAATCAAAAAGCAACATACATCCCATAAAGTGAAGTTAGAGTTTTCTGCTTCAACAAAACATTAAACAACCAAAAATATGTTAGGAAATTAACATATTTTTCTTTTAGGGGAAAGAAATTACCTTTTGTGTAGAATTATATTTTTTATGATAATTTCCAAATCTGATATTGATTTGAGGTCTAGACCAACTTGTTTTCTATTGATATTATTATTTGATGAGAAATCAGGTAATGTTTTTTATTATAAGAGCTAATATCATTTACCCCTTCGAGGTTTTGCAATATAACAATCAGCCCCCGTGATTTGAAAAATAACAATCAACCCCATTGACTAATAGTCAACTTGGCAAAAAGACGAAAAAACCCTCAGGGGTTAGTTGTTATTTTTTAAACTACGGGAGCTGGTTGTTATATTACAAAACTTTGAGGGGGTAAATGATATTAACTTTATTAAATTTTTAAAAAAACAAAAATATGAAATTCAAAGACAAAAATTTAATAAAATTATGTAAAATTTTGAGGTCTTTTTTACCCTCATAAAATTTTTAGACTAATTTGAGGGCTTCACAAGATTTTTTTTTTCAAAATCACATATAGTATTACATAATATGGTTGTAAATACAACTCGTGAGAATTGAACACCTAAAAATGTTTGAACACCTGAATATGGTTGTAAACATATAATATGATTGTAAATACAACTCATGATATAGTTTAAAATTTTTTATTAAATTTTTAAAAAGACAAAAAAGATGAAATTTAAAGACAAAAATTTAATAAAATTATTTAAACTATATAATAAAAAATATTTAAACTAAAAAGACGAAATTTAAAGATAAAAATTTATTAAAATTTAAAGATGAAAAGGTTTCAAAAAATTTAACCTTAAAAAACAAAATTACTATATAATAATTTTTTGTCTTTTGCATTAAATTTTTAACAAAATTTTACATAATTTTATTAAATTTTGTCTTTAAATTTCGTATTTTTTTCTTTTTAAAAAATTAATAAAATTAATATTATTTACCCCCTCGAGATTTTGTAATATAACAATTAGCACCCCCTTCCCCCCGGTTGTTTAAAAAATAACAACTAGCTCCCTGAGAGTTTTTTTTTTTTTTTTTTTTTTGCCAAGTTGACTATTAGTCAAGGTGGCTAATTGTTATTTTTCGAACCACTACGGGGGGTTAATTGTTATATTGCAAAACCTTGAGGGGTGTAAATAATATTAACTCTTATTATAAATAGGGATTGGTTTTGATATTATTATTTGATTAGAAATCAGATAATGTTTTTTACTATAAATAGAAATTGATCTTGTACAAAATAGGAAAAAATGTAATTTTTGGAGCAAGATAAGTAATTTAGGGTTTTTGGGTTAGGATACAGTTTAAATCCATGTGTTAAACAACAGTAATCGAAGAACAGTTCCACAACTATCATTAACAGGAGATAAATTGGCCCTCCAAATATGGGCTCTCCTCAACATGGCTATGTGGCTAAAAATCAAATCACAAAGGTCTCCACTTTTCAACAAATAGAGTTTCTTTGATCATAACATGACGGATGTATTTTTTTTTTTTTTTTAACAAATGACGGGATGTATGAATAGGCCAAAAGTTTCAAAGACAAAGTAATGGCGGAGAAAAAGTGGGGTTGCATAAGATTAAAATGGCAAAAGGCTGTAATGTATTTCTTGACCCCTAATTGTGATGAAATGTTTTTCGCCTCCTAAGTTTTTCTTTTTCGGTGTGAATTCCAAGAATATGCTTATTTATATGTGTGAGATCTACGTTTATGAATTGAAATGCTCATGTTACAATCAATTGTTAAAATTAATAAGTTTTCAAATTATTTATGTGAAAATATTAAAACCCTTATTTGATTCTATATCATAGATTTTATTTCGAATTACGAATGGTTAGTTATAACTAATGAGACATTATTCATTTTCAGTCATAAAGAGGTAAGTAGGAAAGGCGGAAATTAAGACGAAAGAAAGAAACTCGACCCTTCAAGTATTCAAAATTACATCGAAAATGTGACAGGTAGATATATATATACCTAGGATATATATCCATTAAGTTATTATTGGATGGTCTGGGCACTTGAATAATCTGACACGTGAAACTAAAAGAAGAGAGACTATATATATATATATATTCTAATTATATATAGTTACTCCATTTGAAAGGTTGTGTTTAGATTTAATGTCATTTCAAAAAAGTTTTTTTTTTCCTCGACATTTAAAAAATTTATTTAATTTTAAAACCTAAATTTAAATTTCTATCAAAATTTTACCCACATCACTTGAAAAAATTTCCCTCAACCTAATTTTTTACTTAATTTTATTTAATTTTACATTATCACATAGCACACATTACAAACATATACATAGTTGAGTTAAAAATAATACACATAGATGAGTTAAAAACCAGGGATTCTTTAACTAAGCTAACAACCAAATAATCACTGTAAGTGTGTATGGATTGGATATTAAAAAATATATTTTTGAACACTTTTTTACAATCCCAAAATAGTTTATATTTTAGAATATTTACTTCAAAAAATATAAAAGTGCGTTTTAAAATGTAATATATCCATACTTTAAGTAAAGTTTCAACCTAATAAATGAAATTAAAATTTGGAATTTGAAACACGCATTGTTTTCTTGTGCCAAATTAGGCTTTGTATAAATATATATTTCCATCTTCATTTCACACACACTTTCCAATGCATAAAATATTGTATGTTTAGCATTTCTCAAAAAAAAAAAATTGTCTATCCAGTATTTTCCAAAAACATGTTTTGAAATAATCTCAAAATTCATTTTTCCCAGCAAAAAAAAAAAAAAAAAGCCCTAAAACACACAAATCTTTTACTCTTCCATATACAATATTTCAATTTAAATTAAACCCACTAACATTTCAGTTGAAATATATTTTAATTTTTATAATTCATATAATATTTTAGTTTAAAACATATTCTCAAATATGTAATCCGTACAACATTTCAATTATACACACATTCCAAATTATCAATTCCAAAAACATTTTAGACAATTTTCAAAACATTTTTAAAAAACATATTTTGAAACACAATTCATACGCCATCTTACTTACTTTATTATTCTAAAATAAGCTAGGTAAGACTACGTTTGGTTTATGATTTATTTGAAATTTTTTATACGAGTATGCATTAAAATTTTGGTAGGAACTTTTTGTTGAAAAAGCATTTTGGAGGAAGGATAAAAAGTGTATTGGAGGGAAAAATTTTAAAAATAAATGTAAGATAACTTTGGTGTGAATTTCAAATTTTAATTTTAATTTTAAAATAAAATTTTTTTGATTTTTTTTTTGTGGAAAACAATTAACTTTTTGTAAATAGAAGAAGAGCTATTAGTCTCTATCTTCAAAAAATTAATTTCTTTTTCACAAAATAAATACAACGTCCAAACACCTTTTTATTTAGTTTTAGAATTTAAACTTTCCCTCTAAATTATCATCACATGATTTTAAAAAAAAAAATTCCTCCAATAAACTTTCTATTCTCCATCCAAAAAAATTTTTTTTGACAAAAAAAAAAATTGAAACAAGACATAATCCAAACATAGCCAAAGTTTTTTTTCTCAAAAATTTCACTTGCTAATTTTTTTTATCTCAAAAAGTCTATTTTTATATAAAATTTCTAATATTATTAATAATAATTATAGTAATTATGTATGACTTATAATAAAACATAAGAATGAAAAAAAAAAGTATACATTTGATGATGAATTAAATATATTATATTTTATAATTAAAATTGTTATCACAAGAAGATTTAAAGAAAAAATAAAACTTGAAGAAAATTATTAAAGGAAAAAAAGCTAATTGTATAATAGAGTAGGAATTAATAAACATACAGGGAAATGAATAAAAACTTTTTTAAAGAGCCCAACAAAATTACTTTCTGTGTTCTTTTTTAGATGTAAAGTATAACACATTGTTTTATTCTTTAATTTTAAATCAAATATTAGCATGGATGATAATACCACCTGTCACTAGGTATTGTAATGGAGAAGATTTGGAGTGAGTGGAGCCCCATTCGCCACCTACTCTGTTTATTTAAGCCTGCCCTCACCCATTCCCTTCAAGCCCCGCCTTGCTCCGTCTCTTTATGGGTACTAAATAGGTACCCATTTTAATATATATATATTATTTTAAATTATATAATAATAAAAAATTATTATTCATAGAATGATTAAGAAATATTAATAATAAATTAATATTCTAATAATATTAATAACATTATATATATAATTATATAAATAATATATTTATTAATATACGATAATTATTTATTTATTTTATGGGCAACACAATTTAAAAAAAATATTTATATACTTATAAAAAATTAAAATATCAAAAATATCTAAAAGTATATCTTATACAATATTTTTTAATTTTGTAACATTATTATTAAATAATTTTTTAAATTATCTTAAACAGATTAAATAGGTTGACCTGCAAATTAACCTGATCAGATTTATTTATTTTTCGTATTATACAGATTCGAATTAATTTCGACCCAAACCTGTAAAAATGTATACTTATAACTGTTAAATACGTGTTAAGTTTATATCGTGTTTCCGTATCATGTCACAAATTGCCACCCCTAATCCAAACATAACAAGAATTGCCACCCCTAATCCAAACATTCAAGAGCAAGTAGTGTTCTTTTCTGTGCCTTTCTTTTTCAGTAAAGTATCTAAGCAAAAGCGGATGAGATGCTGATTGCTTCCGGGTTTTGTTGACGTGGGCTGAAACTAAAGCGGGGCTGGAAATAACTGAATTGAAAAGCTTGCACACTGATCTTATTTGGAGAAGGGTCTTGACAGGAGCCTTGCCAAGATTTCAAACCACACTTCTTGTGGAAGACAATTTGACATCTTTAGCTCAATGTGGTCCAACAGATGGCACAATTTAATCTGGCTTTTTGGCCTTCTGTGGGATTCAATTTGTATCAAAGTGGAAGGCCTGAAGGAAGAACACTGCTGCAGCTGAAGCTGTGGCCGAGAGCGGAAAGTGGCTGAGTAGTTACCTGATTTGCTTCGTTACACACCTACACATCTCAATTGCGGTCGGTCCGCCGCGCGCTCTTACAGATGTTGACGTACAATTCCACATTAACTCTAGTGAAAATGTCAAATGGTTTCTACTTAATTAATATTGCCCCCTCATCCATTTTATTTGTGGTAAATAGATATTTATAATAAAAAATTACAATAAATTTTTCATAATGAATGTGATAGTTACATAATAAAATATTAATAAATATTTTGAAAATTTTATTATAATTTTTTATTAAATGTATTATTAATCCGTAGAAATTGTACATTATTCATCATTTGATTTTTTTTATTTGTTAAATTTTTCTTTCATTTGATGCTTTGGCCATCTCAAAATTACACTTTCCAAACACGTAATTTCATTTTCTTTTTCATGATTATTTTTACTCCAAAATTTAATTAATAACCCAGGTATCTTTTTCCAAAGCATAAAGGCTCAGCCCCATTTGCATTCCTACGCATTCATTAAGAAAAAATTTTTAAATTATTTGTTTATATAAATTTTTTTATTAATGATTTTTTCATATAAATATCACCTTAATTACTAATCTAATTTACTAAAATTATGTAACATGTATCCTTTTTCATAAAACATATATATTATCATTATGTGGCGACATTGAAACTTATTATTCATTACAAAAATACAAAATTTTGTATTCTTAAAGGCGAATAAATGTTTCAAAATGCAATTTGCTTTGTGCAAATCCATGGATTGCATGCTTGTAATTTCCTTCGATTTCAGTATTATGTTATATTTCTAATTATTTTTTACGTCTAATTGAATGAAATGGCTGCTCATATGTAGACTGGACTGAAGTTGATTGATTAGATTTTAATTAAAATTAGGTTTAATACTGCATTGTTTTGATTGTAACACGCAAGTGAGATAGAGAGTTAGAGACCGATGATCTGATCTCATTAGCTAATTGCAATTATGGCTTTATAAAATGGAGATTCAAGAATCATAGTATTTATGTTTTAAAGGAAAATAATGACAAATAAGAAATTCTTTGTATTCCACGCCTTCTGTGCTTATAATTGCCCAACTCATAAAAAACGCCATTTATACAACTGCAAAAGGAACCACACATTCAGTGCATATCCATATTTATTTCTTAAATAAGTTGGAAATGAAAAAGTTATTACGAGTCAAAATAAAAGGCAAAAGCTAGCTTTAAGCTAAAGTTCGGGAGTATGGGGAATTAAATGAATTAAATTGAAACCATTTAACTCACAAAGTTAAAATCTTAATTTATAAATGTGATTTTTGGATCTGTGGTGAAACAGCAACGTGGCAACTTTCATTATAATGGTAAAAGAACTACGGGGGACAGTTTGGTAATACAATGCAGCTGAGCTGGTGATTCAGGTCTCTAAATTAGAATGGATTTTGTGACGTGGTCATCACACACATGTTCAAGTTGAACAGCTAAATATGGCTACTGACCTGAACTAAAAATAAGGATTTTGTTCTACCTTGGTCCAGATAATGTTGAAGGCAACAACTTTGTAGCATCATAAACAGCTTCTGGTCTTGGATCACCAGCTGCCCTTTGTGTAACTATTGTTGGATTCAAGAAGTCATAATCCAGATTGGTTTCAGCTGCTACTAAACCCTCCAACACCTTAACTACCAAGGACATTGGAGGCCTTTTGGTGAAGTCACCCTGCAGACACCATGCAGCAATCCCCATCATCTCCACAACTTCCTCAATGTGGTTCTGCATATCCTCATTTTTCTCATCCACCATTTCCAGAAGTTTTCTTCCTTCTGCTTTTCTCTTGAAGACACTGAGCAAGTGCCTGTCTTCTTCAGTCTTGGACCAATCCAAATTCTTTCGCCCGCAAAGGATTTCCAGAATCACGATGCCAAAGCTGTAAACATCCACTTTTTCTGTGATGGCTGAACTCAACCATTCAGGAGCCAAGTACCCTGGTGTTCCTCTCATGGTTGTTACGACTCTGCTTTGATCCTTTTCAATCAGCTTGGACAGTCCAAAATCTGAAATTTTCGCATTGAAGTATTCATCCAGGAGGATGTTTTGAGGTTTGATGTCCAAGTGAATTATTTTTTGACTGCATTCTTCATGGAGGTAGGCTAATCCCCTTGCTATATCTGAGATGATTTTTCTCCTTGTGTGACATGGAAGACTATGATTTGGATTCCCGCCAAAAATCCATCCGTCCAGGGACCTGTTCGCCATATATTCATAAACCAGAAGCCTGTGCGATTTCTCAAAACAAAATCCAATTAGTTTCACCAAATTAACATGGTGAATACTACCAATCGTCTTTACTTCCACTAGGAATGAGTCCTTCACTTTTGCTAAACCATCAAGACACTTCACTGCTATTTTTGTGCCATCACTTAGTGTCCCTTCATAAACAGATCCAAATCCTCCTTCCCCAAGTTTCTTACTGAAATCTTCTGTAGTAGCTTTCAAGTCCTCGTAAGAGTATCTTGTAGGCAGTCCTGGCACATGGTTTAAAAAATCCGCTTCGGTTTCACTCGATTGGTCGTTTCTTTTCCTGAAAAAAACAAGGCAAGAACCAATCACACAAAGCACCACAAAGACAGCTGCAAGTGTAGATGCCAGTATAACTGTTTTACGCCTTGAGCCCTTGGCATTAGGATTTTGGACGTTAGCGTTAGGATTTTGGACCTTAACAAACATAGTGGTGTTATGGAATGATGCAATAAGATTCTCATTGTTAGCCATGGAAAAGATCTCATTTAGCAATAAACAACTGCCATTCCTTGAAGAACTGCCCGAAGAAGCTTCAGCAAAAACAGCTGCTTTGCATGAGCAGTTGCTAAGACAAGAATTTTTGCAGTCATCCAGTAATGTTTTCTCTCCAGATGAATCGAATGCGAAGTAGAATGTATTCTGTAGCTCCAGAAGACTATGATCTTGGGAATGAGAACAGGAAATTGGAGTGACCAGTGAACACCCGAGATTTGGTTGCCCAAAATGTATTTGTTTGAAAAAGCTTCCTTCACCATTTATTGTTTCAATACAACTACATTGCCCATCTGAACATACACCATAATTTCCACATACCATGGGGTAGCCACAATCTCCGCCGCTGATATCTCCTGTCAGAAGATCAGCGATCTCTATCCAATCATTTCCACCCCAACTATATAATTTTAAGTGCCCATCTTGCCCAAACCTCATGAATTGAGCTGCTGGTGTACTAGAAAATTCATTGTAAGGGAAACTCCCGTCGATAAGGTTAACATTATAATCTTCGAAGTTAGTGAAATAATATCTTTGCGGGGGATTAGATTTTATATAACCTTTCAAGCCTTCATGATCAAAAGAAAGATAAAGCAAACCTTCACTCCAATTTGATGCTGAAACACTGGCTGTCAGCCTCTGCCTTGGAGTCAACTTCTGTGCTGGAAGTAAGGAATCAGTAGGATAATCAAAAGATTGCCAAATGGGCCCTCTGTTTCTTCCAAAGAGCACAAGATTTCCCTCTTCTGTCAAGTTCATGCCTGCGATAGACTTTCCTGCTGTGTTGCTGGACCATACCAGGGTGCCATCTGATTTTGCCAACACCAGATCTCCATCTTGCCTGAGTTGTAATGCTGCACCAGTTTGAACAGGATTGTTCCTGTTAACTGACCATACTAATTGAGGGGGTGGCAGCACAGTGAACTGATCACGAAGGCCGTACACATCTTGGAAAATGAGGACTCCAAATATGCAGTCTTTAGAATCTTGAAGACCAGATCCATATTTTTCACTAATATTACAGTAGAAGCCGCAGATAAACGAAGATGCCTTACTTCCTCTGAATAGGATTGGCGTCAATGTGTTTGAGTGTGAGTTATTGGCAATCAAGGAAGGGTGGTTGATCCAAGAAGTGGAAAGGTTTGCAGTAGAATTGTAAAATTGATTTTGGGCACTTAGCAATGTTGAAGAGTACAGAAGCAGACTAGATAGAACAAGGACATGATATGGTCTTTGCTCCGCAACCATGGCTTGATACTCGGAGGATGTTCTTGATTAATCTAGAATGCATAAGATGATACCATTACAAGATCATTAGCTTCCTCATTCTGAGTTGTTTCTTTTTGTTGACTAGTTAACGTGTATTGACCCCTCAAATTGATTGCTTCGAAACAGAAGGTGTAGCTTATGATGTGATCTGCAAGAGATGAATATTTCAAACCCAACACCATCTGTTCAAACTTCATAAGAATGGGCATAATTTCTGGATAGCTTCATCTGGTTAGCGGTGTTTACTTTGACAATAAAGCAAGTAAACGTCAATTGACATTTAACTAGTTGCCATGTTCTTTTGCTTGAAAGGCTCCCATTTCTAAATGAAATGTTTTTGGTATATACTTTAGTAGATTTCCATAGTTAATTAGCCCTCCTTCCCTCCGCATTAAATTTGTTGGATTTTTTTTTAATTATAAAGTATAATACAGTTAAAATACTGTTAAATGTACAATCTTTTATTTTTAATATAGAAAAAAAAATAAAAGTGATTCTTTTCTTCTTTGGGACTGAGGTGGTGGTACATTACTAACATTTTCTTCCCATTGCCAGGATTGATGGTTCTTGGAAAATTCTTTCCGGTTGTGGAATTTAAAGCATGCAAGGACATAAGCAAAAATTTCTAAAAGAAGATTCTTCCGGTGACTTGAGGTCAACCGCAACAAACGGATAGGGCCATGATGACTTCAATAGTATGATTCAGTAAAGTTGAATTGTTTAAGGACATGCTCCCATGTCTTAATTTCCAAATTTTGGTGGGCCATATGATGTTGGCTCTGAGAATAAGATAGGTTTTATGGAAGTGCTTTCTTTCATTTGGTTATTCATGTATATTCCGTGGAATTACTATTATAATTTTAGGATTTGAATCCATTATTTACCCAATAGAAACAATGGTTGGGAATTCTCCATAAAAGTGACTCTTATGGAGTTTTAACAAAACGTGTACATGTTTTACCCTTAGAATGACAAAAGAAAATTTTACCATTCCATTAAATAAATAAATAAATAAAAGAACAGTTTAGTTTTAAGAAAAAAAAATTCTGAAAAAGTCAACTTTTAATATAAAATTCTTGTATTACCCTTATTGAAAATGATAATAGATAATCCAAAATAAAACAAAATAAAAATGTAAAATATATGTTTAATAGTATATTAAATGTGTTATACTCCTTCGGTCCCACAAAAAGAGTCCACTTCAAAAAAATTTTATTGTTCAAAAAAATAGTTCACTTTTAAACTAAATTCTTTAAGTATCATTACTAATAATAATTATGTATACTCAAAATTAAAAATATAAAATTATATATTTAGTGGTGAATTAAATGAGTTGTACATAATAATTAATAAAAAGTTATATTTTACTCAAAGTGGACTCTTTTTTTTATATGGAGAGAGTATCTAGTAAATTAAACAAATTTATATCAAATAAAAAATAAACTCTTTTTTTTTTTAAGACGGAGATAGTATTAATTACCAAAAGCACTCTTTTAGTTACATTTTCTATTAGTTGGCTTCTCTAGTTCCAATTATGAAATAAGAATAATAATATTTTTAGTGATAAATTTTAGCAACTTCCCATCGCCACGGATGTGGAACTCCAATCTGACCACTCCACATCATCATTGGAAAAAAAAAAAAAACAAGGGCTATGTTTGGATTTTGATTTGTTTGAGAAATTTTGTATTGGATTGTGTGAAAATTTTGGTAAGAATTTTTTGGTAGAAAAAATATTTTGGAGAGAAAATAAATGGGAAATTTTTTTAAAATTATGTGAGGAGAATTTGAGAGGGAAATTTAAAATTTAAAATTTTTGAAATAAAAATGTGTTTGAATGTTTTATTTTTGTTTGAGAAAAGTTAACTTTTGCAAATAAAACTCCATCCAAACTAGGGATGGCAATCAAGTCGTGTTTCGAATTTGCGTATCGTGTTTAGACATAGGTATTATAAGTTTGACACGAACCCAAACACGACCTGTTTAATTATACGTGTCAAGTAACATAACTAGAATACGACCTATTTATTTTGCGGGTATCACGACACGACACATCAACGACACGAAAATACCTATATAAATGTGAAATTTATGAAAACTTAATTACTTATTTATTTCATGGGTAACGTAATTTTAAAAAAAAATACTTATATATTTATAAAAGATTAAAATATCAAAAATACCTAAAAGTATATCTTATACAATGCCTTTCAGTTTATAACATAATTATTAGATAATTTTTTAAATTATGTTAAACAAGTTAAACGGGATGACCCATGGGTTGATCTGACTAGATTTTTTTATTTTTCGTGTTATAAAAGTTCGAATTGATTTTGACCCGAATATGAGAAGAAGTATACTTATAACTGTGAAATACGTGTTAGATTCATATCGTATTTCCGTATCGTGTCATAAATTGCCACCCCTATTTATAGTTTGATATTTTTTAATAATTTTTATCCTTAAAACTTACATATTTTAAGTGAAATTAGTAAATTTTACTATTAAGTTATGGTAGCTTTTGTATTTTATAGAATTATTAGTAGTAAAATAATTTGTTAGAAAAGATAACTGATTTGGAAGATTTTGCTCCGCAACCATGGCTTGATACTCGGAGGATGTTCTTGATCAATCTAGTATGCATAAGATGATACCATTACAAGATCATTAGCTTCCTCATTCTGATTTGTTTCTTCTTGTTGACTAGTTGACGTGTATTGACCCCTCAAATTGATTGCTTCGAAACATAAGCCGTAGCTTATGATGTGATCTGCAAATCATAGATGAAAAATTCATACCCAACACCATCTGTTCAAACTTCAAACGAATGGGCATAATTTCTGGATAGCTTCATCTGGTTAGCGGTGTTTACTTTGACGTAAAGCAATGGAGGTAAACGTCTCTCCCACTTTGCTTATTTAACCTGCCCCACTCACCCCTTTTAACCTGCCACCCGCCTCGCCTTACTTCGTCTCTCTTAAGGCAAGAACATAAATCCCTATATCAGGCCATGACCTTTTTAACCACATCAGTTCCACGTCAGTTTATAGCTAACTTTATATTATTCACACAGTCATCATAAAAAAAAATACTCATATCAGCCCCTGACCTTTTCTGCTACATCACTAATTCTCTCTCCTTCACCATATTCCAAATTATTATCAAATTTCTTTTATATTAATAATGCAACTTGTACATTAAATTAAAATTATCATACATTAATACTAAAAAATATTTAATGGAAAATTTTTCATTATATTAAAATTAAAATTTACAAATACACTTAAAATATGAAAATAAATACAATAAATTGAATATGAAATACTTAAAAAAAACGTGCGTAATTAAAATTAAAATTTAATAAATGTTCATTACTCTAAAATTAAAATTGTGTTATATACTTACTTAAAACATTCGGATAAATAAGATAAATTAAACATAAAATTTTTAATAACGTGAATAATTTTGATAATTTCGCTATGTGAATAGTGAAGGCCATGCCTTTGTTTCAAGGCTTGGCCGTTACTATTTACACAACTATTATTAGAATTTTTTATATTAATAATACAATTTATAATTTTAATTATCATATACTAAATAGTTAAAAACAATTAATGAATTTTTTTATTACATTAAAATTAAAATTTACTAATACACTTAAAACATGAAAATAAATACGATAAATAAAATATGAAATACTTAAAAAAAAACGTCCGTAATTAAAATTAAAATTTAATAAATATTTATTACTCTAAAATTAAAATTTAATAATATACTTAAAACATTCGAATAAATACGATAACGTGAGTAATTTTAATAATTTCGCTATGCGAATAGTGAAGGCCAGGCCTTTATTTCAAGGCCTAACATTTACTATTCACACGGCCAATATTAATTTTTTCATATTAATAATACAACTTATAATGTTATTTATCATATATTAAATACTTAAAAACAATTAATAGAAATTTTTTCATTACATTAAAATTAAAATTTAATAATAGACTTAAAACATAAAAATAAATACGATAAATTACATATGAAATACTTAAAACAATTAATAGAAAATAAAATTTTCATTACACAAAAATTAAAATAAAAAATATACTCTAAATTAATAAAAATTTTAATAAAATTTTAATAATAAATTTAATAAATAAAAATAAATACTTTATGTAATGCTTATTACAATTAATGAAAAATAAAAATATCATATTTAACTCAAAAAATAGTCAAAGTGCATGTCAATTTGTAGAGAAAAATATTTCCTATTAATTGATAATTTTTATTTTTTTTGAAAAAAAAAGTAGAAATGGCTGTTGCAAATCAATGGCTAATTTGCAACAGCCATCAGACGTGGAGCGCGCCCATTGGGCGCGTGTCACATCTAACGCAATTGACAGGCGCTCAGCGCCTTTCAGTTGCTTTGGAAGGCAATGACACTGTTTGATATCCAAAGGACGCCAAATGGCATCGTTTTGAGACCAAAAAAAATAATAATAAAATAAACAACATGTATAGTTAGGCCTTCGTCCGGTTTTATCGGACGAGCAAAACGAAGGCCAAGACAAGCAAACGGCCACTCCAGATCAGCACACTTGCTGATCTGGCGTGGCCCAGGCCACCCTTGGCCAGTCCCAAAAGGGCTGCTGTTGGTGCCTTTACGAGTACTAAATAGATACCCGTTTTAAATATTAAAAAAATTAAAAAATTAATATTTTAATATTTTAAATCAAATAATAATAAAAAATTATTATTTATACAATAATTAAAAAATATTAATAATAAATTAATATTCTAATAATACTAATAACGTCATATATATATATAATTATATAAATAATATATTTATTAATATACATAAACAATATATTTTATTAAAAATTATATATATTATATAAATAAATTTAAATGGGCAAACGGGACAAGTGGCGAGACAGAAATCCCAACCCATCACCCGCTCCTCGCATGGGTTCAACGAGGTTGGTATTCTTGCCATTCCTACCCGTCACCCACGAGCACCGGTATTGTTTGACCCCCCACAAGAGACCGAAAGAATATATGTCGAGTACAACTGCGGGTGTACATGTAGATGCGGGGTGGATGTTTGCATGGTTCGTGTACCCTTTATTTATAGGGCTGTAAACGAACCGAACATAAACGAATAGGCCTTGTTCGTTTACTGTTCGTTTATTTTTTAAACTGTTCAAGTTCGTTTATGTTCGTTTATGTTTGTGAAATATGTATTCATGTTCGTTTATTAGTGTTCACGAATACTTATCGAACACGTTATCCCCACATGTTCGTTAAGTATTCGCGAACATGTTTGCGAACACTTAAACGAACGCGTTCGCGAACAAATAAACAAACACATTTACAAATTAGAAAAATACATTTACAAATTGACAAAAATAGAAAAACAAATTACATTATTAAGAATTGAACCTTGGCCTCCAATGTGGGGAGAATGGTTACTTATCACTACACCACAACAAATTTGTTTATAAATGATCAACAAACATTATTATTATATATATTATTATATTATATTTATATTATTATTTTAATATAAACGAACAATAAACGAGCTTTAAACGAACATTAATCGAGCTTGTTCATGAACACTAAACGAGCTTGTTCACGAATATAAATAAACGAACGTATACTTGTTCGTGTTCGTGTTCATTTATTAAACGAACACATTTTAGCTTGTTCGTTTAGCTTAACAAACGAACATAAACGAACGTAACCGATCTTGTTCACGAACTGTTCACCGAACGTACTAGTTCGTTTACACCCCTATTTATTTATACAATATATATGTATTTAAAGTTTAATAAATATTATATATATATATATATTAGTAATTTATTATTTATATGTATGTACATATATTATTTTATTAGTATTAGTTACAATATTAATTTATTATTAAGTTATTTTTTAATTATCATTAGACGATATTTATATTAAAATTATACCAATAAAATTTTTAATTATCATATTTTAATATTAACCATTAATTAATATTAGTTTACTATTTATTTTTTCTATTAATTAAGAATTATTATTTACACATTCATAACTTTTCCTTTTCCGTTGCAATATATTATTAGTATATATAGTTTATTACTTAATATTTATATGTCATTTTTAATTTGATATATATATATAGTATGTTATATATTTTAAATTTTATTATGTAAAAAAAAAATTAAAACGTTGTAATTTATGTTCCAACTAATAACATTTATATTTATAAAATTACAAATAAAATAACTTTTATTAGAAATGGAGCTACGTTGAGCACCTGCGAGGGAAGCAAAGCAAGGCAGAGCGGATGAAAGGGAGGCAAGTAACATAGTAGAGTTTTTACAAGCAAAACTCTTTCATTAAACCCGTACTGTTGTCCTTTTTAATTATTAGTATAATTTAACACAAAAGCAAGCTTTTTTTTTTAAATAACGAAAATTAATAGATAACGTGACAAAAATTAAGGAGGATTTAGCAATTATAGTAAGATTTTACTTTGGTTACGTAGATTTAAAGGATACTTTGACAATCCAGCATATAATTTTGCCTCAAACTCAGAAACAGTAAACAGAATAAGAAAACTGCTCCACAAAAGAGACTTCTGTACGTTCTTTGTGCACAGAAAAATTTTCTGGAATGGAGTAGTTCTGTACTCAAAGGGTGGTCTTGTAAGTTGCTTATCTATGAAATTTCTTCTGTTCTTCCAAGCAACTCCAAATAATTTTCTCAAAAAGTTGAAGTTAGTTGTCCATGATGAGATGTTTAGTATGAATAAGCTCCGTCTAGAGTGTGATATGTTTAAGAAAAGTTGTATTGAAATATGTAAAAATTTTGATAAATTTTTTTTGATATAAAAAATATTTTCAAAGGAAAAATAAGAATGAATTTTTTAAAAAAATTATATGAAATAAATTTGAGTGAAAAATTTTAAATTTTAAATTTTAAAATAAAAATATGTTTAAATAGTTTATTTTTATTTAAAAAAATTAACTTTTTACTCATTTACAAACAAAAATGACTTATCCAAACATATTATTTCGGTAGCTGACCGACCTGTTAAAAGCACTTTTTAGTTTTTCACTAAAAATGCAACGTAATTTGGAGCCATGCCGTAACCCGTAAAGGGTAGCCTGTTGTTCGGTTCTTCATATGGTCATTTCTATGATCTTGACTATGCACATAGAATACGTTTCAAAATACGTTTTTTACCATTTAAGATAAACAATGTTTGTCGAAAATATAACAATTGTTTCCAAAGATAAATACGGTTTTGAAATATTGTAAATTAAGAAAACATATCAACATCCACGTCTGTAGTCATTTGCGCGGCAGATACCCTCTCCTTCTTCAAGAATTCAGTGAGCTGCATCAATTTATGAAGTAGGTAAATCCCATTTGTCTCCTACATTTCTATCTTACAAATCAATTTTCATCATACTCAGGAATTTCTCAATTTCTCAATGTACTTGTTCTACGGTTGACTAGCCTCAACATTGGCTACAATATCTGGTTACCTGAGAGAAAATTTAAATCTTAGAGTTCGTCTACCTTGGTCCAGACAAAGCTGAAGGCAACACAGGACTAGCATCAAAAGTGTTGTGTCTATCATGAGCATTTGCTACTGCTCTGACCACGGATGGATAAATGAAGTCATAATCCAGGTTGGTTTCAGCAACCACCAACCCCTCTAATACCTTAACCACTAAAGACATTGAAGGCCTCTTGGTGTAATCGCTCTGCAGACACCATGCGGCAATTTTCATCATCTCCACAGCTTCCTCAATGTGGACCTGCATATCCTTACAATTCTTGTCGACCAAATCTTCAAGTTTTTCTTCTTCTGCTTTTCTCTTGAAAACACGAAGCAAATGTTGGTCTTCCTCGTCCTTAGACCAATCCAAGTTCATCCTCCCACAAATGATTTCCAGGATCACAACGCCAAAACTGTATACATCCACTTTTTCTGTGATGACTGAGCTCAACCACTCTGGAGCTAGGTATCCTGGCGTTCCTCTCATCCTTGTGACAATTCTGCTTTGATCCTTCTCAAGTAGCTTTGACAATCCAAAATCAGAAACTTTTGCATTGAAATTTTGATCTAACAGGATATTTTGGGCCTTGATGTCAAAGTGAATTATTTTCTGACTACATTCTTCGTGGAGATAAGCTAATCCCTTGGCAACATCCGAGATGATTTTTCTTCTTGTATGCCATGGAAGAGGATGGCTTTGATCGTTATCAATTATCCATCTATCCAATGATCCATTCGCCATATATTCATAAACCAAAAGCTGATGTGAATTTTCGAAACAGAAACCAATTAATTTGACCAAATTCACATGATGAATGCTACCAATTGTCTCTACTTCAGCTAAAAATGAGTCATTCACTTGGTTTAAAACATTCAGACATTTAACCGCTATCTTAGTGTCCTTGCCCCGTGTCCCTTCATAAACACCACCGAATCCTCCTTCCCCAAGTTTTCTGGAGAAATCTTCTGTCCTTGCTTTCAAGTCCTCGTAAGAGTATCTAGTAAGCATTCCCGATAACTGGTCCAGGAAGTCCCCTTCAATGTCGTTGGATTTCTGTGATCTTTTCCTGCAATGAACAAGGCAAGACGCAAAGAGAGAAAGCACACCAAAGAAAGTTCCTATTGTTGATGCTATGATTATGACCTTTTTCTTCCCTTTGGACCTGTCTTGAGCATTTTGTACCTTAAGAAAAAGACTTGTGTCATATTTTGACGCACTGCCCGTATTAATGTCATTGTTGATTATAGAAAAGACTTCATTCAGTAACAAGCATCTGTCTTTTCTTCCTAAATTTCCACTCCAGGTATCCAACACGAAAAGAGCTGCTTTGCATGAACAGTTTTCCAGGCACATATTTTTGCAATCCTCGACTGCTTCTACTTCAAACATCTTTACAAAGCTGGCTTGGAATGCAAAGTAAGATGTATTCTTTAGCTCGAAGAGACTATGTTCATGGGAATGATTGCAGGAAATTGGAGTAACCAATGAACATCCGAGACGGGGTTGCCAGAAGTTTATTTGCTTGAAAATGCTCTCTTGACCATTGGCTGCAGTCCCAGGACAACGACAATTTCCGTTTGAACAGACGCCATAATTTCCACACACCATAGGATCCCCGCAATCACCTAGTTTTGTTTTGAAAAGATCAGCAACTTCTGTCCAATACCCTCCTGTAAACTGGTATACCTTCAAATGCCCCTCAAACCCGAATTTCATGAACTGATCTGCTGATGCAGTAGGAATGCTCCGGCCATTGAAGCTTCCGTTGGTAAATTCAACATAAGGTTGACCATCCAACATAGAAGCGTAATATATTTGTGGTGGATTAGAATCTACATATGCGACCAAGCGATCTGATTCAACAGAAAGGGAAAACAAACCTGGACTAAATTTTGATTCTGAGACATTCGCTGTTAACTTCTGGCCCGGAACCAACCTCTGTCCCAGAAGCAATGAGTCGGTAGGAAAATCAAAGGATTGCCAGATGGGCTCATTGTTTGTGCCAAACAGCACAAGGTTTCCCTCTTCCGTTAAGTTCAATCCTGCAACTGACTTACCCCTTGTATTGCTGGACCACACCAAGGTGCCATCAGATTTAGCCAAGACCAGATCTCCATCTTGCCTGAGTTCCAAAGTAGCATCAGTTTGAACAGGATTATCCCTGTTCGCAGACCATACCAATTCAGGGGAGCCATAGAAATTGTAGCGTGTAAAGTTATCTCCGCTTGGGAAAATTAGGACTCCGAATACGCATTCATCATCATTGCTTCTACAGTAGAAGCTGCCGGCAAACTTTCTTCCGTTACTATTACTTTCCCTCAGCAGGATGGGTGACCAGGATGTATACGCGTCTATGCCGTTGTCAATCCTGGAAGGGCGGTTGATCCATGAAGTGGAAAGGTTTGCAGATGATGTATATCTCTGTTCTTGGGCTCTTAGAAATGGTGAAAAAGAGAGCACGGAGGCAAGAAGAAAGAAACAACATAGCTCCTTATCTCCAACCATATCTTGATTTTGTTAGAGCTTTTGCATTAATACAGCTCCTTCAGATATTTACTTTACTTCAAGGGACTTCAATCCGCATTCCCCATATTGATTGCTTTCCATTTTTTTATTTTGAATGATTTGACAGTGATCTTTGGACCGACCCTAATGAGTTGTCAACCGTCGACGAGAGAGCTCTGTGCTTGTGGATTGCGTCCTTTCTCTGATCACTATGGTGGCTGATTATACTTGACTTTTTGGCACCTCATTTTGACTACATAAATTTCTTTTTTAAATAGATTACGTAACTCTGACTTTGGTGACGCATCTTTTTTCTAACAAATAACAATAATTTGAATTTAACTATTCAACATTTTACCGTAATAATAATTTTAATTTTAAACTATTCAACGACGGTAATTTTTTAAAAACTACACAAATGATATAAGACGAAAGTTAAGAATATTAATATTCTATTTCTTTCATCTCGTGCAGTTTTACGATTTTTATTAAAGACAACACTTTAATTTCATAGTTTATTGTACTTTTTGTTGATCTTAGATCGTCTAGGTTTCAACATGTGAGTCGCTAATCGGTATTCTTTCTGCTAGTCGAGTTTTTGTCCCCTTGTGGACTTTTTAGACCTTAGTAGTCCCTTTGTCTTCGTTGGTATCCAATTATAACATCACAAAACGCAATTAGCCCTTGTGGCTATGTATTTTGGTTATTGTGCCACTTTATTAATATATTATCGTTTTTAGAAAAAAAAAATAGACTATGTAAATCACCAACCAAAGCCTTTGGGAGTTTTTTTTTTTTTTAATTACAGAAAATATCTCACATTCACTATTTTTCAAATTTGGTATTAAACTCCACAAACTACTCACTTGCAATAGTTCAGAGGGCCTTACTTGTATTGGTTAAGTGTCATTGCCTTTAGAATTCCTATAGGTTCAAACTTTGGTATCAACTTAAAAATAAAAAATTCATAATTAGTGCCGTATAATATTTTAGTCTAGTGATTAAATTCTTATTTCTTTATACAATCTAATTGGATTCCCCCTCTCCCATATTGTAAAAATAGATTAGAACTAAAAAAAAGAGGGGAAAAAAAGAACTAGGTAAATGTTATAAAATAGAAATTATTTTAATAATATAAAACGCTGTTCACACTGTGTGTGTATTTTTTTTTTTGAGTAATTTATTATATTAACGTTTAATAAAAAATTAAACAGGAAAATATCCATTTAAAACTCGTCCTAACTCATCTAATCTAATCAACAGGAAGGGAAAACAAACCTGGACTAAATTTTGATTCTGAGACATTCGCTGTTAACTTCTGCCCCGGAACCAACCTCTGTCCTAGAAGCAATGAGTCGGTAGGAAAATCAAAGGATTGCCAGATGGGCTCATTGTGTGTGCCAAGCAGCACTAAGGTTTCCCTCTTCCGTTAAGTTCAATCCTGCAACTGACTTACCCCTTGTATTGCTGGACCACACCAAGGTGCCATCAGATTTAGCCAAGACCAGATCTCCATCTTGCCTGAGTTCCAAAGTAGCATCAGTTTGAACAGGATTATCCCTGTTCGCAGACCATACCAATTCAGGGGAGCCATAGAAATTGTAGCGTGTAAAGTTATCTCCGCTTGGGAAAATTAGGACTCCGAATACGCATTCATCATCATTGCTTCTACAGTAGAAGCTGCCGGCAAACTTTCTTCCGTTACTATTACTTTCCCTCAGCAGGATGGGTGACCAGGATGTATACACATCTATGCCGTTGTCAATCCTGGAAGGGCAGTTGATCCATGAAGTGGAAAGGTTTGCAGATGATGTATATCTCTGTTCTTGGGCTCTTAGAAATGGTGAAAAAGAGAGCAGGGAAGCAAGAAGAAAGAAACAACATAGCTCCATTTCTCCAACCATATCTTGATTTTGTTAGAGCTTTTGCTTTACTAGTATGGATCAAGGGACTTCAATCCACGTTCCTCATATTGATTGCTTTCCTTTTTTTATTTTGAATGATTTGATAGTGATCTTTGGACCGACCCTAATGAGTTGTCAACTGTCAATGACGGTGATAACAGAGCTTGTGGATTGCGTCCCTTCTCTAATCACTGTGTCGGCCGATTATACTTGACTTTTTTGCACCTTATTTTGACTACATAAATTTCTTTTTTAAATAAACTACGTAAATCACCAACCAGAGCCTTTGGGGTTGCTCTGGTTTCAAACTTCTTTTTATTTTTTTGAAATAAGTTTCAAATTTTGATACTGACTTAAAAATAAAAAATTTATAATTAGTGTGGTATAATATTTTGATCTGGTAATTAAATTCTTATTTCGTTATACAACCTAGTTGAGTTTCTGATTCTCTTGTTCCATATAGTAAAAGTAAATTAGAACTGAAAAAAAAGACTAGGTAAATGTTATAAAATAGAAATTATTTTAATAATATAAAAGGCTGTTCACAGCTTACAAAATAGAAACTATTTTGATAATATAAAAAGTTGTTGACAATAGTTATGAATAAATTAGAGAAAACACCCAAAATCGTCCTCCATATTTCACCAAATAATTTTTTTTATTCTCCACTTTTAAAACGGGAACAAATAGTCTTTCAAATTTCATAAATTGGAACTTTTGATACTATTTGTGAAATAAATGTGAACTTTTAGCCTTTCAAATTTCATAAACGGGAATGTTTAGTCCTGAAATTTTCCTTCAAATTTTGGTCCTTCAAATTTGAAGGACTATTTGTTCCCGTTTTAAAAGTGGAGGATGAAAAAGATTATTCGGTAAAATGTGGAGGACGATTTTGGGTGTTTCCTCAATAAATTATGTAGAAATTATAAAAATTATTTGGATAATATAAAAAATATTTTGAAAAATATAAAAATAAATTTTAAATTTAATTCATATACACTCATAAACTCTTAAGTTTTTTTCTCTAACAACGATAGTTATATATCATAAACTCTTAGTTGGAAAGCGAAATTGTTTTGTAGTAATAATTTATCTTTTGAGCTATTAGATGATTCTTTCACCACTTGATACTAATTTACCATTTAAAATCTCACCTATCTCTAACATCATAATCTCCATTTTTGTCTAAATTGCAGAGTAAATGTTAAATCAAATTTAATTAATTTTTTCCTTTTTTTTCTTACTCTCAATTCTCTATTTTAATATTCAATTATGATTTAATAAATAAATAAGACTATTTAATTATATGCATCTTAATTCTGGTTTTCCAAAAAGGCACTTTATGAAGGAGGTGTTGATTTGAATTGTAAGATGGAAGGAATTATAATTAGAAAATCTTTTTTTTTTCTTTCTTTTGAGTCGATCATGGAAAACGCATTCATCCATCAAAGTTGGATGACTTCATAGCAATTTCAAAGTTAAACGACTTCTTAATATTAAATATATTTTATGAGTTGATCCTTTTGGTATTAGAATTGACTTACAAGATATTATAAATTAATCATTATAAATTAATCGAAATAAAATTGAAGAAAAAAATCATCATAACCTCCAAATTATTCAAAGGATCACACAAAACAAGCCTACTGATACCTGTAATGGTTAACGTCTATCATAACCTTAAACAACCGATTTATGTTCATCCCAAAGTCCCACTAGCCTTCATCCCCGTGAATCAAATTCGCACGGAAGAAAGAACCCTGAAAAAAAATTTCAGATTATTTACCTGAAAATTTGTTGATTGACATCTTCAAGAGGCTGTCCGTGCCGTGGATTCCCTCAGGCGATGCATGATTGTTTGCAAGTCATGGTACTCACTTATCACTTTCCCTGAGCTTATTTCCATCAACCTGAATCGTGTACATGATGAAGCCCAATTCCTGTTGGGGCATAACAGCGTCGAGCATGATGTTGAAATAGCTTTCTATGTCTCAAAAGACGTAAGAGAAATTCATTATCAAGGTCGGAGCAGCATGGGTGAAGTTATAGGAAACGTTAACGGTTTGATCTGCCTCTACAGTGACCGTTTTCCCTTCGAGCCCTTTCTGTTCTTGTGGAACCCAGCAATCAAGATGTGAACTTTCATCATATAGGTGGTCTTATTCTCCTTCGTATGGGTTTGGATTTGATCATATTAGTAGTGATTTAGTTGGCAAAGAATGTGAACGTTAAGGATAAATTGGCTCCACCTGTCATTAAGCTGTATAAGTTGAGTACAGGCCAATGGCAAGATATGAATCATGTAATTCTTCCGTATCGTATTAAAGGGGAATGGCTTTACGTTCGCCTGAATGGAATGGAGATCTCCATTCCATTGGGTTGGACACCATGAGGAGGGGAAGGATGCGATTGTGTTTTTAATTTGTCAACTGAGGAATTTAAGGTGATGATGCTGCCGGATTATCTTTGTCCTCCAGCGAAGGCCAAGAGAGTCGATGTTCATCAGGGATCTCTGGCGTTGTGTATCATCGATTCTGATTATAACTTTTGGACGTGGATCATGAGGAACTATGGTGATGAACATCCCTGGACTAAGTTTTGTCAAGGTTCTGATAGTCATTATAGAGATCTTTTGCCAGAATCTGGAGTGGATTTCCAATCTCTCCTGACGGATTATCAATGTTTAGTACCTTTAGGTAACATGGACGCGAAAGTAGTGATGATTCAAAAGTCTATTCCTGACGAATGAATTATATTATAGTAAATGTGCTCTTAGTTTATGCTGAACTTTTCTGCTGGTGGTTTCCCAGTTGTATATGACTCAAACTGATTACTATCTGGGTACTTTTGTTGAGAACCTGGCATTGCTTGATAAGGGCGTTTAGGTATGTGATTCTGTTGCCTGCTCCATATTGCCAGGCAAAGACCCCAGATCCCTGTGATGGGATTTAATGGAACATCCCATGCCATTGGAATGAGTGGAAAGTCATTTACATTGGAATGAATAGAAAGGCAATTAGATGAAAGCATTTGGTTGAGTTTTGTCTTTTTCATTACATGCAAGTGTTGTTTTTCAGTTTGTTTTGATCGAATTATGGTTTTGAGATTCTTTTGAAGTTTTAAATGTTGGGCTCCTCTTCACCTGTAGATAAGATAAGAACGAAGCAAATACGGCAAATGTAAAAAAAAAAACAGATAAGCTAGAATTTCAGAACGGATGGTAAATTCGCTGTCAATTCATCTTTCTCTAACCAACACACGCTTTCATCCAAGATTTAAGAACTCCTATGGAAATTAACTTATGAGAATATAGCATAACACCCCAAATGTTCGTGGGAAAAAACAAACTCTATCATTGCAAATTAGTGGAAAAAAAAACTCTGAGACGAAAATGTCAGATTATCTTCCCAATGATATATTGATTGACATCTTCCAGAGGTTGTCCATCAAACCCCTTGCACGGTGTATGGTCGTCTGCAAATCCTGGTACACTCTTATAGCTAGCCCTCATTTTGTTTCCATGAATCTCAATCATGTATACAACACTCAATACACATTGACATCTGGACATCAACATAATGTGGAGCCATTTGATGAACTACGATACTATATCCCAAAACACATAATTGAAGTAGGTTACTTGTATGGACCTGTTGGTGTGTCCAGGATGTGTGAAATTGCAGGAAACACTAATGGGTTGATTTGCCTTTCTATTGATTTGTTTCCCAGTGGCCCGATTGTAATTTTCTGGAACCCCACAATTCACAAGATATTAGAACTTACTAAACCAAATTTGAATTTTTCTTCCAATTGGAGACTTTATACACAATCATTTGGGTTTGGATATGATCATATCAGTAATGATTTCAAGTAGGTCAGAATTGTGCAGTTAAAGGACAAAATGGCTAAATTGGTTCCCCCTAGGACTAAGGAGAAAGTGGTTCCACCTATCATTGAGCTTTATAAGTTGAGTACAGGGGAATGGCAAGTTCTGAGTCATGTAATTCTTCCCTTTCGTATTGATGGGGCATCGTTTTACGTTTCCCTGAACGGGAATCTCCATTGGGTTGCCTATGGCGAGGAGAATAAGGATGCAATAGTGTTGTTTAATTTTTCAAGCGACGAATTTGGGCTGATGATGTTGCCAGATTATATGCTTATTTTAGGGAAGATCAAGGAAGTTGATGTATATCGGGGATCTCTCTCGTTGATTGTTTTTCAGTATGATCAAATACGTCTATGTGGGTCATGGGGAGCTATGGTGATGTACATTCCTGGAGTAAAATTAGACAGTTTCAAAGCAATACCATCTTGTTTTCAGTACCATCCGGAGGGGAAGTCGAAGCTCTAATAACTGACTATCAATTTTCAGTGTCTGTGGATCGGAAGGACATGAAAGTGAAGCTGCTTCAAAGTCCTTGTTCTGAAAACAAAGGTATATATTTTTCGACATCTTTTCTTTGTTTAAACAAGGGCTTACCTACGATTAGACTGCAAATACTGCTTTCAGCTAAATATCCAAAAACTTATTACATGGATGCATTTTTTGAGAGCCTAGCACTGCTTGACAAGGGAATTCCGTTGTGTGATTCTGTTACCTGCAATATATTGCCCCGGGAACATGAAACCGAGAAAGTGATGGAACAAGTAACAAATGACTCCAAGTCCCAGTCCCTGAAATGCAGAGCAAAGAAGAAGAATGCAAAGCTCTCCGAATGCTTTGCCTCTTTAATCAAGAAGCATTTCTTATGCAGTTAGTTTTGAAGAAAAATCCCTTCTTGCTATTGAAATGAATAGGATGGCAATCAGATTAAAGGGATTAGTTGAATCTCGATTAGTGATGGGTGTCGAAACCACCAAAAATAATCCTTCTCTGGGCTAAGCTTTGTAGATAGCAGTGAGAGGGTCGAATCCACAGAGATTGGTTAGATTTATTCATTGAACAAAATAAAATAAAGAAGGGGGGATTTTGTATTATGAAACTAAGCAAGAATCAATTAAGACAACTAAACAAATTAAATAACCAACTAAAAATATGAGGAAAAATTAATAAGAAGAAGCTTCCAATCAAGAATTAATTTCGGTATTGATTCCTCAAATTGATCATTGATTCAAAAGATAGGTTCTTTTATCTTGAATAAATTGGTTATAGTTGTTGAAGATCCGTCCTCTAACAACCAATCTTTTCTTACTTTTTCGATAACCTTCGGATCCGTCATGAGTTATTTCTCTAATTAACAAACACAACCTTCGGATCATCCCATGAGTTATGTCTATTAATTGCATTAAGGTTCAAAAAGACCCAATTACTAACCAAGAAACCGGAAACGCCTTGTTTATTTAAGCTAGATTATATATTTTCATAACATACAATCTAAGGCGTTAATTACCTTCGATGTTGTTATTTGTCACTTGAATTAGAACAATCAACAAAAGATTAATTATTCTAAATGACTATATATTGAATTCAACTATCAAACAATAGGCCTCTTGTCTAACAATTCAATTCAATAAAATACTGAAGCATAGACACTATATAAATACTCAAGAATAAAAGAAACAATAAAATTACCGGTACCTCACAATTGTTGGAATCAAACCTCAATTAAACTTGATTGGAAAATAAAAATTTAGCTAAATATAATTAAAAGAAAATACAAAGAAAATCAAATGATCGCCTTTTGTCGATCCGTGCGGCTCTCGCTTCTTCAGTAGCTCACTCCATGAAAGGATGAATTGTGGCTGAAAATTCATTCCCTCTTCTTCCTTCTCATCTTCAAACCTTGTTTTCCTCTCTATTGAACTAGTAAAGCCTAAAAATGGGATGCCTTGATTGTCTCCAAGCCTTGCCTATTTATAGGCAAGGATTCAAGACATTTGGCTTTGCTTTTCCTTAATTCAAGCCTTAATTCAAGGCTTTGCTTTTCCTTAATTCAAGGCTTTGCTTTTCCTTGATTCAAGGCTTTTCTTTTCCTTAGTTCAAAGCTTTGCTTTTCCTTAATTCAAGCCTTAATTCAAGGCTTTGCCTTTCCTTAATTCAAGCCTTAATTCAAGGATTTGCTTTTCCTCAATTCAAGCCTCAATTTAAGGCTTTCTTGTGCCCTTGACTTGTGAGGTTACCTTATTTAGGAAAAATGCTTCATCTAACCATTAATCACAAAAATAATTAATATCCTTATAAACAAGCATTTTAATCAATTAAAATACAAGAGAATTGATCCAATAAATATGCAATTATACACTCTATCAATTAGCTATGCTTCTCTATGTTGGAATCTTTATTTTGTGCTTTCCAAGTTTCAAGTTTTAATGTGTAAGTTTCATCTAAATTTTTGTATGGTATAATAATAATAATATTTTTCCCCTCCAAATAAAAAGTTGAATTTTTTATGCCTTTGGAGTTGGTACTATGGGCAGAAGAACCACCTTCTGAATCTGATCCCCGTCTTTCAAAAAGCAAAATAATAGATAAACAAATGAAAACCCATCATTCCCCCAGTCAAAATGAAGCTGAAACTTTTATGAATGTATAGTTGACCTCTGAAAATGCATTTTGCGTTTTTTAATATCATTTTTTCTTATTTCATAATCAATGTTTTAAAAAATATAAAAACACGACGCTAACCTTTAATATGTCATCCGTCCAAATCCATCTTGTTTAGCATGGGAAACTGGCCTTAGCTTCTGGAATCTTAAGGAAGAAATGGGACAATTATCTTGAGGGGAATTCTGTCAATGTGGTTTCTGGAACATTAGACCATTAGATGGAACAAAAACAGATTACTTAGTATAAACTGATTTAGATAAGAGTTGCAGACATGCAGTAAAGATTCATCAAACCGACAAACAACATATGAGAGATGTAGAACCGGGAAATGGTTGATCGAATGAATTGTGCAATGCATGGTGAGGCAGCCAGCTGTGTTATTTTTGAAAGAACTCATTTTCTAATATATTTTCTATTTCACAATTAATATTTTAAAAAATATAAAAATATCTTTTGTTTTTCCACAATTGATATTGTAAAAAGTGCAAAAATGTGTTTTAGAGTGCAATTTATAAACACCCAAAATTTTCTCACCAAGTGCAAGTGGGAGTTTTATACCGCGTTAATTAAATTTTCTATCAAAATTTTAGAGACATTAAAGAATGCAAATGGGAAACTCGATCCTCTCAGGTGAGGAAAGGGGAGTTTGGTTTTTGTGACCAGTGAAATTCGATCCTCTCAGGTGGACTACAGAGACTAAAATCCTCAACATTGAGCGAGGTAGCAATAAAAGATACGAGGCTACCATGCAATCACGACCACTAATGCAAAAAGGAAATCTTGGAAGAGCCAAGAAAATACAATAGGAATCTAGTATTTACAATATTACAAAATAAAACCAGCCATGTAAATTATTCCCAAACAAAAATTTGAAGTTTTTGAGGTATTCTGCAGTTGAGATCCTATGAAGCCACTTTTGACTGAAAATGAGCGCTGTACTATTGAAATTCATGACGGTGAAAAAACTATCGAAGCATGACTTGAGCCTCTAGGAAATGTTAGCTTTCGATTCTTAAACTCAACTGTTTTATGTCCAAAGGTCTCAGAACCAATTATCATCACATCAAGTGATGATGCACGATGTAGCAAAAACTTCATTAATTTCATCTCATCTTCCCTGCCGTAAAAGTATTGAAGTTTGGCCACCTTAAGGCAAGACAGGAAATTCGCTGGCAGCACATCAACTCTCTCGAAATAGTCATCATTGCCGTTGGACCTCCATAGCAGAACAAGGAAAGCAAGTGAGCAAATGGCTCTGACAGAAGATGCAGGAAACAACGTGAAACATGCAAGGAATCATGAAGAGAAAGATGAAATTTGAAAGACCATTAGTGCTTACCAAACTAATTGTGAGCAATTCCAGAGCTGGTGCCATCTTGAGTAAGTTCACCAGCGCCTTGCTGCACCTGATTTCGTTGGCAGACTCTGACACTGCCATGAGTTTGAGGTGGGTAAGCTTCTCCAAGACTGGAAGTGGACTTGGAGGATCTACATCGGCAAGTACCTTCAATAAATCACATTAAGCATCAGTTAACAATCAAAATGAACACAAAGCGCAGCGTGACATGCAGCAAAATCCATTCAGAATTTCAGATGAGTTCCGCACTCAGGCCATGTGGTTAAGAGAATTTGAGTCCTTATAAGTTGTAAAACTCACTATATTGTCATCAATCATAAAGGAAAATAGCTCCAAATTGAAGGGTCACACGTGTTTCAAGTTAAGCATACAACAACTTAAAGCTCTAAAATGACCAAAACGAAGTCACCAGTCTGTACTGTACCAGTTCCATTCCAAATGGCAATGGGATACTGTTATATTTTTCCTGTTCATATTTTGTATTTTATGACCATATCTACTTCTAAATGGCGTTGGGATACTTTTCAAGAAGAAGTCCAAATGAAGGCCATAAATTGGAGCATGAAGGAAGTCAACCTCATCGAGTCTTCTATACCAAGATCAAAGAAAAGAAAATTGGTGCAAGACCTACACATTACAGGTTTCCAGGAAAGAGAAGTGGAAAACATAAAAAACATGTGCCGATGATAATCAAATACTATGTGGGTGACCCTGAAGAGATGGCAAGCAAAGCTCAAGAGATAATCATTTTAGTTACATGTTCATTGACATCTTGATTTTCATTGTGTCTTTAACTTCAAATGGCTGTGGTCTTCTCGTGGTTGAACCAAATCAACTACCCAACTCTTAATGAGGCTGTTATGTTGGAATTGTAGAGGAATGGATCATCTTCTAACAATTCATGTTTTAGATAAACTGACCTGCTCCCATAATCCAAACTTACTTTTCTTAATGGAAACAAAAAACTCTAAAGAAAAAATGTCCAATGGCTATCAAAGTCAAAATTTTCAAAATGGGAGCTAGTGGATCTAATGGGTGCAAAAGGGAATCTATGTTTAGCTTGGGGGATGACCCAAATTTGTCAGTACTTAAAAAGTCCCAAAACTACTTGATCACATTGATTAAGGAACTAAATAGGAACTACTTGATCACATTGATCAAGGAACTAAATAGACTTGAATGGTACTTAATCCTAATCTATGGTCACCCAAACCAAAGCTATAGACATCTAATTTGGAACCAATTAAGATCCCATACCCAAATAGGAATCTGCCCAACAGTCATTGCTGGAGATTTTAATCAAATCATAAGGCAAAAAGGTAAGTTTGGAGGAAAACCATTCAAAGATTCTGAAGGCATTCAACTCAAGAACCTCTTGAAAGACTTCAACAGGCAAGAACCACAACATGAAGGCCTTTGGTATACTTGGACAAATGGCAGAGAAGGTGCTGATAGAATACATGAAAGACTTGATAAGGTTTTCATAAATAGGGATTGGATGACCATTTTCCAAAAGTCAGAATAAGAAATCTCTTAATTGTAAGATATGACCATGGTCCTCCTCTGCTTGATACCATAAGGACAGAGTCTCTCTCAAGACTCAGGAAACTCTAATGATTTGAAAGCTTTTGGTTGAAAGAAAAGCAAGCAAGACAAATCATTCAAGATGAATGGGCAAAAAATCCTTCAAGCTCACTCCAAGTCGCAGATAAGCTGAAAGCAACTCTCAACACATTGGAGACAACAGAAGTATGGTTAAATGGAAACAATCATAAAGCAAGAAATGAAGCATCTAAGTTCAGGTACAAATTGTAAAGTTCAGTCAGAGGCCAATATTGTTACAAATTGTAAAGTTCAGGTATCGTGTTGTTAAAATTGAAAGGTCGGGTCAAAACGATTACAAGCGCCTAAGTTCGGGACATTTTAATATATTATCCCATATTTTTTTGTACACCTTTAGGTAGTTTGCAGTATCGTCAAACAAATAAAGAAAGCTTACAGGAAAAACGAGGAGATTGTTTAGAAAATACCAAAGAAGGAAGCATTTAAGTTCTAACAAAGAGAAAGTTTGCACTTTTTAACCAGCTGAAAAAGCTTAAAACTATTAAGAGTTAGGTGTTATCAGAGTCATATTCATTAGTAGCCAGGGCCATGGCTTCAGATGGAAGATAGATTTGGATGATGTATGGCAAGAAATTGACTTCTTTCTGCTAATATAGATAATTTAAGTTCTGGTTTTGAAAGAATCCTGTAATTACCTGAATCATTCTGTTTCATTCGCAGAAACATGTAGACTGTGAACCTTGCTGGCTTGATTACATGCATTTAGCCATTTAGTTCTTCCACTCTGCATAACATTTCTTAAATTTATTACATCAAAGACTTTGTTCTCTGTCTTCTTTTACACACTGAATCTTCTCTTTCTTGCAATTATTGCATGTTCTTTAACTGGAGGTGGAAATTGTCCACGGTTTGCTGGCAATGAAGACCTTCAAATTAAATGGAGAAGAGCCAAAAGAAGCAACAAGGATAAGGTTGCTTGTTCATCAAACAAAAAACAGGATTTTCTGTTAATGCTGATGCAATGTTTGATGTCCAGGTAATATCCTCTATTTTCATATATGTGGCTGGGGTACTTTCAATGTAGCTTTTCAGTAATGCACATTGGAGTTGTCTCCTTAAATGGATTTGCAGTCTCTTTCTTGTGTATGTGCATGTCTATTTTGATATGAGAATGTTATTGGTTGGTTACAGAGATGAATAATACTTCTCCTAGAACCCAGGCTTGGAGCTTGGCTCTTTTGCTATCAAAATTAGATTGTGAAGTCACTTTTTGTATTACCTATATATGTTTTTGCCCCTTCTTTTATGGAGTTTCCCTTAATTGATTAGTTTTGGTCCTCCCTCCAATGCAGTACTATGTTAATGAATTGATCAATTTCAAATAAAACGTATCCATGAGTACAAGCGACAATTGTTGAACATACTGGGGATTGTTTACCGTTATAAGAAGATGAAGGAAATGACCGCCGAGGAAAGATTAGCAAAGTATGTTCCTCGAGCATGCATATTTGGTGGAATAGCATTTGTCACATATGTGCAAGTCAAGAGGATTGTGAAATTTGTCACTGATGTTGGGGACACTATTAATCATGACCCAGAAATTGGCGATTTATTGAAGGTTTGGACTTGCTTTTCAATTGGCTGCCGTGGAGATGGTTCACTTCATTGTTAATGTTTTGTCAAACTCTTCCATACCGTCAACATTGAGCTTCTCTTCCTTTGACATTGGTTTTAGGTTGTGTTTATTCCGGATTACAATGTTAGTGTTGCCGAATTACTGATCCCTGATAGTGAGCTTTCTCAGCACATCAGGTATTGGACATGAAGTACTTCATTCTTTGTTTCGCATCTTGTTATTTTCTGCAAAAGCATTAAGAACTAGTAAATGCTAATGTTTTGCAAACAAATTATGTGAAGAGTACTCCACCATGACAATCCACGATTGGGTAATCTGTCAAACTCCGCAGGTGGCATCATATGGATTTTGGAATATGGTTACTAATTTTCTTTGCAGTCACAACTTAATATCTGCAGGGATGTTGGCACTGTGTTGATCGTGGCAGTAAATTAAATGTAATTATAGATGACCATGCCATCTTAATTTATTTGCACTATTGATTCCATAATGTTATAAGGTTTGAACACTTTTCTAGATAATTACCTTTTGTTTCAACTTTAAATGCACATGAAATCATGGTATAAACTGGTATCCGTAAAATGGTGAAGACCTAAGATTGACTTACCACTGAAGTCACCTATGCCTACTTTCTAAATGCTTTAAACTTAACTGGCTGATGACGTCTCCAAAATTTAATTGAGAGTATGCAGAGATGAAAGTGATTAATAATTCCTAGTTCCAGGTTGAAGTTATCTGACTCTCTCTCTCCCCAGTACTGCTGGGATGGCTGCCAGTGGAACTAGCAACATGAAATTCGCAATGATCGGCTGTGTCTTAATTGGAACAATGGATGGAACTAATGTTGAAATAAGAGAAGAGGTTGGAGAGGAAAACTTCTTTCTCTTTGGTGCTAAAGCTCATGAAATTGCAGGACTGAGGAAAGAAAGAGCTGAGGGCAGGCAAGGTATAACCTGATCCATCTCTATTCTTGTATCACATTACAAAATTAGAATTTGCTCTTCACATCTAGTCGATATTTTGGAATTGTACAATAAAGTTGATCTTGTGTTATCCTCTTGTTGCAGTTTGTACCGGATAAACGTTTTGAAGACGTGAAGGATTTTGTTAGAAGTGGTGCTTTTGGGCCTTATAATTATGATGAGCTAATGCGATCCTTGGAAGGAAATGAAGGTTTTGGCCGTGCAGACTATTTCCTTGTGAGTAAAGACTTTCCAAGTTACATCGAATGTCAAGAGAAGGTTGATGAAGCATATCGAGATCAAAAGGTGACTGACGAGGAATTAATCTCGTCTACTTTTGGACTTTGGTTGCCTTTCTTTTTGATAATTCTCCATCACCCAATTTCTCAGTATGCAACTTCATGAAAATGATTCTACCTGATCACGCTAAAATAGTCTGGATTACCATCTTTAATGGGAAAACAGCTGCAGCATGTGTACTTGATTCTACCTGTTTGCAGTACCTTTCAAACTTCACTTAACTTTCCATATATTTGTGCCTAAGGTATATTTGATGCTTTGCAGAGGTGGACAAAAACGTCAATCTTGAATACTGCTGCTGGCTCTTTCAAGTTCAGCAGTGACAGAACAATACATGAATATTCCGACATATGGAATATCAAACGCATTGAACTTCCTTGAAGGCAACTTTACTGTTAGTATAATTGGTAGTAATTGTATTTAGTAGTTTTTCCATAAAAGCCTACCATCTAAGCCTGGGGCACAAGAAAGTGAAGCTGTATTCACTCCTTTACATAAAGCAGCTGTGCTGTAAAGATTATATATAAACATGAAAAGGCAATCATTCAGTAAAATAAAATGTAAGTATATATATTGGAACTTTGCATCTTCATTTATATTCCTTTGGACCTCCACTATCGTTAACTAAGCCAAGCTACTCCTTCCTTTGAACACTTGCAATCTTATTGTCTGCGAGCCCTTTTTCCTTACAAATCTCTTGGATGTTGCTGATGAACCTGAACAAGTAGAAGCAAGACAAGAAAGAGTACATTTAAAAGAGAATTAAGTTCCAAGAAGATAACACAAAGACAAAGCTACTAACCTGCAAATTCACTATGATTTCTTACAAGTGAGATTTTCAGGTGATGTATATATGAGAGCATTCTCCATTTTAATGCAAATTGTCATTTCAAGTTTTTGAACTCAAACATCATCTGTTGGTAAACTGGGGAAGACTACCAAAAGAATCAGTCTCAGTAGATGAAAGCCTCCTATGCCCTTCTGGAATATTTTGGAAGGTTTGGCAGCACCAAAGCACGAGTTTTATTATCAGCATTGAGATCCAACTCTTTCATTTTCCCGTACAGTTTGAAAGCCAAATCAATATTTCGTCTTAAAAACAACCCTGGACAGCAGTATTGTATAAATGTCCATTTGGCAGATTCCACTGCATGACAAACATAACAGAGAAAAGCATCATTCTCTACCATTCAGATCAGAAGAAGATAAAGCTATAATCTTTTTCCTTACAACACAACATTATGGAGAAACTTATTGAAGCAAAAAAGGGAAGGAAGCCAGAAATGCAAGGAGGATTGCAGAAAGTAGAAAACTTACATTTAGTATGTCCTCTACTTCAAACCAAAGAGAATCCCAAATGCAACTTCTGATCCAACAGTAGAGCAATCCAACAGTAGCTTGATCACAGAAAAGATCGAGAACCACAGCGGTGTGGGTCTTGGAAATGATGATCAAGATCAAGTCCAGGAAAGCTATGGCCTAAGAGTAAAACCCAAGAAATCTTGGAAGGGTTCCGACTTGAGGAATTATAGTGGTCCAGGAAAAGGAACTATATGCAAAGAAAGCAGAAAAAGGTTCTCCTCTTCAAGAGCTCTAGCTGGTCATATGCGGACTCATTCTGTGAAGTTAAGGGATCGACATCTTTGCGAGAAATGCAGCAAAGGTTTCGATTCAATGCGAGCGATGTATGGTCACATGAAATCGCACTCCAAAAGATCAAGAATCTCCTCTGAATCTGAAGATGGATGCTTAGATTTTGGCATTGTCCCCAGGAAGAAGCGATCGGCAATGAGGTACAAATTTGGTCAGAATTTATCTTTCTCTAATGTTATTGTATCTGATGAAGTTGAACATGCTGCTATGGGCTTGATGATGGGTGTGAGGAACTGGGATGGATTTAGTCGCCCTGTTGAGAGCGCTGGTAACGGTAACTCTGTGGATTTCGAATCCAATGCCTTTGGTGACAACGAGGGAATGACTAAAGTTGCTGGGGATGGTTTTCTGTGTGATCTTAATGAGATTGACAAGAGAGAGAAGCAAATAGAGGAGCTGCATTCTTGCTTTTCTGGGTCAGGCGATTCTGTGAAGTTAAGGGATCGACATCTTTGCGAGAAATGCGGCAAAGGTTTCGATTCAATGGGAGCGATGTATGGTCACATGAAATTGCACTCCAAAGATCAAGAATATCCTCTGAATCTGAAAATGGCTGCTCAGATTTTCACATTGTCTACCCAAATTTGTACCTCATCGCCAATCGCTTCTTCCTGGGGTAGACAATGTGAAAATCTGAGCAGCCATTTTCAGATTCAGAGGAGATTCTTGATCTTTTGGAGTGCGATTTCATGTGACCATACATCGCTCCCATTGAATCGAAACCTTTGCCGCATTTCTCGCAAAGATGTCGATCCCTTAACTTCACAGAATGAGTCCGTATATGACCAGTTAGAGCTCTTGAAGAGTAGAACCTTTTGCTGCTTTCTTTGCATATAGTTCCTTTTCCTGGACCACTATAATTTCTCAAGTCGGAACCCTTCCAAGATTTCTTGGGTTTTACTCTTAGGCCATAGCTTTCCTGGGCTTGATCTTGACCATCACTTCCAAGACCCACACTGCTGTGGTTCTCGATCTTTTCTGCGATCAAGCTACTGTTGGATTGCTCTTCTGAAACCCTGAAAGAATTACTGGAATTCTCTTCGAGCCCAGAATGACTATGATCATTATCACCGTCTTCAATGAAAGCTGAAGAATTGAGCGAAATACAGAGGAATCGGAAGAATCCCAGAATAAAAAATCAAAGACACAAAAAAATGATGAGCAAGGAGTTGAATTTAGATCACAGAGCCATAAATCTCCCAGCTCAAGCAATCAGTAAAAAGGAACCCATATCAAGAATTCTGAGCATTCAGGAACAAGACTAAGATCTGGTGATAAAAAAACCCAAATAACTACTAGCCTGTGCTGTTGTGAAGTGCTTTTAGGCTTGCCTATCTATATACCTACATTTAGTAGGATGCTGCCTTGCATGGGAGCAATGTGTGTGTATATATTTAGTAAGAGGATCGCAGGATGCCTTGCATGCGAGCAGACGGACTACACTCCCTCTGAGTCAATTAAGGGAATATTATTTTTTGGCTAAATTGTATTTACTACCCCTGTAGTTTATAAAAACTACCAATTAAATTCCAAAATTTGCAAAAATTATCAATATCCCCTTAAATTTGATAAATTCATAACATTTAACCCCTTACCATTAGTTGACTAACATTGACCATTGACTTTTAATTAAGTCAATGGTAAATTTGTTTAAAATTCTTAAATTACCATTCAAACTATAATATTTGAATTATATTTAACCCCTTGAGGTTTTAATTACAAAATGAACCCTAATATTTAACAAAATAGGTCCCTCGTTACTTTTTTCTTATTTAATTAATGTTGTGAAAACATTAATAGCAATTACTGATAAACAAAATTTGGATACAATTTAGACAATTCTCTACAAAATTTAATAATATAACATCTTACCAAAATAGTTATAAAATTTAGATGTTGCAATGTTTTATTGTACTTATTTTATCATTTTAATTCAAATAATTTAAGTTTAGTCTAATAAATATAATTCTTAGTTTTACGACGATTACAGCAAATCATAATAAGCAAAATAATTCTTAATTTTATGATTATTACATCAAATTCTAATAACTAAAAAAACTACAAGAGATTTAAATAAATAATTATTTCTTAAAATTTTATAGAGATACACAAATAATAAAAATAATCATTTAATCATTTAAAGGGATAGTAGTGATAGATTAATATTGAAAGTATAATAAGAAATTTAGAAAATAAGTTTTTCAAATGTGAAGATGATGAAGTAGTACTATGGTAAAAAAAATACTAATTTTACTATTCAGTTTTCAAAAATTTTAAAGGTACGTATTGATATTATATTCTTATTACTTTTCCATTTATTGGTTTATGATATAAAATGAGATTATAAAATTATTCTTCATGAAAAAAAAAGAAAAAGAAAATAAGAATATAAAATAAAGAAAAAGAAGTTATTAAATTTTATTTAATAAAGTTTTAAAACTTTTAAGGTCATTTTGTAATTAGAGCAAACCTTAAGGGGCTAAATGTTTTTTTTAGACTTGTTTTTTCGTCTTTTTACTTATTCTGTTATTTGACTTTAATAGTCGTCAAAGGGAGTATTAGTAGTTTTTCCAAATCTTGATATTCGATTGGTAGTTTTTACAAACCATAGGGATAGTAAATGTAATGTACCCTTATTTTTTTCTAAATTAAAAAAAATATTGATGATGTGGGGAAGTTTCCCAATCTACTAAAGTCAATTTTCTCAAAATCGACTTTTTTTTTTAAATTATTCAATTGGAGGAAATCAATTATTTTTCTACCTTATTTTGTTATATTTTAGTACTTTAGTTGTTAAAAAAATTATGGAAATAATTAAATTTTGTTTTGCAGTAAATTTTTGTATATTATCTTGATATTCCGTACTAATTTTTGAAGGGAAAAAAAGTGTATGGAAAATTAATATACAAACATTTACATTACTCTAACCATAATGAATGAGTTGAATGTTTTATTCTTTAATCATTGTTATACATAGCTTTTGTAAAATATTTTTTTGTACTTTATTTTGCAGCAAACAATAAGAAAAATTATATTTTTGAAAATTACATATATTATTATTTCATAATAAATAGGAAAAATAATATTTGTAACTTTTTTTGTAAATATTTGTATATTAATTTTTTGTACATGATTTTTATGAATTTTTCAATTAAAAATTAAAATTTTTAATATTAAATAAATAAATAATATTATTTTAAAAATCATTCCATAAATATTGGAATCAACATCAGAGACGTCGCGATTTCAAAAAAAAAAAATTTTAAAAATTGCCCCTTATTCTTTCTTCCCTCTCCCTGATGCATCCCACTTTAGTGCTTTGCCTCTCGCACAAACCCCCTTGCCCTCGGGCAGAACATCCAATCCTTCCCCTCTCCCTTCACTTCCAATCCAGCCAGATCGCAGTTAGGATGGCCACCCAGAATTGCGGCATTTTGCATGCATCGATCTAGGAAAATGGAAAACATACATATTGTGCTCCATTCTCATATTGTGCAAAGACAAATAAAAATAGCAATATGATACACAGAAACTGAGGTCTGATTTTCAATAATCTCTCACATACCTACAACTGCAGAATGCATAGTGAGCCATATATACCGGTTGTATCTTGTAATGCCGCTCGACTTCAGGGAATCAAATTTTTTTTTTTTAATGTTTTGCCTGAAGTCTCGCAGTGTCGACTTCGACAAAATTGGAATCTCATTTACAAAATCAATATTTACTTAATTTTTATTTTAATAATTAATTTTTTTTGGAAAAAACTACTGTGTCTCTGATCCTTACAAATGTATCAACCTTGGTACTCTCATGGCCACAATGAAAATTCTTTTATAATTATTTTATATATATATAGATATATATATAGATGTATGTATAGTTATCGACAGTTTTAGTAGTCTCATAATTTACTTGCAAAAGGTTAAGGATTAATTAAATGTTAGAGCAACTCATATTTATATAATCTTTTTAACAATTTTAATTACTAATATTTGAAAGTTTGACGTTTAAGCCTAAGAAAACTCATAAAAGAAATGGATGAATGGTGATGCAAAGCCTTATTTTCCTTCGTTATAAATGGGGATTTCAAACATGGTTATTATATGGTCTCTGTGATGACAACCGTTCATTTCTCACAAGAGTACAATTTTTTGCACTAAATTGGCGATTGACTATGGATTGTTTAGACTTTTGGTGTGGAAGAGTAGACTTACTGGTAAAGACGTGGCTCGGTAGTAAAAACTAAGGGCATCCACAAATTTCAAAAAGCGCAAGATCGAGCCACATCGCCACATCGCTTTGAACGCCTCTATTATTGACAACCACCATAAAAAAAGTCATACGCCACATGAATTCACTTTCACTATTCACGCAACCAATTTCTCTCTCCTCTACCTTCTTTTACACCATTTATTTAATATATTTAATACTTCTTATTTAAATTAATAATTCTAAAATATTATTTATTTTTCATTTATAAAATTCAATATATATTAATAATACAACTTATAATTTTAATTCGTTAATACAATTAATACTTAAACAATTAATGAAAAATAATTTTCATTACATTAAAATTAAATTTTAATAATACATTTAAAATATAAAAATCAATATTCTCAATTAAATATGTATTACTTAAAACAATTAATAGAAAATAAATTTACATTACATTAAAATTAAAATATAAAGAATTAAAAAAATTATTTTAATATTAGATATTAAAAAGATCGTAAAATTAAATATAAAAAATTTATATGACTAAATATCAAACAACTATTTTTAAAATTTAATCAATTTAATATTTTATGAACCCTTTTTGTGGCATGGGGGTTAAGGGAAAAAATTTCATTGTTTGGATGTTTCCCAGTTTGGACTGAGGGTTAGTGAACTTTTTTTCATTGTTTGGATGTTTGGTCAGCCGGGGAGCGATGACGGTGGTAGTGGTACTGAACAATTTTTGCATGTTTTACTTGTACCTATTTACATTCAATAATTTTATACAATATTATAGTCAAATTAATTGTTTTAAAATTTTTGTAATTATTAAATATGTTATAAATAATTTTACATAATATTAAAATAAAATTTTAATATTATTAGTCTTAAACTTAATATTAATAGAAATATTAATAATTTTATATTAAAATTTATTATATATTAATAAGTATGTTGTAATTTAATATTATAATATATTTAAGAAAATCAGATATTGCACCAAAAATAGTCAAAGTCGTACGTTTTCAGAGAAAAATATTTTCTACGTGATGGTAATTTTTAAAAAAAAAATTAAAAAAAAAAGAGGTGAAATGGGCGTTGCAAACCAATGGGTGGTTTGCAACACCCATTTGACGCATACGCTTAATGTCGCCAATGACAGCGTGTCGGCCTGTCCGCTGACCAATTTTTTTTTTTAAAAAAAAAGACAGAAACGACGTCGTTTGGCGTCAAATGGACGCCAAACGACGCTGCTTTGTCAGCGCATTTTAAAAAAATGCAACGCGTCGTGGGCGGGATTTAAGGAACGAACGGTCGACGATCGTTTCGTTTCAACCGCCACATCAGCATTTTATGCTGATGTGGCGGTTGTTTCTGCCAAGACCAGCCCCACGACGGGGCTGGTGTCAATGCTCTAATATGGAACTTTCACTGATGGGACTGCCGGAACCAAAATCACATCAAGCATTTCTGATTAGATGCAGTAAAGCTCCATTCCACAGTGGTCAATGGAAATTAGGCACCCCCTATATCATCTACCAGATATGAGATACCTAAGACTACATACGAATCTGATATGAATTCGAATTTAACTAAAAAAATGATAAGTATGTTAGTTCATTCCCATCTTACAAATTTTTAAATAGATTCATATCGATGTTTTTAAATATCACACAAAAATGATCAGTCCTAATTTAGAGTCCTTTTTGTGGCAAATGTAATCATGAAAAGTGCATTGACAGTTATAGATAATGTTACATATTAGCCTCCAAGAGAAAAGGGTGATGAAATAGGTTAGAATTTCAACAATTTGATGGTGGTAATCGAGTAGGAATAGCTAAATAAAACCGGTTTTGGGGAGAAGCAGAGCATATCATGTTGACTACTGAGAGCAAAAGCGGGTTTTCGGAGTGGAGTTGGAATCACGCCTCAACAGTTATTACCACGCGAACACAAGTCATGGAAAATATTCTGGCCTGGCCCAACCTTTCTCTGATGCCCAAGGGAGTTTAGGCTTGACGTCCGCAAGTTTAGGTTGCAAAGTCAACAAAGGATTGGACCCAAGCCCTCTCGATTATGGACCCTTTCTCCTCTATTGGTTCTTAATGTGGCTTTTTCTCATCCTTACTACCTTTAAATTAAATAATCGTAACTCGAAGTATAGAGCTAGTTTAGAATTATCCCACAGGAAGGATGTCAAGTACCAAATTAAAAAGACACTTTCGAACTATTTAGATCTCTCTCGAAACTTTTTAGTGATGAAAACAAAATAGAATATCTAGCAAAAATAAGGAAAATTCAAGTGATTAAATACCTCTAGGGACTTGGATTTCACCAAATGAAGACTCAATAAATTCAATCTATACTAGTTTGATTCCTATTGGCTTTCACTTCTCTCACAACCATTCACTCAATTAAGAGTATCCTCTCTCAAGGTGTATCTCTTTTATTCATGTAATTTTGTGATCATTCTCATGTCTAGAAAATTTAACACAAATACATTAAGCACTCAAGAATTTAAGATTGCTATTTTGTGTTCTACTCTCATAGCTCCACATTCATAACCAAAGTTCCTATCAACTAATGTTAAATTTCAACTCTCGTCCCGTTATCCAACACCTTAATTTATGCAAGAATTGATCAAGTTCTTACAAGCTATGTAAAACAAGAACAATGGATTTTGAAAAATTAAAAAGAACCAAATATATTTGATTAAATTAAAGAAAACTTCAAAGGTTATATCCTAGTTCCTAGAGTTGAAGAACTCTAGTTAGACATAATGCTTAAACAAAGAATTTCATGAAAATTAAACATTCTACAAAGTGAACTAGAAAAAGATGACCGAAAGAAAGAAAAAAATCCAATTAGTTTTACCAAATTAACATGGTGAATACTACCAATCGTCTTTACTTCCACTAGGAATGAGTCCTTCACTTTTGCTAAACCATCAAGACACTTGACTGCTATTTTTGTGCCATCACTTAGTGCCCCTTCATAAACAGATCCAAATCCTCCTTCCCCAAGTTTCTTACTGAAATCTTCTGTAGTAGCTTTCAAGTTCTCGTAAGAGTATCTTGTAGGCAGTCCTGGCACATGGTTTAGAAAATCCGCTTCAGTTTCACTCGATTGGTTGTTTCTTTTCCTGAAAAGAACAAGGCAAGAACCAATCACACAAAGCACCACAAAGACAGCTGCAAGTGTAGATGCCAGTATAACTGTTTTACGCCTTGAGCCCTTGGCATTAGGATTTTGGACCTTAGCATTAGGATTTTGGACCTTAACAAACAGAGTGTTGTTATAGTGTGATGCAATAAGATTCTCATTGTCAGCCATAGAAAAGATGTCATTTAGCAATAAACAACTGCCATTCCTTGAAGAACTGTCCGAAGAAGCTTTAGCAAAAACAGCTCCTTTGCAGGAGCAGTTGCTAAGACAAGAACTTTTGCAGTCTTCCAGTAATGTTTTCTCTTCAGATGAATCAAATGCGAAGTAAAATGTATTCTGTATCTCCAGAAGACAATGATCTTGGGAATGAGAACAGGAAATTGGAGTGACCAGTGAACACCCTAGATTTGGTTGCCCAAAATGTATTTGTTTGAAAAAGCTTACTTGACCATTTATTGTTTCAATACAACTACATTGCCCACCTGAACATACACCATAATTTCCGCATACCATGGGGTAGCCACAATCTCCACCTACGATATCTCTTGTCAGAAGATCAGCAATCTCTATCCAATCAAAGCCACCCCATCTATATACTTTTAAGTGCCCATCTGGCCCAAACCTCCTGAATTGAGCTGCTGATGAACGAGAAAAGTAATAGTAATGGGACATCCAGATGGTGAATTCAAAATCAACATGATAATAGTCCAAGCTAAAGAAATAATATCTTTGAGGTGGATTAGACTTTATATAAGCTTCCAAGCCTGCATGATCAACAGAAAGATAAAACAAACCTTCACTCCAATTTGATGCTGAAACACTGGCTGTCAGCCTCTGTCCTGGAGTCAACTTCTGTCCTGGAAGTAAGGAATCAGTAGGATAATCAAAAGATTGCCAAATGGGCTCTCTGTTTCTTCCAAAGAGCACAAGATTTCCCTCTTCTGTCAAGTTCATGGCTGCGACAGACTTTCCTGCTGTGTTGCCGGACCATACCAGGGTGCCATCTGATTTTGCCAACACCAGATCTCCATCTTGCCTGAGTTGTAATGCTGCACCAGTTTGAACAAGATTGTTCCTGTTAACTGACCATACTAATTGAGGGAATTGCAGCACGGTGAACTGATCAAGAAGGCCGGACACATTTTGGAAAATGAGGACTCCAAATATGCAGTCTTTAGAATCTTGAAGACCAGATCCATATTTTTCACTAATATTACAGTAGAAGCCGCAGATAAATCCATTACTTCCTCTGAATAGGATTGGCGTCAATGTGTTTGGGTATGAGTTATTGACAAACAAGGAAGGGTGGTTGATCCAAGAATTGGAAAGGTTTGCAGTAGAATTGTAAATTTGATTTTGGGCACTTAGCAATGTTGAAGAGTACAGAAGCAGACTAGCTAGAACAAGGACATGATATGGTCTTTGCTCCGCAACCATGGCTTGATACTCGGAGGATGTTCTTGATTAATCTAGTATGCATAAGATGATACTATTGCAAGATCATTAGTTGGATAGCTTCATTTGGTTACCAGTGTTTACTTTGACAATAAAGCAATGGAGGTAAACGTCAATTGACATTTAACTAGTTGCCATGTTCTTTTGCTTGAAAGGCTCCAATTTCTTACTGAAATGTTTTTCGGTATATACTTTAGTAGATTTTTATAGTTAATTAGCCCTCCGTCCCTCCACTTTAAATTTGTTACAACAATTTTTTTAAATTATAAAGTACAAAATAGTTAAAATACTGTTACATGTATAATTTTTTATTTTTATATTTAATTTTAATTTTTAATTAGTTGTATGAATAATATAAAATTTTTATTTAAAAGAGTATTCTTTTTTAATATAGAAAAAAAGTTTTAAAAGTGATTCTTTTCTTCTCTGGAACTGAACTGAGGTGGTACATTACCAACATTTTCTTCCCATTCCCAGGATTGATGGTTCTTGGAAAATTCTTTCCCGTTGTGGAATTTAAAGCATGCAAGGTTCTTCCGGTGACTTGAGGTCAACCGCAACAAACGGATAGGGCCATGCTCCCATGTCTTAATATGAAATTCCACAAAAAAGTTGGCTTTTAATATGAAATTCGTTTATTATCCTTATTTAAAATAATAATAAATAATTTAAATTAAAAAATAAATATAAAAATATATATTTAATAATACATTACATATGTTATACTCCTTTGGTCCAACAAAAAAAGTCTATTTCGAAAAAAATTCAAATAAAAAATAAACTATTTTAAAAAAGGGAGATAGTATTAATTACCAAAAGCACTCTTTTAGTTACATTTTCTATTAGTTGGCTTCTCTAGTTTTAAATATAAAAGAAGAATAATAATATTTTTAATGATAAATTTTAATAACTTCCCTTCGCCACTGACGTGGAACTCCAATCTGGCCACTCCACATCATCACCGAAAAAAAAAAAAGAAAAACAAGAATTCCCAATTCCAAATCCATACAAATCCCTTCGTTTACTTCTTCTTTCCAGTGTGAAAATTACTAGACATTTCACACAAGCTTTGATTTGCCGTTTCACCTTCTCTAGCCCCAATTTGCCAAAAATTCCACATGACTGGACTTGTACCGTGACTGCTCCTTATCAACCCAAACTGGCGCTGCCACTATAAAATTTGATTGATCCGATTTGGGTTCGTTTTCAAAAATCGGTCAGCATATTTTCTATTGGCAAAAATTTCTTCACAATTTGTTGATTGTCTACTACCGTTTAAATTCCTTCTCTGAAGGGTATGATTTTTAGGCAATCTTAGATTTTGTGGTATAAGAAACCTTTCTTCTGAATGCAAGCTTATGTGAACTTAGCCAGTCTGCCTACATTAGTCCTACTTGTGATTTTGCTGAAGGGCCTGATGGTTTTCAATTTTCAAATGATTGGAAAAATAGAGATGGACATAAATTGATTAAGTAGACATGGACATTAATTTTTAGCACATAATGTAAATTATGCAAACTCACAAGGACGATAGCGACATGTTAAGCCAACAATGTCGGATCAAGAATATTGTGAATGTCAATCCCAGTGTGATAAGCTTGAATATGCACTTAAAATCTAGAAAGCTGACCACAAGCAAAAACAAACCAGAGCTTCCAAATCCGAAGTAAAAAAACCTTAGCCTGCAACTTCATTTGAATATTCTAGCTTGTTTCCTAGGTAAAGTCAATGAAATTTAGTTTCATAAGAACCTTATTATTACAAGACTTGAGCATATAGGCAGATTGAAAAGCTCATTCCTACCATTTTGGCATTTCAAGTATCTTGAACATATCAGCAACTCTTTGAGCACCGATGCATTCCACAGCAAAAACTTTACCAAATGAATCTCGGTGATTTGTGAATACAGCCCATTTTCAATTTTGACCATTTTGAGGCGAGATAAGAAATTCATAGGCATCAGAGTGGCTGCACAGTTCTCGTGTAAGTAAATCTGTTGAAAAAGAAAAACACAGTGCTATAGTAAACAACTACAAAACAACATCAACAATAAATATCTTCGAAACACGAAAAAAGAATCACTGTTTATCCCTTGGGACTCCAGGGATTCGAGGGCTGGTGCCCTTTTGAGTATGTTTATAAGTACTGCATCAGCATTAACATTGTAACAACCTGTTACTTTTAGATGTGTAAGCCTATAAAAAATGGGAAGAGGACAATGTGGTTCTGCACCCGCAAGTACCTTGAGGAAGGTAGATCAAAGTTAAGCATCCGATTATAGATCCATATTGGGTTATACCAAAACCGAAAAGATAGATTCAGCAAGAGAGAAATTAAACAGTGACAATTTCAAGTAAGAGAATAAAAGATCTTATATCAAGGTTACTACTTGTAAAGTTGAATTCCCACATATCCAATGCTAACATTTGTATTCAACCTTTATAGTTTACAGCACCATAAACACATCAACAACTAAAGACGAGGTCTTTCTAGTGTAATAGATTGAGAAGGAGAAAAGAAATCTGCTAATGTGTCAAATGAGATGAGAAAACAAGAATGAAAATTATAAATATAAATCCTCCATCCAGTACTTCACAGAGAAGAATATATGCAGGTGAAGATTTTGGATTATTTTTGACTACACAACAGGGCAGAACCATCTTCTGGAGAACAATTCGATTCCTTGCTAAACTAAGACTTGTCATGTAAAATTATTAGTGAAAATAGGAGCAATATTAGAAAGTAGTCCCCAACAACCAAGCAATTCTTTCCAAATTATGGGATCGTAGGCACAACATACAGGATTTACAAATTCAGTAATTTCTTTTAATTCCTAACGATTCTATATACTTCGGTGGGGAATCATTTATTTCCATTATCACATCAAAGGACTACTTAGGAGTTAGGACAGGCAAATATCAAGCAAACTAACAAAGAGGCCATATACCTCCCACAAGCTGCATGATCAGTGAAAGAAAGATACAAAATATCAACTGCAAAAGGAAGATGAAATAATGGACGAGTTAAAAAGATTCAAGACTCAGGGGTACTTGGCTGGGGATATGGATTTGATAGTGATTGAGGTTGGTTGGTTGAAGGAAATGAAATTCCCTGACTCACTTGAAAAAACATTTCATTTCCTGATATAGGGTAATGCTCATATCTCCCAATATTGGGGGGCATGGAAGTTAAGGATATGGGTTTGCTAATAATTATTTTAATTAATTTAATGATTAATTAATACTATTTAATTAATTATAATTAATTAATTATTATTAATTATTATAATTAATATAAATTAATTTATTATTAACTTATTATTATTAAAAGTAATAATAAATTAATTAATCAATATTAATTTAATTAATCATTCATTTACTCAATATTATTAATTAATTAATAATTAATTAATCTCATTTTACTAATAGTAATTATTATAATTAATGTATAATTAATTTATAAATATTTAATTGATAATATTAATTAATTGCTAATTATTACTAACTAATTAAGTAACTAATACTAATTACTTAATTCATATTAGTTATTATAATTAATACTAATTAATTAACTACTATTAATTAAGTAATTAATATTAATTATTATAATCAATATAAATTAATTTATTATTAACTTATTATGATTAAGTAATAATAAACTAACTAATGAAGATTAATTTAATTAATCATTCATTTACTTATAATTAATATGAATTAATCTCATTTACTAATATTAATTATTACAATTAATATTAATTAATTACTTAAGATTAATTTAATCAATAATATTTTTATTAATAATTAATTTAATTTGATATTATAATAAATAATTAACTAATAATAACTAATTAATTAATACTAATTATTACAATTAATTTATAATCATTTCCATTCCCTAGCACAAACCAACCACCATTATTAGTAATCATTCCCATTCCCTAACACAAACCAACCAACAGAATTATAATGAAAGACCCCACTATCATTCCCCACTACTATCATTTCTATTACCTTTCCCATTCTCCTCTTCCAACCAGGCGCCCCCTCAGTAATACATGGAAGGGAAGGGGATGTTTTGATTACCTTTATCACATCAGCTTTTAATTCTAGGCATCTGATGGAAGCAGAGAATCCTCTCAAGAGTATTATTAATAATAATTATTATAGTAATTATTTATTACTTATAATAAAAAATAAGAATAAAAATAAAAATTATACATTTGATGATGAATTAAATATATTATATTTTATAATTAAAATTGTTATCACAAGAAGATTTAAAGAAAAAATAAATCTCGAAGAAAATTATTAAAGGAAAAAAAAAGCAAATTGTATAATAGAGTAGGAATTAACAAACATACAGGGAAATGAAGAAAAACTTTTTTAAAGAGTCCAACAAAATTACTTTCTGTGTTCTTTTTTAGATGTAAAGTATAACACACTTTTTTATTCTTTAATTTTATATCATATATTAGTATAGATGATAATTCTACCTGTCACTAGGGATAGTAATGGAGAAGATTCAGAGTGAGTGGAGCACCATCCGCCACCTACTTTGTTTATTTAAGCGTGCCCCACCCATCCCTTTCAACCTACTACTTGCCTCGCCTTGCTTCGTCTCTCTTACAGGTACTAAATAGATACCCGTTTCAATTTTCAAATATAAAAAAAAAAAATTAAAAATTAATATTTTAATATTTTAAATCAAATAACAACAAAAAATTATTATTCATACAATAATTTAAAAATATTAATAATAAATTAATATTCTAATAATATTAATGACATCATATATATAATAATATAAATAATATATTTATTAATATACGTAAGTAATGTGTTTTATTTAAAATTATATATATTATATAAATAAATTTAAATGGGCAAACGGGACAACTGGAGAGACAGAAATCCCAACCCATCACCCGCTCTTCACATGCGTTCCACGAGGTTGGTACTCTTTGCCATTTCTACTCGTCACCCATGAGCACCGGTATTGTTTGACCCCCACAAGAGACCGAAAGAATATATGACGAGTACAAGTGCGGGTGTACATGTGGATGCAGGGTGGATGTTTGCATGGTTCGTTTACCCTTTATTTATACAATATATATGTATTTAAAGTTTAATAAATATTATATATATATTAGTAATTAATTATTTATATGTATGTACATATATTATTTTATTAGTATTAGTTACAATATTAAACCCGTACTGTTGTCATTTCTAATTATTAGTATAATTTAACAAAAAAGAAAGCTTTTTTTAAATAACGAAAATTAATAGATAACGTGACAAAAATTAAGGAGGATTTAGCAATTATAGTAAGATTTTACTTTAGTTACGTAGATTTAAAGGATACTTTGACAATCCAGCATATAATTCTGCCTCAAACTCAGAAACAGTAAACAGAATAAGAAAACTGCTCCACAAAAGAGAATTCTGTACATTCTTTGTGCACAGAAAAATTTTCTGGAATGGAGTAGTTCTGTACTCAAAGGGTGGTCTTGTAAGTCGCTTATCTATGAAATTTCTTCTGTTCTTCCAAGCAACTCCAAATAATTTTCTCAAAAAGTTCAAGTTAGTTGTCCATGATGAGATGTTTAGTATGAATAAGCTCCATCTGGAGTGTGATGTGTTTAAGAAAAATTGTATTAAAATATGTAAAAATTTTGATAGATATTTTTTTGATATAAAAAATATTTTCAAAGAAAAAATAAGAATGAATTTTTTATAAAAATTATATGAAATAAATTTGAATAAAAATTTTTAAATTTTAAATTTTAAAATAAAAATATATTTAAATAATTTATTTTTATTTAAAAAAAAATAACTTTTTACTCATTCACAAACAAAAATGACTTATTCAAACATATTATTTCGGCAGCTGACCGACCTGTTAAAAGCACTTTTTAGTTTTTCACTAAAAATGCAATGTAATTTGGAGCCACGCCATAAAGGGTAGCCTGTTGTTCGCTTCTTCATATGGTCATTTCTATGATCTTGACTATGCACATAGAATACGTTTCAAAATACATTTTTTTACCATTTAAGATAAACAATGTTTGTCGAAAATATAACAATTGTTTCCAAAAGATAAATACGGTTTTGAAATATTGTAAATTAAGAAAACATATCAGCATCCACGTCAGTAGTCATTTGCGTGGCAGACAACCTCTACTTTTTCAAGATTTCAGTGAGCTGCATCAATTTATGATGTAGGTAAATCCCATTTGTCTCATACATTTCTATCTTACAAAACAATTTTCATCATACTCAGGAATTCCTCAATTTCCCAATGTATTTGTTCTACGGTTGACTAGCCTCAAAATTGGCTACAATGTCTGGTTACCAGAGAGAAAATTTAAAGCTTAGCTTTCGTCTACCTTGGTCCAGACAAAGCTGAAGGCAACACAGGACTAGCATCAAAAGTTTTCTGTCTATCATGAGCATTCGCCACTGTTCTGACCACTGATGGATAAATGAATTCATAATCCAGGTTGGTTTCAGCAACCACCAACCCCTCTAATACCTTAACCACTAAAGACATTGAAGGCCTCTTGGTGTAATCGCTCTGCAGACACCATGCAGCAATTTTCATCATCTCCACAGCTTCCTCAATGTGGACCTGCATATCCTTACAATTCTTGTCGACCAAATCTTCAAGTTTTTCTTCTTCTGCTTTTCTCTTGAAAACACGAAGCAAATGTTGGTCTTCCTCGTCCTTAGACCAATCCAAGTTCATCCTCCCACAAATGATTTCCAGGATCACAACGCCAAAACTGTATACATCCACTTTTTCTGTGATGACTGAGCTCAACCACTCTGGAGCTAGGTATCCTGGCGTTCCTCTCATCCTTGTGACAATTCTGCTTTGATCCTTCTCAAGTAGCTTTGACAATCCAAAATCAGAAACTTTTGCATTGAAATTTTGATCTAACAGGATATTTTGGGCCTTGATGTCAAAGTGAATTATTTTCTGACTACATTCTTCGTGGAGATAAGCTAATCCCTTGGCAACATCCGAGATGATTTTTCTTCTTGTATGCCATGGAAGAGGATGGCTTTGATCGTTATCAATTATCCATCTATCCAATGATCCATTCGCCATATATTCATAAACCAAAAGCTGATGTGAATTTTCGAAACAGAAACCAATTAATTTGACCAAATTCACATGATGAATGCTACCAATTGTCTCAACTTCAGCTAAAAATGATTCATTCACTCGGTTCCAAACATTCAGACATTTGACCGCTATCTTAGTGTCCTTGCCCCGTGTCCCCTCATAAACACCACCGAATCCTCCTTCCCCAAGTTTTCTGGAGAAATCTTCTGTCATTGCTTTCAAGTCCTCATAAGAGTATCTAGTAAGCATTCCCGATAACTGGTCCAGGAAGTCCCCTTCGATGTCGTTGGATTTCTGTGATCTTTTCCTGCGATGAACAAGGCAAGACACAAATAGAGAAAGCACACCAAAGAAAGTTCCTATTGTTGATGCTATGATTATGACCTTTTTCTTCCTTTTGGATCTGTCTTGAGCATTTTGTACCTTAAGAAAAAAACTTGTTTCATATTTTGGGGCATCGCCTGTAGTATTATCATTGTTGATTATAGAAAAGACTTCATTCAATAACAAGCATCTGTCTTTTCTTCCTAAATTTCCACTCCAGGTATCCAACACGAAAAGAGCTGCTTTGCATGAACAGTTTTCCAGGCACATATTTTTGCAATCCTCGACTGCTTCTACTTCAAACATCTTTACAAAGCTGGCTTGGAATGCAAAGTAAGATGTATTCTTTAGCTCGAAGAGACTATGTTCATGGGAATGATTGCAGGAAATTGGAGTAACCAATGAACATCCGAGACGGGGTTGCCAAGAGTCTATTTGCTTGAAAAAGCTCGTTTGACCATTGGCTGCAGTCTCAGGACAACGACAATTTCCGTTTGAACAGACTCCATAATTTCCACACACCATAGGATCCCCGCAATCACCTAATTTTGTTTGGAAAAGATCAGCAACTTCTGTCCAATACCCTCTTGTAAACTGGTATACCTTCAAATGACCCTTAAACTCGAATTTCAGGAACTGATCTGCTGATGCAGTAGGAATGCTCCAGCTTCCGTTGGTAAATTCAACAAAAGGTTGATCATCCAACATAGAAGCGTAATATATTTGTGGTGGATTAGAATCTACATATGCGACCAAGCGATCTGATTCAACAGAAAGGGAAAACAAACCTGGACTAAATTTTGATTCTGAGACATTCGCTGTTAACTTCTGGCCCGGAACCAACCTCTGTCCTAGAAGCAATGAGTCAGTAGGAAAATCAAAGGATTGCCAGATGGGCTCATTGTGTGTGCCAAACAGCACAAGGTTTCCCCCTTCCGTTAAGTTCAATCTTGCAACTGACTTACCCCTTGTATTGCTGGACCACACCAAGGTGCCATCAGGTTTAGCCAAGACCAGATCTCCATCTTGCCTGAGTTCCAAAGTAGCATTAGTTTGAACAGGATTATCCCTGTTCGCAGACCATACCAATTCAGGGGACCCATAGAGATTGTAGGGTGTAAAGTTATCACCTCTTGGGAAAATTAGGACTCCGAATACGCATTCATCATCATTGCTTCTACAGTAGAAGCTGCCGGCGAAGTTGCTTCCGTTACTATTACTTTCCCTCAGCAGGATGGGTGACCAGGATTTATACACATCTATGCCGTCTTCAATCCTGGAAGGGCGGTTGATCCATGAGGTGGAAAGGTTTGCAGATGATGTGTATCTCTGTTCTTGGGCTCTTAGAAATGGTGAAAAAGAGAGCAGGGAGGCAAGAAGAAAGAAACAACATAGCTCCATTTCTCCAACCATATCTTGATTTTGTTAGAGCTTTTGCTTTACTAGTATGGATCAAGGGACTTCAATCCACATTCCTCATATTGATTGCTTTCCTTTTTTTTATTTTGAATGATTTGATAGTGATCTTTGGACCGACCCTAATGAGTTGTCAACTGTCAATGAGCGTGATAACAGAGCTTGTGGATTGCGTCCTTTCTCTGATTACTAACCCAGATCTTGATTTTGTTAGAGCTTTTGCATCAATACAGCTCCTTCAGATATTTACTTTACTTCAAGGAACTTCAATCCACGTTCCTCATATTGATTTTGCTTTCCATTTTTAGATTTTGAACGATTTGATAGGGATCTTTGGACCGACCCTAATGAGTTGTCAACTGTCACTGACGGTAATAACAGAGTTTGTGGATTGCATCCTTTCTCTGATCACTGTGTTAGCCGATTATTCTTGACTTTTTTGCACCTTATTTTGACTACATAAATTTCTTTTTTAAATAGACTACGTAAATCACCAACCACAGCCTTTGGGGTTGCTCTGGTTTCAAACTTCTTTTTATTTTTTTGAAATAAGTTTCAAACTTTGATACTGACTTAAAAATAAAAAATTTATAATTAGTGTCACATAATATTTTGATCTGGTAATTAAATTCTTATTTCATTATAAAATTTAGTTGAGTTTCTTATTCTCTTGTTTCATATAGTAAAAGTAAATTAGAACTGAAAAAAAAAAGACTAGGTAAATGTTATAAAATAGAAATTATTTTAATAATATAAAAGTCTGTTCACAGCTTACAAAATAGAAACTATTTTGATAATATAAAAAGTTGTTGACAATAGTTATGAATAAATTATGTAGAAATTATAAAAATTATTTGGATAATATAAAAAACTATTTTGAAAAATATAAAAATAAATTTTAAATTTAATTCATATACACTCATAAACTCTTTAAGTTTTTTTCTCTAACAACAATAGTTATATATCATAAACTCTTAGTTGGAAAGCGAAATTGTTTTGTAGTAATAATTTATCTTTTGAGCTATTAGATGATTCTTTCACCACCTGATACTAATTTACCATTTAAAATCTCCCCTATCTCTAACATCATAATCTCCATTTTTGTCTAAATTGCAGAGTAAATGTTAAATCAAATTTAATTAATTTTTTCCTTTTTTTTCTTACTCTCAATTCTCTATTTTAATATTCAATTATGATTTAATAAATAAATAAGACTATTTAATTATATGCATCTTAATTCTGGTTTTCCAAAAAGGCACTTTATGAAGGAGGTGTTGATTTGAATTGTAAGATGGAAGGAATTATAATTAGAAAATCTTTTTTTTCTTTTCTTTTCTTTTCTTTTTTTTTTTTTGAGTCGATCATGGAAAACGCATTCATCCATCAAAGTTGGATGACTTCATAGCAATTTCAAAGTTAAACGACTTCTTAATATTAAATATATTTTATGAGTTGTTCCTTTTGGTATTAGAATTGACTTACAATATATTATAAATTAATCGAAATAAAATTGAAGAAAAAAAATCATCATAACCTCCAAATTATTCAAAGGATCACACAAAATAAGCCTACTGATACCTGTAATGGTTAACGTCTATCATAACCTTAAACAACCGATTTATGTTCATCCCAAAGTCCCACTAGTCTTCATCCCCGTGAATCAAATTCACACGGAAGAAAGAACCCTGAAAAAAAATGTCAGATTATTTACCTGAAGATTTGTTGATTGACATCTTCAAGAGGCTGTCCGTGCCGTGGATTCCCTCAGGCGATGCATGATTGTTTGCAAGTCATGGTACTCACTTATCACTTTCCCTGAGCTTATTTCCATCAACCTGAATCGTGTACATGATGAAGCCCAATTCCTGTTGGGGCATAACAGCGTCGAGCATGATGTTGAAATAGCTTTCTATGTCTCAAAAGACGTAAGAGAAATTCATTATCAAGGTCGGAGCCACATGGGTGAAGTTATAGAAACGTTAACGGTTTGATCTGCCTCTATATTGACCGTTTTCCCTTTGAGCCCTTTCTGATCTTGTGGAACCCAGCAATCAAGATGTGAACTTTCATCGTATAGGTGGTCTTATTCTCCTTCGTATGGGTTTGGATTTGATCATATTAGTAGTGATTTAGTTGGCCAAGAATGTGAACGTTAAGGATAAATTGGCTCCACCTGTCATTAAGCTGTATAAGTTGAGTACAGGCCAATGGCAAGATATGAATCATGTAATTCTTCCGTATCGTATTAAAGGGAAATGGTTTTACGTTCGCCTGAATGGAATAGATATCTCCATTCCATTGGGTTGGACACCATGAGGAGGGGAAGGATGCAATAGTGTTTTTAATTTGTCAACTGAGGAATTTAAGGTGATGATGCTGCCGGATTATCTTTGTCCTCCAGCGAAGGCCAAGAGAGTCGATGTTCATCAGGGATCTCTGGCGTTGTGTATCATCGATTCTGATTATAACCTTTGTAAGTGGATCATGAGGAACTATGGTGACGAACATCCCTGGACTAAGTTTTGTCAAGGTTCTGATAGTCATTATATTCATCATGACAGGAGCTTTTGCTCATGGAGCTATATTTTTCATTAGAGATTACAATCCGGAGCAAAATGAAGATAATGTATTGGCCCGAGTGTTAGACCATAAAGAAGCTATTATATCTCATTTAAGTTGCCCCCCCCTCTTTCTGGGATTCTTACTTTTTGGGCTTTATGTTCATTGATGCATGCTTTTGCCTTTTGTACCCCAGAGAAGCAAATCTGATCGAACCCTATATTGCTCAATGGATACAATCTGCGAGTATCTTTTGCCAGAATCTGGAGTGGATTTCCAATCTCTCCTAACAGATTATCAATGTTTAGTAACTTTAGGTAACAAGGACGCGAAAGTAGTGATGATTCAAAAGTCTATTCCTGACGAATGAATTATATTATAGTAAGTGTGCTCTTAGTTTATGCGGAACTTTTGTGCTGGTGGTTGCCCAGTTGTATATGACTCAAACTGATTACTATCTGGGTACTTTTGTTGAGAGCCTGGCATTGCTTGATAAGGGCGTTTAGGTTTGTGATTCTGTTGCCTGCTCCATATTGCCAGGCAAAGACCCCAGATCCCTGTGATAGGATTTAATGGAACATCCCATGCCATTGGAATGAGTGGAAAGTCATTTACATTGGAATGAATAGAAAGGCAATTAGATGAAAGCATTTGGTTGAGTTTTGTCTTTTTCATTACATGCAAGTGTTGTTTTTCAGTTTGTTTTGATCGAATTATGGTTTTGAGATTCTTTTGAAGTTTTAAATGTTGGGCTCCTCTTCACCTGTAGATAAGATAAGAACGAAGCAAATACTGCAAATGTAAAAAAAAAAAAACAGATAAGCTAGAATTTCAGAACGGATGATAAATTCGCTGTCAATTCATCTCTCTAACCAACACACGCTTTCATCCAAGATTTTAGGACTCCTATACAAATTAACTTATGAGAATATAGCATAACACCCCAAATGTTCGTGGAAAAAAACAAACTCTATCATTGCAAATTAGTGGAAAAAAAACTCTGAGACAAAAATGTCAGATTATCTTCCTAATGATATATTGATTGACTCTTCCAGAGGTTGTCCATCAAACCCCTTGCACGATGTATGGTCGTCTGCAAATCCTGGTACACTCTTATAGCTAGCCCTCATTTTGTTTCCATGAATCTCAATCATGTATACAACACTCAATTCACATTGACATCTGGACATCAACATAATGTGGAACCATTTGATGAACTACGATACTATATCCCAAAACACATAATTGAAGTAGGTTACTTGTATGGACCTGTTGGTGTGTCCAGGATGCGTGAAATTGCAGGAAACACTAATGAGTTGATTTGCCTTTCTATTGATTTGTTTCCCAGTGACCCGATTGTAATTTTCTGGAACCCTACAATTCACAAGATATTAGAACTTCCTAAACCAAATTTGAGTTTTTCTTCCAATGGGAGACTTTATACACAATCATTTGGGTTTGGATATGATCATATCAGTAATGATTTCAAGTTGGTCAGAATTGTGCAGTTAAAGAATAAAATGGCTAAATTGGTTCCCCCTAGGACTAAGGAGAAAGTGGTTCCACCTATCATTGAGCTTTATAAGTTGAGTACAGGGGAATGGCAAGTTCTGAGTCATGTAATTCTTCCCTTTCGTATTGATGGGGCATCGTTTTACGTTTGCCTGAACGGGAATCTCCATTGGGTTGCCTATGGCGAGGAGAATAAAGATGCAATAGTGTTGTTTAATTTGTCAAGCGACGAATTTGGGCTGATGATGTTGCCAGATTATATACTTATTTTAGGGAAGATCAAGGAAGTTGATGTATATCGGGGATCTCTCTCGTTGATTGTTTTTCAGTATGATCAAAATACGTCTATGTGGGTCATGGGGAGCTATGGTGATGTACATTCCTGGAGTAAAATTAGACAGTTTCAAAGCAATACCATGTTGTTTTCAGTACCATCCGGAGAGGAAGTCGAGGCTCTAATAACTGACTATCAATTTTCAGTGTCTGTGGATCGGAAGGACATGAAAGTGAAGCTGCTTCAAAGTCCTTGTTCTGAAAACAAAGGTATATATTTTTCGACATCTTTGCTTTGTTTAAACAAGGGCTTACCTACGATTAGACTGCAAATACTGCTTTCAGCTAAATATCCAAAAACTTATTACATGGATGCATTTTTTGAGAGCCTAGCACTGCTTGACAAGGGAATTCCGTTGTGTGATTCTGTTACCTGCAATATATTGCCCCGGGAACATGAAACCGAGAAAGTGATGGAACAAGTAACAAATGACTCCAAGTCCCAATCCCTGAAATGCAGAGCAAAGAAGAAGAATGCAAAGCTCTCCGAATGCTTTGCCTCTTTAATCAAGAAGCATTTCTTATGCAGTTAGTTTTGAAGAAAAATCCCTTCTTGTTATTGAAATGAATAGGATGGCAATCAGATTAAAGGGATTAGTTGAATCTCGATTAGCTATGCTTCTCTATGTTGGAAGCTTTATTTTGTGCTTTCCAAGTTTCAAGTTTTAATGTGTAAGTTTCATCTAAATTTTTGTATGGTATAAAAATCATATTTTTCCCCTCCAAATAAAAAGTTGAATTTTTTACGCCTTTGGAGTTGGTACTATGGGCAGAAGAACCACATTCTGAATCTGATCCCCTTCTTTCAAAAAGCAAAATAATAGATAAACAAATGAAAACCCATCATTCCCCCAGTCAAAATGAAGCTGAAACTTTTATGAATGTATAGTTTACCTTTCAAAATGTGATTTTGCATTTTTTAATATAATTTTTTCTTATTTCATAATCACTATATTAAAAAATATAAAAACGCGTTTTGAAATACTATCCACGCAAGCCTTTAACATGTCATCCGTCCAAATCCATCTTGTTTAGCATGGGAAACTGGCCTTAGCTTCTTGAGTCTTAAGGAAGAAATGGGACAATTATCTTGAGGGGAATTCTGTCAATGTGGTTTCTGAAACATTAGACCATTAGATCGAACAAAAAAATATTACTTAGTATAAACTGATTTAGATAAGAGTTACAGACATGCACTAAAGATTCATCAAACTGACAAACAACATATGAGAGATGTAGAACCGGGAAACGGTTGATCGAATGAATTGTGCAACGCATGGTGAGGCAGCCAGCTGTGTTATTTTTGAAAGAACTTATTTTTAATATATTTTTTATCTCACAATTTATATTTTAAAAACTATATAAAAAAAAAACATTTTGTTATTTCACAATTGATATTGTGAAAAGTGCAAAAATGTATTTTAAAGTGCAATTTATAAACACCCAAAATTTTCTCACCAAGTGCAAGTAGGAGATTTATACCGCGTCAATTAAATTTTCTATCAAAATTTTAGGGACATTAAAGCTTTCAATCATCGTTTTCGCGGGTAAGGAAAATGGGAGTTTGGTTTTTGTGACCAGTGAAATTCGATACCCTCAGGTGGACTACAGAGACTAAAATCCTCAACATTGAGCGAGGTAGCAATAATGCCAATAAAAGATACGAGGCTACCATGCAATCACGACCACTAATAGAAAAAGGAAATCTTGGAAGAGCCAAGAAAATACAATAGGAATCTAGTATTTACAATATTACAAAATAAAACCGGCCATGTAAATTATTCCCAAACAAAAATTTGAAGTTTTTCAGGTATTCTGCAGTTGAGATCCTATGAAGCCACTCACTTTGACTGAAAATGAGTGCTGTACTGTTGAAATTCATGACGGTGAAAAAACTATCGAAGCATGACTTGAGCCTCTAGGAAATGTTAGCATTCGATTCTTAAACTCAACTGTTTTATGTCCAAATGTCTCAGAACCAATTATCATCACATCAAGTGATGATGCACGATGTAGCAAAAACTTCAGTAATTTCATCTCATCTTCCCTGCCGTAAAAGTATTGAAGTTTGATCACCTTAAGGCAAGACAGGAAATTCGCTGGCAGCACATCAACTCTCTCGAAATAGTCATCATTGCTGTTGGACCTCCACTGCAGAACAAGGAAAGCAAGTGAGCAAATGGCTCTGACAGAAGATGCAGGAAACAATGTGAAACATGCAAGGAATCATGAAGAGGAAGATGAAAGTGGAAAGACCATTAGTGCTTACCAAACTAATTGTGAGCAATTCCAGAGCTGGTGCCATCTTGAGTAAGTTCACCAGCGCTTTGCTGCACCTGATTTCGTTGGCAGACACTGACACTGCCATGAGTTTGAGGTGGGTAAGCTTCTCCAATACTGGAAGTGGACTTGGAGGATCTACATCGGCGAGTACCTTCAATAAATCACATTAAGCATCAGTTAACAATCAAAATGAACACAAAGCGCAGTGTGACATGCAGCAAAATCCAATCAGAATTTCAGTTGAGTACCGCAATCAGACCATGTGGTTAAGAGAATTTGAGTCCTTATAAGTTGTAAAACTCACTATATTGTCATCAATCATAAAGGAAAATAGCTCCAAATTGCAGGGTCACACGAGTTTCAATTTAAGCTTACAACAACTTAAAGCTCTAAAATGACCAAAACGAATTCACTAGTTTGTACTGTACCAGTTCCAAATGGCAATGGGATACTGTTATAGTTTTCCTGTTCATATTTTGTATTTTATGACCATATTTACTTTTAAATGGCGTTGCGATACTGTTAATTCAAAATAAGGGTACAAGAACTCATTAAAATGATCCCCTCCATTATATTTTGTACCTGAATTACATGCAGGGCAAATTTGCAGGTTGTATCTAAATATAGAAGACCTCAAATAATTAGATAAGCAAATTCACATAACTGAACAAAGAGTAATTATCAGAGTTAGATGACCAAAATTAAGAAAACTTGCTCTGCATGAATAAAGCGAAACCCTTTACACATTATAGCATGCAGCTAAGAAGCAATTAGAGTAATTTTCCTAAGAAAGTAAGAAACAACTCTCAGGAGAGGACCAATTATTTATGGCCCAAATTATGTACTTTGCCTAGCAGAAAACACGAAGATCACACAAATACCACATGAATACTTGAGAACTCAAAAGGAAATAATTCAAGAACAATGAGGAATATTTTACCACAAGGAATTCAAGAGAGAGTTCCAGGCAACTAGTGACAGCAGAGAATCCTCCCAGGAGGGCACAGGCTCGCAAACCCATCCTTCGCCTCCCATGCAGATTATTCCCTCTGCCAATTTCATACCGAAGCTCTACATGATCAGCCGTTGATGGGCTAGCCAAAACAAAATCTTCTAATAAAAATCCCCAGCATCTAAAGATTTCAAGGTTGACTTGGCAAATCTCTATTTTACAGTCAGTCGATCTATCAATATCACATTCATAGCCGGGATATATCATTTCAAAAACAAGAAGTCTAGGAGCATCTATTGTAATAATCTTCACATCCCGCCACTTGCAAATACCCAAATAAAGTGCTTCCAGGCCAGGCAATGTCAATACAAGTTTGCTAGAATTGGAGAAGTCATCATTCCTAATCTTAACATCCAAAAGATACAACATCCGAAGATTTGACAAACAAACATTACTTGGAGCTTTGAAACTGCAACGCTTGAGCTTCAAATATTTTAACGAATCACCACTGAAAAAATATCGGGGGAAAACTGATTCATCCGGAATATTCACAAGATTAAGGTTCTGAACATTGCGCCATAACACATTAACAATCCATGATTTCACACGAGTGGAATCATAAAACTCATAATTAACCCCGAGCAAAAGCTCAAATTTTTGCAAAGCTGAAGTCCCACAGTGATGGAGTACCCTATCCACAAAGTTCATAAAATAAACCCTTTTGGGCGCTTGCGGATCATTTAACTTTTCCAATCCCACTTCATCATTGAAAGTTAAATTGTAAACTAAAGTCCACTTGAACTCCCAATCTCTCGACAGAACACTGGTTCGAACAGCATCCTTTGTGGGGAGACGGGATAGAATACGACTCAAAACGCTTTCTGGTAAATGACTAAGTATATCTTCCCCGTGCACAACAACAACATTCTGATCTTGAAACAATTGCTGACGATAATTTGGCATAAATGATCTAAATCTTTCAAGAATCATAATTCCCAACCTGGAAAAAAAATGACATCTTTCGTCACGAACCAATCCAATCATACGAAATTAATAAACATAAGCACGGTAAAAAAAAACAAACCATTAAGCCCAATAAAATTCAAAAACGGAAAACTAATAAACCACCCAAAAAAACCAAGACGTTTTTTCATACCGATATAGTAATCAAAAGGGCCTCCTGCTGCAGTTGCGACTTGGGCAAATACGTTTATGGGAAGAAGTATAGGACTAGAAAACTGGGTTCCAACTTGATGATGGAGTCTTAACAAATCCAGGGGATAAAATAGATGTACCTTCGGGTTCTCGGAGAAAACTTGAAGCTTTTCTTGTCAAATATCATGATCATTTCCCTCACTGAGGAAGGAATCAGTTTGTCATTATTTCTAAAATTTAATGCTGTTGTGATTTTTAGACTAGGGTCATTCTTTTGATGCTATAATAATTTGCAGAATATCAGATTATATAATATGTGCAACTCTTCCTTTGTTCTAAGTTTCAAATTTCCATATGCTGATTTTTCTAAATTCAATTTTCGTGTGATATAGAGTAATAATATATATGGGGCTAAAAAGATTACAAAATATATGTGTATTGTTTAAAAATTAATAATATCCTTTTAGAAACAAATCTAAAAAGATTTTTTTTTTTTTGAAGCAAGATTTAGTTATTATGTTGACAAGTGCAAAATTACAAAATTGGAAGTTTTGCATCAATCATTTACAACCAAGCAAAAAAAATGAGAGTATTGTCTATCCCACTTCCTCAGTTCCCTTAGTTTTTGCACATTCTCTTTACTTTTGATTGAATAATGAAAATTCTTTCAGTTGTCAGAACAAAATCTAATTCGTCCATAAAAAGTGTTACTAATCGTTCTTTCGGATTGGCTGCCAATTATAAGGATGATACCAAATGTAAAGGGTTGTCTCAGACGATGCAAAATTATATTTTAAAAGATGGTTCATAGAAAGATAACATTTAATTATTTTAACATTTATGACTAATACATGGTTTTCATCATGGGTAATAGAAAACTTGTTTAGATGTAAAAATCTACTTAAAAATTTGCACATGAAAGTGCAGATCTCGAGATTTAAGACCACTAGTTATAGGCCTACTGATGGGATAAAAGTTTGTTTCAATCATCTTCAATCTTTGAAACTTACGCTAATTTGCAAAAGTTGTGTTTCAATCATTTCGGATGATGATTTCATGACTAGTTCCTTACTTGCAAACCAACAACATCATTCCAATACACCAAATTGAAGAAAATGCTAAGTAGAAACCGTATAAGATGACCTAAATAAGAATTACAACAACACACAAAGTCATTACTCGAATACAAAAGAAACTGTTGACAGATTGTCAGAAGGTCTTGGGAACACTATATACGAACTGATTTTCAAGCTACTTTGCAACTCCCAGACCCTTGCAAGGAATCGTCAACTCTTCAAGAACAGGTGCATGCAAGCAGCAACAGCAAAAACCTCACAAATTGAATCTCCCCATCCCAACTACAAAATCAATGCCTTCACCCGAGATGGATCATGATTGTGAGAACAAATAAGGGTAAATTCTTTTATGCATGAAATATTGTTGAGTACCCAGTCAACAAAGTGCGGAACGAAAGAGCATACTGTGTAACTCTTCAATTCATATCCAGAAACATTGGTAATCCTGAAATAAAAGGATAAAAGAATTTGTACACTTGATTATCATCGTCCATTCAGCCTCTTCCTGGGAAAGGATATAAGAATGGGAACTATTATAAGATTTACCATGCATTCCAGACCTATAATTACTATATTTCAACCCAATTATTTTATTCTATCTTTTTCAAAAAGAAAAAAATCAAATCCACACAACAATATACTTATGCGAAATTTTTACCAGACTCAATTTATGGCAACAAATTAGGCTATTATGCCACATTTCTACATTAAATGTTTAGATTTGCTCATACATATTCATTCTTGAAATATGCATTTAAGTTTTGAGCAGTCATAACTCATAACTCAACTGATTTAAGTGTCCAAAAGTTTGCTCGGTAGCCTTGACTCGCAACTAGTGCGCAAATTACTTTGATATCAATTGTAAAATTTCTAGCCAATGGGTAATCCTTCCTAGTTGTTATTCTCGCAAATCTAAGAGTCAAAATCTTAATACTTTTATTAAGATTTGAAAGACATGATTTCCCAATTCAAGTTGACTATCAATATGAAATGTATCCAGAAAATATAAGGGCACACTCATCGAAAGTTTACAAGAATTCCGGATGGATATTTGCAGGGAATAGATCATTCCTATGCAATACAAAATGAACACTAGTTGTGGATGGATTCAAATTTGAGCACATGTTGGATCTTCAAGCTCCTACCCAACCTCCTAATTTGCAGTCTGCCGGAATTTCAAGCACCAATTTACTTCAAAATCAGGCAAACAGCAGCAGCCCGAGATCTGGCAGTCCACACTTCGGCAGCCCGTCTGCAAGCCTGGCAGGCCAATCCATGCAGCATTCCACCTGGCAGTAATATCCAAATTCCAACCCACGATCACGACCCACAAACTGATCAAAATTCATCTTCTGATGGAAACCATGCTCAGCCCTCACCAGATTTCACCATGGCCTATCTACTGGCTCATCACAGTAGCCCAGTTCCTCATCAACAAACAATCCAAACGGGCAGCCAAGCACAAGTTCAAGGATCAGCCCAAATTCATCAAACCAACCACTTTCAACCCAGTTCAGGCCAACCCACAAATCCCAGGCAAGCAGGATCAGCAATTCCGGCGAATGCAGATTCATCTTCATCACATCAGGAGGAAGACGAAGAAGATCCCACGGAAATATTGTCACCAACCATGCTTCCAAGCTTTGAGAACGTAGGAACTGAACCACAAATAGATTCTCATGTTCCAACCCGTGTAATAGAAATGCCAGATGGAACACTGAATGAAGAACAATTCAGAATTGTGGAAAACCAGTTGCAAGCAATTCTTCCGGCCAACATTGATCCGTCGCCGGCTTGGATCCGGCCACCAATCTTCACCAGTACAAACGTCACAGCTGACGAAGACATGTCAGATGCACAGGAACGCGGCTTTCAGTTTTCAGCCGAAATAGAATTAACTTTTGGGGATGATGATGGCAGGGTGGATATCAGTCAAATCCTAATTACTTCCCTTCCTGAGCAAGATCAGAATGACAAAATAGAAGATATTGAATGTTGGCACTGTGCGGAAGGGAATTTGCCTGCTGGGACAGAGAGTCGGCGATGCATTAATGGAAGCAAAGAGCATTCGGACAAGGCAGATGAACAACCGGAATAAATGGGAAAGCAAAGGATCGAAAGCCAAGAATGAGTCTGGATTCATCCATAGTGGGCTTACAAATCGCAAGAAAAAACTGATAAATGAGCTATCAGTCCTATCTCAAAAATGTTCAGCCCAAATTACATCAATGGACTCCAGTTCTGAAGAAGTAATTGGACTCAAGTTCTAGGTCGTGTCGAAAAAGACAAAAAGGCCAATTATTAGCATTAAATTTAGACGAGGCTGGCCCATCCACTGCCTCAAGCACTCAATCTCACTCATAATCTGGGTCCAGCCCCACCTCTCTTTTCTAAGAAGAAATCAAAACAGCCCCAATTTCAAAATAGCCCAATAGGATCTCCTAATCCAATGTTTTTGTCATGAACTACTTGGTTCTTTATGTAAGCAGGTATGCAGAGCGCGATAGATTGTAATGAACTATTTGGTTTTCACATCAAAAGTGTGAAATTTTCATAAAAGGTTTATATAGTTTTGTGTTCTTTCACTTTACAAATTAGCTTTTGTAGTGGATTTTCCCAAATACCATGACCGTTTTATGCCCAACTTTCCATAAACTCATTTGCAGAACAGGGCCATTGGATCCAAGACCAAGAAGCCCAATCGTTTCTTTTACTCTTCTGGACTTGAACAACAAAACCAAATAAACCAAAACCCTCTTCAACTTGCTGCACCTATTCACAAAAAACAAACGTCCTCAACAACTTCAGAATCTTCAAATTCTAACTCTTAGGGTTTGTTTGAAGTGTGATATATTTGAAACAAGTTGTATTGAAATGTGTAAAAATTTTGGCAGGTATTTTTGAATTTGGGTGGGAAATTTTGAATTTTGAAATAAAAATGTGTTTGGATTGTTTGTTTTGTTTGATAATTTACTTATTTGCAAATGAGAAATTGGTGTCCAAACAGACCCTTAGTCCTCTGAGGCAACGTTCAGCTGCTTGGAAATTGAGAATTCCAATCTTGATCAATGGAGCACGAATCTTGCTTTTCAAGAAGAAGTCCAAATGAAGGCCATAAATTGGAGCATGAAGGAAGTCAACCTCATCGAGTCTTCTATACCTAGATCAAAGAAAAGAAAATTGGTGCAAGACCTACACATTACAGGTTTCCAAGAAAGAAAAGTGGAAAACATAAAAAACATGTACCGATGATAATCAAATACTGTGTGACTGTATGGGTGACCCTGAAGAGATGGCAAGCAAAGTTCAAGAGAGTCATTTTAGTTACATGTTCATTGACATCTTGATTTTCATTGTGTCTTTAATTTCAAATAGCTGTGGTCTTCTCAAAGCTGTTATGTTGGAATTGTAAAGGAATAGATCATCTTCTAACAATTCATGTTTTAGATAAACTGACTTACTTTTATAATCCAAACTTTTACTTTTCTTAATGGAAACAAAAAGCTCTAAAGAAAAAATGTCCAATGGCTATCAAAGTCAAAATTTTCAAAATGGGAGCTAGTGGATCTAATGGGTGCAAAAGGGAATCTATGTTTAGCTTGGGGGATGACACAAATTTGTTAGTACTTAAAAAGTCTCAAACCTACTTGATCACATTGATCAAGGAACTAAATAGGAACTACTTGATCACATTGATCAAGGAACTAAATAGGCTTGAATGGTACTTAATCCTAATCTATGGTCACCCAAACCAAAGCTATAGACATCTAATTTGGAACCAATTAAGATCCCACACCCAAATAGGAATCTGCCCAACAGTCATTGCTGGAGATTTTAATCAAATCATAAGGCAAAAAGGTAAGTCTGGAGGAAAACCATTCAAAGATTCTGAAGGCATTCAACTCAAGAACCTCTTGAAAGACTTCAACATGCAAGAACCACAACTTGAAGGCCTTTGGTATACTTGGACAAATGGCAGAGAAGTTGTTGATAGAACATATGAAAGACTTGATAAGGTTTTCATAAATAGGGATTGGATGACCATATTTCCAAAAGTCGGAATAAGAAATCTCCCAATTGTAAGATATGACCATGGTCCTCTTTTGCTTGATACCATAAGGACAGAGTTTCTCTCAAGACTCAGGAAACTCTAATGATTTGAAAGCTTTTGGTTGAAAGAAAAGCAAACAAGACAAATAATTCAAGATGAATACGCAAAAAATCCTTCAAGCTCACTCTAAGTAGCAGATAAGCTAAAAGCAACTCTCAACACATTGGAGACAACAGAAGTATGGTCAAATGGAAACAATCATAAAGCAAGAAATGAACCATCTAGAAGCTATCCAAAAGAGTAGTGATCTGCAATCCAAGTAAGAGATTGAACAATAGGTATCAGAATTGGAGGAACTTTTGACCATGCAAAAAAACCTGGAGTCAAAGGTCCAAAATACATTGAAGTTTATATGTGAGGCCAACACAAAGTTTTGTCATCAATGGGCAACTAAGAGGAAAGGAATCACTCAATTAATGATGACAAAAGAACATGGACCAGAAATCCAAAGGAAATGAGAGCACTGATGATGAAACACATGAAGGTAATACCAAGGAATGAATTTGACATCCCAAACTTTGGGTCAAGCCTCAATATGGAAGAGTTGGAGAATCCTTTCCATAGGCAAATTCAAGAAGATCAGAAAGAAACCCTCTAGAGTGATGTCACAAAAGAAGAAATTAGGAAGGCTTTATTTCAAATGGCAAAGTGGAGCTCCTCGAGACTTGATGATATCTCTGTGGGATTTTATCAAGTTTATTGGGACATAGTAGGCAATGAAGTATGCAAGGAAATCAGAGAATTTTTCAATTTCAGAATATTGAATCCTCAATGGAATAGGACCTTGATAGTTCTAATTCCCAAAATACCAAATCCTTCCAAGCTTTCAGACTTCAGCCCAATAAGTTTGTGCAATGTTCTTTATAACGGAGTGGCAAAATACTAGCCAATAGACTTAAGTTGGTTCTTGATATGACAATCTCCTCCAGTCAAACAACTTTTGTTTTGGGTTGTTCAATAAATGAAATGTTCTCATAAGACATGAAGAGCTAGAGTATATTAGGAAGCATAAGATAGGGAAATCCAGCTATGCAACTCTAAAATTAGACATGAACAAAACTTTTAATAGAGTCTCATGGAGTTTTCTTCAACAAAGTCTAAGAAAGCTTGGAATTCAGGAAAAATTCATAAACTGGACACTCTAGTGTAACAACAGTCACCACTTCATTCATCTTTAATGGTTGGCATTCTAGTTCATTCCAACTCTTAAATGGTCTCAAGCAAGGATGTCCACTCTCACTATTTCTTTTCATTATATGTCAGCAAACTTTCTCTGCAACATTGAACTCAATGGATGAAAAAGGCTTATGTCAAGAAATAAGCATAGGTACAAATGTCCCTAGCTAATGATTGTATAATTTTTTTTTAAAGATCTCTTCTCAAGCAATTCAAAGTATGTGCAAGGTACTTCATCAATTTGCCAAGTACTCGGGGTCAAAGAATTAATTTTCAAAAATCCTCAATCATTGTCAGTCCCAACACACATGAGAAGTGGATTCAATATATCTTTACCGCATTTTGCATTCCTCAAGTATTTGTTCAAGGTAGGTATCTTGGACCTATAATGGATTTCTCGCAGCCTAAAAGGAGAATTTTCCAAAATTTGATATCAAAATCAAAAGGAAAATCTCAACATGGAAAAATTCGGTTCTATTAGTCATTGGTAGAATCACTTTGGCAAAACTATACTCACCACTTTAGGACAATATGTTATGGGATCCTTTAAAATCCCAATCACAGTGGCTGACGAAATTGACAAAATCATTGCCAACTTCATTTGGAAATGAGACAGAGAGGTCAAGGGAATTCATTGGAAGTCTTAGAATAAGATCTGCAAATCAAAGTTCAGTGGAGGTCTAGAAATAAAGAAAGCACCTCTTTTAAATTGGTCTCTTCTTGAAAAGATAGCATGGAAAATATATGTCAAACTAGATTCCTTTCTATCAAAATTCTTTTACTTCAAATATTATTTGAAGGTAAGTTTTCTCCAAGCCAAACCAAAGCAAGGCAACTCATGGGCTGAAGAGGAATTTTATTGGGCAAAGAACTTTGTACAAGAGGTCTTAAATGGAAGGTGGCAGATGGAAGAGATATCAAACTCATTGATGTTTAAATTCTAGGTATTCACAATCCATCAATCACAAATCCTCTTCTAAGAGAATAACTCAATTTAAAAGTGGCAAATCTTATAGATAGAAATAGGAACTAGAGGCTTCCTTTCCTTAGAGCTCTAATGCTTAAGGAAATTATGAAAATAGTGTCCTTTATATACCTTTCCAAATCGGCAATGCCAGGGAAGGACTTCCAATATTGGACTAGGACTGATAAAGGAGTCTTTACTGTCAAATTTGCCTATAATCTAGCTCAGGAAATCACAAAAGAGGCATTTCCCTCAGCTAGGGGTATTCATCGAACGGTTTATTCGGTTTTGGGTTTATTCGATTTGGGTTATTCGGTTTTCGTTCGAACCTGAATTCGGCCGAACTCGAATTTAAATCGAACCGAATTAGGTTTTTTTTCATAATCTTTACATTTTTTAAATAAATTTACATTTAACCTTTTCTAATATTTAATCTTTTCATATTTACTACACTCTCTATAAAAATTATATATGCACGTTATTTGTATATAATTTATAAATGTGTTGTATATAATAAAATATAAATTAAAAATCAGACATTGATGATTAAAAATCCAACTCCATTTCCCAAGCTAAGAAGGATGACACATTTTCATGGAAAAAGCTATGGAATATAAGACTACCACAGAAGATCATCTTTTTCCTTTGGCGTACATGCAAAAAAATCTACTCCACCATAGACCAATTAGCCAAAAAATCCATCCTAACAGTGAGATTGTGTCTGAGATATGAGTTAGAAGTTGAAGATATCTCTCACATCCTACTAGATTGCATGAAGACAAAAAGAACATGGAGATTATTGACTTTAGGCTTCAATTTTGATCAAGGTCACCATCAGAATTTTAAGAGTTGGTTTTCAAAATGGCTAAGGGAAGCCCCAACAAAGGAAGATATCCAACTCTCATGTTGGATATTATAGAGTATTTGGCTTGCAAGATGTGAAGCGTTATTCTCCCAAACTGATCCAAACCCAATCTAGGTGCTATATTCGGCTCTTAACATGTTTCATATATTTAAAAAAAGGCCTTCAACAAATTTAGTTCTGGAATAAAATCCAAGAAAACAAGGATGAAAACAACTCAAGACGTTTATCAAGCTCAGATAAAGAGCCAGAAGTGGAAAGGGAGAAAGAAACATAAAATTGGTCCTAGCAAAATCAACCAACTCTCCAGCATTTTGAAATAAAAATCACTATAGATAGAGCCTTCACTCATCAAGGGAACTATGCCTCCATAGCTTGGATTGTCGAGAACAATGATGGCCAAACCTTGGCCCCCAAATCAAAAAAAATATGTGTATTGGATCCACTACAAAGAGAAGAGCAGTTCTGGATGCACTTTATGAGGTAAAAAGTAGAGGATGGCAGCACCTAATCATTCACACGGACTCACTTCTCCTCATACAAGTTTTAAAAAATCCATCAGACTCCCCATTTCTTCTCAAGGATCTAATCTTAGATATCCTAAATCTTGCAGGTTTTTTTACCTCAATGTAAGATAGTTAAAGTAGATAGGAATTTGGCAGTTAAGATGCATAACTTAACACAAAATTCACAATGTAATCAAATTTTATTAGTAATATCAAGTTAAGTTTCTTGTCAAAAAAAAAAAAAAGAAGATAAATTGGCGAATTAGGTCACTCATGAATTGGGTCATTCATGGGTTGAGATTTTATGGGTTATGTCCTAATCTTTTTTTTTTCCAAAACGATCAATATGATATATACATAATCAAAATTAATACATTTACAATATCACTCAATGGCAATGAAAGCCTTAAATCTCTCAGTTAGACTAAGTGGAACAACTTAGGATATCCCAACAACTAACAAAACTCTAACACTAACAACTAAACCAACTACCACCTTTATCTAAGAGGCAAAATTAAATCTATCAAGGAAGAACAAAATTAATTCCTTCACCTAATCCATAAGCTCTAATGATACTATAATGGCCTTAATATCCAGCAACCATTCAGGATGGATATGAATACCATTATAGATATGACTTCTGTAAAAAACCATATCAGCAAAAAGGAAAGAGACTTCTAAAAGCAATCACTAGTTCCTAGAATTAATTTTCAAACCGGCCTCCTTTAGGGAGGGTAATTTCCACAAATTCCAACCATTCAGCCTGAACCCTATCCACAACTTCTTTTTCTTCCAACCATTCATCTTGAAATATCCATAAGTTTCGTGCCTTCCAAAGCATCCAAAGAATGTAAATTGACAATTTTGCCCTATCCTTTGACAAAGAATCCTTTTTCCCATTATAGATGCGAGACCATTATTGCTTAAAACTTAAATCATCACCTTTCAAGACAAACCACTTGATCAAAGCGATTTTCCACACCAGTTTTGCCCTTGAGCAGTGAAGAAATACATGATCAAAGTATTCTACTGAATCACCACATGAGTTGCAAATGGGGTCTTCATAGATACCTCTCTGAAGTAATTGGTCCTTCGTAGGAAGAATACCATACCAGCACCTCCAGATAAAGTGTTTGAGCTTCCCTTTAATGTGGAGATTCCAACTGTGTTGCCAAACTACTTTCAATGCTGCTTTGGAAGAGCTCGCCTTTGCTTTTTGAAACTTCTCTTTGTGACTTCTTAGGGCATATTGGTAAGCAGACTGGACTGTGTAGATGCCCTGAGTTGAAAAGAGCCACACCATTTTATCATTAGAATCCCTAGGAGTAGAACTTGGACGAGGAATACTCATAATTGCATCAGCATATGATTTGTTGAAGATTAGCGCACAAAGTTCTCGTTCCAACTATCACCCGAGGCCGAGAAGAGCTCACTAACCCAAGTTGCCAACTCACTTTGAATGGGAACAGTTGAGGGACAAAATGAGGGTGTACCAAGAATCCAAAGGCTTTCCCATATACGGATAGATTTTCCGTCTCTAACTTGGAATATGGTCTTGCTCCCATCCAGCACTTCCACAGCCATGAAGCAGATGTTTTGATCGAGGCATGCAAAAGACCACCATCAGGAAAATACTTGGCTTTGAGTGCTCTGCTCATAAGAAGGTTATGTCCTAATCTAATCATTATAATTAGGGTTGGGCCGAATTTTTAAAAAATATAATTTTAACCTGTTAGGTTAATTGGGTTTAATTCAACACATTAAATTACATGACCCAAATAACCTATTTGTCCCATTTGACTAAAGGTGGCAATATTTCTACAGTCCCAATTGGTATCCAATGAGATGGGAGTTATTGGTCTTCCTATACCCATTAAAAATACCCATTGGAAATAATTGAAAGGGATGATATTGGGATGCGAATTTATTGGAAGGGTTATGGGATACCCATGGGTCTCATTGAGAATAATTAAATGGTAATTATTAGTTAATATTTAATAAGCATTGATTAATGATAATTTAATTATTTTAAATTTTAAAATATATTTATATATGTTATTAATAAATATTTTTTAAAAAAATTTAAAATCATTACTTCCAACGGTGGCTAGATTACCTCTAGATCGCTAACCGACCACTGCCAACTGTCACTTGCCAGCTAGTTGTGGCCTATTTAATTTCCAATGACAAATTTTAGTGAGATTTCAATGGGAATTGGAAAAGTCCAATTTCATTGAATCCCATTCCTTCATAATCTCAAAATTTAATAAGAATCACAATTTTTATTTCCAATGATTACCTACCTATTTAAATTCCAACCAATTTCTTCCCATTACTTCTCATTTGCCACTCCAATATTTGACCCAACCCAAAAGGTAAAAAATAACGGGTTGATTTTGAATTAAATTGATTTTTTATGCCCTACTTTTTGATGTGTGATCTGGATATGTGTGTTGCAAATCGCATCTAAATGATGAATATTTGATTTGAGTCATATTTTCTTAAATTAGCCCTATTACCATATTTACATGATCAATTGGTCCATTTAAATTCTCTGTGCATCAATTTGAAAATTTATTTCGTAATTAGTTTTTGATATTATAATTTGGATGCAAGTCATGCCTTTTTATTACGGATGTATTTTAATTTACAAAATATTCATAGCCAGTATATATCTAGGATTCATTTGATTTAAGTAGCCAAGAATTTCGAGTTGAAGCAATAGTATTACTAAATTATCTGAATTTCTTGAATATCTATTTTTTATTTATATTCATAATTTTTTAAAAAAATTTCATTCCAATCTATGAATTGGATGTACGATCAAATTAAAAACACACACATAAATATTCAAAATTCCAAAGGGGGAAAGGGGAAGGACTTGCATCCGAAATTTGGACAATATCTACCTAGCTCAAAAGCAATTATATAAACTATGAAAAACTTTCCAACAAAATCAATCATTTCCATCTGCCAACAACCCTTCCCCCCTCCCCCCCAAAGTTTTATTTTTAATTTTTTTTTTATTTAAAAAAAAAAGTCTACTTTTAAAGTAAATTTTTGTATTATTCTTACTAATAATGATTACATATGATGCACATTTAAAAAGTAAAAAAGAAAAGAAAATTATGCATTTAATAATGAATTAAATGTGTTATAATTATAACTAAAAAATTAAGTAATAATACACATAATAACTTTTTATAGTGGCTTTTCATACTTGTGACAAATATGAAAAGTCAAAATTCAATTGTCATACCCTTTAAAGCATGCAACATATTAAGGGATAATTTTATCTTTTCATACTTGCCACAGCAACTCACTATTATTTTTCAATCGGACATGGATGGAGCGGCTCTAATAAACTCTGTCACAAATTTATATGCCAATAAAGAATTATGGGGGTTTAATGATTGCTATATTAAATATTTTCTACCATATCCTTTATATGTGTTTATACTAGAAAAATCCTTGAACTTAGACAAGAATCATGTGCATATTTATCCTAGAAAAATCCTTGAGCTCATACAAGAATCAGGTGCACATTTATGTTTCAGAAGTACGGTGTTTCCTTCAAGGAGAGCTCAATTTCAATCCGGGTGACAGGTCAAGGTCAATTTTGTTCATCTGCCAAAGTTCCATGATAATATTCACTATTGAATTCCAATATATAGGTAGCCAAAGGCATTAGGCCGTTCCTTACCTGAACTCATCAGTTTTGGAATAAGGTTCTTATAAAAAAAATAAAATTTAAAACTATTTCAAAATTACTCATTTTCTTTGTAAATTTTTGTCTGGAATATGAAATTGAAATGTGTTAGAATTATTTTTTTTAAAAAAAATTCAAAGTAAATTTTATTCAACCAAACACATAGCATTCTATAAATTAATTTTAATTCTGACTAACTTCAATAAATATTTTTTATTAATCAACCATTCAAGGCAGCCATAGACTCCAATTCTTTAGAAATCAAATCAACTATTCTTTTTCTTAAGGATTGACCACAAGTATACTACTAAAGTGTATACATGGAAGAATTTTGAGCCTTGAAAACATCATGTGATTCTCGAATTTGGTCCCTTCTCCTTATTTCTTGACACAAAAATACACCAATTTTCCACTTTGGCAACTCATCAACGAAAAAACAATATAGATTTGTTGTTTGATGAAGAAAGATCCCATGTATTTAATTTGGCAAACGTTGGATGGTCTAAGTAAGTTGGCTTGACTAAGGGGCTGGGTTTAGGGCATGAAATGGGCCAACCAATCACGACTTCAAGCCAAAAGCGTGCTGTTTCTTCCCTTCAACGAAATTAAAAACGGGGAAACGACAACGGACGTCCCATAATATTTGGCAACTCCTCGTCAATGACTTTGCTTGATGAAATATTAAAATGCTCAATATTTTGACCCAATAAATAAACAAAAAAATAAAAGTTGGCACGTCCTTATCAAGGAGTTTAGCTGACGTTGTTGAATAAATACTAATAATATAAGGAAAAAAAACGAGTGATAACATATTAATATTAACACAATCCATTTTATATTATTGGGTTTTTTTTTTAGCCAAAAAATACAATGAATATTTTCCAGTCCACCAACCAGGCGGCTCTACACTAAATATCCAGAAAAAAAGTAAAAAAATTCTATAAATACTTCATGAGTTAGTTCAATTGATGAGAGATTAAGAATCTGCGCTGGTTCAAAATGGGATCCTTAGGTGGAGGAGGAAAATGGGGACTATTTGGAATGGGGCCGAATGACTTCAATGACTTGAACAGCCGTAGGCGAAGAAGAAGAAGCAATGGAGAATCAAAAGCTTCTAATTCCGGGGATATAGCGGCCGGAACAGGTTACAGGTTCCCGATGAAGCAAGCTGTTACTGCAGCCTCTCTGGCCTTCACCGGAGACACAATCGCCCAGGTCAGGCAACGGTGGGTCAAGCATAAAGACACTCTGTCCTCCGATAATCCCATGGTTAGTCATGCTTTTTCTGCATTTTTTTTCCAACTACCCTTAGCAGTCGTTTATTATGGGCATTGCCTGAACAAAGAGAAGAAATTTTGCTGATCTTTTCTTGAAATGGATAATGTTTAATGAATATGAAATGGTTTTTTTTGCTTTCTCTCTTTGGTTCGTGGAATGAAAACGGAAGCCATTATTAATTTGCCGGACTCGAGTATTGATTTTTCACTGAATTTCTGTACCAGGATGTTGTGGCGACTCTGTTCTCTGAGCATGATTGGATTCGTGCTCTAAGGTTAACATCATATGCCTTTCTACTCTATGGCCCTGGTTCATATGCATGGTACCAGTTCCTGGATCGGAAAATGCCCACCAAAACAGCTCAAACCTTGCTAGCCAAGGTAGGTGCACGTATTACTTTCGAAAATTTGAAGACCAAGAATATCATAATCTTCTTGGTGAAGAAGTCCTAAAAATTTACTCCCTTGCAGGTTATGCTAAATCAGATTCTGCTTGGTCCAACTGTCACTACTATTGTTTTTGCATGGAACACTATATGGCAAGGAAAATTCTCACAGTTTCCACAGATTTACCAAAATGATGCCATTCCTGCTCTACTCTTTGGTATAGACACCTTATTTTAACTTGCCAAATTCTCATGTTCCATGATTGTACATGAACATGTATTTGATGTTTTTAATATTGCCTTTGCAGGATATAGATTCTGGATCCCAATAACCATATTAAATTTCTGGTATGTCATTTGCCATCTCCTGAGTTTCGTCTGTTTGCCTAACATAACTTCGTCAGTTAATTACTATTCTAAATAACCAAATTGCATGAATCATTCACTGAAATGTTCTGTCAAAACTTGACCTTTCTCAGGCTAGTTCCTCTTCAATTCCGGGTTGCTTACATGTGTACGGGAAACATATTCTGGAATTTCTACTTGTCTTCAACCATGAATAAAGTAAACCCTGCTGACAAGAACCATGTTGGCTAGCCCTTGGAATTCAGAACTACTTCTTGGGGCGTTCTCGGTTCAATCGTTGTAATCTATATTATTTTTTTCCTAGTTTAGAAACTGAGCATTTTGGCCCACAAAATATTTGCTGTCTGGATGCGAGATTTTCTGTTCCCAATCTCAAATTATCACCCATTATCCTCATGTTGCAAGTTATATTTTTTTCAAATGGGGCTGGAGGAGTGGAGCATTTTCATGTTTTTGTGTAATGTACCATTTATGGAGGTGATTTGTAATACATTTGTCACTAAATCTATATCCCTTGTTCTACTTTGTCTTTCTTTCTTCTATGAAGATTCACTTTCAGAATTAGAGACTTGTATAGTGTGATGATAAATTTTTCACTAATTATTATATGAGCAATGATAAATTTAGCACATAATATTTTAACACAATTTTACATCTTTACTTATGTACATTTAAAATAAAATTAGAAAAAAGAAGGAAAAATTATCCTCCCCAACCCCAACCTCAATATTCCCAATATGCTCATTGCTAACATCACCAATCCCCAAAATAATTTTTTCTCAAAAAAAAAAAAAAGGAAAAACCAAAAACAAATACTGCTATAAAAGTTCAGCAATGGATTCGTCTGAGCAAGACAGGGAGTGAAAATGGGGTCATTGGCTGGGGGTGGAAAATGGGGACCATGTGGAATGAGCCCACATAATTTTCATGAGTTCGATAGGCGTAGGCGACGACGAAGAAGAAGTAACAGAGAATCAAAACCCGCAAATTCCGGGGATACAATCGGCGGGATTGGATATAGGATCCTGTTGAAGCAAGCAGTGACGTCCGCCGCTCTAGCCCTCACCGGCGATACCACAGCCCAGCTCAGGCAATGGTGGGTTGAGAATAAAGGCAGTGTTTCCGATAGTTGTAACCCCAAGGTCACTCATTGCTCTGTTTCTTACTGTAATTAGCAATCTTTTCTTTGCATGCACACTCACGGTTCAGTGGGCGTGCATTGTTCGAAAAAGAGATTTTGCTATTTTTTAACTGAAATATTTAACTTTTTGTGGATATGAAATGGGTTTTGGTTTGCATTAAATGTGGCCAATTTGAGTATTTGAAGATATGTATTTGATGTTGTTAGACTTGCTTTCTCTAGTTTATTGCTGCCTAATGTAGTTGAAGATATTTTATTGATCACAGTATGAAACAGACCTTAAATTTTGGAATTTCTTTGCATTTGCATCTAATAAACTCTTTTCTACATTTAATAGATATCTCACAAGTAGTTCTTAATATTCCAACTGTTCAGTTTCATTACTATCATTGTTTGAAGCAGTTTAATATTTGATTCTATTGAGTCAAGTATTTATGCTCGTTACAAATTGATTTTCTCCGTCGTATTCGATTAGAAAACCCGAAGTGCTTTTCCTTCAAAACTTCAAATTCTGAGAATCTAAAGGTTACCAGTCATGTTCTTTGTTGATATACTTATTCTCCTTGGACGTTGCCAGTTTGTTAAAAAAATAAAGAAAAGTAAATGCCAACTTTAGAATAACATGTTTTGGCAAATGCCATGCGGCAAAATATGCAGGTTGGTTCCTCTTCAAGCCCGTGTTGCTTTCATGTCTACAGGATCTATATTCTGGAATTTCTACTTGTCTTTAACAATGAATAAGTGACCTTTGCTGACAAGAATTTTTTGGTTGTTGGAAACTGTTGACAAGCTAGCGATATGGGATTTCCTAGTTCAGAGCTACTTACTTCTTTGGGGGCCTTCTTGCTTCAGTAATTTGAATGTTATCCTTGCATTTCCCGAGGGTTATGCTTCCTAGTTGTAGTTTTCAGTGAAGAATTGGCAGAAGGGATTCTAGTCCGAAAACTATAAGCATTTTGGCCAACAAATGGTTGCTGTTTGGATGCAAGCTTTTCTATTCTGAAGCTCAAAATTTTGACATCACATTCCTTCAAAGAATCCTTTTAAGTTCAGTTATTTTCTTCGTCTTGATGGTGTTGGTGGAGGGATCTATAATTATATAATACGTCTATCTATCAGCCCATCTTTCCCACAAAGTTCAGAGAATCTTAGTTCTCCTTGAAGATACACTCTGCTATGCTGTTTGTACTGGGACGACCTATCTGCAATGTTGAGTGTTCTTGCTTTCTTCAAAAGTTCCTGGATTGTGTGGAAATTTGTTTTGTGACAAATATGGCTTTAGGAAACCACGTGCTGTGTTTTTGTCATGCTAGTATTAAATTAGCTAATGAATAGAGTACGATACCATTCTTAATAGGTAACATAACTTTTGTGAGCCAGTAGTTTACCCCTTTGCAAATGATGTTCAAAATGCATTCTGTTTACTGAACAGGGCTTTTGACACTCTTTGCAATATATAAGTTCCAGATATCCATATCTAATGTGTGTCAAACTTTTTTCCATTAACTTCAAGCTTTCTGCCCCTATTCATATTACACGCACGACAACAGGATCTTCTTGAATCGATATGACAAATAAAGCCAGGAAACAAATTTGTGAAGGTTTTAGCATCAAGCCATATTCCTCCATTTCTGACGGTCCTAAATGGTCTAACCATTCTTGAACACGTAATTGCTTAAAGTGGTAAGTTTCCACTCAGACAAGAAAAGCAAGATGAAATAAGGAATTTGATTCCTTGCTTTGTATCTATCGATTCCAAACAGGCAACGAATTGCTAAAGCATCAATAGACAAAGAATCACCTCACACATCCGCAAGAAAATAATGTCACAGACATATTTAATAGCATTCGGACATATATCAGGAGAGACAAAAACTACAAAAATTCACCACTTCAAACAGTCTTTTTTCCCATTGAATCAGCTGACAGACTCCATAAGCTGAAGCAACAAAAACTCCGCCCTACCGGAGAACTGGTGATGTAGACCAGATTATGGTCCATATTCTCCACCGGAGAACAGTACGAGTAGGATGGCCTCCATGTTTCCTCTTAATGTACCTGCAGGAGCTCCTCTGGTTAGTCTTACGCACGTAGACAAGTTTCTCTACAACAATAGTTACATCTTTATCTGATCATTCTGCATCCCCACAGCAGAACTGGAAATTGTGAAGTATTTTACTTTAATATTGTATTTTTTAATAAAAATTAAATAATTTTAAAAAATTCATATTTGAAATGTCAATTTTAAATCCAGTATATTTTGAAGTAGATATCTTAGATATCAACTTCAGCAATATATTAAAAAGAAAAAATTCTACCCTCCTATTCTTTTCCCACTTCCTTCTTTCCCGCAACTCGCCACTGCTCCCTTCCTCTTGCAGCCCACCCCCTCCCTTTTTGTAACACTCCTGGGCAGCTAAGGTTGGCAAATTGTGACAAGACACAAAAATACCATACGTAAAATGTATTTAATAAGTATAAGTATATCCATTTGTGAGTTCAGACTAAAATCAAGTTAGGCTCGCGCATAATACGAAAACTAAATAAGTCCAATAACGTTAATATGCACATCAACCCTTTTAATTTATTTAAGGTAATTTGATAAATTATCTAAGAATAATTATATAAAAATTGAAAGTTATTGTATAACATGTAACATGTATATAGTTATTTTTGTATCATATTATGTTACTTGTGAAATAAATAGGTCTTGTTATAACTTATAATTATATTACCTAACATATATAATTAAATGGTAAAATTGAAAGGTATTGTATAAAATGTACTTTTAGATTTTTTTTTAAAATTTTACATATGTATATACATTTTCATGTATCATATTATTTGCAAAATAAATAGATTATTTTCAAATTATATTATTTGACATGTATAACTGATTTGGTCAGATTCGCGTTCATGTAAAATTTATAATACGTAATTTAACACAACACGCGAATCCAAAACACGACATAATTGTAACCCTTATATATATTGACAGCCCACCACCACTACCACCACCACCGCCCCCGTCTCCGTGCGAGCAAACCGCCCACCCTCCCGCAGCAGCCCTTGCGATATTAGCGTTAAACAAGGGTGCTTTCTTGGAGCTAATGGTGTAAGAGTAATGCAGTTCATCAAAAATGACAATGGTGATTTTATTTCTTTAATGTTTTTTTCGCCGTTGACTGGCTGCCCGCTGGGTGAGTGTAAGAATATCCACTAAAGAGAAAACTCGTGTTTGATCCCAGCAAAAACAATCTCCATCCCTCCCTCCAATTTTGATATTTTAGGAATAAATTTAAATATATCAATATTTTTTAAATTTTTTATAAAAACATCAATAATCAGCTAAATGACTTGGAAATTATGCTATATAAACAATTTAATTTTTTTTTTCTGTTCTTTTAGCAGGATTCCAGAGAAGCAGATCATTATCCATGGTGGCCGCCGGGGGAAAGAGTTTCTGGTGGACCCGTAACAACAGGCAGGTATATGATTTTTCTTTTTCCCCTTCTTCTCTTCCTGTCTCTCCCCATCCTTCTGTTATTTTCCATGAATGACTTATTATTTAAATAATTTTTATTATTTACCTTCATTAGCCAAGTAATTTTATATCATTTTAATTTTTTGATATGTTATTTGAATTCATGTTTAAGTTACATACAACAACTAACAAGATAATAGGTTATTATTTAGTTTTTTAATTCTCTTTGAAAATTTTCAATTTATAAATTTCTAAATCTTCAACATCTATACGTACTTTATATTTACGTCAACAACTTTGTAATTTGACCACCAATTATATTTTACATGCTCGTCTGTATCTCAATTCTCAATTTTGGCATACCAAACTTACACATCCACTAATTTATATAATATGATCTTAATCAAAGTTATTGAATTTATCTATAAACTATAATTTCAATCTTTTATCTTTTTTCAACAATAAAGTTATTTTTTTATCTCTTTATCTAGGAATTACAATAAATTATAATTCTATTTTTTTGAATTATAATATATTATTATATATTTTTTAATAATAACACACTCCCTTGCCGAAGGCTAGTTATTATGGAAAACTTATGGAACCTAATTTTGCATCATGACAACTAAAAGAAATGACTTGCAGTTTCCCAGTACCATCCCAAAATCAGAATCAATTCCCAGACAATGGTGCAACAAGAACCACAACGGCAAGCTACCCCGATGCTTCTCCAACGTTTCATGGCCAAAGGAATGTGCAAGCCCCAGAAGAAGAACCCTTATTGACTCCAGATGAGGAAAAAAGTGCCTTGGACAAGCTGAAGAAAGAAATTTATCATCCAAGAAGTCTGTATTATAGAGATGCTCCAATATATAGTTCCAGAGAAACAGGAAATGATGAGAGGTGGGCAGTTCGCTTAGAGGATTCTCAACCTAAGCAGGCGAGAGTAAATCTGTTTTATAGAGATAATTCAATATATAGTTCCAGAGAAACAAAACGTGGTAAGGATGACGATGGTAAGAGGTGTGCAGTTTGCTTAGTGTATTTTAAACCTAAGCAGACGGTCACAGTCACACCTTGCAATCATATGTTTCATGAGGAGTGCATAGTTCCATGGGTGAAGTGCCAAGGTCGATGCCCTGTTTGTCGGTTTGCAATTTGCGAGAAGTTTAGAGAGAATGCAGCGCCTTCCAGGAACATGGTTGGAAATGATCAATTTGAGAATGAACTGATGACACGCATAAGGGCAATGGAACAAGCTTTTGTCTCAGAAAATATGAGACGAAAACGATTTGACAATGAACTGATGACAATCTTAAGGGCAGTGGAGCAAGCTTTAGTGAGACGAATGATCTAACCCCGGCAAAACCAGAGAACAACCATAACCCCTCGTCCATTATATGCCTAAATTAGGAAAGGACAACAACTGCCAAGAGCCCTGGAGCTGCTTAGTGGGACTCGGCAACTAAAGGCATTGAAAACGAGAACCGGAGACCAGCAAGACTCGGATACATTCTAGTGTAATAATACGTCAAAACATACAAGCTTTGTGATAGTGTAATATCATCTAACCAGTGAACCCTTAAGCCATAAAAATTGACAGTACAGAGAACCTTACCGGACTTTCTATGATTTTACAGTTACTACCTTGTCATTTTGATGCATAGATGCTGCAACACCAGCCCACCTAGCTTACTACAAAGATTGAAATTAGAACCAAAATAGAAGGCAAATAAGCCTCTTGGTAATAAATTAACTCAGTAAATTAGAGTAGGGAAACCAATGATATGACTATGATAGAGTGACCTCATTGTAACAATTAAAACAAAGACTCATCATTGTTTGTAGATTTTGCCCCGAACAACCTACCAATTTTCATCAGACATGTTAGGATTACAAAGGGAACCCTCCAAATCACAAAAAACTATCTTTTCTTCTCTTCAAAACAAGAATCATAGCATTGACATCAAGAATACTATCATCAGCTACCTGCTTTTCCTCCATCCCTCTTCCCTGCAGTACCTAAAATCTAATTGAAGCAGAGCCATTTGTGGCCTCTACATAAAATCTTTGTAAACAATGACTGATTTTTAAAAAAAATGGGGATCAAGACTCAAAATCAGAATATAAAGGTTTTCGTAGTTCATTTCAATCTCCGTCGATTAAATTATTTTCATCCATTTAAAAAATTTCGTCTTTTTTTTCTTTTCGGTTTTTCTTTTGGGCTTTGCATATTCCTATTTCGTCTTTAAAAATTTCTAAAAAAAACCTCGACGTGGCTTCTCCTGACCCCTTGCTTAAGCTAAGATTTTATCTACAAAATGTTATGATTGTCTCCACTTCGAACAGTATTCTTCAGAAAGTCCTACGACCTTTTGTCACTCATCAGCCAATCAAAACGCTTCGAATCAATTTACGTGATTACAAGGAATGCACATTCGTTGTAATCAGCATTAATAGTAACTTTTCGCGTGAATCATCAAGATGGGCTGTCTCAATTCTGCACATTGAAAACCGAAGCACATAATGGGTGTCTTCTCTGCCCAGAACCATTGTTTCCAGCCAGCACCAACCTCATCAACAACAAACAGTTCGTCTCAGCATTGCTCTCCTTCCCATTTATCCCTTCTCAACGTATTCAATCTACTTCCTTAAATCAGCATTTGATAACACGATTTGATTGAATTTTCAGAAAATGGCATGCCCATCTGATCATTTTGGTATTTTTCTGGAATTATGAAGAATCGCAGTTTGTATACCTGTTCATTTGCGTCAAAACAAGCCTCATTTCTAAGAGGTCAATTCAGAACTGGACATTTTCTTGGATTCAATTTGACTCAAAGACGTAAAAATCAAGCAGGTTTATGAAAATTGCAACTTTTTTAGTCTTTCAAAGTTCCCTCCTTTTTACCAACGTTGGCAGGCAAAATTAAACAACTTTGTCATGCTTTATTGCTGGTGTTTGTAGACAGCTTGGTTTCACCTAGTTGTGTACTGCCGCTTACCGAGGAGACTGTTGAGAAGGTATTGGATGAAGCAAGGCCAGCCTTAACGCCTGATGGGGGGAATGTAGCCTTGCATGAGATTGGTGGTCTTGTTGTTGTACTAAACCTACAAGGGGCATCTGGTTCTTGTCCTAGTTCAACAATGACACTGAAAATGGGAATTGAAACTCGGCTTCCTGATAAGATTCCAGAAATACTAGAAGTGGAACAGATTCTTGATACAGAAACTGGTCTTGGATTGAATGAGGAGAATGTTGAGAAGGTACTGCTGAAAAGCTCAAATATGTTGGATTTTACTTGAACACAAATATGTTGGATTCTTGAATTGATGCAACAATGCTTGTAGATAAATTGCTAAGTAGTCATTTTGTCTTGTCATTAACCTGCTCTTTTTCCTGTCATATGATGAAATTTTCTTAATTGATACTCTTTCCATATTAGGAAAAAAGTCCGCTCTAGATATGATACAATCAATGTAATATTAAATAGTTATTTTATAATTTATGTTATATATTATTATTAATAAGAATAATATAAAAATATCACATTAAAAGTACATTTTTTTAAATAAAAGAAAATTTTTAAAGTTAATTTTTTTATTTCCATCTTTACATTTTAATTTTAAATTATACATAAACATTTTTAGTAAAATTAATGTAAGACTTTTCTTCAAAAATGATTTTTTGTCTCTAAAGGAAAGAAAAATTTTAGGGGTAAAACTTTTTTTGAGTAAAAAAAAAAAAATGTGTTTAAATAGTATAAGTGAAAAGTTATAAAATAAAAATGTAAAAAAAAGTGAAAATAGGACAATAACAATTCATGAGTTCATTTTCCATCTCTGAGTTTAATCTGATAGCATAACTCTGTCGGTTAATTAATGTTCTGAAAAACCAAATTGCATGAATCATTCACTAAAATGTTTTGTCAAAAATTGACCTTTTTCAGGCTACTTCCTGTTCAATTCCGGGTTGCTTGCATGTGTACGGGAAACATATTCTGGAATTTCTGCTTGTCTTCAACCATGAATAAGTGAACCCTGCTGACAGGAAACATGCTGGCTAGCTCTAGGAAGGGATTCCCTAGTTCAGAACTACTTCTTGGGGCGTTCTTGGTTCAATCATTATAATCTATACTTCATTTTTTCTATTCTAGAAACTGATTTTCTGTTCCCAATCTCAAATTATCATCCATTCCTTGAAAGAATCCTCATGTTGCAAGTTATATCTTTTTTCAAATGGGGCTGGTGGAGTTAGGGGGATTGATTCCATGGCATTTTCATGTGTTTGTATAATGTTATCATTTAAGCAGGTGATTTGTAATACATCTGTCACTAAATCTATATCCCTTGTTCTACTTTGTCTTTCTTACTAATTCTTTGAAGATGCAACTTTCAGAATTGGAGATTTGCATGGGGTGAGAAATCATATTATATAATAACTACAAAAGAATTTTTTTCTGACTCTATCTACAAAATTAAGGTCAAGAAACAAATTTGTTGGGATTTTAGCTTGAGGGGCAATCTTACATTTCTCAAAAAGGTTATTGTGGATTGTTTGCATCTCATAATGTACTTTTAATCTTTTCAATACTCCTCTGTCCCAAAAGAGTCCACTTGCAACACTTGTTTTTGTTTTTTTTCAAGAAAAAGAGGACGTTTTTAAATTAAAATTTTAAAATATTCTTGTTAATAATAATTATGTATTTTCAAGATTAAAAATTAAGGATAAAATTATAAAATTATACATTTAGTAGTGTATTAGATGAGTTGTATTTAGTAATTAATAAAAAGTTATACTTTAACCAAAGTGAACACTTTTTTTAAAATGAAGGGACTATAATTTTCTTTATTTCCAAGATAATTTCTATTTCACAATCTTTATTTCAAAACCTCAATTCATACACATTTAGATTGTTATTTCATTTTATATTTCTATATATTTTAGATAATTTTTTTTTTGAAACTTTTGTTCAGAAATACAAAAATACAAAATGAGATGACAATACCTAAATATCCTTAACCTATAATTTACAAGAAAAGCAAGTGAAGGAAAGAAAAGGGGGGGTGGGGGTCGGCGGGGGGAAGGGATGGGGGTGTGGGGAATGAAAAATAACATATAGAATTGGATCTTCTCCTGGTGGCAATTGAGTCCCACCACCTCCCAAAAGAATTTAACATTTTTTTTTCCTATAGTTGCTAAAAATTTATCTTAAAACAACGAATTTTACACGAATTATTTTATGAGTAATAATAAATGTTGCATATAATATCTTAACACAATTTTACACATTTAAAATAAAATTATTTTAAAAAAGGAAAATCATCCTCCCCAACCTCAATGTTCCCAATATGCTCCTCGCTAGCATCACAAATTCCCAAAATAAAAATTAAAAAAACAAAAGAAGGAAAAACCAAATACAAATACAGCTATAAAAGTTCAGCAATGGATTCGTCTGTGCAAGACAGGTCTCTGACTGTGTGGTGAAAATGGGGTCATTGGGTGGGGGTGGAAAATGGGGACCATTTGGAATGAGCCCACATAATTTTCATGAATTCGATAGCCGTAGGCGACGACGAAGTAACAGAGAATCAAAATCCGCAAATTCCGGGGATACAATCGGGGGGATTGGATACAGGTTCCCGTTGAAGCAAGCAGTGACGTCCGCCGCTCTAGCCCTCACCGGCGATACCATAGCCCAGCTCAGGCAACGGTGGATTGAGAATAAAGGCAGTGTTTTCAGTAGTCGTGACCCCAAGGTTACTCATTCCTCTGTTTCTTACTATAATTAGCAATCTATTCTTTACACACACTCACGGTTCAGTAAGCGTGCATTGTTCGAAAAAGAAGAGTTTTTGCTAGTTTTTAATTGAAATATTTAGCCTTTTGTGGATATGAAATGGGTTTTGGTTTGCAATTTGCATTAAATGTGACCAATTTGTGTGGGGGGAAAAGGGAAGCTTTTATAAGGGATGGGTTTTGTAACATTAGCAAAGGTTTTGTTCTGGATTGGTTTAGGCCGCACTGGATTGTGGATGTAATGCATCGATATTAGTGGTTTATGTTTTTGTTCTTGCAATGAGATTGTGAAAATGTCAATAATCTAAGTGTGAAATTTTATGGAGAAGTTTGGATAATGGAGCTATAAAAGTTTCAAAATCATGTGCTGTGCAAGATCCATTATTTTTTGTTTAAAATGAGAAGTGATTAATTATTTTTTTTTTTCAATCTGTATCACGTGGTAAATTTGATCAATAAGACGTCGAGATATTCAACCTGTGGGAAAATGTTTTCCATGAATAGTTTTTATGGTTCATAAGATGTCTCGAATTATCGTATCAATTCATTTTATTTGGCTTTAGACAGGCAAAGCCTAAATTCTAAGCATGTTGAAGCATTTAATGGGCTGTTAGTAAAAATGTGGATTTGATGTTGGGATGCTGGAGTGTGCAAAGCTTACCTGTTGGATCGCTTTTGGATGCCCTAATGATTTTCACAAACTATGCCCAAACTCTTTGTAACTTGTAATTACGCTGGTTGCTCTCATTCTTCTCTGTTTAATTACGGGACTAGTTTTCGTTGTCTTACGGTCCTTTATGAATGGGCTATTACCCAGGAAATCTCAATTTCATCTTTCTGCATCATGATGCATTCAGGTTTCATGATCTCTACTGTATACAAATTGATAACATGCATAAACTTTATTCTATTTATTAGCTTGAAAGAAGATCCTATTGCTGGTAGCCTTTAATTGATGATCTCAACAGATGAAGTCATTACTCACTTATCTTTGTGTGAAGTGACATTCAGAAGTTCTTATTTTAGATTCACTGTTTTTACGGCATGCTACTGTAGCATATGGTCAATCTTTACTTTTTGTTAGCTCAAAAAATTAATTCAAACATTAATTTCTCAACAAATTTCTGATTCAGGATATTTTGGAGATTCTCCTTTCTAAGCATGATTGGATTCGTGCTCTTAGGTTGACTACATATGCCTTTCTACTCTATGGCCCTGGTTCATACATATGGTACCAGTTCTTGGATCGTACAATGCCAGAGCAAACATTTGGAAACTTACTAACTAAGGTAGGTTTTGATTATTTGAAGGCCAAGAATATTATGATATACTTTGAAAAGTCCTGAAACCTTACTTCCTTGCAGGTTGTATTGAACCAAATTGTACTTGGTCCAGCAGTAATTGCTGTTGTGTTTGCATGGAACAATCTGTGGCAACGGAAACTCTCAGAGCTTCCAAATAAGTACCAAAGAGATGCACTTCCTACTCTACTCTTTGGTAGAAACCTTTTCTAACTTGTCAATCATTACATTTTTTGCCTATAAATAAATATGTACTAATTCTTCTTATATTCTTTGCAGGATTTAGGTTCTGGATTCCAGTATCAGTTTTGAATTTCTGGTATGTTGCTATGTTTGAGTTTGATTAGATTTCCTAACTTTGTCAATTAAAACCTGTTCTGAAATTTGGGTTGCCTTTCATTTGGTAATTGAACTAATTATTGCTCAAGTAATTACTTTAGGTTTAAATACTGGGTTCATAAATCTAGCATGGGAAGGTGATGCCTGTGAAGAAGAACATAAGTCATCTTCTGTAACATATTGAATTTGATATAGTTACCTGAACAAATTTGCTATTAGATCCCTGCACTTTGCACACTTCTGTTTTATGTTCTGGTACAGAGGCCTATGTCATTTATTGAGCTGACCATATATTTTTAGTGCTTTGGTAAGGATTAGGATTATCATCCTAGTTATCAAGCTACTAGTGTCTTCACTTTATAGAAAAATCTTCGGCAATTTACCTATTAGTATTCTTGCAGGTCTAGTATTTAGACACATTACATGTTGGTGAGGTTGAGCAAAGGTGTGTGGTTAAAAATAATGGTGGTGGTCTTAGACTTGCTTTCTCTAGTTTATTGCTGCATGATGTAGTTGAAGATCTTTTGTTGATCACAGTATGAAACAGACCTTTAAGTTTTGGAATTTCTTTGCATTTGCATTTGCATTTAATAAACTCTTTTCTGCATTTAATAGCTAGCTGGCAAGTAGTTCTTAATATTCCAACTTTTCAGTTTTACTACCATCATTGTTTGAAGCAATTTAATATTTGATTCTATTGAGTCAAGCATTTATGCTTATTACGAATTGATTGTCTTCTCTGTTACTGTATTCAATTAGAAACACTGAAATACTCTTCTTTAAAGACTTTAAATTCTGAGAATCTAAAGGTTTGTGAAAAAAAAAGTTGATCTACTTATTCTCCTTGGACGTTGCCAGTTTGTGAAAAAAATATAGAAACGTAAATGCAAACTTTGCTATTTTTCATTTGCTATCTTTGGTGCTATGAATGATGAGAAACTTTAGAATGACATGTTTTGGCAAATTCCATATGGCAAAATATGCAGGTTGGTTCCTCTTCAAGCTCGTGTTGCTTTCATGTCTACAGGATCTATATTCTGGAATTTCTACTTGTCTTTAACAATGAATAAGTGACCTCTGCTGAGAAGAATTTTCTTGGTTGTTGGAAACTGCTGACAAGCTAGCGATATGGGATTTCCTAGTTCAGGGCTACTTCTTTCAGTGCCTTCTTGGTTCGGTCAATTGAATGTAATCCTTACTTGAATTTTTCTAGTGCAAAAACTGAGTAAGCATTTTGGCCGACAAATGGTTGCTGTTTGGATGCACGATTTTCTGTTCTCAAGCTCAAAATTTTGACATCACATTTCTCTCCCTTAAGTTGTCAGTTATTTTCTTCCTCTTGATGGTGTTGGAGGGATCTATAATTATATAATACGTCCATCTATCAGCCTATCTTTCCCACATACTTTTGCTCACTAAATTCAGAGAATATTAGTTCTCCTTGAAGATACACTCTGCTATGCTCTTTGTACTGGGACAACCTATCTACATGTTTTGTGTTCTTTCTTTCTTCAAAAGTTCCTGGATTGTGTGAAAATTTGTCTTGTGACAAATACGGTTTTAGAAAACCATATGTTGTGTTTTTATCATGCTAGTATTAAATTAGCTAACGAATTGAGAAGGAAACTATCCTCAATAGGTAATATAAACTTCATGAGCCAGTAGTTTACCCCCTGGCAAAAGATGTTCAAAATGCACTCTGTTTACTGAGCAGAGCTTTTGACATTTTTTGCAATAGATAAGTTCTAGATATCCAAATAAATGTCTATCAAACTCTTTTGCACTAACTTTAAGCTTTCTGCCCCTAATCATATTACACGCACGATAATAGGATCTTCTTGAATCGATATGACAAATAAAGCCAGGAAACAAATTTGTGAAGCTTTTAGCATCAAGTCATATTCCTCCATTTTTGACGGTTCTAAATGGTCTAACCATTCTTGAACAGGTAATTGCTTTAGGTACTAAGATTCCAATCAGACAAGAAAAGCAAGATGAAAAGAATGTGATTCCTTGCTTTATATCTATGGAGTCCCACCTGGCAACAAATTGCTAAAGCATCAATAGACAAAGGATCACCCTACACATCCGTGACATATTTAATGGCATTCTGATCAGGAGAGACAAAAACTGCCAAATTCACCACTTCAAACAGTCTTTTTTCCCATTGAATCAGCTGACAGACTCCATGAGCAGAAGCAACCAAAACTCTACCCCACCGGTGAACTGGAGAAGTAGACCAGATTATGGTCCATATTCTCCACCGGAGAACAGGAGAAGTAGACCAGATTACAGTCCATATTCGGCTACGCGGGACAGCGCGAGTAGGATGGCCTCCATGTTTCCTCTTAATGTACCAGCAGGAGCTCCTCTGGTTAGTCTTATGCACGTAGACAAGTTTCTCTCCAACAATTGTTGCATCTTTTATCTGATCATTCAGCATCCCCACAGCAGAACTGGAAATTATGCTATATAAAAAATTTACTTTTTTTTTTTGTTCTTTTAGCGGGATTCCGGAGAAGTAGATCATTATCCATGGTGGCTGTTGAGGGAAAGTCCCGTAGTCATGGGCAGGTATATGATTTCCCATCTCACCCCCTTCTCCCCCCCCTGCGGGGCTCTCTATCCCCATCCTTCTGTTATTTTCCATAAAGACTAATTAGGATATTGAAGCTGAAGGAATCAAATCATAGTCCTGTGCTGCACAGAAATCCTTTCTTAGGAATGACCACCCCACAAGGAATGATATTTTGAGTCTGATTTTATGTTAATCTTGTGAAATGAAGAACTTGAGTCTAAACTGCTTAGGAAACAGTAGACAAGGGCTTTCCAGTTTCCAGAGTAAAACGATTTAAAGCACAGTAGTAAACCACTCAGAAATCGCAATTTTCAAGATACAAGACTTCATACCAATGTACTTTAATCAATCATTGACTGCTAGATTAGCTATAGATGAATCTTGTCTGTGTAAACATAAGTTGCATCTAATTATTATAGGAAACAGATCAAGTATTTTATTTATGGAACCTAGTTTTTCATCATGACAACTAAAAGATATGACTTGCAGTTTCCCAGTACCATATTTCCAATATCAGAATGAATTCCCAGACAATCGTGCAACAAGAACTACAATGGCAAGGTACCCTGATGCTTCTCCAACTTTTCATGGCCAATGGAATGTGCAAGCTCCAGAAGAAGAATCCTTATTGACTCAAGATGAGCAAAAGAGAGCCTTGAACAAGCTGAAGAAAGAAATTTATAATCCAACACCAAAATGGTTGAAAAGAAGACCAAGTCTGTATTATAGAGATAATCCAATATATAGTTCCAGAGAAACAGAAAACGATAAGGATGATGATGGTAAGAGGTGTGCAGTTTGCTTAGAGGATTTTGAGGCTAAGCAGGTGGTCACAGTCACACCTTGCAATCATATGTTTCATGAGGAGTGCATAGTTCCATGGGTGAAGTGCCAAGGTCGATGCCCTGTTTGTCGGTTTGCAATTTGCGAGAAGTTTAGAGAGAATGCAGCGCCCTCTAGGAACACGGTTGGAAATGATCAATTTGAGAATGAACTGATGACAATCATAAGGGCAATGGAACAAGCTTTTGTCTCAGAAAATATGAGACGAATGATCTAACCCCAGTAAAACCTGAGAAGAACCATAAGAGCCCTGGAAAGGAGAACAACTGCTAAGAGCCCTGGAGCTGCCTAGTGGGACTCAGCAACTGAAGGCATTGAAAACGAGAACCGGAGACCAAAAGACTCACACATTCTAGTGTAATAATACGTCAAAACACAAGCTTTGTGATGGTGTAATATCACCTAACCAGTGAATCCTTAAGCCGTAAAAGTTGATATTGCAGAGAACCTTACTGGACTTTCTATGATTTTGCAGTTACTACCTTGTCATTTTGATGCATAGATGCTGCAACACCAGCCCATCTAGCTTACCAAATAGATTGAAATTAGAAACAAAATAAAATCTAACTGAAGCAGAGCCATTAATATCTTTGAAAATAATGACTGCTTTTACAAAAAAAAAATCAAGACTCAAAATTAGAATTTGAAGGGTTTTGTAGTTCATTTTAATCTTCATTGATTAAATTATTTTCATCCATTTTTTAATTTTCGTCTTTTTATTTCGGTTTTCCTTTTGGGCTTTGTATATGTATTTCTTCTATTTGCCAAGTTTCATAGATTGACAAAAAAAACCTCGACGTGGCTTCTTCTGACCCCTTGCTTAAGCTAAGATTCTATCCACAAAATGTTTTGATTGTCTCCACTTCGAACACTATTCTTCAGAAAATCCTACGATCTTTTGTCACTCATCAGCCAATCAAAACGCTTCAAATCAATTTACGTGATTATGATGAATGCACATCCGTTGTAATCAGCATTCATAGTAACTTCTATGTGAATCATCAATATGGGCTGTCTCAATTCTGCCCATTGAAAACTGAAGCAGATAATGGGTGTCGTCTCTGCCCAGAACCATTGTTTCCAGCCAGCTGCAACCTCATCAGTAAACCGTTCGTCTCAGCATTGCTTTCCTCACCATTTATCTCTTCTCAAGGTATTCAATCTACTTCCTTAATCAGCATTTGGTAACACGATTTGATTAAATCTTCAGAAAATGTCATGCCCATCTGATAATTTTTGTATTTGTGTGGAATTATGAAGAATCCCAGTTTGGATAGCTGTTCATTTGCGTCAAAACAAGCTGCATTTCTAAGAGGTCAATTCACAACCGGACATTTTCTTGGATTCAGTTCGAATCAAAGACGTAAAAAACACGCAGGTTAATGAAAATTGCAACTTTTTTAGTCTTTCAAAGTTCCCTCCTTTTTGCCAACGTTGGCAGGCAAAATTAAACAACTTTGTCATGCTTTGTTGCTGATGTTTGTAGGCAGTGTGGTTTCACCTAGTTGTGTACTGCCGCTTACCGAGGAGAATGTTGAGAAGGTATTGGATGAAGTAAGGCCAGCCTTAATGGCTGATGGGGGGAATGTAGCCTTGCATGAGATTGATGGTCTTGTTGTTGTACTAAAGCTACAAGGGGCGTGTGGTTCTTGTCCTAGTTCAACAATGACACTGAAAATGGGAATTGAAACTCGGCTTCGTGATAAGATTCCAGAAATACTAGATGTGGAACAGATTCTTGATACAGAAACTGGTCTTGGATTGAATGAGGAGAATGTTGAGAAGGTAACTGCTAACAAGCTCAAATATGTTGGATTTTACTTGAACATAAATTGACAGAGAAATACTGGAACATAAATATGTTGGAATCTTGAATTGATACAGAAATGCTTGTAGATAAATTGCTAAGTTGGCATTTTGTCGTGTCAGCTTTGACAAATTGGCTGTTTAGCTGCGTTGCAAGAAGCATACAGCCCTTTTGTTTTACTTCCCCAATTAGAAATGTGATTCCTCTTTTTCCTGTCTTATGTTGAAATAACCTGCTGGCTTTCTCTTATACTATAATCAACTGCCGAGGTTGAATATAAATTGTTAAAATGGGTACTTTCCAGTTGATTTGTTGAGGTTTTATTAGTCCTTAATCTCATTTAAAATCCAATTTTACCTCATCTCAGAAGAAACCAATCCAATAATTATATGTTTTTTAGTCTTGAGGTTCAATATATTTGGTGCAGGTTCTCTCAGAGATTAGACCCTATCTTGCCGGCACAGGAGGTGGAGAACTGGAACTTGTTGAGATTAACGATTATGTTGTTAAAGTTCGGCTAAGCGGCCCTGCAGCTGGGGTAATGACAGTCCGCGTAGCACTAACACAAAAATTGAGAGAAAAAATACCTGCAATAGCTGCTGTTCAGTTGATAGAGTAAGCATCTTGTAAATGACCTATGTAAGCCAAAAAAGTAAGTTGACATATATATATATATATAAGGAATTTCTTGAATATTCCTTATGAGTTAGTACCAAATGGTATTAAGCTGTGATCCAGTTGTTTTTGGCTGTTGTACAACATAATTTTGACCGCATTTTTGGGGTGGAAGTAACAATGTAAAGGGATTTTTGTTGGAATGCACTGCTGAGGACAAAGCATTCCATCTGTTCAATTTTCTCTTCTGATGCCTCTCAGCATCCAGTTTTTGCTACTAAGTATTTTCTTATTAGGGTGCAATCAAAGTTTACTGATTCATAGTGGTAATGAGGATATTGATTAGGCGATATGTCCATTACGGTTGGACATAATGGGTATGAAGAGGTAGTTCATAGTGGTAATGAGGATATTGATTAGGCGATATGTCCATTACAGTTGGACTCCAATGGGTAATGAAGAAGAACTACCTCGATAATATTTGTCTTTCCTGAACTCTGCCAGAATATTTATTGTGATATTCTGAAACCATCTTCTTGCAATCTCCAAGTCCTATCACTACTCTCTTATGCTTGAAATCCACAAGATGCGACAGTTCAGAACAATCTTCCATTGCAGATGTTAAATGGTTCACATTTGTCTAAGTTTTTCAAATATTATCCCTTACATTTCTTTTTTAAATATGCTACCTTGGTCCTTGGCAACTTGGTTGCATATCCTTTCCTGGAAAATTGCCACTTTTCTATTTTGCTTTTATCATGTGCACAGACTTTCCTATTGGATCTCATCACGAAAAACAGATGAAAAAGAGACAATCTCTTGGGATTCAAGTTCATGGTTCTAGTGTTGAGAAAGTTATTTAAGAATATAGTCGCTTGTACAGAATGAGAAATGAAAAAACAGGGGTCCATTGAGTTGAACTTTTCTAGCATTCTTAGTTTAAAAAGAGTTTTACATCCGGCTACAGAGATTCAATTCCTGAATTATTGCTATCACCTACCTTTTTCAACTGTGCCCACAAATCAGAACGTATCATCACCACTCAGAAATATCAAACTTCTAAACCAAACTAATTGAGAGAAATAGCAAAAGGAGCAGCAGCCCCAAAAAACAAGGAATAGAAGACTTTATGCAATTTTTTACTAAATAGAACCTCCCTAAGTTGAGGTCCCCAAGGAAGATTACCAGAAAATACTAATGCGGACTCTTTTCCATTTCTGAAGGCAAAGTACTAAATCGGTAACTGTACCTATTTCTTATCCTATCAATTCCCAACTTCACGAAAATACTGATGATTGAGTAATTATACATCATCTATGACAAAGAGGGCAGAAAAATGGAAACGATTTCGCCAATTGAAATGAGTACTATACAAGTCCAACGCAACAGGAGCAATTCTCCTAGAGCTTTTCCATGCAAGCCTAGCTTGAACAGCACCCAAATCTCTTCCAAGCAGAACCCTCATCTTTGATATTGATCGTCTCACCTTTAGGAGGAATGGATGAAGTAGCACTTTCATCATTAGCTTCAACTGCTTTCTTGCTCACAATATGATGTATCTGTCGGAGGACTTCAGTAAATGCATTTTCCACATTGGTTGCTTCCAGTGCAGAAGTCTCCATGAAATAGAGGCTCTCCCTCTCTGCTAGAGCTTTACCATCCTCAGTTGAGACAGCCACAAGATGTCGAAGATCTGATTTGTTGCCGATGAGCATAACAACAACATTAGGGTCTGTATGATCTCTCAACTCCCTCAACCACCTCTCTACATTCTCAAAGGTAGAATGTCGAGTGACATCATACACGAGTAAGGCACCAACAGCACCTCTGTAGTAAGCACTGGTGATAGCACGGTACCTAAACAATGATAAGGTGGAAGTATCAATTTAGAAGTTTAAGCAAACACCATCTGGATTTGTAATTCCAACAACTAGCATGGTTCAGTTCTGACACATATTATGCATGTGATTCAACTTAAGTTCAGTATCAGATGTTCAAAGATATTATACTTACCACTAAATCACCAAGAAATAAGAACAACACAACAAGACAGCCAAATAGGGAAGCTACTAAGGAGACTAACATGAATCAATTATTTCTTTGGTTTAGAGGACATCTTATACCAACACAAAAAGAAAGCATACACATAAAATACACACACTTATATAGAAGGAACAAATCTGGAGGCTCTCAACACAGATCTTGGAAGGGAAAGCCATTCACAGCCTTCAACTTTCAAGTGAAGATCCCCACATCAGCCTTTCAACTTGAAGACCAAAAATTCAGAAGAGAACAGCTAACCATGTCCAATACATACATGAAGAGAATATGCAAGCAAAGAAGCAGCAGAACAAAATGGGGATAAAGCTAAATGTGCTTCTGTCGGTAGGTAAGAAAGAATGGACTATGACAAACAACCACAAGGATTTTCTTTAAAACAATATGATATCAAGACTCATAATAAACCGAAAAGTACAAGTCTTGGATTCAACCCAACAATCAGGGTAACTGAAAAAGACAAAAAGTTTACAACGCATAAGTTCAGCTCCAAAAAAAGAAGCATAGGGAGGCACAAAAGTTGTATTATTCTCCTGCAATTAGAAGATATCCTCAACTAATTAAAACGGTAGCTCAGTGCATAGAAGGCACAATAGCTGTCTTATTCTCCTGCAATTAGCAGATATTCTCAACTAATTAAAAGGGAAGGTCAGTGCATAGAAGCTCCTCTCATGTGCAGGGTCTGGGGAAGGTCGGACCATCAAGACCTGATGTACATAGCCTTACCTTATATTTTTATAAGAGGCTGTTTCCACAACTCAAGCGTATGATCTCACCGTCACATGGCAACAGCTTTAACCACTGCACCAAGGCTCCCCTTCAAATATCCTCAACTAATTATCATGAAAAAATCAAATCAGCCACTACAAGCTCAATATTGGTAAACAAGGACTAATAAACCCACAAAAGTCTTCCTCCTTTCTTTGCAGACTCCTTGCTTAAGTCTCTTTTCCACTCAGCAAGCCCATGAAGGTGGCAGAAGCAATTTATAGAATAAGAAAATACTGTTCATTACCATCTTCTTTGCCACCTCCAACCTTTTCACGCATCAGGTGCTGCTAGGTTTGGCAGATGACCATCAAAAAAAGTGGATCACCAGGTGACCAAACCAGTAATAAAGTGTCTGCTAAAATGGTAGGAAATGGATATTCTTTGATGTAAGGAATGTAGTACTCATCCACTAAAGTGAACATGTAAACAGCAGTATCCCACATACAGATCTGGGAAAGTAAAACTCAGTCTCATCGTAACAGAAGTCATGAACAACTTCGCTGACCTCAAGCCCAAGAAATCTTATAATGCTACTGCTAAGAAGCTATAACTAAGTCATATAGTCAAAATAAGATCTAGTACTCCAGCAACAAAAGAATTAATTAACTGCTGTCATTGAAATTTAACATTCAGACTTTAAACAAATACATCACACAGTGCCAAGGGCCAACCACACCTATGGAAAGATTGCTTTATCTCAGTGTTATATCTTCCATTTGCTCCTTATATTTTGCCAGAAAATATGAAATGATACTAAGTTAATAATGCATCCAAGCTATAAGGTTGCAAATAGAATGCCAATCAAGTACCTAAAAAGAAAAACTCCTAAGGAAAAAAGTAAAAGCCTTTTATCAAAACACTCTTCACAGAGGAAACTTCATTTCAACATTGCCCACAAATAATAAAAAAATACAACATAAGCAAACCTAATCAATGTGGTAAGTTGGCAACTATTGCACGTGCAATCACAATGTTAAAGGACTTCACACAAATTATGATTTTATAATTGAGTTTGAAGTACATTAAACTCCATCATTTCATTCACAATGGACCTCAGAGGCCAAGTTCACGTATACAAGGCCAATCCATCAGTAAGTAATTATGCTTTTGTGACCCCGAAAAGAACTCTCTTGCATCGATGAGAAAGTAAACTAGTACTAAAGACAAATCACCTTTTCTCCACCAATCTCATCAGGTTTTATTCAAAAGACCAACCCAAAAACAGCAACATCAAGAACTCCCACATGATTAAGTAAACTAGAATTGAAGGTACAGGGGGAAAAAAAAGGCAACAAACGAACACAAAACCCTTTTTTTCCTAGGCAACACTAATTTTCAATTTTAATTTCAAGGATCAAAACCCATTTATAAATTATCAAACTACATCCAAAACCAAATAGCTACCACACTCAAACAACTAATTAGAGGAAAAAAAATCAAACTAAAGAAAAATCAATAACAGCTCAAGCATGTTAAAGCAAAAATCACGTCCTGTATGCTCAGCAAGGTACATACACAAATATACACGTGAAATCAGGTATATAACCAAGAACCCATATGATATGGATTATATTTTTTTATCAAAAAAAGGGACTGGAAAACAAAAGAACCTTTCTTGGCCAGCAGTGTCCCAAATCTGAGCTTTGATAACTTTGGAATCTATGTTAAGACTTCGAGTAGCAAACTCGACCCCAATAGTGGACTTGGACTCAAGATTAAACTCATTTTTTGTAAATCTCGAAAGCAAATTGGATTTGCCCACCCCAGAATCCCCTATAAGCACTAGCTTAAACAGATAATCATACTCATCTTCAGCTCTGTAACCAGCCATACCTTCAAACCTTCCCCTTTTCTCTGGTGGGTTTTTTCTTTAGTTGCGTGTCTTGTGTGTTTTTATATTATTTGATGGTAGTGGTTTCTGGTTCGGCTTGTCAAGTTTGAGGGACCCTTTTTTAAAAGGGAAGATTTGAAGTGGAAGGAAAATGGAACAGTACTACAGTATAACAAAACTGTTGTCGGGTGTTTTGCCAAGATTCTTGCTCTTGGTTAAAAAGGGCTCATCAGTATTTTTCTTTTTTTGTTTTTTACTCTTTTTCAAACAATATCTATTTTATCCTATCGATGAAAAGGTTCAATGGTGGCATGGGCTAGAAGAAGAGAATCAAGAAGAAAACCTCACCTCCACTCTCAAATGAAGGAAGAAGCACTGTATCTAATTTTTTTTTAGACATAAATGTCCTAAAATGCAATAGCTGCCATACGCATGGGGGTCTTGGTTTTGTCCAATGGCCACTCAGATAATCTTAAGTGATTGTAAAAAGAAAAAAAGAATTGCATAGATGCAGCAGTAATTTTTAATAAAAAGTTATAAACTTGAAAGGGACAAACAATGTTGAATTTCCTTGCGTATCCTTATTCCTTTGCTTTTTTTGGTGTTTTTCTCCCTCTACTTTTTGTTCCCTTCTTTTTCTTCTTTTTGATTTGCAAGTTCTCTTTGTCAAGTGGGATTTGTAGTAGTCATGGGAAATTAGACTTGTAGGGGTCATGAGATTTGATTTTGGTTATAAAGAAAAGGGCCATTGTTGTATAGTGTAATATATGATGAATTAAGGCAATATTTTGTAAATACATAATAACATAATTATTTTGAATATATTAATTATTCCTTTATTTTTTTATTGCCTGAAAATTGACAAAACAAAGTTTAGAAATATACTTAGTGAATGTTCTCTAGCTTTTAAAATAGTAGGATTTTATCCATAACCTCACATCACACTCATACTAAACTCCTCCTTTATGGTCATTTGCCTATTGCTTCTTTATACATTTTAAATTGTCCAGGTGTTTTTTTTTTTTTAATTTGTTGTTGTTGTTTGGTTTTAGTCTATGCTAGCTCTTGATACTAGGTTTGCCTTAACCGATAAACGGTGTTAAGGAGGGTCCATTGTAGATAGACCATTTCTGTACCATGTTAACTTTTTTGTGAAAGTTAATATAACTACGACCATTTTGGAGAAAAAAAAAACAAATTTTGTATGAACTTATTTATTTTTTATAGAATCTATCTAATAATTCTATTTATTTTGATTTTTTTTTGATGAGATGCAATTTGCTTATACTACCTTACCCCCTTTTTTTTTTTTTTTTTTTTTTTTTTTTTGCAAATGATATATAACATATGTATTGTGTTATTTGCATTATTGAACTATACTAGTCAAGAAATATTTATATATATATAATGATTTGAATACCATTTTTGAATAAAAATTAAGGGGAACAAATGTTTGACTAGTTATGCTACCAGCTCATATTATCCAAGGTTTTACAATGATACATTCCTTTTCCACTTCTTTTCCTTGTATCTCCAAATTCCAATATATGGCTTCAAGATCTTAAAAATGTATTACTATTCTTTAATCCCATTAGTTTACTTACTTGGAAGTTGGCAGAATTAGGTTTGAAAGGTTAATGTTCTCTATTTTGTAACCATCAAAAGGTAGTGTAGGTAGATCATCTAAGTAGCACTTGTAAAATGATCATGTTGTACCTATGTTTCTACCACATTGTATCTTAAGGAATTCCCAACTAAAACACCTTGAAAGTGAATTTTAAATGTTTTCTAAGGATGCAAATGATCAACCACAAACTTTAAAATAGTTGTAGGAGGTAAACTTCCTTGTACAATGTTAAAAACTTTTTATATTTTTTGAGACAATATAGTGAAATAAGAGTACACTGACAAAAATAATTTATCGATAATACAAACAACTTCAAATAAAAATGTTTTTATGTTATTTGGAAAAATAAAGAAAAAAAATTTGTCTTCTTCTCAACAAATAGAGGATTATAAAAGTTGTCTTAGGTGAAATAGTTAGAAATAGTATTTTCTACAAAATAATAATGGTTTGGTAAATTGTCGTATTGGTGCTCAAAAAAAGCAAAAAAAAATTAGCAAGATGTTAGGAGAAGCCCATTAAGGCAATGTAAATGGATCTGCCAAAGCCCATGTTCACATTGTTTGGACAAAATGCTGCCGATGCAGAAACCCAATTGAGAATTTGGAGAATGACCCAAATTGGCTTGCGATTTTCTCAAACAAACTGCCATAATTCTGGTCTCCTTGTCGGGCTTTGATCCAATTGGTATTATTATGAGTTCCACCGCAAATTAAAAATAAGTATAAATTGTGTCCTCTGCAAGAACCAAAGAGCTCACTAAGGGCCTGTATGAATGATATTTAAAAATGTATTTTTATGTTTTTAAAAATTATGGTTGTGAGCATAGTTTATAAGATCGGGATTGTATACAAAATCGATTACAGAATCAGATCGTAGGATCATAAGATTTTAGAAAAATTGAGAAAATATAATTTATAAATTATTTTTAAAGGATTTATTCATCAATATATGAATAGATATGTAAAAAATTTATGTATAGTTTATAATTAAATAATCTTACTTTAGTTTTTATTTTTTTATAATATTTTATATTATTTTTTCAATATTTCAGTTGCTATCGAGATCGAAGTGTATTTATATCCAATTTATTTATTTATTGTGAAAAACTAATAAAAATATGATTAAACTAATTAATTTATTTATATAATAATAAATCTTAATTTTACTTAAATATAAAAGTTTTTTTGAGTAAATTTAACTATATTTTATTCACATAATAAATGTAGGATTGTAGTTAGAATTTGGATCACTTTAGTAAATTTGGATCGTAGATTATTTCACCCAAAGGATCTTGTGAGTTGGATGTAAAAGTTTTTTGAGTAAATTTAACTATATTTTATTCAAATAATAAATGTAGGATTGTAGTTAGAATTTGGATCGTTTTAGTAAATTTGGATTGTAGATTATTTCACCCAAAAGATCCTGTGAATTGGATGATTTCCCATATCTTCAAACGCTGTCTTTTAATGCAATTTCAAGGAACGCATTTGGAAGGAACTATGAAAAGGGGAGGATATTTCAGCTTCAAAGAGAACAGCCTGAACTTTTCTTCAAAGCTATACAGAAACTTTTCATCCCATTGTATAGGTAAAGTTCTTTAATTTGACTCATTTGAGTCCCATAATCCCATTTTTTTAATGTCGAAATAGTTAACTATTCATGATTTGATACATATTTGGCTCCCTTTATTCCTCTAAACTAATCAAGTTGAACTACAATTGCATGATGTTTGCGTCAGGTTCTCGCCAACAAGGGAGAACAGAAGAATGGAACAAATATTAAAAGAAGTTGAGGATTCCATGAAGGAAATTATCAATACAAGATTAGAGAAAATGAAAGCAGGAGATGCCTTTGGTGATGACTTGTTGGGATTTTTTACTTGAGTCCAATTCCAGAGAAATTGATCAACGGAACAAGGATCATGGCATGACCATAAATGAAATCATTGACGAGTGCAAGCTTTTCTATTTTGCCGGGCATGAAACCACCTCTTTGCTGCTTGTTTGGACCATGGTCTTATTAAGTATTTATCCAAATTGGCAGGCTCGGGCTAGAGAAGAGGTTTTGCAACCCTTTGGAACCAACAAGCCCGATTTTAATGGATTAAATCTTCTGAAATCTGTACGTATGTTCTTCTAATGTTTTGAATCCAAGTGTTAAGAATCAAAATGCAACTGAAACCAACCTTAAAGTTTCTTGATGCTACATCTTTTTTTCTCCACAGGTCACCATGATATTATACGAGGTTCTAAGGTTGTACCCACCGACACCTGTATGGACTCGAAAAGCTGTTCAAGAAACTAAACTAGGAAATATACCATTGCCAGCTGAAGCGCTAGTCACATTACCAACCATGTTACTCCATCGTGACCCTGAAATATGGGGCGATGATGTGAGGGAGTTTAAACCAGAGAGATTTGCTGAAGGAGTCTCAGATGCTACCAGGGCCAAGTCGCATTCTTTCCATTTGGTAGGGGACCTCGTACGTGCATTCGACAAAATTTTGCTATGCTGGAAGTAAAACTAGCCATGGCCATGATCATGATCTTGCAACGCTTCTCCTTTGAACTTTCACCATCTTATTCTCAAGCTCCTCGTTTTCACGTGGCACTTCAACCACAATACGGTGCTTGTTTAGTTTTGCACAAACTGTAGTTCTATTTGCAAGTGATCTCAATGAGAGCCCTAAGAGTTAAGTTGAGTTTCAACTAATTGTAGGCAAGAACTCAACATTGATCGAACAGAAAAAAATGCTGCATTGATCAGGGGTCAAATCTCAATCGTTATGGTATTTGGCTTATTAGCTATTATCAAACGATTCAAACCACACCCTTACCTCCCTTACCCAACCAACCAACCCCACCCACCCCAAAAAAAAACATGCCCGTGTTTAATATTTGCATGCAAATATTGTGCCACAATTTTAAAATGATATTGTTCTTCTGAATAAAGAAAGACTTGCTTTAATCAAAAGGATATCATTTTAAAACATAGAGTATCATTGACGTACAAATATTGTGACCGAATATCTAATTTGGTGTTTAGTTCTTGGCTTGCTACCTTAGATGAACTACTATTGAATTGAAAGTTCAAACGGTTGTTATGAGATCTCGCCTTTGTAATTATCTTCTTGGTGCACATTGTCATTATTTTTTAGAACTGCTTGTAAGATAGAAAAATTCAAAACTATATAAATCTTATATGAAAATTTCATACTTGTTATGTAAAAATCAAGTAGTTCATTACAATTTATTACGTTTTGGATTCTGAATTTATACAAAATTATTAACTTTACACTAGATCTCATAATAGTTTTTTCTATATCTAATATGGCCATTTCTAGATAATGATTGATGGGAGCATTTTCTAATATATCCATATCATAAGGGTTGTGTTTATGTGTGTTAGAATTATAAAAAAAATCTGGGTTCTTATTTACCTTTCGTTTACATTCAAAGGATGATTCATAAATCGATGCCTTGATACTAAATTTTCCTTTCGGAATTGATTCATAAATCGATGCCTTGACACTAAATTCTCCTTTCTAATCCCAACATCACCATTTAATCCCAAACCAACCTTATAATACCCACCTTACGAATGTAGTTTGTGACCAACTCTTAAACATATTTCAATATTTTCATTACACACGGAAAGCATGTCCAATATCTAGCTCATACATGCAATGGAAGTCGTTCGACTAAAGCCCATATATTTCAAGTTCACAAAAATGTGGGAAAAAGGCCTAAAGCAATCCTATGAACAAAATCCGAAATAGATTTTGAAGATAAAAAATTCTTAATTGTCTAGTAAACTTGACTACATAATTTATGAATCTTATTATCTCTAATAATTAGGATTAGTAAATGAATAGCGACAAATCATATTCATCTCACAAGCCTATCGTTCATTGTTGTTGACTTACGTTAAATTAATATTTGTGTTTGGCCAAAAAGGTGTAAAAGAAAAAGAAAAATAATGGGCAACCTGGAAATATTTTACGTTAATATTATGATACTAATTCTATTATAAACAATGAAAATATTTTACATATTAAGATGTTACCAGCATAGCTTTTTCATCACTTCTTTTAATTTCTGAATTTGGAAAACTTGAATTTGGAGTTTAAAATCTTGATTTTACAAATTCTTTTTGGCTCAATATTAATATAATTAATTAAAGTGATAGTATCAAATCTATTTGTTTAAGTTTCTGTTTTAATTTAATGTGGCAAAATAACAAAGTATTGAAGCATGAAATATTCAAGTCTTACAAAATTATTTGTAATACACATTGAGGGTAAAAATATAGATTCGTTTAAATAAATTTCAAAATACAGAAAAAAAAAATTTTATGAAAAAATTTCTCTGTTTAGATGACAACAAAAAATTGCCCTTATTAAGAATTTGATAAAATTTTTGTCCTCTTTATTAATTCAAAATCTTCCATTGCAAAATTTTTTGTTTAAAGGAAAAAATAATTTAAATTAAAAAAAATTCTGTACATACATAAAATCATGTAGCTTAACACACTTTCGAAAAAGATTCGTAGGCTGTATTTGTTTTCTTACTTATGTAAGAAAATTTAAACTTTTTTCCCAAAAAAAAAAACCCAAATAACTTTTTATTTTATTTCAAAATCTAAATTCTTATCAAAAAAATTTTGTATTATTTTAAAAAAAAATTCCCTCGAACATATATACTTTTCCATTTTCCCTCAAAAATACTTTTTTAAAAAAAAAAACTTCACATCTTTCAATATAAAATCTTCAAATAGAACACAATTTATACATATGTTTATTTTTTCAGCAAAAGTATCAATATGCAAGGGGAAAAAAACAAAAATTATATTTAAAAAAAATTCTGTACATACATAAAATCATGTAGCTTAACACTTTCGAAAAAGATTCATAGGCTGTATTTGTTTTCTCACTTATGTAAGAAAATTTAAAATTTTTCCAAGAAAAATAATAAAACAAATACCCAAATTACTTTTTATTTTATTTCAAAATTTAAATTCTTATCAAAATTCTGTTGTATTATTTTTTAAAAAAAATTCCCTCGAATATATATACTTTTTCATTTTTCCTCAAAAATACTTTAAAAAAAAAAAACTTCACATCTTTCGATTTTTTATTTTTTCAGCAAAAAGTATCAATATGCAAGGGGAAAAAAACAAAAACTATAGTTGTCCTTTTTGTGATGTACTTGTTGCATTACAGGCACAATTATTGCATAGTGAATTAATCAGATCTTGATATACCTGTCTCTAGTTTCTAGGAGGGACTGTCTGAACTGGATCCAGGAACTGATGTTATCATCTGGCTCTATAAATCTGTCCTTGTGTAAGCTGGAGCACAAAAGGATGAGGTTGGTCGGCCGTACAATTTGCACACTGAGTTGACCCAACCCACAGCCGACAGGCGGACAACATCCACTTGGATGACACTCAGACTCGGATAATAGTGTCATTCTTGATGAATTCAGATTGGGAGTTCATATTATTTCACTTTTAAAGTGAAAAAATTAGAGTTAATAATCAAAATGATCATTCACATATTCATCAATAAATTTTTTAATTTTTTATTTTTAAAATAGAAAAAAATAATCTTTCACATTTCATAAATATATCCTTTTGGTCTTTCATCACTATTCCGTTTATTTTTTTGTCGAAATAATGACATAATAGTTATGGAATAATAACAGAATAATAACAGAAGATCAAAATGGTATGTTCATAAAATGTGAAGATCATTTTTTTCCATTTTAAAAGTGCGTGACTAAAAAACTCACTAACTAATATGTGAGAGACTATTTTGGTCGTTAACTCAAAAAATTACTGTGATGATATATTTGCAGAAGCTACTTTCGATTCATTCTAAAATAAACTATTTTATATATTTACTTCATCATGTGTTATTAAGAGTGATTAAATGCAAAATTTGGATTTGGTTCTATTTAATTCAATTCATATTTCACTGGCCATGGTTCGAAATTGATTCGTATAGTTCTAATTAAATTAATTGGTTTCGATTTCAAATATTCATAGAATAATATATAAATTACATATATGATTTGATTTGAGTTAAAATAGTAGTCATATTATAAATGATTCGATCTGATTTAAAATTTTCTGATCGAATCACATCAACTTTACAAATATCGTGGTTTTGCAAGTAAAAATAAATTGTCTATATCATATAAAATATTTTATATATTAATTACATCACATATAGTGGTTTAACTAAAAAATTTCAACAAAAAATGAGGAGGTATATGACAAAATTGATAAACGCTACTAACTTAATTAAATTAGGCCTTGATACGAAAAAGGCTGAGTGAAAACTTTTAAAATAAATAGAGAGAAAAAAAAAGAACAAAATTTATATATGAGTAATGATTGAGATAGTGACAAATTACAGTGACTTTGTATGGTAACTGACGTGACAACTATAAAAAGATAAAATTATCCATATATCTTCATTATAACTATAATACATCAAATGTATTTAAAAAAATTCCTAATATTTGTTATCATTCTGTTTTGGAATGTTTTTGATGGAATGTGACCTTATATTCTAACTAATTTGATGAGTGCAATACTAAAGATTTTTTTTTTTTTTGGGTGATAATTTGACATTATCTCTCTCTTTTAAGCAAAGAAAACTAAAAACAAAAACGAGGAAATGATGGTCGCGGTGGCAACGAGACACGCAGCGACGCACGTGCACATTCACCGCGTACTCCGAGCTGGCATTTTAGTCCTCCTCTTCAGAAGGTAGGGTAGCCAGTAGGCAGTAGCCTACTAGCCTGCCCCATGCCCCTATTTTTTTTTTTTTTTTTATTGAGATGGGACAATAATTTTTAATTTATTTTTACTTTACCAATTAAATTATATGACGATAATTTTTAATTTATTTTTACTTTATTAACTGAGTTATATTAAAAAAATTAGTTACTTAAACCTTAAATTTTTAAATTAATGTTAAAATTTAAATTCTGAATTAACCCTAATTTTAAGTATTAATGCTCTTGTTCATGGCTAATTTGGCAAGCCAAGTTGGTTCCCTGTGCCCCTATCTTTTCTTCCTCCTTTTTTTGAGGCAATGATGTGATGAACCTCCTCCCCCTCCCCTTTTTCCAGTTTCCACCCAAAAAAAAAAAAAAAAACTATTTCTTTTAGCCAAATACGACCACTTTTTTTTGGCTTTTTTTTTTTTTGGTTATTTTGGAGCATTAAATGAGATAGTACACCACATAGTTGGACAATTTCTTTTTTTCTTTTTAGCGGGTGGGGAGAATTCTTAATTTTTTCGGCCAAAACAAATTAGGGCCACAAAGTTAACATATACGTGATTTTCATGAAAAATATACACGCAAAATTTTTACTTTCTCCATTCTAAATAAAAAAGTTCAATTTTGAATTTTTTTTATTACTTTTTATGTAAAAATTTTACATTATATTTACTAATAACGATAATGCATATTCTAAATTAAAAATAGTAATAATAATACAAAAGTATATATTTAATAGTATATTAAATGTATTATACTTTATAATTTTTTTTAAAAATTGTATCATATTAAGAGTTGACTTTTTTTTTTTAACGGAACTGGTACTACACTTGAAATTAAGACTGAGGAAATGTTAAAGTATTTATCCTGTTAACATTCAAAATTCTTGTAATTTGTATATTTTCTTCCTTTTTTAGTTCTGCCTAGGGTTTGATTGATGATTTTAGTTAGACTTCACTTATATAGATGTTCTTTCAAAACTCATTTTTGACGTTTTCATATTGAGATGCTGTCTATCAAAGGAAGTTGAATCCAAGCAAGCTCTCTCTATTTATGTAACTAATAGGATTAATTGCCTTGGTTCAGCTAATGGAGGAATTTAGAAGTTGTATGTATTGCATGTTCAAACAAGTTTAATCGTTTCAAAAATATAAAAATTATTTAGTAAAATACAAAAATATATTTGAGAGGCTATCTATGTAGGTCTCTTTATCCTCTTTATAGTACAAATAAGTTAAGAAAAATACTCTGTGTATTTTAAATAAATTTTATATTGAATGTACTAATAATGTTTATGTATCATTGACAATTAATAAGTAATAATAAATATCTATAATTATATAATTAATGATATATTAATTAAGTGTAAACATCATCCACAAGCATTGGGACACTCTTAATTAAGCACTAGTTGCAGGTAAAAAAAGGCCAACAATCAGAAGCTTTCAAAAAATACTGTAGACTAAGGGCGACTTTAGATGTGATTACGGTGCGATTTTGCACTGTAACTACAGTAATTATTGTAGCTATAGTGCAATTTTTTTTTTTTTTAGGTATGTGTTTCGTTATGGTTTTGGGCACAGTCTCTTTAAGTATACGGTAGTAGTTCAGTGGCCAACCTATTCAACGCTTGTAGTAATAGTCTGGTTACTACGCTATTCAACGTTTGCGGAATCATTATGGACTGTGTGGGAAGAGAGTTAGGTTCTAGGTGTTTAGTTTCTTTCCTCGCATGCAATTGGTGGTGACCACTCCTAGTCGAGCCAGCCTCCTTAATCGGTAGTTGTTTTAGTTTTAATTTTTAATTTTTTTAACTTTAGTGTCAGTGTGTTGTCCCTACTTGGTAAAGTGCATTTTCCCGATTTCGTCGGGTGTTTTATTTCCTTTTGTAATCCTTTGGAGGTGTTTTCTTTTGTCCCCCTTTGGGGGTGTTTCTTTTGTCTTCGGTAGTATTATTGTTTTTCCCGATTTAGTCGGGTGTACTCCTCCTTAGCAGAAGTACATGTCTTCATGGTGTTAGTTTCATCCACCACCATGAAACTCATTTAGCCTTCTTGGCTATGTATCTTTTGCCATTAGGCTTGGTAATATAATTACTATTTGGGGAAAAAAAATAAAAATTAAGCACTAGTACTTTTGGCCTCATAACATTAAGCAATTGAAGATGACAATTGCATACAAATGAGTGTGAATCTTTTTAAAACATAAGCCAATTTCAATGTGTTGCAATTCAAGAGATGGACTACAAACTCGCAACATAACAAATACAAACTAAACAATGATACACTCTCAACCATTTTAGAAATTTATACTTATGTAAAGAGTAATCCAGAACTTCCCCAGAAACATTCTCACTTTTTCCAAACTCAAACCCTTTAAACATATAATTTTATTGACCAACATATAAATTTATCGTAAAAAAGAATAAAAATACAACATATGTGAAATATTTTAGATAAATTAAAACTTTGATTTTCTTGATATTCCAACTACCACATAAATTATTTTGTGCTATTTTATTACAATTATTAGAATTCAATAAATAATTAATGACTAGAACCTAGTAATATTTTCTTTTATTTTCATTTTGGGACCATTTTATTAAACGACTATTGGCTTGTGACATAAGTTCACTCCTGTGCAGGTGACTCTAGAGATACTTTTATTTGTTTCCACGTTTTCTTCCCGTGGCCAATATTATTTTATTATTAATTATTACAGAAAATAAATTTTGACGCTGAATATTTATTTCTGTCCAATACTCCCTGGCTGGCACAACGCAACACACTTTGTAAAGATCACTATATAATATTCATGCAAATTGCCCTCATTATTCATTCAATATGAACAAAGAATAGATTTTCTTTTCTAGATATAAATTTGTTGAAATCAAAATCCATACTTTAGCTGAATCCACCTCCAAAGATCAGGGCTTTCAGCCGTAAAGATTCTAAAGATTCACGGGATTCAATCACAGGGGTCAGCTCTGTACTCTGGTTTCCCAATTCCAGGTTATCTTTTCTCACTCTTTGTCAATTTAGGTTATGCAATTTTAGGGTTTTGAACAATTGGGTGCTTGGTTTTTGTTCATTTTTCACCGTTTTGTCATGTGGGTTTTGTTTAGATAACTCGTATATGTAGTTAGTGTTAATGGGTTTCTGTTCCATTGGCTTTGATTTCTTGTTAGTATATCATTTCTCTGTTGCATTTTATTAATTTCCTTTGTTCTGTTTGAAGTTATGAATCTTCCTGTGGTATATGTGGGTGAAAGTTGTTTCTTGTTTGGTTCTTTTATGAGAAAAGATGTTCTTGGTGTGCAGGCTTTCAAAACTGTCAGTCAATTTGCAGAGAGGAAGAGAATTTTGGGTTCTTGATACTGCTAACTTGAGCTTTGAGTTTCTTGAAGGGGGATAAAACTGAATATTAGTAAGAATGTTATCAAGATCATATACTAATCTTTTAGATTTAGCGGCAGGAAATTTTCCTGTCGCTGGAGGTAAAGAGAAGGAACGGAGGAGGTTGCCCAGGGTTATGACTGTACCAGGAAGTATTTCTGAGTTTGATGATGACCCGGCTATAAGTGTTGCATCTGATAATCCCTCTTCCATAGCTGGTGATAGGATGATAATTGTGGCTAATCAACTGCCATTGAAAGCAAAGCGAAGGCCTGATAATAAAGGATGGAGTTTTAGTTGGAATGAGGATTCGTTGCTTTTGCGGATCAAAGATGGTTTGCCAGAAGATATGGAAGTGCAGTATGTTGGGTCCTTAACTGTTGACATCGACCCAATAGAACAAGATGATGTTGCCAATTATCTTTTGGAAAAGTTTAAATGTGTACCAACTTTTCTTCCCCCTAGCATGGTGGAAAAGTATTATGATTGTTTCTGCAAGAAGCAGCTGTGGCCTCTCTTTCACTATATGCTACCATATTCTGTTGATAATGGGGGCCGTTTTGACCGTTCAGCATGGGAAGCTTATGTGTCTGCCAACAAGATATACTCACAAAAGGTGATCGAGGTGCTAAATCCTGAAGATGACTTTGTTTGGATTCATGATTACCATCTAATGGTGTTGCCTACTTTCTTAAGGAGACGCTTTACTAAATTGAGGATGGGCTTCTTCCTTCATAGCCCATTTCCTTCATCAGAGATTTACCGAACACTCCCTGTTAGAGAGGAAATTCTTAAGGCTTTACTTAATTGTGACCTTATTGGTTTTCACACTTTTGATTATGCCCGACATTTCCTCTCTTGTTGTAGTCGCATGATGGGGCTGGAGTATCAATCAAAAAGGGGATATATAGGGTTGGAATACTATGGCAGAACTGTTGGCATTAAAATAATGCCAGTTGGAATACATATGGGCCATGTTGAATCTGCAATGAAACTTGGTTGTAAGGAGATGAGGTATGAGGAGCTAAAGAAGCAATTTGAAGGAAGAACTGTTTTGCTTGGAGTTGATGATATGGATATCTTTAAAGGTATCAATTTGAAAATCCTGGCCATGGAACAAATGCTCAAGCAACATCCTAAATGGCAAGGAAGGGCAGTGCTGGTTCAGATTATTAATCCCGTGAGAGGAAAAGGCATAGGTTTGGAAGAAATTCAGGCCGAGATACAGGAAAGCTGCAAGAGAATCAATAAGGAATTCGGGAAGCCTGGATACGAACCTTTAGTTTTAATTGAAAGGCCTGTTTCTATCCCTGAAAGAATGGCATATTATAGCATAGCTGAATGTGTTGTTGTCACTGCTGTGAGGGATGGGATGAACTTGACTCCATATGAGTACATTGTTTGTAGACAGGGAATACCTGGTGCAGAAGCAGGCTTAGAGTTGAATAGACCTAAGAAGAGCATGCTGGTTCTTTCAGAGTTTATAGGGTGTTCTCCTTCACTTAGCGGAGCAATACGTGTCAATCCCTGGAATGTAGAAACAACTGCTGAGGCAATGAATGAAGCTATATCAATGTCTGACCAAGACAAAGAATTGCGACATGAGAAGCACTATCGTTATGTAAGTACCCATGATGTATCTTATTGGGCAAGAAGCTTCCTACAAGATATGGAGAGGTCTTGTGCCGATCATTTTAGGAAGAGATCTTATGGAATTGGTCTAGGATTTGGGTTTAGAGTTGTGGCGCTGGATCCTAATTTTAGGAAGCTGTCAACTAATGATATTGTGTCTGCTTATATTGGGGCTCGACATAGGGCTATATTGTTGGACTATGATGGGACTGTGATGCCTCAGAATTCTATCAACAAAACTCCAAGTGCTGAAGTTATCTCTATCTTGAATAACCTTTGTGGGGATCCAAATAATGTGGTCTTCATAGTTAGTGGAAGAGGGAGATATAACTTAAGCAGGTGGTTTTCTCCTTGCAAAAACCTAGGACTTGCAGCTGAACATGGTTATTTCTTAAGGTTTGAATTCTTAAATTATGCATTCTCTAATGTGGCAAATTTGCTATTCATATTTGTTCTGACTTCAGATATTCTATTGCTTCTACCTACGGACTGTTTGATTGCTTGGAATTGTTTACCTTTCATGCTGAAATTTTGCTGCCTGTTTCTCTCTCTCTCTCTCTCTCTCGGCTATAATTAGCCTAGAAATTCATTATGGTTCTCTATTCCTATTCTAAGTGTTAGCAAGTAGGGACTTTTACTAATTAAGGATTCCACGGGAAAGAAAACTTCACGAAAGTTTCAAAAAAAAAAAAAAATACACTGGATATTGCATCTTGATACTGGAAATGCTAAACATATGTGTGGTTGAGTTTTCATTTTCTTAAAAATGTAAAAACTGTGCTTATACTGAATCTGTCCTTTTAAGATTGAATTGTTGTGAGGCATCTCATATCTGTATTTTGTATTCCATAGGTGCTGTTCACTCTTTCCTCTCTCTGTTTGTCTTCTCCAACTTTAAATCTTTTCCTTTGTTCTCCTCCTTGAACTGTTACTGATCCTTTTCCTGTTGAAATAAGGATAGTCTGATTGTGCAAATTTGAGTACCTGTTGTTTACAAGATTGCTTTACTGATTCTACAAACTGGCAGGTGGTCACAAGATCAAGATTGGGAGGCATATGGCCAGGCTTCTGATTTTGGATGGATGCAACTTGCTGAACCTGTAATGAAATCATATACCGAGGCAACAGATGGCTCTTGCGTTGAGGTGAAAGAAAGTGCTTTGGTGTGGCAGTATGGGGATGCTGACCCAGACTTTGGGTATTCTCAGGCAAAGGAGATGTTGGATCATCTTGAGAGCGTTTTAGCTAATGAGCCTGTTGCCGTGAAGAGTGGTCAGCATATTGTAGAAGTCAAGCCACAGGCAAGTTTTTTCTTTATTGATATGCAAGTTATTTACTTTATTTTATTTTTGATTCCATGGTTTGTTGCAGTTCATTTATGCAGCAATCCAACATTTTTTCGTTGTAGCTAAATGAACCTTAAATTAACTTTCCCACTCCTGTCATTTTATATATTTATGTATAGATTTCATATTTTGATATTATTAGGGGTTTTCCCATTGCCATTTTGATATTCTAGAAGTTGCAAATATATTGCTAGAGCAGAGTATGTTAACATAACATTTGTGAGCAATTCTGCATATACTCTCCGAGGTCTGGTCAACCACTGTTACTTTTTACTGGGATATTGTTTTTTGTGTTATTAATTTCATCATGTTTGGGTCTCATCATCTTAACCTGGTTGCTGGGATCTAGATTTTCCATTACTTCTTAGCATTCTGGGTAATGCCATTCTCTTTAGATCTTAGCTTGGAAAATAATTTGGAGATTTAGCTTGATTACACGTGTAGTACTTCTTTGAGTGTTGTTGCATCATTCACCATTGTAAGGTGTTTTGACATTTACCTGATTGCTTTGCAATAAAATGTTTGCAACTGTCTATTTACATCGAGTGTAGGTTCCCTTGCAGTACTTGGGAGGTGTTTGTTTCAATTCACTTGCAGTTGCATATGCATTCTGATCTTTATTGCAATGGTATTAGGGAATTTGGTATACCAATTTACCCTAATCACCAGCTAAATCTAGTCATTCCTGTGTCACCTTATCCATGTCGAAAGTAAGTGTATGACGAGAAATTAACTTGAATGCTTTATTTCTCTAGCAGAATGATGCAACAACTGATGAGTTACAATTTTCATTGGTATAATGTGAGATTGAATGTGTCTTATGCTTTTGTTGGTCCAGGGGGTCAGCAAAGGCTCAGTTGCGGAAAAAATTTTTACATCAATGACAGAGAAGGGAAAACAGGCTGATTTTGTTCTTTGCATCGGTGATGACAGATCTGATGAGGACATGTTTGAAATTATTGGCTCTGCTATGTCAAGGAACATCCTGTCCTACAAGACCGAGGTATTTGCCTGCACAGTTGGGCAAAAACCAAGTAAAGCAAAATATTATTTGGATGACACATTAGAGGTGATAAACATGCTTGACTCTCTTGCTGACGTCACTGATTCTCCAGTTGTTTCTGAAGATGAGTCGGATGATTCATCCTAAAGTATATCATCAGGTCCCTTCTTGGTGTTATATACAATTGAAGTTCCTGATTTGGTGATGGATGTATCCATAGGACATTAGCTTTTAGGTTTAGGGAATTGCATTTAGTAATCTTCCTTCTTTTCTGATTTGCATTCATTTTTTCTCTCTCCATTCTTTAGTCCTCTCCTGGATAGATCTAAATCGGGTTAGAAAAAAGTGAAATTTTGTTTGGTGCAGACTTATTTTTAGGGTGAATATTTTAGAAGAAATTGGGAGCTTGGGGATGAATTTTATGAAGGAAAAGGTTCTTCATTGGTTGTGCTGTTGTGCTATCATTGTGGTTGGGATTTTAAGACTATTATTGGGTGTTCAATGGTGAGAATTGTACATCACTGGATTTTTGAATGAGATATGCCCAGCTCTTGCAACTGATAATTGATCAGTTTTAGCATGATGATTCTAAAATGGTGAAAGCAGTACATCGTTTTGAATTTCTGAAATTTATGAGTTCTTGTTGACAGATGAGAATGCGATGAACTTCAAATGCCAAACACGAAACCGGACTCATTAAGTAGTTGGGATTTCATTTAGGAGAGGCTTGATGCCTCTGTTGTATAAACCAAGGATGGTTGTCTGCCTCCAAACTAGCAAAATTATCTGCACATATAATGTGACCTACTTACTGAAGATTGTCACTGCATTGGAGAAGGTGATACAGCATCAATATGTTGGATAATGGGAACTTGTTCTTGTGTTATTGCCCTGCTCCGCAAGAGAAAAATGGCCGGTCTGCTGCTGTTTTGGATGGCAATACTCGTAGTAGTGACAGTAATGTTGATGTGAGGATTAGGATTTCTCATGATAATAATTCTGCTAGGTACAAATATTTTACCTTGAATCTCTGCTGTAGCATTGCCACACAATCTTGAATCTGTCTTCATAATAAACATTGATATTTTGTGTGTACCTGTAAATATATGGAGATACATCTGCTTTGGAGGAATAAGCACCGTATGCATACATGACGTTGTTTAGTTTCTCATGTTTATACTGGTGTTCAGTTTAGTTTCTAGTTCTGATACTGGTTTACATGTCACGCCTGATATAAGTGTGAATTTTCTGCGAGACAAGTAAAGCTGTTGGCTTTCAAACTAGATGGTTTATCTTCTCTGTTTTCCGGTGAAAACACTTGTTTCCATTTTGTTCTTTTGTTTTTCTGCGAAGCAGCACCTTACCTCTGTTGGAAACTTTAGATCAATCTGTTGTGTGATAGAAAGGGAGAGATTACCTTGGTTAAAACTTAAAACATAATGTCATTGTTCCTGCTGATTCATCCTGTGATGATGCTGTGATGACAGCTTAGTGTAGAACATTTTAGCTTTTAACCAGTGGCATTTACCGTTCTGCTGTTTTCCACCTTGTATTGTATTTCTTTCTTTCTTTCTTTCTTTCTTTCTTTCTTGTTTCTCTTTCTTATATGGATGTATCAATTGTAAGTAATTGGTTATGATATGCAACCGATTCCAGTCTGCCACTCTGCATGGGTTTAATGAGAAGTTTTTCTCCAGTTTGCTGAGGCCTAAAATACTAGAGTATGGACTCCTAAAATCACATTTTTTCTGTTATCATTTTACTGTTGATAGTGAACGAGCGTAAAACATACTTTTTAATTCCCAGTCCCAACGAAATCTTTGTCTAATACAGTTATTGATAATAGTGCTTTCAGAACCAAAAAACAATTAGGCTTGAACAGTGGGAATCCCATAATTTGGCTTACCACTTTTCATTTGGAATTCAAACAAGTGTTGAAGCCTCGGGGGATGAAGAGACATCACTTATATCCAACACGTGATCTTCCAAGGCGTAGATGAAGTTGAAACTGATGTTTGAGTCCATTTCCAGTACCCCTTTTAAGACATTCACAAGGTTGGACATAGACGGTCTTCTGGTATAATCATCTTGCAAACACCAGGCTGCAACCCTTATCATTCTCTCCACCTCCTCTGCATTAATCTGCATGTCTTCATCAAGATTTCTTACAATGTCGAGTAGCTTGTTTTGATTAGATTTCCTCTGCAACAGTTTTAATAGATGGGAGCTAGATTGTGAGTCCCTATCCAGATTTCTTCTTCCACAAATTATTTCAAGGACCACCCCAAAGTTATAGATATCGACTTTTACCATGATCCTCGAATCTATCCATTCTGGAGCTATGTATCCTGGAGTTCCTCTAATTGTTGTCACAACTTGGCTTTCATCGCTGCCTATGAGCTTAGACATCCCAAAATCAGAGACTTTGGGGTTGAAGTGCTCATCCAGAAGGATGTTTCCTGGTTTTACATCAAGGTGAATGATTTTCTGGCTGCATTCATCAGGTAAATAAGCCAATCCTTTGGCAATGTCAATCGCAAACTTCTTTCGAATCTGCCAATTCAGGTTTTGCTTTGGATTTTTGTTGAAAATCCATTTGTCCAGCGATCCATTAGCCACAAATTCATACACCAGAAGATTGCTAGGATTTGTTCTTACAATATCCAATCAATTTCACGAGATTAAAATGGTGGATACTTCCAAGTGATTTTACTTCAGCTAAGAACTCCTTCATGTCCTTACTTTTTCTCTCCAATCTTTTAACTGCAACCATCGTCCCATCGTTTAGGATTCCCTTGAACACACTTCCAAATTCTCGAACATCTCCTGAAAATCTTTAGTTGTCACCTTGAGTTCTTCAAATGAGAACCTTATTGGCAATCCTGGAACTTCTGGGATACTGTCTTTCTCTTCTTCTGGTGGTATATTTCTGTAGTTTCTGTCCGTCCTTTCTGCTTTTCTCACCTTTAACAAATAGATTGAGCTACAGCAAATTATGAAAGTACAGGCAATTATAACAAGAACAAGAATTCTCTTAAGGACCACTGCAAGAGCAAAGACAAATGCGAGAAACACAAGAACAACAATACCAAGAGGAGTCAATATAAATAACCTTGTTTTGAAAAACATTGACAGAAGCGATGTTGGCAAGTTGCAACTTCTGACCCAGAAGTTGATGCACAATTGGATTACTTATCAAGTTGCTTTATGGTTGCATAAAATCCCGGATTTTCTCTTCCCTTGGAAGGGGGTACTAATGAATGTAATGCTGAAGATAAATACTGAAGGCTTATGCTATAGAGTTTCAGTTTGTATGCTTATGCTATTGAGTTTCAATTAGTATCTGGTTTGATTACCGGGTCTAATGTGAATTATGGGATCACTAGTAACTCTATCATTAACTCCATCATTGACTCCAAATCTTTCCTACGTCACAAAATTCCCAATTCTGATGATCAAGGAACCTTCCAACGATGACCGTTGACTAGTTGCTAGTCAATTAAGGCTTTGTCCTTGCTGTGGACCATATTGGATGCAACACTGCCATTTGGAATCCTAAAGAGGACGTTAACTTGAAGGAGGAGCAGTGATAAGGCTCTCAATGTAATATCAAGTGGTGAACTGATGCGAAGTAACTTAACCTTTTGAGTTTCATCTGTGTAAGAATATGTCAATATCAAAGGAGAAAGTCAAAAAGAAAGATCAAAAAATTTTGCTGTTTTCATCACCAATAATCTCCACATGAACAATCACCATCTTTGAAATGATGAAACCTACTAGCATCTCGAACAATGATTTCTCTTTTTTTGACCTTCGATATGTATTTGATAGCAACATGACAATCACTGCACACCCGCAAATTCTTCATCACTCTGATGGGAAAACCATCAGGAGTGTTCATCAGAGCAAAAGCTATTGCGAGCTTCTCACTATGGCGCGCCAAGTTGTACACCTTTTCTTCCGCATCCATGTCATGCAGTACTGAACCAATATCAGGCACATAACCCTCCATTCTTATTTCCTCAATGAGTTCTTGCAAGTATTTATCAATCTCCTCTGACTGCGGATGAGATTTGTCACTCTTAATGAACTGATGAATCTGGTTCTTCAACTCCAACCAACTTATGCCTGGCTCCTTCTTCACATTGTTGTCTCTCATTGCTCTTCGCATCTCTGAAACATCCTCCCATCTTTTTGTAGAGGCTTGAATATTTGCAAGGAGAACATAAGAAGAAGGATCCCCAGGATCAATTTTCAAAACTTCTTCAGCAATCCTTTTAGCCATATCAGAATTTTTATGAATTTTACAGCCCGACAGCAAAGTCTTCCATACAACAACGTCAGGCTTAATAGGCATTGATCGAATATAGCCTTCTGCCTCCTCCAAACGTCCTGATCTGCCAAGTAGATCAACTATGCAAGTGTAATGCTCTAATCGAGGCTTCAATCTGTACTTTTCCTCCATCAATTTGAATAATTCAAGCCCCTTATCCTTCAAACCACAATGGCTGCAAGTATAAAGTAAGCTCAAGAAAGTGACATCATTTGCCTCCAAACCCTCCTGCTCCATCTTATCAAAGAATGCAATAGCTTCCTTCCCTCTCCCATGGAAGCCATAAGCAGCAATCATAGAGCTCCATAAAACAGTATCAGCTTCCACTCTGTCATGAAAGACCTTCACAGCATCATCCAAGCAACCACTTTTGGAATACATACTAACTAATGAACTAATAACTGGAACATCTGATAATGCACCGAATCTTATCACGTCAGCATGAACCTGCTGGCCCTGCGCAAGTGTGGCCAGTTCAGAGCATGAACTGATCACGCTCACAAATGTGATCTTATCCGGCCTGAATCCTGCTTTTTTCATAATATTGTAGATATCAATAGCACCCTCTGAATACCCATTTTGTGCCCTCCCTGCAATTAAAGTGTTACAAGCAGCCACACTAAAAACCGGCATCAATCTAATCACTTTCTCCCCTTCACTTAAACTTCCAGACCTCATGTACATATGAGCCAACGAACTTCCAACTATCAAATGCCACTCAAGCCCTGATTTAACTACATAGCCATGAAGTTGCTTTCCCTTATTCAAGTCCTTTAACCCAGCACAGCCCCTGAAAACACTACCAAGAGTGAACGCATCAGGCAAAAATCCCAACTTGTGCATTTGCGAATACAAACTCAACCCATCTTCGTTAAATTCGTATTGGACCAACCCGACAATCATCGCATTCCAAGTGGCTAAATTCCTCTCACCCATTTCATTAAATAACTTAAATGCAGTATCCAAATCACCATTTTGGATGAACCCTCCAATTAAAATGTTATACGACATGGTATTTCTTTTGGGCATTTTTTCGAACAGCGAAACTGCGGTCTCTAATTGGCCCAATTTGGTGTAAACGTTGAGCAGGTGGTTGCGTACAAATCTGTTCTTGAAACAGCCACCAGTTATTATGAGAGAATGAAGTTGTTTGGTAAGGGAGATAGATTGGGTTTCGATGCATGCTTTGAGGAGATGAGAAAAAAGGGGCGGGTCTGACCTTATCAGGGAAGTGAAGTTGGTGAAGGCCTCCTTGATATGACCTTGTGAACAGAGGCTTGTGAATTCTGCTGCCAATGAATTTGTGGAGAAAGATTGCGAGGTTAAGTTGTTGAGGGAAAGGCGATTGATTGAACTGAAATGGTTTACAATTGATTTTCCCATGCATTTGTGCTGGGTGGGGCGCTGTGAATGGCTTATTTACTTATTATCAAGCAACCCGGCCACAAATTGGCATTGCTTTGGGCTGCAAGTTTTCCTGCCTTCCAATTTAGGCACCACAAATTCACATCTGGTTTGAACATATATCAGCATTAAGTCTTTAGTTAAAATTACAATGCTAATATATAATAATTACAATACTAATACATTATCTGAAATTCTATTTGCAACAGCATCAATGTCTTCAGCAAGCTTTTTTGACATTAAATTGCTTGTCATCATTTGCATGATAATTTCGCCAGTTTGAGTTGCTAGCCAAATTGTCATTCCCAACATCTTTGTGAAGTTTCAAATATTTTACTTGAAAAGCTAGGGAAACATAAACTTCAAAACTTGTATGCTTTACAATTAAGACTTGACCACTACGAAAACTCAACTGAAAGATAAAAGTGGCTCAATTAAACTTGAACTCTAGCTATAATTTGAGAGTCCAAACGAGCTCGAGTTGAAGTTCGAGGAAATGAACTCAAATTGAACTCGACCACTTATATATTAAGTTGAGTTGAGCTTTGAACATAGCAATATTTAGTTTTGGCTCATTTGTATCTCTAATTAGAACCAATTAGCATATCAAAATTTTAGAATTAGATAAAACAAAGCCTCTTTTTGTCCTTAAAAAATATCAATCAATAACTCTTTTTTGCTTTGAACAATGTATCAATTCAAAATTTTCCAATTGTTCCAAATCCTCTTAACACATATCAAATAAGTAAATTTTACAGCGGAGGAAGGCCATTTTGATAACACATTCACGACCGTTGATTCCACATTATAGAACTGATATTTTTTTTTTTTCATTTTCTTATTGATAGAAACATGAGAGAAATATTAGTATGCTATTAGGTCCTGAATTAAGCCACATAAAAAAATGTAAAATTTTATCAGTAATAGAATTTATTGTAAGTGAAAAGAAAAAATAAAAATAACTGAAAAATATTTTTAAGGTGGAAACAAGAGATGAATGCCACTCATTAGAAAGAATCACTTGATTGAAAACAATTATTAGTGCTGATAAACAACTTTAAACAGAATTAAAGTCTTTGTCCATTTAACAATCTATTTTTCAAAGTTACAACATTAAAGAAATTGTGATATCAATACATTTTAGTGATATATCAACATGTTTGAATTAAGAATGAATTTGATGTAAACCCAATGTAAATGATGAGATCCAAGGTTAGCACATGTTTTATCACTTTTTATTGATGAATGGACTAAATAAATTTAATTAAAGTTTTAAGTGTGTTTAATGGGGGACACTTAATTTAATTAAGCCCAAATATATATTTTTTTATTTCGAGTTGTAATTTTGGCTATTTGTAATTTGTTCTAGCCCATTAACTTATTTTGTTATTATTTAATTATTTATATTATAGATTTTGGTGCCTTTTTAAAAAGTATGACTGGGTTTTATTAAGCATGTCATGGTTTAGTCTTGTAATGGGCTGTTAAAATTTGTATACTTTAAAGTTTGTTTTTTTATATATATAGAATACTTCCTTTTTTCGTAGTTATTTTCTTTTTCTAATTGATTTGAAGTATGGTTTATGATTATATAAAGAGACTGTGCCTCACATTCTTTTATAATGGATTGAGAATTTGATTAATAAAACAAGTGAGAATTGTCCTTACTTTTGTTTTTCATTAAACTTATCAAAGTTTGCTCTTGTGATGTTCTTCGCTTATCAATTTAACTTGAACTACTAGATTGTAGTGTCGTTCATTTATTGTCTATACCAAAGTTTTTAAGTTTCTTGTTGAATTAGAGATTGTAAATTTTTTTACCCGTTCATTTTTTTATTTCGTTCCGGGGCCTTTAGGCTAAATCCATCACGTTCGTGGGATTATAAAATTTCTTCCTTAAGAAATTCACATCCGTAAAGCAATTGGTTATAACACATATTTTGCATGTTCTAACTTTAATTGGCAACTTGGAAAAAAAAACAAATTGAAAGAAAGTCCAGTTGAATCAGATATTAAGATTGCAAATAAAATGAAAATAGTGTAATAAAATTGATTGAGACATTTTCGTCCTTGTTGCTTGGAAAGAGATTTGATTTCAATTTAGACCATTACTCATGATATATAATTGTCTTTACTCTTTAAGAATATTATAATTTTATCCACTCATCATCTAGCCATTTTGGACATTCATATAGTCTTGTACACGAAGAGTTAAAACATTATGACTTTATTACAAAATGCATATCTAAGACGAAAGGTTGTGATATTGTACACTCAAAAACAATAAGTATGTAATCAAACTTAACCATTATGTATAGTTGTGCAATTAGACAGTTACGGGTGTTTGCGTAGCGGGAGTAACTCTGTTTTCAGCTGGAATTTCAACAAATTCAGAAAGAATGGCCCGGAATTCATCTCCTGTCAACGTCTCTCTTTCAACGAGGACTTCAACAATCTTGTCAATTGCTTCGCGGTTATTTCGGATGTGGCTCAAAGCAATCTCATATGCACTCTCTGAAATTCTCTTCACAGCAGCATCAATGTCTTCAGCAAGCCTCTCTGACATTGAATTCCTTGCCATCATTCGCATGATAACATCACCACTTTGACCTGCTGAGTCAATTAATGACCATGGACCAATATCGGACATGCCAAAAGTAACTACCATCTGAAAAATGGAACATGGAACAATAATTATTTTCTGAGAAACATAACCAAAACAGAAAAGAATGTACGAAAGGGAAATATAGCCAAATGGTTGTTACAAACATCTTTATGAACTTTCAAATTACATGAAAACCCGGAGAACCATAAACTTCAAAACTTGCACTGTTTACCATTTGAGTACAAGACTTCACTAAAATCAGGACTTCCACAAAGCCTAAGCCAAAAGATTATGCAACTATTTAAATGACTTGCTATAATGCTTTTAATTTGAATTTAGTAGCAATAAGCTTATATAGCTCCTCGATTTGTAAATTCCATGGCATTATAAGAAATAACAACTAAAGAAAAGGTACAGAACATACCTGTTTTGCCAAACTGGTTATCTGCTGCAAATCACCAGCTGCACCTGTTGTCACCTCAGGCTCGCCAAAGATCACTTCCTCGGCAGCTCTTCCACCAAGCCCACCAACAATCCTCGCAAAGAGTTGTTGCTTGGAAATTAAGGTTGGGTCATCTGCAGGAATAAACCAGGTCAGCCCCCGAGCTTGACCACGTGGGATTAAGGTGACCTTCTGAACAGCATCATGCCCCGGAGTGAGAGTTCTGAATAACAACAAACACAAGGACGATAGAGTCTGTATAAGTAGTTCTCCAAGGACAATACTTAAAAGAGAAACATTTTAAGCTTTTCTTGGGAGACAGAGATATAAGGAAAATCAAAGAGTTTGCAAATAGTTCTTCCAATGTTCTCAAGTTACAGGCATTATGATGTTAGCATAAAGATTTGAAACATATTTAAAACTAGCCTTCTGCAGGTTGATCAGGAGAAGACTCGATTGACAGGATAGGATGTAGCATGACTTCAAACTCAAGTGCTTTGAAGCTTGAAAAATTTTACTAGAGGAACTTGAGTAGGAAATATAAAGCTCATGCTCATTATAAGATAAGGTTGTCAGTATCAAACTCACCCACAGATGGCATGCCCAACTTCATGGTATGCAACCAAACTTTTGCTCTTGCCATCAGTCATTACTGTTCCTTCCATTCCTGCCACTATCCTATCAATTGAATCATCAATCTCTTTAGATGAGATTGCTGTTTTCCCGCGTCGACCAGCCAATATAGCTGCCTCATTTAATAGATTTGCAAGATCTGCTCCACTAAAACCAGGAGTTCGCATGGCTATCACTTCAAGAGATACATCTGAATCAAATTTCTTATTGCTGCCATGAACCTTTAAAATTTCTGTTCTTCCCCTGATATCTGGAACGTCAACAGTTACCTGCACAAGAGTGTCAATTAAGTATTTCCCACACAGCATTAAGCTTAAGGAGTAAGATTTATGGAAGAGCTATACCTGTCTATCGAAACGTCCTGGCCTCAACAAGGCAGAATCAAGAATGTCAGCACGATTAGTAGCGGCGATAACAATGATGCCAGTGTTTCCTTCGAAACCATCCATTTCTGTCAAAAGCTGGTTAAGGGTCTGTTCCCTTTCATCATTCCCTCCCCCAATTCCAGTTCCTCTCTGCCGTCCAACTGCATCAATTTCATCAACAAAGACAATGCATGGAGCATTCTCCTTTGCCTTCTTGAAAAGATCACGAACACGAGAGGCACCAACACCGACAAACATCTCAACAAACTCTGAACCCGAAATTGAGAAAAATGGGACACCTGCTTCTCCAGCAATGGCTTTAGCCAGTAGGGTCTTTCCAGTACCGGGAGGACCAACAAGAAGGACCCCCTTGGGAATACGAGCTCCCACGGCAGTAAATCTCTCCGGCTTCTTCAAGAACTCCACAACCTCCATAAAATCTTGTTTTGCCTCGTCCACTCCAGCAACATCATCAAAAGTTACACCAGTGTTTGGTTCCATTTGGAACTTTGCTTTTGACTGACCAAAAGCCAGTGGGAAGCCAGGCCCACCAGGACCACCCATTCCTCCAGAAGATCGTCTTGAAAGAAGGAATAGACCTCCAATCAAGATTAATGGGAAGGCCAAGTTCCCAATCAAATTGAACAGCAAAGAACCAGAGTCCTCTTGAGCATTGTGGGCTGCAAAATCTATGTTCTTTTCCCTGAATTTCTGAAGAAGTTCTTGTGGAAGTCCTGGTAGCTGCACGCGAACTCTTTGCACCCTATTGCCTAACTCTGGAGAGACAGCTTCAACAATAGCAATAGTTCCATTTTCATAAAGATCTACTCGTTTTACCCTGTCCTTGTCCAAGTACTCCAGAAACCTAGAATATGACATCCTTGAATTAGAAACCCCCTGATCATCAGCATATGCTTTCCCACTACCAAGTAATGATGGGACAACTATGCCTGCAGTTCCCATGAGCAGTTTCAGGAAGCCTCTTTTGCCTTGATGCAAACTTTGGTCATGGGATGATCTTATATATACAACTTTAGGTGCTTTACTCAATGATTTAAGGCTGGACGAGAAGAAAAGTTGTCTGCCATATATTTCCTTGCTAAAACCAGAATTGGCCGATAAACCATTTCCTATAACCGATACTGATGATGTTGCCATCTGTAACCAGTTATTAAAGATCATCAAAACCATCAGCATTAGGCAAACTAAACCTACAGGATCACTTTTATGACATTTTATTGTTTCCAAGAATGGTTTCATCAGCCAAACGTAGGGGGGAAGTGGGAGGGGAATGGTTTCGAAATCCATAATAAATTAGCACCATAGGATTAATAGAATCAAAACATTCACATTACACTAGTGAAACCATAAGAACAGCCAGCAAATTACTCAAAGTTAGTGTGGTTTGCTCTGTTTCCCTTGTAATAAAATAGTTCAAATGACCAACAATATTCGCCAAAAGGAACGCATACAATCATCAGAGGAACATTTTTCTCCATTAAATGGCTAATTATCTTCACTAGGGTATGATATCCCACCAACAGCATCCATTCTACCAACACTTCAAAAATCATAACTTTTTCCAAGCAGTTGAATTAACACCAAGATTAAGCTAAATTCCCCAATTTCCCAATTAAATGGAACATTATGCAAGCCTACAGGGCAGCTTGACACGAAACAGCTCAAAGCCAAAGCCAACAAATTAGACAGCCCTATTACAATAAGTTACCGGACCACCCTTTTCTTTCATTGCCCAAAAATGCAAAAACTAAATATTCAAAAATAAAACAAAAATAACTTTCTTCTGCTAAAACCCATCTGCAGAATCAACAAATAAAGCTATTTACTTTTCCTATACAAGCTATACCAACGAGCATGCAGACTTGTCAATGACAGAAAACCAGCACTAAAATAACCAATAAACACTAAAATTTCTTTACTTTGTATAATTCTATGCAATTCCGGAACCATACATACTTCAAGAAGCAAGACTGAAATAGAGTTGAAATCCTACAGATAACAGAATCCAGAGAAAGGGATATGCAAAGAGAACGTTTTGGTACCTGTTCAAACGGGTTGATGATGTTCTGAACTAAGAAAATCGGGGTTGGAAGTTCTGGGGATTTAAAGGGAATGGATGTGGTTTGTAAAAGGTGCACGTGGCCAATTTCATTTTGCAAGATTTTTATTGGGCAAAGGGTTTTGGCATTTGTTCAAGATTTTATTTGTGCCCCATGTTTTTTTCCTAGTATTTTTAGAACTTGTCCCAGGAAGCAATAGAGCCTGTAATATTTGGTCAAGCAATAGAGCCCATGTTTTAGGAATATTTTCTTGGCTCATTGTTGTTCATACATTCCTTTGTGGGATTTGTAATTCAATCCTCAAAAGCTTCAAGGAAAATGAAACCTACAATGTTGATGTATTTTTAGTTATGGGATATTGATTTTTTTTCTTTCTTTTTTGGTAAAAAAAAAGGTTTTGATTTTGTGAGTCACAAATGTCTACCACTTTTGCCTCGTGATTTTGTGAGTCACCTTTGACCATAAGTCGTGATGATGTTATGATGATTATGAGTATTTTGGGTAATTAGAGCCTTTTCATTTTAAACTGGCAATGAACAAGTTCTTGAAGGCATTGGTCTTCACTTGGATGTAATTTCATGAACAAGAACCAGGAAACAAGTAAGTAGAGAATAGTAATTGGATCAGGAATTTCATATAGAGGGACAAGAATGAAGGGGAAAAAAAGTGAAAATTTCTATAAAGTAAAGTACTTGAAAATTTTAACATATTTAGAGATAACAATCACCAATATTGATTCTCCCTTCCCTGGCTAATGATGATCAAGTCGTCAAATACTAAGACAAACAGCCACAATTTATTTCTTTTGAGCCATTAGCTTCTAGAATCCACAATTTTCCAAGAAGAAGAAATGAATATTCTTACTACATAGAACTAGAAAAAAAAAAACCAATTTGACTTTCCACCTTTCAAAATCTTTACAGTCATAATGTGCACATAAGCAAGAAAAAAACATATACAAAATTGTGTTCCCATTTGAAAACATAAGTAGAGATGCCAATGTTTTCTTCCCTTTCCCACTTCACTTGTCAACTATAGTGAATGGTTGTAACCTTGTGGTGTCACAAATTGTAAATATATATATATATATATACTTGTTAATTAATGATTACAATGTAAATTGTACCTCGTACATATGTGATGATGGATGAACATAAAAAATCACTCTAATTCTTCCAACATTTTAGGAGTCTTGTACTACCCCCCCCCCCCCCCCTCCCCCTCCCCCTTGGTGAATTGCTTTTAACAGCCATCAAAAAGTACTCTCCGTCTCATGAAGGCAAAAAGTTCAATTGAATTATGATGAAACTTGCAACTTAATAAATCAAAATTTTCAACAACATTATTCTCCCCATCCTCAAAATAGACCGGTTTTACCTATCATATGACTTTGAATTTCCAACATTACTACTTTAACAAAAATATATTGTAAACATTGAAAGGTCAATTTAAGTACTTTCTATTCATATAATGTATACAACTATGGTTGTTTGCTAGGCCAGTTCAATGACTCTGTTTGAAGTAGCTGTTTTTTATCATTCTAATCTATTCTAGTATCAATTTAAGATATTTGTACATATTCGAATTCCAAATGAGAGAGCCTTCTAACAAGATATTTAGTTATACATGGTTTGGTTATTGATTATAGTAAATTTGTCTAAATTACCTAGAAAAAACAAGGGAAAGTCAAAAAAAAGTTTACTACCTCATCCTCCTCCTTACACCCCTCAAATCCTAAGTTCAAATAGAAAGAGAGAAAATACAAATCAAAAACCACCAAATCTACTCCAAATTTCCAACAAAGGGGAAAAAGAAACTTTTTTCTTATCTTTTGGTTTGGGCCTGAAATGACTGGGGTGTTAGCCTTTGGGGCTTCCAATGTGAACTTCGCATTCTATACCGCAGCCCATGAACCAATTTTTATCTTCTTTTTTTTTTTTTAATTATTTGTATACTCAATATCGTTATTTAACGTCGGATAGGTCAAAGTACAAATAATGTACACGCTTATCATGCTGTACCCGCGAAGCACGGCGTCTCCTCCACCCCTCGCCGCCGGAAAACCACTGAATATTCCGGCAACTCTCCTAGATCGCCAAATAACGACTGGTCTTCTTCTCCTATGGGCAACATCACTGCCACGTCGGCATCAACCCACGAGGGACCCACAAGGGTGGGGCTGTCCATCATGGTGGAGCCAACGTCGGAGAACCAACCCATTTCGCCGGCGAGCTCCGTGAAGCCGCTGCTGTTCTCGGAGTCCAAATCGGGCTGTTTGGCGAAGACTAATTCGTCCTCAGCAAATTTTACGGGAATATTGTCTGTGCCGGTTGATGAGGTGCAAGTGGAAGTAGAGGTGGCGGTAGTGGCTGTGGCCGGGGTCGCTGCAGCGGCAATATTTGTGGTGGCGGTGGTGCTGGCAGCGGCGGTAGGGTGGCGATGGTGGTGTTTGGTGGTGGTTGGGAGAGGGTGGTTGTGTTCGCACGAGTAGGTGATTTGAAGCATGGTGGGATCCAGGCAGCTCCTCTCCACTTGTTTTCTTGCGGGACATCCCTTCGAACTACTACAACGATAATATCCCCTGTCATGCAACGCATGCAATGCAAAATATTATTCAATTTCTTCTCCACAAATGATAAAACACAATTTTATTTTTTTTTTATTTTTTTTGGCAAAAATGAAATTTTTAATGTTGTGTATGTCAACATAAACCACATCATTTTGTTTAGTAAATGACACAAACATAAAAGATAATGATGTCAAAAAGTGAGTGCCTTTTCTGCATCAGGGGAACATAAAGGTACTACACTTGTGCTACATTATTTTTGCCATATGCATCTTTGGAGAATCCTTACCTACCCATTAAAGGATACGCATCAAGATTGAGTTTGGACATTTCACATTGTCGTTGTTCCAAATATCATCAATGCTTAGTTGGAAGAAGATTTTTTTCAATGTATTCTTACAGTAATTACAATGATAATGATATAGTCCCATTGTAGTAAAGCATCAATACAAAAAGGGGCAGATGCAAATGGTGATGATACTCTTTAGCGCAAATGTTGGAATGGTACAATGAACATATAAAACAACTTTCTCACCAAAGGGAATAAGTAGAACAACAAACTCCACAGAAAAGCAACCAAAAAAGATTCAAGGATAAGACAAAGAAAGTGAAGCATCCAAAAATGAAATGAATGGAGTGGGTTCCCACTTATAGAAAAAGCACATCCTATTGCTCCAAATCCTAATTGCAAATTCACTGCACACTTTCCCACCTAAAAGAGCGCGTTAGCCACATATTTCTTTGCGAGTGAATCCCAGATGGAGACGTTAAGAAATTCCAACTACTGCATCTATTATTAATCAATACTCCTATATTTTAGTCCACAACCCCAGAGCCGCCTTTGTACCTTTCCTTTACTACTAGACAAGAGGATTATTTCATCACATTGCCCGGCGGCAACTACAAGAAGATACAAATTTTAATACTCAAATTGGGACAATTTGCCTAGTTTGATTCCATAGCAAAAGGTTTACAACAATACAATGATCCAATTGCGTTTTTTTTTTCCAAGTCTAATCTAACATGTTAGGGTATTGCTAACCATATCATCCTCAGTACACAAGCAAAGAATGCAGTTCAAAGGAATTATTATCAAACTTGGTAATGGAATTTACAAGAAAAAGAAAAACAGTAGGGAGTGAATTCAATACCTGGGATAAGGTGACCCTTTAATAGGCTTCTGCCCGTACTTTCTCCATGACCAAGAATCAGGGGGTGGGTACACCTCTCCTTTACTTCTTGATCCATCACCCTCTCCAATTGACACTGTTACAACCTTCTTCTGGGCACTCCTCCTACCACCCCCCAAAAACAACAAAAGATATCAACCTTCTAACTTGCTCAAGTTCCTGATCAACCCCCAACCTTCCCAGAAAAACCCACAAACAAAAACTGCAAAACATATTAAAGATTGAACCTTTTTTTCGGCGAAGGGGCGCTCACTTCATATGCTTCATCACCAGAATATGCAGAGTCATCAGCACCATTTTCTGGGGTGCTCGTGGAATCCTCTTGCTGATCATGAACAAATAGATTCTTGTGAAGCATAACTCAATATTAACAAACTTAGCGCTATAAAACTGGATAATTTATATGTGCTATTGCCTCGTAGGAAAAGGCCCGTGGCGTGGTACTATCCAAACTAACAGTAAAACTTTACACTCTAATCTGTACTATATACGAAAAAAACGGAAATGGGCATAAATTTGGCCCAAATGAAACGGGAAAGAAGGGGAAGAAAGAGAGAGACAGACAGACGAGAGAGGAGAAAAGGAAACAGGAAAGTGGGCTGGCCGGAGGTAAAGGGAAAGGGAAAGAGTTGGTATGAAGTGGGGAAGGTAAAGTGGAATTTTGAGAAGTTTGTGTTTTAATATGTGGGCAGTCACGTTGACAGATTGGCATTGGTGAAATTAAATATGAGACGTGCGAGCAATTCACGCAATAATGTGACCCAGCCATTGTTTTTATATGTATCATTTTTTTGAGATTTTTTTGGGTAAGGGCCCCTACTTTTAAATGAGGAGTAATAGCATGAGGATACAAATATGTATGATGAAGTTGGCTATTCACTGATATTATGTCATACCTAGCATTTAAAATGTGTACCAAACCAAGAATTATTGGATCTATATGCAATTGATGTAGGTGACTATTATGTATTGCAGTGCTAGTGTATGGTTTTGGATGTTTTGGATTGTTTGGAAGTGTGTGGTGAAAATGTGAATGGAGGTTTAGTTGGATTGGGAACATTTGGTTTATGGATGGTTTTAACTTTTAACTTGTCTCTTTGAGGTTTTATGTATCATCAAGCACTCCTTTTAGCCTCGTTTATATAGTAGGAAAGGGTTTTATTTATTATTAATCTCCTCTTTTAAGCTCTTTTAGTTGGTAGGAAAGTGTTTACTTATCATCAATCACTCCTCTTAAAGTTGTGTTTGGAAAAATGTTTTCTTGAGAATTTGTTTTTTAATAGGAATGATGAAAATTTTGATGGAAATTTTGTGGAGAGAGTTGCGTTTGGGAGGGAAAAGGAAAATTGCGATGGGGAAAATTTTTATAAAATAATGCAGAAGAATTTTGATTGGAATTTTAAATTTTAGTTTTTGAAAGAAATTTAATTTTTCCTAAAAAGGAACAAAAACCAAGCACTGTAGTTTTTAATATTAAACAAATTACTTTATGTATAGATTTTTGTTAATTAGTGTGCTCAAGTTTTTGATAGCATAACTAAGAAAAAATGAGAAATAAATTGGTATATATAATTATAAAAAGAAGATAATAACTAAAGAAGGGAAAAAATAAGAAAAGGGTTTTTTTTTTCAAAAAAAAGCTTATTAACATGTGGAGAAGAGTATTTATATATCTTTAATTTATCATTTTGTCAATACTTTTTTTTAGCCTTGATCATATTAACATGAATATTTAAACCATACATTTCGTTAAAATTAGTAGAAAAGCCCAATACAAGAACAAATACTTCTTGTAAAAATTCAGACTAACTATATTATGAATAATAAAACATCATTAAAATAACAATTATGCTAATCAGACTTTTATTAAAGGGTATTAGCATCTTTTTAAAATTACTCAAAATCTTCCAAAGTCAAAAATTTAATCAAAAGCATTGTAAAAATGCAATGGGGCTAATATTCAAACTTGAGGGGATAAAATAAAATAACAAAAAAATACAAGTAAGCAAAGTAAAAAAAAAAATTATCCTTTGGCTCGTCATGATGGACGGCTAAACAACAAATGATGGAATAATTCTAATTCTAAAGTAGGGAGTTTTGTAATTATTACCTATCTACTTCAACTTCTATGAAATACATTCCTCGTAGTATGAACTCAAAAATATACAAATTTTATGGTACTAGAAATCGATAAAAGTATGACATTTTGTCTTCTATAGTTTTGTTTGTTTCCTAAATTTGTGATCTGGTCTATAAATTATAATTGAAAATAATTCTTTGTTACAATGGTTGAATTACGAGCTCAACATAGTACACTTCCAATGGAAATTCGCTGGCCAAGCCGCGCCAAATCGCTCCCTACTGTGGGCGATTGTGGTGCAATTTAAGAGCATTTTTATTTCCGGAGAATTAAAGGATTACATTCATCTTTTTTGTTATTAGTGAGAAAAATGTATGATTTGTGCTTCTTTTTTTTTTTGGAAAGAATTGAAGGATTGTACCTACCTTTTTCGCTATGTGTGAGAAAAATGTACGATTCGTGCTTTTTTCTATTCCTATCTATTAGAGTTTTATCATCAATGTTGGAGGTGTTTATCACTAACTTGGGAAAATGAACTATGAATGTATAGGGTAGCATAAAAAAAGACATAGGCGGGAGCTAGAAACTCAATGTTCGAGACCAGGGTCGGAGTTCAGTTTCTTTTGTCGCATATAATTTGAGATGCGCTAGCTAGTAGAGGTCGAGAAATTAGGTTTTTTTTATTTTTAATTGCTATTGATGTAATGGTTACTGTGCGCTAGTCAAACACATCAATCTTTTGTGCAATCTTTTGTGCAATCTTTTGTGTTTTTATTTGACTTTAGTTGTCGTACTTTCCTTCGTAGTTAAGATCAAATACCACGAAAAGCAATTAACATTTTTAGATTATTTGATGTACAATTTTTGCTATTGCAATATAATATCTAGTGTTCTTGATAAATAAAAAAAAAACATAGTACACTTCCAAAAATTTCCAATGCTAATAGAGAAAAAGCACCAAAAAGAGAAGAACCAAAGGAAAAGCTTAAATTGGATTTAATCAAAAGTAAAGGAAATTGATTTATGGGGTGTCAATAAGTTGAAATGAACAAGACTTCCCACACATTAGATTGTAAGTATAATAATTTTTGAATTTCATCTTTACTAGTTCATTTGTATGAATCGCATCATTTTTTACATTTTCAATATAGAAATTATGAAACAAAAATTATTTTGAAAATACAAAAGGTTGTATCACTAATATAAAAAAGTAAAATGAGATATTCGTCGTCCAAACAAAGCAAAACCAGGATACTGTATACATATTTCAAAACTCCTCATCTTTCCCATATGAGATTTTAATGTGAGATGTTGCACGAACCCTACAACGTTCAAGTTTAGATTAATAATTTTATTGAGTTTAAAATTGTATTCAAATTCGGTTTAATTATATTTTTTTGAAATTAAGTAAAAATAAATTAATATATATAAAACCAAACTTAAGACGAACACAATTAAATTGACTTATTCATTTATAAATTTTAAAATCTATAGTTATTAAACCGAGTGTCAATTAAAGCTTGAAGAAATAATGAAATGAATATCTAGTTCAAAATTGATTTGGTTAATTATTAAACCAATCTCAAAGGAGATATTATTGACCCCCCAAATTAATTAGCCATTTTAAAGATTTTAAATTCAAAAATCAAACCTTTTCTCTTGGGGGGAAAAAAAAGGCAACTTTTTTTTTTTTTTTTTTTTGCATATGGAGGTATCGAAGCTTCTAATTTCAATTTCTCCTAGTTCTTATTGAGTTTAAAGAGACTAGTTAAAGTGTATTATAACATATTTGTCTGTGTCTTTTTGCCACTATCATAAATGTCACACTAAAATATATATTTATATATACTACAAAAATTTGAAAATCTTTAGGTTCTAACCTGCCCATGTTCAATTCATCAAACTATTATTACCCATTTCACATTGGATCTTTGAATGTTCAAACATCAAAAGATCAAATTCTTTAATGATGTAACGCGGATCCATACCTAAAGTCAACCCTCCTTCGAATATAGTAATTTTCAGTCAATTTCATCATCCTCGTGCAGTCGTTTGGTGATGAAATGAGGCATTATTAAATAGCCTTTGATCCAAACATTTCTAGACTTCTATGATATTCGGGGTAGGAAAACATTATATAACATGGACCATTATTTCCATTAAAAAAAAAAAGAGTTTGTATATAAAAGACTTCATAACACACAAAAAAAAAAAAAAGGGTATCTATTGTATCCTTATTTTTGTGCATATGATCGATCGCATAAATTTATTATTTTCACTCTCTATATATAAATAACTGATCTTTCTTAACTCTCTCCGTCTATACTATCTTATGTGGTAGAATGAGTGTATGAAATATTTTTCTAATAACACATAAATTTATATTGTACAGTATAAGGATTTAATGCATCAATAGTGGAACATATTAATGCTTAGAAAATGGTAGATCTAATTGTACTATTGAATTTAATTTTGGATTGATGTTACATTGTGCATTGCCTTGTGTATTGTTTGGATGCTTTTAAATAAGGACAAATAATGACAAAATACTAATCATAAAAGTTTGTGAAGAAATAATAAAAGAGACAACAATTTTGACAATCAAACTGAAAAGATATGTCTTAAGTCTTTGCAAGGAAGGATACAAAAATTCACGAAAGAATTTATATAACAACGGATCAAAAACAGCATAAATAGGTTACAGCTTATATAAGTACCCTTCATACCACATATTAAGACAAGTTGTTGGTAGGTAGCATAGTAGTATAGTACGATATACAGTTGCATTTTCACTTGTTTTCATCCAATTTATATTTTTAGGGTTTACACAATTTATTTGGATGATATATTGTTCCTCTTGTTAAAATTATTTTCACTAGTTTAAAATAATCACATTATCGAAAAGGGTTATAGAAAATATTGTACACGAAAGAAATTTTCACGAATTCAATATAAGACTTGTGAACAAAAAATGAATCAAATTTACAAAAAAAAAAAAAAAGAGAAAGAACCTAATATATTTTTAGATTTTTTTTAAAAAAAATTTTATGAAGGAGAACATAAGCAAATTTTATTAACTAGTGGAAGAATCTGCAAAGTTACGATAAATAGGGACATTCTTCTCATATAATCTCAATGACAAATGAGATTATAGATTTAGCTAAGTGATGAATATATTTTAGAGTTATTTTGGTAAAAATTAATATTCTCTCTGTTCTAAAAAAGAAAAAAGAGTTCAGTTTCAATTTTTTTATTTAATTTTTTTTTAAATTTTTGTGTGAAATTCTTAATATATAACATAAATTAAAAGGTAAAAATAAAAATAAAAATAAAAATAAAAATAAAGATATATAAGAATAATTGTATGAAATCAAAAGTAATAAAGGAAGGGGCCGGCGTATAGAACGGAGTGATTGTGTGGAATTTTACATGCAACAAAAAGTACGGCAAAAGGAAGGGGCCGGCGTGGGGGAAGGCTTATCCCTTGTATTTAAACTCTTGGACATATTTATTTATGACAAAGACATTTGGATTTTAAAACTAAATTTTCAAATATCAAAAATTGAATCGTCAACATCAATTTATTACTCCTTACCAATGAAAATAATAAAAATCCCAATTAAGATAATCCATAGGACCATTATTCTATGCTACCGATGTACGACTTTTCCTATATTTTTGTACTTTTAATTATAACTTTATCATTTATTCTTTTCTAAATTAATCAACACAGGCATCCAAGAAAATTATGCACAATTTCATACTTGATGTGTTTTTGATGGTATATTCAATATTCAAAGGTGGAGGGTTCTTTGTCATTATCTAGTTGTAGATTGCGTCCTTAAATAAACTTGGTATTATATTCCTATGTTGATTATTATTGAAACATAAGGGCAGGGCATAAAGCAATTGAGATTAAATTAATTAAGGGTTTTCATTTCAAAGAAATGAAAAAATAATGCCAATTCTAAATCACTAAAAGTATTAAATTAAGGAAAGTTTGTTGTCATTTGTAGGTAACAGTTGAATAGTTTAGCAGATTTGTACTAGTTGTCTTATTCACACCAAACTTAGATCATATATATGCACTACCTAAGTCATACAATGGGAAAAAATAATTCCAGAATGTTTAATATATAATTCTGCAAAATTTTAATTTATGCCAATGCTTACTTTAGTTTTATCAAAGATTACTCGCATTGGTAATGGCAAGAATATACTATTTAGTTTTTTTTTTTTGAGAATTAGTAATATTTGTTTCAGAGTACACGAGAGTGCAATTGAATTATTAACCAGATTAAGATAGTAAATTGATGTATTTATAAAATATTATCCGTTCCACAAAAAAAAAATCACTATTAATTTGGTATAATTTTTTTAAACTTATAAAATACAACACACTTAATGTGTCATTAATATATAATTTTCTAATTTTATCTTTTATTTTCAACTTAAAATATTCATTATCATTATTAGTAAGAATAATATAATAATTTTCATTACAAAAGTGTACTCTTTTTTGGGATAAAAAAATTTTAAAAACTAAATTCTTTTTTCAGATGGAGAGAATTGTATTTCTATTTGAGACGATATTTTTTACATTAAGAATTTCACAAAAATAAACTTTTTTTTAAAAAAAAGAACTAATTTTTTTTTTCAAGCAGAGCGAGTAACTCTTCTGTTTGAGACTATACTATTTTCTTGATTCAGAAGAAACCTAATAGTATTAGTGACCCGATATAATCGGGTTTTTGTAATTTTGGTTAAGTTTAGGTCGTCTAGGTTTTCAACTTCTTCCGCTAGTTGAGACCTTGCCCCTTGTTTCGCCTTTTCTTTGAGAGCTTTTAGCGTGGGTTATAAATATTTAGATTACAGAACATGAGGATTAACTAGTTCTTGTGGTTATGTAAATTGACAATTTATGTCTTTTTAATACAATATCGTTTAAGAAAGAAAGAAAAAAGAAGAAGAAGATGATGAAGAATTAAATCATTGTACTTACGATTCAACAATCGATCCAATCAATCAACAGAGAATTAATAAATTCCATTTAGAAGTGATAAATGATCAGACCAGTGAAGGATTCTTTTCCACTGAAAACTGCAACAATAACAGGTACCATTCTGAACCATACGAAAGTGCAACGATAGACAAACTTCAACAGTGAAGGCCATTTCTGTTTTTTATTGTTCTAGGTTAGATACATGATTTTCAGTGACTGAACCCATAAACTATATTTGCTGACATATGAATATTCTAAACAATCATGAGAAACATCAAAAAGTTGTACTTTGGTTCTTATTTGATGGGCTCTGATTATAACAAAATTATTAGCTTGACTTATTACATTTCTTCTTCTTCTTTAAATTTGGAGGCAGTACTGTTTCAATTAGATTAATGATGATACAGCTAATCGAGGAAACTTTGATTCTTTTTCTAACTAACACGCACGTTAAATGTATCATAAGTAGTCATTAGAAGGCTAATAATACAAACATTGAACAAATTGAAAAAGGGAAAAAAAACACACACACACACAGAGGGAACAGACAAATTGCCACCCGGAATACAATTATTTATCGGAAAAAGAGAAAAAAGGTACAAAATGAAAGGCAAATATGATTTGATGTGGACACAATTATTAGATTTTTTTTTGGTAAGCAATAATGCAGTTAATTAAGTTTAATTTTATGTTGTATCTATATGAGTTCACATCCTTTGTTCTATTTATTGTGTATTAATCACATTTTATTCATGAAAGACATTATTTTAATAATAAATTTTAAACTTTAACATAAAATGTAAACTCAAGTGGGATTAATTTCAATAAAATTATATCGTTTCATTAATGAAATACGTTTATTACATAATAAGTGGGATAGAAAATTTCAAATAACATTTATATCCTTCTTGTTCATATGGAAAGAATATTAGTATTGCATAAGATGGTGAAGTTTGATCTATTAAGAAAAATTTTTTTTTTTCAATTGTAGAGGAAAATACTCAAATTAAGAAATTAAGAAATATTAAGTGCAATAGTTAGGCTAAAAATAGTTGAATGGAGTGATAAATTAATATAACATTAAATAAATAAATAAATAAAGAGAAGGTATATATTGCAACTTAGTACTTAATAAATAATTAATGGTTAGTTGATATCATAATCAGCCATTAGCATTAAAAATATAGATTAATGTCCAGAAGTCAAAAAAAGACCAGTTCTTGCTTCCCTTCGTGCCCCCCAAAGGCTGGAAAACGATGCAATCAACAATCATCATGGAACTGTGGGTTCATTCAATAAAAACAAAAATAAAACTATATTTAATGTTATCTTCCTAGGATTATTATTTTTGTTAAGTTGTTGATGTAACATGGTTTTAGACCATCCTTTGATTAGTCTAACATATTCACGTCGAAAACCACTAGGAAAATGTCCGAGTAAGATTTTGTATTCATACAACTTTTGTTTTTAGTTAAATATAAGGGCAAAAGCTACTTTGCTTTATAAATTTTTTAAGATAATAATACATAGTAAAAAATTTTAGTGGAAATTCCTCAACGACTAATAATTATTTTAATTATTGAATATTTATTATCACATGCGTACCAATTCAATCACGGTAAGAATTTCACTAATAATTTTTTGTGTGAATATTATGACTCTATTTTTTTTTATTAGTATTCAATTTTGCATCTGAACTTGTAATTATTCTCAATCAATGTTTGAAAGGTAAAATAATTATTTAATTTGTCATTTGCATCAAATTATCTGAGAATTTGGTTTATAATTAACATTTGAGATTTGGTTTAATTATATCAAACTTTGAAAATTTTAATTGGAGTCATTCTTTCCTCTACCTATAAATATTATCAAATTGTGACATCTCAATCTGTGATTGTCTGAATAATTTTTTAATTTTATTCTTGCCAGTTTATAATATTTAAATTAAGTTTTTTTTTTGTACCCATAGTTAGGTTTTATATACACTTATCTTAAATTTTTTTTTTGTTGTGAGACATGAAATATCACAGATATGATAATCATTATTTGAAAACTCAAAAAGTGAACATTTGAGAAAAATATTTGGAAAAAATGCCAATTTGTATGAGTAAGTTTTTGTTCAAATCTTGCTTTGATGATGAGAGCATTTGAAAGCTAGAAATTTAGAGCCATAAAAGACCCTAAAATAGTAACCGACACAAATGTTTAATTATGATTAATTTCATCATTATTTTTTTTCAATTATGTTTTGGTGGTCATTTCAACTGTATAATTGCTCACTGTGAAATGAGAAAGAAGAAATTGGGTACTGGGCTTCGTAAGTGCCCAATTTCCATGATTTTGTTGTGTATTAGTAAGCAGTACTGTGACCCACTGATGGAAGTATTTCATTTGAATCTGTTCAGCTAGCCCACTACAACAAATATAGTTTGGATAGTTGTCTTGTAGCGCGTAACTTACTCCAACTTCTAAGGCCCATCCACGTGGTGAGCTTATTAATAATAAAATCACTTGGCAAAAATAAAAAAAAATAAAAAAAATAAAAGAAAAGAAAGATATTAAGAAAATGACACGCTTTAGTGTTTAGGAAATATTTAGATAAAAAAAATCACCCTAACAACACTAAATTCTAAAGGTGAAATTTGAAATTTAAGCTTATGGTTGTCAAGAACATATCTGTCAGTTGAATATTTAAAACTTTATGTTTTTTCAAAGTTTTGTGAAATTTTAAAATTATTGTTAATATTTCGGTGTGAATTTAGAATAATTTTTTGTTCCATAATCTCAAGAATATATTACATCTAGTGAATTAAAAAATTTCAAATGTATTAATACTAACACTACATTAAAAATGCAGCCATTGATTCTCTCCACAGGTAACTATTGCTATGGGAAAGTTTGAATTTCATCGATTCTCCTAATGTTAGCACTAATTTATTGTTTTCTAAAAGATAGATATGTAGCCAACTTCAAACGTTTGGAAACTTTTAATGGTCAAAAGGAAAACAATAAAATTTTAGTACCCCTTTTCTCTTTCTTTCGTTGTTAGGTTTTTTTAAACTTATTTTAAAGACATAACCATTTCTTTTCCCTGCGTTGAACCTCTCTTCTTGATTTCATCTAGGAAACTATCACGGGTTCTCCATGTTTTTTCATCACATGCAACATATGAACAATAGGAACAATTTCTTCTAGATTTTTTAACCAATCTTACCTTTATTTGAGCTTAAACTTTTCATAAAAGATGTGCCCCCTTTGAAATTCCGGGACAACTTTCAACGCATTATCCAATCAATTTCCCAGGCAATTCACACCCTATATTGACTTAAGTATCGAAGTGTTTTCAAGATCACTGTCTCCATCTTTGTAGGTCGTTCGTGACGTTAACTCGTCTCTACCTTTACAGGTTATTTATGATGTCGGCAGGACAAATCGTGGATTCATTAATTACCAAACAATCTTAAAAACAATGTAGGAGTTGGCCAATCATGATACGTATGAAATTTTGGTGGCATTAATTTTGGGCTTTTATTAAACAATTAGTTTCAAAAAGTGAAGTTAAATTAATTACAGCGGGACTTCCTTTGTTATCACGTGAATGTTTAAATGATAAGTTGGGTACTATTAAATGTCACACCATAAATTGATAAGTACGTTGCAAGTGCAACTTCCAGGCAAATCAGTCGACTATGTTGCGTGGTTTCTGACTTGTCCAAGTGACGACTCTTCTATTAGACACGCTTAGCTCACTGGGGTCGACTTTTATTATTTATTGTTTCCCATGACTTAATTGCTCTAATCTAATCACAATAATCTTCAACAACCACATTTTGTCGCCATTGTATACATTTACACGACACCAATACTTCTTTTTTTAGTACATTTTTATAATGAATGATGCGGTATCGACATCACAGTTATTAACAAATATAAAATAATTAAAAATAATGTTGCCATTTTATCAATATCATATTATTTACTATTAAAAACATCATTATTCTTACTCCCTCAGTCTTAAAATTGAAGTAGGCTTTTGATTTGATAAATTTTTTTTAAAAATTAAATTTATATTTTTACTTTTTAATTTGAGTATCTATTATTAATATTAGTAAAAGTAATATAAAAATTTCACACTAAAAGTAATTTTTTTTAAAAAAAAACTACGCTCGGTATTTAGAAAGGGATATAGTATTATAAAACTGGCCATCATCCTGAATTGATCTTCTAACAAGGAGTAGGCCACCATTTGGTTTGTTTTTCTCCAATAATTGGAGGCAATCAACATCTTTTGTTGGTCACTTTAATGATTCAATTTCTTTCTTTTATATAAAGAATCAATTATTTAAATAAAGTAATAATACACATAGTAAAAATTTTTAACAAAATTTCTCCCTATTCAACATAATATTTATACAATAAAAATTATTAATAACAATTATTTTAATTATCTAATATCATTTTACGATATAAATGCCATCTCTATTAGAATTTATTAAAAATTTTTATGGTGAATATCATTGATCATTTGAATATAATGTTCGTTCTTTTGGTGAGAAATGTGGGGCTTTGTAAGTTCATCAAGGAACAGTGTCACGCTTGGCGTGGTTCCGAATCAAAGTAGCCATTGATTCTTCAATTTCACGCATGATCAATAATTGACTTGCCGGTCCCTTTATAGGTATACTATTGGCATCCAAATAATCCAAATGCAAATTATAGTACGTAATTAAACTTTTTTACGTTCAAATATAATAAAAAAGCCAAAATTAAAAATTAAATCTAGCTTTAACGTTTTTATTTGTGGGTTTATACAATATAAATATTTCTAAAGAAAATTATAATTGATGAACATGGTGAAAGAAACTCGAGTCAAAGCCATGCACGCTTGACTGTGTCTTAAGAATATTCTAGTGTTGATTGAAGTAATTAATATTAAACTAAACCTAATTTACAAGAGAAAAGACAAAGTCAAAACCATATTGAAATGAGTTCCCATTTTTTAATTCACTACTACAAATTAATAATCCAATAATTAACAAGATGTTAGTGAAAAAATAAAATAAGATTGAACGACAAAAACGTGAATGTGGACACATCCATGTCTCTTCCCATCAATAATCTAGTAGTAATTTCCCTTTTTGGATTTTTTCATCTTCAAAGGGTGAAATGGTGGTTAGGGCATCTTATTTTTATCTACAAAACCACGGTATCTCAAAACTGATTCGACTTGATCTGAAATTTTTAAATTGAGTTGAATTAGATAATTTATAATATAATTAGTATTTTTGTTCAAATTGAATCAGATCGAATATTCGAACTAAACCAAACTAATTCGATCTAGGCTATGTGGATCGATTTCAAATCAGCACACGTGAAAGGTAGATAATAAATTGGGGAGAGGTCATATCTAATCTAAATTGTCCATTTGAGCCGGCTTAATAGTGGTAGAATTTGAACTCGACTTATAATCATAAGAGGGCATAAAACTTTAACAACTCAACTAACTATTTGTTCTTATAATTTATTATTTATGTTTTAAAAAAGAATTCACTTTTAACTGAAAATAATTTCTTTTAGTTATTAAGTTTAACATATGAAATATATCATTAAATGTATAATTGTATATTTTTATTTTTACTTTTTAATCGTGTATCATACATAATTGTTAACAGTAACGATATTATAAATTTTTTTCTAAAAATAGATATTTTTTGAAAATAAAAAATTTAAAAATGATTTTTTTTTATTTTTATTTTTTGGATGAAAGAGAGTAATTCATTATTACCTCTGTTATTTTTTAGTGTGTGCGAAATGGGGAGCCAATATAAATACGAATCTCAACCAAATTGAAGAGGAGTGCTACTAGTTCTTTATTCATTGCCGACAGAGATGGCCCATGAAGAAGTACTCAAACTCTTTGATTTTCTCTGGTTTGAGAATGAAATTCTTACAAGCAAAACCAAACCCTCCTCATCAAATCCAGTCTTGGATAAGCCTATTGAAGAAGAGGTCGAACCACCATTAATGAAGCTTTCTCAAACCCCATCATTTATTGTCAGGTCTTTTAGTGAACAAGCTTTGAGCTCCAAAGATATATCAACTTTAATCTCCTCCGATTCTTCTCCCTCTCCAAAATCTGTTCTCCTTATGCCCAAGCTTGAAACGATTCTTTCCGGCAAAGAAGTTGGATATTTTTCATCAGAATCAGCAGCCAAGAATGCTAATGGAAAGAACCGGGAAAGTAATAGTGATCAGAGGGGAAAACTGATGAATAGCAGAAAAGGAAGAAACATTAGTAGGAGTTTATCTGACCTTGAATTTGAGGAGCTAAAAGGGTTTATAGATCTGGGATTTGTGTTCTCCGCTGAAGATAAAGATTCAATTTTGGCTTCCATCATTCCTGGACTGCAAAGATTTGGGAAAAAAGTCGGTGTTGGTGAGGAAAATGATGGTGATGATGATGAGAAGGCTCATGTTGAATCTATAGTTTCAAGGCCTTATCTTTCTGAGGCGTGGGAAGTTTTGGATGAAATGAAGCCACAAAAATTGAAGGTGAAAAATCAATTGATGAACTGGAGAATTCCAGGAACGGGCAGCTCTGATGTAGAAATCAAAGATCAACTCAGGTTCTGGGCTCATACGGTTGCATCGACTGTCAGTTGCTGATATTAACATGATACAGTTAATTTTCTTTTTCACTTTTGTAATGTTTTTCTCGCAATTAATGTAGTTTTACTTCTCTAGCTAGGCCCCATATTTTCATTATTTCAGTAGAATCCAAGTTTTAAAAAGTCTAAAAAATAAAGAAAGAATTAATCAAGACAAAAAACTGTTGCCTCTTTCTGCTGTGGATGAATGTGGTACCTAAATCATGAAGAGATTATATGAATTTGTTCAGTAATTTTCAACCGTTAATTTGGTTATTATTACTACTGTTGTTATTGGCCACAATCATTAAGAACTGGAAAGATTGACAAAGATAGAGAAAAGCACAACGAATAATGGACACGAAGCATATTCAACTTTACCCGTTGGAAGTTGATCATTTTGAGTTGGAACTTCATTCTTCGAAATGGCTTCCAGCAGTGCAGGCTCCCATCTTTTTTCAAATTTCCAATAGCACCGTAAAGTTACTGAGTTTGAAATTATATTATTTGCACCAACGGCAAGTGCCATAGGTTATGAAATAAAAATTATTTAAAAAATATAGAAATATATTTTGAAAAATTGTTAAATTTAAACTCATTAATGTTAAAATTTGAAAAGGAATGATAGTACTAAAACAGTTCCAGATGCATGCTCAAAGTATAATCATGCACTTTCTTTTGCCAAAATAAAGATGGAGAGTTGTAAAGTAATCAATTACAGGTTTAATATTTCTTCCAAGTTTGATATTTCTGTTGACTCTAAAATCTGGCCAAATCCCATTGTGGGAAAGTCGGCAGGGTCCCATAATGACCAACTAAACTTTTCCATTTAGCCATGTATGCTATGAAGATAGTAAAATAATGGCAAACAACAAAAGCACTATGGGCATCTATCACCACTTTTTCTTCCTTGGAGTGAACTAACCAATGAAGCGTTTGAGAAAATTTGTACAAAGTGTTAAAGCATGTACACTGTTGCAACTAAAGACAAATTGATATAATCCGGATTTGTTTTATGTGTCTGTTTTTTTCCTTTGATAATGACATTATTTTGCCATTACAAAAAAATAAATCATTAAAAACTTTTAAAATTCTCAAGCGAAATTTTACAATGACAAAATGATATTTATATGGCATAATAATATTTGAATAATCAAAATTATTATTATTTAGTAACTCTTATCTCATAAATATCTCGTAAATCACTAAAAGATTTCACTTAATTGAAAGTGACTTTTTTAGCAATCATCCATTATTGATTTATAATAATGCCCCCCGTGCTTGAAAGAATGCCATAATGAAGTATTAATTAAAAAAAAAAAAAATTAGGCAAATGTCGAGCCATCATCGTCAAGGTCTAAACGTAGCAAAAGTAAATTGTGAATGGCAAAATCTGTCAGTCTCTGTCTCACATTCATGAGTACCTTTTGTTGAGTTTTTTATGTTTTTTTTATCATTAAGCTTAAATAAGAAGATATTTCTCTTTCTTTCTTTCTTCTTCTTTTTTCTTTCTTTTTTATTATATTTCTCTTTATGTAATTTGCTCTCAATTTTTTGGATAAAATTTTTAAAAATAAAATTTCACTTAAAATTTTCACTTTTGACACAGAAAAAATAATATTAAATTATCAAATTGATTATTTTTTAGTGACTCTTATCATATTTATCATATATGCTCCACATCAATTACTGAAACACTAATAATAATAATAATAATAATAATAATAATCTGAATAGTCCGCAAAAATTAACGTTAATTCTCTATGTACCACGTACCATACTTTGCTTATTTCCCACGAGGATTCCCATGCATAAATTCCTCCTGGTTATTAGTACGACATAACAAGGACAGCCACAACTGGATCGTAGTTAGAGGAACTTATGTCCTTTTTCTTTTCTTTCTTTTTGGAAAAAAAAAGACATCCCTTGCAATGTCATTATCTCTTCAAAAGAATCAATCTTTACCCAGGCCTGCTTCTCAATAACATTTTCATTTGGACAAGAAACTTGTGAGTTTAATTGGTCAATTCATGCATTAAAAAATTACCATGTGATACTAATTAATTAAGAAACCTAAATAATTATCTATTTAACACTATGAGAGCATGGATATCGATCCCATAGCCAATTTGTTCATTTGTTTGCTAGGCATCTCACATTAGGACATCCTCCATGGATTTTATATGCGGTCCTCCCATTACAAGTATACAATAATAGAAACTAACCCACTCTGTCTTACATTCTATGTTTTTTAATGTTCATTGTCTGAGAACAATATCTTTCGAGAAGGAGAGCAGTTGATATAGTAAACACACTAATCTATGTTTTTAATTTGTGTACTTTTACTTGTCTTTTACTCTTTTCTTTAAAAAAAATCACAATTGATATATACAATGAATAAATTCGGTGAAATATTTTAATGTTGGACACTAAATAACAGTTATTCTGATTATCTAATAATATTTTGTCATGTTAGTCACTGTAAAAATTCATTGAAAATTTTCTCTGTGAATATAATTACAAATTAAGTGCAAACAATGTATTTTCATAGCCGTTGTAGAACTTGAATTATTCCTCAAAGAATACCCAAAATGTTAATTTCAATGATTAATTCATCATTCTTCTGTTTTGGGATTTCTTCATCTTCAAAATTTTTTACCGAAAACAAAGATCTCGTTTAGCTCACGGTTGCAAGTGGCCAACGAACCACCTCTTTAACAATTTAAAAATTAATAATTTTAATTCGTTATATCAAATAGATTTAATCTAATTCAATTTGTGAAATTTTAACTCATTATTCAATTCGTGATATGTGTGACCTAACCCAATAATCAAAATAGTTGGTTAGTTAGATTGAATTTTTTTATGGAGTTTATTTTTGCTAGTCCTAGTCGAAACCTTTGCGTGGATCCCAAAAAAGATAACAACAACACCTCAATAATTAACTCCAAATAATTGAGTCAACGGTATTAGATTTTGAAAAATTGAGAACTACATACGTTCAATTTTACAAAAGGAAGGAAAGAACAATTAATTACATCAAGTGACAGCAACAAGAACCCTAAAGCTTAACATCCTTAACTAATTAGAACCTTGAATGCCTGCATTCACGAGGAAAATGCCGAGGAAACCTTCCTTTATCCACACAATAGTTGTAGATCATGAAGTTGTCTTGAACCCATCTGATTAAGTTTCTTCCTTTAACATCAAGTTCATGAGGTCCCCACTGCTGAGCACAAGGTGGCGAGCCAGGGGCTGCAGGAACAGCGCAACCATTAACGTTGTAGTTTTGGTAAGAAATAACGAACGGTGCATTTGCCCAATCCGTCTTTACACGACCACCTTGGGTTGCCCAGTCTTCCCCATCCCATAAAGTGCAGTAGACTTTCATGGGTTTTTGACTAGGGAATGGAACTCCAATTGCTTCAAGGTTGTTGAATACTCTTATTGGAGTGTTGTCCACCAAGAAGCTGAAACAGGAATGAATTCACATTAACTTGATTGATTATTTTGAACTTTGCGGGGAAAAATTTGTCAAAGTTAATGAATATCACGAATTTGTATGCATGATATTGGGCGTGAATTTATGATTACATGATGTTTTGAGGGTTCCAAACGACTGAGTAGGTGTGAAATGAGTTTGTGGGATCAAACCAAAGTCGAAACTGTTGTTCTCTGCCACCTTTTCCTTGCGAGAAAACATTGGTGGATAGAGTGTATGGTTGCCCAGACACGTTCCCCAAGAACTCAAAATCAACCTCATCGTGTTGCAGCCCTTGAGACGATAACTAAACAAGAAATGAACCAAATTCCATTAAAAATTAGACTACTGAAAATCGAATTCTCATTTTATGAGGAGGAACAAATTAAGACGTTTGACTCACATAAAATGTGGAGACAGTCCCAGCAGAATTGCCAGGAACAAGCTTCATTTGCACGTCGAATCTTCCAAACAAATACGCATTGTTGGACTGAAACCCGGAACCTGAACTTTTGTCTAGGGACAAGGTGATGAGTTGGCCACCGTCAGCTATCTTAGCTCGTTGATCCCCAAAGAAAACTGTGACATCCTGGTTAAAGTTACCCGCACTGGCAGCTAAAACCAGTGTCATCAAAACCGAAAGAGTAATGATCGAGGACCTCATTTTCAATGTTGAATCAATGGTGGCTAATCAAGGGGGGGACAAATCCAAAAGCTTATTATTGCTGGCTCTTAATAAACCAACCCAGCAATAGGCTAATGAATTTGCATGACCCTTGAAGATTCAACCCAATAGGACCCTAGACACACGGAGCCTTTTCCCAAGTGGTCTTGCCACTGCTGGAAGGAGCTCGTGTGGAATCTTTGATTTCCGGCATTCAGCCCTGAGCTAGCTTTAATGGCTTGGGGCCATAATATGGTACGTCAAGAACAAGGGGTACACAGTCCTGTTCTATTCTAATCCGAGCTTGCCCCTTACATTCAGGACGGCCTCCCATAGTAGCATCACACGGAGGACCTTACTTTCTTGTACTCTATATAGAACGTTCTAAATGGTTTCTTATTTTATTGTAAAGTTTTGTGGTTAATAATATGCATCTAATTAGGAGAAGGGAGAGCTGATTATTGTTTTCTCATGCAATTTTTTTTTCTTTTTTTACATATATAACATATTTACAATTAATGCTGTCACAAGGCTTATTAATTTCGTTAGTCTATTTAATTTGTAGTCGAGCAATGACACGACGATTGTGCTTTAACAATTCAAATTAGAGGTCGCAGGTTTAAACTTCACTGGCTGCACTGGACAACAATTTCCTCCTCCCCATGATGTAACGGTATAGATTGTTCAAAAAAAGAAAAAAAAAATCAATTTGTCTCTCACCACGTTCCCCGATAATATCATAATCAAGATTTATACAGCACTACATAAGAAATATTCATCAGAAACTATAATATCATAATCAACATTTATTTTCACCACAAATTTCTGAAGTGGGATCTTTGTAAGAATTCCCAAATGACAACAATGATAGCAGAATTTGATAAAAAAAAAAAAGGGCAAAATGTCAAAAACACACTAAATTTAAAAAATACTAGTACAAAAACGCAACACTCGAAAATTTTAATTTCGTCCAAGTGAAAACAAAAAAAAAAAAAACTCTTATGATCTGCTCAGAACCTTGGACGCTTGCACTCTGGAGGAACACCTTGAGGAAACCTGCTTAAATCAGCACAATAGTTGTAGATCATGAATTTTTGTTGAACCCACCTGATTCGATTTCGACCTTTAGCATCAAGTCCTTGAGTTTGCCATTCTTGACCATTCAATGAATTAGTGGAATCAATGCCAACGCCACAAGGCGAGCCAGATGATGATCCAGGAATGCAAGCATTTGCATTGAAATTTCTGTAATAAACTGTGAATGGTGCATTTCCCCAATCTGTCTTCACACGACCCCCTTGTGTTGCCCAGTCATCTGCATTCCACAAACTGCTGTAGACTCTCATGGGTTGATCCTTGGGGAATGGGACTCCAATGGCTTCATGATTATTGAATACCCTTATTTGAATATTGTCCACCAAGAAGCTGAAATAGTAATGAATTAAAATGATACTTCAAAGTGAAAAAAGAACTTAAATTTCAAATGAGAGTGACGCTATGTTGTATTACTCTTAATTTGTTAATACTAAATTAATCAGAGTGACACCATGCTATATTACTCTTAAATTCTCGATTTTTTTGTTTAATATAACAACTATTGTGCAACTGATGGATTTGACTATTTTTTTTATTAATAAAACATAAAGTACAAAGAAAAGAAGAATATGTATTAAATTCTCAAACTGTCTTACTTTGAATGGGTTTTTTCATTTTTCTTTATTTTTATTTTTTCGGGACAAAGGGAATTACGATGAAAATGATATTTAATATCTTCGATACTCCTCGTTTTTTAGTTGAATATTTGGGATATGCATGTTATATTTGTGAGTGTTAAAAAATAAAATAGGAAAAATTTAAGAATAAATCATTAAGTTAGTACATTTCTTTTTGTATCAGTTCAAAATTACAAATTAAATTGTATGTTTCTATGCATATAATGTTGGGCATGATATTGTGACTTACATGACGCGTTGAGGGTTCCAAACGATTGAGTAGGTGTGAAAGGAGGTGGTGGGATCAAACCAAAGATGAAATTGTTGTTCTTTGCCCCCTTTTCCTTGTGCATAAACATTAGTGTGGACAGTGTATGGTTGCCCGGAGACATTCCCCAAGAACTCAAAATCAATCTCATCGTGTGCTGCCCCTTCAGACGATAACTACACAAGAAAATACACACAACACAACATTTTAAAACAAACATTAATTTTCTAAAATTGCAAAATGAAGCGGGAAAAAGAATGAAATCGCGAGAATCGATCTCTTATTTTATGACAAGAAAAAAAAAATTCATTGGTTCACTAATAATTAAGTAGCAGAAACTCACATAAAATGTGGTGACAGTGCCAGCAGAATTGCCCGGCACAAGCTTCATTTGCATGTCAAATCTTCCAAACAAATACTCACTGTAGGATCGAAACCCTGAACCCGAAAATCTGTCTAGTGACAAACTGAGAAGGCTGCCACCATCGGCTATCTTAGCTCGTTGATCAGTACCAAAAATTATTGCGACGTCCCGGTAAAAGTTGCCCGCATTGGTCGCTAAAACGAGTTCCATGAACAACAAAAGAGCAGTGATGAAGGACCTCATCTTCATTGATGGAAGAACTGATTAATTTGTGTTTGGAAAAATTGAGAATGTGAAGGCTTTCTATATAGTGACGCAATAGTGTGTGTGTGCGCGTTTTTTTTTGTTTTTTTTGGAAAGTTTGACAATATGCAATGATTGTTGTGGAAAATAAGGAAGGATCTTAGGAAAGGAAGAGATGGATGAATACAGCCTTGAATTGGATGGCAAAAATGCGAGTACGTTTTTTCATGCATAATTTGCGAGAAAGGAAAAATAAAAAGCAAAGATGATTCCGCGTTAACGCGGAGGAGGGGGTGGAAAGTTGTATTGAACTTGTTATTATTGTTCAGATTTTGGTATGAAAATGTGAAATATGATGCATGGAAATTGATCCACCGAAATGGGATTTGTATTTTCTAGAGTATGGAATCCATGACGGTGAGATTTTTTTTTTTTTTTTTGGGGGATTGATTTTTGAAGTTTGGTGAAATGAGATAACACTCAAAATATTCCTTCACATTTTAGTGAATAATCTTTTTCATCATTCACTTTTAAAACGGGAACAAGAAATCCTTTACATTTCATAAATGGAAATTTTTTATCCTCCGTTACTTTTCTGTTAGTTTTTCTGTTAAATTACTTCACGTGCGGTCTGCATGACTTTTAACTAGGGGTAAAATTGGAATTTTAAAAAAACCCTCCTTTTTTTCCTTCTTCCTCGGCACCTCACTACATTAGACAACCACCTATCTCCAACAAAAACCAGTTGCAGAAAAACAATCAACACCCCAACTAAGCAACAATTAATAGCAACCCACAACAATTAATTGCAGAAAAACAATCAACACCTTAGAGGCAGCATATGCTTCTGCAGTAGCCGTAACATAGCAGAAAGACTCGCTTCCCCAATTGATTCCAACCCATCTATTAAAATCTTGAAGGACAACTTATCCAGGTCACATCCTATGGATTTCATAAGGCACAAGCATTCAATTACCAAAGAAGTGAGGTTGAAGTTCACTAAACTCTCCAGTAGTGCATTAAAGCCCTCAATTTCAGGCTCTAGATGACGTTCCTTCTTCAATCTAAGGCAAAGAAATTCAATCTCTTTAATTAATCCATTGATTCCTAAATGTGACACCAGCTTAGCGTACAATGAGATTTGAGGCCTGTACCAGTTCTCCTTCTGAATTTCTTCAAAAACCTAAATAAGGCAACAAATCAGTCAGGATTGATGATTGTAGGCTAACTTTAATTAGCATTTTCGCAAACAAACAAGAGAAAAAGCCCTAGTCTAGTGAGTTCCTAACACTAGTACTTTCCAGTTTCCATGATAATTCATGAATAAACTAACCCCAAGAAGCAACAAACCTTGAAAGCCAAATAACATTGGTTCTGGCGAAAGAGTTCACGAAGAACGACCATCATATCGAGCTTTAGCAAACGCCAAAAGCTGGTCTCTAGGGTTGGCTCCATCAATACTATCAGTACCAGTAGTAGTAGTGTCGGATTTGGTGGCTCGCTTGAATTGCTTGAATGGCTTCAGTGAGATTCCTTCTTTTTGTAGAGGTTTCCGGTTATTGCTTCTTTCCTCATCATTAATTTTGAGTTAATCACAAACTTTGTTCCAACACCTCCGCAACTTCTCACGGTGCGCAATATAGAGTCATTTATCAGCCTCTTGGGAGCAGACCATGCAGTGTGTGTCGACGTAGACCACCGATTAGTGGTTATTGTCCAAGAAGAATTCATCTTGACTTATTGATTCAATTGTTTATGGAGATGGGGCGGGGCGGGGCGGCGCAATGGCCAAGATAAGTGAGGCAGTCTCAAGACAAGTAACCAGAGAAGAATGAATTTAACCATTAAAAATAGAGGGGTGTGTTATTTTTTTTTAATTCTATTTTTGTCCACAAATAAAAAGTCATGTGCAATGCACGTGAGGTGATTTAACAGAAAAGCTAACAAATAAGTAACGGAGGACTAAAGTTTCTCATTTATGAGATGTGAGGACTATTTATTCTCGTTTTAAAAGTGAAGGATGAAAAAGATTATTCATTAAAATGTGAAGGACTATTTATTCTCGTTTTAAAAGTGAAGGATGAAAAAGATTATTCATTAAAATGTGAAGGACTATTTTGGGTGTTATCTCTTGGTGAAATACTAGTCAATTATTGAACCATTGACATTCAAAGATATGGAAGTAAATTGTGGGGTTATTGATGTCAAAATAGCAGGCCAATATCAATTATTGTCAATTATAAAATTGATGGTTGGCGTTGATAATGGGGAATTATCAATGGTGCAATTTTGTTTGAGGCAAAATTTTATGGACGTTTTCAACATCTAATTCTTGAAAAGTAAAAAGTAAATGTACTTAAAATGCAGGAAGTCTTCATGATTTTTTTTTAAACAAAATCATAGAATTTGATTTTGAGCAAAAAAAAAAAAAAAGTTTCGTACTTTAGTACACTAGCAAGAAAATATTTAGAGATGTAAATTAGTTTGAAATGTTGAAGAAGAAATTATTACAAAAACATTTGTAAGTAAATTATTTGGGAAGGTAGAAATAGAAACAACTTTCAAAATGAAAATGTTTAAAACTGGTCAAAATAATTGAATAAAAAAATCATTATAATTATACTTTTTGGTAAATTTACTAAACACGAAAATAACTTATTTAATATAATGAATGATAGGTTACGCAAGAATTTTTCATTTTTGTAATATGGTCTGGGCTATTTCTCTTTCCGTGTGCTTATTTCACTTTAGATTTAAAACTTATTGTTAAGTGAATAAATTATCAAATGTTTTTTTAAAATGTCTAATATCTATTTCACATTTACTATACAAACATGTTTAATTTTCATAAGATCTTTCTGGTTATTATTCAAAAGGTCCAATAATGTATATATATTGGACCTTTTGAGAAAGAAATCCCAGTGGAGGAAAAGAAAAAACAAAGGATGTTTCTTAGAATTAGCAAGTAAAAATAAAACCATATAATAAGCTTACTTATCTTTAAGGTTTCAAACAAGTTATACAAATACAACTAATTTTGAAATACTTGTCCACTAAATTTAGGGTGCATATGGATTATATTTCAAAATGCGCTTTTGTGTTTTTCGAAATAGTGATTATAAGATAAAAAATATATTAAAAAAATAAAAATATATTAAAAAGTATAAAAAATGTGTTTTGAAAAACTAACCATACGTAATCCCTTGGTTCTACTTCTTGATCCATTTTTCCATTCAAATTATTCTCCACCAAGTTGTAAGCTTCTTCTCCTCTCTCATTTTCATGGACGGAATGTTTCCCCCCTAATTGGCCCATTAATAAATTTTTTGTTTTTTTTTTTTAATAAAAGAAGTTATTTCTCAAATCCAAAATGGGCCCTTCCAATCCAGCCTCATCAATGATCGATTGGGACATCTTGGATGTTCAGTATCGAAACTCAAAAGCAACCAACTGGAGAATATGGGCTGGAGCCCAGTTATAATTTCTTAGCTTATCCATTTTCATTTGGGAATTTCCATTTTCCTGTTACATCATCAATCGAGCCTATCTTAAATCTCGAATATTTTCCTGCATCCCAATATTATCCCATTCGATAATGTCACACTTATACCATGTGTCATGATTTTATATTTTTTTTCTCTTAATTTTTTTTTGCAATAAAAATTATTTATAAATTCTCACTCTAACTAATGTAATATCTAAAATTGCAAAAGAAATTACTCGTCAATAATCACTCAAATCAGTCACAAATATTAGTATTTAGAATTTGTCTCGATTTAATATTACTTTGCGACCTGAATTACTTTATCTTTAGATGTGAAGTCAATTGCGACGTGAATGTTATTATAAAAATTTAGGAGAATTTTTTTTATTGAAATATATTATGAGAATGAAAATAATTAGGCACAAATATAATGAAGTGGGGCAACAAATTTGACAATTGTGATTTTTGCAGCCGTACCACATTAAAGTCAAAGTCCAAATCAGGGTTGCCTACCATCGCTGTAGCCATCCCATTCCACCGCCGTCCACCACCCCAGCCCAACAGATGGGCCCAAACTTTTTAATTCCTACACTTGTCATAGAATTTGTGAATTGTGATCTCATTACATAATAATAAATGCTTAATGTGTGAGATTAGTCATTGAATTTATGTATATCATCAAGAAATAGTTGTTTGGTTTTTCTTGTACTATTGCATGAAATTACCTATTTGGAAATTGATCCGCTAATTACATCGAGTTGAAGAAGAAGTTCTCACCATTAGCATATGAAATTTTTACCAATTAACTTATAAGTAGTGATATTCATTAAAAAATAAATAAAATTATAGTGCAAAATAATAATGATTGATATGGCAAATATTAAAAAACAAAATCATTCCTTAACATATTGCATGTTTTAAAGAGTGTAATAAGTGAATTTTATCTTTTTATACTTGTCACATCAGTCATCAATCGTTCTAAAAAATTACTATACGTATTATTATTCTTAACTTATTATGGTTCGAATCTTGCCTTGTTTGGTTACCATAATAAAAATTCAAAGTAAGTCAAAGTTGAGGACAAAAAAGAGGTCAACTTTGGCTCAAGATTATTAAACATTTGAACTTAATGCTAATCTTACCAAACTACGTAATTAACTAGGATGATAAACTTGGCTTAGCATAACTTTAGTATATTCCGAGATGATTTTCACTTCCCAACTAATACTTCAATGATTAAAAGGGCTTTAGAACAAATCTTTACACAATAGTTTAGTGATGTTGAGGGCTTATTTATCACTATGATATTATAATAATATTCCATAAAAAATGAACCAAATCTGCTCATATAATAATGTGCATATTTTACAACTTGGAAGTTGTACACTTGTATTACCATGTTTGTCTTCTTGTCTTCAATTAGTTTTGGCATTCATCCACAAACAGTGATGGCTGCTAAAGAAATTCTTAAGCTCTTTGATTCTTATTGGTTTGAACATGAAATATTGTGTAGCAAACTGCTTATATCATCTTCTTCTACCAAGCCAATTCATGATCAAGAACGTCCTAACCTAGAAACAGCAAAGCCTTTTGAAACAGCAATCTTTCGAGTTCGTTCTATCAGTGAACGATGTTTAAGATGCAATACAGGTTTCAGCCCAGAAGCCGCATCTACCATGTCAGGTTTCAGCCCAGATGCTGCATCTCCCAAGTCAGTTATCTCCACACCAAGGCTAGAAAAGTTACTCTTTGGGAAAGAAGACAATGATTTCTCTCAAAGGGTTGAAGATCAAAGTAAAATTGAGACGACTACTAAGAAAAAAGTCAGCTATAGGAGGAGGAGCAGGAGGAGGGGAAGGAAAGGGAACAGCAGAAGCTTATCAGAACTTGAACATGAGGAGCTAAAAGGTTTTATGGACTTGGGTTTTGTGTTCACTGAGGAAGACAAGACATCGAGTTTGGTATCATTATTGCCTGGATTGCAGAGATGGGGCAAAAATGGCAGTGATGAGTCAGTCAATGACAAGTGCAGAGTTTCAAGACCTTATCTTTCTGAAGCATGGGATGTTTTGAATCAAAGAAAGGTAACTAAACCACAGGTCAACTGGAGATTTCCAGTTATGTGCAATGAAAACAACATGAAGGACCATCTGAAAGCTTGGGCACATAATGTTGCATCATCTGTTAGATAACAGAAAATCTGTTTTCTTCCTTCTTCCTCTGTTACTATTTTCAACTTTTTCATGTTCTCCTGTCTATAGTTTTTCTTCAAATTTTAATGTCCAATCTGGAAACAGTGTAATTGTAAGTAAGGAGATGTGTACTGATCAAGCTCCTGGGCCAATTTTGCTCCACTTTCCTCAAAAAATGGCCATACACAATCCCGAGAGACATGGTTGATTTGGTCATATAAAGTTCCTGGAGAGAACAAGACATGAACATTCTTTCTTCCCTAAAGTGATGAAACAAATCCTTTACACATCTTAGTTCCACTACCTAGCATATCCCTGTAAAATGACAACATTAAAAATGGTTTTAGCAAAGATTATACGCAAGTGCAACCAAAGTATTAAGTGGAATGCCTAGTCAACTGCTAAAAGAGCAATCGATTCAAGATCCAAATTGAAGAAATTTGCGGAAGAAACCTTCATTTTGTCACTCCTCTCAAACATTAATCAAAGATTTGCAATCAGCCAAGGTAAGAAGATGCTAGAGTCCACTTAACAATTTCAGAGTTTTGCTATCCTATTGTTGGAGGCATCAGAGAACAAAAAGAACAAATTCTTAGTCATTGGGCGGGCCAAGTCAATGCCAACCTAAACCTTCCCCACCAATCAAAGGATTGCTTCGAGATGGGGCAGGAGTAAGATAAACAACAGTGACAAATGGTTTGATTTGTTTACTCTTGCCTTGATTTTATTCTAGGCAGGATATTCCGCAGCTTCTAAACATTGTTATTTTTCCATGTTGCCATAGACTAACTTAAAATGAATCCAGTAAACATTGTTCCATGTGTCCATTGAAGTCATTTGTTAGCTATAATACAACATTTCATATTCACGACGTGCCCATTTGAGGATGCAATACTGAACACTAATTAGAGAACTTGGGACAGGTCAAATCCAAGCATCTACCCTCCAATGTTTGTATTAATAGTTTTTGCAAAAAATTACCTTGAATTTTAACCCAATCACATAATCTTTCCTAAATAATTAATCGTAGTAATAAACCTTTTAAACAATTATATTGTTGTAGTTTAGTTAAAATATTGTATTGAATTTGTAAATAGAGCATGAATTTACCAAAAAAAAAAAAACCTTTGTGCTCTCCAAACCATAAGTGATACTTCAATGTTGATCAAAGTATATATCACTCCCAAATAAATGATAATTTATTGTTAATCAAGGTACATCTTAACTGGAAAACGAAATTGCACCCTTAATATAAATAGTGATAGGCCAATGTAAAATAGAATAATTCAAAACACTATAAAAAAACGGCTATTAAATCGTTATATACATTGCAAAGATTTTCGATAAACTTTATCAACTAAAATTTGAGCAAAAGAGAGAGAAACTTGCATTAATCCAAAGCAAACACATTACCCACAAACTACTTAAATTATTAGTTCTAATTAAAGAAGTACTACATTGCAATAGTTGACACTATTGGAAAAATCAACAAGGCAGGCATTCCCAGGCACCCCAATGGCTATTTACATTGCAAAGATTTTTGATAAACTTTACTAACTAAAATTTAGGCAAAAGAGAAGAGAGAGACGCTTGCATTAATCCAAAGCAAACACATCACACACAAAGTAATTAAATTATTTGTACTAATTAAAGAAGATAGTATATCACAGTAGTTGACAATGTTGACAACATCAACAAGGCAGGCATTCCCAGGCACCCCAGCAACCAAATGATCACACACACCATCAACTCATTAGCTGCAACTGAAAAAAAAAAGGGAAAAAAAATTGTAAGTAAATGAAGAAAACTGAGTAGAGAAAGAATACAGAATGCATCAATGCATCATAACAGATATAGATAAATTATCGGTGGTAGAGCTAGAAAATTATATTAGTTGGGGCTAATTGAATATGTAAAAAATTACATAATTACAAAATTATTAATACACACACAATTCATTATTAAAATGAACCATAACTTAACAAATATATATTAAATATTAATATTTATTATTGACATAATTTAAAGTAACTCTCACTAAGAATTGTTATCTTAAAACAGCAAATGAAATTAAATAATCATTCTTTGCATAATTTTCTATCTTTGAAATTTTGCTAAAGATTTGATTTGATTACTTAACTCACAACTGAATTAACTCAATAAAAGATAGTGTAACAGTTTAGACACTATTATTGGAATGTAAACATGTAAATTATTGTCCCCACGTGAGTGCCCCAGTGGTAAAGGCGTGTTGTAAACTTTAGATTGTAGTCTTAAGGTCTCGTAGTGATTTATATCCCTCACCAACTGTGGGACCGGCGGATGAGGGATCCTCTAGGGTTGGGGTTCAATATTTTTAAACATGTAAGTTATTTATTAGAGAATATAAAGTATGGTTACGTATTTTTCTCTAAATGCTTACCTAATTAATTAAGAAGAAACAATTGAATGTGGGCAACATCTCTTTGCTGGATTTTTCCCTTTTCTACTTGTAATAAATAATCACATTTTTCTTCCATCGAGCTTTTCCACTCATTCTCTCAATTTCATATTTTTCATTAAAAAAATAGAAAAGAAAATTTCTCTTCTTTTAGTTAAGGGGATTTTAACGTGTAGACTAGTTGAATGAAAATATTTTTTTTTAATTTTTTTTTTTTGAAATTTGACATCTTCACTTTAACGTGTTTAACAAAATATATATACTCTAATAAATATTAATTAATTTAATTCTAAAACATTTCCTCTTATATATATATATATATATATAGTCTAATAAATATTAATTAATTTAATTCTAAAACATTTCCTCCTATAAATATTGGCACCGTGCCCATAAAACCTACCAAATGGGGAAGTAAACAAGAAGATGAAAATTAGGAAGACGAAGTTGAGAGAAATCTTCTAACAAAGAACATAAAAGGATCAGTACCTGATTTCTTCTTTTCGATGAAATTGATTATGTAAATCCACAAATACAATGGAAGGTACATGACGTACCCATTGGAAATCTTCTCCTTCTTCACCGTGTATTTTTCTAATCCTGTCACAGAAGCTTTTTGGCACGGTTCTTATCTCCAATTCTTTGAGCTTTTTCACAAATAGTAAACCATCTGGAATCATCTCTAAATTTAGACAATAATCAATTTTAAGAGAAGAAAGATTGGGCATGGCTCCATTTTCCACCCTTCATTCCCTCAAGCCAAACAACCGATCTAGCAAAAGAAATCTAGTTGAGAAAATACAGTGTTAGAGCAAATCATCTCTCTACCAATAAAAGCTCTTATCCTTAACCAGAGACTTTGTAAATTGGGCAGCTTTTCCAGTGGATGGAAGATGAAATTGTTAAATTTATTACTTGCCATAAGTCCATCATATTTACCTCTTCCACCAAGCTTGCAAAATGTGAGGGACCGAACATGCTGAACCATTTCCCTCTTTGGGGGAACGTACTTAGATCCTTCTTTTTCATTCAAAAATATGACCATTCTATGACATTTGCTTCTTGAAGAATTAGAATCCACTAACTCTGGATTATTTCCTTCTCGATGATCAATAATCTTAATAAAATTTTCATCCCTGCCTTGGCCAAGCACAGATCTCTCATAAGGTCATGAAATCGACATGATTTGAATTTTCGAAGTGCAGGTCCCTCCTTCAAACTCACCTAGATCATGCAACGCATTACTAACTCATCCAAGTAACGTTCTGCCACATCCATCATCAATTCATCTTTAATTAGATCTTCTTCCGAAACCATTCCTTCAACCATCCACAGTTGACACAATGTCTCTATTTCAATATCGTAATCTTCGGATATATGCTTAAATACAAAAAACAGGGTTTTAATTTGTATGACAAGTCATTATAACTTAAAGCTAATATTCTCTGAAATTCTCCTCCTCGTCCAATGTTTTCACCCTTGATGTTTTGACAAATTTCCACTCATTTAACTCATTTGCCAGAATTCCACGAACAACAACCACTGCTAATGAAAGTCCCCCACAACATTTAACCATTTCCTTCCCTTACTCAAATCTATGGATATCTTCCAAGCCTACATATGAATGAATGACACATGATTACAATCAAATTTTGACACACTCAGCAAACAAAGTGGCCAAAAATGTTTTTTGTTCCCCGAAGAAGGGTGTTATTATATCACTTACTTGATTAAAAACATAAGAAATCAAGCTATCATGAAAACTTTGCATAGCAAGGAAGGATAAAGTTTTATGCATGAATGTTGTGGACCTTTATAGTTACCACAATCCATTATATCAAAGGTGTTTTTAATCCGTGTTGAAAGTTTAAGAATAATTTGAGTGACAGGGGATAGTTTCTAAATTTCAATAAGGGAAGATATGGAAGCATTAAAACAGTCAATTATTCAACTATAAACTCCAAAGTTCAAATCTTAAATTAAACATAGGCCAAGGGAAGTTTAAATTGTGGCCATTTTTTTCATATTACTAACTAAATGTTTCTCGCCCTTTGAAGTTGGTTTAACTGGTTCTCTTACGGAAATTAAATTATGAGAAACATGAGATCTAGGAATTGATTCCCGCGACTACCGTTGCTTGGCAGGTCTAGGGGTAAAGTCTGCTTAGCTTTGGAGGATTAGTCTCATACCTGAAGTGGAGGCCAACCGCCCCTAACCGATTGAGTAGGGATATCTCCAAGTGAAAAAAAAATTAAAAAAAAAATACTAACTAAATGTTTCTCATTTGTGTTAATTGTCCTGAGATAAACAACTCACCTTATCTTGATCCCATGTTACTTTATTTTCTCTCAAATTAAAACTTCAACTGCATTAAGAGTGGAATGCACAAGGGAAATGTATGCAGCTACAACAAAATAACTACTAACGATAGAATTCAAAAGCAATATTAAACTGAAAAGACATACCATGATCATGACCGTATCGTCCCCTTAAGGCTTTCTTCTGGAGCAGCTCCCAACTTTCTTTATGGCTTAGAAGTCGAGGTTCATGGTGGAAACCGCCTGGCCCAATGTGGATCGCTACATCTTGATTCCGAGTGGTGAGCAGTATTTTGCTTATTGACCTCTCCGTTGTTGGGAAAGCATTTCTAATATGTTTCCAAGAATCTATTGACCAGGTATCATCAAGAACTGTCAAACATCTTTTTGTCTTCTGAATGTCATAAAGACGTCGGACCAACTCATCTGCTGTCCATTTACAAACTTCTTCTCGTTCCTTCGGAATTATTTTAACTGATATTTCTTGTAAGATATCTTTGGTTTGCCACTGTTGTGATAGGCGAACCCAGGCAAAAGCATCAAAATGTTGCCTCGCATTTGGGTGGTAGTATTCCTTTCTGGCAACTGTGGTCTTTCCTAAATTCCCCATCCCGCAAATGGAGACAACATTACAGGGATTTACCTCATGTCCATCAGTCAAATGCTGCACCAGCAACTTGAAATCATCCTGCATTCCAACAAAATCCTCCACCTCAATATGAGAATAAGTCCGCCTCATCAATTGCTGTTGCCTTGAACTTGGACCTTCCCTCTCCATTATAGCTCTGATCCCATATTCATGAAAACTTGTGGCAAGATCAGATATTCTGCTATGAAGAATGTAGCATGTAGCATTCACTCAAGATCAGATATCCCATATCCTACTTTGTGACGCATGTAGCATTGACTCAAGATACAAGAGTATCTCTGCAAGAAATTAGCAATGCCTTTTCCCCTCCTGGATGCAACTTCGAAGGCAAAGGTTTCTAGTGCATTTTCAGCATCATAAGCGACATTTTTGCTTTGAGAGATCCACTCCTGAATTATCGTATCCTCATCTTGTCTCGAATCAGCATCTCTTAACAGTGACCGCATTGGCCTGAGCTTTGATTGAAGTTGCTCAGCTTGCTCACTCACACCTACTAGAAATTGAGCTGCAGATATGTTATCTCTTAACAGCTACAAAACATCCATTCTTCCTACCAAATTCCAGACAAATTAAGCTGCAATGAGATAATGCAATGATGACTCACACTCCTATAGAAACATGGGAGAGAACTCATCAATACATAACTTTTCTATTCACTAAATTAGAACTCGCTTATTTTGATGGAAAAAACATAGAGATTGGGTAAAGAACTGTGAGAAGTTTTTCTTAATCAATCAGAAAGAAGAAATCCATAAGGTTGAATTAGTGGAAATGTATTTAGATAGGAATGTGGACATATGGTTCCAAAGTCTAAAATTAGTCAAGGGAAGATTTTATTGAGTTGTTGATTCAAAGGTTCTCTAAGAAAGGAATTGAAAATAAAGTTGAAGAATTTAAAAAATTCCAACAAATTGTAACAATTCTTGAATATTAGAAAAGTTTGAAGATTTAAGATCAATAATTTAAGTCAAAAATCTTAAATTATCTCAGGACTATTTTATTTCTAGTTTTGTCAGTAGCCTTAAAAGAAAACTAATGGTTAGAATGATGAAACCAACCATACTAGTTGATGCATTGGTAGTAGCTTGAAGCAAACATTAGAATTGAGTACTAAAAGGTTCAAGTGCAATAAAAAAAAATGGGAAGTGATATGGGTTATGGATTAGTCAAGAAAACACCACTAGTGTACTAGGACAACATAAGATCCCACATGAAAGGACTGAAGAAAATAGAGTAAAAAAGATTGAGTTGCTCAGCTTGCTCGGCTTAATCTCTGACTCTTTTGACAATAAAATTAAATATTTTTAGAAAATAAAAAATGTCGTTATGTACAAAAATCAAAAGTAAATGAAATCAAGGATAAATAATATTTCTTAACTTTTCTTATCTCATCTTTTCTATTGTTGGTATTGAAAAATAATATCAACATGGAATGATTATCATTCAGTAAAATTTACATGAAAAAGTCAAATTTTTTTCTAGTAATTTCATGTGGGCATGTGCAATTTGATTTTTAGTAAAAAAAATAAAACTTAAATTATTTATAGTACTGGTGGAAAGCATTGCATTATTACTTGTGTTCTGGCTTCAAATCTCTAGTCCAAATTAGTCTAATTTGATGCCTCAATTAGGATTTTTTTTGAAGATGTAAGCGTATCGGTTGAGGACACAATTCCTCTTTAATGAACCTCTCAATGGGAAAAAAATCGCAAGGCTTAAATTCTTTTGAATTAGCAAAATATTCAAACTTATTTTTTTATTTGTATCAAAAATATAATAATTTTTCTTAAAATTTTTAGTTTAATCGAAAAATAATATACATTGACATTATTGATATTTTTTTATTCAAAACATTACTCACCATAAGGGATACTTCAATGTTTATAAAGGCATGACTTAATTGGAAAACAAAATTACACTACATATTTTATGGACCCCATAGTATAAATAGTGAAAGAGTTATGTAAAATAGAATAAATTTAAATATCATAAAAGATATAAAGGGATATTAAAAAAAATTATGAACCAAATAGTACATAAATTACAAGCATGAAAATGCACTAACCAATTGTTATATACATTGTAAAGATTTTTGAGAAGCTTTACCAACTAAAATTTTGACAAAAGAGAGAGAAACTTGCATTCATCCAAAGCAAACACATTACACACAAACTACTAAAATTATTAGTACTAATTAAAGAACATACTATATTACAAGAGTTGACACTATTAATGGAAACATCAACAAGGCAGGCATTCCCAAGAACACCAACAACCAAATGATCACCATCATTTCTTACCTGCAATTAAAAAAAATTATAAGTAAATGAAAAAAAACTGGGCAAAGAAAGCATATGGAATGCATCATAACAGATATATATAGTTTATCAGTGGTGGGGCTAGAAAATTATATTAGTTGGAGATATTATATATGTGAAAAATTATATAATTACAGAAATATTAATACACACACAATTCATTATTAAAATGAACCATAACTTAACATATATATATATATATGTATATATATATTAACATAATTTTAAGAAACCCCAACTAAAAATTATTATCTTAAAAGAGCAAATGAAATCAAATAATCGCATTTCACATAATTTTCTATGTTTGAAATTTAACTAATATTTAATTTTATTATTCTGATTTTTTAATGGGTAAAAATTAATTTCATTCGAAAACATTTACTCCTATAAATATTGGCACTGTGCATGACTATAGTACTGTACAACCTACTAAATAGAAATTTAAACAAGGCAATTTTCGATTTCTCCAATCACAATGGAAGGTACATGACATATTTTGTAAAAATCTTCCCCTTCCTCGCCCTTTAGAGTCTTCTTAATCCTCTCACTAAAACTTTTTGGCGTCTCTCTTATCTCCAATTCTTTGAGTTTTCCCACAAATGACAAACCATCTAGAATTTTCACTAATCTTTGACAAAGTAGAATTTTAAGACAAGTAAGATTGGGCAAGGTGATGGGTGTCGAAACCACCAAAAATAATCCTTCTCTGGCTAAGCTTTGTAGATAGCAGTGAGAGGGTCGAATCCACAGAGATTGGTTAGATTTATTCCTTGAACAAAATAAAATAAAGAGGGGGGGTTTTGTATTATGAAACTAAGCAAGAATTAATTAAGACAACTAAACAAATTAAATAACCAACTAAAAATATGAGGAAAATTAATAAGAAGAAGCTTCCAATCAAGAATTAATTTCGGTATTGATTCCTCAAATTGATCATTGATTCAAAAGATAGGTTCTTTTATCTTGAATAAATTGGTTATAGTTGTTGAAGATCCGTCCTCTAACAACCAATCTTTTCTTACTTTTTCGATAACCTTCTGATCCGTCTATGAGTTATTTCTCTAATTAACAAACACAACCTTCGGATCTGGCCCTATGAGTTATGTCTATTAATTGCATTAAGATTCAAAAAGACCCAATTACTAACCAAGAAACCCTAAACGCCTTGTTTATTTAAGTTAGATTATATATTTTCATAACATACAATCTAAGGCGTTGATTACCTTTCGATGTTGTTATTTGTCACTTGAATTAGAACAATCAACAAAAGATTAATTATTCTAAATGACTATATATTGAATTCAACTATCAAACAATAGGCCTCTTGTCTAACAATTCAATTCAATAATAAAATGAAGCATAGAAAATATATAAATACTCAAGAATAAAAGAAATAATAAAATTACCGGAACCTCACAATTGTTGGAATCAAACCTTAATTAAACTTGATTGGAAAGTAAAAATTTAGCTAAACATAATTAAAAGAAAATACAAGAAAATCAAATGACTGCCCTTTTTGTCCATCCGTGCGGCTTTCGTCTTCTTCCGCCGTAGCTCACTCCATGAAAGGATGAATTGTGGCTTGAGAATTCATTCCTTCTTCTTCCTTCTCATCTCCAAACCTTGTTTTTCTCTCTATTGAACTAGGAAAGCCTAAAAATGGGATGCCTTGATTGTCTCCAAGCCTTGCCTATTTATAGGCAAGGATTCAAGACATTTGGTTGTGTTTTTCCTTAATTCAAGGCTTTGCTTTTCCTTAATTCAAGGCTTTGCTTTTCCTTAATTCAAGGCTTTTCTTTTCCTTAATTCAAGGCTTTGCTTTTCCTTAATTCAAGGCTTTTCTTTTCCTTAATTCAAGGCTTTGCTTTTCTTTAATGGCCAACATTTTGTTGTGGAATTTGGTGGCCTCAATTGTGTCTTTCTTGTGCCACTTGTCTTGTGAGGCTACATTCTTTAGGAAAAATGCTTCATCTAACCATTAATCACAAAAATAATTAATATCCTTATAAACAAGCATTTTAATCAATTAAAACACAAGATAATTGATCCAATAAATATGCAATTATACACTCTATCACAAGGCTCCACTTTCCACCCTCCATTCCCTCAAGTTTTGAGATTGTTAGTGCGTAGTTTAATGGCCTCATAATTTTGTAGGTAAATCGATGTGTTTTCAATTTATGTGGAAGGGCACTTTGATTATTTTAAAATAGCACACAATGGTGTTTTTTGTCTTTCATGTTTTAATTTCAAATTTAAGACAAAGTTTGGATAAAAATACAACTTTGTTTCCCCTGCACGTATAGTGAGTGCTTCACTGTATACATTGTCCATGTTTACGTAGAATTGGCAATGGAAGAATTACATATGTCTATGTAGTGTAAAAATACTATGGTTCTCAAATTTCCTGCTCAGTTTTCTGTGTTAGAGCCTGCCTCAGGAAGTTTCATGGTGGGAGGTTTATCAACACTCTTCCTTGAGTATTCCCTCCATCTTCGAGCCGCCGCCGCCGCTCGTCTTGCTCTCTCTTTAACTTCTTCCTCTGTTGCATCCAAAAAAATTGTTCTTGTCATGTCACATACTAAGATAATGTTGGACATAATCAACATGAAAATGTCATTCTGATATTTGATGGAAAAAAATGTTATGCCTAATAAAATCCTTGTGTAGAATGCCATCATCATTTGATTGATGCAAGGTTCAAATCAATGTTGGGTTAAGCATGTTGAGAGCTACTCAAATGAAATTCTGCAGCAATGCTGATAGGAAACAATATGAGAAGACAATTTCCAGAAACTGAGTCCTTGCTGGTTACCTGTATTCCTTTGTTCGCCGCGTTTGCCCCAGAGGTTGTTCCAAATTATTTCATCTTTACCAGATTCTTTCCGCGACATCATCCTTCTTTTGGCTTGCTGCTGAAAAACAGACTGATGATTTCAATACATAACAAAACATATGGAGACCTACTAAAAGGAGAGAATAACAAACAATATGGACAAAAGTACGACAAGCAACTTATTGAGTCTCTGTGTGTCCCTTACCAAGATTTTACTTTGCCTCTTTTCCCATGTAGAACTTGCCTGCAATTTTAAGTTAACTCAATTAAAATCCCAAAAGCCAACAACATTAAGCAGAAAATGTGCAGGAAAAAAGCCCATAAGGTACTTGGTTCAATGATTTACCTTACGAGTAATGATAAAGATAGTAACAAATCATAGTGAATTTAAATAGTGACTAATGTGGCAGCCATGGAAAGACAAAATTATTCATTCATCTTCATTACAAAACACAAAATAATGAGGGATAATTTTGTCTTTTCATGATTGCCATGTCAATCACTATACAAAGTTACTATTATTTGTCACTATCTCTATCATTACTCGACATACATAAATAACTTCAGTTGTAGAAATATTATTGATAGACTTTTCTTGGCAACCACATTCTGGAAGCACTAATAAATAAAATCGAGAAGACAATGGTTCAGCAAACTTGCTAGGCATTGACATGAACTGGATTCTAGCACCTATGCTTTATAAAGGAAAACAACCTCTGTAGACTGACTACATTGACATGCTGTTGAACTACAACTATTTCAACAATCATCCAGCCTCGTCAGAATTTTCCACAAACATGACTTACATGCAAGCTTTGATTCGCCAAACATTACATATATTCGGTCAGATAGACATGACACGTTTTACAGTTACCATCAGGTTTTCAATTAAAGACTTTTGTGCAACTTAATCCAATTGCAGCAAACAATTCATTCACACAAGCAGCAATAACTTGTCTATGAACCAGCATTGTTTCTCAAGCAAATGAATTTCAACTTGACTGTTGTACTACTATTATCAAACTATCAAATTAGACATTCCTAGAGTCAGTCTAAGCATCATAGAGAAACTCATTACATTTAAAACAGAAAAATGGCTTACCATTCTGAAAACATCCACACCTCCAGAGCCCATTCCCGAAAGCATGAATGCTACCTGTGGAGACACAAGAAAAAGATATTAACACATAAATTTATCAGTGGGTAGCTTATCTGAAGATGAAGACCATTCTGAAGGTTTTCCATATAAAACATGCATGAAATTCAGTTTCAAAATATGTTCAGTAGTAAATAGAAAATAAATAAAAAGAAGCAAACAACCAAACAATGTCTGTATGCTACATACCCTCTCTCTCTGAAATGATTAACAAAATGCTAACTCCTGTAAGAAACTAAAATCTCATTCAAAAGCACTAAACAAAATAGGTATCATGACTTGGAAATTTATACTAATTCCTCCCATCTGGTGGCTGGATCAATAAGAAGCAGTAGATGTCCCCATAAAAAATCTCTGCTGTATTCCCTTTCAGCCCTTTTAGCAACTACATCATCCTCAATGATTAAAATGACATCGTAATAACCCAATAAATCACAGATCTTCCAATTCATATAGCCACTCCACCTGTTTCTAAACATGCTTTTATACAAGTCTCCTTGTATAAAAAATATATCGCCAACAACTGGACTAAAAATGTTTCTACACCATATGCAGGTCTGAAAATTTTAGTGTCAAAATTTCAGAATGAAAAATAAGTAAGTGCTAATGGAGAATATGACTCACATTTACTCTTTCTATTCTGCGCATTTCATCTTCAAGCAAAGACAGCTGCTGAGCAGAAGTCCAGTGAATGCAATCAACAGGGCTGAAATAAAGCAATATTTATTAGTTGTTATGTACTTGTATAAAATGATGAATTTCAATATCCAAGCACAACATAGGGGAAGTAATACACATCTTAAATGGTCGCCTCTTATTTTAAGCTTTAAAATAAAATAAACAGAAGTTGCCAACCATGTAAAATTAACTGCACTCGTGTATCATCCCAGAAATCAGTTTCATTACGTGTGCTCATGTATTCCTTATTGCTTCAGAGATAGTTATGCCAAGGGAACATCAGTAAAGCAAAATCATACCAGCTATCAACAGCTTGCTGAATTAAATCAGGATTTCCAGATTGGCAATAAGCTCTGGCTCTTCCAAACTCTTCCTCAATGGTGAATACATCTCGGCAAACATTAGCACAGTTTTTGCACCCTTTTAAGAAGGAAGGAAATAACTTGTCAATCAAATGTAACAATCCAGAATTTGTGAGTCATACACTTTTTGTTAATGGCATTAAAGTACAGCTTCCAGAATGATTCTATCATTACATTGCACAGAGCTCTACGATAACAATGTAGGAAAAATTTTGCCTTTACCTATGCAGGTGAACTCATCAACAAATACATGATCCTTAGTGCTGGAATCGTCTAAGAAAGGATTGATTGCTGTCAAAGCATATCCATGGATTTGATCATAAACCATTCTCTGCACAGGGTCACTAAGAACCTAGAAACCAAAAAGGCATTTTTTCCATAATGAGAACAAATGTGACTGTAACATGATTAATAATTCAAGAACCACTCTTCAAAACCTACCGAATAAACCCCATTGATGAACATACAAAAATTTGTGGTTTCTGGATCATCGCCACTCAAATCTGGATGGCAGGCCTTCATGCAATTGTAGTAAGCTTTCTTGACTTGATCTGGTGTGGCATCTGGAAGCTATGTACATTGGCTAATCAGTGAATGAAGTATTATGCCATCAGCAAGGAAAATTCTATCAAATTCTCCATACAATTTCAGTATTTAACATAAAAATTTCCAATAAATGAAACTTAAACAAAACATGATGCAATCAATGAAGTTGTCTTATCCTTTGAGTACCGAATCTATCAACTGTTCATTTCCAAGGGCTGGAGCAATGCTTTCTGAAATCTTAAAGAGAAGCAAGGGCTCAAAAATTCAACAAAATCCAGGTTTCATCTAAAATTACAGCTCATAATGCTAATAATGTTATCATAAACATAGAAAGAAGACCATTAACTTGAATGTTACGATCTGGTTTTCTGTTCTCACTGACCATTTAACCAGGGAAAAAACAACATGCATAGAAATATACAGAAAACATGGAAGCTGCCAGTATCATTTGCAACCTATCCCTCATTTACACTTTGCGTGCCCTTTTCTTGTGCTTTAAATTAGATTCACATCACTGTGGTCAACTAATAAATCTAAAACTGAAAACCCGATGGATCATGGAATTCATCTGATTCTCTTGTCGTTCCTGCAACAGCCCCTTTATACATGTAAGTTGCCAAAACAGGAAACAATATGTTCTTGCATTGTCAAAAAAATCCTTTGTTGAAGCTCTGGAACTTAAAAAAATGGAGATCCCTTACTCTGTACCTAACCAGGATTCTGCAAAAATAGGCTTCAGAAGTCCTTGGACTTTCTCAAACAGCTAGCAGGATTTTCAAGATTAGCAAACAAATTTGATACCTAGAACAGCCACACACCTTACATTCTATGTTGCCACTCCTTTATACTTTTTGGTGTTCATTTATTGCATCATCCCACTAAAATTTAAAGCATCTTTATCAAGTTATTGAACAATGAAACAAAGAAAGCCCATAAAATATATTTAGGCACTTCAAAAGTATCATAATATATTTGATTAATCAAGCTAAAAAAAAATTGATCTTTACATACAATTAAACCTCAAATATGTAATTACCAGTCCTAGAACTGCATAATAATCATCAGCAAAATCCTCAGCTAAAGAAGGATCTCCAGTGGCAACCCTGACTCTATTACACTGTTTTCTTCTAGCACCATGACCCATGGTGCTCCAGTTGATACTATTCTTCCCCATCAAGGGCCATTGATTTCTTGAACAAAAACTTGGTATTGGGTTGTGGAATTTGAAAGTATCTGTACAAACTGGAGATAGTAACTGAGCCATGCAAAGAATTAATTTTGTTGTACAAATAAATTTGGATAAAAATAAGAACTTTCACTTTTATTGGCAGATTTATAAGAAGAGGAGAAAGATCAGAGATAATTTTGTGGGATAATTTGGAAATATTTAAATTTATGAGGAGGGAAGACTTTGGAGTGGAAAATTGGAAATGCTGAGTTGGCAAGCTGTGAGCCATTTGTTCAGAAAGAATCTTGTGGAACCTTGGGTAAAATGAGAATGAAGCACTCCTGGAGCTCAGGGCTCTGGATTGCGGCGGGAATGGCGGAAGGTGGCACGTGTCGGCTCGTGGAGTATTTTTCTTGCACGTTTCTTGGAGCAGTCTTTTGTCAAGTTCTCTCAAGTCTCAAATGAGTTCCATTTCAAAACAATTTTTTTTATTTTATAATTAAAACATAAACATAAAAAATAAAATATAATTCATAATTTTCCTCTTAAATTCAACTTTGGTTGGGAAACTTGTGTTTGACAAATTGACAAGATTTGGTTTTTTGTAATGTCAAAAAATCATAAAAACTATAAACTCTACCTTGTGGTGGCTTAACACTATTTAATCATTAATATTGATTTAGAATTTAGAGTTTAGGGTACGATTAATTATTTATTGAAATGGAATTTTAGGTGTCAACTAATGCAATTAAGGAGGCAAATGGGATTAAAGGGGACACAATCTATGCTAGCAAGAAGCTTACCATTCCCATATTCTTCTCAACTGATGTTGGTTGTTGTAACTTGATTGTTTCTTGTTCTGTGTGTCAAATGTTTGAGGGAATCATTTAGTTAAAGGAGGCAAAAATACCTTTTAGAAGGTAAAGTAGGAATGACTGCCCTGTGGCGGAGGAATATTATGAAAAGCTGCCCCGTAGATGGGGAACTTTGGAATATGCTGATTTTGGAGGTTGAATCCACTTATTTAGATACGAATGTCGAAGTTTTCAGCAATATCTTACGTTTTCACTTCTCTCCATCTGTTCAAGTTCAAGCACAGTGGATTCCTGGATCCAAATTACAATGTTTGTGGTGTTATGTTAGACAGCCTGGAATCTCTTGAAATGCATCATTGACAGACACCAAGTAAATTCATGTCAAAAACAAATGTGAGGAAGGTAGAAATGCATTGGTATTCACACACATATATATAACACATACTAATCATAAGTTTGGAGCAGCTAAAGTTTTTTCTTAATGATTGTTAATGAAATATTTGAGATGAAAATTATGTGATCAAAAGATTGAGGCTAACTGGATCAAACATATACCGCACGATCACACCTGCTGCTAAATTTTAGGGCACAAGTGGAAGAGACGCACTATTATTTCAGTTCTGGTATTGTTCACAAGCGCTGATTCTTGAACCTCTAATCTAAGAGTTCAGCAGATTAAAGTGGAAAGCTTTGGCCACTTCATCAAGTATTCTTATGTACTGCTTATTTTCAGGATGAATATCAGGTCTTCTCCCCACTCCTCTACACACTGCCATTTCTTGCGTGCTAGTCTTTTCTGTGGTCCCTTGCACTGCTCAAAATGGTGCCAAATGACTTTCATAAATAATCCACAGGATGTACCCTCACCTTACCAGACATCAAACTAACAGATTCTTCTGCATAATAACATCCATGTGTGCTGGAAAAAGTTCTTAAGAAAAACTTCTTGCATCAAAAGAGTTCAACTGATTACAGATATTCCTAAAGCTTCATCCCATTTTGTCCATGTAAATACATTACTTCTTGAAACAGGTTGACGTCCCTTCCGGTAGCTTAATCCACTTTAATCGTATCCAGATTTTTGAAAATCATCTCCTAGTATATTCTAACAATGCACAAATTGGTCATAGGAGCTAGCTAATCGCACTGCATTCAAGAAACACTTTTATGACCCACAAATTAGAACCGGGAGTACACGAAGCATGAGCCAACAAAAGTATGAAACAAGAATTAAACACCCTTCGACAGATATACTAACTGAACCAAAAAAATTATGCAGCTCAAATTCACTGTCATAAAAAAACACAGGAGCATCTTTTGGTCTGAAAACATCAACACCTCTCCAAAACTTTAGCACTTATAGTAAAGAGACTGGTCTACAAAATGCATAATCTTCTAAAGGTCAAAATGGAAACAACTAAGCAGTAGGAAGATTCTGGGCCTTGTTAAGGATGACACCTTCATATTTGACCTGGAACCATTTCATTGCGTCCTCCTTGGTAACCCTGTGCTGGATTCCAACACGTGCCTTGCACCTGCGGCGACGTGCCACCCGGTAGCCAGCACGTTCCAAGACAATGAAGAAGTCCATACCATAGATACCAGTTGAAGGGTCATACCTGCAGAATACAATAAAATAGAAAGACATTAGCCAAACTAATACTGAATTAAAGTGCAGCAACCAGCCTCTGCTTAACACTTACCAATACAAAAATGCTCAAATCATCATGAATAAAAATGGTCACAGTAAATGTGGTTCATGTTCAAGCAGTCATTCATAAGCAGGGAATTAAACTCTGATAACTGCTTAACAAAACAAAGTAGCCACAACAAGCAGCATACAGCTGCTGAACCATTTCATACTTACAATCAGGGATTCTATGCCAGAAAACACTTGAAGATATCACTTATCAATAAGTTCAGTTCTTATCAGCATCCAAACAATTTTTACCTAATTCTACACTAAGACTGAACAAATACAGTAAGGGGACTCTAACACTAAACATGCATCAGAAACAAGACTCTAATGCCAATAGACTCGACCTTATCAAGCTCAGCATGCAAATAACTTACATAACAAAACAAAAATTATAATAGATCAGCTTACTTGATTCCAAGATCAATGTGCTCCTGAATACCAAAGCCAAAGCAGCCAGTGTCACTAAAGTTTCTTCTAAGCAACTCATATTCCTTGACCTTCAACCCACTCTCAAGGAGCTGCATTGCCTTGTCACCTCTAACAGTGACATAGCATGCAATCTTTTCATTACGTCTGATTCCAAAGGACCTCACAGTGTATCTAGCTATCAAAACAAAACAAACCCTGTCAGTAAAACTAATATACACTTAAAACGCCTGAGGGATACTCAGAATGTATCATTCATGAAAACCACTTGAAGTCCCGAATTCTGGGAGAGAGACACATAACTCAGTAACAGTTCTTAATGTTAGGATGACTTTTGTTCACAGAGTAAGGAACCCCAAACTAGCTAAATATTTCATTTGCATTCATAAACCACTAAATCTGGGTTAAATGGTAACCAAAAAAAAAAAAAGAACTAGAATAGGGTATCAACTAAAATCCCATCATTCAATAGGCTCATATGGAATCATCAAAACTATAGCCTTGCTTAAATATTCCACGTAAAACAATTATGAACAACGATAATGAGCCATAGGTACAAATTTTAGACAGGCACAAATTACACTCTCAACTCTCTGTAATAAACATTGAAAAAGAAAACCTATCAGATTTCTTTCAGTCCAACTCATGCGCTCAAAAACCTTGACTTACAATATCCAACACCTATTCCACTTGCTTGAAATTCATTTCTCCACATCTAAATACAACCGAAAAACAACAACAACAACACCAGCTCAGTACGAAGCGTACCCTTAGAGAAAACAGGGGTTTGGCCGCTCAGTTGCTCCAAGACCTATATTAATCAATCACATAAAAAAAGAAGTGAACTTTTTCGCCTGCTTTCATTAAATAAATGAAAAGATACAGAAATGTTAACCAAAATTTTTTTAAAAAAATATTAACAGATTGCAGTACAGAGTTCGATGAACAGAAGATATACCTTAGCAGCTCTGGTGAGACGATCTCCGCTCTCGCCGACGGAGATGTTGAGGACCAACTTCTGGACCTTGATCTCCCTCATTGGGTTACTCAATTTCTTCTCTGATGCCTAATTCAAGCAAAGAAAGAAAAAAGTACGAACATTACTTCACAGCAAAGAGATATACAATTCGAAAGAGAAATCACACACAGAGGTGGCGGAGGACAGAAATACCATGGAGCCGGCGGCGGTGATTGGGCGCGCAGCTGTGGAAAAGGGTTTAGAGAAAATGGAGAACTGGAGGGGACTGAAAAGAAACCCTAGTTTATAACAATATATATAACAGTCCGTATGTGCGACTGATGCGAATTTCCAATTGTACCCTCATTGTGGTTCTGCCATAAGGATTTAGGTCCCTTGGCTTACACCTCAAATTGGGAAGGCTCCTTTAATAATGGGGTAAATTACCAAAATCCCTTTGAGGTTTGGGTTAATTACCCATCACTTTCTGTGATTTGACAAAATTACCAATACCTCTTACCGCTATATTTAACTGATTTAATAGAAAAAATGACAAAAATATCAACTACAAATGCAGCAAATAAAATACAAAAAAATAAAAAAATTTGTCCTAATCGTTTGTAAAATTTGGTTTTAATATCTTGCATAATTAATACATTATTATAAGTATATTTTCTATTTTTATTTTATTAATTTAATTTATACATTCTCATTATTAGTGTAAATATTATAATAAGTAAATTATATTTTTATAATAATATATTAAAAATAAATTAGAAATAAGTAAATTTCATAATAATACACTTTTTTAGATAATATAAAAATTTTTGTTTTAAAATTTTGTCTTAATTTTGTCAAAAAAAAAAACACAAATGGCTAAAGGAATAAGGGTAATTTCGTCTAAAATTTTAATTTTTTATAAAGTTATAACTAAATAAGTTAAAATAGATTTATATGTTAAAGAAACCTAAACCTTAGGGAGGTATTGATAGTTTTGTCAAACAATAAGAGATGATTGATAATAGACCTAACCTTAGGGGGCGTTTTGGTAATTTACCCTTAATAATGATGCATAATGCATGTGGAATAAAAAATAAATAAACAAAATGCTTCATCTTCCAAAGAAAAAACAAAAAACATTTTTGATCATATACACTTATCTTACTTATAAAGTATAATTCATTTGATACATTGTTAAATATATAATTTTTTAATTTTAAGTCATACGAAACATATTTAAATGTAGATTTTTTTTAAAAAAAATTAAAAGTAAATTTTTATTTTTTTATTTTTTTGTATTGCCACAATGTGCAATTTCACTGTAAAGTTAATTAGAATTCATATTTTGCAATTTTCTAATCAACTTAAAATTCATTTGACCCCTTTATGTGGATGATGAGGGGAAAATTTTCAACATAGATTTAAAATCAACATAAGGTCTAATTTTAAAGTTGAGCAAGGATGTTCATTTTTATCCACAAAATGATATTTACAAAAATCATCTGTCTTGATTTCAAATTTGTAACATAATTAACATTTTAATTCAGATCAGGTATTTAATTCGAATATTACTTTATGAATATTTAAAATCGGACCGAACCAATCTGATATGAACTATACAAATTAGTTTTCAATCGTGATCCATAAAGCATAAATTGATTCGAATCAAATCTAAATTCCTCCAATTGAGCAGTCTAGCTAGGGCTCACCTCAAGTATCACCTTTTAGAAACAAAAATTTAAAACTCAACAAGCTAAGCTATAATGAACGTATTATGCCTCGCATGAGTAAATAAATGATTAAATGAGTTTAATTGGTAAGATTATTGGCTCGTCTATAAATGGTATAAAAATTTGAGTTCTGACAAACTTCCTCCTTATTGAAGTGAGAACCTGTTATTAATTCACATATTGTATTGAAGACCATAGAGAAGTCGAAATGGCATTACATTCATTTTGATCTAGATACTTTTAGTCATTATTTACTTCTTAATCGCAACTTATGCGAGCCACCTTATAGAAAACAAAACCTTAAAAACTCAATAAACTAAAGGCTTAAATGAACTAAGAGTTCGAACTTTAACTTGTTAAATTAAGATGTAATTGATAAAATGGTCCCTCACAAATTGGTGAATAATTTTTTTATTCCTCACATTTAAAATAATAAAAAAAATATCTATAACATTTCATTAGTGTACCTTTTTAATCATTCTTCACAATTCTATTCAAGTTTTTGTCAAATTTTGATCATAGTAACACTGCCATTTTGACAGAAAATTAGATGGAATTATAATGAATAATTAAAAAAAATACACTAATAAAATATTAAAAACTCTGTTTTATCGTTTTAAATATAAGGAATAAAAAAGATCATTGAAAAAATTATACGGGACTATTTTGTCCATTAACTCTTAAGTTAAATAGCATTGTGCATCGGAAAAGCCAAAATACTTTGGAAGTTATGATAAGGTAAAACATTTCCATATGCATTAAAAGTTAAGAAAACGTTGTTTTTGTAATACGAATGGCTCATTCAACTCCCATGATACACTGTTCAAGAGCAAAACCAATTAATTAATCTTTACCTTATTATAAATACATACATATATATACACATACATACACACACATGAGAATTTTATAACTCGTTAAAAAATTCAAAATCAGGAAAAGGAGTGTGTGTGCATATATATAAATTTTTTATTTACATTGATAGTTTGATATTTTTTATTAATTTTTATCCTTAAAACTTAGAGATTTTAAGTTTAATTAGTAAATTTTACTATTAAGTTGTGGTAGTTTTTGTGTTTTATAGGATCGTTAGTGGTAAAATAATTTGTTAGAAAAGATAATCGATTTGGAATCTACAAATTAAGTTTTTAGGATATAGCTAAGTTGGTTAAGTCTTTGCTGTCGTTCAAAGTTTTACAAGACTATGCCATGGTTTAAACTTCCAAGACACAGCATTCTGGCTAAATAGAATGCTGTTACAAGATTTTGTCAAAGCTGAATTTGTTGAAACCACAAAGAAGAAGATAAGATTTGAACTAAATCTTATAGCTGAATTTTTTGTTCCATCTAGAAGATTAAGGGTGGTTTTTTTTTGAAATCATGGAGCAAATCTTGGAGCAATTCATGGAGCAAAGTAAGGAGCAAAAAGTCTATAAATTCTTGAGAGCTTTGGTAGGAAAGGGGGAGTAGTTATTTTCAGCATTAGAGTAGATTTTAGCATTTATTTCATTTTGGTCATCTTTTTCTTAGTTGTTCAATTTGTAAAATGTTTAATTTTCATGAAATTCTATTTTAAGCATTATGTCTAGCTAAAGTTCTTCAACTCTAAGAACTAGGATGTAACCTTTGAAGTTTTTCTTTAATTTAATCAAAACTATTTGATTCTTTTTCACTTTTCAAAATCCATTATTTTTGTTTTACATTACTTGTAAGAACTTGATCAATTCTTGCACGACTTAAGGTGTTGGAAGATGGAACGAGAGTTGAAATTCAACATTAGTTGGTAGGAACTTTGGCTATGAATGTGGAACTACGAGAGTAGAACACAAAATAGCAATTTTAAATTCTTGAATACTTAATATATTTGTGTTAAATTTTGTAGACATGAGAGTGATCACAAAATTGCATGAATAAGAGAGATACACCTTGAGAGAGGGTACTCTTAATTGAGTGAATGGTTGTGAGAGAAGTGAAAGTCAAAAGGAACCAAACTAGTGTAGATTGAATTCATTGGTCTTCATTTGGTGAAATCCAAGTTCCTAAAAGTATTTAATCACTTGATTTTTAATTATTTTTGCTAAATATTCTGTTTTGTTTTCATCACTAAACAAATTCGAAAGAGATCCAAATAGTTTGAAAGTATCTTTTCCATTTGGTATTTAACATTCTTCCTATGGGACGATTCTGGACTAGTTCTATACTACGAGCTACGATCATTTAATTTAAATATAGTAAAGACGAGAAAAAGTCACATCATACATTCACACATAGATTTCCTTGAATAAATCAAAGAATCAAATGATTGAAACTCTTTTAAGATCCAATTTTTTTTATGAATGAGTTGAATTTGACAAGATTCGATTCAAAGTCGAAAAATTTCTTATAGTAAAATATTCATCTTTATTTGGCTATAAAAAATGATGGCTAAAAAAAATTAGAATTGAAAAGTTGGTATAATAGTTGCACCAACAAAAAATTCAGATAGAAATGGCTGCAATTAACCATTCATCATAAGTTAGTTATATAATTTGGCATTTGACAAACCAGACTATTAATTGTTAATCTAATTCTACATTGTCGTTTTTCCTCCCCTGAGCGACACTTCACGCCGTCGCAGCCACCAGCATCTGTCTGCAAGTGGGACACGACGGCTGAGACACCAGCCATTGGTCTATACATCCGACGTGAAAAGGGTGCCCACATTTCGGCAGAATTCTGAGTTCATCTCCGTCCGTAAATTCCCCCAAACAAATAGCGCAATCCAGGAAGATGATGATTCCATTCTCTCCGGAGAAGGTTTGTTTTGGGAGTGAGCTGAGAATTGTGGGCGGAGGAGGAGGAGGAGGAGGAGGAGCTGGAGAATTGCCTAAAATCTGACGGCGAATCCAGGGGCAGCAGAAGGCGGCGATGATGATTAAGAACACAATCACTAGGGAAACGACGGTCAATATGATGGCCAAAATTTCTTCCACTTTTGAGGACGAAGTGGCATAAAAATCGAGCGCTGAAATCATCTTGATTATGTGATTTTTATCCAAACTTCCAAAGCCCATATGGAGTAAAGCAATGGAAACTATGTTAATAATGTAGTTTGCAACATGAAAGAGTGTCAAAGTTGAACAGTTGTGACCCAATTTGGTGTTCTATTAGTCAACAAATTCTAAAGAATTGCGACTAAATTTGATGTCTTATTATTTAAATATGTCTAACTATTTGTAACTATTGTATAATGGTTTCTAGATGTCTTTGTATATAAAAATATGACTGGAAAATAAAACAAAATATAGAACCACGATAATTTTTATAAAAACTACAAAAACTTGCTATTTTGTAGAGTTTCTATTAAATTTCTTGTATTATAGAGGTACATTGCCTGAACATTCTGTTAGCAAACATAGAGAGGGAATAAACACATTAAGAAAAGTGAAATTACGCTTGAAATTCATCACTTTCTTCCTCCACTAACTGTTAAAATTCTTATCACTTTAAATTTTAGATTCTCCTTCCCTTCTCTTTTTTTCTGTCCCAATTTTCATCAACAAACTATATACGTAGTGTCATCTTTGACGTTGTAAGATGCTCTTTGTATTTCCGGCATTCCAGCAAGTCAAAGGCTGATTTTGTTCAAAACATCCCCATTATGTTTATGTACATCTTACTTATATTACAAAGGGAATCCTCTTTTAGAGTAACAGCCCAAGTGCTACCTGACCTTTCCAATGTGGAAAAAATTGCTAACTCTTTTTTTTTTTTTACTAAAAAATCGGTAATATTATTAACTGTTAACAATTAAACTATACAGGCAAATGTCCTAAAAAGGACTCTTAGCTCAAAACTTAGCTAAGATGTAACTGACGCCCAGCGTCAAAATAACCTGTCCACCTACGATGGACGTAACAACCTTTCCTGACTAAAAAGCTAAAAAAACAAAACCCTAGTTTGGCCGCCTTTGTGTGCACAGAGTCCGTCGATCTCTCAGATCATGGCCTTACGCTGTGGATTATCGTGAATGCTTGTCCTTCCAAGTTAGAACTCCAAAACCCTTGATGAGAGTGAAATCTTGTCAAGAACCACGTGAAATCGCCACTGGTTTAGAAGTCCAGCAAACGGGCATCCATAAAACACCTCAGCATTGCTTCTTATACTAGGGATACAAAAACCGACCACCGAACCACAAAAAAAAAAAAAGAAAAAAAGAAAAAGAAAAAAGAAAGAAAATTGGAAACAGTGCAAAAATCGCATCGTTTCCGCACCTTATCGCCCCTACAATGCTTGCTTGAGAGAAAAATAGCCAGGGTGGCCCAGCCAAGTTGAATCTTTTCAGAATCACCAAAAAAAAAAAAAAAATTAAAAATAAAAATGCTAACTCACCTTCCACGTTTTTACTTATGTTGGCATGTGGCTTATTCCAACTCAAACGAAGGTGAAAATTTTATAATTACTTCATATTCCTTCTCCAACACTGCTTCTTTTTTAGATTTTTCACTTGTTCATGATTTCTTGATATTCCAAATGATAGATACAATGGAACTCCTTGCAGTAGACATTGAAATGTTAGGCTTTGTTTGGATTGTGATTTATTTGAGAAAAATTATATTGGAATGTGTAAAAATTTCGATGAGCATTTTTTAATAGAAAAAGTATTTTGAAGGGAAAAAATTTTAAAATTATGTGAGAAGAATTTGAGTGGAAAAATTTTAAATAAAAATGTGTTTGTATATTTTATTTTTGTTTAAAAAAAGTTAACTTTTTGTGAATAGAAAATCTATCCAAACGAATCCTAGTCTCTTCATATTCTTCACATCTTAAAAAATTGTGGGTTCAGATGTATGATTCATCTAGATTGCTTTTAAAGAATATAGACAACCGTTTGTTAGTTTTTGCTTCTTTAATTTAGAAGAGAGAATACACAGATTATCTTATTTGGTGATTTGTATTTTTTTAGACAACTTACAAGCAATTCTGATCACCCGATTCTTTGAATTGTAGAAGAGTTCACTTTCAAGATTTCCCTAGTTAGAAATAGAAAAATCTGTCTAGAGTTCGAGAAGTTAAGCTAAGCAAAGCGATGAGAGGCTTTGAAAGATAAACTTACGGGTGATCAAGTAAATCAAATGTACAATGTCCTGGGGTTTGGTCTGTTGGCTCTCTCCCTCAGACCTCTGCCAATTCGTGCACATCCCTCGATTTACAACCCGCTTGGCTAAGGGGCCTCTGGTACAGGTGGGGGAGTTTCGCCTTCGTAAGGAGGACTTTCTCCAAATCAAAGTAAATCAAATGTACAATAATTGGGGTAAGTTAAAAAGTACTAAGCAATCAATTTTTCGTCTTTGGGTAATTTCCACATTTTAGTTAGATAAAATTAATTTTTTGTGAAAAATATGAAGAATAAATGTGAATTTGATTTGGTGTATAATGACAATTGTAAAACAGTTTTTATATTAATTTACTGCTTCACTTCCTCAGCTTCCTCAACTTGTGTTTCTTCATCTTTCTTTTCTTCTTCTTTTTGAAATCGTCCGTCCAAATCGTCAATGAATAATCCGAAACACCACTGTCCATTTTAGTTTTCACCAAACTAATAGAGGGATTTGGATTTAGGAAAAATCCAATTGAAAAGCTAGGGAAGTAGTTTGAAAAATGACAATGGATTGAAGTTCAATCCCCAATTTCAGGTACATCCAATGAAAGGATTTGAAACCCAATCGTCTGGGACACTGGGCAATGGGTCGAGCACGGAAAACTTTCTCTAGGTGCTAACATCAATGTTAATGGTGGTGGACTAATAAGTGATTTATTAACAATAGGGAAGATGCCCCTTCGGGGTGGTTGAATTGGTGTAACAGTGCGGAATTATAAAGTTACGAGTTCAAATTTTCTATCAACACTTTCTCGATCGAGCCCGTTGGTTTACGAGCTATTACACAGGGGCGAGATTTTACCTAGTATGCACCCTTAATAGTGGTTATGGGCTCCTTAGTCAAGAAAAAAAACAATACGGGCTCCTTAGTCAAGAAAAAAAACAATAGGGAAGATGATTCTTGCGTTGGTTGAGTGAGATTGGGTTTTGACAAGCTCGTGGAAAATTGGATGAACCCATGAGGGTATTGTATTTACTTGATTTTCTTTTACCTATGCTTTATTTTTTATATAGATTAGGAACAATATGTTTGAGCAAAATGCTTTTTTTTTTCCTTTTTAGTAATATTAGCTATGTTTAGATTGTGATTTATTTAAGAAATTTTGTATTATAATGTGTAAAAATTTTGATGGGAATTTTTTGTAGAAAAAGCATTTTGGAGGGAAAATAAAAAGGAATTTTTTTTTAGAATTATGTGAGGAGAATTTAGGAGGAAATTTTTAAATTTTGAAATAAAAAAGTATTTGGATGTTCTATTTTTATTTGAAAAAAAATTAACTTTTTGTAAATGAAACACAATCCAAACAGAGTTGATCTTTGTACTTCTGTTTTGATAGAGTTGAATTTGGAGATTACACTTTTGACTTATATTTCTTAATTTATTTTCCTTCCCAAGGAATTACCTTGGGATATATTTGTGCTCAATTTCTGCTATTATCTTTACTTATTTGTTTTTGTTTTTGGACATGTTTGTTTATCAATTTCTACATTATATTGATTAAATTTATTACTCGTGTGTAAGTGCTAGTAAAAACCTCATTCATTTTCCTCTCTCAATTTTTTTTTTATATCAACAAGGAAAGCATGATCATGAGATCTTATTGTTTTCATAAAACACTCATTTGACTATAATTATGGTTACAGAGCAATGATGCTGCTGAACATATTGAAAAAACATTAAAACATCACACAATAATCAGATTTACATGAAAGTTTGAAAAAAATTTCCAAGGGAGGCTTTGAGGCATAGTTTATAGGATCGGGATCCTACACAAAATCGATTTAGGGTAATAGAATCGGATCAGTGAGATTGTAGAATCGTAAAATTTTAGAAAAAATGAGAAAATATAATTTACAAATTATTTTTTAAAAATTATTAATCAATATATGAATAGATATGTAAAAAATTCATGTATAATTTATAATTAAATGATCTTATTTTAACTTTTATTTCTTATAACATTTTATATGATTTTTTTTAATATTTCAATTACTGTCGCAGACGAAAGGTATTTATATTCAATTCATTTATTTATTATTAAAAACTAATAAAAGTATAATTAAACCAATTAAATTATTTATATAATAATAAATCTTAATTTTATTTATGTTGCTAATAAATTATACACAAAATAAATTATATAGTAATAAAAGCCTCTTATGTTGGTGTGCCCTGCCCTTCAACCCTTGTGTACGTGAGAAGTTTGGACGATCACGGACGAGAGCATGAGAGCATGGATTCTTAATTGAGTTAGTGAAGGAAACGGATTCCAAAATTAGTTTACAAAATACATGCATAAAATGTCTAAAATCGATTTACTTGTATTACCAGTCCGAAATACGATCACATGAGGAATTGTATCTACTATCTATGTATGTGCTTCATTTGCACTTTGAGAGAGTATCAAAAGAAAAAGCTTCTCGCTTTTCTTATTCTTTTGTTTTTGTTTTCTTGTTTTACTTTTGTCTGCAGAATTCTTCTATTTTTTTGCAGACTTATGTTGCCCTCTTTTGTAGTAGTTTTTTGTTTCCTTATGTTGGAAGAACATGGGTTATTGCCCAACATGGACGGTTACTTTTAGTTAGGAATCTTGAACCATAGAACATCTATGAATATGTGAAGAATAGTAAGTTTAAGAAAAGAAAGAAGCAAGTGGGGACAGTAGTCATGAGTTATAGAGCATATTTTGTGAAGTTGGTTGTTCATGTCTCTAAAGTATTCCTTGTAGTTTTTGTATTTAGTGATTGGTTGAGCAGTAGTAGGATCTTTTTTTGATTACTAGCCTTTAAATTTGGATTTTCTTTTTAATCTACTTAGTTTTCCTTCACTAAAAGCTTTTATCTCATCAGGTTGTTTATAGCTTCTTTGCGGATCAGTATCAATGTTTTGACAACAAAATGAAATGTTAATTGAAAAGAGAATCACCTTGGATAAAAATAAAAAATAAAAAATAAAAAAATAATAATAAAAGAGGAAGAGAAGAAAAATTAAGTAATTTTAACTTAAGCTATATCATTTGGATTTGCTTAGTCACAATGAAAATTTTTAATGAAATTTCTCAATAATTGACATGAGACATTTTACTCGTTAATGATGTCATGTTTGGACACCCTTTATATCGAATAGTCAATCGACATCCCGGATGATGTTTTCGTTGTTTTGGTTTATCAATCCATCAATCTCGTGCTTAAGCACTAGTTTTAATAAAATTAGGTTGTTATAAAATGTTAATATTCTTGAAATTATGTTGTTTCATTAACAAAATATGATTGGTATATAATAACTCATAAAAATATCTATTATCGTGTACATATTTCTTTTCTTGATTTTGAGCTATTTGTTCATTTAAGGTATATTCCCCTTAGCTTATTAAACTTTAAAGCCGATTCGCATAGAAATGAATGTTATCACTTTTCACTTTGCTATTGTCTTCAATACTACTCATTACATAATATGTTAAGTTCATTACATGACATGTTAAGATTAAAAACAAAAAAAAAGAGTTTGTGACAATAGATAAATAGACAAACAAAATAAGGAAAATTTGAGAATATCCTTTTATCTCATACTACCCTCTTAGTGTATAATCTATTTTTGTTGACAATTCAAAAATTTATACAGGTTGTTCTTCACCTAAATAAGAATGAATTTCTTAGAAATTTTAGAAATTTAAGAGAATATCATTAATAGATGAGCCAATCTTACTAGTTCTCTCATTTAATTATTTATTTACTCATGTGACGTATTGTTCATTATAGTTTAGCTTGTTGAATTTTAAAGTTTTGTTTCTAAAATGTGATGTTAAGGTGAGCTCCAACTTTAAAATTAGACATTTTCTTAATCCAAATCCATGTAGAAAATTTTCCTTCCTCATCCATATAAGTGGTAAAATTAATTTTTTTTATGATTAGAAAATTTTAAAGTTTTGTTTCTAATCTCATCCATAATCACTATGAGATTAGTTTCTCCTTAGTTACAACCTCCTATTATTTTTATTAAGAGTAATGATAGAGATAGTGACAAATTATAGTGATTTTGTAAAGTGACCGACGTGACAATCATGAAAAGACAAAATTATCTATTCATATTCATTACCAAATACAAAATAATGAAGGATAATTTTGTCTTTTTATAATTACCACGTCAGTCACCCTACAAAGTCACTATAATTTGTCACTACGATGTATCAATATGATTTGTTAATCAAGTTATTAATAAAAAGAGAATGGAACAAAATGACTAATGTAAGGTTACCTTTGGGCCATCAGTGTGTGGGCTACAATGTAAATATAGCCCAAACACAATACATACAGCAGCCTGCTTTTTCCCCATCGGCCCATCCCTCCCTCATTCCCGCCTCGACTGAGACTGGGTGGTTCATCAGAACTTTCCCTTTGATTTCCTTCAGAACTTTCGGTCCTTCATTCTCCTCACTGTATTTTTATTGCTTTTGAGCAAAAGGGTCACGTATCAAAGCTTGGTTTGAAGCTATGAACCAAAATCTGGTGCTTTTATTGCACCCCTTGACCTTAATGGCACCAAGGCACCAAAAGGGCCGGTGTGAATTGGCTACGAAATCACATTGAAGCTTTTTTTTGGTTGTAAGTTATGCACTTTCATGGAGTTTTTCGTTTCAACACGGATTTTGCATATTTGGGATTCGTTTAAGTATTTCAGAGGCGGTGTCTTTGGCGAGCTCTTGTGCTCAGGGTGCTTGTTCCTGGTAAATTGCTTTGTTAACCGTTTAATTATTCTTTTTTTTTTTGGTTCAATTTATATTGTTGTTTTAGTCTTAGACTCCTGTATAATTATATTTTCTTATTTCCTGTAAATTCCGTCCGTTCTTTGAATGAAGCTATGGAAAATTTTCTTGCATTTGAAGTATCCCAGCATTCTGTTTGATTGCTGACTGTAATTTTCAGTAATTGAAGTGTGAGCATATGTCTGTGTCTTTTACCTCTTAATCTTAAACATAGCTAATTTTTTTTTTCCGCCGGCGGGGGGGGGGGGGGGGGGGTGGAGGGGGTGTTATAATATTCCATTTCTCCCCAGTATTTGAATTGTTGATTCAGCAAAACTTTCGTATTTGGAGATTTATTTATTTAAGTATTATTATTATTCTTGTTCTTGTTGGTGTTGCTGTGGGTAATTTTCTAAGTTTTAGTGTTAAACAATGGTCGTTGCAGGTTTCGGGGTGGCATTGTGGATGAGACAGAATGTTTAAGACATTGTCAACCAAGTCATTAAACATATGTCTTATTTCATTTTGTAGAGTTAAAAAATTGAAGAAAGCAGAAGCAGTTTTAATTGATGGTATCAGATTAGGAATACTTCCGGATGTGGTTACATACAATACATTGATTGGTGGTTACTGCCGATTATTTGGCCTTGATTCTGGTTATTCCGTTATTGGTAGAATGAAAGAAGCTGGTATACAGCCAAATATTATTACATACAACAGTTTGTTATCTTGTGCATGTAGATATAAGTTGGTGTCTCGATGTCTAGATTTATTTGAGGAAATGCTTGATGAGGGCATTTTTCCTGATGTTTGGAGTTATAATATACTGATGCATTGCTTTTTCAAGTCAGGGAAAGCAGACGAGGCTTACAATCTTTTTAAGGAAATATTTCTGAAGAATATTACCCCTTCTTTGGGCACGTATAACATCATGATTACTGGCCTTTGCAAGAATAGTTACACTGATAATGCTCTTATGCTATTTAGGACCCTGCAACGTAATGGATTTATGCCTGAGGTAGTTACATACAACATTCTTATCGATGGTTTTTGTAAGTCAGGAAGGTTGACAACAGCAAGAGGACTTCTGAAGGAAATGGTGGAAGCTGGCCATACTCCAAATGCCATTACTTACACCACAGTGATGAAAGCCTGCTTTAGGTGTGGGATGTTTGAAGCAGGGCTTGAGATTTTCTCAGAGATGAAGGAGAAAGGATATACTTTTGATGGTTTTGCTTACTGCACAGTAACTGGTGCTTTACTTAGAAGAGGCAAAATAAAAGAGGCTAGTGAATGCATGGGAAATATGTTTAGAAGTGGCATTGATCTTGACATGGTATGTTTCAATACCTTGATTAATCTCTACTGTAAGGCAGGAAAGTTGGATGATGCCTATAAGCTGTTGGATGAGGCAGAAGAGAGGAGGTTGGAGTGTGACAAGTACACACACTCTATTTTGATTGATGGGCTGTGCAAAGCAGGTGATATAAAAGGGGCCCAGAGACATATGAAATACATGAACAAGTTGGGTCCTGGGACAAATTTGGTTGCTTTGAATTCTTTCATTGATGGGGTTTGTAAACAGGACCAGATTGATTATGCCATGCAAATTTTTGAGTCCATGAAAGTAAAGGATGCATGTACGTATTCCTCCATAGCGCGTGGACTTTGCAGGGCTGGAAGGTATCTTCTGGCAGCTAAGCTACTCCATTCTTGTATTAAAAGGGGAGGCGAAATTCTAAGGTCTGATAAAAAGGCTGTTATTTGTGGCCTTCGTTATTCAGGCTTCCCAGCTGAAGCCAAGAAGTTCCAGACAAAAATCCGAATAGCTAAATTACAATACTCTTGATCTGCCATGGTAATCTAATTATCTGAAGTCTGTAGTTGATGCACTGATGGGAATTGAAGGATTATAGTTTAATTGGAATTCACGCTGCAGTCGCTGGTAAAAAATGACTTGGAATGATAATACTGATTAAACTGCAGATTCACACGATTGAAGAGAGATAATCATTTTAATTGCCATTTCTTTTTTGTTGAGAACAAAAATTACTCAGCTGATTTGCTGGAACAGCCAATGGAATTGTGGTTTGTTATATTAGAACTGAAGGCATTAAATTAATTGATTTAGCATCACGATAAAGTAACATGTTGTGGTTTACTTTAGAGGTAAAATTGGAAGAATTTTGGGATTCACATGGTGAGGAAATACCCCGTGGTTTTTATCCAGTTTTCACCACTCAGCATGAACTGTAAGTAAAATCTTTTGGAAATTTCCTATTATAGAGTTGTCTATTGTGTATCAATAGAAAATCTGAGTATTTGAATGTTTATTGACAGTCAGTTCCATCCAAAATAACAAGCCGCAACTGATACTTGTTTTCTTCCTCATAACATATCTGTTTTGAAGTGAATAAAGGTTTAAATATAAAGTTGGTATTCTGATCATTCTCGTTTGAGTTATATTTGGTAAGAGTGGATGTCGATCAACTTAATGCTTAATAGAATTGGTTGAACTATTGTTAGATTGCGGATAGATTTATTTGATGGAATTTTCTTCTGTAACTATCAATTCGTCTAAATTTTTCTATCCACATGTCTGTAGTTGCTATTATGGGAGAAGCAAGCTGGTGTTAGTATTGCTATATACTTATCCTTGATATTGGGATAGATGTTGAAGGTACTTCACTGCTCAAATCTAATTTGATATCAGTTTTCATGAAATTATGGACTAAAGCTACACTCTTCCTTCACTCTTCAAATATCAACCAAAGATGTCTGCTTTAAATGATTGTATTGTGATCCTTTTCAAAATCATGCTTCATGTTATTTTGCAGGAAAACCGCTTCCAAGTCTCTTGAAAACTGCTTATAATCTGAAAGAGTGCCCAAAAATGTGATCTCAGCCATGTGTTTGCATATATCTTGGTGGTAAATATGATTCTTTACCCAACCCAGGTTAGTTGGACGAAGTTTTTACGAGTCTTTGTTAGTTAATCATTTTTTGCTTAGTGGTCAGCTTTGCTAGGTAAGTTTTGAGGAAGGAACCACCCAAGGGTTGAATAATGTACTTGATCTGGGAACCGAGTTGGCAATGGAAACTGATGATTTAGTTCAGATTTGCTACTGTTTTTATCCATTGCTCACAAACAATAGAAGATGAAAATCATGGAAGTGCTCATATTGCGCAATTGATTCTGTATCCCACTTGAAATTTAGTCTCATGTCTGGCGTGGCATTAAAGTAACCCACTAGCCCCCTTGGGATGTGGAATGATTCGGACTGACCTGAAACAAAAGAAAGAATCCTGCTTTGACAGTTTGCCCTGCCACAGTGCTCTCTTGAGTGCTAAGATGACGAAGCTGATGATCTTTAGCATTTTTGATTGGAGAATTGGACATTGTTTAGCCCTTATCATTTGTTATATTCAACAAGTCGATATGATATTTGTAACCAAAGATGCCTACATTTAGAATAATTTGACTCTTAAGAATGTTGAGATAAGGAAGGCCAGCACCAAGCATGCCAGAATAAAGTTACAGGACTGTTTACACCGACGTGAACCTTCCGATGGGGAGTCGAATGAGGTTCTGCTGCTTGCCATTGCCACTGGTCTTATATCGTCATATTCCATTATCAGTAGTCTGGTGTCCTTTATTAACCTAACATTCTTAGCTGTTTTGTTGCAAATTTCACACAATCTGCAGGACAAAGAGCAACAAATGATTCTATAATTCTATCGTTCAACTTTTGTTGATTCTATAATTCTATCGTTCAACTCTCTGTGGATCATAGCAAGAAATAAAATACAAAAATACAGAATCTCAGCAACAGGACCAACCTATTTCCTCTCTGCTTAAACCATGCCTCGGCGCAATGGCGATGCGAAATCCCAAGTTCTTCTCTACAGTTGCAGCCAAGCTGAATGAGTTCAGTGCTCCCCGATGACTGTTCATTTCTCAAATGACATATTCTGCAAACCTTTTCAACTCCCATATCCGCTTCCAATGTCATGTCAACAGCCACCACCTGATCAACACCATTACCTTTATTCAGACAACAGGGTTCATCATATCCTAGTCCTCCTCCGGATGATGATGATGATGTCCCGTCTTGCCTTTCTTGATCATTTTCGGTTTTCGTTCCTGAATCCACATCTTCACTGATCTGGGGTGAAGTTTTTGGAGCATTCTGTGATGGTGGTGGCATCATGATGGTTTAGTGATCCAAACTGAACTTTTTTTTTTTCTGTTTGGGCAGTGTATCAAGAAGTTATCAAAGAAATGAACCAAAGTTGCGTATGCCACGGGAAAATCTTACCAGAAGTTAGATCTTTTAGGAAAGGCAAGAGGGTCAGAATCTACTACTTTCCTTTGATGAGACATAACAAAACATAACAAAATAGAACATACTTTACTTGGAAATCTAGTTTTTGTGATTTGATACGTTAAGGACCTAAAACGTTAGAAGTTTGTTTATTGGACTTTGGTTTGTATTATGGATAAAACCATGACATGCAACGATAAAGCGATGAATGCCTACAAAATTAGTGCTTTGATTGGGAGAGAATAATACAAAGGATCAAAATGCGGGCTTGGTTGTAGGTGAAGGAAAACAAAAAAAAAAAGAAATTTTGAGAAAATAAATGGTTCCTTCATATTGGGAAGCTTTAAACTAGAAGGATTGGAAATTAAAATAATTGGAATTTTTTCCCAAAATAACATTCACTTTAAAATTTTTTTATCAAAATAGCACTCTCTTGAAACTTGTTACTAAAATAATATTTTTCATGCCACATAGACTTGAATGAGCAGGCTAGAAAGAAAAAAAGTTATAATTCCCTCCAAATCTTCCATTTTCTCACGTCTTCTCTATTTCGCTTTTCCATTTTTCATTATGTTCTATTTTTTTACCTAAGGCAAGATATTTTGTTTCATCAATCTTTTTCTAAACAATTTGCCTACTGTTCATGTGACAAAAATTGCACACTGATCTCCAAGGTAAGTTACATATATTATCTTTTTGTTATTTTTATTGATAGTAAATAGTCATATGACTATTAATTACTGGTAAGAATTCTGTATACTAATAGGATTTAATTTGTTACCATTTAATAAGAGCAAACCTATGATATTAATGCTTGTATTGGTATGAAAATGGCTCATTTTAGGTGTTTTTCTACCAGGGAGCAAAATTGATAGACTAAGGTAAAAAAATGAAATTTAATGAAGCTTTTGACGATTTTTGGAGAAGGGTTTTTGGAGACTATTATGGTTAAACAGAGATCACGCCTTAAAGGTGAAACTCAAGAAGATGCACAACAGATGAATGCACGTGATCACGTCCTGAGCAGAGATAAAGGGCTGATAAGTTGAAATTTCAAGACTTGAATTTGTCTTTTGATTTCAACTTTTTTAATTCAAGTTAGAATGGATTTGAAGACATTTGTTAGGATTAGATAGGATGGTTGGCTGGATAATTAGTTATAAATCAAAAGTTTAGAAACTTAGGATTTGTTGGAAAGATTTTAATAAGTCTTTAGAGAGGTTGTTAGAGAAAAAGTCTATAAATAAAAGGGCAAGTGAACTGGGAAAACATGAGTTTTGCTACCCTCATATTCTGCAAAGATTTTTCTTTCCCTTGTACTTTTCTTTCATTCTAGAATAAAGTTTGCTACTATGAATGGCTAAACTATTTTCATTTCAATCCAAGGTGTGTTAATGCCAATATATTTAGTGAGGTGTTGTTCATAGTTTCATAATCTTTTACATTCAAGTAATCATTATTTCTTGCATACAATTTTTTTGGATTTTGAATGTTAACTAAATTGACAACTTATTTACATTCTTCTTCCTATAGCTATCTATTTGTTCTTGATCTGTAATTGTCTGGAACAATTAGAACAAGTAGTGCTTAAATCTTTTGCATATGTAAAGTGATAGCAATCATGCATTTATGATTTAAAGAGGATTAATAATACAAAGATTTTCAATTGTAGCTATCTCAATTGTTAATTTTTGTTTTAACTGTTTTCAAGGTTTTTAGTGCTGCTATCAAATGATATAGAATGCTATCGCCCCAGTCATTTGTTAGTAAAGTTTGTTGTGAATGCTAGGTTCACATAAATAGAATAGGAAAACTCAAATTTTGTCATGGCTATCATTAAAATTTTTTGGTTAAGTGCTTGAATGGAGAAGTGTCTTAAGAATCCTATAATCTAGATATATTCGGTACAACTACATTACCTTGGATCAGAGCCTGATAAGATTGAAGTAATTCTTTTAAATATTTTTAGTTGATTTCTCTTATAATTTTTCTTTATTAACTACAAATAGATTTGGTACTCAAAATTCTTTTTTTTTTTCTTCATGTCAATTCCTAAGAAATTATTCAACACATAGCTTCCTGTGGGATTCGAACTGGTCCACTACTACTAAAAATCAATTGTAGCTAGTCTAAAAATCTGAATTAATTTTGGGGATTTCGACAACCCGACTATATACTAACTATTATTGTTAAGAACTATTTTGTTGGTTACCTATATAATAACATGCCAATGAGAAAATTTTGAGAATTTTTCACATAAATAGCAATATTTTAAGTTTTTCAATTGCATAGGAATTAATATTTTCTTTTAGTTTAGAAGATGGGATTGCCTTTCAAGTATTGTAGTAAGCTCGTAATTGTAAGAAAAGAAATACTGGTACTCTATCTTAGTTTTCTTTGATTCCATATAAGGCAGTTAACGCATAGGATATACAGCCTTTAAAATTTATTCTCGTGGCCTTGTTTGGCTCTTCAGGCATAAGTCATTTTTATTATTTACTTTAACTACATAGGAAATATGGCCTTTAAAATTCATTCTTGTGGCCTTGTTTGGCTCTTCAAGCATAAGTTAGTTTTATTATTTATTTCTCAGTGCTCTATTCAGAACTTGAGCACATTTGCCTTGGAAATAAATTTCATAGAGAAATTTATGTTTTAGTGTTGAGACAGATTTCTGGAATTGTTATGATTGTTAATTCATCAGCTAGAGATGTTAAAGTAGCTTCACACAACCTTGGAGCTGACTCGCCGGAGGGTATTTTCATGCAGCTCCAGGATATATTGGATTGGGACTCGTTGGTTGATGAAGTGAGATTTATTCATCCTTCCCAGTTTCCTGAGCTTTTCAAGGAGGCTGGTGATCATTTGAAAGATGGAAATATGTGGGGTGGAGAGTCAGATGCTGGACTCAGGACCATAAATTGGGAATCTCAAGAACTATTCTTCTTCCATCGTATAGAGCAGCTAAACATGCATTCATGGAAGCACTTAAAGAATGTAAGATGTTAAGGGAGTCGTGCAAAGAATTCAACTGCTCAGAAGATGACAATGTATGAACCTGTTCTTCGTTTTCCCTGAGCATTATTGAGACTGAAGCTATGAAGTATAGCCAGGCTCTTCTGCTGTTAAGCTGTGATTTTGGCACTGCTTGGAATTTCAGGAAAGTTGTTCTTTCCAAGATGCAGCAGTTGCAGTTATTTTCGTTATCATTGATATGGGCTTGTACTTAGATGCTATAAATGCTCAGAGCTATTGTATTAGTGTCTTATTGCTGCTCAAGGAAGAAAACGTCCTTTTTTAAATGCTATAGATGCTCTTATTTTCCAATCCTTTTTCAGAGGAAAATCAAAGTATTTCTGCAGAGCCAAATATACCAAAGATAAGAACTCAGTGATAATATATTTAATTTGAAGGCAATAAAATCAAAAAGGAGAAACTAAAACTAACAACAAGAAGGTTCGTTTTTTAACCATAGAATTCATCCCCCACAACCCAAGAATCAAAATAAGGAGAAAAAGAAGGAAATTGTTTAAGATTCTGAAAAAAGAAAATTGAAAAAACTGAGTTATAAAAGCTGAATTCCAACCTTGAAGGGTCTCTCATCTGTGGGTCCTATAATTAGTAAGAGATGTAAATCCCAGATGTCTTCAGGAACAAGTGACTAAGGGGGTTCTAGGTGCTTGAAGTTATAATTCATGATTTACAATACGCCCCTATGTCTTCAGGAACAAGTGACTAAGGGGGTTCTAGGTGCTTGAAGTTATAATTCATGATTTACAATACGCCCCTATCACTGAGGCACTCATGCAGAGAGGAAAATTGCAAAAACTGAATTGTAGAACTTACAAAATGTGTGTAATGGCTTCACACGTCCAATTATGGCCGCAGTTAATATCAAATGGCTTGCAGAGCCTAGGTGGAAATAAAAAAAACTCCGTGGTAATGCAAGTATTGCACTCAGACAATTGTTATTTTGAGAAGTTATTTTAAAAGCAATGATATTTAAGCAAAAAACACAAATAATTGAGGTAAATTATTTCTTTTTTCTTTTTTCATTTTATATTCTCTAAGATCAAACACTTTTTTTTTTCAAATGAAACCCTTTTATTTTTAAGGTTCATTTTCAATGAACTTTAAGATTTAATTCCAAATCCTCGTAATTCCACGTCATTTTATTACCGCGCCACGCTTTTGAATGCGCCTGCTGACATAGGACATAAAACCCGCCGAAAAACCGGCTGCTTCACTTGCGCGGGTCGCTCCGCTCCAAAAGTCCAAGCTCCAAACCATCCCCACCCAGCTCTTTATATAAATGATAAATCTCTCCCGTCTCTCCCCGTTGTTCTTTTTCTCCTACTTCACTTTCACTGCGTGTTTCTACTTCCGTTACAGGCAGCTTTCTGACACAGAGTACATATATATGGCGCTCCGGACGGTGATATCGGGTTCGGTGGTTCGCTCCGCCGCAGCTCTGGGAGCTCGATCAATGTCTTCGTGGTGGCGAAACGTGGAGCCGGCTCCCAAGGATCCGATTCTCGGAGTTACCGAAGCCTTTCTAGCTGACCCGAGTCCGAATAAAGTTAATGTCGGAGTTGTAAGTTTTTGCCACCTCAGAATCCGAATTTTTAAAGGGAAAAATTATTTGAGGTCAATTTTTGAATTGAAGTACTCATTTTGTACCTTCTTTTTTTTTTTTTTTTGGGTTGGTGGTTGGGGGTTGAAGGGAGCATACCGGGATGATAATGGAAAGCCGGTGGTTTTGGACTGTGTTCGGGAAGCTGAACGGAGAGTTGCTGGTAATCTGAACATGTGAGTAAACGGTGTGAAATGATCGTATCAGAGTACAATTACTTATGCTTCAAGTTCAATCTTTTGTACATTAATAGCGAGCTGTTTCAATAGAATCGAACAGTGATGCCAGAAGATTGACCGTTTCTGAACTTTGCATATCATTTTTAAGTTTATAAACTACAGAAAAACATGTTTTTTCTTTGGGAAAAAAATGATTGGGTAAAGATTTTTTTTTTCTGAGGATTTCGTGATGTTGCATTTCAGTTTTTACATTTCTTTTGCATATTGTGGGTTTATGCAAATTGACAAGTGTGCTTGCTCGTGCTTCGAATTTTCATTAAAGTTCGAATTTTGAAGTGGTCCCGTTCGTGGGGGTCCAATTATCTTTTGAATTTTATTTTTTTAAAGTACTTTCACAGACCCACTCAAAGTTTGATTCGCCTTGTTGTGTTCTAAACTTTAGGAAACCATAGAATTTCCCCCGTGTCCACTTTTTACTAGTGGGCGTAGACTCCGCTTGGAGATTCTTTCTCCATTAATATAATGCCAGTTCTCAATTGTCTACTTCATGGTTATGCTGGAATAGTGGGGTGAATGCGAATTTGGAAAATGAAGTGTTGAACAAACTTGTGCATGTGGTCTGGACTCATTTTTCATAAATGGAATTGTTGAATATCTCACAGATATGTCGAAAAGCTCTTTAAAGTATATACCTGTGAAAATTTAAATGTGAATTGCTTTTCCTGAGAGTAAATATTCAATTAGGCCGAAGGTGTTTCCTGAAGCTTCCTCTGGCTAGACATTCGATAATGATAATGGATGAGAATTCAAAGGAATTGATGACAGTTTCTCTGCTTTTACGCACACAAGACTGAGATGCTTTCTTATTGGTTTCTGAATGAAGATATTTTGATCTGTTAAACCCAGTTTTGTGCCTTCAAATGTATAGTGGTAGCACCCAAAAGAGTACTTATGCAATATACTTTGCTCTTGTTAACTGATAAGTAAATTACATCTGCAAAGGATCTTCGTCTCACCATTTAGCCCCTCTAAATTAGGGACATGAATAATCACCTAAACAGAGACACCTGCATAAAGAATAAGTCAACGTTGACCCATCATTTTGGATTCATTTAGTTGATAGGGAAATGACTCTCTACTTTGTCAGGGAATATCTGCCCATGGGAGGAAGTATAAAAATGATTGAGGAAACGCTGAAATTGGCTTATGGGGAAAATTCTGAATTGATTAAAGACAAGCGCATTGCAGCTATTCAAGCTCTCTCTGGGACTGGCGCATGTCGTATTTTTGCGGATTTTCAAAGGCGATTTCGGCCTGATTCACAGATTTATATTCCAGTTCCTACCTGGGCCAAGTAAGTGGAACCTCTTACTCCTGGAAAGGATTGATGGGGTTTCATTGGTGCTTTATGGTTACTTAATTGGAGAATTTTCAGAGTTTTGGTGCTTTTCTTTGTGTCCTTTTCAAGTTCATGATGTCAGATTTTTGCAGTCATCATAACATCTGGAGAGATGCTCAGGTCCCTCAGAGGACCTTCCACTATTATCATCCAGAGTCAAGGGGTCTGGACTTTGCTTCAATGATGGATGACATAAAGGTAATTAAACACCAGCACTTAGTTACCTCATTTAAGTTGTTTGTTTTCAGATATAATCTTTTTATCTGAAGGTTTTTGTCATTCCTATACTCCTTATGCTGGTATTTCTGCCATTTGTTTTGAACTTTTCACAGAATGCACCAAATGGATCTTTTTTCCTGCTTCATGCTTGTGCTCATAATCCTACTGGAGTGGACCCTTCAGAAGAACAATGGAGGGAGATTTCGTACCAGTTCAAGGTAATTATTCCATAACTACTAATTCTTTTGATATTTCTCGATTGTTGCTCTTTTGTTGAAGAGTTATGTACTTGTTTTCAGGTCAAAGGACATTTTGCCTTCTTTGACATGGCATATCAAGGTTTTGCTAGTGGTGATCCAGAGAAGGATGCTAAATCTATCAGGATCTTTCTTGAGGATGGTCATCTAATTGGATGTTCTCAATCCTATGCAAAGAACATGGGACTTTATGGTCAGAGAGTTGGCTGCCTGAGGTGAATTAAAATTTATTCTCAATTCCTTTCTATTCTTATTCTTCATTTTTTGTCCTTTTGACTTTAGAACTGCTCATTATAAAGCTTCACCTTACTTGTTGAGAGATTTGTTCTTGCAATGAGTTGCATTTTCCAGCCAAATTCGAAAATGAATTTGGTTACAAGATGGGCTTCTCATTTTACAATATGCAATGATCAAGAAGCAAGTCAACAATAGTTTTATTTTTTCAGATCAAAAAGCTTTTGGAACACATGACATCTTCTATTTTCATGCATTATGGTGCGAATGGAAAGTTAATTCTACATAAGCATGCACTGACTTAGCATTTTGATATGGCATAAAAATCCACGTCACTATTTCTATCTTTTGAATGCCTGCATTTCTACTGACTACAGTGTGGTTTGCGAGGATGAAAAGCAAGCTGTGGCTGTGAAGAGCCAGCTGCAGCAACTTGCAAGACCCATGTACAGTAACCCACCTGTTCATGGTGCTCTTATTGTTTCTATTATTCTTAGTGATCCAGACTTGAAGAAGTTATGGCTGAAGGAAGTAAAGGTAATGTTCTATTTTTGTTACGGGATATTGGTGAAAGTAATCATTTCTCCTAAAACAAAGTGCCCTTTTCAAGTCCAAATTTGGGACTGAAAACTTTCATTTTGGCCTCCCCAAGGGAGGTCCAAGTTTTGCGAGCACAAATGGAGGGACAAGAGTCAATACCAGATTGTTGAACCTTTTCTGGCTTGATTTTTGCCTCTAATGAATGCTTATATGCACTCTATTATGCATTGTTGATGCTATATCTGCAGTATTGTGTCTCAACAAAATTTGCACTTTAGGGTATGGCTGATCGTATTATTGGAATGAGAACTGCTTTAAGACAGAATCTTGAATCACTGGGGTCATCTCTTTCCTGGGAGCATATTACAAACCAGGTAGTTAATTGGCTGAATATTTTCTTGTCTTCAGATGTTGAATGAATTCTGTTAATTGATTTTGCCACAAAAAATGAAGGGGGAGAAAAAAACTTGTTACTGATGCACAATCATTTTGGCACTAGAACAGATTGGCATGTTCTGCTATAGTGGGTTGACACCTGAACAAGTTGATCATTTGACAAATGAGTTTCATATTTATTTGACTCGAAATGGTCGTATTAGGTAAAATGCCACTTCTAATATTAATTCTCCTACTTTGTATTAATACTCTTTTTGCAATTCCAATGAGTTGCTTATTCTTTAAGAAACATTTGCAGCATGGCAGGAGTTACCACCGGAAATGTTGCTTATCTGGCGAAAGCAATTCATGAGGTTTCAAAATCTGTATAGGAACTTGACATTGAAACATGTAGTCATCAATAACCAAGAAATCTACAGGTTTTCTGGACAGTTGTGAGATTTTGGCTTTTAGGACTATACTGGGATTTTCTTCCGATTCCAAGATCCAACATAAATACACACAGAAGATTTAAGTTAGATTTTTGTTGAGAGAAAACTTGAGTTATTGGCATCATTCATTCTAAATAAGAGCTGGTGCATGTATTAATTTGATGTCTCCAATTTTGGGTCTTTAATAAGCTAGGATTCCATGACTAAAACTTGTTCGCAACAAAATTATTTAAAGCAAGGCATCTCATTTGTTATGTTACCAATTGATCTACCAGTTTTATCTTTGTCGATCAAACTTATTTAGCTGTCAATTGAGTTTGTTGCTGGTTATTGATGTCTATTGTGGATTTATATATTTCAGCTATTTCTAAAATTTGTAAAACACAGATTTTGGTCATCTTTTCTCGAGCAGAAGTAACGGTAAGTCAAGAGAAACCATTGGGATTTGCTTGGGGTCCTTGAGACCTATTCCCAGTCCTCAACTCTTCGCTGCCGCCAGATTGGCAGGCTATGCTAAAATAGTGCCCTTTAGGCATGGGGTAAACAGTTTTTGAAAACAGTTAATTAAGCTGGACTTTAGCAGCATCAGCATGAAGGAGGAATCGTCAGGTAAATTTCCTACACGCACAGAGCATTCCAAACCGAAAACGCTCTTCAGGGTGGGGAACTGGCTCACAGATTAGAAGAATCTGTCAAAAGAAAGCCATATTCTTTAAGGTTAATCATGAATAAGGAACAAATGGATTAACTTTCAATAACATAATTAACTTCCAATAACATACTCAATTTGTGATAACAACCCGCTAAAAATAGGAAACGAACAGCTGGTAATGAAAACAATACTACTAGTATCTAGTGCTCTCCCATTGTTTCTTCAGGGAATCTGCCTATTTGGACACACATCATTACCATTTTAGATCCCTACATTTCTGAAATCTTTGATCAAAAACAATGTACAAGAGGTGGAGTTCTTCTACAGCTAAGCCGAGTAGACAGAATCTCCCAATTCAAGGTGAAGTTGCAGAGGTCCCCATCTTTGTAGGCGCAAAAAAACAGTGCATTGTCCAAACGCCCACCAAAATAAAGTCACAAAAACCATTTTGCTCCTCATCCATTAATTACAACACGCCGTTTGAAATTTCATCTTATGTTGCTGGATGTGAAAAGAGTCCCATTTGGCGCCTAACATGCTCTGGTATTAACCGGTTGATCAACTCAGGTGAGGCTCCATTTAACTGCAATTGTAGGCAGAGTGAAACTCCTTTAGATTCATGTGTGAAACAAACATACCAATCGTGAAAATCCAGGGAACTTAGATACTTGAAAAGTAGTTCAATAATGTGGCAGTGGAGTAACCTCTGAGGACAGTCCATAAAGGTAACCCGATATAAAGACTTCATAAAACCTACATATACAGATTTACCTTTAAAGCCATCCTCAGTATCCTGCTTTCCCCAAGAAAAAGATTGCAGCACTAAATAGTGGTTCAAGTTCCATACTTATAAGGATAACTAGGCAGCATAATGCACCTTCTCTTTGTTCTTTCTTTTTTGTGTGGTTTAAAACACCATTTGCATCCTGATGAATAAATCTAATAGCATCTCTTTATTTTATTTTATTTTTTTTAAATCAGGACCATATGAGTAAATTCTAATAGTGAATGAGTTACCTCTTATCTACAGTTCCATCAATTCAACAATGATCACTTTTACTTTATGTTCAAGCATTCATTCAATTTGCAATGAGTCGCAAATTGCTGAAATGATTCACCGTTTGAAAGAATAAACATATTTACAAGTTACCACCTCTCATAGGATATCAACTTATTTTATATTGAAAATCATCTGCAAGAAATAATTGGGGAAATAATACCCCAAAAAAATAAAAAATACAGGTAGTAACCAGATGGAAGTCATTAGGAATCATACTTCCTGTTTAAAGTTGAAAAGAGGTGGGAAAGGGCGACCATTCGGAAGGCGGGTATTAGGCTCCCTAAGCTCATCAAAGAATGGATGAGCACATGCTTCTAACTGCAGAGAAACAGGAAATTATTTCAGACGTTGGTTGCATTCTGAACTGTCTCAAAGAGAAAACTCATGGTTGAAAAAGAAACAGTAAAGCACTAAACAACATCATATACTGCACAAAAGGGGAAGCTCTTGACATGCATTAGCTGTCAGATTCAGCTGTTGAAAATATCTTAAAATTCTTAGTAGGTGTTATAACTTTGGATTAGAGAGTCCCATTAATGTTTATAAGGATGGTAGGGGATCTCATGTTCATTGTCTATAATCTCGCAACAAGATGTCAAGTAAATAAACTAACAGCAGTGCAGCGGAGGCTTGGTGAATACTGAAGGAGTCTGGAAGCAAGGTCGATTGCTTCAGGAGGCATTCGTTTGTGGAAAACCTGTAGAAGGAAACCTCATTATTCAGCTTTGCACTTAAGCATTGTACATGGATCATAAGGAGAGACACATTGCACCAGAAAAAAATTGAAATGCTATACCTTGTGCCAAGGATGGGCTTTAATTTGAGGAAATCTGAAATCTGTATAATTGGGATTCATGCATCGAATTTCTTCTCGAGTTGGAGTACCAAGTACCTATGAACAAGTGCTAAATTAGTACACTTAAATCTTGCAATTGCTTTTAGGCTAGTATGAAAATGAACATCAGCAATCAGGACATACTTTGATAATCTCTACAAGTTGATCTACTGCATTTTCTCCAGGAAACAGTGGCTGTGATTGCATAGAGTAATTTTTGTTTAGTAAATACCACACAATAGAAATAAAGATGGAACATGCAAAAAGAAAGGACAATGGCCAATAGAATGTAAAAGGATAAGAAAGTAACCTGGCCCAAAAGAAGCTCAGCAAGGACACAACCAGCTGACCAAATATCAATGGATGTTGTATATTCTGTAGCCCCAAATATAAGCTCTGGTGCTCGGTAGTAACGAGAGCAAATATATGATATATTTGCCTCACCTCTTACCTGATCACAACAGATTTACTCAAACTAAGAAACATGCAGAGGAGAATTACATAGATTACAATGCAAGACAAAATTCCTTCAATTATATGCACAAGAACTAAAAAGACAATGTCCACATAAATGCCTATTTAATTCACAAGGTAAAAGTCAACATACCAAAACTTTTGCACTTCCAAAGTCACAAAGCTTGACCTGGTGGGTAAGAGGATCAACCTGTAGGAAACATAGAAGGTAAGTTCAGATTAATGCTGCAATGTCCTAATTATTATTCAATGGATTAAGTTGTACCAGAAGATTCTGAGGCTTCACATCTCTGTGACAAACTCCAGCAACAGTATGAATATATGCAAGCCCCCTGAATATCTGATAATTGTTGATTACCTCTCATCAGAAACCATGAACAGAGGAATAAAAAATTTCACAAACGAGAAAGAACCAAACAATAAATTAACCTGATACGTGTAGAGTTTGACATATATGAGCGGCATCCTTTGATTTGAGTTGCTATAATGCTTTAAGACCTTGTATAGCATCTCAGGAACATATTCCATCACCAAGTTGAGAAAAAGTTCATCTCTAGTTGTTGTGGAGAAGAAACAGTGCTTGAGAGAAATCACATTTGGGTGATCCATCAAGCGCAATAATTGAAGCTCACGGTTTTTGTATCTTCTGTCCTGCAAAACCTTCTTGATTGCCACAGTCTCTCCAGTTTCCAAGCATTTTGCCTGAATTTTAAAAGCCATCTCATTAATCAACACACTGACAGCAGCAAGACAAAAGTTACCAATAAACCCTGATAACTTAGCATACCTGGAAAACAATCCCAAATGATCCTGTTCCAACAACTCGTTCGGCCATGTAACTGATTGTCTGTTATAGAAACATAACAAGCAAACAACTTTGGTTTCCTTAAACAGCTAGATACTGAAAAAGTATCAGTTATAATTGCTTAAGAGATTTTAAAAGTTTATCTACATTCATGACTTCAGGAAAAGTTTTTGATGAGTGGAAATAAGGAAATCATCCCACAATGAGTTTCAATGCATGTTTAACCCTTTGAACAGAACCATAAACTTTTCATAAATCTCATCTACACTACACTATCCACAAATTAGAAACACAAATGTGAAAAAGCCGAAATCAATACCAACCCTTTTTGGTTCCCCATTTTTGCCTCCAATTGTAGTTGAAATAATGTGGCCAGTAACTGCATCGTTCCCATCAATGACAGGCTCAGACATTTCCTAAAATGAGGTCAGGGAAAGCAATTAGCGTGAACACAAAGCTAAAGAAACAATGTCAAACTGGTATACTATAACCAAGAAAGAATTTGAAGGTCAGCAGAATGCCTAAGGCGTTGTGAGAATTGTAAACCCCAAAAAGCCGAAGGATCAAAACAGATATGCAGAGAAAAACAGAAATCTATGCCTGAAACAGCATAAAATAACAGCTTTGAAGAAAGTGTTATATGCCAAGATAGCTTGTAGCTGAAACAATATGTTCCTCATATTTGGAGGAGAATCAAACTTAGCCAACCCCTTGAAGCAAACACCTATAATAAATTACGAAACAAGTGACCTAAAGATCAAGAAAGGCAGCTACATTAGTAACCATAAGGGTTAACAAAGAGAGATGAATTGGAATTACCTAAGCATTCTAACTCAAAAATGCCCAACCATAAAAAGCAGAAAAGAATCTGAAAACCAGTATAAAGAAAAAAAAATTGGGAAAAAAATCTCATAAATCACGATGACCTAAAGATAGATTTTACTGAGATATCTTCCAAGGCTGTTATTTACACTAGGAAAAGGGAAAAACTAATACATACAAGAAAAGATGGAATAAACCCTTGAGCTAAGGGAAAAAAATTTCAGGAAATCGGAGAAAAAAAAAAGAGTTTCAGAGAAAAAAGAAGAGAAAAATGTATAAAAGCAACAAGCAAAGACAGAACAAAAAGCCAGAAAATACAACTAAAAAATAAAAGTTAATGTTCTTCATCGCTGAACACAATTGAGCTAAAAATTCTTCCGAACATGTACAACGACAGCTCAGCTACTAAAGGAGCTCTCAGATCGCCAGAAAATTCTCCAGTAGAACTTCCGGCGGGGGCCTCTTACCTCCAACGGACCTTTAAATCACAAAGATCAATCTAACAATGGAGCTAAACCGCTAGATCAACCTCTAAACTAGACCAAACCCACCTCAAAAATCACAAAATCTAAAAAAAAAAAGCTGCAGAACAAACAGTTTAGAAGATAAAGCCCCATTCTTTTCTTCTTCTTCTTTTTTTTTTTTTTGGTTCTTATTTTTTTTTACCTTGTCAGAAGAGTTCGTGTCCGAACGACGAGACTGGGAGGCAAGCTTTAAGGCAGCGGCAGCTGCGCCGCCAACTTGGTCATGATGCTGAAATTGGGGGTGGTCCGGCGGTGGGGGATTGTGAAAGGGCTGCTGCTGCTGAGGCCCCATTGGCAGCGAAGCCATGTGATGTGTGAAAAGAGAGAAAAGTCTCCTTTGTTGCCCTTTCTAATGCATTTATTTGTGTGTTTGTTTTGTTGGTATAGTATTATAGTCGTATTCTACAAATTATTATACCACCATGTATTACTACTAGAATTGTGATTGGATTATAATTCGAATTGACATGGGATACTATGCGAGGATAAAATAATTTATGACAAAATTATCTTTTAAAAAATGGAATGAAAAAAGCACAACTTTTTTTAAAGTATTTGAAGAAAATTATTGAAATATGAATCTAAATACTATGTTCAAAATGTACATCATGCAAACATTTTGAAAAATTGGGTCATTCTTTGTGATTTCTTCATTCAATTTATTATCAATGTTACGATTCGAACTTTTGTTTTATGATGATTGATGTCAATGTTTATTGAGGAATTGTAGGAGTATAATAATTTTATGACTAGTGCTACAATAACATGCAAATACAAAAAATTTACCATTTAAATTCTACATTGACCAATTGAGTATCTTTATTCTCTAACAATGAATTTAAGTCCACACTCAAACTTACTAGTAGGGAGGTACTTACTACTTGATAAGGTTTTTAGAAAAAATGTCTTACTTTTACGAACCAAACTAATAGATAAACGAATAAATAATTTTTTATCTAATAAAAGTAAGTTTAAACGATATTGATTACTAATTGTAATATAAAAAAAATGACAAGTTAAAAAGAAAAAATATTAATTGATAAGTCTCGTCATTGGTCGAGATATGTTTTGGACGTGCTTGCGATCCACCCACTTGCAATATGTGATATTTACAAAATACTTTTATATCACACATTGTTTAGGCTTTATTTCAAATTGAAAATTTTAAATGTTATATTCAATTTTGCGTACTTAGATGATCACCCATTGTTCAAGGTTTTACTCCAAATTAAAAACTTATCACGGATTTCTAACAAGATTTTATTAGTTTAAATCCTAATTATATAAATAGAATACTTTTATATCTATCAAAATAAGATATTGCTATATCATCATCAAAACATTTACGACCCGTAATAGTCATAAACTTGGTCAATAACGCTTTTTATCTAAACCCAAACTCATAACAATAAGAAAAAAAAAATTATCAGATAATTCAAATTTTAGGCACCTAATAATCTCATACCACTTAAATTTTTTTTATGAAAATTCATTCTAATTATTTTTCAATAATACACACATAAATCTTTTATATCTCCCAACTGCCTCCATTTCCCTCGTTCACTCATTTTCCACCAAAACATTATTCTTGCTCACATCACCTCGCAATTTGGCAAAACCCGCTTCATGTTTATCTTGGCAAAACCCACTTCATGCTTTGAGTGATCATATACAAAGCTATGAATTTGCCACACACCAGGCATCTGATTAAGTAGCGGTATCCTCAATTTTGTAGCAAAGTTTGATTTTGGTGGCAAAGGCAAGCTTTAATTAAACAAATATAATTAATTTGGAAGAGGAAATTACAAAAAATGATAACTTAACGATAACAATAAAGGTTGATTTTGATGGCAAAGCAAGCTTTAACTAAAACAAACTATTTGTGATGAAATTTTTCGATTGATTTGGGAGAGGAAATTATTTGTGGGCAAAGAACAATGTCCTGATAAGAACTATTTTGGGGATGATGGGTTGGGGTTGGCGGAAGTTGAGGGGAGAGGTTACATCCAAATTGAGAGGTGGTGTGAGCGAGAATGATGTTTTTGTAGAAAGGGGGGGTGGGGGGAGGAGAAATGAAATGATGTTTATGAGAGGTGGTGTGAGCGAGAATGATGTTTTTGTGGAAGGGGGGGGGGTGGGAGGAGGAGAAATGAAATGATGTTTATGAGAGGTGGTGTGAGCGAAAATGATGTTTTTGTTGGGGGGGGAGAAGAAATGAAATGATGTTTTGGTGGAGGAAGGAATGAAGAAAGAAGTCGAATTGATGAGGAAATATGAGAGATTTAAATATGTATTACGACAAAATAATTAGAATGAATTCTTATAAAAAAATCTTAAGTGACATGAGATTATTGAAAAATTAGTATATTAGAATCATTCTAATAAATCTTTTTCTTTAATAATAATAATCATAATCATAATAAAAGAAAAAAATATTAAAAATTTATTTTATTTTATTTTTTGCAACAAGAAGTATTGGGATTTGATCACATTAGTGATGTTATTAGAATTTGATCCCTAATCTATCCGGTCATTATCTTAAAATAGGATCATTGAACCAAATGGCTTGTTTTTCTAAATTACTGGTCGTATTTTCAGCCCATCTCGTCCTTTTCGGACAAATACATCTAACATATGCATGCGTATTATTATACCGTACGGGAAAACGTATGTAGAAAGGGCTCATGAAGAGAATACAAGTAGATAGGGATAAGGAGACAGAGGTGGGGGGACCTGGTAAGACCCACGCGGCCATTGAGAGAGCGTGGGGTCCACGCTCCTTAGCATGTGCCATGTCACGTGGGACAATCTTATTTCATATATCTTATTTCATATCCAAGATTTGGGACAAATTGGAAATATTTTTGAGGGTCCGATTACAGGAAAGCATTGCAATTCAGCCACATGATTTTGGTAAAAAGGTACGGAATATTGAGGGGTATATATATATATATATGGAGGTGCACTTAAAAACAAAGTCACATTATGGCATTAATGATTGAACCCCCATCATTAGAACAACAATTTTATTTTTTTTGGATTTTTGCTAATTTGGCAATCTTGTGTATATATATATTATTTTTGAAATGAAAGAATTTTATTAGTGAATATATATTTATATAAATTGTCCATTGGCTAATTTAACAAGAAAGAAAAAGCTAGAAATTCAATTCATTCTTGTTGAAAAAATGAACTAATAGGCCTAATTTTTTTTTATATATAAATGTGGGAAATTTAAGATGCTCAAATGAAAACTAGAGTTTATAATATCTAAGATTGGATCAGATGCAATTTGAAGGATTCTGTAAGTTTATTGATTAAAATTTGATGAAAATATTTTCAAAAAGAAAAAAAAAAGTTATGTAGCAATCAAATCATATAAGAGCGTAACAAGATTCTAAATTTTTATTAGAATTGTATAATTTTCATAATTCCCCTAAATGGCATAAAAGGAAAACTCTAGAGGATGACCTTGTAGAAAAGTTAGTGAAAATCCACACAAGACTTATCAAAGAAAATTCTTAGATAGAGTTAAAACAAGAGCATAAATAGAAGTAATGATCTAACAATGAATAAAGAAGTTAATCCATCCTCATTGCTACAATGGAGATCCTTCCTTGTAGGGTGCCTTTTATGATTGTCAAAAACTTTGGTTGAGAATCAACAATGAGTTGAGAATTTTATTTATTACTTTCATAAGTCTTTATTACAATTAATTGTTCTCCAGGCTTCCTTAATCGATTAATTTTTGGAAAGAAAAAAAAAAGAATATTAATTAGCTTAATATTTTATGTCGAGAGGTTAAACGTTATATATATAACATTAAAAATATTTTTATCCCTTTAAAAAGAAATTTCAAAAATTTTACAACCCTAATAAGAATTTAGAATCTTGTTATGGTTTAAATGGAATTATTTTTTTCAATAACATACATAAATAGTAGCTAACACTACAAGCATTTGAAAACTATAAGTATTGGATTTGTTTAGTGAAATGATTTTGAAGTAGCATGAGATAGGGAGTGATATTGAGGCCTTGATTAAGCATTGAATGTTATCAGTTAAGGCCATTGATGTAATTTAAACTCCCTTCATGACAATCTTGCACCTTTTTTCTTCAAAAAAGGAAAAAAATAAAATACAAATGTTACTGAGAGATAACTGAAAAATATTAGTTTAGGCTGATAGGACAACATATGTCCAAGACAAAAACCCACAAGATGCTCCCACATTTCCTCAATCTATGTACCATGCAATGAAGAACACTATTACAATTCTAACTTATGATCTTACTCACTTGTTAATATTTTTTGCTAATTTAGTTTATGATCTTAGGACACATAAAAAAAGCACAATAATGTATCATTTTTTTATGATACTATATTTTTGATGATTTCAATAGTAAAAATGTTGACATATATGATCATGAGATCACGAGTTGGTATTATAGAAATATTTTCTCATAAAAATAAGAGTTAATATCATTTACCTTCTACGAAATTTTGTAATATAACAAATCAAATTTCATAATTTGAAAAAATAACAGTCAACTTAACTAAAGTTGATAAAAAAACGAAAAAGCCCTTAATAATTTGATATAGTTTAAAATTTTTTATTAAATTTTTAAGAAGACGAAATTTAAAGACTAAAATTTCATAAAATTTTTTAAACTATATAATAATTTTTTTTAATTGTTAACATATATGATCATGAAATCACGGGTTGGTATTATAAAAACATTTTTTTATAAAAATAAAAAGTAAAATTATGTACATCAAATTTTAATCGTTTGACTTTTCCCTGAATCCTACACACGTAAAAGTCTTTATACATCTGTCTGCCTTTTTTTTAACGTATAAATAATTCTAGAACAACGTTAGAGAAGGCCATGCCATGTTATATATGTACCTTTAGTCATAGAAAAACAAACATGCCTTGTTGAGCTGCATGCTTTTGCGTACCATGTTTTTGACTTCTTGCTCTTTTTTCCTTGAAATGGCGCTGCATTCCGTTAGTCATGGGAATGCATCCAAGAATTTGTACTCCTTTTTCACCAATTTCGAACTACCACATAACACATCAAAGATTCTCATCATTTCTTGCTGAAAACTTTGTCTAACTTGTATCTTTCATTCATCAAGTTACTATGTGATCTGTGGAAGTTTCGAACGTAAATTTAGTCCAGCTAGTGTTGAGAGCAATAAAAGATTACACATACAATGAAATCCTTGTAATTTTAATCCATTTTCCATTTTCTTTTAAAGTTTCAAAGTAATTTTAGAGAATTCTCTTAATAATTGAAAAAAGTCAATAAACATGAACTACTACAAATATTCATTAATTTTTTGTCACGCGAACGTTACATTAAGCATTGAAAGGATTTTATTGTGGATAATATTACTATTTTATTTGAAGGCTGAAATCAGATAAAACACAATGTTACATTATATATACTGAATTCTTGCTCCAAACTAAATAAATATGCCATATATTATTAAAGGTCAGAGTGTACAGGCACCCTCTTACAAGTCCAGCAATTCTTGTAGACCACAACAGTGAAATTCACTCCTTTCCTTGTGAATTACACACACTTGACTTACATGTAAATAGCCTCTATCTTCCCTATTACATCCATAACAAGGAAGAAAATTAAGGGAGTAGAAAAAAAAAAGAAGTAAAATTCAAAACCAAAGATCATTTAACTAATTAATAACCCTGCAATTCTTTCTGATCTCTCCATTTGTACCAGTAAGGGGGCTAATATTACCCATCTTGATCATGGCAGCAACAAAATCACTCCTAAAAGTGGCTTCACTGTTACTATAAGTCCTAACCAATGCATCTTGTGAGCCATTATTGAAGAGTTCTTGATCAGAATGAAGAAGTCCCTTCTTAGCCAAAAGGTTCTTGAAATAATTATTTTCAAAACGATTAGGGGTCTGTAAATCCAGGGGTGCCAAATTGTTATCACCACCTGATAATGGGCAATTGGCTCGTCTTGTGGAGGCAAAAGTTGAATCAATATTGGTGTCATTGTATATGTGTGTTCTAAAAGTGGTGCATCTGGCTTGCCCAATTGTGTGACCACCAGAAAGTGCAGTCATGTCACGGGCACTTAGCCCTTTGGCACCAAACATGGAAATGAGAATTGATAGAGGTGAAGCTGGGCCTGGGATTTGGCTGTTTGCACCACTGAAGCTTGCTGTTCTTGCATCTCTCCTGCCTAATGGCACTGTCCATGTTGGTCCTCCAAGCTACACCAAAAATCAAGCTAATCATGATCATAAGGATCAATGAAGTAATATTGGGGAACTTTCTATAATTGGTTTTGTTCATGCAGATGCTCGCACGCCTGGTGGTATTAAAGAAGTAGAAGTACTTAGAAAACATACCAAGACAACGCCATCTCTAGCTGCTAGAGTAAGGATGTCGGCACAAGAAACTGTGGCGTTACAAGCTGCTTCAACATTAGTTTTAATGGTGTCAATCACTTCGAACCCTCTTGCTGAATTTCTATTTGGACCTGCATTCTTTTCTCCTTGAAAGGTTGATGTATCGTCCAGCAACAGGCCTCCATCACAGCCCTTAAAAACGAAAACCGACATAGAATTAATATATTGCAGTTCTGACAGCATGCACTACATATGTTCTTGGAAATTAAAGGGTACGTCATATATATATTTATGCCTTTTTTTATGAAATGGAAAGGGAATCCTTACATTTACGAAGCAATCATGAAAGAACAAGCGAAGGATAGAGGCAGCAATCCTGTTTTCTTTGTTAACGGCTGCCGTCATGGTATCACTAACAATTTTTTGAAGATTTGGGCAAGTGGAAGAATAGAAATTAGGTGAGAGTTGTGCACTTGCAAAAGAAACAAGGACTGAAGCTATGAAAATAATGACAAAGTAGCTTCTGAAGCTGGCCATGGCTAAAAAATAAGTTGGCTTTCTTGGATGTGAATTTGGTGGTTTAGCATTGCATGAAATCCCACACTATATATAGAGACAAGCAAGTAAAATTAAGCTGCATGAGAGTAACTAAGATGACAAAAGGGAATAAGTTCTGTTTACATTGATTTTTCAGACTTTACTGCACCAAAACGCGTCTTTTCTTGAAGGAGTCTGCTGCTACTTTTTCCTTTTGATTGAACACAATATTAAAGCAAAAGAATCATCCAAAAAGAGGGAAAGAGAAATTGTGAAAATTATGAAACACAATAATTATTATATGCAGTAGTGGGAGTTGACTTGGGGTCATCCATGCAAAAAAAAAGAAGAAATGTGTTGCAATCTTTTCACGTCATTCAACTAGAAGTGCCCACAGGTTCACTAGTTTTGCTTTACTTTTACCTCTTCAAAGCAAGAAAAGTCAGTAAGATTTGATCAATATCATCTGCAAGCATTATATGGAATTATTCATGCATGGATACTGACATGAAAGGTTAATGCATCGAACGCGAATTTGATGGGATTCCACTAATATTAGTGTCATCCTCAAGAAAAAGATAAGTCCACCTAGTGCACAGTGTGTTATGGGAGAATTTTCACCATCTAATTAGCTGGACAATTATGGTGCATGCAATCAGCAAGGAAAAAGTGTTCCATCAATAATTAGAACTCAGAATGCAAATTAGCTGGACAATTATGGTGCATGCAATCAGCAAGGAAAAAGTGTTCCATCAATAATTAGAACTCAGAATGCAAAGACACTATTTTCTCTTTTTCCAAATCATGAGACAGGATTTCTTTTCCATTTTTAACTGAAAATAACGAATCGAAGGAATTTTTTTAGTTACGGTCTTTCTTACCTTAATTACTACTCAACCTAACGCAATCTTCCCATTGAGACAAAATTTGACCGTGGAATAATTATTATACAGATTTATCCTAGCCTTGTAATAGTACTATTAGACCATCAAATCCAGCAAGGCCAATCAATTCAAAGTGAAATTCTGAAACAATGGTTGGTTCCAATAGTTGAATTCTCTTTCTCTCAAATTGTGAGACATGATTTGATTATTATCGCTATCAGTTTTAGCTGGGCAGATTATAAAATCTAAACACTATGTATGACTACTATTACTATATATATGACTTCACCATCTTTTTGAAAAAGATTGGATCCATAATTAATTCCTCAGATTAGTTCATTCAAAGCCTCGGCACATATAGTCAATTATTTACATATTTAAGATAAGATTGGATATTGATTTTGGATCGTGATTCCGGGAATATGTGGTCACTCATGGCTGGGATTCAAAGAGCTCAACAGCTCCTCGCCATTGTCTTGGAATTATTCTTTCCAGAGGGATGCCATGACAATGAACCATTCTGCCCTGGGCTAAAATTTCCGTCACTTTGGCTTGCTTTGGCCACACGCTTACACAGTAGTCATGATTCTTCATGCACGCCGGACTCTAGCTTCTAGATTCATTAATGCTCATGTATCAGTGGAGAAACGTGCTGCACTAAAGAAGCATTTGCTAGCAAAGTTTGGTACAAGATTTCTTGTAACCAAAGGAGCAGTACGTTACTTCTTCAGTTTGAAGCTTGAGCTACTAAAATTTGGCTTGCACTACCAAAAAAGGCTCCTTTCTTAGATTTGACAGAACATGGTAATTGGAATCGCCATGAGTGCCATCTGTTTGTCTTCGCATTTTAGGTAATTGACTAAGTTATGGGATTCTTTTGCAATGCAGATCCAGTGAGGTAGTGAATCTAATAATGGAGCTAAACCGCTAAATCAACCTCTAAACTAGACAAAACCAGCCTCAAAAATCACAGAATCTTGACAAAAAAGCTGCAAAACAAGCAGCTTTAAAGATGAAGCCCCATTCTTTGCTCGTTTATTATTATTATTATTTATTTATTTATTTATTTACCTTGTCGGAAGAGTTCGTGTCCGAACGACGAGACTGGGAGGCAAGCTTTATGGCAGCTGCAGCTGCGCCGCCAACTTGGTCATGTTGCTGAAATTGGGGGTGGTCCGGCGGTGGGGGATTGTGAAAGTGCTGCTGCGCTGCTGCTGCTGCTGAGGCCCCAATGGCAGCGAAGCCATGTGATGTGCGAAAAGAGAGAAAAGTCTCCTTTGTTTCCCTTTCTAATGCATTTTATTGTGTGTTTGTTTTGTTGGTATAGTATTATCCTCGTATTCTACAAATTGTTATACCACCATGTATTACTACTACAATTGGTATTATGAGGACAAAATAATTTATGACAAAATTATCTTTTAAAAAAATGGAATGAAAAAGCACAACTTTTAAAGTATTTGAAGAAAATTATTGAAATATGAATTTAAATACTATGTTACAAATGTACATCATGCAAACATTTTGAAAACTTAAAAAAAGTTGAAAAAATTTACAATTTAGGCGGCGGCCACACCTCTCTCCAATTTTACTGTACATGCAGGCGATTTCAGTGCGAATTTTTTTTTTGGGCTGTTTGATATATGAGGTTCTTGAGCTATTCATCATCTTTGGTAATAGTTTCTAGACTATTCAACGTGTACGGTAGTATTGTGAGGGCTATTCAACGTGTATGGTAATAGTTTCTGGACTATTCAATGTGTACGGTGTGGGTTTGGTACCTACCTATGGTGTGATCCCCATTTCCTTGAGGTTTGGTCCGAGCTTTTATGGTGGAGTATTCGAGATGAGACGTAGTGTAAAGAATGATGACGATTGTAGTTCATTTTTTATCAGGCAGCTCTACATGTCGGTTACGATGCTCCCGTAGAGATCAATTAGTTCGGGTTTAGTCACTGGCCTACTTTGGTTTAGTGGTTTGTCACTGGCCTAGTTTAGTTAGTTTTCTTTTCCCCCCAGTGTGAAAACTAACATTTTGTCTTGCCAGTGGACAAATATATATTTTTGTGCATATTTATCGTTTCTGACAAAAAAAAAAAACATTTTGAAAACTTGGGTCATTTTTTGTGATTTCTTCATTCAATTTATTATTATTAAGACGGTAGACATTTTTTTTTCCTGAAAACGTTAGTATATTAACATTGCACAATGACAAAAATATATAACCACAAAAGGACTAAATGAATTTCGTGGTGTTGGAATTTAAACCGAACCCACGAAAACGAAAGAACCCCCAAGGGTCAAAAAGGCCGACAAGCAGTAAACATTTGTTACTATTCGAACTTTGTTTTATGATGATTGATGTCAATGTCTATTGAGGAGTTGTAGGAGTATAAGAAATTTATGACTAGTGCTACAATAACATGCAAATACAAAAAATTTACCATTGAAGTTCTAAATTGACCAACTAAGTATCTCTATTCTGTAACAATAAATTTAAGCCCATATTCAAAGTTACTAATAGGGGAGGTAAGTTTAAACAATATTGACTACTAATTGTAATATTAAAAAAATTTATATTTAAAAAGAAAAATGACAAGTTAAAAAGAAAAAAATGTTAATTGATGAGCCTCGTCATTAGTCGAGATATGTTTAAGACGTGCTTGCGATCCACTCGCCTGCAACACAAAATACTTTTATATCACACATTGTTTAGACTTTATTCCAAATTGAAAATTTTAAATGTTATATTCAATTATGCATTCTTAGATGATTACCCATTGTTTAAGGTTTTACTCCAAATTAAAAACTTGTCACACATTTCTAACAAAATTTTACTAGTTTAAATCCTGATTACATATATAGAATATTTTTATATTCATCAAAATAAGATATTGCCATATCATCAACAAAACATTTGTGCTCTGTAATAGTCATAAACTTGGTCAGAAACGCTTTTATCTAAACCCAAACACAAAATAAGAATAATAATAATAAAAGAAAAAAATCAACAATTTTTGTTTTTCTAAATTCTTGGTCGTATTTTCAGCCAATTTTGTCCTTTTCGAGCAAAAACATCTAACGTATGTAGGTGTATCATTATACCATATTAGAAAACATATGTAGAAAGGCTTACGAAGAAAATACTAGTAGATAGGGATAACAAGACAAAGGTGGGGCTCCAGAGCTTGATTCAATGGTTTTACCCCAAAATAGTTACCCAATAGATCAGAGATCAAATCCCAATAACGACACTGCTATGTCTGGGGGCAGCCGATGCAAAGAGGCCCTTGTGGGCATAGGTGCGAGAGCTAGTAAGATCCCTTGGTACCCATAGCGTCTCCCACCTCGTAAAATCCCTTGGTACGCACAGTGTCTTGGGGCAGCCGATGCAAGAGGTCCTTGTGGACAAAGGTGGGAGACCTGGTAAGATCCTTTGGTACCCCGTGGTAGGTAGGGTTGATCAAGGGCTGTTCAAATTAACCAATCCAATCAAAACATTTCGGATTGGATCAATCCGTATTTTTCTTTTTTCCTATTACTGTTTGCAACCGACCGCCAATAAGAAATAAGGGACTGCAGAAATTTGGAAGAGCTGAATGTCTTATCCCTGTACAGTTCAGATTGGTGACCCCTGATGCGGCTATATCCAGCACTCAGCATTGCAAATGCCAATATTTAAAAGAGAAATCCTTAGCCACGCAAACTCAACTAAAACCCATGAATTTGATGAATTTCTGTGTAGGAATTTACTTGTGTTTGGTTATCCATTTATCCTCATTTCAATCACTTAAAGAGTTAAAAGCAGAATATGAAGACTTCCAAATATAAATGAAACAACTATAATGTCACACTCTCAATTAAAATCAAGGAGGACGGCTATGAATAATCAACCACACTAACAACATCCGTCAAAACTAATACCAAGTTCAGATGTTGCCTAAATTCTACAACAGTAAGTCTTAGTAAAGCTGACTCAAAGAACACTTCGAGGCTTAACATGAATCTTTTGCAACTTGGTAATTCTTTATAAAAAAAAAAAAACACCCCAGTTTATAACTTCCTCAAGCTTCTATATAAACTGTTTTGTATACAAAACAAATACCTGTTCAACATCCTCTTTATCAAAATCATCACGGGATTGGCTACCATAAATGACAGCAACTTCAGCATCGACCCCATTTTTCCCGAACCTGAACCAGCAGGTGGTTCTCCAACCGGAGGAGCTTGGTCCATTCTGGTGGGTCTGCACCATCCCAGCCGGCCTTTACTTCTGGTGGAAGAAGAACCCACAAACTGAGAAGTGAAGCCGCAGAGAGTTGGGGGAGTAGACCTAGAGGTGGATGAATTAACGGGTCTGCTTGATGATTTTAAGGTTTGTTAGAGAATACAAGGAATCGGCCCTACCAAGCTGCCAGCTTCCTTCCTCTCTCGGTCTCATTCCCAGTAAATTCAATGACCAACAACAAGAAGATACATCATGTGCAGTGAAAAAATGTATTCAATTCATCTCTCCCACCAACAACTTCTCAATTTTATAGGAGCCCAGAAAAGAAAAGGAAAGAAGGGTAAGGTTTGGACAGAAAAAATCCAGAAAACTTGTGAAGAGTTCTGCAATCTGCACATTACTCTGCCACCGTTTCTCCTTCTCGAACCCCGTACTATCCTCCGTGGCTAAGCTAACAGTGGAAGAAGAAGAACAACAAGAAGAAGGGATGGTAGTAAAGCCGAAAGGAGATGCAGGCAAGAAACATACAAATAGCTATTGCAGACTATAAACAGCCACCGGATTCAGACTTTCCCATTTCAGAATTCAGAATTAAAACCCATAAAAACCATACAAATCCATAAACAGCAAACAAAACCCATAAAAACGAAACAATTTGATATATGGACAGCATCGTTGTGGTAAAGGTCGCAATGCTCGAAGAATCATTACCGCAAAGCATAGAGGGGAGGTCATAAGCGTCTATAGTGTAAAATCGATTTTCGACAGAATGAAAAAGACATATATAATAGAATCGTAATCATAAAATACGACCCTAATTGAAATACAGACATTTATCTCATACACTACGGGATGATGAGAAGAGATATATTTTACATCCCAGAAGGGCTATAATTGGATATACCAATGTTTCTGGTACAGAAGATTGGATCACATCGGAAAGATTCGGTGATCCGATCTGACACATTAAAAAAAATACTTCTTTATTTGATTTGATACGATCCGAAAATTCGGATTAGATGGAATAAGCGAATCGATCCGAACTGCAGATATTTTTGAACAATCCTACTAGTAAGCCCGTGGCCATTGAGAGAGCATGGGGGCCACACTCCTTAACATGTGCCATGTCACGTGAGACAATCTTATTTCTCTTTTTTATTAAAACGGTACTGATTTTATTGAATTGAATAAATTATATATGTTTTAGCCATCGGCTAATTGCTCTCATTGATGTGATAGTATAACCAAGGAGGAAAAAAAAAGAGACGTTTCCCTAACTATTTGCCATTGCTATTGCAAGTTGAGCTAGTCAATGGCAAATTACAAAACGAAAAAAAAGAAGAAAAGATTGTACATCTTAACTTGTCGACCTCTACTTAAACATATCAAAATTGCAAGCTCAAATTGCATACGACAAAAGCCCTTGAACACAACCTCTAGTCCCTAGCTCTCGCCCATGCCTTATTTTCATATATCTTATTTCATATCCAAGATTTGGGACAAATTGGAAATATTTTTGAGGGTCCGATTACAGGAAAGCAATGCAATCTTATTTTATTTTCTCTAAAAAACGATAGTGTATTAACAGGGCAAATTGCCAAGGTACATAGCCACAAAAGGGCTAGTTACTCTTCGTGGTGTTAGATTCAACCGAACGCACGAAGACAAAGGACCACTAGGGTAAAAAAGGACCACAAATGGTCAAAAATCCCGACAAGCGGGAAAAAGACCGCACAAGACGGCAAACAAAAACGACCACTAAACAATCTAAGGCGCCAAAATTACAATGAATTATTAATTAAGATGTTGTCTTCAGTGGAAACCCCAAATTGCACGTGTTGAAAGAAACTGAACACCAGTGTTCCTAGCTCTTGCCTTATGCCTTTTGTGATGATTCTTGAAAATTAACAGACGTTAAATAGGTTGAACTAAATCATTACCGCTTGCAGACGTTGAATAGTTTAAACTAAACTACTGCTCACAAAGAAAACCGCGCAACCAAAATCGTAGCACATACCTAAAAAAAAATGCAAAATCGCACTGTTTTTGCACCAATATATATGTGTGTGTGTGTGTGGAGGTGCACTTAAAAACAAAGTCACGTTATGGCATTAATGATTGAGCACCCATCATAAGAACAACAAAAAAATTTTGGATTTTTGCTAATTTGGCAATCTTGTGTATATATATATTATTTTTGAAATGAAAGATTTTTATTATTAGTGAATATATATAGTTCCCTGGTTAATTTAACAAGAAAAACAAAGCTAGAAATTCAATTCATTCTTGTTAAAAAAAATGAACTACAATTTTTATTTTTATTTTTTATATAAATGTGGGAAATTTAAGATGCTCAAATGAAAACTAGAGTTGAAGGATTCTGTAAGTTTATTGATTAAAATTTGATGAAAGAATTTTAAAGTTTTCAAAAAAAAAAAAAGTTCTATAGCAATCAAATCATATAAGAGCGAAACGAGATTCTAAATTTTTATTAGAATTGTATAATTTTCATAATTCCCCTATATGGCATAAAAGGAAAACTCTAGAGGATGACCTTGCAGGAAAGTTAGTGAAAATCCACACAAGACTTATCAAAGAAAATTCTTAGATAGAGTTAAAACAAGAGCATAAATAGAAGTAATGATCAAACATTGAATAAAGAGGTTAATCCATCATCATTGCCACAATGGAGATCCTTCCTTGTAGGGTGCCTTTTATGGTTTGTTAAAAACAGTGGTTGAGGAATCAGCAATGCGTTGAGAATTTTATTTATTACTTTCAAAAGTCTTTATTACTATTGTTCTCCCGGCTTCCTTGATCGATTAATTTTTAGAAAGAAAATAAAAAAGAATATTAATTAGCTTAATATTTTATGTCGAGAGGTTAAACATTATATATATAATATTACAAATATTTTTATGTCTTTAAAAAGAGATTTTAAAAATTTTACAACCCTAATAAGAATTTAGAATCTTGTTATGGTTTAAATGGAATTTTTTTTTCAATAATATACATAAATAATAGCTAACACTACACGCATTTGAAAACTATACAAGTATTGGGTTTATTTAGTGAAATGATTTTGAAGTAGCATGAGATAGGGAGTGATATTGATGCTTTGATTGAGCACTGAATGTCATCAGTTAAGGCCATTGATGTGATTTAACACTCCATTCATTACAACCTTGCACCTTTTTTCTTCAAAAAAGAAAAAATAAATACAAATGTTACTGAGAGATAACGGAAAAATATTAGTTTAGGCTGATAGGACAACATATGTCCAAGACAAAAACCCACAAGATGCTCCCAATTTCCTCAATCTATGCACCATGCAATGAAGAACACTATCACAATTCTAACTTATGATCTTACTCACTTGTTAATATTTTTTGCTAATTTAGTTTATGATCTTAGGACACAAAGAAAAGGCACAATAATGTATCATTTTTTTATGATATTATATTTTTGATGATTTCATTAGTAAAAATGTTGACATATATGATTATGAGATCACGAGTTAGTATTATAGAAACATTTTCTTATAAAAATAAGAGTTAATATAACAAATCGAACCTTGTAATTTAAAAAATAACAATTAACTTCCTTAGCTAACAGACAACTTAATTGAAGTTGGTAAAAAGACAAAAAAACCTTCAAAAATTTTGACATGGTTTAAATTTTTTTATTAAATTTTTAAAAAGACGAAATTTAAAGACAAAAATTTAATAAAATTTTTTAAATTATATAATAAGTTTTTTAATTGTTGATATATATGATCATGAGATCACGAGTTGGTATTATAAAAATATTTTTTTATAAAATTAAAAAGTAAAATTATGTACATTAAATTTTAATCGTTTGACTTTTCCCTGAATCCTACACACGTAAAAGTCTTTATACATCTGTCTGCCTTTTTTTTTTCGTATAAATAATTCGAGAACATCGTTAGCGAGGCCATGTCATGTTATATATGTACCTTTAATCATAAAAAAAAACAAACATGTCTTAGTTGAGATGCTATTGCGTGCCATGTTTTTGACCTCTTGCTCTTTTTTTCCTTGAAATGGTGGTGCATTCCTTTAATGTCATGGGAAGGCATCCAAGAATTTGTACTCCTTTTTCACCAATTTGGGGCTACCACATAACACATCAAACACTCTCATCATTTCTTGCTGGAAAACTTTGTCTAACTTGTATCTTTCATTCATCAAGTTACTATGTGATCTGTGGAAGTTTCGAACGTAAATTTAGTCCAACTAGTGTTGAGAGCAATAAAAGATTACACAAACAATGAAATCCTTGTAATTTTAATCCATTTTCCATTTTCTTTTAAAGTTTCAAAGTAATTTTAAAGAATTCTCTTCATTAATGATTGAAAAAAGTCAATAAACATGAACTACTACAAATATTCATTAATTTTTTATCACGTGAACGTTACATTAAGCATTGAAAGGATTTTATTGTGGATAATGTTACTATTTTATTTGACGGCTGAAATCAGATAAAACACAATGTTACATTATATATGTTGAATTCTTGCTCCAAACTAAATAAATATGCCATATATAATTAAAGGTCAGAGTGAACAGGCACCCTTCAAGTCCAGCAATTATTGTAGACCATAACAATGAAGTTCACTCTTTTCCTTGTGAATTACACACGCTTGACTTACATGTAAATAGCCTCTATCTTCCCTATTACGTCCAAAACAAGGAAGAAAATTAAGGAACGAGAAAAAAGAAGTAAAATTCAAAACCAAAGATCATTTAACTAATTAATAACCCTGCAATTCTTCCTGATCTCTCCATTTGTACCAGTAAGAGGGCTAATATTACCCATCTTGATCATGGCAGCAACAAAATCACTCCTAAAAGTAGCTTCATTGTTACTATAAGCCCTAACCAATGCATCTTGTGCGCCATTATTGAAGAGTTCTTGATCAGAATGAAGAAGTCCCTTCTTAGCCAAAAGGTTCTTGAAATAATTATTTTCAAAACGAGTAGGCGTCTGTAAATCCAGGGGTGCCAAATTGTTATCACCACCTGATAATGGGCAATTGGCTCGTCTTGTGGAGGCAAAAGTTGGATCAATATTGGTGTCATTGTATATGTGTGGTCTAAAAGAGGTGCATCTGGCTTGCCCAATTGTGTGACCACCAGAAAGTGCAGTCATGTCACGGGCACTTAGCCCTTTGGCACCAAACAAGGAAATGAGAGTTGATAGAGATGAAGCTGGGCTTGGGATTTGGCTGTTTGCACCACTGAGGCTTGCTGTTCTTGCATCCCTCCTGCCTAATGGCACTGTCCATGTTGGTCCTCCAAGCTACACCAAAAATCAAGCTCATCATGATTATAAGGATTAATGAAGTAATATTGGGGAACTTTCTATAATTGGTTTTGTTCATGCAGATGCACTCATGCGTGGTGATATTAAAGAAGTAGAAGTACTTAGAAAACATACCAAGACAACGCCATCTCTAGCTGCTAGAGCAAGGATGTCGGCACAAGAAACTGTGGCTTTACAAGCTGCTTCAACATTAGTTTTAATGGTGTCAATCACTTCGAACCCTCTTGCTGAATTTCTATTTGGATTTGCATTCTTTTCTCCTTGAAAGGTTGATGTATCGTCCAGCAACAGGCCTCCATCACAGCCCTTAAAAACGAAAACCGACATAGAATTAATTTATTATAGTTCTGACAGCATGCACTACATATGTTCTTGGAAATTAAAGGGTACGTCATATATATATTTATGCATTTTTTTTATGAAATGGAAAAGGAATCCTTACATTTACGAAGCAATCATGAAAGAACAAGCGAAGGATTGAGGCGCCAATTCTGTTTTCTTTGTTAACGGCTGCCGTCATGGCATTACTAACAATTTTTTGGAGATTTGGGCAAGTGGAAGAATAGAAATTAGGTGAGAGTTGTGCACTTGCAAAAGAAACAAGGACTGAAGCTATGGAAATAATGACAAAGTAGCTTCTGAAGCTGGCCATGGCAAAAAAATAAGTTGGCTTTCTTGGATATGAATTTGATGGTTTAGCAATGCACGAAATCCCACACTATATATAGAGACAAGCAAGTAAAATTAAGCTGCATGAGAGTAACTAAGATGACAAAAGGGAATAAATTCTGTTTACATTGATTTTTCAGACTTTACTGCACCTAAACGCGTCTTTTCATGAAGGAGTCTGGTGCTACTTTTTCCTTTTGATTGAACACCCTATTAAGGCAACAGAATCATCCAAAAAGAGGGAAAAAGAAATTGTGAAAATTATGTAACACAATAATTATTATATGCAGTGGGAGTTGACTTGGGTTCATCCATGCAAAAAAAAGAAGAAATGTGTTGCAATCTTTGCATGTTATTCAACTAGAAATGTCCACAGGTTCACTAGTTTTGCTTTACTTTTACGTATTCAAAGCAAGAAAAGTCATTAAGATTTTATCAATATCATCTGCAAGCATTATGTGGAATTATTCATGCATGGATACTGACATGAAAGGTTAATGCATCGATCATGAATTTGATTGGATTCCACTAATATTATTGTCATCCTCAAGAAAAAGATAAGTCCACCTAATGCACAGTGTGTTATGGGAGAATTTTCACCATCTAATTAGCTGGACAATTATGGTGCATGCAATCAACAAGGACAAAGAGTTCCATCATAATTAGAACTAAGAATGCAAAGACGTTATTTTCTCTTTTTCCAAATCATGAGACAGGATTTCTTTTTCCTTTTTAACGGAAAATATCGAATCGAAAGAATTTTTTTAGCTAGGTCTTTCTTACGTAATTACTACCCAACGCAATTTTCCCAGTGAGACAAAATTTGAGTATTTGACCGTGGAAAAATTATTATACAGATTTATCCTAAGCTTGTAATAGTACTATTAGACCATCAAATCCTTTACGGCCAATCAATTCAAAGTGAAAGTCCAATAGTTCAATTCTCTTTCTCTCAAATTGTGAGACATGATTTGGTTATTATCGCTATCAGTTTTAGCTGGGCAGATTATAAAATCTGAACACTATGTATGACAACTGTTACTATATATGACTTCAACCGACTTTTTGAAAAAGACTGGATCCATAATTGATTCCTCGGGTTAGTTCATTCAAATTACTACATATGACTTCACCAACTTTTTTGAAAATATTGGATCCCTAATTAATTCCTGGGATTAGTTCATTCAAAGCCTCGGCACATTTAGTCAATTATTTACATATTTAAGATAAGCTTGGATATTGATTTTGGATCGTGATTCCGAGAACATGTGGTCACTCATGGCTGGGATTCAAAGAGCTCAACAACTCCTCGCCATTGTCTTTGAATTATTCTTTCCAGAGGGATGCCATGACAATGAACCATTCTGCCCTTGGCTAAAATTTCCGTCATTTTGGCTTGCTTTGGCCACACTCTTACACGGTAGTCAAGATTCTTCATGCCCGCCGGACTCTAGCTTCTAGATTCATTAATGCTCATGTATCAGTGGAGAAACGTGCTGCACTGAAGAAGCATTTGCTAGCAAAGTTTGGTACAAGATTTCTTGCAACCAAAGGAGCAATACGTTACTTCTTCATTTTGAAGATTGAGCTACTAAAATTTGGCTTGCACTTACCGAAAAAGGCTCCTTTCCTAGATTCGATAGAACATGGTAATTGGCACCGCCATGAGTGCCATCCGTTTGTCTCCGCATTTTAGGTAATTGACTAAGTTATGGGATTCTTTTGCAATGCAGATCCAGTGATGTAGTGAACATTTCTGGGCTGCTTTATGTGGGAAAAAACAATTTGTCAAAGACGAATTTTCTTGCAGCACCTACATACAGAAAGTGTCCCCACCTCGAATAAATTATGGCAAAAGAGTCGTAGGAGCGCCAATACAAATCCACCAACTTTTTTGAAAACATTGCAAGTTAGTGGCACGTTTCTATCTTGTAATCCAGATCAGAGTCAATAGAGAGCGGCTTAATGTTGAGATGAATCAAGAGATAAGCCAATCACATACGGTATACAGAAACTGATTAGACAGCAAAAATATATATGTACAAATTGGAGGAAAAGGATTTTTAACTAACGGAATGAGACAGAAACAAAGCAGCATAAGCTGATAATCTGGGGAAATGACTGCAGTGTTTGCATTTACTTTAGCTGGAAAAAATATCTTCCCGAACTCCAAACTCGTGGCGAATGAATAAATGCCATCAAGTAATCAAGTAAAAGAAAAAGCACAAGCTCCCGTTTTACACTTTTTGAGAGACGACGCAAACAAAGACCAGTGTATCTATATTAGTCAAGTGATCGTTTTACACCACAACTAAGAACAAGGATAGAATACGTTTAACAACATATCACTCCTAGAGTTTCCTCAACTAAGCACTATCTCAGGTCTAGAACATGAACCCTGCTCAAAATCAAGATTTCAGGCATTGTGACTAACAGTTTGTGCCAGCTGATGAAAAGCTTCTTCACTGAGTATAATTAATTAGAGAATAATAAAGGAAGCCTACCATGATAAACTAGCTATTCTGCTAACAAATAGATGCAAACTGAAAGTGGAAATATACCCAGTTTGTTGGCTTAGAAGACAATAGAGCAATCAGATAGGAATCGTGACTTGTGACTAGGGTCCACTTAGTTCAACACTATTCCCTTTAAGAAAGTCATACTAAGCCTTGGGAGACTGTGTAGCATGGAAGTTAGAGCAGCTCCCGGCCCTTGAAGTTGGTCTTTGATGTTTCACCAATGGAACAAGTGATTGCACAACATCGGCCATAAGTGGTCTGTAATCAGCCTCAGACTGTACGCACATTGCAGCAATGGCTGCAATTTGAATGATGTCCTTCATCGAGTACTGACCATCTAAAGTCGGATCCATAATCTCTAGAACCTTTTCTCTATCTGTGAGGCGTGGCAGTGCCTATGAAGCAAATCAGAAATGACAAAATGTAATCCAGTTAAAAGATGGAAGAAAAATGAGAATGCCAGAAACCCAGAATCAGATATAACATGATTAGTATTATTGGAACAGGGAATGAGGCAAGCTAGTGAGAGAACCTACCCAGGATACGAGCACACCCTCCCCTGGAGGCCTTTTCATATCAACTGGTACTCTGCCAGTTAACAATTCCAGGAGGACAATTCCATAGCTATAGACATCTGATTTTGTAGTCAGATGCCCAGTTAGTGCATATCTAGTATAATACGCAGTAAAACAGCAATTCAGAATGCTTATCAATTGGATGGAAAAAGAAAACTCATAAAACAGCAGGCAACAAATGACATACGTAATTTACAAAATTTAGACATAAATAAGTTTCTTACTCTGGGGCAACATATCCTTGAGTGCCCAACACACGGGTAGAAACATGCCCTCCTACTTTGTCAGATCCAAGCTTGGCTAATCCAAAGTCAGAAATTTTGGCATGAAAGTTTTTGTCCAAAAGGATGTTACTGCTTTTAAAATCTCTGTGAATTACTGGAGGATTAACATGTTCATGCAGATACTCTAAACCTTTTGCTGCCTCCAAAGCTATCCTCAAGCGAGTCTCCCAATCCAAGTTGGAAGAAACACTCTTATTAGAACCTAGCAGATTTAGAGTGAAATCAGTTAATCAAAAATTTGAAAAGCTCTAATGGAAAATCAAGATAACAAATATGGACTGAATAGAAATACAAGTCATTCATGATTCAAGGAAAATATTGATTCATCCTTGCAGATGAACATATGCACCCAAAGCATCAATCTATGTAAGGCATCAAGACTAATCAATCTTGTAATTTATTGTTTAGAGTGTATTGCCTACTTTTTGAAATTTTCAACAATTTTAATTTTAATATAATTCTTATCTAATTTTTTCAAAATAGGTTCAGAATAAAATCTTCTGCAAATTGTTTTCCATGCATTTCAGATTCTTTCCCTCACATGCAAGTTGAATTTTGAATGCTACTAGGTGGCTAGGACTGGGGAATGGATGGCAGGAAATGAGGAAAAAGCAAAGAAACAACTACTTTCACAGCTTCACCAAATACGGGGCTAGCCAATACTAAACATCACTGTCATCACCCACTCCAGTTATGGGTATAAATAAGCCAACGCAATGGCAATCCAGACTTAGACTCACCACCAATGGGATGCAAATGCTCCTGCAGACCGCCATTTACCATGAACTCATAGACGAGCACTTTATGATTGCTTTCTGAGCAGTAGCCAATCAACGGCAGCAAATATGGTGAGCGAAGTCGACTTAATAGTTCCACCTAGTACACAGAATCAATGAAAATCACCACAAGAGAATATGTTGGCAAAAATATAAGTAACTTTAGTCAAATCGGGAAAATCTAGTAGTAGAAAGGCAATTCTCAACCATCCAGTACTTTTGGACTCAAAATCTCAGTACTTCATTCTCATAGGTAAATTCTTGAAAAATAAAAGAACAAGAAACCAAACAAATCACATCATTTAATTACTCAAGACAAAGAAATCCTACCTCTACTTTGAATTCCTCTTCTCCTTGCTTTCCAGCCTGATCCATCAACTTGATGGCGACCTTCCTCCCATTTGGAAGCACTCCTCGGTATACTGACCCAAATGCACCATGCCCAATTATATTTGACTTTCCGAAACCACCAGTGGCAGATTGTAGCTGCTTAAAGGTGAAAACCTGAAGCCCTTTCTCAGTAGTAACTTGAAGACTTGGAAAACTGCTCGCTTTCTCTTCATATTCAACCCCTTTTGTTCAACAACATAAAAAGAGTTCCATTAGAACGCACGATCTATTATTATCTCAAGAGGAACCCGCAAACTCTGAAGTCCTGCCTCCCCTTCACACCCTCATCACCACCACCTCAAGTAACCACGCAAAAAAAAAAAGGAATTCTTGCCGACAATATTTGGTGAACAACAACCAATGGTGGGCTTTAGCAGGCTCACAAAAACTGAAATTTCGTGATCAACTAGGTAAAAACCCAACGAAACCCTCTCAAATTTACACTACAGTAGACCCCCATTCTCAAAATTCCTACAGTACTGAACAAAACATCAAGAAGTCCATAACATGTTCTCTGCATCCATATTCACTCCTGCCAGAGCTCCAGACACTTGACATGTCATGACTCATAACATAAACTCACTTAAAAGACAAATCTTCAAGGCACATAAAACTCCAAAACCACCAAAAATAAAACTTCAATGTACTCCCATTTCTCAATATCAAACAAGAATGAACTAAAATCAAGAACCCACAAGCCAGTCTTAAATAGTTACTCTCATTTCACTAGAAGAGCTAAAAAACAAAGAAAAAAAACTAAAATACTTACTTTTGTTGGTTTTCAAGCGCTTGGAGACTTTGTTGCGGATGTAGCAATAGTAGCTAAAGGCCACAAACACAGAAGCAATGGCAAGAGAAGCAAAGATTACAATGGTCACCAACACTATCCGCTCTTTTCTGGTGTATTCATCTTTTGCTTCCATTGATTACTGGAAAACGCCTTAGAAAAAGAAGTATCCAAAGAGTAATTTACGGTAAACAGCTCGAATTAGTTAAAAAACAAGACCTAGTGGGTAACACAGAGCAAAACGGTCCTTTTCTTCTTTGGTTTTTTTGGGGTTTAAAGTTTTGAAGTGACAAAAAGTGGTCAATGGCATTAGAGCAGTCAATTTCTGTGCGTCCTCTGTTTGGTTTTTCTTGTCTTCTTCCATGAGTCCTAATGTCCTATGTCTGAGAAACATAAGAATTAAGCATAGGTTGAAAAAAGAAAGAAAATTCTGGAACTGCATTATTTTTTTCCCAAGCTGTTCAATTTCATCATTTCACTGATGAAATGTCAAGTCTGATATCTTTTCAACCCAATTTTATATTTTTAAAAAAAGTTTTATTTCATAACTACTATTTTTAAAAATTCATTTTAAAATAAAATCCATTTGCATCATATCAGCAAAGTTTGGGGCGCTGGGGTATCCAAGGTCCTTTTGGGCGATGGTCTTCTTCCATTTGAACCTTATTGGCGTTTCTCTCCGAAATCAAGGAAATTTTTAGAACTAGTCATCCTACCACTTTTTACACGGATTCTCATCCAAAATTGTCATTCATTAGTATCTAATTTCAGAGAAATACAATTGCTCTACTGTTGATGGTTAAACACAACCTGGAAAGAACACAAAATGATAGTTGACAGTGAAAGCTTGCCTACTAGCATACATTGTTGGCCCTTTTTCTTTTTTGGAAGTCCATCGAGGGAGTAAACGGTGTAAAGTGAAAAATTTAAACGTATGAATGATGAAATTATCAAGTTGAAGCTATGCAGGTTATGCCAGAAGTCGCAATTTGTTGTATCTATCAACCGCCATTGAAACTGATTGAATAGTTACAGGCACCGATGGACCCATCTGCATTAATCAAACAGCAATAATAGAATAACAAATGGAGTACCAAGTAAAGGGAAACCGAAATACTATTAACCAAAGTATCAAAATGAAAAGCTAATGTACATGTTTCCAGGTTGCAATTTAAGATGGCATCTCTACATATTTGTTACTATCACATTCCAAGAATTCAAATTCTCAAATAGTAACAGGTTTCTCATGCTAAAACTGGCTGCCTACCAATGAACAGGTTTTAACTAAAACAACTAAACTTAGGTATGTGTCCATTTTATGTGAATCAAGATTTGCCTTGCCAAAAGCTATTACCAATTCCCAATAGTACTCCTCTCTCTCTCTCTCTCTCTTTGACACACACACACGCACACTGCTGCAACCAAATAAATGGGATGCTCTCTCATCGCTATGTTCTCCTTATAAGATACCATATAACCTCTCTGCCATACTAAAAGGGATTCATCATCATTACATAAAAGATTGACACAAGATTCATGAGCTTACCGTGCTGCAGATATGGAAAGAACTAATATAGCCTGCATATTTTGAAGCTGCATTGAAGTGAAAAGGATGTTGTCAATAAAGTGAATTGGGCTTCATAATACCAACTTGTCCCCCAGAAACACAAAATCACAGAGGGAACATTCTATTATCTCACCAAACTAAATTACAGCCCAACCCACAGCTGGAATTTAACACTAACGTTCTACACCAGCATATCAAAAGCACAAGACTGAGAAAGCCATTTATGGCAGGTAAAATTATTTTATAATACATTTCTCTAGACAAAGATCCATCCAGAGCATGAAAATAGGAGGTAGCTCCATTTTTAAGACTCAGTGAATAATAAATATAAATTAAATATAATATCAGCAACACTTACTTTTCTTCAACCCAGCTGGTTTGGCATGCAAAAGGGCATTGGCAAATGCACCAATATTTTCACGTAAAGCTTCCTCTGGATAAGTCACCTACAAATAATGTTTTTTCCAATTTAAAAAATACATATCAGGCATCCTCCTGGGTTTTTCTTTTCTCATTTTCATATAGCTAAAACATACATTGTCTAAATTAACTTAAAACAAAAATGAGTAGAGCATGAAGAGTAGAAGCAAGCAAACCTTTCCAAGTGGAACATGCACAATTGCAGATTTATCTTTTTGGAAAATAATATGTCTACTTATTGCTTCTCTAACCTTTGACATATCATCAGTCACAGTGCCGTGCTGCATGTATCAGTTACATCTCGTTAAGAACCATACAAATAAAAAAAAAAAGCTGTAAATCATGCATATAAAAAAAAAAACGCAGGGAAAACTGACTTCTGGATTCGGCATCATCCCACGCTTCAGATGTTTTCCAATCTGCAATGTGAAACCATAAGGTACAGAAAAACTAAAACTTTTATTAACTGTAAAATCTACAACACAGGAAAATATGCAAAACCTTCTTCACATGAGTCATCATTTCAAGGGTTGCAAAACATTTGTCATACTTAAATTTCACCTCACCTGCAGATAATTGAATTGAAAGAGTCAAGCAATGTTACAATAATTTCTCCTTTAATACTAAGATGGAAAGACAAGAAGAGAAGAAGAGAATTGTAAAAGGTAACTAAATTGTATTAATGCTGCCTCTGCAAAGAGATATATCAGGTTTCTGCTAACATCAAAAAATCTTCCCATGAACAAAGCAATGAATATAAAAGTAAAAGTTGCTTCAGTGAGAACAAAGCAATGTCTAGTTTTGTATTTTGTCAGAAAAACAAAAATGATTATGTTGCCCTGGCAGCAGGATGAACCTTTTATATAACAGGAACAATGCCATCTAGCTTCAAAATAGTACTAGAGATGACAGTGGAAGATGAAAGCACTCGATGACCTGATTGATGTGCTTGTACCTACTCTGAAAGTCAGTTTTCTACAGGTGAATATAGATAGGTCATAGGGCAAAGATGCCAACGAAACTTAGAAGATGAACCATCCATTACTTTATCTTTGCTTCCCCCACCCATTAAACCCCATCCTGGATCCTTCACTTGTAATAAATGCCTTAGCATGTGGCCTTCCAAACAGGTAAATTGGCATTAAAGTGAAATTTGAGGTTGAAAATTTGGTAGTTCATTCAATACCCATGAACAACTTCCAGTAAAATTTGACCTTCTTTTTCATAACAAGCTCAATGCTTCTACATGTTAAAGACAAAATGGAATCCATAATAATTCAAAATTTCCAACCTTACAAATTAGTGATTTATTTTTGACAAGCATATCCAACCTTCATGACTTGACTTATGTGCAGGTCCATGCTCAATTTTTGAGCAATAAATTACTACCCATTCAACAGAGGCCATGATGACAGAAGTTACCACTCTTTATTCTGTCTACAAGTTCTTTCCCACCAACGCAAGCAGCCCCCGCTTCTCGAGCCTCCTCTGCAGCATCTCCTTCAGCAAAGACAGCAACTTGATATTTCTGTGATTGAGAGCCCTTTATCAGTTGGAGGAGAAACACTGCAGGCTGTGCTATCAGATGCATAGACATTCAAGAACAGGTTTTACCTTTCCACAACCATGAGGGAGCAAAACGGAACCACCAAGATTCTGTAAATCAACACAGAAAAGAATCAGTTACATTCATAAATACCACAGGATAATAAAATTTAGCTGCTTTCACTGTGACAGCAAGGCAATGGGGACATCGATACACCATCCATGCTTCTAGGAAAACAAGCTTACTGTAGTCATCCTCTCCCCCCCCCCCCACCCCCACAAAAAACACCCAATCATGTTTGCTACTTGTTCTTTATTGTTCTCATGATGCGGGAGCTCACAATATTGGAATCAGCTAAAAAGAATTTTTCCTAATTGCAGATATTAACAACAAACAATATGTTCTTTCATTTGCAGAGTGATATAGGTAGTGGGAATTAAAACATGTATAATTATTCATAAAGTAGAGTAGCAAATCAAACTCATGCATGTGTATATACCAAAACTAGAGAGTTTTTGAAAATCACTAATGCAAATATTGCAGAAACTTATTTAACGTTTAACAAAATCATTCACATGTAGTTAAAGTATCTTTTCCAACATGCATGATGATATCTCCCCACCTGTAAAACTGCCTGATGGCTTGAGAATAAAATTTTACCCACAATTAAATCCATGTAAAGTAGGTCATTTTAACATAATCATTGATAACATTTAGTCAATAAATGCAAAAATAAGTTTGACAATTAATACCAGACAGATCTTAATGGTTGGAAACACAGAGAGAGAGATGTTATGGCAGGAAAGAACACCACGCACCAGATGGCTCTTACGTAGTTCAGGCGTCAATTTGACATGTGCTTCCAGAGTCTCCTCAAATTTACACTTGGCATTAGCCTGTAAAATGACTAGAAATACACAAGGCAAATTACAATAACTTACTTTCAGAACAAGGACATTAGAACTTAAAGCATTAGACAAATGATTCACTAACAACTGTTCAGAAACATGATCGTATTCACTGAGTTTACAGATATCATGGCCTGTATGTGTAACAGAAAAAAAAAGTTCAAATTGACACCACTATCCCTTTCTATGTTCTCTTTGAATCTAGGCTTGATCTTCCTAGACAAAAGTAACTACTAACCCAGTCAAAGAAACAATCCTGCTCTTTACAACTTGATCAAATTTGGTTTCTTCCTTATTTGAGCATTCCTTCGTAAAAATTCTAGCAGAAAAAATTCTAATATCCACATACCCGAACTTTATTTTAGAAAAAGAAAAAAATTATCCAGCTCAGGCAAACCAGTTTCAGAAACAACAACAACAACAACTAAGCCTTTACCCAGTTTCAGAAAAATACTACAATAAAATATCACGCTCAAATATTTCAACTTCATTAAGCTAAATTAAATTCACCCTCCATTCATTTTGCCGGCCAAATAACAAATCAGTAAAACAAAATTAACACAAAAAAAAAAGGTATAGAAAAAAAAAAAAAAAAAAAACACACACACACACACACACATAGATATATATGAAAGTCATCAACTTTATAGATTAAAACCCAAACATAGACTAAAAAACCCGACCTTTATGAATCGAAGAGCTTCCCTAAGATCATAAACAATCTTCTCTTTCTTTCTCGCCTGCTCCGTCCTAATCAAAGTAGGAAATGTCACCTTTTCCCCCTCATTATTAAGAACTCTTCTCATCATATTCCGATTTTCTGCATCAATTCTCCTCCTTTCTCTCTCCAACTCATCGTTTCCTTCCTGTTCTACATTTTTTCCATCATCCTCCTTCACGTCTTCAGTTGCCACCCGGTCCTCCGGCAAAGGGGCAACACGGGCCGGGTACGAAACCGGAGAGATATTCGGAACATCCTTTACATACCGAAAATCCTCCCGGGTCCATGCCCGAAGGTTTTCGTGTCTAATACCATCACCCGGTCGATTATGGATTTCAGGAGGGGGCGGTGATGGCGATTGGGAAGTTGTCCCTTGAGCTTGGGATTCCGCAGCCCGTGGTGGTGGGTTCTCGGATTCCTTGACTGCATATGAAACGGCTTGGATTGATATGGGGGTTCTTCGGTTTGATTTCGGGTCGTTTGTCTCCTGGACCGGCGATGTGCTTTCAGGAGGGAATGAAGAAAAGGGTCGGATGTAGAGGACGAAAGAGAAGGGGGGTCGAGCTGTTTTGGTGGAGCAATAATGCGAATAGCGGTGGGCTTGATTCAGAAGGTGTTTGAAAGGTGACATTTTTAGACCTCAAAGCTCCAAACCAAACGCGTAGAAGAAGAAGGGAGTGTGGGGTTTTAGGGGTTTTAGGGGTTCAGGCCGGATTCCGGGCCAAGGGTTTTTCTTTAAGTACGTAATTAGTAATTACCCCTTTCTTTTTTGTTTTCTTTTTCAATATTTTCTTTAGCATTTTTATTTGTGGAAATTTTCCCCTTTTTTTTACACCAAAAAAAAAATGTCGGGGTATTATTATTTATTTATCTTCTTTTTTTTAATTGGGGATAGTCAAATGTATATTGCTAAAACCACCAAAAAATGACTCTTTTTAATCAATGCTGTATTTTACCAAAATCAAGTGAAAAGTAAGTTAAAGTGTGAAATGGGGTAAAGTTCAATAATGGGAGATAATGAAGAAAATATTAAGGAACACCATTCCCATTATCAGGGATAGAGAGATTGAGAGTTTTTCACTAAAACTGAACTTGCATGTACATAGAGCTACAAGCAGATTGAAATTCATCTGATTATGTCTAAACTCCAGCCACCAGGAAACGATGGTTAAAGGAAATCCAGACCTCTATTTGTCAGCTTATCAGGATCTACATAAAATGAATCTAAAAATAAAATGGTTGGAAATTAGAGACAAAATTGTACTGAATACGGAGAAATGGCAAAGTACTTTGGAAGCCTCAGCTTGCAAGAAGCAAATAATGCCGCTTCTGCCCAAGGATGCTGCTTGAGCTTGAGGCGCTCTTTGTTTAATGTTTGGAGATGGATCACTTAAAGCGTTTTACTTCGAGCAGAGGGATACATGCGTGGGCAGTTTGCCTGGTTTGCTACCTTTTAACGATATAGTTAAATCATTTGCCTATGTTAATCCAAGAGAACAAATGTCATGCAAATGTTAGAATTGTTTGCGAAAGAGTCAAAACGAAAGGGTAAGTTTCAAAAAGCCAACCAAAATTCAGCTAGAGACACAAATGGGACAAACCAGTGAAATCAAAATAACTCAGAAGAAATAGAAAATTTTTATTTTCAGCCCTTTGTTTGCAGGGTTGAGTAACAAAATTAAATGAATAGGAGAATGAATGAAGTATTCATAACTATAAAAAAAAAAAGAAAAATAAAAAAAAAATGGGTAAGCAGTAATTATAGCTCTGGAGAAAAAAAATTAGAAAAACTATTGACAACTTTAACATTTCTACAACTGGAGTGGGTTTCTTCAAAGTTCCAGAGTAGAAAATGAAGGGTAGGCTTAAATGAAACTAGAATCTCCCAAGAGCAGATCAAACATGTCATCAGGAGTGAGAAGAGTTGTTCCGCCAAGAACCAGTTCTATATCAGGTCTGCTACTTTGTGACAATGCTTCATGAGCTTCCCGTACCTTGGCCATTAAAAAAATTGATTGTCAACAAACAAACAAGGTTTCTTCTTCAGTTTAAACTGTGCTTATAAAATTTTAATGGGTGACAGAAGCGCTCTGCCAATTTCCTAATTTCTGCCTTCCTTTCCTTTCCCTTTTCCTTTTTGATAACCATATAATGGTCATTAATAAAATGAGTCAACATGCCAGATTATTTTCAATAAAGGGAGTTATATTGGAGTATGAAGGATGACTGTAACGGAGTATGCACCAAAATTGAACTTGAAAAGACAGTTCAGTTATGCACACCTCGACACCATTGATGCCACCTATAATAAAAACAAGAATGACATTTTGATCGGCAAGACTTGGTTTTGCCTGCATAAACAGAGCTTTCCCTAATTAGACTATCGAAAAACATATGGCACTTCTATTGTTATATAAATGAAAAAGAAACAAACAGATCAATTGTCTCAATACCTGTCCAAGACCAAACCTTCCAAACCCACTCTTGAAAAGGCGTCCAACAGTGGAGGAGTGATACTCCAAGCCAGGGACATCATACTTATCCAACACTCTCGTTAAAATTTTGTGAAGCAATCCTTTATTAGAGTAAGGATCATCATTGAATTTTGTTTCCACAGGGATTTTATTCTTCAAGCAAGACAATTTGTGAAGGAATTTGAAAAGACTATCAACCCTATCTCGTAATTCTAGCTTTAGCTGCATGTCTCCATATGCTTGCTCTTTTGTTTCATCCGCATCCTCGTCACCCCAACTTTCCCACTGATCATCAAAATCAGCTGTTTCCGGTTGACTAGAAGAATCTTCCTTCTTTTCTTCTGAATTTTTCTTAGTAAAGTTGGCTTTGAGTTCTTCTGTTAACCCTCGGAGAAACTTTAGATTTGCAACTGCTGGGTTCTCAATTATTGCATCTAAAATAGCTTCTTGCATAAAATGTTCCTCTTGCCAGGAAAATGGACCACCGGATCCAGAAGTTGGGAAATTCTCACCCGCCAATATGTAGCCAATTACTGTAAGAAGTAGAGCATCTTGAAGACTAAGTAGGCCCGCTGAAGATGCCATGTTGCTTTTTTTATGGTCTTGCAAACCCACTAAAGCACTCTTGTTAATAAGATCACTGATTTGAGCAGCAAGATTTTGGCTTGTGTCTCCTGCATTTACATTCAAAATCTTCTCAGCACTACTAAATGCACCCCATCTGGCAGAATGCAATTCATCTAGAGCATTCAATGCAGCAGCTGCTAACTGAATGATCCCTTTGTTTCTCAGTAGAGATGACTGACTTTTAGCCAGAGCCTTAATCATGGGTAGCAGCTCAGACTTTGAAGCAAAACCAGGGCGAATGTTCACATTGACAGCTATCTTTTCCTGGCGTAAACTCTCTTGAAGCCATTTCTTAATTAGAACAGCACCATCTTTTGTTCTTCTTTCCAATATGGCTTCCAGGTACTTGGTTCCATGAAAATTTTCAGTAGAAACAAATGAACCCCTTATTTGCTCACTCTTGGAATATTGCTGGGCCTTGTCATCATAAAATTTCTTACTGAGATTAGTCAACTCAACAATTTGAGAAGCAGATTTGCTAGAATTCCACCCATTTAAAAATGCCTCAATGCTTTCCAGAAGCTGAAAATTATCTGTTAAATTTTCTTCCTGAAGAATTTCATCAAGTGGTATCTGAACATCAAGGGGAGCACGCAATATGCCGCGTTTGACTTGCCTTTGGGTGCCTTTCGTGTGGCTTATAGAAGTTGTCAATTCTTTGCGAGGCAGAGATGAAAACATTTGATCCACAAGTGAATCACCATGACAACAAGGAGTAAGAAGATCAAGTGTTCGGTCAATAAGCAATAGCCCTGCCGACCTTTTACGACGACCAACATCATAAAGACTTGACATGTCCATCAAAAGCCTCCCAACTGTTTTTGAGAGTTCACCCAGGGAAAATATCTCCAGTTTTAGATCCATCTGCAATTTTACGAGAAGATTATAACATCATTAGTAATAATAAGTCCCAGTATTTCGAAGGGAAAAAAAATTTGGCCTAAAGAAAGTAGATGAGTTGAACAGAATCTCACACTGTAAACCAATGAACAATAGAACCCTATGCAATGTTAAAGCATCATTACCTTTGAAGCCAAATGATAAAGAAACTGAGCTGTAAGAGTTGCCCCAGGAGGCACGTCCTCACTGTCATCAGGTGCACCAATGCTTATCGATGGCAGCCCTGGGCTTATAGAGTTCTCATGTTCAGCTGATAAATGTGCTTCTGCAACAGATCCTTCTGAAGGTAAAACAAAAACTCTAGGTGATAAAGGACATAATAATAAGGGGAAGTGATGGACCGTAACAACTAGTTTTTGGCCTCCCTCTGCTGCAGTTCCAGGAAAACCGTCTTTGTACGAAACTGCTGCACTTGAAGGTGACTCAAAGTCAGAAATGTTATCCCTGGTGGAAGCCAGTTGGGACCATCCTTCATCTTCAGGAATTGAGCTTTCCATCAACTTTTTTTCATCAGGTTCACTTGACTTCAGTTGACATCTCTTTACCAGTTCCTCATAATCTTGGACCAGTAAAGATTCATATTCACAGAAAGCATCTGGTCCCAGAGGTGAATCAGGGTATGCTGAGTGACCTATCTGCAATTTGCAAATGATGGAGCAAGTTTCTAAGAAAACAAGGTAAATCAAAAAACTCAACAAACACAGAAATGTTGATGAAGAAAAATTGTTTCACTAAGACCATGCAATAGTTTTCAATTCTAGTTGCAGAATATGTCATGAGATCAAGCTTCCATGAAGTCAAACCAGAAGGCAATTAGTGCCTCCAAAAACACAACAATCTGTCTATCAAAACTAGATTACTGCATGCAAGATAAAACAACATTCAAGAAACAAAAATCTATCTATCAAAATTTCTACTCATTTCCACACGAGAGAAGGAATACATTAGATATATATGACTTTCTGGACAGAAGCAAATCATATGAACTGGACAATTGATAGGATGATGAAAAACTCAGTAAAGTAAATAAAACCAATGAGTAGATATAAGAGTTAATAATAACCTCTGATATGGGTGTAAAAATAGTACAGCATCGAATTCTCTGAAGAGTGCTCAGACAACGTAAAACATATCTATGTGCATCACTAAGAAGATGAGAGGTGATGACCACAACTTTCTCTACAGGTTCAGGATTTGATTGCCAATTAACAACCTGGAAATTTTGTCAGAATAGAGTGTCAGGAGAACAGAAAAAATTGAAACTATGGTAAAAGAGAAATATTTTGATGATTGAATGATGAATCTTCTAAAATTAATTATGGAGGATGAGATCTCAACAAAGAACACAAGCACTACAAAATTTGGCTCCATAAATTTGTTGTTATCACTAGTTTAAAAACTTAGATACTTATATACCTAACCTTTTTTCCATATTTATGAAAATGGAAATGCGAAAATGAAGTAATTTTGACATAAAGACAAATTAAGTCAGTGCCAGTAATAGAGCTGGACCATTTCATTATCAACTTGCGATTCCTTACAAAATTTCCATTGGAAACCACATTGCCAATATACAAGCTGGTGTTTATTAAAAGCTTTTAAAAAATAATATAACTGAAACTTTGGCTCCCAAAAAGGTCATTGAGTCCAGCAACATGGAACGATTCTCAATTGGGACTTCTAACGAGGAAAGTCATATACCATATATCACCGAAGGACAGTGGAGGCACACCATGATAAAAAGCATCTAATAAGCTTCAGTGCGAAAATGGGCAGAAAACGTAATGGTTTCTCCCGGCCAAGAAGTCCATCTATCAAGAAGATATGATATATAGAAGCAGAGAAACTCTTAGAACTGGCAAACCAGAATACAAGCAAATGGGAGACATCCAACCTCATCAAGCGGAGATGCATTCTCCAAGCTGCAAACGGCACGAGCACCAAGCTCCAATAACAAAGGAAATGCCCCAAGAAACTGAAAACTCTCCGTAGATCCAGCATCCAAGTAAATAACAGCATCCTTAATGTCATCCGAAATCTAAAAATTACAGATGGAAATTCTTTAAAGTCTTGTATCAGGAACTTAAAATTGAACTCACGCTGCATAACAGTACCCTATTAACCAGTAAACATTATGGACAACGGTCCATCAAACTAATTTTCCAAATCCAAAAAATTTCTCCATTGAACTCTAACTGACTAAATTTTTTTCTTTTTCGCTGCAACCCATTTCCGAATCTAACAAACAACATTATTTATTTACGACATTGAGTTTCCACTTAGTTATTTAGATTCCTTTGCTTATTTTAAATAAACCAAATTGTGGTGATTCACTGATTCCCCAACCATAATTGAGATGCAGAATTATATCTCTTTTTATGTCAATCCCAAAATTAAAATCATTTTCCTGGAAATGCAGAACTGGAAGAAAACATCAAATACAGCTGATGACACGCATACTGCACACAATAAACGAAAAAGCATAAATTATTCTCTGCAATCAAGCATTTTGTCAAATAGGTCTTTATTCTTTTCCTGTCATAATTATCCAATTTCAAGCTACGATACAGTAATGATTAAGATCATCCAAAAATTATACAACACTTAGAAACTGAGTCCCAAAAAAAAAAAAAAAACTGAAAATTGATGGAAGAGGCAAAGACTTTACTTGTCGAATGGAATCGAAGCAACATTTGATGACATCAACCATGGCTATGTATCTGTCGAAGAAACCCCAGTTTTTCACTTTGCTAATGTATCGAATTCAATTGATCATCTAGGGTTTCAAGATTGAGGCATGTGGGCTGAAGCTGGAGCTGCTTACGACGTCGCTTAAACCTCAGTTCTATCTCAGAGAGAGTGAAGTTTCTTCTTCCGTCCGTCGTCGTCCGTCTTCTTTATCCGTCTTTGAATGGACAGGAACCTTGAAGGCGTAAAATTAGAATGTATCTGAAATAGCGCCTTTAAAACTGGAGTTGATTCTTAGAGGCGTGGTCTTGAGGGGTCGTTCCTTATACGCTCTTTGTTGGGGGGCCAAAAGCGTTGGGGTCTATTGCGCTGTGAAATAACGCCTTCAAATGATGCATGTTAATAATTCACAAATAATATTCCTGTCTTTATCGAGAATTTTAAAGTACAATTGAGTTTAGAAAACTTCTACAATTATTGAGGGTTACAGTTGAGACCTCAGGATTGGAACTCCAAAGAAGGGGAAAGGGAAATCTCCTAAGGGTGAAAATGTCTTTCTAATGAAATACAGTTTGGCCTTCAATCTAAAACTACAAAAAATTATCACTTATTTTTAAGAGTGATTTGATACACATAATGAATTTTTTTTTCGCAAATATTTGATAAATTTCTAATAAAAAAACTACTAGATGTTCTTAATTAAATCTAATTAAGTTAATAATTTTTATTAAATTATCACTAATAATTGATTATTTAACATTACCAAATAATTACATATTTAATCATTCTCATTAGGACCCACGGTTATCTAATAACCTACCCAATAAATTATCATCCCAATAATATCATTTTCACTTATTCTCCATATATATTTTGAATGAGTATAAAAAACTCAAGGGTATGTTTGGAGTGTGATGTATTTGCGAAAAATTATATTGAAATGTGTGAAAATTTTGGTGGGTATTTTTTTATAGAAAAAGTATTTTAGAGAGAAAAATGAGAGGGAAAATTTTTTAAAATTATGTGAGATAAATTTGAGTGAGAAATTTTAAATTTTAAATTTTGAAATAAAAATGTATTTTGAGTATGATGTTTTGATTTTAGAAAATGACCTACTTTTTTTTATTTACAAATAGAAATACCTTGTCCAAATATACCTTCACTTACTCTTATCCTATTGAGTTCTAATTAGAACTATAAAAATATTGCCAATTCTAATTGTAGCGTTTATGTGTTCAACATACAAATTTTGTTGTGATATTGAATTTCAAAGTGTCGTATTGGATTTCTTGTCATATTTTTTATGTGTTATTTTATATTAAACACATAAAATGACACACAAAATGTGCAACAAATTTTGTCCACACATTTTGTGCAAAGCCGATCTATTTTCGGCCTTTACAGTCATAATTTCTCTATCCATTGTCTGTTTTCCAGGTCACATTCATGATTCACCCCAAGTGGATGATGACCTTCATAGCACTTAGTGACTTGTGAGCTCATTTCATTTGTCTTTAAAGTTTCCAATTCCTCAAAAATCACAATCCCATTGTACAAACCAGAACGGTTAACTAACCAGTTCCAACCACAAAAACCTCACCCTGAATTATCCCCTTCCTTTTGGCCATGGCAACACCAGGAACAGAGCCAACATGGCCAGAACTCTTGGGAAGCAAAAACTGGGAAAGCCTGTTAGAACCTTTGGACCTCACTCTCCGTCGCCTCATTCTCCGGTGTGGTGATTTTTGCCAAGCAACATATGATGCATTCAACAACGACCCCAACTCCAAGTATGCAGGCAGCAGCCGTTATGGCCAGAAATCATTCTTTCAAAAAGTCGTGCTGGAATCAGCATCCAATTACCAAGTTTACAGCTTTCTGTATGCCACAGCTCGCGTTGGCGTCCCTGAAGCCATTCTCCTCCATTCCCGCTCACGTGAGTCCTGGGACAGGGAATCCAATTGGATTGGCTACATTGCCACCACCACAGATGAAGTCAGCAAAGCCCTGGGCCGCCGCGAAGTCTACGTTGTGTGGCGGGGCACGTCCAGGGACTATGAATGGATAGATGTGTTCAGTGCCAGGCCTGAATCAGCTCAGCAACTCCTGAGGCCGAAATCTTGGAACAAGAAGGACAGTGAAGATGATGATGATGAAGATGAAGATGAGAAAGCGCCTAAAATCATGTACGGTTGGCTTACAATTTATGCTTCTGAGGATCCCAAATCTTCTTTCACTAAAGAAAGTGCAAGAAAACAACTTCTTAAGAAAATGAATGCCTTAATTGAGCAGTACAAGAACGAGGAATTGAGCATAATATTAACAGGGCATAGCCTGGGTGCAACTTTATCAATTGTGTCAGCTTTTGATTTAGTTGAAAATGGGATAACCAATATTCCAGTCACGGCCATAGTTTTTGGTAGCCCACAAGTTGGAAACAAGGAATTCAGCGAGAGGATTTCAGAATTCCCAAACTTGAAGATTCTGCATGTGAAAAACAAGATTGATATGATTCCTTCATATCCTGGTCGTTTACTAGGGTACGTGAATACAGGGACTGTTCTTGAGATTGATACAAGGAAATCTCCAAGTTTGAAGGACTCCAAAAACCCGAGTGACTGGCACAATTTGCAGGGGATGTTACATGCTGTGGCTGGTTGGAATGGGGATGATGGGGAATTTGAATTGAAGGTGAAGAGGAGTTTGGCTTTGGTGAACAAATCTTGTGGGTTCCTGAAAGAAGAGTATTTGATTCCAGAGTCATGGTGGATTGAGAAGAATAAAGGGTTGGTGATGGATGAAAATGGAGAATGGACTTTGGCACCCCCTGCTGATGAGGACCTACCAGTACCTGAAGATTGAAAGCTTTTTGATTGAATGAATTAATGGCCGACATTGATTGTGATATTTTGGTTGTGTATTGCATTATCTTTTTGAATTTTATATTAATGATTGTTGAAAATATAATTGCAGTTTAACTTTGCTAGTTTGCTTTTCTTGGTTTTTATTTTCCTCCTAAAATGATAGTAGTATTTTTATTCAAGATAGTAAAATAATACTCTATTTGTCCTAAAAAAAATATCACTTTTAAATTAAAATTTTAAAATATTCTTAATAATAATTATTATTATTATATATATTCAAAATTAAAAAATAATAATAAATTATATCTAATAACTAATAAAAATTAACCCTTAATCAAGGTGAATTTTTTTTTTTTAGAATGGAGAAAATATTAATATCAGAAAAACTAATCGGTAAAGTTTTTCTTATAACTTCCAAGAGTTAATAATAGAAAAACAAGAAATCCACCACATACAATTGAAAAAACTTTACGGATTATAAAAAAAAAAAAAAGAGATAAAATTACATAATGATTGAATAATAATACATGAAAATGTAAATTCAATTTCACAAAGTTAAAACTAAACAAACGTTCCTAAAACTTTTATTTTTACAGCAATATTGTTAATCTTTAATAATAGTCCCAAATCCTATCCCCATCATATTTTCTCTTGAAACTGCTGCATTGTTATATACTTTATATTTGCCACCAACATCACCTTACAATTACCTCCATCACTATTACTGATGTTGTTACTATCATCATAGTTGCCGCCATTAAATCTAATATTGGTAAATCCAAGGGTGAAAATTTACCCCAAAAAAAGGAATCAAATATAAAAATAGAATTCCCTACTTAGCATGGGGATTAAAAAATAATAAAAGGACTTATTTCCAGTTTGGCAATTTTTAATGATGTGTAAGAAAGAAAATTGTTAAGTTTGATGTACCATGTTGAGAAACACTTATGATGTAATGCAAATTATTTAGAATTTTGTGAAATTAAATAAAATTAAATAATTATATCACTAATTATTATTATTTAATTCTTGTAAAGTATTTTTTAAACAAATTTATTGGATTTAGATACAATAAGAATGTTGTAATTTTTTCTATCTTGGTGTAGTAATTTTTGCATGCTCTTGTTGAGTTTGATATCAACAAAATCTTGTTTTTCTCCATCTCTTTGAGTAGGCATTTAAGGAACACATTTTCTTTAACTTTCACAACAGAAATAAATTCTATTCTTCTATCTATTTTGTGACAACTTTTAGAATAATCTGTGTTGAATTATTTTTTACCTTTATACAACTAAATTGAGTTCATGATGTATATATGAAAATATTGTGTTCGATATTTGAATTGTAACTTGATTTATAAAGTCATAATCATTAGTAGGTTATGAGTTAGCTGGGAAAGTATTTAATCCAACAATTAACTCTAAATTTTTTTGACACTCTCCTTTGACAAAATTAAGGAGTTTTTAACTCTATGTGGTCGAGTTATTTTGATGATATTCCAAGCATTATCAACTAATTATTGGTGTGATAAGGTTATTTAAAATGCGTATGAAGGAGATAAGGGAAAGATGATATTAGAATTTGTGATAACAATATATGTGTTTATAAATTCTAACTTCCATGTTAACTGTGTTATTCTGAAATATTCTACTATATAATTAAATTAAACTATATATGTGCACATAATTATTCATTAGGCTACTATAAATCACACTTTTTTCAAAAATTTATTTCACAGGGTATCACCAAACAATAGTAAAGGTAATTCAAAATATCAACAGGTGGTGCAAAGTGTCTAAAAACTATTATTTGCACTTTGAATATATTACATGTAATAAAGAACTTTTTGGTCACTAATAAATTTTATATTATTAATGTAATAACTATTATTCTTTTCTAAATTCTGATATTATAGTTTTTTTTAAGTAGAAAGTTATTAAATATTAACATTTGATAAAACTGTATCATTATACACCAAATCACCTGATGACGTGAATACATTAGTTATAAATAATATATTACTTATTTCATAATTATTATCTCATAAATATAAAAACACATTTTTTTTATTACAAAACACGTTTTAAAACGTTGTTCATTTACAAATTCGTCATGGGCTTCAAGGGGCTTCTGATTCATTGGCATATGCCATGAGAATCAAATTTGGTCAATTTTGTGATATAAAAAACGAGTGCAAACCGTAAAAGCCGACAACTTTGTTGAAGTCTAAGAAGATGGGGTGTGGACGTTCACCACGTGCCATTTCTTTATTAGAACGCAGAATCTCGTCAATGACGTGCAGAGGTATTGATCCCAGAAAATGACTTTTGTTTTCGTCCTTCCATTTGTATAGAATGAAAAGATTTGATGGAAAGCGATATTTATGTAGACTATGATGTATTTTAAAATAAAATAAAATAAAATAAAAATTATATTGTATCTCATGCAAACACAGAGTTATGAAAATAAATTTCAAAATTATTTAAAATGACCAAAAAAAAATTCCTTTATCTTAAAAAAATTTACTTTTGATTTAATATAACTTTTTTAAAATGATAAAATATAAAATATTTAATACATAATTAAATATATTTTTTAAAATTAGAATTTTCTTTTAAAACAAAAAGGTAATGTGATTTGAAAAATACCACCTAAAGAATAATTATAAACTATTTAACCCAATCTAACCAATTTTGTTTGCACAATAAAAAGTGTTACTAGTTTATCTTTCTAGCGTATCTTGTACTTGATCATGAGTTCAGACTAAAGTTTCAATTAATTCTTACCAAAATTCACTTTAAAAAATTAAAAACATAAATTTTGTAACCCATATAAAATATTTAAATAAGAACATTTATATCCAAACCGATAAACTATTCATACCAAAAACGATTATAAAATATTATGTTTGCTCCTAATTGGTATAATATGAATATCCACAACCCACTCTACTAATTGGTATTATATGAATGTCCACATTCTACTTCATTGAGATAGCATCACTTTTTCTCACTAAAGGGCAACAAGAAAATTGGGGAATTTGTGTTACTACTCCATAACTATGATTCATCAAAAAGGGAGATTAAAATCAAAGTATCATTAACAAGGTGATGATGCTAAAAGTTTAACCAATGAGTCTTGTACTTTACTTTGTCAATATAATAATGAAAAAGAAGGCCAAACACAATCCACCAAATGTAAGATATAACTCCCATTTTGGTAAAGGTAGGCTTATTGTGAGTTGAATTATTAAAGGCAAATCTCAACCGGCCAAGGATATGAGTAACATATAAGATATGATGATGTTGTGATATCAAAGAGTGACAGTGACTCTTATCTTGGATATCATGACAATTAAGTGACTCCAAATTCAATCCTTTTTTTTTATTGTTTTTTATTTTCTTAAGAATAGAATATTTCTTTCTTGATTTTATCATTTCATTAGGTACAAGGTTTGACCATAATCAAATTGCCACATACTTTTAGTACACTTTTGACCAAGATTAGTTGGGGTTGGCAAATTGATAATGGCAACAAATTCCAACTTCAATTCCCTTTTTAATATTGCCAATTGACAAAAGTATATGTATTTATTTAAAAATAATGGTATTTACATATAAAATTATCACTAAATTCTCGTAGTGATTAACACGGCTCTTAGTACATTGTGTAATTTATGTGAATGATCAATAATTATTATTTAGTGACTTTTATAATATAAAAGGCATGTCAATTAGTTAGCAAGAAAGTTAATTGTGTATCATTATTCATTTATTTATTTTTAATAAAAAATTATGCAACAATTATATAGTAAACTTATAATATAATCCTCTCTTAGTACACTGAATTCATCGTTGCTACTTTTATATATATATAAATATAGTTATATAATTTCTTTGATCTACTTCCAATATATTTATATTATATGTGCATTGCATAACTAAGGACTCAAGTGGAATAATTATGCATTATATAAACTCCACGTCTCTATAAATATTTAAAAGTTAGTGTCTCATCGTAGAAATAATATCATCATGTACCATATAGAGTCTAATTCATGTTTTGCAAAAAATTAAGTTGAGATTTTCATATAGTATCTCTTAGTTATCAATAAATAAAATGATCATTTGCCTAGTCTTTACTCACGTGGTTAATTTAATTTATCTCCTTGAGGTTTGACTATATTAGAAAACCAATCCTAAAGTTTGGCCAACTAACAATTATCCCTTGAAATGACCAAACATGTGACAAAAACCCCTTGTTTTTAGATATTTTGGCTAAAATGCCAATTTTTTCGGAGAGAAGATAAAATATATATTTCTAAGGTATTTTTTATATCAAATCGATTTTCCATAAATATGTATAATTATCTCATCTGAACCTAATATATATCACTTTTTCTTTCAATGTTTTGAACTGAATTTTTTTAAAAAAATCTAATCAACTCTTGCTAACTTTGAAAATATTTCAGCAAAAAATGCAACGATGATAATTATTGTATTACTATTAGTGAGAAACTTGTTGCTATAATAGTCCATAAAGATAAACTATATCAAAATTTGAAGTTAAGAAAATAGAAAATAATCAGTGATTTTGTTAATTATTTTTCTTTACTTTATTTTAAAATAATGATTTTATTTGGTATTCTGAATAAGGAAGGGTAATATTTAAAGGAATTGAAGATCATGCTTGTGCTTTCGCAACTAAAGGGAGATTATTATTTGGTCAATTGGAGTTGGTTTTGTAATATGGCTAAAACTCAGGGAGGATAAGTGCAATATCTATTATATAAAAGGGAAAAATTTGTCAGTCAGTTTCAATGTAATTATTGTGAATGTTAATGATTAAATTGTCTTTTTGTTGCTCGGCAATATTAATATTAATATATAGTAATTAGAAGATGGTTAAAATTCTAAATTTTACAAATTTTTAAAAAGATTATCTATTTACTGTCCATTAATATTTAGTAATTTGAAAATAATTAAAATTCTTATTCTTTTTGATAAACAGTTATAATATATATATTTTGATGTGTTGTGTTTATAAAATTACGTTAAAAGGCAAACTTATAATTAGTTTGGTGATTTATATATAAAGAGTTTATAATTTAGAGTTTTGTATTTTTTATTATTTTTAAAATTATAATAATTACTTAGTAATTTTATTTTAAAATACTTTTCTTACAATTTATGAATTCATTAACTCATACTTTTATTCAAAAAAATTTTATTTCATAATTTTATTAATTTTAATTATTTTAAAATTTCTATTTAACATTTTTTATTTTAATTTTTATTTTTTACTCAAAACTTTTAACCATATATATTTAACAAAATCATTCTCAAAATCAGTGGACATTCCCGCGCTTTGCACCGGAATCTTGCACTAGTTAACCCTAAAAACAAGGTGGGATTTGATTCGCTTGTCCAGTTCCATCCAAAACTCAATATCGTCAATCACGTGCAAGTTTGGTTGTGCTTTTAGTAGTTCATTGTCAAAACTAATTTTTTTTAAAAAAAATAGATTATTTTTTTAGAACATAAAGCGTATTTTAGATGTTTGATTTGTTGTGCGATAAATATTAATAATTCAGATTTATTTATTTTTAATTTGTCAATTCGACTGACACAAAATTATATAATAATAATATCTCATTTTCGAATCAATGTGTAATTTAAAAAAGTGAACTATTTTTTAAATAAAAATAAGATATAAAAAATGTTGATAATTAAAGTTTATATATCTTTAATTTATAAATTTTCATTCATTTTATAATTCAGAATCAAAAAAATAAAAGAGTTTGTGAATAAAAAGAAAAAATAAATATCGAAAGAATTTGAAGATTCAAGTGGAAGTTCTTAGTTACTGTGTCTAGATAAATTCTAACGATGGGGTAATAAAGTTTGGTTCGATATATGATTTATACGATTACATATTTTTCAATCTTACGCAAAGGATGATTAGGCAAAATTTACAGAAGGTCAACTGGGTCAACAAAAATCCCGTTTGCGTAGAAGTGACTCAGGAACTGCTCATAAAAACGCATGCGGTGCCCAAAACAATAAATTTAAAAGCCCAAATAACCTCGTTGGCTACGAATATCGATCTTCCATTTTCTTAGAACTCACCCCCCAATCCTCCTCCGCCCCCTTCACAAGACTCTTCAACTATAAGCGTTACTGCTGCTCAAAGGCAAGTCTTCCCTTGAGCTGTATTTTACTTTTACCTGCAAACTCATTCCTAATTCTGCTTAATTATGTGTTTTCTCTGTTTACGCATTCAAATAATTGTGGGTTTTTATTCTCTGGTGGAAAAAGATATGAATTTGTTGCTCGTGGGTAAAAAAGTTTGGATTTTGATGGTGTGTGTTATGAGGTTGCTAGTTTTGGTTGGTGAATTATGGTGGGATTCAGTTCTCGTTAGAAATTTGCTTGATTGATCAAATTATGTTCTGCTGGGCATCGGTGATTGAATTTTCAATCTTTTTTTTTTTTTTAAATTTATAAATGAGCTTGTCAAATCGGAGTGTTCTCTTTGTTGGAATTCATTCTGTTTCCATTGAGAATCATTTCTTTTAGTGATTTTTGAATTGGAGTGCAAAATTTGATGTTAATTTTGGTTTGTTCTTGATAGGTTGTAGAGGAATGCAAAACAAGAGAATGAATTGATATGCATGTGGATATGTAATGGGCAGTTGACTGCGATTCCAAAGGATTGCATGAATGATTTGAAGGGTTTTCAGTGTGATAGAGAGGACCCTTCAGATTGGAATTGCTGCATTGATTTCAAATTTTGTTTGAATTATTGTTAGATTTTCCCTGAAACGGTTAGTTTCGGCCGTTTTTGAGGTTGGGATTCTGTTGTCTTTTGTAAATCATGCCAGCTGTACAGAAGCTCTATAATGCTTGTAAGGTTTCACTTTCGCCAAATGGACCTATTTCAGATGAGGCAGTTGAGAAAGTGCGTGCCTTATTAGGTTAGCCTACAGAATAATCTGCATTAGTCCCAGGATTTAGTATTTCATGTTTTGATGCATGATTTTCTAATTTGTATATACAAAGGTATTGAACATATTAGTGACTAGTTGTGCCATAAAATTGGTTCTGCAATGTATGTGAATTGATTGTCCACATTGATATTTTTTTTTTTTTTGGTTGGGTGGTTTTTTCTCTTTATCTCTGACATGTGTCAAGTAATCATGGAGGCATAAGTATGGCTATCTGTTGTTCATCAGATTAATTATGTGGGATATAAGATTATATCAGCCTTTTCAGTTTAATTGGTATAGCTTATGTTTTCTTTTCCATTGATATCCCAGGATATGTGATGTTGTTCAGCCTTGGATGACGACATTTATGTTTTACTTAATTTGACAACTGCTTTAGCTTGTCTCTACTTTATTAAGTAATTAAGTTGTAGGAAGTACATTATACGCGCAACACTATCTGTCACTTAAGCCTGTGTGCCTGCTTTTATTCGTAGATAGCATGTAATAAAAACTGCAATTTTTTCTTCTATCTGTGTTTTCACTGTGGACTGTTGATCTACTGTGATCTGCAGTAGTCACATATTTCTTACTCCTCAATGTTCATTTCCTTCTCATTCTTAAGGTTTTTCAGTACATATATCAAGTGGGCAATTTAATAAGCAGTCATATGATGTAAAGAAGTTACAGATGAAAAATGATTTGCAGGTCAACCCTCTGAATTACAGGTTCTGCATTGGTCAACTGTTGTTGATTCGTTGTTCCATATCTGATTTACTCTTCTGTTTTAGGTTGATCAAAATTTCCATTTTAGGCTGATCAAAATTCTTTTACAGGCTGATTAAAATTTGGTCTTCTTTGATCGTATTTTCTGACTTTTCCCTTCTAAAGTTATTTTACAAATTCTTCGCTAAGTTTCCAGCTGTCACACCCCTTAAAAGAATTCCTTATTCAATGGCTGCCTCATGGTATAAGGAGGCAGAGTGATTCTCTCTGAGGACTATTTTTTTGTGAAAAGAAGAGAGCTAGGAAGTTGTATAACCATCTCTGGTTCGCCATCCAAGTTCATTTTCTAACTTCTAAATCCCTGCTTTTCTTTCAAAGGTGCAACTACGCTTTCTTCTCCAACATCTTTCTTTTGCAACCAGATTACCTCCTTATAACCAATATGTCTTCTTTCCTTTGTTGGTTTCCTAACTGAAAATCTGAAAATGTCTATTCTTTTCAAGTGAAGTGCTTTATCAAGAGATGGAGAGAAAAGAAAATGGAGGGAAAGGCCTCAGTTCTATCTGTCTTCTGGACAGGTAGGAGAGGAGGAAAAAATTGTTGGAAAAAGTGGTATCTTTTTAGTATATATTTTTTTAAGAGGGTACTAAATTGAACATTTTACCCTGAGAGAAATTATTACCCTTTTCAGAGTTTTTGTTGGAGGGGTTGAGGTAAAGAAGCCAGGGGAAAGATAGCAGTTGGTTCAAATTGGGCTTAGGTTTTTGTAGTTCTTTCTATTCAAAATGAGCTGGATATCCTGTTTGGTTTTAATGGACTATCATAGTTCCCCCCACAGTGTATATGATTTGAATGGCATATTTGAAACCTCTCTCTATCAGCTGTCACCAACTAGGTCTGGACTGTTTACAAGCATGTCTGTAATAGAACTCCCTGGTATACAATCTTCATTGTTCAGGACTGGTATTAGGTGCAATGAAAGCTCTTTACTGTCTATTATGTTCTTATTGTTACTTGATGGTAATTTTAAAAAAAATCTCACCTAGATATATTCTTGATTTATTTGTTCTATGGAAGGTGATGTGAAACTGCTTTTTCATTCCATATTTATGCTGATTGGGTGTAATTATTGACTAAATGAATTTAGTTGAAATTGGTTATATTGTTAGAGTGCCTCTGGTGTTTATACTATTTATTTGTCTTTTTACATTAGGTCCTTATATTAAGGAACATTAGCTGCAGCAGGATATTTTGTTGTTTTTGCTCTTATTTACATGGTACAATTTCAACATTGCTCTTAACTTCACAAGTGATTGGTGAAATTGAAATCTGAGCCTTAGATGGCACAAATTTGTGACTAATTTTCTGCCTTTTATTTTATCCTTGTGTGCAAGGTCCAATCTATTGTAAAGTTGATTTGTGTTATTGGTCAAATCTCTGTAACCAGATAAACTGTTTGTGTAACAACACACTTTGATTTCTATATTTCATCGGTTATTAGACTACGTTAGGAATGGATCCTGTGGGAGAAAGTAATTGTAGCAATCTTACTGAAGCAAAATGAAAGTGTGATGTGTCTTGGATTGAAACTTCTAAATTAAATGTTTTGCATGGTTTTACATGCATTCTCGTCTGAAATAGTGAATATTAAAGCTAGCTTGGTGTCATGCTTATATGCATGTTTTGTAAACTAAGTTGTCTTTAGCTACTTTGGGCATGGAACTGGAATATTTTGACTGGTAAATAGTATGTCCGATTTTTTATTTGCAATTCTTGCTGATTTTTAAAGCTTCCTATTTTATACTATATTGTTTTGTGGCAGACAAAATCAAGCCGTCTGATGTGGGTCTCGAGCAAGAGGCCCAGTTAGCACGGGGGTGGAAAGCTTCAGTGCATGAGCGTAATGGGGGCCTTCGATCACTGCCACCAATTAAATACCTGCATATACATGAATGTGAAAGCTTTTCAGTAAGCACTGAGTGGTTCACAAAATATTTACTCAGTTTATGGTTTAGGTTTTATTTCTATCTATATAATTTTGCTCAACACTTCAAACTTACTCTAGGTTTAAATTTTTACAGGCAAAAGTTATGGATGCATATGTTTTCTGTTTATTTTGCAGATGGGAATTTTCTGCATGCCTGCTTCTTCAATCATTCCACTTCATAATCATCCAGGCATGACCGTTCTAAGCAAGCTTCTATACGGCTCCCTACATGTGAAAGCCTTTGACTGGATTGATCTTCCTGGGCCTTTTGAATCTTCTGAAGGTATGCTGCTATAATAACTTGCTCTTTGTACTTGAAATATCTATGTAGATTTATACTTGCACTCAAAGGCTATGTTTGGTTTATGGTTTATTTGAAAATTTTTACGTTGGTATATGTGAAAATTTTGGTTGGAATTTTTTGTTGAGAAAGGAGTTTTGGAGGGAGAATAAAAGTGTGTTGGAAGGAAATTTTTTAAAAAGAATATAAGATAATTTTGGCGGGAACTTTAAATTTTAAATTTTAAATAAAATAAAATGTTGTTTGGAAGAATTTTTTTTTTTTCCAGAAAAAGTAAACTTTTCTCAAATAAGAGAAGAACCAAAAGTAGCCAAAGTATCTATAGCTTGAACTAGTACACTTGCTTTTCTGTGTTATGGTGGTGCTGTAATTTCTTAAATACAAGATACCTTTTTAATTTTGAGATTCTTCCACTTTAGGTCTTACCATTTTCAAACTGACGGAGCCTTTCCTATTACCTCTTTTCTATCTTCAATAATGTCTTTGTAGTTCAATGTGAATATCTCTGTTTGCAACTTGCTACATTTCATCATTTCTCTGATTTTGCTTATAATCAAAATGTGACTTTGACTTGGATTAACTCTGTCTGGAAGATGGACATTGTCAGAAAGGAAGCTAAATCAAGTAAATTTGGGCCTTTCCAGATAGAGAAATGTTGTCTGTTTTGGACATAATAAAGGTTGTGTGGGATTGATGGGTGTCTTTCCATGAAAATGATTGCACAGAATTCTGTACAAAAAATGTTCTCTGCTGCCTCCCAAAAAAGCCTTGTGCGTTGGTGGCCTTTTAATAGTCTTTATTCTTCGGTTATTATTCAGTTTGAGTTTGGTATCTAATTGCGTTATTGATTTCTGACATTTGTACTTGTAAAGGATTTGATTATTTAATCTTTGCTCTGCTTAAATTTCCTTTTACTAAATTATTGATTGATTTCTGAAGTACATATTTTTCCTGATATTTTTCACAGCGAGACCTGCAAAACTTGTTAGGGATTGTGAGGTGACTGTCCCAACTGAAACAACAGTTCTTTATCCAACTACTGGAGGCAACATACATTGTTTCAAAGCCTTAACTCCTTGTGCCATATTTGATATCCTTTCCCCACCTTACTCCTCCGAGGATGGACGACATTGCACTTACTTTCGGAGGTCCACAAATGGAGATCTACCTGGTAACTACAATTTGTTTTGTGATAATCCTGTCATGACGCGCTTCTGTTGGCTGAAGTTCTTAATCTCACTCTCCTTTTTCGCTGAACCATTAAAGGTATTCTTGAGGTGGATGGGGTGAAAATCTCTGAACTGAGTTGGTTAGAAGAGTTTCAACCTCCTGATGATTTTGTGATTCGCAGAGGACAGTACAAGGGCCGTGTTATTAAAACTTAGTGTTCATTTTTGATGGTGAGCAATTAGTTTAAATGCACTGTGAGCTTCATTTAGTCGGTTTAGGTGAATTTGCAGATCTCTCAAACTGTTGTAGCAATGAATAATTCATTTTCTTGGCCAAAGAAGTTTGGCATTTTAGTTGTACATATTGATAACGAGATAATGTTTTCCCACAGATACTAACCTTATATAGAAGACAACTTTGTTTGAAACTTCCGTATTATTCATGCCTGATGTGGTGCTTTAAACACAACTTCCTTGCCATGATGCCAAAATTTTCAGAGGGGGAAAATAAATGACAAAAGAAAAAGAAAAAAAGAGCCTTTTGTTTGTCAACCAGGCTCCGCCATCCACCACGAGATGATTATATGTTGATTTTGAGATAATTGGCTGTTGCTGGCTATTCTTTCCTCATGGTTGCAAATGGTGGATTGCTTTGTTAAAATCCCTCGTACATTCAGCTCCATACAAGGCGTACTGAGATGCCTTCTGGCTTTTCATGTTAGTTTACATCTTGTTCTCATTGTCATTTTATCCAGAGAGTGCCTATCTCCACCGCGGCCACCACCACCTACGCTGCCTCCCCCCATTCATGATCACCATGATGACCATGTTCATCAATCATTGGCATGAGCTTGGCAATGATATTCATGATGGTAGCTTGTTTTTGGACTCTTTGTATTACAATAGTACAATTACTACCAGAAATTGATCAAAGAAAGAAAGAATGGGGAATTTTGTGGGAAGTGGTGTAGATTATAGCAAAACATCAACCGTCCAAAACCAAGAACAAGAACGTCGGAAAGACTAGCACCGCCGCCGCCAACACCACCACCATCACCGTCCACTGTAGCGCTAGTAGGAATATCACTAGTGGTGCTACAAAAAGTAGCAGCACAAACAACGTTAATGATATTCTGCTGACCAATATTCTTGTTGCTAACGTTATTGTATCTAGCGCCGGTGATAGGGATGACCACCATAAAGGGCATCAACATTAACAACAACAACAACACAAAATCACATGGGGTGGTGGGCACCATGGAATGCATGGGCATCACAGTTATGGCGCGCGGTAGCCATTATGGAGGAGAGCACCACAGCTATGGCGGTGTCCATTAGTTATGAGTATGGAGGCGGGCATCATAGCTATTCCCATTCCGACCATGGAAGGAGGAGCTTTAGCTCCGGCGGTGGCTGGGGAGGAAGTTCTGTGTATTGACGTGCATTCAAATTTAGAACTTTTCGTCGATCCTCTTTGGTTAGTAAAAATATTAGGCCCAAAAAAGCCATAAAACATGCCCTTCCTGTCCAAGAAAAGAAAACTGTTTTTTATTAGTTATGAAATATAATATGCTTTATAATTGTAGTTATATTGCAATAATATTTTTTATTAGTTATATTGAAGTAGCAAGTGTCCTATTTTCATTTTAATTTTTAGTTTTTGATTGTAGGTTATACATATCTACAAATATAATTATAATTAAAAAGAATTACTTTAAAAATTTTACTTTTTTACTAAAAATTTTTAAGACAAAAAAGAAAAAGTGGATTCTCTTTTTGGATGAAAGGAGTAATTGTTTTACCTTAAAGTTATGATTATATTGTTTTGATTTTGTTTTGAAAATTTTGCATTATTGTGATGATTTAATTTTTGATCTCCTAATAATTGTTTAAGGAGCAAAAGTTAATGGTTTTTTCTTTGTTAGGAAAATTATTTGGTCAAATTTGGGAACTTCTAATTGAAAAAAAAAAAACATGAAAATTGTAATCATTTTCGTGGATTTAAAAAACGAAAAAGGAGAATTTCGATGGCAAATATTAATTCCTTTGTTATTTTAATTAGCCCACTACAAATAAATTTTTATAGCTCAATTAGTAAGTAAGTCACTACAAATCAAAGCTTTTATAAATTACTAAGGATATTATTTCTATAGGATTTAAAAAAAGAATTCAATTTTAGAATTTTCTTTATTTCAAAAAAGAGTTTTTTTTTTATATACAAAATTCTTATATTACTCTTGTTAAAAATGACAATACGTAATTTGAATTAAAAAATAAGAGTAAAAATGTAAAAGTTAATATTGAAAAAGTTGTATAAAATTAAAAGTGAATTTTATTTAAGAGATAATGAGTATACGAATACTATTTAGAAATAGACTTTTTTTTTTAAAGTCAAATAAAAATTTAAAAAATAACTCTTTTTTGGAAAAAGAGAGAGTATTATGTCTTAGTCATTAACATAAGAAACTTCATCAGACGCTCAACTTCTTGGATCAAAGGAATCGCTAATTGAGAATCTCAACACAAACGCGTACAACATTTAACGTTTATAATTAATTATCAAACTCTAGTTTGAAAGGAAAAACAGAAAAAATGAACGGAAAATTTGCAAAAATAGCAAGTCAAAGACCCACATATTTAATGTCGAACAAAATGTCGACAAAAATGTCGACAAAAATGTGACAAAATATTGAAAACATAGATAATTTAGGTGTTAAACATGTCACTTTTCTTCCAATTCAATTTTTTTTACGTTCTTGACTGGGGAAGTACCAATTCATGTACAAAAAAATTGTCTATGAAATTTTTTATCATGAGATTAGGTCTTTTGGTGATTAATTTGTCTTTTTATGCCTCAATTCTATACTGTTTCTTTACGTGCTCAAGAATTTAATTTTTTTCTTTGCAATTGATGCAAATGATTACAGATTGTGTGAAATAAGATGTTAAATCGATGCAAGATGAAGAAAAATAAGAAAATTTGAACAACAACAATAGAAAAAAGTGAAACAAAATGAAGAAGATTATTTGAGTCTTTTACCGATTAATCTGTTATATTTGTAAAGGTTTTTCTGGATTTGCTATTTTTACAAATGTGGGTCTTTGACATGCTATTTTTGCAAATTTCCCAAAATGAACCGACAGAATGTCCAACACAGAAAAAAGTCAGTCTCTTTTTTTTAGCCGCCGCGCTAACTGTGTTGACGGCTATCCTCTTGTACGGCTTGGAAAAAAAACAGAAGACGACTCAAAGAAAAAGAAAAGAAAGAAGAAGAAGAAGATAGTACGGTTAGCAAGTTCTTGATTTCTTGTAGGTAAATCTTGAATTCTTGATTGTTCTTCAAATAATTCTTGAGTTCTTCAATTTTTTTTTTTTTAAGGAAAGCGTGCTGAAATTCTTGTTCTTCTCGTGACTAGATCTTGGATTTCTTGAACTTATTGTATATATATTTTTTAATTTTATTTAGACTTACCTCATAAAATGATACTCACCGTTTGTCAACTTTCCTTCATTACCTCGTTGGTTTCTGATCTTCACTTTGGTTTTCATTTTTCCTTCTTCAGTTTCGTTGCAATTTGGAGCCAGTAGTGTTCCTCTAGTTGCCAGTGATCAACATGGATACCTCAGCTATTACTTTTGTTCGCTCTGCCTTGCTTAATTTGGCGTTGCTCGATGAACAGTTGTTGCAGCAGCAGAACCCATTCAGCACTAAGAAACTGAAGTACTTCCTTAAGAATCTCGAAATATTTCTTCTATGTACAAAACCGTTGCAGCTCAGAAAAAGTGGCGGGGATGGAAATCTGGGATTTCTCTGGGGACGGATTGCTGAGACAGTTCAGAGAAATTCACGGAAAATTCAACCTTACTGTCTTGGTTTAGAAGGTGGATCTCATTTTTCAGTTGCAGAACAGATTATTCATTTTGAAGGCGAAATCCATGTTTTTGAGGATGATATAGATCACTGGTACATCACTCTGTCAGAGCCCCGGCGTCAACGAAGTTTTCTAGCGGCATTTGAAGTTACTCAAATCATTGATTCCGTTTCGGAGAATCTAGTGGTCTATCTCAGTTCCAAGTTTCAGTACGTAGAGCATTCGCTGGAACCAATAGAAGCCATGTTGGAGAAGATAACATCCTTAAGAAATTTCATCTGCTTTGTCACATTTCTTGGCACCTGCCATTGAAATTTCTATCTGTTGCTATCAATGCAGCACATCTCTGTTATATGACTCAATGTGATTTTGGTTCTGAAGAGTGGAGCAAGAGAATGAAAAAGATTCAAGCTGCTGATCTTCCAGTTTATGAGACTTATATTGAAGCCCTGAGAACCTCAAAATTAGTAATCCCTGATGATTTAGGCATGGTTTCTTATCCAATAATTGTGACAAAGGATTTCATTGATTTTCTCCTACGGAATCTTTGGGAGATGCTTAAAATGCGTACTCTTCTTGTGATTAGATTAAAGGATCAACTACGACTACTATATGAGGGACTAAGATTTTTGAGAACCATTCATAAGGAGCAGCCAAACAAATTTGATGGGTATACCAGAGTCCTTACTAGAATCGTGATTTGTGATGCCGGAGTCATAATCTTTTCACTTTTTCAGAAAAATGTCGAAATTGTTGCTGAGCTGTCTGATGTGCTGGGGGGAATTGAGTTTATCAGGTTACAAGTTGAAGGAAGGGTTGGAGAAATATCAACCTACAACTTTCCCACGACGAATGGGCTATTGGTGCCTGGAGATTTTCAACACTCCTCTTCAACAGCATTTGATTCCATGACAGAAGACATCAGGAATATTAAGTCTGATGTCTTGGAGATTTTCCATGGAGGCAGAAAAGACTTCGAAATCAAGAAAGTTTCCAAGACATTTAGACTGGCACCATTACAAAGTATTGATCTAACAAGTGATGAAATTGTAGGTTTCCATGATGAGGAAATATCAATTACCAATCAGCTCATAAGAGGATCAAAGCAACTGAAGATCGTTGCCATTGTGGGTATGGCAGGAATAGGCAAGACAACTTTAGCCACAAAGGTATACAATAATCCTTCGGTTACATATAATTTCCATATTCGTGCTCGGTGTTCTGTTTCTCAACTATTCGACAAGAAGAAAGTGCTACTTGAACTTTTGAATAATATAGCCCCAGGTGGAAGCCTTGAGATGGCTGAACAAGATCTGGCTGAAAATCTCTGGCGCCATTTGAAAGGAAAGAGATATCTCATATTTTTGGATGATATATGGGACATTGAAGCTTGGAATAGCTTGCAAGGATCATTTCCTGATGATTCTCGTGAAAGTAGAATTATCTTGACAAGTCGATACCATGACGTTGTTCCTCAAGCTATGCTCAGTGAAGAACCTCATTTTCTTCGTCACCTCACAAGTGATGAGAGTTTGGAGTTATTGCGGAGGAAGTTATTCCCCCGGACATGTTGGCCTCAAGCATTATATGAACTTGGGAAGAAAATTGCAGAAGATTGTAAAGGTTTACCTCTGACAATCGTTGTTATAGCTGGACTTCTAGCTAATCTGGAGCAAGAAGGTTGGAAGAATGTTCTGGAAAGCTTAAGTTCAGGCATTTGTAGTACAGAGCAATGCAAGAACACATTGGGGTTGAGTTACAGACATTTACTAGAACGCTTGAAGCCATGCTTTCTTTATTTTGGGTTATTTCCAGAAGATCAAGAGATTTCAGTCCAGAGGTTGGTCTGGTTATGGATTGCCGAAGGATTTGTCACCAAAATTGAGTCGAAAAGTTTAGAAGATGTAGCTTCAGAATACATGACGGATTTAGTAGCCAGAAGCTTAGTTATTGTTGCTAAAAAGAGCTCCATAGGTGGAGTCAGAACTTGCCGTATTCATGATTTGCTGCATGAGTTTTGCAGGAGAAAAGCAAGAGAAGAAAACTTGTTCCACCTCTTAAAAGGGTATGATGAGCTTTTATCTTTTAACGAGCCGGAGCCACGCTACTTGCGGAGGCTATGCATTCACTCTCAGAAGAAGCATTTTAAGAATTTAAGGCTATTTTCCCCTCGTGTACATTCTCTACTATTTTTCGTTCATGATGAGCCATGGTCTACACGAGGACATGATATCTCATTCATTATTCCCATCTACAAAGATCTCGTGGTGTTGGATATAGGGCAGTTTAATTTAGGTTCTAGTTTTCCTATTGACGTGAGACTTCTTGTTCAGTTGACATACTTGGCAGTGAAAGGTGATATAGATGACATTCCATCATCATCCATAGATAACCTCTCAAACTTGGAAACATTAGTTGTGGAGTCGACAAAAACAGTTTCATTGCCGGAAACCATTTGGGATTTACGCAGCTTGAGACATCTTCACATACCAAATGGTTTTCATATTCCCAGTGAAAATCTTGACAACTCCCCTGTTTTGTATGAGCTGGAGAGCTGTTCTGGTGCAATTATTCACTCTTGGGACACCATGGAAAAGCAACTGAGGAAGTTTCCCAACATCCGGAGACTGAAATGCAGAATCTTCCAACGTTGGGACACTAAGAATTGTAACCTGATTCTAATACCTGACTTTCTGAGTCGATTAGAGTCACTTGATGTAACGCCATCATTTTATTCAGGATGGCCCGGGGTACCCAGGCACTTTCGGTATCAGTTTGGTTTCCCTAAGAATCTTAGAAAGCTGACCCTGAATTACTTTGAGTTGCTTCAGAGTAAAATTTCCACAATTGGAAAACTCCCTAGTCTTGAAGTTCTCAAGTTACTCGATGGAAGCTTCCTCGAGGACAACTGGGACATGGTGGAAGGGGAATTCTCCAAACTCAGATTCCTGAAATTGTCTCACTGGAACATTGTTCGGTGGACTGCTTCCGATGATCAGTTTCCCTGTCTTGAAAAGTTAGTACTGGAAGGGTTGAGAAGATTGGAAGAGATTCCTTCTTGTCTGGAGAACATTCCGACTCTTGAAATGATTGAGGTTCGGGGTTGTTCTGACTCTGTTGCAAGTTCAGTCAAACAAATTCAGGATGTGCAGAAGGAGTACGGAAATTCGGATCTGAAGATCCTGATTTCGCCTCGCTCCAGAGAATCTTCTTAAGATTGGTTTATGAAAGATTCGCAATGGCGACTAGGCTGGATTTCATGGTATTGATCAGTCAGGTATGCCTGATTTTGGTGAAATCATTCATGTATGCATTCTTAGAAGATTAATTGGTCAATTTACGCTGTAACTTAGTGTTGAATGGTGTAACAAGCTCTGTAAATTAGCCAATTCTGTACTTCATCTTCTTCCAGCTCCAAGAAACTCTGCTTTGATTTCTTTTTGAAATTTTTGCATGATTTATGATGGCATGATTTAATGTTTTAAAGAATAGTTTTTGGCTTTTTACATTTTGTTGGGACTTTTTTTTCCATTCTGTTAATAAAACTAATAACCGAAAACTAATAGCCTAAAGTGAATTTTAAATAAATTAATAACCCACAATCAATTACAACTTATTCACTAATAAAATAACAGTAAGTATTGGGCATTGTATTATATGCTTAATCTATTAGTCGGTAGTTTAATGTATTTTTCTATATAATTTCAATAAGGCTGTCTATCGTTTTTAAAACTCTCTATTTTTAATTTTGTATAATTTTTTAAATTACAAAATACAATATATTTACTATACAATTAAATGTAAATTTTTACATTTTATCTTTACTTATTAATTTAAATTATGTATAATTATTATTAATTAGAATAATGTAAGAATTTCACACTAAAAGTAAATTTATTTTTTTTAGATATCGAAGGAAATTTTAAAACTGAACTAATTATTTTGTACCTAATTTTTCGAGTCGCAAAAATTTTCCAAAGTGATATTATTACCTTTTTTTAAAAAAAATAATTTAAACGTTCAATATTTGCATGCTTAATTAAAGACTTGAAAGGCAGTTATTGTAGTTCGATTAAAATTAAGATTTATATATTTTATGTCAAAATTTAATATTTATTAATAAAATTATGTGATTTTATTAATGAAATATAATATGATACATATTAATTAAAATGTCAGATACATAAGACAAATTAAGGTCAACAAGTACAAGAATAGTTAATCTAAAATTTTGTTTTTTTTGAAGAGGAAGAAGAATACAAGGAGAACTCAAAACACTGTTTGTTGGGATGTTAATTATAAGGTATCAATGAGCAAAAATGAATTATAAGTTATTATTATTTAAGTTGGAATTAGATATATGTCCCAACAATAGTGTATTAAATTTGCATCACATTTTAAATCGATGTCTCTGTTTTGAGATAGAACATGATACATCATAGTCCTTGATTCCTGTATAATAATTCTCCAATTTTGCAAACAATGTTACATGATTCTCCTCAACTTCTGGGATTAAAAAACTTGCTAATTGAGAATCTGAACATAATTTTTTCCTTCTTTGGTCAAAAGAGGTAATTGATTGTATTAAAGAGACAAAAAATGAGTACAATTTACAGAGGCAGAACAGCTGATTCAATGTTTGTCCAAATTTGCGTAGGAATAGAAGAAATCAAATAAAGTTGCCAGCCAAAAATTAATCCCGGCACCCCTTTCATTTGTACACGCAACACAACAATGGCTGCTATTTTATGCATCATGCAAAACTTTAAGTAGCAACTAGCCATGCAAGTTGTCAATAGGAAAATACTACTGCTGTCTACCAGTAATAAACTAGTACGTAATTCTGGATTTCCTGTCACAAATCTTGACTTTTTCCTTCTTTGAACTTCCCTTCAGTGAGCTTCTTTGGGTTTTCTTCAATCTCAGTTTCAATTTCCGGTCACTCTTCAGCAAATAATCAAGGACAAATTCTCTTTAGAATAAGATGAAGTTTGGTTAAACATACTATGCACTCAGCGGAAATGAAGAGTTGCACCTTTTCAACTTTACGATTTTTATTTTCTAAATTTTGAAAATCTTCAACATGTCCATATCCCATTTGTTCACTATCTTCCTCAGCTTATTTCATTTGTATGTTTCTAATCTTCACAATAGTTTTCATTTCTATTTCCTTTTTCCATCTTGAGGGGACTAGATATTTTGTTCCCCCGGATAGCAACAGGAAGGACGTGCTAGAATTGTGGCGAGGAAGGAAATACAACTCTAGATTGTTCCTCGGCCAAGCGTAAGAGGCCTTGCTTTGTTTATGGAAGTATAGACCATAATGTGAAGCAGTGGCCAAAGGTACATGTGAATTTGTGATTTTGATTGCTTGTTTGTTTAGGTTATTAGTCATTATTATTTTTTTTATTCACTTGCAGAAGAGATTAATTCTTTCTGTTGCCTTTCATTCACTTCTGATTTGCTTTCATGGATGAAGGGAATCTTAGAACTGCACAATCATTTGTATGTTAGCCTCTTGTGCACGTGGCAAGTTTCGTAAACATACTATTTGTTTTAGTTAGACATGGGAGGCCTTGATTTCTCATGATAATCTTATAGGAAGAATAAGGTTCATCTCTGAAGCCCCTTCTGCAGATCTTTATGTGAAATTCAAGACATTGCATAACTCTAGTGGAATTATGTTAGACTTTGGCAAGTGAAATCTATTTTTGTGGCATCTTTGATATTTAAACGGGTGCATTTTCTTCATCTCTAACTTTTAGATGTTGAAGCACGTCATTGAGAATATGATTATATGAATCTTGTTTTTCTGTTGAGAGTTCTGAAAATACAAACTGGTCTATTTTGTCCCCTTAGCGCCTTTTCCTCTGGTTTTGAAACTTCGTTGAACTCGTTGCTTGTGTGAATGGCGAACAGTTGCCATGCTTCTGTAATATTTCCAACTTCTGATCTTCTCCTGTAGAAAAGAAGCAAATATCTTAGGGAATGTACATGTCCTGGTGGGTGAACTAGGCATGAACAAATTTCGGCCATTATCTAAGTAAATTTTGTTGATGTAATCTTACAGAGAAAATGTTGGAAAGACATTTTTCTTTGTATGATATTAACAAAGGAGCTGGGCATTTGAGAGTCAATAGAATCTTCTTCACTTCCATTGCCATTCAGATCCTGTAAAGGTTCTTTGGCTCCGAGTGATCAAGATGGTTTCCTTCATCATTACTTCTACTCGTTCTGCTCTGGATGATCTGGTGTTGATGCAAGAGAGAAGTTTTTTCTGGGATACTGAAGAGCTGAAGTACTTTTTAAAGAATCTCAAAACATTTCTTCTATGCGTAAGAAAGTTGGTCAACAATGGGCAGGTGAGATTTGATGACGACAATGTTAATATGGATGGAAGTCTTGGATCTCTCCTGGTAAGGATTGACGAGGTGGTTTGCAAAAATGCTTGGAATATCCATGATCTGCTCTCCTAGAAAGGATTGAGGTCGCGGTTTGCAGAGATGCAGGGAAGATCTCTTTATCTTAGTCCGGAAAAAGAATTTTTTCTTATTGCGTCTGAACATAATAGGCAATTTGATTGCAAGATCAAGTCTTTTACCAAAGATATAACTCAGCGGTACATCACTTTGTCAGATCACCAGAATCAATCAATTTCTTTAACAATATATGAAGTTATGGAAATCATTATTCCGTTTTGGATAATCTTGTGGGTTTTCTAACCTTGCCATTTTATTGCAAACAACTTTCACTAGAACCAATTGAAACCATGATAGAAAAGATAACATTCTTCAGAATTTTCATCTTCTTTGCCACACTGAAAGCGTTGAGCACCAACAATTAAAACTTTGTTGGCTCACGTTGAAGCTGTTTCTGTTAATGCAGCACATATCTCTTATCTGTGTCTATGTGACTCCAATTATGAAGCTTCGACTTTTCGTATTATTATTATTTTTTTTTTCCAAAATTCTTCAATATATTAACTTGTCAAATAACACAAGTTAGATGATACAACAATGGTTCTAACCCTTTGAACCCTCCTTGACACCATAAATTGGCCAAGGCTTAATACACTTTCTAAAACTACCTTAATTATATGCTTTACATTCTTACCAAAACTATCCAAGTAAGTAGTAGCTAATGTAATCATTCTTTAGAGAAAAAGGTTACCTCAGCCACTATGTTACTTGAAATTATAGCAGCTTCTATACTACCGTAACCACTGACCAATCAATAGATGCGGTCCTAGTTACTACTCTCTAATTGCTTTACTTTGTCAAATTCAAACCATTCTTCTATAGCTATGTCTATAATTGCCTTCTCCTCAATCCATTCTCCCGTAAATAGCCACATGTTTCTTGACTTCCATAGCATCCATAGTAAATAAACAGTTAATTGACTCCTTTCCTGTCCAAGATATTGCTTTGTGCTATTGCTGACTTGTTCCCACCATCCTTGGAATTGCGGTACATCTATCTCCGTGTTATGCCATTGTAAAGGAGCAAGTTTCCACACTGTTTTTGCTCTAGAGCAGTTAAAGAAAATATGTTCAATACTCTCGGCTCCTTCACCACACATATTGCATGTTGTGTCTATTAGCATTTTCCGCCTTTGAAGTGCTTGCTTTGTTGGTAAGATGTTGTGGCAGCACCTCCACACAAAGTGTTTCAGCTTGCTTTTAATATCTAGTCTCCAAATGGACTGCCACATTGCTGTTTTTGATCTTGCACAGCTGCTGGATTCAGCTTTGTCTCGCCTTAGAAATTGCTCCTTGAGGATGTGTTGATAGGCTGATTTTACAGTGAAGATTCCTGAAGAGTTTAGTTGCCATATTAGTTGATCTCTACTGTTTGTTGTTCCATGTGGTAAGCTCAATATTGTGGAGGCTTCTTGATGGTCGAACAATTGTGTGACCAGTTCTTTGTTCCAGCCGTGTCCTTCCTTCATCATTAGTTCATTTACCCACATTACCTTGTCTTTGTTTGGGTTATTTGGCTTTGGTTTGAAGTCTTTTTGGTCTGGAATCCAAGGGGAGTCCCAAATTTGTATCGACTTTCCATTTCCCACCTTGTATCTTGTTCCTTTTTCCAGCAAGTACCGCGCTCCTAGCCAACCTCTCCAAAGCCATGAACTGTTCTTCTTCGGGTTCATCTTCATTAAGCCCCCAGTTGGGAAATATTTTGCTTTGATCACCTGGCTCATGAGGAGCTGTGGTTGTGTCATCACCCTCCATAATTGTTTTGCCAAAAGTGAGTCATTAAAACTTTGTATGTCTTGAAATCCCAAACCTCCTTGGCATTTTGGATGTGTAAGATTTGTCCAGGCTTTCCAATGTATTTTCTGATTGCCTTCTTCATTTCCTCCCCACCAGAATTTAGCTGTCACACTACCTATCTCTTTGCATACTGCCACTGGGAGCTTAAAACACCCCATAATATAAACAGGTAATGCATTCAAAACAGATTTAATTAGGATTTCCTTACCTGCTAGGCTGAGAAAACGTGTCTTCCATCCTTTGATTCTATGTGTCACTCTCTCCACCACATAGTTGAACACTTCTCTCTTGGATCTTCCTATCAACATAGGTAGACCGAGGTATTTGGCCTTCCTTAGTTCTTTCACTCCCGCAAGGTTGGTGCAAATCAGATTTTTCAAATGTGTTGGTACATTTCGACTAAAGAAGATAGATGATTTCTCCATGTTGATATTTTGCCCCGAGTGTTGGCTGTATTTTTCTAGCAATGTTTTCAACTTGTGTACCTGCTCCATGTTAGCTTCACAGAAAAGCAAAGAATCGTCTGCAAAGAATAGATGTGTGATTTGTGGACCATTTTTGCTCACTTTCATTCCATTGTAATCTCCTCTTAGTCTTGCTTGTTTAATTAGATTTGATAATGCCTCAGATACAATTAAAAAGAGATAGGATGAGAGTGGATCACCTTGCCTAAGTCCTCTAGAGGTTTTAAAATATCCACATTGTTCTCCATTTATGTTTCTGACCATTGTCCTTTGTACTCACACATTGCATTATCCACTCAATAAAGGCCCTTGCAAAACCCATACGCATCATTACTTTTTTTAAAAAATCCCATTCTACACTATCATATGCTTTAGCCATGTCAATTTTTAGTGCCATGTAGCCTTTTTTCCCTTTTCTCATTGAATGAAGAGTATGTATACATTCATGTGCAACTACAACATTGTCATATATTTGTCTCCCGGGAAGGAAAGCAGATTGATTAGGACTAATGCATGTTTGTAGGCATATCTTTAGTCTTTCAGCAAGTATTTTTGATATAATTTTATACACCACATTGCAAAGACTAATTGGCCTATATTGGGATATCAATGTAGGATTTTGCACCTTTGGTACTAAAGTGATTAATGTGTGATTTATTTGCCTAAGCATTTTTCCTCTTGTAAAGAAATCTTTAACAGCAACACATATATCATTTCCAACCACATTCCAGAATTTTTGAAAAAATAAAGAAGTCATACCATCTGGACCCGGAGCTTTGTTGGGGTTCATTTGGAATAATGCCAGTTTGATTTCTTCATCCTCCACCGGTTTGAGCAGCTTTAAGTTCATATCTTGAGTAACCGAGGTGGGGATGCCCTCCAGCCCTTCGTGGCTTCTCTGTGATCGTTTGGATGTGAACATTTTGGTAAAATATTCTATGATCTCCTTCTGGATATCCTCTTTTTGCTCTTTAACTTCTCCTTGGTCGGTCACTAGGGTGTAGATACCATTTTTCTGCCTTCTTTGCACTGTGCTTGCATGGAAATATTTAGTATTCTTGTCTCCCTCCTTGAGCCATTGCAATCTGGATTTTTGTTGCCAAAATGTTTCTTCCTCTCTGTATGCTTTGTCTAAGTCTCTCTTGAGTTTATCCCAAAGTAACCAATCTCTTGTTCCTCCTCTTATACTTAGTTGCTCCATCTTTTCCTTGAGAACCCTAATGTTTTTGGCTGCATTCTGGCCGTATTGTTGGTTCCATTGTATCAAATCAAATCGGCTTTGCTTTATTCTTGCACACACTTGGTACATTTTTGAGCCCTCTTGCGGGTGCTGCCAACTTGCCTCCACTCTTTCTAGTATTCTTTCTGTCTTTAGCCATCTCTTGTCGAAAATGAACCTATTTTTTGCTTTCTGCATTTGTGGTGCGGTGTCCATTATAAGTAGCTTGTGATCGGATGTTTGTTTCTCCTTGTGGTAGACTTTGGCATTGTGGAATTTTAATATCCATTGAGGTGCTGCAAAAAACCTATCAATTCTCTCTTCTACAAATCCCTCTCCTTCTCTATTGTTGGCCCAAGTGTACTGATGTCCAATAAATCCCAAATCTGCCATTTCCATCTTTCTTATGAATTCATTGAAGTGCCGACAGCTAGTTGGTGATCTTCTCCTTCCTCCTTGTTTCTCTTCCGGGCTTGTTATATCGTTGAAGTCTCCTCCCATAAACCACAAATCTGCCCACTTGCTTGTTTCATTCACCTAAGACTGCCATTGTTTGTTCCTGATATCCTGTTCTGTACTTGCATAAACAAACACTGCCCACCATTTTAGAGGATCTCCTTCAATTTGGCATTCCATTTGCACAGAAAATGAGTTTGATATGCAGCTCAATACTCTAATGGTTGCAGCCCAACATACCAGTAATCCTCCACTTCTTCCTATTGGCTCTATAGCTTCCCATTTATTCTTGTACTTTAATCTATTGCACACTGTATTTACAAACTTTTTTTTTGTTTCAGCAATAAAAAGTAATTCAGTTGGTGGAAGTACAGACTCCTCACTGGGAAATTGTAGAGGGTCCTCCCAAACCTCTACAATTCCACACACATACTCTCATTGATCCTTGAGAGACCAATTGCGGCTGGCCTCTCCCACCTCCATTGTTCTTTTGGCTTCTGTTGTCTCATTTTTCAGTTTCAGTTTCTTGTTGCTTATTAGCTGTATCTCATCGTTTCCAGCATTCTCTTCAGATTTCCCTCTGGCTCTTTTGTCCCCAATGTGTAGCATCTCTTTGAGAGTCTTCTCCACCTTATGATTTAAGTTGATAGGCTGCCTTTCTGTACGTTTCCAAGTAACCTTCTTGTTTTCAGTTTTGTCTCCCATTTCTGCATGTTGATTTTCTTTTCTATTGCTTTGTCTTCGGCTCCAGTTTTCAGCTTTTGCGTTGGTTATCGGGATATTCACCAATTCTTCTTCGCTCGCAGTATGTGATGCTTCAGCTTTATGTTCCTTGCTCATGTCTTCTTCCATACTGGTCACTTGTGTTTCTTGGTGCTCTAAGATATTGGAAACATATGCTGCTGCCTCTGATTCCAGACCCTGCTCCTCTTCCATTTGAAGGCATGTTTCTTTGTTGTCACGGTCCTTTTGGTTTTCTGCAATGCATATCATATTCTGTCTCATCTCTTCATTTCTGTTCTCATCTTGTATAGCTGCCTTCCTTGTTTCTGTTGCTTGCTTTTCAGTCGTTGTTTCTCTCCCGCTTTCAGGGCTAGGTAAGCTATAGACCATATTTCTTTTTTCAGTTCTCCCTGTAAGCCATTTTTCAGTTTTTTCTCTTCTGAATCCGTCAGCCTTAATCCACTCTCCATATTGTCCCTCTTGAATTTTCCCTTTTTTTTGGTCCTCTTGCCTTATACTGCAGTGTTTCTCAGGGTGGCCTATTTTCCCACAATAGTGACAGAAGCTTGCCAATTGTTCATATTGAAATATCGCCCAGCAAGTTTTATTCTCTAGCCTCACTTTGGTTCCTCTTAGTAGCGGTTTCTCCAGATCTATGGTTACTAGCATTTTGATATGCCTGCCTTTTGCACTACCACTTTCTGGAATAATTATGTCTTGAACTCGTGAGAATAATGTGCCTATCCGGGCCGCAGTTTGCTTAGTTAACCAGTAGTTTGGTAAATTCCAAATTTGCAGCCATATTTCCACCTGCTGGAACTCTTTATCCTTCTTGTTGATCTCTTCTTTCCATTCTCGCAGAATTAGATACTGCTGGTCAAAGGTCCAACACCTGCCTTTCAGTACTCTCTGTTTGTCCTCTTGGTTTGTGAACACAAATTGGAAGAAATTGATTCCAATTTCTCGTATCTTTATTGGTGCAGTTAGTGGCCATATTGCTTGCATTGTGTTCTTCAGGCCTAAGAAGTTCACTTTTTTTTCGCCATGAATCTTGCCGACGAGGCTTCTCCGACCTTCTTCTTTTCCGCCCGTGATATCTTGTTCCAGTAGCTCCACCCCCTCTTCTTCATCCTTGTGCAGTTTCAGTTGTCTTACCAGATCTTCTACTTCTTGTGTTCCTGTAAAGACATCTCCTCCCTCCATTGTTAGCTTCAGTTTTGACTGTGTTGTTCTTGTTGACGACGCTTGTGGTTTTTGTGCCCAAATCGGTGGCTCGATGTGTTAATTGCAGTAGGAAATTCCGATTGTTTTGAGTTGCTAATCTGTTTGCTAATTTCTGGACGTGATTTGATGTTGGAGTAAAGATTGCATTTTTGTTACCGTTGTATGAGAAAAGATTGCACTTTTGACTGGAGTGGTTGTAGGACTAACTTTTTTCTCTACTAACTTTTTCCCCCCCTTAGTGAGGAAAAAACTAACCTTCTCTCCAACTTAGAGAGAAACCCAAAACTCACACCTGACTTTTCGTATTACAAAAGTGCAATTACTACCAGAAATTGATTAGAGAAAGAAAGAATGAGGAATTGTGTGGGAAGTGGTGTAGATCAAAACATCAACAGTCCAAAACCAAGAACAAGAACGTCGGAAAGACTACCATCGCCGGCGCCAACACCACCACCATCACCGTCATCTGTAGTGCTAGTTGGAATATCACTAGTGGTCCTACAAAAAGTTGCAGCACAAACAACGTTAATGATATTCCGCTGACCAATATTCTTGATGCTAACGTTATTGCATCTAGCGCCGGTGATAGAAATGAGTCGAATGACCGCCATAAAGGGCATCAACATTAACAACAACAACAACAAAAAATCACATGGGGTGGTGGGCACCATGGAATGCATGGGCATAATAGTTATGGCGCGTGGTAGCCATTATGGAGGATAGCACCTATTACGGATTTTACACGCAAGTGTACGTGATCGTTAACAAGTAATAAGAGTAAATACAAATTATTGTTCCCACAAAACTAATGATTTACTAAATACTGACTAATGATTTACTAAATACCGAAATTAGAATAATTCTAACTTTATTTGAACAATTGTAAAGATACTTTCTAATTGAACTGAATTAAAACCAAATATTAAACTAAGCTAAATAAATGAGTGAATAAATTTTATATCAAATGACTAAAGGTATAGGGTTTTCGATTTCACCATAACTAATCCATCCTAACATTAATCTATCTTTATAGTCTAAATTTTCCTTGTTGATAGTCGAGATTTCCTAACTTATTATCCCCCTAATTGCTAATTCACTATATTCCTGTGTGAATTACAACAATTATGAAGTCATTAATTTCTATGGATTTTCATGTAGCGACTACACAAACCATATTCTACATGCAATTTATGGCATTTATCCCAATGAACTTGACACATAACTCCACTTCCAGTTTGTTATGATTAACAGGTAATCTAATTAGTGATCAAGTAATTAGAAGCATTAAGCACTGAGATAAACACTGAACCATAGAAAATTAAATCAAACTATGTTAATAAAAAAAAATAAAAAAACTTCATAGTTAAGCTACATCGTAGCCCTAGAAAACTAAATTAGTTCATGTTAAAATAAAAGAACATCACCAAAGTTTTGAACATCATGAAAAGAGAAAATAAAATAGAAAAGAAAAGAGAAAGTTGAGAGGGTTCTCCCGTGTTTTGTTGTTCTGCCCAGATTTTTCTCCCTTCTTTTGTTTCTCACTTTCGGTCTTCTCCAACAAAAGTCCAACGGCTGCTGCTCTATACTAATGCAAGAAAAGAAAGAAAAGAAAAGAACTTGGCTGCTAAACTAAAGGACGAAAAGGAGAACAAAGAATGGGTGTGCTGCCTCCCACTGCAAACCCGAATGTGTTGTTTATATAGAGAAGAGAAGGTCGGCTGTTCTTCCTAAATTCTGCAAACCCGAATCTTTCTTTGTTTTGCTTTTTGTCTTCAAATTATAAACGGTTTCTTTTTTTTTTCCAAATCCCAGCCGTATGTTGTTTCCAAATTGCAACCCAGCTGAAGAAGTATTTTCCTTTTTCCTCCTTTGTTTCCAAATTCCTTTGCAGCTCGGTTTCTTCTTTTTGTCTTTCCCGAATTGTAGCTAACTTTTGTTTCTTATTTGCGCTAAGCTTTTCTTTCTGCGGTTGTCTTTTATTTCCAAATTGCTGCTGTCTCTTTCTTTTGTCCTTGTTCAACCCGGTTTTGTCTTCTTGCTGCTAAAGAAGTCTCCTTTTGTTTTCTGTTGTGCAGCTGGTTCTTGTTTCTTAATTGTGCAACACGGTTTCTTTCTTTCCAAATTCAGCTTTTGTTTCTTTTTTTGACCGTTTCTTTCTTGTATTCAAATTGCAGTCGGATTCTACCTTGTGTTTCCTAATTTAGCTGCCTGCTTGTCACTTGTCTCCCAATTGCAACGGTTCTTGTTTCCTTACGGCTTTAGAAGTCTTCAGCTCCAAATTGCAGCACAGCTTTCCTTTGGTTTGTTCAGTACGGCTCTTGTTTGCTTAAGAAGTCTCCTTCTTCTTTTGTTGTTGCTGCCTTCAGAAATCAAGAGGTGGGGTGCGGCTGCTTTTGTTTCTTGTGGCTGCAGAATTTGTCTTTGGCTGAAGAAATTTGAGTGGAATTCTGTTTTGTCTTTTCCTTGAGCGGCTAACGGAAGCTTCAAATTTTAGCACAGCTGCAACTGACTTTTTCTTGTGTTGTGGACGGATTGTCTCAGCTGCCAGCTTTGACTTGAGTTGTCAAAGTGGCAGAAAGTCCAAATTCTTTTAAGTACTTGCTTTGGTTAATTGATCCACAGGTTTGCTGCATATGGCTTGAATATGCTGAAAGTGGGTTCATTATATCAAGTGCACTGGACTCAGAATCAGAGGGAGTTGTTCAAGAAGCTCTGATTACTGCTAATGCTAAGGCTATTCTCTGCTTCTGCCTTTCGGACATGTGAACACCCCTCTCGCCCACCTGGATTATAATTGTGAAATTACATATGATTATATATGAAAACATATGTGATTAATTAGCTGATAAATCTAGAAATTACTTCCCTTGTTTTCCAGGTCTCAAGCCTAAGAAAAAAAATAAAAATAAAAAGAAACCTTGAAGATTTTGCGAAGATAAATAATATTTCTTTTTATTTGTTAAATTTTTCTAAAAAAACTCCAATCTAGCCATCAATAATAAAGACACTTAATATTTATATAAATAAGCATTTTAATCACTTAAATACAATAAAATTGACCTAATAAATATGCAATTATTCATTTTATCAGCACCACAGCTATAGCGGTGGCTACTAGTTATGAGTATGGAGGAGGGAATCATAGCTCTTCCCATTCCGACCATAGAAGGAGGAGCTTTAGCTCCAGCGGTGGCTGGGGTGGAGGTTCCGTGTATTGACGTGCATCCAAACTTAAACTTTTGGTCGTTCCTCTTTGGTTAGTAAAAATATTAGGCCCTAAAAAAACATAAAAAATGCCCTTCCCGTCTAAGAAAAGATTTTTTTTTATTAGTTACGAAATATAATATGCTTTAATATGCTTTGTAATTGTAGTTATATTGCAATAATATATTTTATTAGTTATATTGAATTATTAAGTGCCCTATTTTAATTTTAATTTTTAGTTTTTGATTGTAGGTTATACATATCTACAAATGTCTTTATAATTAAAAAGAATAACTTTAAAAATTATAGAAAAAGTAAATTTTTTTAAGAGAAAAAAAAAGTGGATTATCTTTTTGGATGAAAGGGGTAATTGTTTTACCTTAAAGTTATGATTATATTGTTTTGATTTTGTTTTGGAATTTTTGTATTATTGTGATGATTTAATTTTTGATCTCCTAATAATTGTTTAAGGAGCAAAAGTTAATAGTTTTTTCTCTGTTAGGAAAATCATTTCGTCAAATTTGGTAACTTCTAATTCAAAAAAGAAAAAGCAAAAAGAAACAAGAAAATTATAATCATTTTTGTGGATTTAAAAAATGAAAAAGGAAAATTTTGATAGCACTTCATATAGGGGTTGTTTACTCAGGTCTAACAACTGTACAACCTGTGAAAGATTCTAAGGCCTTATTTGGACAATCCATTACTATTCTCAAATAGAGAAGTAGGTCCTTTTCTTAAATAAAAACATCACACTCCAAATAAAATTTTATTTTAAAATTTAAAATTTAAATTTTCCTACTCAAATTTCTCTCACATAATTTGAAAAAAAATTTCCCTCTCATTTTTCCCTTTAAAATACTTTTTTTATCAAAAAAATACGAGATAACACCCAAAATCGTCCTTCACATTTTGGCGAATAATCTTTTTCGTCCTTCACATTTAAAACGGGAACAAAAAATCCTTCACATTTAATAAATGTACCCGTTTAGTCCTTCGTTACAATTCCGTTTCTTTTTCTGTTAAATGACCCCATGTGCGTTGCACATGACTTTTTTACCATGGATAAAAGTGGAATTAAACCAAAAAATAACCCTCCCCCTCCCCTTTAACCAAAAAATATCCAATCTCCACACAATCTGTAAAGACAGACCATGGATTACCTCACAATTGTGTTAGGATTGCTATTTGCGTTAACTTTGATTCAGGGCTTGAGTTTTCTGTCAAGAAGAAGCAAAAAGCTTCCTCCAGGTCCAACTCTATTTCCCATTCATCAACCGACTTTTGGAAAAAAAATGTAAATCTAGAGATACAAATACACACATCCAAGGCAAAAAGCTTCCTACAGGACTAGAAAATTTTCAACAAGCACCTTGCGTGCATTGTTTTTGTTAGGCATGGATATAGTCTCCTCTGTTCGTATTTGATCCTTGGGATAGCCAGAGATAGGGCTATCCCCATTCACACCTTCATCCGCATTTGCATCTTCATCCACATTTGCATCATCATCCAGTGAATAGCCAGAGACAGGGCTATCCCCATTCACACCTTCATCCACATTTGCATCATCATCCAGTGAAGAATCAACATTAGAAATTACCTTGCTTACGTTCTGTTTTCTTTTACTGCCAGCATCATGGATTTTCCTACTTTCACCAACAGTTTCCGTTCCACAATCAGAATCGCTGTCTTCTGAGGAATCTTTGATGGTCATCTGCCCAAGCTGCCTAGGTGGTTCCTTCTTCTTCCCAAAGCCCCGTACCTAATCAAAGCACGAGAGGCTTGGCACCCAGCTGCAATCACAGAAAGAAACACCAAAAACCAGAACCCAATCCACAATCACTGGAAATTGAAAAGACCCAATAACAACCCAGTTGGGTTTTGTAGGACTTGGAAACTGGGAATGATAAATAGGGGTACAGATCGGACCTTGTGTCTTCAGGAGTAGTTTTGTGGAAGCCAAAGATCCTTAAGAAACCATGGGAAGAAGAATCGGGTAGAAGAATATCAAATATGAAATTTCCTTTTTAAACAGTGAAGGTTCTGGAGAGCGGCAGAAAAAATCAGATAAAATTTCTAAAAAATTCCAGAGAATTCTGGGCGGCTGTAATCCAACCCAAAGAGCTTTGGAAAATCTTGAGAAGATGAATTGCATCACCCTCCACCTTCAGAAAAAAAAAAAACCCAACAACCCAATCTAGAGCAAATCTGAAAAACAGCTTGAACCCGTGTAGGTTCGGGTGAGTTGCCCAAATTCAGAGGAAATTCATTGTGGGCGGCAGAAATCCACACTATGAACTTCAGAAGATGAATTAATCACCCTCCCTTCATAGAAAAAACACAACAACCCATTATACTCATCCGATTGAAACTCAAGAAGTCCACGGTTTGAGCGAAAATATTGCTTCTAAAGAACCCTTTGATTCGGTTGAAACACCAAGATAGAGTGTTAACACAAATCCAAAAAGCAGTCTTGCGTACAAATTCCAATTGGACGGAGAAAACCACAACCAACTTAGGACGACGACGGGTGTGGGGTGGGGGGACCGAGGGTCATGGGTCGAGGGTTAAAGGGGAGGGTTATTTTTTTATTTAATTCCACTTTTGCCCATTGTTAAAAGGTCATGTGTGTTGCACGTGGGGTCATTTAACAGAAAAAAAAACGGAATTGTAACGAAGGACTAAACGGATACATTTATTAAATGTGAAAGACTTTTTGTTCTCGTTTTAAAAGTGAAGGATGAAAAAGATTATTCGTCAAAATGTGAAGGACGATTTTGGGTGTTATCTCAAAAAAATACCCACAAAATTTTTCATACATTCCAACACAACTTTTCTCAAATACATCACACTCCAAATTGAGCCTAAGAAGTACAGCGTTGGCTCCCATTGCAAGCAACGGGAATTGACTTGGAAAAATGAAGATCGATTGGACCATGTATTCCATTATATCCAGTCTTTTGTCCAAAACATGGGAGCTGGCACAGACTATTCTCCCAGCTTGGCAGAGAATTCAACGTTAACTGGGACGAACTTTATTTATGATGATGAATCATAGAGTCCCAAATGATTCATTGTCCAAACGAAGCCTAACTGTGTTGACGGCTATCCTCCTATATTTGTTGCCGTTGCCTTGACTATCTTGAGTGCCTATCAATTGCTGCCATCTATAATTGAGTAAAAGAAAAAACAAACAAGAAGACGACTAAAAGAAAAAGAAAAGAAAAGAACGAAGAAGAAGATGGTACGGCTACCAAGTCCTTGACTTCTTGTTGGTAAATATTGAATTCTTGATTGTTCTTCAAATAGTTATTGAGTTCTTCAAATTTTTTTTTAAGAAAAGCGTGCTGAAATTCTTGTTCTTCTCGTGACTAGATCTTGGATTTCTTGAACTTATTGTTTTTTTTTAAAATTTTATTTAGACTTACCTCATAAAATGATACTCACCGTTTGTCAACTTTCCTTCATTACCTCGTAATCTTCTGCCTTGGTTTCTGATCTTCACTTTGGTTTTCATTTTTCCTTCTTCAGTTTCGTTGCAATTTGGAACCAGTAGTTATTTTTCCTCTAGATTTTCAAGGGCCGCCGGGCGCACTGGACACCACGCGATCGTGCAGTGCTCTTCCAGCTGCTGAACCCTACCTCTGGCTGAGCTGTTTCCAGTGGGCAGGCTGTTAAACAAAAAAGATAATTCTTCTCGACGCCGCCGCCGACATTTGTGGACTCCCTAACGTTGCCGTCAACAACTACGTCCCGGTTCAGGAATTTTAACCTGTCTGTTGGGCTTCCCCGACCCTTGGGATCGACTAACCCATGTTCAAGTACCCTTCACATCCAAGTGCCGGGCTCTCAATGATCTACTCCTTAGCTATTAATTCTATTCGACATGCCTTGCGTGGTTTGGCGTTGCTGGATGAACAGTTGTTGCAGCAGCAGTTCCCATTCAGCACCAAGAAACTGAAGTACTACCTTAAGAATCTCGAAATATTTCTTCTATGTACCAGAAAGTTGGAGAACGATGTGCAGCTCAGACTTCGTGGCGGGGATAGAAATCTGAGATTTCTCTGGGCACGGATTGCCAAGACAGTTCAGAGAAATCGACCTGATTATCTTGGTTTAGAAGGTGGAACTCATTTTTCAAATGTAGACCAGATTATTCATAATTTTGAAGGCGAAATCCATGTTTTTGAGGATGATATAGATCACTGGTACATCACTCTGTCAGAGTCCCCAACGATGGATGTTAAAGTTGAGGAAATCTATGTTGAAGATGAGGAAATCAATGATGAGTCCCGGCTTCAACGAAGTTCTCCAACGATAGATGTTGAGGAAATCATAGATCACAGGTACATCAGTCTGCCAGAGTCCTGGCTTCAACCAAGTTCTCTAGCGACAGATGAAGTTGAGGAAATCATTGATTCCGTTTCGGAGAATCTAGTGGTCTATCTCAGTTCCAAGTTTCAGTACGTAGGGCATTCGCTGGAACCAATAGAAGCCATGTTGGAGAAGATAACATCCTTGAGAAATTTCATCCGCTTTGTTACATTGCAGAGAATTGAGCACCGGCCATTGAAAAATCTTTTGCTTCACATTGAATCTGTTGCTGTCAATGCAGCACATCTCTCTTATATGACTCAATGTGATTTTAATTCTGAAGAATGGAGCAAGAGAATGAAAAAGATTCAAGCTGCTGATCTTCCGGTCTATGACACTTATATTGAAGCCATGAGAAGCTCAAAATTATCAAGGCCTTTACACTCCCCGACTTTTGGCATGGATCGTAATCCAATAATTGTGACAAAGGATTTCATTGATTTTCTCCTATGGAATCTTTGGGAAATGCTTAAAATGCGTACTTCTCTAGTGATCAGATTAAAGGATCAACCACGACTACTATTTGAGGGACTAAGATTTTTGAGAACCATTCACAAGGAGCAGCCAAACAAGTTTGATGAGGATACCAGAGTCGTGATTTGTGATGCTGGAGTCATAATCTTTTCGCTTTATCAGGAAAATGTCGAAATTGATGCTGAGCTGTCTGATTTGCTGGAAAGAATTGAGCTTATCAGGTCACAAGTTGAAGGAAGGGTTCCAGAAATATCAACCTACAACTTTCCCAGGATGAATGAGCTATTGGTGCTTGGAGATTTTCAAGACTCCTTCTCAACAGCATCTGATTCCATTACAGAGGACATCAGGAATATTAAGTCCGAAATTGTAGGTTTCCATGATGAGGAAAGATCAATTACCAATCAGCTCATAAGAAGATCAAAGCAACTGAAGATTGTTGCCATTGTGGGTATGGCAGGAATAGGCAAGACAACTTTAGCCACAAAGGTATACAATAATCCTTCGGTTACATATCATTTCCATATTCGTGCTCGGTGTTCTGTTTCTCAACTATTCGACAAGAAGAAAGTGCTACTTGAACTTTTGAATAATATAGCCCAGGTGGAAGCCTTGAGATGGCTGAACAAGATCTGGCCGAAAATCTCTGGCGCCAATTGAAAGGAAAGAGATATCTCATATTTTTGGATGATATATGGGACGTTGAAGCTTGGAATAGCTTGCAAGGATCATTTCCTGATGATTCTCGTGAAAGTAGAATTATCTTGACAAGTCGATACCATGACGTTGTTCCTCAAGCTATGCTCAGTGAAGAACCTCATTTTCTTCGTCACCTCACAAGTGATGAGAGTTTGGAGTTATTGCGGAGGAAGTTATTCCCCCGAACATGTTGGCCTCAAGCATTATATGAACTTGGGAAGAAAATTGCAGAAGATTGTAAAGGGTTACCTCTGACAATCGTTGTTATAGCTGGACTTCTAGCTAATCTGGAGCAAGAAGGTTGGAAGAATGTTCTGGAAAGCTTAAGTTCAGGCATTTCTAGTACAGAGCAATGCAAGAACACATTGGAGTTGAGTTACAGACATTTACCAGAACGCTTGAAGCCATGCTTTCTTTATTTTGGGTTATTTCCAGAAGATCAAGAGATTTCAGTCCAGAGGTTGGTCTGGTTATGGATTGCCGAAGGATTTGTCAGCAAAATTGAGTCGAAGAGTTTAGAAGATGTAGCTTCAGAATACATGACGGATTTAGTAGCCAGAAGCTTAGTTATTGTTGCTAAAAAGAGATCCATAGGTGGAGTCAGAACTTGTCGTATTCATGATTTGCTGCATGAGTTTTGCAGGAGTAAAGCAAGAGAAGAAAACTTTTTCCACCTCTTAAAAGGGTATGATGAGCTTTTATCTTTTAATGAGCCACACTACTTGGGGAGACTATGCATTCACTCTCATCAGAAGCATTTAAAGAATTTAAGGCTATTTTCCCCTCGTGTACATTCTCTACTATTTTTCGTTCACGATGAGCCATGGTCTTCACGAGGACATGACATCTCATTCATTATTCCCATCTACAAAGATCTCATGGTGTTGGATATAGGGCAGTTTAATTTAGGTTCTAGTTTTCCTATTGACATGCGATTTCTTGTTCGGTTGACATACTTGGCAGTGAAAGGTGATATAAGTGACATTCCATCATCATCCATATACAACCTCTCAAACTTGGAAACTTTAGTTGTGGAGTCGACTAAAACAGTTTCATTGCCGGATACCATTTGGGCTTTACGCAGCTTGAGACATCTTCACATACCAAATGGTTTTCATATTCCCAGTGAAAATCTTGACAACTCCCCTGATTTGTATGAGCTGGAGAGCTGTTCTGGTGCAATTATTCATTCTTGGGACGCCATGGAAAAGCAACTGAGGAAGTTTCCCAACCTCCGGAGACTGAAATGCAGAATCTTCCAACGTTGGGACACTGAGAATTGGAACATGATTCTAATACCTGACTTTCTGAGTCGATTAGAGTCACTTGATGTAACACCATCATTTTATTCAGGATGGCACGGGGTACCGAAGCACTTTCGGTATGAGTTTGGTTTCCCTAAGAATCTTAGAAAGCTGACCCTGAATTACTTTAAGTTGCCTGAGAGTAAAATTTCCACAATTGGAAGACTCCCTTGTCTTGAAGTTCTCAAGTTACTCGATGGTAGTTTCCGCGAGGACTACTGGGACGTGGTGGAAGGGGAATTCTCCAAACTCAGATTCCTGAAATTGTCTCACTGGAACATTGCTCTGTGGACTGCTTCCGATTCCGATGATCAGTTTCCCTGTCTTGAAAAGTTAGTACTGGAAGGGTTGAGAAGATTGGACGAGGTTCCTTCTTGTCTGGAGAACATTCAGACTCTTGAAATGATTGAGGTCCGGGGTTGTTCTGACTCTGTTGCAAGTTCAGTCCAAAAAATTCGGGATGTGCAGATGGAGTACGGAAATTCGGATCTGAAGATCCTGATTTCGCCTCGCTCCAGCGAATCTTCTTAAGACTGGTTTTGGAAGGATTGGCAATGGTGACTAGGCTGGCTTTCATGGTATTGATCAGTCAGGTATGCCTGATTTTGGTGAAATCCTTCATGTATGTATTCTTAGAAGATTAATTGGTCAATTTGTGCTGTAACTTAGTGTTGAATGGTGTAACAAGCTCTGTAAATTAGCCAATTCTGTACTTCATCTTCTTTCAGCTCCAAGAAACTCTGCTTTGATTTCCTTTTTTTCTTTTTGAAATTTTTGCATGATTTATGATGGCATGATTTAACGAGCATTAATATAAACCTAAAGTGAACGAGCATTAATATAATATAGACCTAAAGTGAATTTTAAATAAATTAATAATCCACAATCAATTACAACTTATTCACTAATAAAAATTTATTTTGATAACAATAAGTATTGGGCATTGTATTATATGCTTAATCCATTAGTCTGTAGTTTAATTTATTTTTCTATATAATTTCAATAAGGCTGTCTGTCGTTATTAATGTATTTTTCATCTTTCCCTTTAAGTGGGGGCCGTTAAATTTGAGCAATTTCTTCTCTTTTTTCTTGAAAACTCGGCTCCGTTTTTTTTTTTTTTTTTTAAAATCTATGTGTAAATGGATTTTTTATGGATTTTCTCTTGGAAAATCTGATAGGGGACAAATGGTATGGTTGATTCTAATACCCAGAGTCAATTTCAAATGATCCATGAAGATCTTGCCCTCTTAAGATCTTTCCTGGAAGAAATTCCAGAGCTGCGCAATGAACAAGAGGAACTCCAAGCTCTTTGGAATCGTGTTATGGAGGCAGCATATAAGGTAGAGATTCTCGTCGACCAATTAGAGCCTGGGGGATTTCGACACCTCTTTTCAACATCATCATTAAGACTTTAAGGAATATTAAGAATGAAGCTTTGAAGATTTTGCGTGGCAACAGACCAGACAACGAAGTAAAGAAGTAAGGAATGGTTTTTTGCGGGTAAAGAGGAGTCTGGGCAAGACCGGTTTTTTGTGAATGAAGAGGAGTTTGGGCAAGACCGGCAAGACCAGTGTTTTGAGGATGAAGAGGAGTTTGGGCTAGACCAGCACTTTAAGGATGAAGAGGAGTTCCGGCAAGACCATCTTTCTGACGCTGAAGCGGAGCCGTTTGTTCAGTTTTCGTCGAGGAAGCATGTTAAGTTTGAGATGGGTTTTTGTACCAATCTTGGAAAGCTGACTCTGAATGAGTTTTGGTTGCCATCCGGTGAAATTTCAACAATTGGACAACCGCCTAACCTTGTGGGTCTCAAATTACTTGATGTAAACTTCTTTGAGGAAACATGGGACATGGTTGAAGGGGAATTCTCTAAACTTAGATTCTTGAAATTGATTGGCTCGAATATTGTTAGGTGGACAGCTTCCAATGATCAGTTTCCCTGTCTTCAGAAGTTACTACTGCAACGCTGTGAAAGATTGGAAGATATTCCTTCTTGTTTAGAGAACACATCGACTCTTGAAATGATAAAGGTATTGTTTTGTCCTCACTCTTTGGCAAGATTGGTCAAACAAATTGATCAAGTGCAGACGGACATGGAAATCTGGTTCTGAAGATTCTTATTCAGGACTGCGAGTCTTCTTAAGACTGGATTTGGAAGGATTGACAATGATGAATGTGCTCTCATATTCTCCTAGAGCAAATGTGAAAGTTTATCTATTTATTGTCCTACCATGGATTCAATAAAATCCTGCTCAGTTGCTATCAGCCGATTCAGCCCGATCAAACAGAAAAGAATGCTATTTCTGAAAACTGTCCGCCCACATTCATCCATGACCCTCCAAAAACTTCCAAGTACAGAGTCAATTTTTGCAGTTGTACAAAATGAATCATATATTGACAGTAGCAGAGAGCTGAACGCTTGCTGCTGGGATCCAGCTAACAAGATTGAAAGTGCAGATCCAATGATTCCTGGTGTCAAGAGGCAAGCTTGTTGAAAATGGCTCGAAGAATCAATTTTGGCATGAACAGAAAACTTGCATTTGCTTGATGCATGGATCCTCTGCTACATTTCCGAATGCATAACCATTTACCATGCCCTTAAAGGGAAGTATGAGTGCATACAGTGTCCTTAGAGCTCTTGCTTTGATTTTGTTTTCAATAAGTAATTTTCTTTCAGACTGCTATTAATTTTTTAATGAAGTGAAAGCGTTTTTTTTTTCCCGTATTTTGTTAGAATTCATTTTTTGCCTAAACATTTTTTTAAAAAAAATTATTTCCCAAAATAACACTTCTATCAATTTTATTCCATGTTTTTCATTTCCACATAAGATTCTTCTCAACTTCTTGGATCAAAGAAACTGCTAATCGAGATTTGTTTAGAACAAAGACGAGTACAAAATCTGAGTCAAGTTTGAACCATTTTTTTCGGTTTCAAAAGTAAAACAAGATGAAACATCGTATTCAAGTTCATGAAAATTATTAATTGAATTATAAAATTTAAAGAAATTATTAATACTTTCTTTGTTTTAACAATTATTAAAGTCAACTAACGAAATATGAAAAAAAATATGAAAAGATCAGTTTAGAAAAATAATATATATTTTCCTTAAATTTGTTTCAATTACGAAATGACTCTTAAAGTTTTAAAATTTTATTAAACAAAATTTCATAACTTTTATTTTTTTATTTTATATTCTTATCTTTCTTTTCCTTTTTTTTATGAGGAATAATTTTATAATCTTACTTTATATCATAAACCAATAAACTAAAATAATAATAATAATATAATATCAATACGTACCTTTAAAATTTTTGAAAACTGAATAATAAAATTAACATTTTTTTGTTATCATATTACTATTTCATCATGTTTGAATTTGAAAAAACTTATTTTCTAATTTTTTTTATTATACTTTTTATACATTCAGTATTAATCTACCAGTACTGTTGCTTTAAATTATTAAATAATTATTTTATTATTTGTATATCTTTATAAATTTTTAAGAAATAATTATTTATTTAAATCTCTTGCAATTTATTTTAGTTATTAGAATTTGATGTAATGGTCACAAAATTGAAAATTATTTTGGTTATTAGAATTTGATATAATGATGGTAAAACCAAAAATTAAATTTGTTAGATTGAGCTTAAATTTTGTGAATGGATATGAAAAATTAAGTATAATAAAATATTGTAACATCTAAACCTTAAATGTATTTTGGTAAAATATTATATTGTTAAATGGTGTAGATAATTATCAGAAATTGTTATTAACATTTTTGTAACATTAATTCGGAAAAAAAAAATTAGGGAGAATCTATTTTATTAAATTTCAGGGTTTTTTTTGTAATTAAAAGAAACTTTAAGGTTCAAATATAATTTAAAATTTTTAAATAATTAATCATGAGCTTGATCAAAAGTGGTCAATGTTAATCAACTTTCAAGGGTACTGATATTTTTCCAAAAACTACTTTCCCAAATTAGTTCACTAACACGCAATTCTGGTTTTGCTGTCGCAAATCTTCATTGATTTCCTCCTCCTTTGAACTTCCCCGCTACTTCCTTCCTTCGGCAAACTTCTTTTGATTTTTGGTCCCTCCTCTTCAGTTCCTTTGCCCCTTGAATCCAGTGAAGTAACTAGTAAGTGTAAAATTCTAACTCCATAGCCATATCCCATTTGCTCCCCCTCCTCAAGAACCTCATCATCATCATCATCATCGGCCTGTTTCTTGCGTTGGTTTCTCAATCTTCACTTTTGTTTTCATTTCAGGTTCCTTTGCCATTCGGATCCAGTAGAGTTTGTTTGGCTCCCACTGATTAACATGGTTTTCTTAATCATTATTGATTCTATTCGTTCTGCCTTGGATGATCTGCCGTTACTTGAGAAAGTGTACCGGAACCAATCCAGGGCTGGGAAGAATGATCTGGCGCTACTTATGATACTGTTTCGGAACAGGAAACTGAAGTACCTCCTAAAGAATCTCGTAACATTTCTCCTATGTGCAAGAAGAAATTTGAGCAACGATGTGGAGCTGAGATTTGATGACAAGGATGGTACTCTGGGATCTCTCCTGCAAAGGATTGACGATGCGATTCGAAGAAACGCACGGCGAATCCGAGGTTATTGTCATGGTTGTCCAGGTGAATCTCAAATTATTGATGCAGAAAGTATTATTGATAATTTTGAATGCGATATCAAACGTTTTGAGAAAGAAATGGGTCAATGGTACGTCACTTTGTTAGATTTCCTGCAGCGACCAAGTTCTCCAGGCATAGATGAAATTACGGAAATCATTGATTCTGTTTTAGAGAATTTAGTTGATTTTGTCAGTCTGACTTGGTGGCACTCAGTAGAGCCAATAGAAGCCATGGTTGAGAAGGTAAAATTCTTGAGAAATTTCATCCGCTTCGCCACTCTGCCGAGTGTTGATCCACCAAAATTGGAGGAACTGTTGGCTCACGTTGGAGCTGTTGCTGTTAATGCAGCACATATTTCTTATATGATTCAATATTTCTTTAATGAAGAATGGAGAAAGGAAATGCCATCTAATATTTCAGTACTGCTGCAGAAGATCAAACTTATTGATCCTCAAGTTTATGAGATTTACGCTCAAGCCCTGACTAGCTCAAAATTATCAACACAATTACACTCTCCGGTACTCGACATGGACCATGATCCTTTAGTTATAATGAAGGATTTCATTGATTTCCTCCTATGGAATCTTTGGAAGATGCTACGAGTGGGAACTCGTCTCGTGATTTCTGCAAAGGATCAACTACAACTACTGTACGAGGGACTAAGATTCTTGAGAACCATCCTCAAGGAGCAGCCAGAAAAGTTTAATGAGAAAACGATGGATCTTGCTAGAGTAGTGATATGTGATGCTGGAGTCATAATCTTTTCACTTTATCAGAAAGATGCGGAGATTGCTGTTTCTATTTCGGACTTGCTAGAGAAGATTAAACGTATCAGGATGACGGTTGAAGGAAAAGATCCAGAAACATTCAAGTTTCCCAGGACCAATGAGCTGGGTTTTATCGACTTTCTCTTGGAAAATCTAAAGGAGCTGATAAATTATAAGGCTGAACCTAGTGTTCAAAGTCAATTTCAAACATTTCATGAACGGCTTGTGGGTTTAAGATCTTTCCTGGTAACAATTGTGGAGGTGCGCAATGAACAAAAGGAACTTCAGGATATTTGGAATTTTGTTTTAGAGGTTGCCTACAGTGTGGAGGATCTCATGGACCAGTTTGTTCTTGGAGACTTTCGAGGTTCTTTTTCAACATCATTTGATTCTATCGCAGAAGATATCATCAGGAAAATTGAGACTGTAGACTTGAAGATTGGAAGGAGACAAGACATCAAAGTGGAGAAAGGAAGCAAGACATCCAACCTTTTACCGTCAAAAAGCAGTGCCCCAGTTGCTGATGAAATTGTTGGTTTGGATGATGATATAACATCAATCATCAATCGGCTCACAAGAGGATCAAAGCAATTGAAGATCGTTGCCATTGTGGGTATGCCAGGAATAGGCAAGACAACTTTAGCCACAAAGGTATACGATGATCCTTCAGTTATGTATGGTTTTCACGTTCGCTTATGGTGTTCTGTTTCTCAACTATTCGACAAGAAGAAAGTGTTACTTGAGCTTTTGAGCCATACTGATCCCTATAGAAACTCTGAGATGCATGAACAAGATCTGGCTGAAAGACTCTGGCGTCATTTGAAAGGAAAGAGATATCTCATCTTTTTGGATGATGTATGGGACATTGAAGCCTGGAATTGCTTGGAAGGAACATTTCCTGATGATTCTCTTGGAAGTAGAGTTATCTTGACAAGTCGACATCATGATGTTGCTCCTCCATGTAAGCTCGATGAAGAACCTCATATTGTTCGTCAACTCACTAACAATAAGTGCTTGGAGTTACTGCAAAGGAAGGTATGCCCTGGAACATGTTGGCCCCAAGCATTACATGAACTTGGGAAGCAAATTGCAGAAAATTGTAAAGGATTACCTCTAACAGTTGTCATTGTTGCCGGACTTCTAGCTAATTTGAAGCTAGAAGGTTGGAAGAAAGTTCTTGAATATTTAAGTTCAGGCATTATTTCTAGTACAGAGCAATGCATGAGCACACTGGAGCTGAGTTACAAATATTTGCCAGATTATTTGAAACCTTGCTTTCTTTATTTTGGGTTATTTCCGGAAGACAGAAAGGTTTCAGTCAAGAGGTTGATTTGGTTATGGATTGCTGAAGGATTTGTCCGCAAGAGTGAGGCAAAGAGCTTGGAAGATGTTGCGAGAGATTATCTGATGGATTTAGTGGGCAGAAGCCTGGTGATTGTCTCTAAGAAAAGATCCCGAGGTGGAGTCAAAGCTTGCCGTATTCATGATTTGCTGCATGATTTTTGCAGGAATAAAGCCAACGAAGAAAATTTTTTCCAGCTCTTAAAGGGTTATGATGAGCTTTTATCTTTCAAAGAGCCAGGGTACCCACGAAGGTTATGTGTTCACTCTGAGATGAAGTATCTTAAGAATTTAAGGCTATTTTGTCCTCACGTACATTCTCTACTATTCTTCTGTCATAATGAGCGATTTTCTAGACGAAGATATGATATCTCTTTTGTTATTCCCATATACAAACGTCTCAGGGTGTTGGATATAAGGCAATTCTTTTTAAATTTTGGGTTTCCAAGTGAAATGGGACTTCTTGTTCTGTTGAAATACTTGTCAGTGTTTGGGGATATAGATAAGATACCATCATCCATAGGCAGCCTCTCAAATTTGGTAACTTTTATTGTGAAGTCAGCTAAAAGAGTTGCATTGCCAGATACTTTTTGGCATCTGCACAAATTGAGACATCTTGATATACGGAATGGTTTTCATTTTCCCATTGAGAATTTTGAAAACTCTTCTGATTTATACGAGTTGGAGAGCTGCTCTGGTGCAATTATTTTTTCTTGGGACAGCATTAAAAAGCAAATGAAGAAGTTCCCAAACATCCGCAAACTAAGATGTCATCTCTTCCAACATTGGGATACAGTTAATCCTAACAAGATTCTAATACCTGACTTTCTGAGTCGATTAGAATCACTTCATGTATCAGAGGGTCTGCATATCCCGCAACCTCTTGGGTGCAAGGTACCGGACCATGTTTGGTTCAAGTTTGGTTTCCCGGAGAATCTTAGAAAGTTGACTCTGGAACGCTTTAGGAGGTTGTCTTGTAGAGAAATCTCAAGAATTGGAAAACTACCTAATCTTGAGGTCCTCAAGCTACGCAAGGTGGACTTCCCTGGGAAGACATGGGACATGGTAGAAGGGGAATTCTCTAAACTCAGATTCTTGAAATTGGCTGACTCAAAAATTGTTAGGTGGACTGCTTCAGATGATCAGTTTCTGTGTCTTGAGAAGTTAGTATTGCAAAGCTGTTATTATTTGAAAGAGATTCCTTGTTGCTTGGAGAACATTTTGACTCTCGAGATGATTGATGTCTCAAATTGTACTAGTTCTGTTGCAAGTTTAGTCAAGCGAATTCAAGAGGTGCAGGTGGACATGGGAAACTTTGGTCTGAAGATCCATAGCTCCTGTAATTAATTTTTTTACTCCTGAAGCTGTTGTTATTGGATTGAAACTTGGGTCTGAAGATCAATAACTCGTGAAATTATTTTTAAGATTGGATTTGGAAGAACTGGGAATGATGATTAGGCTTTCATAATTTTGATGGTTAATGATATATGCCTCCATTTGTAAAACCATTCATTATTCACTGAACAATTGTTGAAGATCCTCTATGTATTGCATCTGTCATTTCTTTCGGTTTCCAGCATGGATTCAATATAGGCCTACTTGGTTGGTTTGATATCAGCCCAGAAAACAGAAAAGATAGCATTTTCTTCAAGCTGTTCAGCTTACATTCATGTTTGATCCCTAAACAATATCTTAGTTTCTGCAGTTCTGTAAACTCAATCATTCTGCTGCGCTCCAACTAAAGCAATCAAAATTGCAGATACAATGATTCCAGTTAATATGTGTCAAGCTTATTGAAATTGTCAAAGTATCAAATTTTGCACTAATTGAAATTTACATTCCCTATGTTACCTTTCCTATTGCGGAGCTAGCTCCTCGGAAAGGCAATGTCGTCTTTAGCAATTATTATTATTTTTTTTTGGGATAAATTGCATTTTTAGTCCTCAAAGTTTGGGACTATATCAATTTGGTCCCAAAGTTTTTGCCCCGACAAATGTAGATTTTAATGTTTCAATTTTTGACAAAATCAGAATAATTGGTGAAAAAACTATAACATTTAATGGGTTTGATAATTTATTAACTTTACTGTTAGTCAACTAGTATATTATTATTTTTACTCATTTGTTAAATATAGTACATTGCAAACTTTCTATTGCTACACAATAACCTCAGCCAATTCAATTGTCTTGACGAAGTGGTTAAATGAAATCCCAAATTCCTTTCACTTGCATATCTCTAAGTGGCCCTTTTCTGCACATCTCCTTCCAGCTTCCAGAAACACTGCACAAGCATTTATGATTCACATGTTGCCATGCTCCAATATATAGCAGGATCAGTACTTTCATGAATATTATAAGATGAGGTAGCATGCATTTCCTCGTAACAATCCTTGCAATGAATCGTATTATTTGTTGTTTTCTAATTCTTTGAAACTGTAAACTTTTACATATGAAAGTGAACATGAACACTTGATCTTTTTCAGTAAATTAGAGTTAATCAATATGAAATGGTCAAAACAAGTTGCTGAGGGTGTGTTTGGATTGTATCACAAGGCGGGTTCTGTTTTTCTCTCAATATTAACAGTTTTGGGTGTATAAACTTCTTGGATCAATGAGATTAGTTATTGTCATTTGAACACAAGCGATAACAAAATTTAATGTTCATGATTGTTGGGTCAAGTTCGGAAAAAAAAAAAGGGACAGACACAACGATGTTATTGGAAATCAACCCAAGTTGCTAGCTAAATTAATCCCGCCATCCCTTTCACAGCTTCACTTGCACATACACGAAAATGATTTATTGTTTTTTTTTATGCCATGCAAAAGTACAAGTAACAATGCAAGTTACTGAGGGTGTGCTTGGAGATTTTCAGGACTCCTTTTCAACAGCATTTGATTCCATGACAGAAGACAGCAGGAATATTAAGTGTGATGCCTTGAAGATTTTCCATGGAGGCAGAGAAGACTTCGAAATCAAGAAAGTTTCCATGAAATTTAGACTGGCACCATCACAAAGTATTGATCCAACAAGTGATGAAATTGTAGGTTTCCATGATGAGGAAAGATCAATTACCAATCAGCTCATAAGAGGATCAAAGCAAATGAAGATCGTTGCCATTGTGGGTATGCCTGGAATAGGCAAGACAACTTTGGCCACAAAGGTATACAATAATCCTTCGGTTACATATCATTTCCATATTCGTGCACGGTGTTCTGTTTTTCAACTATTCGACAAGAAGAAAGTGCTACATGAACTTTTGAATGATATAGCTCCAGGTGGAAACCTTGAGATGGCTGAACAAGATCTGGCTGAAAATCTCTGGCGCCATTTGAAAGGAAAGAGATATCTCATATTTTTGGATGATATATGGGACATTAAAGCTTGGAATAGCTTGCAAGGCTCATTTCCTGATGATTCTCGTGAAAGTAGAATTATCTTGACAAGTCGACTCCGTGACATTGTTCCTCAAGCTATGCTCAGTGAACAACCTCATTTTCGTCGTCAACTCACTAGTGATGAGAGTTTGGAGTTACTGCAGAGGAAGTTATTCCCCGGGACATGTTGGCCTCCAGCATTATATGAACTTGGGAAGAAAATTGCAGAAAATTGAAAAGGGTTACCTCTGACAATCGTTGTTGTAGCTGGACTTCTAGCAAATCTGGAGCTAGAAGGTTGGAAGAATGTTCTGGAAAGCTTTAGTTCAGGTATCATTTCTAGTACAGAGCAATGCATCAACACATTGGATTTGAGTTACAGACATTTATCAGAACACTTGAAATCATGCTTTCTTTGTTTTGGGTTATTTCCAGAAGATCAAGAGATTTCAGTCCAAAGGTTGATTTGGTTATGGATCGCTGAAGGATTTGTCCGCAAAACTGAGTCGAAGAGTTTAGAAGATGTGGCTTCAAATTACATGATGGATTTAGTGGGCAGAAGCTTAGTTATTGTTGCTAAAACAAGATCCATAGGTGGAGTCAAAACTTGCCGTATTCATGATCTGCTGCATGATTTTTGCTGGAGTAAAGCCAGAGAAGAAAACTTTTTCCACCTCTTAAAAGGGTATGATGAGGTTTTATCTTTTAATAAGCCACGCTACCTGCGGAGGCTATGCATTCACTCTCAGAAGAAGCATTTTAAGAATTTAAGGCTATTTTCCCCTCGTGTACATTCTCTACTATTTTTCGTTCATAATGAGCCATGGTCTACGCGAGGACATGATATCTCATTCATTATACCCATCTGCAAACATCTCAGGGTGTTGGATATAGGGCAGCTTAATTTAGGTTTTGGTTTTCCTATTCAAATGCGACTTCTTGTTCAGTTGAAATATTTGGCAGTGAAAGGTGATATAGGCGACATTCCATCATCATCCATAGATAACCTCTCAAACTTGGAAACTTTAGTTGTGGAGTCGACTAAAACAGTTTCATTGCCGGATACCATATGGGATTTACGCAGCTTGAGACAGCTTCACATACCAAATGGTTTTCATATTCCCAGTGAAAATCTTGACAACTCCCCTGATTTGTATGAGCTGCAGAGCTGTTCTGGTGCAATTATTCATTCTTGGGATAACACGGAAAAGCTACTGAGGAAGTTTCCAAACATCCGGAGACTGAAATGCCGAATCTTCCAAAGTTGGGACACTAAGAATTGTAACCTGATTCTAATACCTGACTTTCTGAGTCGATTAGAGTCACTTGATGTAACACCATCATTTTATTCAGGATGGCACGGGGTGCCGATGCACTTTCGGTATGAGTTTGGTTTCCCTAAGAATCTCAGAAAGCTGACCCTGAATTACTTTAGGTTGGCTCAGAGTAAAATTTCCACAATTGGAAAACTCCCTTGTCTTGAAGTTCTCAAGTTACTCGATGGAAGCTTCCGCGAGGACTACTGGGACGTGGTGGAAGGGGAATTCTCCAAACTCAGATTCCTGAAATTGTCTCACTGGAACATTGCTCTGTGGACTGCTTCCGATGATCAGTTTCCCTGTCTTGAAAAGTTAGTACTGGAAGGGTTGAGAAGATTCGAAGAGATTCCTTCTTGTCTGGAGAATATTTCGACTCTTGAAATGATTGAAGTCCGGGGTTGTTCTGACTCTGTTGCAAGTTCAGTCAAAAAAATTCAGGATGTGCAGATGGAGTACGGAAATTCGGATCTGAAGATCTTGATTTCGCCTGGCTCCTGCGAATCTTCTTAAGACTGGTTTTGGAAGGATTGGCAATGGTGACTCGGCTGGCTTTCATGGTATTGATCGGTCAGGTATGCTTGATTTTGGTGAAATCATTTGTGTATGCATTCTTAGAAGATTAATTGGTCAATTTGTGGTGTAACAAGCTCTGTAAATTAGCCGATTCTGTACTTCATCTTCTTCCAGCTCCAAGAAACTCTGCTTCGATTTCCTTTTTTCTTTTTCTTTTTGTTAGGACTTCCCCCACCCCCCTGTTCTGTTTGTAAAACTAACAGACCTAAAGTGAATTTTAAATAAATTAATAATCCACAATCAATTACAACTTATTCACTAATAAAAATTTATTTTGATAACAGTAAGTATTGGGCATTGTATTATACGCTTAATCCATTAGTTTGTAGTTTAATAAAATCACAATCACATACTCATCTTTCTCTTTTAGTGGGGGCCGTTAAATTTGAGCAATTTCTTCTCTTTTTTACTTGAAAACTCGGCTCAATTTTTTTTTTAAAAAAGCCTATTTTGAATTTGGTATAATTTTTTAAAGTATAAAATACCATGTATTTTTAACACGATTAAATGTATATTTTTTTATTTTTATTTTTACTTTTTAATTTGAATTATGTATAATTATTAATAATTAAAGTAATATGAAAATTTTGCACTAAAAATAGACTCTTTTTTAGGGGAGGAGAAAAATTTTTAAAACTGAAATAATTATTTTGTACCTAATATTTCGAGTGACAAAATTTTTCCAAAGTGATATTATTACCTTTTTTATTTTTTTAATAATTTCAACATTCAACATTCAACATTTGCATGCTTAATTAAGGACTTGAAAGGCAGTCATTGTACTTTTATTAAAATTAAGATTTATATATTTTATAGCAAGATTTAATTCTTATAAATAAAATTATGTTATTTTATTAATAAAATATAATATGATACATATCAGATGCATAAGACAAATTAAGGTCAACGAGTACAAGAATAGTTAATCTAAAATTTTTTTCTTTTTGAAGAGGAAGAATACAAGGAGAACTCAGAACACTGTTTGTCGGGATGTTAATTATAAGGTGTCAATGAGAAAAAAAATGAATTATAAGTTAATATTATTTAAGTTGGAATTGGATATATGTCCCAACGATAATGTATTAAATTTATGTTCAGATTCTCAATAGAAAAATACTACTGCTCTCTACCGGTAATAAACTAGTACATAATTCTGCATTTCCTTTCGCAAATCTTGACTTTTTCCTTCTTTGAACTTCCCTTTAGTGATCTTCTTTGGGGTTTTTTCAATCAGTTTCAATTTTCCGTCCCTCTTCAGCTCCTTGGCTACTTAAATCCTATGAAGTAATGTATGATTCTACCCTGTATCCTGTTGGTGCATATATGGCAAGGAAAAAGATATGGAACTTTGAATGATACATTTAAAATCTTGAATTAAATTTACTTTCTTTTAAACTAAATTTGTTCACTATAGTATGCAAATAATCAAGGACAAATTCCCTTGACAATTGGAAGCTTATTTTTTGTAGCAAATAAGACCTCAACTAAACCTTTTATAGTGGTTGAATGTTAAACTTGAAAGGTTACAATTCAAAAAAAATGCAGAGTTGTAATTCTTAAATATGAAGAGTTGTGACTCTTAAAATTAAGAATGATAACTTTTGAGTTGTGACTTTTGGAAATAAAGAGTAATTTCCTGTAAATGAAAGTTGCACGTTTTCAACTTCATGATTTCCATTTTTTAAAATTTGAAAATCTTGAACAATTCTTTTAAAATTTTTAAAATTCAATATAAAGGTTTCAAAAATTTTTGATAATCATATGTATAAATAATGGTATCTTTTGATTGAACCATTATTTTAGTGAAAGTTCTTTATAACAAGTCAATACAAGATGATAAACAATTTTTGAACCATTTGTATAATCGACAAGTTATATAAACATATCACACATAGATTCAGAATCTTTCCAAATGTTATATATCATACATTAGGAATTGTATCTATCTTTTCGTGGATGTTTCCAAAGTTGAGCCCAAAACTTTGTGGATGTCTAAAATCCTACATTCACATAGGCACACTCTTAATGCCCTTGCCATTTGTAGCATTATCAAAATCTGTTAAAAATTTAAAATTCAACATTTTTTTGTCTGGTATGTATATTTGCACTATTACCCTTAGGATAATATTTAATATAGTGCACTAAACACCAAATGATGTACTTTGACTCATTGAATTCAAGACTTGATGTTATATCTAGCATTGAATTTAGGTTTCACCATTAGTGATCAATTAGTATTGGGCTTTAGTCTCATCCCTTTTGATGTTTTGTACACTAAATCTCTAGATAATCGTTTTGTCAAAGAATCACTTAAATTTTCTTTTGACATTACAAAGTCAATTGTAATCACTCCGATTGAGATCAAATCTCTTACAAGACTGTGTTTTAACCCAATATGCTTTGATTTTCCATTGTACACTTGACTATAAGCTTTTGCAAGAGTTGTAGCATTATCATAGTGTATAAATATAAGTGGTATAGGTTTTGGCCATATAAGAATGCTATGTAACAATTACATAGTTATTAAGTTTTTTCGTTAGCTGATGCTAGAGTTACAAACTCTGCTACCATGGTAGAGTCAGTTATATAAGTCTGTTTCCTGGAACCCTAAGAAACTATTCCTCCACCAAACATAAATATTCAATCACTTATTAATGACTGATCATCTTTATTTGTTATCAAACTAGCATATGAATATTCTTTCAAAACTGAAGGGTTACCACTATAATAGATGCCATAATCCTTAGTGGCTTTTAGATATATCAAAATCCTTATCACATATAACCAATGTGTTTTACTTGGATTGCTTGTATATCTACTTAATACACCAATAGCATAAGTTATGTCTAGATGAGTGCAAGTCATAGCATACATTAAACATCTGATCACCTTGGCATATTCTAATTGAGACACTGGATTCTCCTTATTTTTGATAAAATAAATTTTGAAATCCATTGGTGTATAGACTAGTTTGCAATCAAATTGATTGAACCTTTTAAGAATTTTTTTAGTATAATGAGATTGAGATAGCATAATGCTACCTTGTCTTTATTTGATTCTTATTCCTAGGATGACATCTGCATCTCCCATATCTTTTATATCAAATTTGCTTAATAGCAATTTTTTGGTTTCAACAACTTGTTCTGAGTCTATACCAAAAATCAACATATCATCTATATATAAGCATTTAATGACACATTTTCCATCATTATACTTGCTATAATACATTTATCAGATTCATTGATTTTGAATCTATTAGCAAGTATCACTTGATCAAACTTTTGGTGCCATTGGTTAGGTGCTTGTTTTAATCCATATGAGAATTTAACAAATTTACACACTTTATGCTCTTGTCCAAAAACAATAAACCCTATGGGCTGTTTCATGTATACCTCCTCATCCAAGTCACCATTTAGTAATGCTGTTTTGATATCCATTTAATGAATAACCCAATTTTGGATTGAAGCAAGAGCTAGTAGTACTTTTGTTGTGGCTATTCTTGCCACTGGAGAGAATGTATCAAAATAGTCAATTCATTTCTTTTGAGTAAAACCTTTGGCCACAAACCTCGCTTTGAACTTATCAATGGCTCCATCAACCTTTAATTTCTTTTTGAAAATCCATTTTCAATCAATAGTTTTAGAACCAAGTGGTAAGTCAACTAATTTTGAAGTTTTGTTGGCCATGATTGAGTCAATTTCATCATTTATTGCTTCCTTCCAAAATGAAACATCTTGTGATTTCATTGCTTCTTTGTTTGTTTTTGGATAAGCTTCAATGTTAAAGCAACAAAAAATTTCATTACTTATTGTTTCTCGTGTTCCTTCCAAAAGGTAATTAAGTAATGAAATTTAAACCATAAAATTTTGCTTTCATAGCTCTCTTGCTCTTTCTTATCTCAATAATTGTCATTGACGTTGTCATTTTCAGTAGTTGTATCATTTTGCTTTGAAGTATTGTCAACTTCTTTAGATATAAAAGCAAATATTTTTTCTTCAAAAACAGCTTCTCTTGATTCAATTATCGTATTAACTAATATTGAATCATTAGACTCTATAACCATAAATCCATAGGCCTCGCGCTATATGTGCATATCCTAAAAATATGAATTTAACATCTTTTTCTTCCAACTTCCTTTTATTAGGTTCTAGGAGTTTGTTAATAGCTTTATAGCCCCAAACTCTCAAATATATGAGGTTAGAGTTTCGTTTATTCCAGAGTTCATAATACTCTTATTAGAATCTCTATTTAATATGTGACAAGTTGTTAGTACTGTTTTACCCCAAAAACCTTAGCTTAAACCTGAATTCGACAACATTGCACTAACCATTTCAGTCAGTAAACGATTCTCACATTCAACCACACCATTTTGTTGAGGTGTGTAAGGAGCAGTAACTTCATGTTTAATTCCAGTAAACTCAAAAAAATTCACTTAGATAATATTCTCCACGACGATCAGAATTTAAACATTTTATAAAAGATTCACAATAAAGTTCAACTTCAAATTTATAAATTTCAAAATTTTGTATGACTTCATATTTGGAAAGCAACAATCAACATGGCAATATCTTGTGCAATCATCAATAAATGTTACAAAATATTACTTTTTTCCTAAAGTAGGTGTGCTATGCAAATCACATACATCACTATGTATAAGGTCCAACTTATTTGATTTCCTTTCAATGTTAGGAAAAGGGTTTCTATGCTATCTGTTTTAGTTTTTCTTCCACCTCCGCCACCTCACTTGCACTTCATCATGTGTTCGTGAATTTCCTCCCGTTTTTATTAAGTTTTAGATTTTGATAAAACATTATTTGCGCCAAGTGTTTTATGTTTTCTTTCATTACTGTACTGTTCAAAATCTTTGGAAGTTTAAGAATTGTGACATGTTTGATGTGAGAATGAGATAATTATAGTATAAATGATATAGGAAAGGAGAAAAATCAAATTTCCAAGTAAAGACAATTTTGCTTGTTTATTTATTTCCTCCTTTGTTGCCACACTGAAAAACTTTGTTGGCTCTCGTTGAAGTTGTTTCTGTTAATGCAGCTCATATCTCTTATCTGAGTCTAGGTGACTCCAATTATGAAGCTTGGACTCTTCGTATTACAATACTACCATTACTACCAGAAATTGATCAAAGAAAGAAAGAATGGGGGATTGTGTGGGAAGTGGTGTAGATTATATCAAAACATCAACAGTCCAAAACCAAGAACAAGAACGTCGGAAGGACTACCACCGCAGCCGCCAACACCACCACCATCACCGTCCTCTGTAGCGCTAGTTGGAATATCACTAATGGTACTACAAAAAGTAGCAGCACAAACAACATTAATGATATTCTGCTGACCAATATTCTTGATGCTAACGTTATTGCATCTAGCGCCGGTGATAGGGATGACCCCCATAAAGGGCATCAACATTAACAACAACAACATAAAATCACATGGGGTGGTGGGCACCATGGAGTGCATAGGCATAACAGTTATGGGGCGCGGTAGCCATTATGGAGGAGAGCACCACAGCTATGGCGGTGGCCATTAGTTATGAGTATGGAGGAGGGCATCATAGCGCTTCCCATTCCGACCATAGGAGGAGGAGCTTTAGCTCCAGCGATGGCTGGGGTGGAGGTTCCATGTATTGACGTGCATCCAAACTTAAAACTTTTCGTCGTTCCTCATTGGTTAGTAAAAATATTAGGCCCAAAAAAGCCATAAAAAATGCCCTTCCCGTTCAAGAAAAGAAACTATTTTTTATTAGTTATGAAATATAATATGCTTTATAACTGTAGTTATATCGCAATAATATATTTTATTAATTATATTGAATTATTAAGAGCCCTATTTTCATTTTCATTTTTAGTTTTTTATTTTAGGTTATACATATCTACAAATATCATTATAATTAAAAAGAATAACTTTAAAAAATTTAGTAAAAAGTAAATTTTTTTTAAGACAAAAAAGAAAAAGTGGATTCTCTTTTTGGATGAAAGGAGTGATTGTTTTACCTTAACGTTATGATTATATTGTTTTGGAATTTTTGCATTATTGTGATGATTTAATTTTTGATCTCCTAATAATTGTTTAAGGAGCAAAAGTTAATGTTTTTTTCTTTGTTAGGAAAATTATTTGGTCAAATCTGAGAACTTCTAATTGAAAAAAAAAAAAAAGAAACATGAAAATTGTAATCATTTTTGTGGATTTAAAAAACAAAAAAGGAGAATTTCGATGGCAAATATTAATTAACCCACTGCATATAAAATTTTTATACCTCAATTCGTAAGTAACTCACTACAAATCACAGCTTTCATTAATTAGTAAGGATATTATTTTTTTAAGGTTTCAAAAAAGAGCTCAGTTTTAAAAATTTTCTTTATTTTAAAAATTTGTATAAAATTCTTATATTAATTACTCTTATTAAAAATGACAATGCATAATTTGTATTAAAAAGTAAGAATAAAAATATAAAAATTTATATTAAAAAAGTTGTATTAAATTAAAAGTAATTTTTTTAGGATATAATGAGTATATGAATACCATTTAGAAATAAAATTTTTAAAAAGAAGTCTTTTTTTTGGAAAAAGAGAGTATTATGTCTTAGTCATTAACATAATAAATTTCATGATACACTCAACTTGTTGGATCAAAGGAATTACTAATTAAGAATCTCAATACAAACGCGTACAAGATTTAATTTAACGCGTATAATTAATTATCAAATTCTAGTTTGAAAGGAAACTAACGTTTCTTTTCGTTTATAATTAATTAACAAACGCGTACAAACGCGGCAGAATGTGTCATTCAAGATTTGTCCAAATTTTGGTTGATTTTTCAATCCGAAGCAAAAGTGTATTTTGATGTATTTGTTTAAATATAATTTGTAAACTAGAATTTTTTAAATAATATAAAAAATGTTCTCTTAAACAGAACCCTGAATTATTGCTAGTATTTTGTATCATGCTAGAATACAAGTTGTCAATGAAATAAGAAGCCACATGACAGACCTAATACTCACTGTGTTGACGGCTACCCACTTGTTTTTGTTGCTGCTGCCTGGGCTGTCTTGAGTACCTATCAATTCCCATCTATAATCGAGTTTAAAAAGAAAAGAAAAGAAAGAAGAAGAAGATAGTACGGCTGGCAAGTTCTTGATTTTCTGTTGGTAAATCTTGAATTCTTGATTGTTCCTTAAATAATTGTTGAGTTCTTCAGTCTTTTATTTTGAAGAAAAAGTGTGCTGAAATTCTTGTTCTGGTGACTAGATCTTGGATTTCTTGAACTTATTGTATTATTATTTTTTTTTAATTTTATTTAGACTTACCTCATAAAATGATACTCACCGTTTGTCAACTTTCCTTCATTACCTCGTTGGTTTCTGATCTTCACTTTGGTTTTCATTTTTCCTTCTTCAGTTTCGTTGCAATTTGGAGCCAGTAGTTATTGTTCCTCTAGCTCCCAGTGATCAACATGGCTTCCTTAGCTATTAATTCTATTCGAGATGCCTTGCGTGGTTTGGCGTTGCTGGATGAACAGTTGTTGCAGCAGCAGATCCCATTCAGCACTAAGAAACTGAAGTACTACCTTAAGAATCTCGAAATATTTCTTCTATGCACCCGAAATTTCGACGACGATGTGCAGATAAAACCTATGAGGTCACTCTGGGATTTGATTGCCGAGACAGTTGAGAGAAATTCACTGAAAATTCAACCTTACTGTCTTGGTTTAGAAGGTGGATCTCATTTTTCAGTTGTAGACCAAATTATTCATAATTTTGAAGGCGAAATCCAGGTTTTTGAGGATGACATAGATCGCTTCTACATCATTCTGTTTGAGTGCCCTGATCAACCAAGTTCTCCAACGGCAGATGAAGTTATGGAAATCATTGATTCCGTTTTGGAGAATCTAGTGGTCTATCTCAGTTCCAAGTTTCAGTACGTAGAGCATTCGCTGGAACCAATAGAAGCCATGTTGGAGAAGATAACATCCTTGAGAAATTTCATCCTCTTTGTTACATTGCAGAGTATTGAGCACCGGCCATTGGAAAATTTTTTGGTTCACATTGAATCTGTTGCTGTCAATGCAGCACATCTCTCTTATATGACTCAATGTGATTTTAATTCTGAAGAATGGAGCAAGAGAATGAAAAAGATCCGATCTGCTGATCTTCCCGCCTATGACACTTATATTGAAGCCCTGAGAAGCTCAAAATTATCAAGACATTTACACTACCCGACTCTTGACATGGATCGTGATTCAATAATTGTGTCAAAGGATTTCATTGATTTTCTCCTATGGAATCTTTGGGAGATGCTTAAAATGCATACACTTCTTGTGATTAGATTAAAGGGTCAACTACGACTACTATATGAGGGACTAAGATTTTTGAGAACCATTCACAAGGGGCGGCCAAACAAGTTTGATGAGGATACCAGAGACCTTACTAGAGTCGTGATTTGTGATGCTGCAGTCATAATCTTTTCGCTTTATCAGAAAAATGTCGAAATTGTTGCTGAGCTATATGATTTGCTGGGGAGAATTGAGCTTATCAGGTCACAAGTTGAAGGAAGGGTTCCAGAAATATCAACCTACAACTTTCCCAGGACGAATGAGCTATTGGTGCTTGGAGATTTTCAAAACTCCTTTTCAACAGCATTTGATTCCATGACAGAAGACATAAGGAATATTAGACTGGCACCATCACAAAGTATTGATCTAACAAGTGATGAAATTGTAGGTTTCCATGATGAGGAAAGATCAATTATCAATCAGCTCATAAGAGGATCAAAGAAACTGAAGATCGTTGCCATTGTGGGTATGGCAGGAATAGGCAAGACAACTTTAGTCACAAAGGTATACAATAATCCTTCGGTTACATATCATTTCCATATTCGTGCGCGGTGTTCTGTTTCTCAACTATTCGACAAGAAGAAAGTGATACTTGAACTTTTGAATAATATAGCCCCAGGTGGAAGCCTTGAGATGGCTGAACAAGATCTGGCTGAAAATCTCTGGCGCCAATTGAAAGGAAAGAGATATCTCATATTTTTGGATGATATATGGGGCATTGAAGCTTGGAATAGCTTGCAAGGATCATTTCCTGATGATTCTCGAGAAAGTAGAATTATCTTGACAAGTCGACACCATGACGTTGTTCCTCAAGCTATGCTCAGTGAAGAACCTCATTTTCTTCGTCACCTCACAAGCGACGAGAGTTTGGAGTTATTGCGGAGGAAGTTATTCCCCGGAACATGTTGGCCTCAAACATTATATGAACTTTTGAAGAAAATTGCAGAAAATTGTAAAGGGTTACCTCTGACAATCGTTGTTGTAGCTGGACTTCTAGCTAATCTGGAGGAAGAAGGTTGGAAGAATGTTCTGGAAAGCTTAAGTTCAGTCATTTCTAGTACAGAGCATTGCAAGAACGCATTGGAGTTGAGTTACAGACATTTACCAGCACGCTTGAAGACATGCTTTCTTTATTTTGGGTTATTTCCGGAAGATCAAGAGATTTCAGTCCAGAGGTTGACCTGGTTATGGATTGCCGAAGGATTTGTCAGCAAAATTGAGTCGAATAGTTTAGAAGATGTAGCTTCAGAATACATGACAGATTTAGTAGCCAGAAGCTTAGTTATTGTTGCTAAGAAGAGATCCATAGGTGGAGTCAAAACTTGCCGTATTCATGATTTGCTGCATGAGTTTTGCAGGAGTAAAGCAAGAGAAGAAAACTTTTTCCACCTCTTAAAAGGGTATGATGAGCTTTTATCTTTTAAGGAGCCACGCTACTTGCGGAGGCTATGCATTCACTCTCAGAAGAAGCATTTTAAGAATTTAAGGCTATTTTCCCCTCGTGTACATTCTCTACTATTTTTTGTTCATGATGAGCCATGGTCTACACAAGAGCATGATATCTCATTCATTATTCCGGTCTACGAACATCTCAGGGTGTTGGATATAGGGCAGTTTAATTTACGTTTTGGTTTTCCTATTCTAGTGAGATATCTATTTCAGTTGAAATACTTGGCAGTGAAAGGTGATATAGATCACATTGATGAAATAGCAATGGATAACCTCTCAAACTTGGAAACTTTAGTTGTGGAGTCGACTAAAACAGTTTCATTGCCATATACCATTTGGGATTTATGCAGCTTGAGACATCTTCACATACCAAATGGTTTTCGTATTCCCAGTGAAAATCTTGACAACTCCCCTGATTTGTATGAGCTGGAGAGCTGTTCTGGTGCAATTATTCATTCTTGGGACACCATGGAAAAGCAACTGAGGAAGTTTCCAAACATCCGGAGACTGAAATGCAGAATCTTCCAACTTTGGGACACTAAGAATTGTAATCTGATTCTAATACCTGACTTTCTGAGTCGGTTAGAGTCCCTTGATGTAACACCATCATTTTATTCAGGATGGCACGGGGTACCAAAGCACTTTCAATATGAGTTTGGTTTCCCTAAGAATCTTAGAAAGCTGACCCTGAATTACTTTGAGTTGCCTCAGAGTAAAATTTCCACAATTGGAAAACTCCCTAGTCTTGAAGTTCTCAAGTTACTCGATGGAAGCTTCCTCGAGGACAACTGGGACATGGTGGAAGGGGAATTCTCCAAACTCAGATTCCTGAAATTGTCTCACTGGAACATTGTTCGGTGGACTGCTTATCAGTTTCCCTGTCTTGAAAAGTTAGTACTGGAAGGGTTGAGAAGATTGGAAGAGATTCCTTCTTGTATGGGGAACATTTCGACTCTTGAAATGATTGAGGTCCGGGGTTGTTCTGACTCTGTTGCATGTTCAGTCAAAAAAATTCAGGATGTGCAGATGGAGTACGGAAATTCGGTTCTGAAGATCCTGATTTCGCCTCGCTTTAGCGAATCTTCTTAAGACTGGTTTTGGAAGGATTGGCAATGGTGACTAGGCTGGCTTTCATGGTATTGATCAGTCGGGTATGCCTGATTTTGGTGAAATCATTCATGTATGTATTCTTAGAAGATTAATTGGTCAATTTGTGCTGTAACTTAGTGTTGAATGGTGCAACAAGCTCTGTAAATTAGCCAATTCTGTACTTCATCTTCTTCCAGCTCCAAGAAACTCTGCTTTGATTTCCTTTTTTTTTTTCTCTCTTTTTGAAATTTTGCGTGATTTATGATGGCGTGATTTAATGTTTTAAAGAATATATATATATATTTTACATTTTTTTAGAACCCTTTTTTTCCCTATTCGGTTAATAAAACTAATAGGCGATGTGTGCATTGACTTAATTCTGTAACGAGCATTAATATAATTTAGGCCTAAAGTGAATTTTAAATAAATTAATAATCCACAATCAATTACAACTCATTCTCTAATAAAAAATTATTTTGATAAGAATGAGTATTGGGCATTGTATTATATAATGTATTCTTTTTTAGTTAAAACGTCTATTTTGAATTTGGTATAATTTTTTAAATTACAAAATATAATGTATTTTTTACATAATTAAATGTATGTTTTTATATTTTTATATTTACTTTTTAAGTTGAATTATGCATAATTATTATTAATTAGACTAATATAAAAATTTCACACTAAAATAGACTCTTTTTTGGGATAGAGAAAAATTTTAAAACCGAACTAATTATTTTATACCTAATTTTTCGAGTCACAAAAATTTTCCAAAGTGATATTGTTAGCTTTTTTTTTTTTTAATAATTTCAACATTCAACATTCAACATTTGCTTGCTTAATTAAAGACTTGAAAGGCAGTCATTGTAGTTTTATTAAAATTAAGATTTATATATTTTATATCAAGATTTAATATTTATTAATAAAATTATGTATTTTTATTAATGAAATATATTATGATACACATCAAATACATAAGACAAACTAAGGTCAACGAGTACAAGAATAGTTAATCTAAAATTTTATTATTTTCGAAGAGGAAGAATACAAGAACTCTACATACTTTGTTGGGATGTTAATTATAAGGTGTCAACAAGCAAAAAATGAATTATAAGTTACTATTATTTGAGTTGGAATTAGATAGATGTCCCAACTATAGTATATTAAATTTACACCACATTTTAAAAAACTTCTAGGATTAAAAAACTTGCTAATCTAGAATCTGAACATAAATTTTCCTTCTTTGGTCTCAAGAGGTAATTGATTGTATTAAAGAGATGAAAAATGAGTACAATTTACAGAGGCAGAACAGCTTATCCAAGGTTTGTCCAAATTTGCGTTGGAATAGAAGAATTCAATCCATGTTGCCAGCTAAATTAATCCCGGCACCCCTTTCATTTGTATATGCAACACACAACGGCAGCTATTTTATACATCATGCAAAACTGCAAGTAGCAACTAGCCATGCAAGTTGTCAATAGAAAATACTACTGCTCTTTACCAGTAATAAACTAGTACATAATTCTGAATTTCCTGTGACAAATCATTTGACATTTTCCTTCTTTGAACATCCCTTCAGTGATCTTCTTTGAATTTTCTTCAATCAGTTTCAATTTTCGGTCCCTCTTCAGCTCCTTGGCTACTTAAATCCCCTGAAGTACTGTAAGATTCTACCCCGTATACTGTTAGTGTATATATGGCAAGGAAAAAGATGTGGAACTTTGAAAGATAGAATTAAAATCGTGAATAAATTCACTTTTCTTTAAACTAAATTCGTTCACTTTAGTGTGCAAACAATCAAGGACAAATTTCTTTTAAAATAAGATGAAATTTGGTTCAATATACTATGCACTTAGTATTCGTATTTTCAGCAGCAAATAAGACCCCAACTAAACCTTTTATTGTGGCTGAATGTTGAACTTGAAATGTTGCAACTCAAAGAAAATGGAGAGTTGTAATTCTTTAATATGAAGAGTTGTGACTCTTGAAATAAAGAGTAACTTCCTAAAAATGAAGAGTTGTACCTTTTCAACTTTACGATTTCCATTTTCAAAAGTTTGAAAATCTTCAACAATTCTTTCAAAAATTTGAAAATTCAAGTTTGAAAATCTTCAACAATTCTTTCAAAAATTTGAAAATTCAATATAAAGGTTTTAGAAAATTTTTGATAATTATATGTATAAATAATGTTATTTTTTTATTGAACTATTATTTTAGTGAAAGTTTTTTATAACAAGTCAAGACAAGATGGTAAACAAGCTTTGAACCATTTGTATAATCGACAAGTTACATAAACATATCACACATAGATTCAGAATCTTTCTAAATGTTATGTATTTGTACATTAGGGAGCCGTTTGTTTGGTGGGTTTGGGGAAGGTTTGGAATGGTTTACTATCAAAAGAGGTGTTTGTTTTGTGGGAATGGATTTCAAAACCTTTGTAAAAACCCCCGGTGATGGGTTTTTCCAGCTGTGGGCCACAATTGTGAAGTGACGCCCAATGGGCGCGTTTGCAACCCCATTTTACCCTTTTTTAATTTTTTAAAAACAAATTTCACTAATTTATAGAAAATATTTTTCTCTACAAATTGACATACACTTTGACTATTTTTTGAACAAGATATAATTTGTTAAATATCATATAATGTAAAATACTATTTTTATTATAATTTTAATATAAAATTTATTCCATTCCATTACAAAATAATACCAAACAACATAATTATTATCATTCCATTCTATTCCAAACCTTTCCATTCCATTTCTAAACCCACCATTTATACCAAGGTCTTGTATATATCCTTTCAAGGATGTTTCCAAAGTTGAGCCCAAAACTTTGTGGATGCCTGAAATTTTGTATTCACATAGGCAAACTCTTAATGCCCCTTCCATTTGAAGCATCATTAGATCGGTTAAAAATCCCAAATTCAATGTTTCTTTGTCTGGCACAACAACAAGAAGAAGCACAGGTAGCAACGCAAAGTTACTAAAGAAAAGTTTATGTTGAGTATGAATAAACTAGGGTGAATTACATTTCTTATCTCGTGATTCGTGAAAATTACTAATCATATTTTGAAATTTAAAAAAAATTATCAATATTTTCTTTGCTTTAACGATTATTAAAGTCAACTAATGAAATATGTGAAAAAATAAAAAAATCAGTTTAGAAAAATAACATATACTTTTATAATGTTTGTTTTAATTACGAAATGACTCTTAAAGTTTTAAAATTTTATTAAATAAAATTTCATAACTTTTGTTTTATTTTTTTAATTTTCTTTTTCTTTTCTTTTCATGAGGAATAATTTTATAATCTTATTTTACATCATAAACCAATAAACTAAAAAGTTTATAAGAATATAATATCAATACGTACCTTTAAAATTTTTGAAAATTGAATAATAAAATTAAAATTTTTTTGTTATCATATTACTATTTCATCATGTTCGAATTTGAAAAAACTTATTTTCAATTTTTTTTATTATACTTATTATAGATTCAGTATTAATCTACTAGTACTGTTGCTTTAAATGATTAAATAATTATTTTATTACTTGTATATCTTTATAAATTTTTAAGAAATAATTATTTATTTAAATCTCTTGCAGTTTATTTTAGTTATTAGAATTTGATGTAATAGTCACAAAATTGAAAATTATTTTGGTTATTAGAATTTGATATAATGATGGTAAAATCAAAATTAAATTTGTTAGACTGAGCTTAAATTTTGTGAATGGATATGAAAAATTAAGTATAATAAAATATTGTAACATCTAAACCTTATATGTATTTTGGTAAAATATTATATTGTTAAATTGAGTAGATAATTATCAGAAATTGTTATTAACATTTTTGTAACACTAATTCAAAAAAAAAAATTAGGGAGAATCTATTTTATTAAATTTCAGGGTTATTTTTGTAATTAAAAGAAACTATAAGGTTCAAATATAATTTAAAATTTTTAAATAAATAAATTAATCATGAGCTTGGTCAAAAGTGGTCAATGTTAATCAACTTTCAAGGGTACTGGTATTTTTCCAAAAACTACTTTCCCAAATTTTTAAATAAATAAATTAATCATGAGCCATGGTCTACACAAGAGCATGATATCTCATTCATTATTCCGGTCTACGAACATCTCAGGGTGTTGGATATAGGGCAGTTTAATTTACGTTTTGGTTTTCCTATTCTAGTGAGATATCTATTTCAGTTGAAATACTTGGCAGTGAAAGGTGATATAGATCACATTGATGAAATAGCAATGGATAACCTCGCAAACTTGGAAACTTTAGTTGTGGAGTCGACTAAAACAGTTTCATTGCCGGATACCATTTGGGATTTACGCAGCTTGAGACAGCTTCACATACCAAATGGTTTTCATATTCCCAGTGAAAATCTTGACAACTCCCCTGATTTGTATGAGCTGCAGAGCTGTTCTGGTGCAATTATTCATTCTTGGGATAACATGGAAAAGCTACTGAGGAAGTTTCCAAACATCCGGAGACTGAAATGCAGAATCTTCCAACGTTGGGACACTAGAATTGTAACCTGATTCTAATACCTAACTTTCTGAGTCGATTAGAGTCACTTGATGTAACACCATCATTTTATTCAGGATGGCAAGGGGTACCGATGCACTTTCGGTATGAGTTTGGTTTCCCTAAGAATCTTAGAAAGCTGACCCTGAATTACTTTAGGTTGGCTCAGAATAAAATTTCTACAATTAGAAAACTCCGTAGTCTTGAAGTTCTCAAGTTACTCGATGGAAGCTTCCTCGAGGACAACTGGGACGTGGTGGAAGGGGAATTCTCCAAACTCAGATTCCTGAAATTGTCTCACTGGAACATTGCTCTGTGGACTGCTTCCGATTCTCAGTTTCCCTGTCTTGAAAAGTTTGTACTGGAAGGGTTGAGAAGATTGGAAGAGATTCCTTCTTGCCTGGAGAACATTTTGACTCTTGAAATGATCGAGGTCCGGGGTTGCTCTGACTCTGTTGCAAGTTCAGTCAAAAAAATTCAGGATGTGCAGATGGAGTACGGAAATTCGGATCTGAAGATCCTGATTTCGCCTGGCTCCAGCGAATCTTCTTGAGCCTGGTTTTGGAAGGATTGGCAATGGTGACTAGGCTGGCTTTCATGGTATTGATCAGTCGGGTATGCCTGATTTTGGTGAAATCATTCATGCATGTATTCTTAGAAGATTAATTGGTCAATTTGTGCTGTAACTTGCTGTTGAATGGTGTAACAAGCTCTGTAAATTAGCCAATTCTGTACTTCATCTTCTTCCAGCTCCAAGAAACTGTGCTTTGATTTCCTTTTTTTTTTCTTTTTGAAATTTTTGCATGATTTTTGGCATGATTTAATGTTTTAAAGAATATATATATATATTTTTACATTTTGTTATATAGGACTTTTTTTCCCCCAACTAATAGAACTAAAGTGAATTTTAAATAAATTAATAATCCACAATCAATTACAACTTATTCACTAATAAAAATTTATTTTGATAACAGTAAGTATTGGGCATTGTATTATATGCTTGATCCATTAGTTTGTAGTTTAATAAAATCACAATCACATACTCATTTTCCTCTTTTAGTGGGGGCCGTTAAATTTGAGCAATTTCTTCTCTTTTTTCTTGAAAACTCGGCTCAAAATTATTTTTTTTTTAAAATGCCTATTTTGAATTTGGTATAAGTAAATAATATAAGTCAAGCCGAAAGGCTGCAGAAAAGGAAAAAACACTGTTTTTAGGGGCAATGAATGTGCAATTAACGTGCGATTTTTTTAAAAATTTTTTAGCATAAGGGTCTAGAGTTAGTCGAATTTCAATTCTATTTTCATCCAGTTTTATCCTCCAGGGAGGTTTTGTTGTCTAACTTGGGAGGAATGTCAAGTTCGATGAAAAGCAGCGTCAGGTTGCACATGGACTGAAGTTAGGAGGTGCCTTTCTTGTTGTATGCAGATTGCGCTGTGCAAGGAGATGTCAGAATTTTGTTTCTCTTAACTAGGTTAGTTATGAGGTCCCAATCCCGTTTAATCGGAGTTGGCATGCCTTAACCGAAACCTACTGGGCTTAGGTTCGATGTGTTAGGGCGAGTCATTAAATAAACCCTTTATGTACTCATTAACTTTTTATTAAAGTTAATATATAGTTTTTTGTGGAAAAAAAAATAATTTGGTATAATTTTTTAAATTATAAAAAAAAAATATTTTTAACACTTTTAAATGTATATTTTTATTTTTACTTTTTAATTTGAATTATGTATAATTATTAATAATTAAAGTAATATGAAAATTTTACACTAAAAATAGACTCTTTTTTAGGGAAAGAGAAAAAAAAATTAAAACTGAAATAATTCTTTTGTACCTAATTTTTCGAGTGGCAAAAATTTTCCAAAGTGATATTATTACCCTTTTATTTTATTATTATTATTTTTATAATTTCAACATTCAACATTCAACATTTGCACGCTTAATTAAGGACTTGAAAGGCAGTCATTGTAATTTTATTAAAATTAAGATTTATATATTTTATATGAGGATTTAATCTTTATAAATAAAATTATGTCATTTTATTAATGAAATATAATATGATACATATGAAATACATAAGACAAATTAAGGTCAACGAGTACAAGAATAGTTAATCTAAAATTTTGTTTTTTTTTAAGAGGAAGAATACAAGGAGAACTCATAACACTGTTTGTCGGGATGTTAATTATAAGGTGTCAATGAGCAAAAATGAATTATAAGTTACTATTATTTAAGTTGGAATTGGATATATGTCCCAACGATAGTGTATTAAGATTCGACACTCATATTTGTAGCCTCTCTCTTTGCTGCAATGAAAGCATTTACCTTTCTTCTTTTTCTTGTTGTTGGGTTGACTTTTGGACTGATTGTCTTTCTTACCTTTATTGGACTTTGTCGGTTGTCCAACTTCTATCACATGCACCATAAATGAAGGATCTTTGTCTTTATCCTCATCTTTAACTTGAGAATCTTTGTTCACCTGCATGCAAAATTCTTCTTCTATTCGAAGAGATTTAGCAAGACTTTCAAGAGTTTCCTTCTTATGTTTGAGATCTCTTTTGAATTCTTTCCAAAAAGAAGGACTTTATCAATTATGGAACTAAAAATTACAATATTATCCATATGCATATTATGTTGATTAAAATGATTTAACATCTTTTCAATATCTGCAAATGGTTTCATAACAGATCTTTTGTCTATCATTTTGTAATTTAAAAAGGAAGAAATAAGGACTTCTTACTTGTAGCATCCTCTTGCATATATCTTGTTTCCAATTTGTCCTATGGTTCTTTAGCAGTAGTAATTGAGTGGTAGATATCAAATAATCCGTCATTCATAACATTAAATATATGACCCTTGCAAATGTCATCATTGTTCTCTCATTTTTGGAGTCCTTTCATATTATTGAGAGATTTTTCATCTTCACTTTGTGTAGAAGGTTTTGGAGTGATAAGAACACATGCCACTTGGAGTGCAACCAATAACAAGTGAACTCTCTTCTTCCATCTTATGAAGTTGCCCCATCAAACCTCTTCAACTTGACAATTAATATTTGTTGCCAAATCTTTTAAAGAGCTTGCCATCTCAAGTAGGAAAAATTTAGCCTAAAAATGTTGGTGTATATATGGCAAGGAAAAAGATATGGAGTTTTGAAAGATAGGTTTCAAATTGTGAATTAAATTTACTTTCTATTAAGCTAAATTTGTTCACTATAGTGTGCAAATAATTAAAGACACATTCTCTTTGGGATAAGATGACGTTTGGTTAAACAGACTATGCACTTAGTAGAAATGAAGAGTTGCACCTTTTCTAACTTTATGATTTTTATTTTCTAAATTTTGGAAATCTTCAGCATGTCCATATCCCATTTGCTCACTTTCTTCCTCCTCAACTTATTTCATTTGTATGTTTCTAATCTTCATAGTAGTTTTCATTTCTATTTCCTTTTTATTCTTGAGGGGACTAGATATTTTGTTCCCCCAGATAGCAGCAGGAAGGACGTGCTAGAATTATGGTGAGCAAGGAAATACAACTCTCGACTATTCCTCGGCCAAGCGTAAGAGGCCTTGCTTTGTTTCTGGGAGTGTAGACCATAATGTGAAGCAGTGGCCAAAGGTGCGTGTGAATTTGTGATTTTGATTGCTTGATTGTTTAGGTCATTTGTCATTGTTATTTTTTTATTCACTTGTAGAAGAGGTTAATTCTTTCTCTTGCCTTTCATTCACTTCTGATTTGCTTTCATGGATGAAGGAAATCTTAAAAACTACACAATCATTTGTATGTTAGCCTCTTGTACATGTGGGAAGTTTCGTAAACATACTATTGTTTTAGTTAGCCTTTATTTTTGTGGCATCTTTGACATTTAAACTGGTACATTTTCTTCATCTCTAACTTTTAGATATTGAAGCACGTCTTTGAGAATATGATTATATGAATCTTGTTTTTCTGTTGAGAGTTCTGAAAATACAAACTGGTCCATTTTGTCCCCTTAACGCCTCTTCCTCTGATTTTGAAACTTTGTCGAACTTGTTGCTTGTGTGAATGGCTAATGGTTGCCATGTTTTTGTAATATTTCCAACTTCTGATCTTCTCCTGTAGAAAATAAGCAAATATCTTAGAGAATGTACAATGTCCTGGTGGGTGAACTAGGCATGAACAAATTTCGGCCATTATCTAAGTAAATTTTGTTGATGTAATCTTACACAGAAAATGTTAGAAAGACATTTTGCTTTTGTGATATTAACAAAGGAGCTGGGCATTTGAGTGTTGAGGCTCTTTGGCTCCGAGTGACCAAATGGTTTCCTTCATCAATACTTCTACTCTTTCTGCACTGGATGATCTGGTGTTGATGTAAGAGAGAAGTTTTTTTCCGGGATACTGAAGAGCTGAAGTACTTTTTAAAGAATCTCGAAACATTTCTTCTATGCGTAAGAAAGTTGGTCAACAATGGGCAGGTGAGATTTGATGATGACAATGTTAATATGGATGGAAGTCTTGGATCTCTCCTGGTAAGGATTGACGAGGTAGTTTGTAGAAATGCTCGGAATATCCATGATCTGGTCCCTCTCCTAGAAAGGATTAACAACGTGGTTTGCAGAGATGCAGGGAAGATTTCTTATCTTAGTCCGGAAAGATAATTTTTTCTTATTGCATCTGAACATAATAGGCAATTTGATTGCAAGATCAAGTCTTTTACCAAAGATATAACTCAGCGGTACATCACTTTGTCAGATCACCAGAATCAATCAATTTCTTTAACAATATATGAAGTTATGGGAATCATTATTCCGTTTTGGAGAATCTTGTGGGTTTTCTAACCTTGCCATTTTCTTACAAACAACTTTCACTAGAACGAATTGAAACCATGATAGAAAAGATAAAATTCTTGAGAATTTTCATCTTCTTTGCCACACTAAAAAGCATTGATAATTTAATGCAGTGTGGATAGTTCGATGATTCGTCGATTGGCTTCTTCCTTCTCGACTAGCATTCGCCAAAACTACCTTGCCACACTGAAAAACTTTGTTGGCTCGCATTGAAGCTGTTTTTGTTAATGCAGCTCATATCTCTTATCTGAGTCTATGTGAGTCTAATTATGAAGCTTGGACTCTTCGTATTACAATACTACAATTACTACCAGAAATTGATCAGAGAAAGAAAGAATGGGGAATTGTGTGGGAAGTAGTGTAGATTATATCAAAACATCAACAGTCCAAAACCAAGAACATGAACGTCAGAAAGACTACCATCGCCGCCGCCAACACCACCACCATCACCGTCGTCTGTAGCGCTAGTTGGAATATCACTAGTGGTGCTACAAAAAGTAGCAGCACAAACAACGTTAATGATATTCTGCCGACCAATATTCTTGATGCTAACGTTATTACATCTAGTGCCGGTGATAGGAATGACTGCTATAAAGGGCATCAACATTAACAACAACAACAACACAAAATCATGGGCATAACAGTTATGGTGCGCGGTAGCCATTATGGAAGAGAGCACCACAGATATAGCGGTGGCCATTAGTTATGAGTATGGAGAAGGGCATCATAGCTCTTCCCATTCCGACCATAGGAGGAGAAGCTTTAGCTCCGACGGTGGCTGGGGTGGAGGTTCCGTGTATTGACGTGCATCCAAACTTAAACTTTTCGTCGTTCCTTTTTTGTTAGTAAAAATATTAGGCCCAAAAACGCCATAAAAAATGCCCTTCCCGTCCAAGAAAAGAAAACTTTTTTTGTTAGTTATGAAATATAATATGCTTTATAATTGTAGTTATATTGCAATAATATTTTTTATTAATTGTATTGAATTATTAAGTGCCCTATTTTCATTTTAATTTTTAGTTTTTGATTGTAGGTTATACATGTCTACAAATATCTTTATAATTAAAAAGAATAACTTTAAAAATTATAGTAAATTTTTTTAAGACAAAAAAAAAAGGTGGATTATCTTTTTGGATGAAAGGGGTAATTGTTTTACCTTAAAGTTATGATTAAATTTTTTTGAATTTGTTTTGGAATTTTTGTATTATTGTGATGATTTAATTTTTTTTATCTCCTAACAATTGTTTAAGGAGCAAAAGTTAATAGTTTTTTCTTTATTAGGAAAATCATTTGGTCAAATTTGGGAACTTCTAATTCAAAAAAAAAAAAAGAAAAAAGAAACGTGAAAATTATAATCATTTTTTGTGGATTTAAAAAATGAAAAGGGAGAATTTTGATGGCAAATATTAATTCCTTTGTTATTTTAATTAACCCACTATAAATAAATTTTTATACCTCAATTCGTAAGTAAGTCACTACAAATCACAGCTTTCATCAATTAGTAAGGATATTATTTCTTTAGGATTCCAAAAAAGAATTCAGTTTCAAAATTTTATTTATTTTAAAAAAATATTTTTTTTTAATAAAATTCTTATATTATTCTTATTAAAGATGACAATACGTTATTTGCATTAGGTATTGTAATTAGGAGTATAGTAGGGGATTTGAGAAGAGTGATCAAAGAATTAGACAAGTGTGTTGCTGTCTGGGAAAAACCACTGACATGACAGTTAAAATTTTAGGTTTCCATACAAGAAGACACGTGTTCAAATCGCATTGTCACAACAATATTATAATAATTTAGGGCTTTCACTTTGTATCAATGAAACAAGCCTTCCTCCAACAAAAAAAAAGTGTGTTGTAGTCAAATCAAATCACGAGGGAACACGTTAAGAATGTATCAATGAGACAAGTCTTCCTCCAACAAAAAAAAAATGTGTTGTAGTCAAATCACCAGGGAGGAGGTTAAGAAAGTTCATAGGTTTAAAAAAAAAAAAAAAAAGTGTGTCGCAGACAAATCCCGAGGGAGGAGGCTAGGAAAGTTCAGAGGTTAGGTGTTGATATTTTGGCAAGTCTTTGTATCAATCAAACAAGTCTTCCTTCGAAAGTTCATGAGGGAGGAGGATAAGAAAGTTCATAGGTTAGGTGCTGATATTTTGGCAAGGAAGACTGTGTAAGATGTTTTTTAATGATATGACAACCTTTATTTAAAAAAAAAAAACTAATACTCACTATTTTTTTTTCTTCAGCCGCCGTGTTAAGGCGTCGTTTGGAGTCTGTTTTATTTACAAAAAATTAATTTTTTTAAATAAAAATAAAATATTTAAATATATTTTTATTTCGAATTTTAAAATTCAAAATTTTCTACTCAAATTCCTCCCACGTAATTTTTAAAAAATTTTCTCTCATTTTTCTGTCTAAAATATTTTTTCTATTAAAAAATACCCACCAAAATTTTTATATATTTAAAAAAACTTTTCTCAAATACATCATTATCCAAACGGAGCCTAACTGTTGACGGCTATCCTTCTATTTTTGTTGCTGTTGCCTTGACTATCTTGAGTGCTTATCAATTGCTGCCATCTATAATTGAGTAAAAGAAAAAAAAAACACAAGAAGACGACTAAAAGAAAAAGAAAAGAAAAGAACGAAGAAGAATATGGTACGGCTAGCAAGTCCTTGATTTCTTGTTGGTAAATATTGAATTCTTGAATGTTCTTCAAATAATGCTTGAGTTCTTCAAATTTTTTTTTTTGAAGAAAAGCGTGCTGAAATTCTTGTTCTTCTTGTGACTAGATCTTGGATTTCTTGAACTTATTGTATTTTTTTTTTAATTTTTATTTAGACTTACCTCATAAAATGATACTCACCGTTTGTTAAATTTCCTTCATTACCTCGTAATCTTCAGCCTTGGTTTTCCTTTTTCCTTCTTCAGTTTCCTTGCAATTTGGAGCCAGTAGTTATCCTCTAGCTTCCAGTGATCAGCATGGCTTCCTTAGCTATTAATTCTATTCGAGATGCCTTGCGTGGTTTGGCGTTGCTGGATGAACAGTTGTTGCAGCAGCAGATCCCATTCAGCACTAAGAAACTGAAGTACTACCTTAAGAATCTCGAAATATTTCTTCTATGTACCCGAAAGTTGGAGAACGATGTGCAGCTCAGACTTCGTGGTGGGGATGGACATCTGGGATTTCTCTGGGCACGGATTGCCGAGACAGTTCAGAGAAATCAACCTGATTGTCTTGGTTTAGAAGGTGGATCTCATTTTTCAGATGTAGACCAGATTATTCATAATTTCGAAGGCGAAATCCATGTTTTTGAGGATGATATAGATCTCTGGTACATCACTCTGTCAGAGTCCCCAACGATAGATGTTGAAGTTGAGGAAATCTATGTTGAAGATAAGGAAATCAATGATGAGTCCCGGCTTCAAGGAAGTTCTCCAACCATAGATGTTGAGGAAATCATAGATCACAGGTACATCAGTCTGCCGGAGTCCTGGCTTCAACCAAGTTCTCTAGCGACAGATGAAGTTGAGGAAATCATTGATTCCGTTTCGGAGAATCTAGTGGTCTATCTCAGTTCCAAGTTTCAGTACGTAGAGCATTCGCTGGAACCAATAGAAGCCATGTTGGAGAAGATAACATCCTTGAGAAATTTCATCCGCTTTGTTACATTGCAGAGTATTGAGCACCGGCCATTGAAAAATCTTTTGCTTCACATTGAATCTGTTGCTGTCAATGCAGCACATCTCTCTTATATGACTCAATGTGATTTTAATTCTGAAGAATGGAGCAAGAGAATGAAAAAGATTCAAGCTGCTGATCTTCCGGTCTATGACACTTATATTGAAGCCCTGAGAAGCTCAAAATTAACAAGGCCTTTACACTCCCCGACTCTTGACATGGATCGTGATCCAATAATTGTGACAAAGGATTTCATTGATTTTCTCCTTTGGAATCTTTGGGAAATGCTTAAAATGCGTACTTCTCTTGTGATCAGATTAAAGGATCAACCACGACTACTATTTGAGGGACTAAGATTTTTGAGAACCATTCACAAGGAGCAGCCAAACAAGTTTGATGAGGATACCAGAGTCGTGATTTGTGATGCTGGAGTCATAATCTTTTCGCTTTATCAGGAAAATGTCGAAATTGATGCTGAGCTGTCTGATTTGCTGAAAAGAATTGAGCTTATCAGGTCACAAGTTGAAGGAAGGGTTCCAGAAATATCAACGTACAACTTTCCCAGGACGGATGAGCTATCGGTGCTTGGAGATTTTCAAGACTCCTTCTCAACAGCATCTGATTCCATTACAGAAGACATCAGGAATATTAAGTCTGAAGTTGTAGGTTTCCATGATGAGGAAATATCAATTACCAATCAGCTCATAAGAGGATCAAAGCAACTGAAGATCGTTGCCATTGTGGGTATGCCTGGAATAGGCAAGACAACTTTAGCCACAAAGGTATACAATAATCCCTCGGTTACATATCATTTCCATATCCGTGCACGGTGTTCTGTTTCTCAACTATTGGACAAGAAGAAAGTGTTACTTGAACTTTTGAATAATATAGCTCCAGGTGGAAACCTTGAGATGGATGAACAAGATCTGGCTGAAAATCTCAGGCGCCATTTGAAAGGAAAGAGATATCTCATATTTTTGGATGATATATGGGACATTGAAGCTTGGAATAGCTTGCAAGGATCATTTCCTGATGATTATCGTGAAAGTAGAATTATCTTGACAAGTCGTCGCCGTGACGTTGTTCCTCAAGCTATGCTCAGTGAACAACCTCATTTTCTTCGTCACCTCACAATTGATGAGAGTTTGGAGTTATTGCGGAGGAAGTTATTCCCCCGGAGATGTTGGCCTCAAGCATTATATGAACTTGGGAAGAAAATTGCAGAAAATTGTAAAGGGTTACCTCTGACAATTGTTGTTGTAGCTGGACTTCTAGCTAATCTGGAGCAAGAAGGTTGGAAGAATGTTCTGGAAAGCTTAAGTTCAGGCATTTCTAGTACAGAGCAATGCAAGAACACATTGGAGTTGAGTTACAGACATTTACCAGAATGCTTGAAGCCATGCTTTCTTTATTTTGGGTTATTTCCAGAAGATCAAGAGATTTCAGTCCAGAGGTTGGTCTGGTTATGGATTGCCGAAGGATTTGTCAGCAAAATTGAGTGGAAGAGTTTAGAAGATGTAGCTTCAGAATACATGACGGATTTAGTAGGCAGAAGCTTAGTTATTGTTGCTAAAAAGAGATCCATCGGTGGAGTCAGAACTTGCCGTATTCATGATTTGCTGCATGAGTTTTGCAGGAGTAAAGCAAGAGAAGAAAACTTTTTCCACCTCTTAAAAGGGTATGATGAGCTTTTATCTTTTAACGAGCCGGAGCCACGCTACTTGCGGAGGCTATGCATTCACTCTCAGAAGAAGCATTTTAAGAATTTGAGGCTATTTTCCCATCCTGTACATTCTCTACTATTTTTCGTTCATGATGAGCCATGGTCTTCACGAGGACAAGATACCTCATTCATTATTCCCATCTACAAACATCTCAGGGTGTTGGATATAGGGCAGTTTAATTTAGGTTTTAGTTTTCCTATTGACATGCGACTTCTTGTTCAGTTGAAATACTTGGCAGTGAAAGGTGAGATAAGTGACATTCCATCATCATCCATAGATAACCTCTCAAACTTGGAAACTTTAGTTGTGGAGTCGACTAAAACAGTTTCATTGCCGGATACCATGTGGGATTTACGCAGCTTGAGACATCTTCACATACCAAATGGTTTTCATATTCCCAGTGAAAATCTTGACAACTCCCCTGATTTGTATGAGCTGGAGAGCTGTTCTGGTGCAATTATTCATTCTTGGGACACCATGGAAAAGCAACTGAGGAAGTTTCCCAACATCCGGAGACTGAAATGCAGAATCTTCCAACGTTGGGACACTAATAATCGTAACCTGATTCTAATACCTGACTTTCTGAGTCGATTAGAGTCACTTGATGTAACACCATCATTTTATTCAGGATGGCACGGGATACCGAAGCACTTTCGGTATGAGTTTGGTTTCCCTAAGAATCTTAGAAAGCTGACCCTGAATTACTTTGCGTTGCCTGAGAGTAAAATTTCCACAATTGGAAAACTCCCCAGTCTTGAAGTTCTCAAGTTACTCGATGGAAGCTTCCGCGAGGACAACTGGGACATGGTGGAAGGGGAATTCTCCGAACTCAAATTCCTGCAATTGTCTCACTGGAACATTGCTCTGTGGACTGCTTCCGATGATCAGTTTCCCTGTCTTGAAAAGTTAGTACTGGAAGGGTTGAGAAGATTGGAAGAGATTCCTTCTTGTATGGGGAACATTTCGACTCTTGAAATGATTGAGGTCCGGGGTTGTTCTGACTCTGTTGCAAGTTCAGTCAAAAAAATTCAGGATGTGCAGATGGAGTACGGAAATTCGGTTCTGAAGATCCTGATTTCGCCTCGCTCCTGCGAATCTTCTTAAGGCTGGTTTTGGAAGGATTGGCAATGGTGACTAGGCTGGCTTTCATGGTATTGATCGGTCAGGTATGCCTGATTTTGGTGAAATCATTCATGTATGTATTCTTAGAAGATTAATTGGTCAATTTGTGCTGTAATTTAGCGTTGAATGGGGTAACAAGCTCTGTAAATTAGCCAATTCTGTACTTCATCTTCTTCTAGCTCCAAGAAACTCTGCTTTGATTTGCTTTTTCCTTTTTTCCCTTTTTGAAAATTTTGCGTGATTTATGATGGAATATTTTAATGTTTTAAAGAATATATATATTTTTCCCTATTCTGTTAATAAGACTAATAGGCGATGTGTGCAGTGAGTTAATGCTGTAACGAGCATTAATGTAATAGAGACCTAAAGTGAATTTTAAATAAATTAATAATCCACAATCAATTACAACTCATTCAGTAATAAAAATTTATTTTGATAAGAATGAGTATTGGCCCTATTGGGCATTGTATTATATAATGAATTCTTCTCTTTTTTCTTGGAAACTCGGCGCAGTTTTTTTTTAAAAAAAATGTCTATTTTGAATTGGGTATAATTTTTTAAATTACAAAATATAATGTATTTTCTATACAATTAAATCCATGCTTTTAAATTTTTATATTTACTTTTTAATTTGAATTATGTATAATTATTATTAATTAAACTAATATAAAAATTTCACACTAAAATAGACTCATTTTTGGGGATAGAGAAATTTTAAAACTGAACTAATTATTTTTTACCTAATTTTTCGAGTCACAAAAATTTTCCAAAGTGATATTGTTACCTTTTTTTTTAATAATAATTTCAACATTCAACATTTGCATGCTTAATTAAAGACTTGAAAGGCAGTCATTGTAGTTTTATTAAAATTAAGATTTATATATTTTGTATCAAGATTTAATATTTATTAATAATATTATGTCATTTTATTAATGAAATACAATATGATACATATCAGATTATAAGACAAATTAGGGACAACGAGTACAAGAATAGTTAATCTAAAATTTTGTTTTTTTCGAAGAGGAAGAATACAAGAACTCTACATGGTTTGTTGGGATGTTAATTATAAGGTGTCAACAAGCAAAAATGAATTATAAGTTACTATTATTTGAGTTGGAATTAGATATATGTCCCAACCACATTTGTTCTTTACATTATTGCTAGTGGTGTGGTAAGAGATCAATTAATCACACAAAATATAATTATATTTTTAATTTTTCTTGGTTATTTACATGTTATATCTTTCAAAATTATTCATTTTTACCTATAAAATTACGGTATTAACAAAACTAGTCTAATTCAAATAATTTACAACATAACTGGCATTTCATTTGGATTGGAGATCAGATTTAATATCCAATTCATATATTGTTTTACGGATATTCAAAAACAAACCAAATTAATCCAATTCGAATTATATAAATCGATTTCGAATCACGACTTACCAAATGTGAATCAATTCAGGTTGAGTCGGATTAAATTAGAATTTTTATTTCTATATCCCTCATATTTTTATTGAAAAAAAATAGAAATATTATCTAAAAGTATATCACGTTGCATTAACTAAGTGATTATAGAGAATATTTTCTCCTAAACCTAAACCCATATCTGAATGCTTCATCAAAGTCGTTTGTAGGACGATTACCTTAAGAGAGGTTTGATAGAATCCAATAGAGTAGCAAACACTAATAGCCCATTTTCAACCTCAAATCCTCTGTTCAAACAATGCTAGAATTTCCCATTCTCCTCCTGCTCATAATGTCTCACGACATAATACAATCCAGGACATGGATCCATTGTCTAATGATGGTTACCATATTTGGAACCGAAAAAAGAAAGGACGTAATGGTTAGTCCACTTTTGACTCGGCCATGGCTTTGCTGCAAGAGCTTTTGGTTGTGAAAAATACTCACCGAATAATTTTACAATGTGAAAGATAAAAGCCAAAATGTAGGGTGTGTATATTTGCATTTATAAAAGCGTATAATAAATTTTTTATGTTAAGATTACTATTTCAAAAGTCATTGCTGCCTAAATAGACATTCAATCCCTAACAGCTATTATCCAATTTCAAGAGCCAAAATCTATCAATTAAGTTATATTTTTTCAGAAATGTTAATTTTAAAAATGAGTAATTATTTCTTATTACTTAACTCGAAAGTAAATAGTTAATGTGTTTTACTTATTAAACGAGTTTTATAATTTATTTATAATCTCTAAACACTAGATATGTCATTTGATTGATGAGTGAGTGATTTTTTTTTTTTTTGGTTAAACTTTGAACAGTCGCAAGACTAATTTTTCTGACCGTGCAGTCCTGTCCAAGACTATAACCTTGAGGCCTTAGCCTGCCTTGAGATGTGGAATTTGGAGTAATACTGAGGAGACATTTAGGTGCTGTTTGGTATGTGGGTTTTGGGTGGGTTTGGAATACTTTGAATTTAATTGTGTTGTTTGGTACATGGTTTTGGGTTTTTGTAACCCCTTGGGGGTGGGTTTACGTAAAACCCCCTATGGTTTGCAACCCCTATTTTGCTTTTTTTTTATTTTATTTTTAAAAAAAATTTCACTAAATTATAGAAAATATTTTTCTCTACAAAATGACATGCACTTTGACTATTTTTTGAACAAGATATAATTTATTAAATGTCATATAATGTAAAATATTAATATTTTAGTTATAATTTTAATATAAAATTTATTTATAAATTTATTATTATTAATATTAAATTTTAATTTTAATATAAAATCTATTCCATTCCATTACAAAATAATACCAAACAACATAATTATTATCATTCCATTCTATTCCAAACCTTTCCATTTCACAAATCCATTCTATTCCTAAATCCACCATTTATACCAAGCGGCACCTTAGTATAAACCGTGGGTTTAAAAATAGAATGGATTTGATAGAATGAAAGGTTTAGAATGTAATGGAATGATAATAATTATGTTGTTTGGTATTATTTTGTAATAGAATGGAATAGATTTTACATTAAAATTAAAATTTAATATTAATATTAATAAATTTATGAATAGATTTTATATTAAAATTTAATATTAATATTATTATTTTACATTATATTATATCCAAGAAAATCATATCTTGTACCAAAAATAGTCAAAGTACATATTAATTTGTAGAGAAAAATATTTTCTATAAGTTAGTGAATTTTTTTTAAAAAAAAGAAAAAAAAAAGTAAAATGGTGGTTGCAAATCATCGGTGGATTTGCAACCATAGTTTGCAACCACCATTACACGTGCGTTATGTCCAATTTTTTTAAAAAAATATACTCAAAACGACATCGTTTTAAGTAAAAAAACTCAAAACGACATTATTTTGAGTCGTTTTTTATTCCATGCCTCCCAAACCTAACCCACCCCCAACGGATTAATTCCATTCCCCTAAACCCAACGCCTTCAACCAAACAATTCTACCCCATTCCATTCCATCTCCCAAACCCACCAACCAAATATCCCCTGAAATTATACTAGGTAGGACAGTAGGAATGGTTTCATTTCATCAATAATTGTCTTTTAGCTGTGAGTAAAATGATGATCAGAATTGAGTGTTTCTTTTTTTTTTTTTTTCATGTCACAATGCAGAATTGAGAAGCAAAGAAACCGAATTTTGAATTCGCAGTTTTTTTTTCTTTTTTTACTGAGTTTTTGGTTGGCTCGTGCATACGCAGAAAAACTGGAAAAAGCAGAGGGAGGGAGAATTTTCATGTGATGGTACTACTTTGGATCAGGCTTCAGAGTTGTTGTCTAGACCCCTAGGATAGTGAAGTGGTCAAACATCCAATCACTTCACGCCACGTTATCCTTGTGTAGGCCCATATGGTCCGGAACTGTGTAGGCTGGCTATCCATTGGCCTTTGGGTTAATTACTTAATCCAGCCTGTTTCTCATGTATCATCGAGATTGAAGAGTGGGCTCCAGATTTCCGCCTTTTTGTGTTAATCTTTTTTCTTTTTTTTTAATTACTACTTGATTTTACTACTCTAACCTTGTATTTGTGCTCGAATAGATTTTGGTTCAAAAAGTTGCCTTATGCTTATATAAAAATTTGTATTTTTTAAAAAAATTAATACTTGGTATCTTATATTTCATAGAATTATACTACTCCTTACATCAAAAAAAAAAAAAACTTACTTTTAAAATTTTCATTGTTTTAAAAAAAGTTTACTTTTTATCTAAAAGTATTACATTATCTTTACTAATAATGACTGTATCACATTTACAATTAAAAAATATAAATATAAATATAAATTTATATATTTAATAAGACATTAAATATATTATGATCTAAAACTAAAAAAATTATACTCAAATAAAAAATTAATCTTATTTTTTAACGGGGGAGAATTGAACATTAATATAGACCTAATCTTCTCTTTGGCTATTTTGACTTAAGTATGTGTCTTTTCTTTCTAATTTTGGGTAAGTAATGGTACCACTTTCCTTAGTTTAAATTGAAATGGGATAAAAACATACATAAAAAAAATTTTAATTTACACTACATTTTAAATTGATGTCTCCGTTTTGAGATAGAATGTGATACATCATAGTCCTTGATTCCTGTGCAATAATTCTCCAATGTTGCAAACAATGTTACATGATTCTCCTCAACTTCTAGGATTAAAAAACTTGCTAATTGAGAATCTGAACATAAATTTTTCCTTCTTTGGTCAAAAGAGGTAATTGATTGTATTAAAGAGATGAAAAATGAGTACAATTTACAGAGGCAGAACAGCTTATTCAAGGTTTGTCCAAATTTGCGTTGGAATAGAAGAAATCAATCCAAGTTGCCAGCTAAAAATTAATCCCGGCACCCCTTTCATTTGTATATGCAACACAACAATGGCTGCTATTTTATACATCATGCAAAACTGCAAGTAGCAACTAGCCATGCAAGTTGTCAATGGGAAAATACTACTGCTCTTTATCAGTAATAAACTAGTACATAATTCTGAATTTCCTGTCACAAATCTTGACTTTTTCCTTCTTTAAATTTCCTTCAGTGATCTTCTTTGGATTTTCGTCAATCAGTTTCAATTTTCGATCCCTCTTCAGCTCATTGGCTACTTAAATCCCGTGAATTAATGTAAGGGTGGACAGAAATTTTTATTTGTAAATAAGTAAATTCTTAAAGAAAAATAAACTATCAAAACATATTTTTATTTCAAAATTTAAAATTTAAAATTTAAAAATTTTTACTAAAATTCCTCTTACATAATTTTAAAAAAAAAATTCTCTTATTTTTCCTTCCAATATACTTTTTCTATTAAAAAATACCCACCAAAATTTTCACACATTCCAATACACATTTTTCCAAATACATCATTGTCCAAACAGATCCTAAGATTCTACCCGTTTACTGTTAGTGTATATATGGCAAGGAAAAAGATGTAGAACTTTGAAAGATAGAATTCAAATCGTGAATAAATTCACTTTCTTTTAAACTAAATTTGTTCACTTTAGTGTGCAAACAATCAAGGACAAATTCCCTTTAAAATAAGATGAAATTTTGTTCAATATATTATGCACTTAGTATTCTTATTTTCTGCAGCAAATAAGATCCCAACTAAACCTTTTTATTGTGGCTAAATATTGAACTTGAAAGGTTGCAACTCAAAGAAAATGGAGAGTTGTAATTCTTTAATATGAAGAGTTGTGACTCTTGAAATAAAGAGTAATTTCCTGAAAATGAAGAGTTGTACCTTTTCAACTTTACGATTTCCATTTTCAAAAGTTTGTAAATCTTCAACAATTCTTTCAAAAATTTGAAAATTCAATATAAAAGTTTTAGAAAATTCTGATAATTATATGCATAAATAATGTTATTTTTTGATTGAACCATTATTTTAGTGAAAGTTTTTTTTATAACAAGTCAAAACAAGATGGTAAACAAGCTTTGAACCATTTGTATAATCGACAAGTTACATAAACATATCACACATAGATTCGGAATCTTTCCAAATGTTATATATCATACATTAGGTCTTGTATATATCCTTTCATGGATGTTTCCAAAATTGAGCCCAAAACTTTGTGGATGCCTGAAATTTTGTATTCATATAGGCAGACTCTTAATGCCCCTGCCATTTGTAGCATTATTAGATCGGTTAAAAATTCCAAGTTCAACATTTCTTTGTCTGGCACAACAACAACAACAGGCACAAGTAGCAATGCAAAGTTACTAAAGAAAAGTTTATGTTGAGTATGAATAAACTAGGGTGAATTACATTTCCTATCTCGTGATTTGTGAAAATTACTAATCATATTTTGAAATTTTAAAAAATTATTGATATTTTTTTTACTTTAACGATTATTAAAGTCAACTAACGAAATATGTGAAAAAACAAAAAAATCAGTTTAGAAAAATAACATATACTTTTATAATGTTTGTTTTAATTATGAAATGGCTTAAAGTTTTAAAATTTTACTAAACAAATTTCACAACTTTTATTTTTTTTTATTTTATATTCTTATATTCTTTTTCTTTTCTTTTCATGAGGAATAATTTTATAATTTTATTTTACATCATAAACCAATAAACTAAAAAAATTATAAGAATATAATATCAATTCGTATCTTTAGAATTTCTAGAAACTGAATAATAAAATTAACAATTTTTTTTATCATATTACTATTTCATCATGTTCGAATTTGAAAAAGCTTATTTTCTAAATTTCTTATTATACTTATTATACCTTCAGAATTAATCTACCACTACTGTTTCTTTAAATGATCAAATAATTATTTTATTATTTGTATATTTCTATAAACTTTTAAAAGATAATTATTTATCTAAATCTCTTGTAGTTTATTTTAGTTATTAGAATTTGATACAATGGTCACAAAATTGAGAGAGAGAGAGGAAAAAAAAAAAAGATGCTTGACAACTCAACTATGGTCTTTAAATAAGAAAAATTCATGGTCCTAATCAATTGTTTTATTTTCTTTACTGAAGAAGACATATCCATTATTAGTTGTTTTATTTTGTAACACTAATTGAATAAAAACAATTAGGGAGGAATCTATTTTATTAAATTTCAGAGTTCATTTTGTAATTAAAACAAAATTTAAGGTTTAAATATAATTTAAAAGGTAATTTAAGAATTTTAAATAAATTAATCAAGAAGTTGGTCAAAAGTGGTTAATGTTAATCAACTTTCAAGGGTACTGGTATTTTTCCAAAAACTATTTAAGTAGTTCACCCAATAAACTAATACGCAATTCTGGTTTTGCTGTCGCAAATCATCATTGATTTCCTCCTCCTTTGAACTTCCCCGTTACTTCCTTACTTCAGCAAACTTCTTTTGATTTTTGGTCCCTCCTCTTCAGTTTCTTTGCCCCTTGAATCCAGTGAAGTAACTAGTAAGTGTAAAATTCTAACTCCATAGCCATATCCCATTCGCTCCCCCTCCTCAACAACCTCATCATAATCATCACCGGACTGTTTCTTACGTTGGTTTCTCAATCTTCACTTTTGTTTTCATTCCAGGTTCCTTTGCCATTCGGATCCAGTAGAGTTTGTTTGGCTCCGACTGATTAACATGGTTTTCTTAATCATTATTGATTCTATTCGTTCTGCCTTGGATGATCTGCCGTTACTTGAGATAGTGTACCGGAACCAATCCAGGGTTGGGAAGCATGATCTGGCGTTACTTATGATACTGTTTCGGAACAGGAAACTGAAGTACCTCCTAAAGAATCTCGAAACATTTCTCCTATGTGCAAGAAGAAAGTTGGGCAATGATGTGGAGCTGAGATTTGATGACAAGGATGGTACTCTGGGATCTCTCCTGCAAAGGATTGACGATGCGGTTCGAAGAAATGCACGGCGAATCCGAGGTTGTTGTCATGGTTTTCCAGGTGAATCTCAAATTATTGATGCATTAAGTATTATTGATAATTTTGAATGCGATATCAAACGTTTTGAGAAAGAAATGGGTCAATGGTACGTCACTTTGTTAGATTTCCTGCAGCGACCAAGTTCTCCAGGCATAGATGAAATTACAGAAATCATTGATTCTGTTTTAGAGAATTTAGTTGATTTTGTCAGTCTGACTTGGTGGCACTCAGTAGAGCCAATAGAAGCCATGGTTGAGAAGGTAAAATTCTTGAGAAATTTCATCCGCTTCGCCACTCTGCCAAGTGTTGATCTACCAAAATTGGAGGAACTGTTGGCTCACGTTGGAGCTGTTGCTGTTAAATGCAGCACATGTTTCTTATATGATTCAATATTTCTTGAATGAAGAATGGAGAAAGGAAATGCCATCTAATATTTCAGTACTGCTGCAGAAGATCAAACTTATTGATCCTCAAGTTTATGAGATTTACGCTCAAGCCCTGACTAGCTCAAAATTATCAACACAATTACACTCTCCGGTACTCGACATGGACCATGATCCTTTAGTTATAATGAAGGATTTCATTGATTTCCTCCTATGGAATCTTTGGAAGATGCTACAAGTGGGAACTCGGCTCGTGATTTCTGCAAAGGATCAACTACAACTACTGTACGAGGGACTAAGATTCTTGAGAACCATCCTCAAGGAGCAGCCAGAAAAGTTTAATGAGAAAACGATGGATCTTGCTAGAGTAGTGATATGTGATGCTGGAGTCATAATCTTTTCACTTTATCAGAAAGATGCGGAGATTGCTGTTTCTATTTCTGACTTGCTAGAGAAGATTAAACGTATCAGGATGACAGTTGAAGGAAAAGATCCGGAAACATTCAAGTTTCCCAGGACCAATGAGCTGGGTTTTATTGACTTTCTCTTGGAAAATCTAAAGGAGCTGATAAATTATAAGGCTGAACCTAGTGTTCAGAGTCAATTTCAAACATTTCATGAACGGCTTGTGGGTTTAAGATCTTTCCTGGTAACAATTGTGGAGGTGCGCAATGAACAAAAAGAACTTCAGGATATTTGGAATTTTGTTTTAGAGGTTGCCTACAGTGTGGAGAATCTCATGGACCAGTTTGTTCTTGGAGACTTTCGAGGTTCTTTTTCAACATCATCATTTGATTCTATCGCAGAAGATATCATCAGGAAAATTGAGACTGTAGACTTGAAGATTGGAAGGAGACAAGACGTCAAAGTGGAGAAAGGAAGCAAGACATCCAACCTTTTACCGTCAAAGAGCACCGCCCCAGTTGCTGATGAAATTGTTGGTTTGGATGATGATATAACATCAATCATCAACCGGCTCACAAGAGGATCAAAGCAATTGAAGATCGTTGCCATTGTGGGTATGCCAGGAATAGGCAAGACAACTTTAGCCACAAAGGTATACGATGATCCTTCAGTTATGTATGGTTTATTGGTTTTCATATTCGCTTATGGTGTTCTGTTTCTCAACTATTCGACAAGAAGAAAGTGTTACTTGAGCTTTTGAGCCATACTGATCCCTATAGAAACTCTGAGATGCATGAACAAGATCTGGCTGAAAGACTCTGGCGTCATTTGAAAGGAAAGAGATATCTCATCTTTTTGGATGATGTATGGGACATTGAAGCCTGGAATTACTTGGAAGGAACATTTCCTGATGATTCTCTTGGAAGTAGAGTTATCTTGACAAGTCGACATCATGATGTTGCTCCTCCATGTATGCTCGATGAAGAACCTCATATTGTTCGTCAACTCACTAAAAATAAGTGCTTGGAGTTACTGCAAAGGAAGGTATGCCCTAGAACATGTTGGCCCCAAGCATTACATGAACTTGGGAAGCAAATTGCAGAAAATTGTAAAGGATTACCTCTAACGGTTGTCATTGTTGCTGGACTTCTAGCTAATTTGAAGCTAGAAGGTTGGAAGAAAGTTCTTGAATATTTAAGTTCAGGCATTATTTCTAGTACAGAGCAATGCATGAGCACATTGGAGCTGAGTTACAAATATATGCCAGATTATTTGAAACCTTGCTTTCTTTATTTTGGGTTATTTCCGGAAGACAGAAAGGTTTCAGTCAAGAGGTTGATTTGGTTATGGATTGCTGAAGGATTTGTCCGCAAGAGTGAGGCAAAGAGCTTGGAAGATGTTGCGAGAGATTATCTGATGGATTTAGTGGGCAGAAGCCCAGTGATTGTCTCTAAGAAAAGATCCCGAGGTGGAGTCAAAGCTTGCCGTATTCATGATTTGCTGCATGATTTTTGCAGGAATAAAGCCAACGAAGAAAATTTTTTCCAGCTCTTAAAGGGTTATGATGAGCTTCTGTCTTTTAAAGAGCCAGGGTACCCACGAAGGTTATGTGTTCACTCTGAGATGAAGTATCTTAAGAATTTAAGGCTATTTTGTCCTCACGTACATTCTCTACTATTCTTCTGTCATAATGAGCGATTTTCTAGACGAAGATATGATATCTCTTTTGTTATTCCCATATACAAACGTCTCAGGGTGTTGGATATAAGGCAATTCTTTTTACATTTTGGGTTTCCAAGTGAAATGGGACTTCTTGTTCTGTTGAAATACTTGTCAGTGTTTGGGGATATAGATAAGATCCCATCATCCATAGGCAGCCTCTCAAATTTGGAAACTTTTATTGTGAAGTCAACTAAAAGAGTTGCATTGCCAGATACTTTTTGGCATCTGCACAAATTGAGACATCTTGATATACGGAATGGTTTTCATTTTCCCATTGAGAATCTTGAAAACTCTTCTGATTTATACGAGTTGGAGAGCTGCTCTGGTGCAATTATTTTTTCTTGGGACAGCATTAAAAAGCAAATGAAGAAGTTCCCAAACATCCGCAAACTAAGATGTCATCTCTTCCAACATTGGGATACGGTTAATCCTAACAAGATTCTAATACCTGACTTTCTGAGTCGATTAGAATCACTTCATGTATCAGAGGGTCAGCATATACCGCAACCTCTTGGGTGCAAGGTACCGGACCATGTTTGGTTCAAGTTTGGTTTCCCTGAGAATCTTAGAAAGTTGACTCTGGAACGCTTTAGGAGGTTGTCTCGTAGAGAAATCTCAAGGATTGGAAAACTACCTAATCTTGAGGTCCTCAAGCTACGCAAGGTGGACTTCCCTGGGAAGACATGGGACATGGTAGAAGGGGAATTCTCTAAACTCAGATTCTTGAAATTGGCTGACTCAAAAATTGTTAGGTGGACTGCTTCAGATGATCAGTTTCTGTGTCTTGAGAAGTTAGTATTGCAAAGCTGTTATTATTTGAAAGAGATTCCTTGTTGCTTGGAGAACATTTTGACTCTCGAGATGATTGATGTCTCAAATTGTACTAGCTCTGTTGCAAGTTTAGTCAAGCGAATTCAAGATGTGCAGGTGGACATGGGAAACTTTGGTCTGAAGATCCATAGCTCCTGTAATTAATTTTTTTACTCCTGAAGCTGTTGTTATTGGATTGAAACTTGGGTCTGCAGATCAGTAACTCGTGAAATTATTTTTAGATTGGATTTGGAAGAACTGGGAATGATGATTAGGCTTTCATAGTTTTGTATGGTTAATGATATATGCCTCCATTTGTAAAACCATTCAGTATTCACTGAACAATTGTTGAAAATCCTCTATGTATTGCATCTGTCATTTCTTTCATTTTCCAGCACGGATTCAATGTAGGCCTACTTGGTTGGTTTGATATCAGCCCAGAAAACAGAAAAGATATTCAGCTTACATTCATGTTTGATCCCTAAACAATATCTTAGTTTCTGCAGTTCTGTAAACTCAATCAATCTGCTGCGCTCCAACTAAAGCAATCAAAATTGCAGATACAATGATTCCAGTTAATATGTGTCAAGCTTATTGAAATTGTCAAAAGTATCAAATTTTGCACTAATTGAAATTTACATTTGGTGGATGCACGGATCCCTATGTTACCTTTCCTATTGCAGACCTAGCTCCTTGGAAAGGCAATGTCATCTTTAGCAATTTTTTTTTTTTGGGATAAATTGCATTTTTAGTCCTGAAAGTTTGGGACTATATCAATTTGGTCCCAAAGTTTTTGCCTCGACAAATGTAGATTTTAATGTTTCAATTTTTGACACTGCACAAGCATTTATGATTCACATGTTGCCATGCTCCAATATATAGCAGGATCAGTACTTTCATGAATATTATAAGATGAGATAGCATGCATTTACTCGTAACAATCCTTGCAATGAATCGTATTATTTATTGTTTCCTAATTCTTTGAAACTGTAAACTTTTACATATGAAAGTGAACATGAACACTTGATCTTTTTCAGTAAATTAGAATTAATCAATATGAAATGGTCAAAACAAGTTGCTGAGGGTGTGCTTGGATTGTATCTCAAGGCGGGTTCTGTTTTTCTCTCAATATTAACAGTTTTGGGTGTATAAACTTCTTGGATCAATGAGATTAGTGATTAAGATTTCAACAGAAACGATAACAAAATTTAATGTTCATGATTGTTGGGTCAAGTTCGGAAAAAAAACAAAAAGAAAAGGGACAGACATAACGATGTTATTCTAGATTTGTCCAAATTTGCGTTGACATTGGAAATCAACCCAAGTTGCTAGCTAAATTAATCCCGCCATCCCTTTCACAGCTTCACTTGCACATACACGACACTGATTTATTGTTTTTTATTTTTTTATGCCATGCAAAACGAGTCAATACCCTTAATATTGATACAAAAAAAAAAATTAAATAAATATTATTTTTATTTTTTTTATTCCATGTATATAGGAATCGGTGTTTCAAAAACCGACTTTAAAGTCGATTTTTGAAACACCGATTTTAAAGTTGGTTTTTAAATTTTTTTTTTAAATTAATTTTGATTTAAAATTAATTAATTAGTTTTTTAACCATATTTTATTTGAAAAAATTTGAAAATAATATAATATTCAAATTTAAATTCGTCATAGTCGATATTCTGCATATCCACGTCAATTTAGTATTATTTTTTAAAATTTTTTGATTAAAACTAAGTTAATTAGTTTTTGTACCATATATTAGTAATTTTTTTTGAAAATAATGTAACTTTGAGCAATAATTTTGCAATAATTTGTTGTGTATTATTACGAGTTTTTTTTAAAAAAATTGTATAAAAAAATATAAATTAAATAAATACTAATTCTTGAAAAAATCTTTTATTTTTAAAGAAATCGATATCTAAAATATCGACTTTAAAATCGATATTAGGGATATTAACTTTAAAATCGCTATTCCAGATAACCACTTTAAAGTCGAAATCCCAGATATCGACTTCAGGCAATTTATGAAAAAGAAAACTTAGCTCTAATATCTGGGATTTCGACTTAAAAGTTTACATTAAAAAATTTGTGTAAATTAAAAGTGAATTTTTTGAAGGAGGTAATGAGTATATGAATACCATTTAGAAATAAAAATTTAAAAAATAACTTTTTTTTGGAAAGATAGAGAGAATTATGTCTTAGTGATTAACATAAGAAATTTGATCATACGCTCAACTTCTTGAATCAAAGGAATTTTGTATGATGCATGACAGACCGGCGTTGAATATGAATGATAACCGCGTATAATACTCACTAGTTTGTTTTTTTTTCAGCCGCCACCCTAACCGCGTTGACGGCTACGCTCTCGTTTTTGTTGCTGCTGCCTTGGCTATTTTGAGTACCTATCAATTGAAGAAGAAGAAGACTAAATGAAAAAGAAAAGAAGATAGTACGGCTAGCAAGTTCTTGATTTCTTGTTGGTAAATCTTGAATTCTTGATTGTTCTTCGAATAATTCATGAGTTCTTCAATTTTATTTCATTTTTTTAAGAAAAAGCGTGCTGAAATTCTTGTTCTTCTTGTGACTAGATCTGGATTTCTTGAACTTATTGTATATATATATTTTTTAATTTTATTTAGACTTACCTCATAAAATGATACTCACCGTTTGTCAACTTTCCTTCATTACATCGTGATCTTCAGCCTTGGTTTCTGATCTTCACTTTGGTTTTCATTTTTCCTTCTTCAGTCTCGTTGCAATTTGGAGCCGGGAGTTATTGTTCCTCTAGCTCCCAGTGATCAACATGGCTTCCTTAGCTATTAATTCTGTTCGCTCTGCCTTGCTTAATTTGGCGTTGCTGGATGAACAGTTGTTGCGGCAGCAGAACCCATTCAGCACTAAGAAACTGAAGTACTTCCTTAAGAATCTCGAAATATTTCTTCTATGCTGCAGAACTCGGGGATTTCTCCCGGAATGGATAGATTGGATTGCCGGGACAGTTCAGGGAAATTCACTGAAAATTCAACCTTATTGTCTTGGTTTAGAAGGTGGATCTCATTTTTCAGTTGTAGACCAGATTATTCACAATTTTGAAGGCCAAATCCAGGGTTTTGAGCATTATATAGATTGCCAGTACATCGCTCTGTCAGAGTCCCTGAATCAACCAAGGTTTCCATGGACAGATGAAGTTACGGAAAGCAGTGATTCCGTTTCGGAAATCATTGATTCCGTTTTGGAAATCAGTGATTCCGTTTCGGAAAGCAGTGATTCCGTTTCGGAAATCATTGATTCCGTTTCGGAAATCAGTGATTCCGTTTCGGAAATCATTGATTCCGTTTCGGAAATCAGTGATTCCGTTTCGGAAATCATTGATTCCGTTTTGGAGAATCTAGTGGTCTATCTCAGTTCCAAGTTTCAGTACGTAGAGCATTCGCTGGAACCAATAGAAGCCATGTTGGAGAAGTTAACATCCTTGAGAAATTTCATCCGCTTTGTTACATTGCGGCAGAATACTAAGCACTGGCTATTGAAAAAATTTTGGAAAAAATTTTGGGTTCACATTGAATCTGTTGCTGTCAATGCAGCACATCTCTGTTTTATGACTCAATGTGATTTTGGTTCTGAAGAATGGAGCAAGAGAATGAAAAAGATTCAAGCTGCCAATCTTCCAGTCTATGAGACTTATATTGAAGCCCTGAGACGCTCAAAATTATCAAGGCATTTACACTCCCGGACTCTTGAAATGGATCGTGATCCAATAATTGTGACGAAGGATTTCATTGATTTTCTCCTATGGAATCTTTGGGAGATGCTTAAAATGGGTACTTTTCTTGTGATTACTTTCAAGGATCAACTACAACTACTATATGAGGGACTAAGATTTTTGAGAGCCATTCACAAGAAGCAGCCAAACAAGTTTGATGAGGATACCAGAGACCTTACTAGAGTCGTGATATGTGATGCTGGAATCGTAATCTTTTCGCTTTATCAAAAAAATGTCGAAATTGATGCTGAGCTGTCTGCTTTTTATCAGGAAAATGTCGAAATTGATGCTAAGCTGTCCGATTTGCTGGGGAGAATTGAGCTTATCAGGTCACAAGTTGAAGGAAGGGTTCCAGAAATATCAACCTACAACTTTCCCAGGATTAATGAGCTATTGGTGCTGGGAGATTTTCAAGACTCCTTTTCCAAAGCATTTGATTCCATGACAGAATACATCAGGAATATTAAGTCTGTTGCCTTGAAGATTTTCCATAGAGGCAGAAAAGACTTCGAAATCAAGAAAGTTTCCAAGACATTCAGACTGGCACCGTCACAAAGTATTGATCTAACAAGTGATGAAATTGTAGGTTTCCATGATGAGGAAAGATCACTTACCAATCAGCTCATAAGAGGATCAAAGCAACTGAAGATCGTTGCCATTGTGGGTATGCCTGGAATAGGCAAGACAACTTTAGCCACAAAGGTATACAATAATCCTTCAGTTACATATCATTTCCATATTCGTGCACGGTGTTCTGTTTCTCAACTATTCGACAAGAAGAAAGTGCTACTTGAACTTTTGAATAATATAGCCGCAGGTGGAAACCTTGAGATGGCTGAACAAGATCTGGCTGAAAATCTCTGGCGCCATTTGAAAGGAAAGAGATATCTCATATTTTTGGATGATATATGGGACATTGAAGCTTGGAATAGCTTGCAAGGATCTTTTCCTGATGATTCTCGTGAAAGTAGAATTATCTTGACAAGTCGACACTGTTCCGTTGTTCCTCAAGCTATGCTCAGTGAAGAACCTCATTTTCTTCGTCACCTCACAAGTGATGAGAGTTTGGAGTTATTGCGGAGGAAGTTATTCCCCCAAACATGTTGGCCTCAAGCATTATATGAACTTGGGAAGAAAATTGCAGAAAATTGTAAAGGGTTACCTCTGACAATCGTTGTTGTGGCTGGACTTCTAGCTAATCTGGAGAAAGAAGGTTGGAAGAATGTTCTGGAAAGCTTAAGTTCAGGCATTTCTAGTACAGAGCAATGCAAGAACACATTGGAGTTGAGTTACAGACATTTACCAGAACGCTTGAAGCCATGCTTTCTTTATTTTGGGTTATTTCCAGAAGATCAAGAGATTTCAGTCCAGAGGTTGGTCTGGTTATGGATTGCCGAAGGATTTGTCAGCAAAATTGAGTCGAAAAGTTTAGAAGATGTAGCTTCAGAATGCATGACGGATTTAGTAGCCAGAAGCTTAGTTATTGTTGCTAAAAAGAGGTCCATAGGTGGAGTCAGAACTTGCCGTATTCATGATTTGCTGCATGAGTTTTGCAGGAGTAAAGCAAGAGAAGAAAACATTTTCCACCTCTTAAAAGGGTATGATGAGCTTTTATCTTTTAATGAGCCACGCAACTTGGGGAGGCTAAGCATTCACTCTCAGAAGAAGCATTTTAAGAATTTAAGGCTATTTTCCCCTCGTGTACATTCTCTACTATTTTTCGTTCATGATGAGCCATGGTCTACACGGGGACATGATATCTCATTCATTATTCCCATCTACAAACATCTCAGGGTGTTGGATATAGGGCAGTTTAATTTAGGTTTTGGTTTTCCTATTGAAATGCGACTTCTTGTTCAGTTGAAACACTTGGCAGTGAAAGGTGATATTGGTGACATTCCATCATCATCAATAGATAACCTCTCAAACTTGGAAACTTTAGTTGTGGAGTCGACTAAAACAGTTTCATTGCCGGAAACCATTTGGGATTTACGCAGCTTGAGACATCTTCACATACCAAATGGTTTTCATATTCCCAGTGAAAATCTTGACAACTCCCCTGTTTTGTATGAGCTGCAGAGCTGTTCTGGTGCAATTATTCATTCTTGGGAGAACATGGTGTTGGGTATTTAATATAACCCAAGTGTATGTTCTAATATAAGCCCAATAGGTAATGCACCTTTGTAGTGGGCCTAAATGGGCAAGAGCCCATTAATTGGTTTTAACCCTAGTGTATCCCTATTTATATGCTAGCTGGAGGCAACGTACTAGGTATTCCAAATTAGATACCTAGGGTGTAATGCTTCAAGCAATCGCATATACTATTGCTTGACTTTAAACCCTAACAATCTTGAAGCATTAGGTATCAAATATTTGAGGAAAAAGAAAAAGGAAAAAAAAATCCGTGAACAGTACGTGAATAGTGCCGCAGGGGTATTTTAGTCCGATTGAAAGTTGACTTTTTACTCCGGTGACGGATCGAGTCAAAGGAGGAGTCCATCTCGTGTATCTCGACGAGAGGAATCCATTGGTGGTGTCGGTTTTCTGATTTGGTGACCGGAAGACGGCGAAATCGGCGTTTAAAGTCGCGGTGGCCGAAACCTCCAACACAATTTTCGGCCTCTGTGGTGGTCGGCGTCACACGGTGCTTGTTGGGATTTGTTCCTTGTGGTCGTGCGCTTCGTTTTGGTTGTAGCAGAGCTCCGATCGGTGACCGGAGGCGGCAAAGACGAAGTGTCGTCGTGAAGCTCCGTCGAAGGTTACGGGTTGAAAAAGAAAATTTTCAGAATTGATTTTGACCCATTTGACCTATTTTGACCCGTTTTGACCGACCCGCTGACCTCTTTGACCCGCTGGATTCTTTGACCCGTTTGACTGCTGGACTTTTGACTTTGACTCACCTGGTTTGACCGTTGACTTTGACTGTTGACCAGAGTTGACTTTTCAGAATTTTGTCTGCTTCTGAAATCAGGTGCACTCATTCTATTTTTCCATTCTTACTTATTAAAAATGGAAAAACGCATGCCAATTGAGATGGTCAAACTTCATACGTTTAGTGGGTCTGAATTTAATTCATGGAAGCGAAAGACTCAGTTTGGTTTAAAATATGAAAATATTTTTTATACTGTTTTGAGTACATTTGCTGATACTACTGAGGAAGTTGATGAGTCTCAATGGAATAAGGATGATGACTTCTGCAAGGACTATTTATTGAACTGTCTTTCAGACCGTCTTGCAGAAGTTTATAGTAAGTTTAAGACTGCTAAAGAAATCTGGGACAATTTAGATGCTCAATTTAAGAAGGAGGAGGAATTGTCAAAAACACATCTTGTTGACCAATTCATGGATTTCAAATTCAAGGAAGATATGGAAATCACTCCTCAAGTAACTGATCTAGAAAATTTGAGATCTAAATTGACCAGTGAAAACACCATCGTTTGTGATCCTTTTCTAGTTGGTGCCATTATTTATAAATTACCATCTGCGTGGCATTCTTTCAAAACTGAGATGTACAGGAAGAAAGTGCAGGTGGGACTGGATGATCTTAAACAATTCATTAGAATCGAGGATGAGAATCAAGTTAGGAATAACTTGGAGATGGTTAGACAAAGAATAATCACCGCTAACGCAGAACAAATCCCAAAAATTTTCTAAGAAATCCAAGTCACACAAGAGTGAGTCTCAACAATTGGAGGCCAACAAGCCTATTTTTAAGAAAAACAAGGGGAAGTGCCAGAATAGTGGGAAGTTAGCCAACTGCGTGATTGTAGGCAACCTAAAAAGGACAAATCTGACACACCAAAGAATGAAGCAAATATGCTAGTACAGAAGACTGAGCCTCAAAAATTTGTTGCTATGGTGGGCAATAATGGAAAGACCAGTACTTCTTCAGAATGGTGGTTAGATTCTGGGGCAACGTGCCATGTCTGCAAAGATAAAAAGTTACTTGATGATGTTGCTAAGGCCAACGAAACTATTGTTGTGGCTAGCGGGGCAGCGGAGACGGTGACTCACACTGGTACTGCAAATATGAGCCTTTCTTCAGGTAAACTTCTAACTTTAAAAGATGTTAAAGTAGTTCCTGCTATTCAAAAGAATTTAATTTCTATTAGTCGCTTAGACAATGCTGGCATGAGCATATTTATTTCTGGTGGTAGAGTAACTTTATCTGTTAACTCTCATTATTTTGGTTGTGGATTCTTGATTGGTGGTATGTATAGATTGAGTTCTGTAAATGAAACGGTCAGTCAAGTTAGTTCAAATTTAATTGATCCTACAACATTGCATAATCGGTTAGGACATGTGAACTACAAGAAAATAGCTAGACTAGCTAAGACTCATAATATACCTCTAGATACTTCGATCAGATTTAACAGATGTGAAGTATGTGCTCAAACGAAAATTACTAGAAAACCGTTTTGTACGGTCTCTAGGAGCACACAACTTCTTGATTTAATACATTCTGACCTCTGTGACTTTAAAAGTTTCACAACTAGAGGTGGTCGGAAGTATTTGGTAACTTTTATAGACGATTTTTCTAGATATTGTCATATTTATCTGTTAAAATCAAAAGATGAAGTATTTGATAAATTTAAGATTTTCAAGAATCGTGTTGAAAACCAGTTGAACTTGAAAATTAAAAGGTTTAGGAGTGATAGAGGAGTAGAATATACATTGACAGGGTTCAAGGAATTTTGTGCTTCAGAGGGCATAATACTTGAAACTACTGCTCCTTACTCACCTCAATCCAATGGCATAGCTGAACGTAAGAACAGGACGTTAACAGAAATGTTAAACTCTATGTTATTGACAGCTGGCATGCCTTCTTGTTATTGGGGAGAAGCAGTTTTGACTGCTAATCACATCTTGAATAGGTTGCCGCACTCTAAGTTGTCTTCAACTCCTTATGAGATATGGCATAAACATCCTTGTAGATATGATACTCTTAAGACTTGGGGCTGTATTGCTTATGTGAGGATACCAGACCCTAAAAGACCTAAGGTGGGGCCTAGGACAAACACTTGTGTGTACCTGGGTAGTGCAGAGGATAGTGCCGCTGATCGGTTCTTGGATCTATCAACCAATGTGGTTATAGAATCTAGAGATGCAGTTTTCTTTGAGGATAAATTTCTTCGAGATCAAGGGTTGACAGTACCCGGCACTATAGAAATCATTTCAGATTCTCCTAAAGAAACTGAATCAAATTCCTCTGACACTCGAATAATTTCTGAATCTGCACCTTTAAGGGTTTCTACAAGAGAACGAGTTCCCAAAACGTTTGGTGAGGACTTTGTCACTTACCATTTAGAGGATGATCCATCCACTTATAAAGAAGCGATGAGATCTAGGGACTCTTTATTGTGGGCAGAAGCCATTGATGATGAAATGAGCTCTCTGTTACAAAATCAAACTTGGCAACTAGTCGATTTGCCAAAAGGGGCTAAGACTATAGGTTGCAGGTGGATTTTGAAGAAGAAACTTAATCCTGACGGATCTATAGCTCGGTATAAAGCACGTTTAGTAGCTAAGGGCTATACTCAAGTAAGTGGGGTAGATTATTTTGATGTTTACTCCCCCCTCTGTCACTTGACTACGATACGAATTCTTGCTTTGGCTTCTATTGAGCACTATGTTGTGCATCAAATGGATGTAAAGACAGCTTTCCTAAATGGAGATCTGACTGAGGAGATCTACATGAACCAACCTGAAGGGTTTGTCATGAAAGGTTTTGAGAACAAAGTTTGTAAGTTAAACAAATCTTTGTACGGTCTAAAACAAGCACCTAAATTGTGGCATCAAAAATTCGACAAGGTAGTAATGAGTTTAGGATTTCGATCCAGTTACTCAGATAAATGCCTTTACTACCGTTCTGTGTCGAATCAGGTTGCGATTATTTGCTATATGTAGACGACATGTTGATACTTGGTTCCGATCATTACGCTCAGTTGAGTGACGTAAAAGCGAGTTGACCAAAGCATTTAAAATGTCTGATATTGGTGTGGTAGACATCATTTTTGGTATGAAAGTAAGTTTTACAGAGCAAGGTATTACTCTTAGCCAAACTCACTACATTGAAAAACTACTTTCTACCTGGGGATACAGTGAATGTAAAGTGGCTGAGACACCGTATGATCCTAGTAAACGGCTAAACCCCAATGAGGGAGCTAGCGTGAATCAATTAGATTATTCTAAATTGATTGGTAGTCTCATGTATGTAATGATATGTACCAGACCAGACATAGCCTTTTCTGTAGGCATGCTGAGTCGTTTCACTAGTAATCCTGGCCCTGAGCATTGGAATGCCCTCACGCGACTTATGCGATATTTGAGGGGTACCTCCAACTATGCTCTATGTTATAATGGCCATCCTCCTATCTTGGAAGGATTTTCTGATGCATCGTGGTGCTCGGAATTAGGAGACAGTAAATCTACTAGTGGTTATATTTTCACACTGGGTGGAGCGGCTGTTGCATGGAAATCCAAGAGACAGACTTATATTGCTTTGTCGTCTATGGAATCGGAACTTTCTGCTCTCGCTTCCGCAGGAGGAGAAGCAGAGTGGATAAGAGAACTGATCCTGGATATTCCATTAACCCGTTTAAAGATTAATTCTTTAAGTATGTTCTGTGATAATCAGGCTACAGTTTCGGTAGTGAAAAACTCACTCTTTAATGGTAAGAGGAGACATATTAGGCTGAAACATGCTCTACTGAATTATCTCATAGAACGTGGTATTATCACTTTGGTCGATGTGAGATCGAAGGATAATATGGCTGATGCTCTCACAAAGGGACTGCCTAAAGATCGAATATTTAAAATTGTGGGGGAAATGGGGTTAAAGACTAAGACTCTATAGACATGTCTTAACCTACATTTATGTTATTTTAAATTTTCGAATCTTCCTTTGTTGGCTAAGATAAGCACTTGATAATGTTTCGACGATGTTTATGGTTGTCAATATATCATTCCACATTTGATGATATATCCTTTTTTGGGTGAGTTGTCTCATTCCACATGTGATGAGGTAATTTTACTCATTTTGGATGTTCGGTTTAGAGCGGTTGTATCATTCCATATCTGATGATGCTGCTTAACTAAATTTGGACTTGATAGCTGTAACATTCCATATAGAAACATGAAATGGTTCTTTTGAAAAGAAACTGTTTAGGTCTTGTTCTTATAAAGAAACTAGACATTGATGCTTATTGGTATGTGACATTGATGCATATTGTTATTGACATTGATGATTATTGTTATTGATATTGATGCTTATTGGCGTTGATATATATTTGTTTTCAGTCATTGTGGTATTGTGCTAAGTTCTTTTAGTAGAACTAGACACTTTAGTTTGTTACACAAATGATTGGATTTACATGAAATTCATATTTGGTAACTTGCAGAAAATGACGGAAATGGAGGAGCTGATTCCAACTGGGATCCTGAAGGGGATGATCTACTTGATGGATAATTCCTCTAGAGCTCTGCACTGTGGGGGACTATTATTTTCTTTGAAATTGAATAAATAGTTCACTTACATATGAAATTGCCCATTTAGTTTGAGTTTAGAGTATTTCTAAAACTCTTGTGTTCGAAGTTTAGAGAATTTCTAAAACTTTGATTTGGTTCACTTATGAGTGAGACTTATTGATTGTGTTTGATTGAGTTTAGATTGTTTCTAAAACTCATAATTGTGTTTAAAGAATTCATATTTTTGAGTAATGAATCTTTTTGTGATATGAATGATTCAAAATTCTGTTTTGAACATTACATTATCTATCTATTGGATTGTGCTATATATAGAACATAGGAGGAGATTGTTGGGTATTTAATATAACCCAAGTGTATGTTCTAATATAAGCCCAATAGGTAATGCACCTTTGTAGTGGGTCTAAATGGGCAAGAGCCCATTAATTGGTTTTAACCCTAGTGTATCCCTATTTATATGCTAGCTGGAGGCAGCGTACTAGGTATTCCAAATTAGATACCTAGGGTGTAATGCTTCAAGCAATCGCATATACTATTGCTTGACTTTAAACCCTAACACATGGAAAAGCTACTGAGGAAGTTTCCAAACATCCGGAGGCTGAAATGCAGAATCTTCCAACTTTGGGACACTAAGAATTGTAACATGATTCTAATACCTGACTTTCTGAGTCGATTAGAGTCACTTGATGTAACACCATCATTTTATTCAGGATGGCACGGGGTACCGATGCACTTCCTCTATCAGTTTGTTTTCCCTGAGAATCTTAGAAAGCTGACCCTGAATTACTTTAAGTTGCCTCAGAGTAAAATTTCAACAATTGGAAAACTCCCTTGTCTTGAAGTTCTCAAGTTACTCGATGGAAGCTTCCGCGAGGACAACTGGGACATGGTGGAAGGGGAATTCTCCAAACTCAGATTCCTGAAATTGTCTCACTGGAACATTGTTCGGTGGACTGCTTCCGATGATCAGTTTCCCTGTCTTGAAAAGTTAGTACTGGAAGGGCTGAGAAGATTGGAAGAGATTCCTTCTTGTCTGGAGAACATTTCGACTCTTGAAATGATTGAGGTCCGGGGTTGTTCTGACTCTGTTGCAAGTTCAGTCAAAACAATTCAGGACGTGCAGATGGAGTACGGAAATTCGGATCTGAAGATTATTACCTAATTATTTTGGAAGTTACTAATTATTTTGTACAAGTTACTAATTATTTTGGACGTGCAAGTTACTAATTATTTTGTACCTAATTTTTTGAGTCACAAAAATTTTCCAAAGTGATATTATTACCTTTTTTTTTTTTTTTCACATTCAACGTTCAACATTCAACATTCAAATGCTTAATTAAAAACTTGAAAGGCAGTCATTGTAGTTTTATTAAAATTAAGATTTATATATTTTATATTAAAATTTAATATTTATTTATAAAATTATGTTATTTCATTAATAAAATATAATATGATACATATTAATTAAAGCAGAATATGTCATATACATAAGACAAATTAAGGTCAACGAGTACAAGAATAGTTAATCTAAAATTTTGTTTTTTCCGAAGAGGAAGAATACAAGAACTCGACATGGTTTGTTGGGATGTTAATTATAAGGTGTCATCGAGCAAAAATGAATCCAAGTCTGCGTTGGCATAGAAGAAATCAATCCAAGTAGGCAGCTAAAAATTAATCCCTGCACCCCTTTCATTTGTAAATGCAACACAACAATGGCTGCTATTTTATACATTATGCAAAACTGCAAGTAGCAACTAGCCATGCAAGTTGTCAATAGAAAAATAATACTACTGCTCTCTACCAGTAATAAACTAGTACATAATTCTGAATTTCCTTTCACAAATCTTGACTTTTTCCTTCTTTGAACTTCCCTTCACTGATCTTCTTTGGGTTTTCTTCAATCAGTTTCAATTTCCAGTCACTCTTCAGCTCCTTGGCTACTTAAATTCTTTGAAGTAACGTAAGATTCTACCCCGTATCCTGTTGGTGTATATATGGCAAGGAAAAAGATATGGAACTTCGAAACATAGACTTAAAATTATAAATTAAATTTACTTTTTTTTTAAACTAAATTTGTCCACTATAGTGTAAAAACAATCCAAGACAAATTTGCTTTAAAATAGGATAAAATTTGGTTAAATATGCTATGCACTTAGTATTCCAACCCACTAGGAACAAAGGAAAGGTAGCGCAGAATTTTCTAACTATTAGAGGTTTATTTTCTACCGCTAATAAGATCCCAACTAGACCTTTTATAGTGGTTGAATGTTAAACTTGAAAGGTTGCAATTCAAAGAAAATGGGAAGTTGTAATTCTTGAATATGAAAAGTTGTGACTCTTGAAATTAAGAATTATAACTCTTGAATTGTGACTCTTGGAAATTAAGAGTTATAACTTCTTGGAAATGAAGAGTTGCACCTTTTCAATTTTATGATTTCCATTTTCTGAATTTTGGAAATCTTCAACAATTCTTTCAAAATTTTGAAAATGCAATATAAAGGTTTCAAAAAATTTTGATAACCATATGCAAAAATAATGGTATCTTTCGATTGAATTATTATCTTAATGAAAGTTCTTTGTAACAAGTCAATATATACAAGATGGTAAACAAGTTTTGAAGCATTTGTATAATTGACAAGTTTGATAAACATATCACACATAAATTTGGAACTTTTCAAAATATTATTTATTGTATATTAGGTCTTGTATCTATCCTTTTATGAATGTTTCCAAAGTTAAGCCGAAAACTTTGTGGATGCTTGAAATCCTACATTCACATAGGCAAACTTTTAATGCCCCCACCATTTGTAGCATTATCAAGATCTGTTAAAAATCTCAAATTCAACATTTCTTTGTTTGACAAGTATATTTGTACTATTACACTTAGGATAATATTTAATATAGTGCATTGACTACTAAATGATGTACTTTGATTTATTGAATTCAAGACTAGATGTTGTATCTAGCGTTGAATTGAAATTCCACCATTAGTGATCAATTAGTATTAGGCTTTAGTCCCATCCCTTTTGATGTTTTGTACACCAAATCTATAGGTAATCCTTTTATTAAATGATCACTTAAATTTTCTTTTGATTTTACAAAGTCAATTGTAATCACTCTGGTTGAGATCAAATCTCTTACAAAATTGTGTTTCAACCCAATATGCCTTGATGTTCCATTATACACTTGATTATAGGCTTTTGCAAGAGTTGTAGCACTATTATAGTATATAAATATAAGTGGTATAGATTTTGGCCACACGGGAATGTTATGTAACAAATTACGTAGTCATTTAGCTTCTTTGCTAGCTAATGCAAGAGCTACAAATTCTACTGCCATGGTAGAATCAGTTATACAAGTTTGTTTTCTGAAACCCCAAGAAACTGTTCCTTCACCCAACATAAAAATCCAACACATTGTTGATGAGTGACTATCTTTATTTGTTATCCAACAAGCATCTGAATATCCTTCCCAAACTGAAGGAGTACCACTATAACAGATGCCATAATCTTTAGTGGCTTTTAGATATCTCAAAATTTTTATCACACCTAACTAACGTGTTTTATTTTGATTGCTTGTGTAACTCAATATACCAATAACATAAGTTATGTCTAGATGAGTGCAAGTCATAGCATATATTAAGCATTCGATTATCTTGGCATATTCTAATTAAGACACTCGATTCCCAAAATTTTTTATAAAATTAATTTTGAGATCCATCGATGTATAGACTAGTTTACAATCAAATTGATTGAATCTTTTAAGAATCTTTTTAGTATAATGAAATTGATATAGTATAATACTATCTTGTCTTCGTTTGATTCTTATTCTTAGGATGACATATGCATTTCTCATATTCTTTATATCAAATTTGCTTAATAGCAACATTTTGGTTTTGATGACTTGTTCTAAGTTTGTATCAAAAATCAACATATCATCTACATATAAGCGTATAATGACACATTTTCTATCATTATACTTGTAAATACATTTATCAGATTCATTAATTTTGAATCTATTAGTAAGTATTACTTGATCAAATTTTTGGTGCCATTCTTAGGTGCATGTTTTAATCCATATAAGAATTTAACAAATTTACACACTTTATGCTCTTGTCTAGAAACGACAAACCCTTTGGGCTATTTCATGTATACCTTCTCATCCAAGTCACCATTTAGTAATGTCGTTTTAATATCCATTTGATGAATAACCCAATTTAGGATTGAAGCAAGAGCTAGTAGTACTCTTATTATGGCTATTCTTGCCACTAGAGAGTATGTATCAAAATAGTCAATTCATTTCTTTTGGGTAAAACCTTTGGCCACTAACCCGGCTTTGAACTTATCAATGATTCCATCATCTTTTAATTTCTTTTTGAAAATTCATTTGCAATCAATAGGTTTAGAACCAGGTGGTAAGTCAACTAATTTCCAAGTTTTGTTGGCCATGATTGAGTCCATTTCATCATTTATTGCTTCCTTCCAAAACGAAACATCTTGTGATTTCATTACTTCTTCATATGTTTTCGGATCAGCTTTAGTGGTAAAGCAATAAGAAATTTTATTACTTATTGTTTCACGTGTTCCTTCCAAAAGGTAAGTAATGAAATTTGAGCCATAAGATTTTGCTTTCTTAGCTCTTTGGCTCCTTCTTATGTCAATGATTTTGTCATTGACATTGTCATCTTCAGTAGTTGTATAATTTTGTTTTGAAGTATTGTCAACTTCTTTAGATATAGAAGTAAATCTTTTTTCATAAAAAATAATATCTCTTGATTCAATTGTCGTATTAACCGATATTGAATCGTTAGACTCTATAACCATAAATCTATAGAATTTTGCTATTATGTGCATATCCTGAAAATATGTATTTAACATCTCTTTCTCCCAACTTCCATTTCTTAGGTTCTGAGAGTTTAACAATAAATTTATAGTCCCAAACTCTCAAATATATGAGGTGTAGAGGTTATGCATTTACTCTAAGCAAAATCATTTTAAGGAGTCGAGGCTATTTTGTCCTCGTGTACGTTCTCTACTATTCTTCGATCAAGTCGGTTGGTATGATGAAACTTCACTTGATATCTCATTCATTATTCGCACCTTCAAACTTCTTAAGAGTGTTGGATATAATGCCAATTAATTTGGGTTCTGTCTTTCTAAGTGAAATGGGAATTCTTAGTCATTTGAAGTATTTGGCAGTTCAAGGAACAATAGAGTTCATCCCATCATCAATAGGTAATCTCTCAAACTTGGAAACTTTTATTGTGGATTCACAGGCGAAAAAGGTTTCATTGCCAGATACTCTCTGGGATCTAAAGAAATTGAGGCATCTTGACACTGGGGAAGCTGCTACTTATTTCGTTGGTTTTATTTTTCCCACTGAAAATCTTGACAACTCCTCTGTTCTCTATGAGTTAGACAGATTTTCGGGTCCAAGTGTCTATTCCTGGGGCAGCATGGAAAAGCAAATGAGAAAGTTTCCAAACATCCGCAAACTCAAATGCAAATTCTTTCTAAAGAGGGATGACAGCGAGAATCAGGATAAGATTATAGTACCAGACTTTCTGAGTCGACTAGAGTCAATTGATTTGTCATCAGTTTATGAAGTTCAGAATCATGGCGAGTTTGAGTTTGGTTTCCCGGCCAATCTTAAAAAGCTTACTCTATCTCATTTTAAGTTGCCTTGGAGTAAACTTTCAACAATAGCAAAGCTCCCTAATCTTGTGGTTCTTAAAACTCCTCAACGGATCCTTCTCAGGGGAAGCATGGGACATGGAAGAAGGGGAATTGTCTAAACTTAAATTCTTGAAATTGGCTTACTTGGACATTGTCAGGTGGACAGCTTCCGATGATCAATTCCCCTGTCTTCAGAAGTTAGTATTGCAAGGCTGCAGAAGATTGGCGGAGATTCCCTCTTGTTTAGAGAACAGTTCAACTCTTGAAATGATTGAGATCTCAGGTTGTTCTGATACAGACTGTATTATAAGTTTAGTCAAACAAATTGAGAATGTGCGGATGGACATGGGAAATTCTTTTCCGAAGATTCATATTTCTAAAGGCTGGGATTGGATGAGTGACAATGATGATTAGAGTTTCATTGTTGTGGTTGGTTAGGTACTGTCACTTTTTATTACAATATAATTGTTGAATGTTTTCTGTGTTTTGCATTTCATTGGATTCCCTGTATTTCAGTTCTTCCCACCCAACCCGCATTGTTTTAATACCATAATCAAATTCTTCCCCGCCAACCCACATTGTTTCGATTCACTACCAGCGGACATTGCTTTCTTATTTGTTTGGAGGGATATAAAGGAAGCTGTGCAGTTTGTTTTCATCTTCAGTTTACAGCTTAGAAAGCCTAAGATGGATTCTTGCCATAGCTTCTGTTTCAACGTGGATTAAGTTAGGATTTACATCTGTAAGTTTTGGGGAACCTCAAGGTTCATTGACTCAGTCTAGTTTGAGCTGCTTAATAAATTAAATTACTATAGAACTGATTAATCCTCAATGCAGCAGCTTTTCGTCACATTTTGTACCAGACAAGGGCAATATTACAGCTACATGCCATGAACAATCTCAGTCTCTGAAAAGATTAAACCATCTGTCTGAGCAGCTTGAAGAAACCGCCATATTGACATAAAAAACCTAAACCAAACTTCTGCAGTCTTGCAAAAACTGCTTCTGCATTCTCAATTTGCAACACAAAATATTGGCTGACTCTCACAAATCATTAGGCATTAGTGGAGGCAGAGAGCACCAATCTTTTGCGCTTATCAGCCCATCATTAACGCCATGCCCCTTGATGATGCTCCTCCGAGAATAAAGAACAAGGAGTGGGGGCAAGGACAAATAAAGAGATCAAAACCCAAGCAAATGACAAAACTGATAATCAGAGTAAACTACTTCCTTGACAATATAAACATTGAACCCTAAATTCAAGAAAGTAAGCACCCACCCTCATCAAATACTGCTCTAAACATTTCTGAACTTGGCAGTTAGACAAGCCAAGTTCACATAATCCTGCATTCAGTAGGAAGGTTTCTTAAACTATAAAATCTAAGACTCCCAAATTCTGAAATGACAATAGCATACATTCGTTTGGACTAGTGCTAGCACAAAATTGCCAATTTTTAGTTCATTTCTAGACGCCAAATTTTCATAATTTTAAATTCTTCTCTCTCTTTCTATGTTCTATTTTTTTTTTCCTCTTTTTTCTTGAAATTTCTCCCAGTTCACTTAGATTTGGAATTTTTTTTTTTAAGTACAAGAACGGTAAGAATTGACTACATGATTGATCAATAGTAACTTTTCACCACGAATTTTAATAATAATTGATGTGGCATATTTAAAAAATAAAATTATCTTTTATTATCTTATATTTTTTTAATAAATGTGATAAATAAATTTTTTTTCTTTTTATACTTGTAACATTAATTATTATTACTTTTGCGTTATAAAAAATTATTAAAAATATTATTACCCATTAAAATTATACAAATATTAATGGAAGCATTTACATACTCGGTTCATATTCATTCATTGTTCCTTTTGCTGTGGATTAGGGATGTGATTGTTCTGGTTGCCATTTGTTTATTCTCCTTTTTCCCCTAATTAATTTATTTATATATGTAATTTTTTTTAAAAAAATTAACTGAAATATCTCAACCCCAGAAATTTTTTTGACAATTTTTTATTTATTTATACTCCGAGGAGAAGGAGTGTAGTCAACAAACTTGGCCATGCCTCCTTCCCAGTTTTCCTTTCATGGGTTACAAATTTTAGGTTCAAATCCGTACAGAAAGCCAACGAATTTAACGATCATTGACTGTAACCCAAAAAAAAAAAAATAAAAGAAAAAACTTTTACAGAGTGAGTAATGGCGGATGGTACAGTTGTACAGCCGCAGCATGGACAACTCATGGAGAAATGGACCCTCTGAGATTAATTCTTCTGCAGATACTAATCACACATATTCATCCCATTTGCTCACCTTTCACAATATCCTCCTCGTTAGCCCATTTCTTCTTCTTGTTCTTCAGTTCACTTGTTCTTGAGCTGCCAGATATCACTTCAGGTATGATCTAAATTTCTGATTCCGCTTTAAATTTTTGATGACTAGATTTGTACTTATGCTATGAAAGTTATCATTTTTTTCCCATTCTTTGTGAAAGTGTGATGATTAAAATATGGAGAATATTATAATGGGATTAAAACTCTGAGTTTGCTCTGAAAAAGTAAGTGAAATTCTTCATAATTCTAGTGTCAGATAAGTGAGTCATTGGTAGTGTCTGCTGTGATAGATCTTGATTAACTTATGTGCTGTGAGGGAGTGTAAAATTCAACGTGCATACTATTTGCTCGCCTCCCTCGATGACTTGATTATCAGCCTATTTTTGTAACTTGATTTCTTTTTAGCAAACTTTCCCGTATCATATTGAAGTATTGGAAGTATTGGTTTCTGATAATTATTATGGTTTCCATTTTCAATGTTTCTCTTCCTTAGTTCCTCTGCCATTGGGATGATCCAGTGCAATATCTGGTTTTCCAACTGAATCAGCTTCTATCTGTCTATTTTGGTTCTGGGAGATCAAGATGGCCTCCTTCATAGTTTCATCTATTCATTCTGCCAAGGACGATTTAGAGTCGCTGCAGGATATGTGCCCTGAAGATCTACTGCAGAGCAGATTTGTTGTACTGAGGCACAGGCTAAGGAATCTCATAACATTTCTTCTTTGTACGAGAAAGTTGGGCAACGATGTGCATTTGAGAGCTGATGGCAATAATATTAATAAGGATAGAAGTCTTGGATCGCTTCTGGGAAGGATTGAAGAAGCAGTTTGCAAAAATGCACAGGAAATTCATACATATCGTCTTCGTTTGGATGATGGATTTTCTATGGATGTTATGAATGAGGTTGATCATTTTCAACAAGACATTGAATCTTTTGAGAAAGAAATAGATGAGTGGTACATCACTTTGTCAGATTACTCTCCGCAATCAAGTTCTCCGACGAAGATTATGGAAATCATTGATTCTGTTCTGGATAATCTTGTGGAGTTTCTCATTATGCCGATCCACAATGAGTTTTTAGTAAATCTAATAGAAGACTTGGGAGAGAAGATAAAACTGTTGAGAAGTTTCATCCCCTTTGCCACATTGCTCGGTGCTGAGCACCAACACTTGGAAGATTTGTTGGCTCACGTTGAAGCTGTCGCTGTTGACACAGCACATCTAACAGCACATCACACATTGACTATATCGTATATGTTAGTAATGGTTTTTCGTGAAAAATGGTGGGAAGGAATGCCGCAAGAGATTTCAGAACTGCAGCAGAGAATCAAACCTGTTGATCCTTGAGTTTGTGAAATTTATACTCAAGCCCTGGCCAGCTTAAAGTTGTCAAGACAATTACATGCTTTGACTGCGGACTCCAATGATGATCCTATAATTATCATGAGGGATTTCATTGATTTTCTCCTATTTATTTTTTGGGAAATGCAGCAAGGGGATGCTTGTCTTGTGGCTTCCTTGATGGATCAACTGCTGGTACTCTATGATGGACTAAGATTCTTGAGAACCACTCTCAAGGAGCGACCAAACAAATTTGATGAGAACATTAGGCATCTTACTGGGGCTGTGATTTGTGATGCTGGAATTATGATCTTTTCACTTTATCAAAAAGATGTCAAAGTAGATCTTGAGCTTTCTGATTTGCTAGGGAGAATTAAGCTTCTCAGAGCAGAATTTGATGAGAAGGTTCCTGAAATTTCAACATTCAATTTTCCAAAAATCAATGAATTGGGATTTGTCGACTTTCTTCTAGAAAATCTGATGGAGCTGACAAATGGTAAGGCTGATTCATATGCACAGAGTCGAGTTCAAGCAATCTATAAAGAACTTGTCTTCTTAATATCTTTTTTAGGAGAAATTGTGGAATTCCACAATGAACAAGCGGAACTTCAAGCTCTCTGGAATCATATTTTGGAGGTGGCATACAGGGTAGAGTTTCTCACTGATCAATTGGTGCTTGGGAATACTCCAGATTCTTTCTCAACGTCATTTGATGCCGTCACAGATGACATCAACATTATTAAGTCTGATGCCTTGAGGATTTTCCATGGCACAAGAAAAGAGAAAAAGGCCAAGAATGTTACTGGGACATGTAGTCATGTACCATCACAAAGTATTGCCCCAATAACCGATGAAGTTGTAGGTTTCAATGTTGAGGCAATAGCAATCATAGATTGGCTTACAAGAGGATGAAAGCAATTGCGGATAGTTGCCATTGTTGGTATGCCGGGACTAGGTAAGACCACTTTAGCCACGAAAGTTTACAATGATCCGTCAGTTATACACCATTTTCATGTTCGTGCATGGTTAACTCTTTCTCAAGCATTTGACAAAAAAAAAGTGTTAGTTGAACTTTTGAATTATATTGTTCCCAATAAATTTGCTGAGATGGATGAACAAGATTTGGCTGAAGAGCTCCGGCGTCGCTTGAAAGGAAGGAGATATCTCATCTTTTTGGATGATTTGTGGGACATTCAAGCATGGAATAGCTTGGAAGGATCATTACCAGATGATTCTAATGGAAGTAGCGTTATCTTGACAAGTCAACTTCGTGATGTTGCACCTCATGCCTTGCTTGATGGAGAGCCTCATTTTCTTCGTCAACTCACTAATGATGAGAGCTGGGAACTACTGCAGAAGAAGTTATTTCGTGGAAATAATTGTCCTCCAGCATTCTATGACCTTGGGATGCAAATTGCAGAAAAATGTAAAGGCTTACCTCTAACAATTGTCATTGTAGCTGGACTTTTAGCAAATATTAAGCTAGAGGGTTGGAAGGAAGTTCTGGATAGCTTAAGTTCTGGCATCATTTCCAGTACAGGGCAATGCCTGAACACATTGGAATTGAGTTACAAGCATTTACCTGATCATTTGAAGCCGTGCTTTATTTATTTTGGAGCATTTCCAGAAGACAGAATGATTTCAGTCAAGCAGTTAATTTGGCTTTGGATCGGTGAAGGACTTGTCCACAAAAATGTGTTGAAGAGCTTTGAAGATGTTGCAAGAGCTTACATTGTGGATTTAATTGACAGAAGCTTAGTTATGGTTTCCATAAAAAGATCCATAGGTGGTGTCAAAGCTTGCTGAGTCCATGATTTTTGTTTGACAAAAGCCAAAAAGAAAATTTTTTCCTGCTGTTGCGAGGATATGATGAGCTTTTATCTTTTAATCAGCCATGCAGGAGGTTATGCATTTACTCCAAGCTGAAGCATTTTAAGGAGTCAAAGTTATTTTGTCCTCATGTACGTTCTCTATTTTTTTTCGATCAAAGCAAGTGGTACGAAATGTTTTCACTTGATATCTCATTCATTATTCACAGCTTCAAACTTCTTAGGGTGTTAAATATAACACAAATTAATTTAGGTCCCGTATTTCCTAGTGAAATGGAACTTCTTGTTCTGTTGAGATATTTGTCAGTTCAAGGTGAGATGGATGTCATCCCATCATCAGTAGGTAACCTCAAAATCCTGGAAATCTTTTTTGTGTATTCCCTAAATAAAAAGGTTTCGTTGCCAAATACTCTCTGGAATCTGCAGAAATTGAGACATCTCTACATAAGGGTGACATCTTCTAAGTTTGTTGGTTTTAGTTTGCCTACAGAGAATCTTGACGACTGCTCTTATTTATATGAGTTAGACATCTTTTCTGGTGCAATTATTTCTTCTTGGTAGAGCATGGAAAACCAAATGAGGAAGTTTCCAAACATCCGTAAATTGAAATGCAAAATCTCTGAATATGATGATGCTGATACTGAGAAATGTAGCAAGGTTGTCGTGCCTGAATTTCTGAGTCGACTAGAGTCACTCGATATGTCACTGTTTCATGTAGAACGAAAACATATTGAGTTTGAGTTCGGTTTCCCCGCAAACCTTAAAAAGATGACTCTTTCTGATCTTGGGTTGCCCTGGAGTAAAATTTCAACAGTTGGGAAACTCCATAATCTTGAGGTTCTCAAACCAGTCAATGGAGCCTTTTTAGGAGAAACATGGGAAATGGAAGAAGGGCAATTCTCAAAACTTGGATTCCTAAAGTTGGCTTCCTTGGACATTGTCAGGTGGACAGCTTCCGATGATCAGCTTCCCAATCTTCAAAAGTTAGTGCTGAAAAGTTGCTATGAGTTTGAAGAGATTCCTTCTTGTTTCGAGAACATTTCGGCTCTTGAAGTGATTGAGGTCTCGTCGTGTTCTGAAAGCATCTCGAGTTTAGTCGAACAAATTTGGGATGAGCAGATGGACATGGGAAATACGGATCTAAAGGTCCTTAATTATTACCCGTGTAACGAGCAAATCTTCTTAAGATTGGAAGGAGTAACATTGAATGATTGAGGTTTCTTCTTTTGTTAGTTAAGTTAATTTGGCTATTTTTTGGTATGTTTTCAACAAGTTAAATGAATCTGAAGTTTGCTTCAAAGGCTTTGGTTGTCTACTTTCTCGCTTCTTTGAAAATGAAAACATGGTCCAGATTTTCATTCTGTGGCAAGTTTAGTCTAAGTAATACAGGAGGAAAAAGGATGAACCTGGGAAATTCAGTTCTGAAGGTTTGTGCTCGATCTTCCCACTTGTTCATCTTACGTCTGATTCGGAAGGAGTGACAATGTCTCTTGGCGTTAACTTCATTGTTTTGATTAGTTGAGCACTAATGTTTTTATGGAATCAATTTAGTGGGAAAACCATGCATGTAATTTCAAAACAATTGCTGAATATTATCATTTCACTTCATGTTGGAGACTCTTCTTCATTGTCAAAATATTGACATTCCCATTTCTTTCAATCTCACCATGGATTCCATAAAACTCAGCTTGGTTACTTGCAGCCTAGCAGACAGACAGAAATTGATCAATTTTAGACTCCATTGAATTCCTATCATATTCAATGGTATCGCACCACATTGGCAAATAAAGTGACCCCGAAACAACAAAAAAAAAAGGGCAGGTAGAGTGTGTCTTTCACCAAAGCAGGGCGATTACAAATGAAATAGCCAAAGAAACCACCAGTTGCTAGGTAAATAAATAAATCCCAGATTCTTTTCACTTGCTTACGTACGACACTCATTCCTGCTGTTTTTGTACCATCATGTAACTTTAAGCGGCATAGAACCAAGAAAAATCGAAGTACTAGTGATGTTTCGTTTTCAGATAGAGCCCTCACCAGATCAGACATGGAAGATCAGCATTATTTGTGATTGATGTGCAAATATTTATAATTATTCCCTTTTTGTATTGACAATATATTACACTAATTATCTCGTTTTTACTATATTTTTGTATTAAATGCATCAAATGAGGTTTTGGAGTTAATTTAATGGTGTTTAAAGAAATGAATTTGGCTTCATAAACTAAGGACATGTCGCATCAACTTTGAATAGAGGATTTTTGTCCATAGAAGTGGTTGTTTGCCATGGACAAAAATTGAAGATGAAATTAAAAATATATTATAAGATTTTATTATTATTATTAAAATATATTATAAGATTTAAAAAACGAAAAAGGAGAATTTCGAAGGCAAATATTAATTCCTTTGTTATTTTAATTAACCCAAACTTGTTGGATCAAAGGAATTGGTAATTGAGAATCTCAACACAAACGCGTACAACATTTAACGTTCATAATTAATTATTAGAGTCTAGTCTGAAAGGAAACACAGAAAAAATGAACCAACAGAATGTCTCATTCAAGATTTGTCCAACTTTTGGTTGAATTTGTCAATCCGTGTATGAATTGCAATCTAAAAATGTATTTTTATGTATTTGTTTAAATATAATTGTAAAGTAAGATTTTTTAAATAATATAAAATGTTCTCTTAAAGTTACCCTGAATTATTGCTAGTATTTTATATTATATGGTGCAAGAATGCAAGTTGTCAATGGAATAATAGAGTAAGAAACTTGACAGACCCGCGTTGAATATGAATAATAACCTAATACTCACTTTTTTTTCTTTTTTCTTTTTTTGGGTCGCCACACTAACTCAAACGGCTTTTTTTTTAATTTTATTTAGACTTACCTCATAAAATGATACTCACCGTTTGTCAACTTTCCTTCATTACCTCGTTGGTTTCTGATCTTCACTTTGGTTTTCATTTTTCCTTCTTCAGTTTCGTTGCAATTTGGAGCCGGTAGTGTTCCTCTAGCTCCGAGTGATCAACATGGCTTCCTTAGCTATTAATTCTATTCGAGATGCCTTGCGTGGTTTGGCGTTGCTGGATGAACAGTTGTTGCAGCAGCAGATTCCATTCAGCACTAAGAAACTCAAGTACTTCCTTAAGAATCTCGAAATATTTCTTCTATGTACAAGAAAGTTCGACAACGATGTGCAGCACAGAATTCGTGGCGGGGATGGAAATCTGGTATTTCTCTGGAGACGGATTGCCGAGACAGTTAATAGAAATTCACTGAAAATTCAACCTTACTGTCTTGGTTTAGAAGGTGAATCTCATTTTTCAGTTGTAGAACAGATTATTCATTTTGAAGGCGAAATCCATGTTTTTGAGGATGATATAGATCACTGGTACATCACTCTGTCAGAGTCCCGGCGTCAACCAAGTTCTCCAACGACAGATGAAGTTAAGGATGATATATATCACGAGTACAACATTGTGTCATTCCTTTATCAACCAAGGCGTCCAACGAGAGATGAAGTTAAGCCAAAGTCCCGGCGTCAACCAAGGCGTCGACCAAGGTCTCCAACGACAGATGAAGTTAAGCCAGAGTCCCGGCTTCAACCAAGTTCTCCAACGGCAGATGAAGTTAAGGAAATCATTGATTCCGGTGTGGAGAATCTAGTGGTCTATCTCAGTTCCAAGTTTCAGTACGTAGAGCATTCTCTGGAACCAATAGAAGCCATGTTGGAGAAGATAACATCCTTGCGAAATTTCTTCCACTTTGTTACATTGCGGAATATTGGGCACCGGCAATCGGAAATTTTTTTGGTTCACATTGAATCTGTTGCTGTCAATGCAGCACATCTCTCTTATATGACTCAATGTGATTTTGATTCTAAAGAATGGAGCAAGAGAATGAAAAAGATTCAAGCTGCTGATCTTCCAGTCTATGAGACTTATATTGAAGCCCTGAGAAGCTCAAAATTATCAAGGCATTTACACTTCCCAACTCTTGACAGGGATTGTGATCCAATAATTGTGACAAAAGATTTCATTGATTTTCTCCTATGGAATCTTTGGAGGATGCTTAAAATGGGTACTTTTCTTGTGATTATTTTAAAGGGTCGACTACGACTACTATATGAGGGACTAAGATTTGTGAGAACCATTCACAAGGAGCAGCCAAACAAGTTTGATGAGGATACCAGAGACCTTACTAGAGTCGTGATTTGTGATGCTGGAGTCATAATCTTTTTGCTTTATCAGCAAAATGTCAAAATTGTTGCTAAGCTGTCTGATTTGCTGGGGAGAATTGAGCTTATCAGGTCAAAAGTTGAAGGAAGGGTTCCAGAAATATCAACCTGCAACTTTCCCAGGACGAATGAGCTATTGGTGCTTGAAGAATTTCAAGACTCCTTGTCAAAAGCATTTGATTCCATGACAAAAAACATCAGGAATATTAAGTCTGATGCCTTGAAGATTTTCCATAGAGGCAGAAAAGATTTCGAAATCAAGCATTTAGACTGGCACCATCACAAAGTATTGATCTAACAAGTGATGAAATTGTAGGTTTCCATGATGAGGAAAGATCAATTACCAATCACCTCATAAGAGGATCAAAGCCACTGAAGATCGTTGCCATTGTGGGTATGCCTGGAATAGGAAAGACAACTTTAGCCACAAAGGTATACAATAATCTTTCGGTTACATATCATTTCCATATTCGTGCACGGTGTTCTGTTTCTCAACTATTCGACAAGAAGAAAGTGCTACTTGAACTTTTGAATGATATAGCTCCAGGTGGAAACCTTGAGATGGCTGAACAAGATCTGGCTGAAAATCTCTGGCGCCATTTGAAAGGAAAGAGATATCTCATATTTTTGGATGATATATGGGACATTGAAGCTTGGAATAGCTTGCAAGGATCATTTCCTGATGATTCTCGTGAAAGTAGAATTATCTTGACAAGTCGACACCGTGACGTTGTTCCTCAAGCTATGCTCAGTGAAGAACCTCATTTTCTTCGTCACCTCACAAGTGATGAGAGTTTGGAGTTATTGCAGAGGAAGTTATTCCCCCGAACATGTTGGTCTCAAGCATTATATGAACTTGGGAAGAAAATTGCAGAAAATTGTAAAGGGTTACCTCTGACAATCGTTGTTGTAGCTGGACTGCTAGCTAATATGGAGCAAGAAGGTTGGAAGAATGTTCTGGAAAACTTAAGTTCACGCATTTCTAGTACAGAGCAATGCAAGAACACATTGGAGTTGAGTTACAGACATTTACCAAAATGTTTGAAGCCATGCTTTCTTTATTTTGGGTTATTTCCAGAAGGTCAAGAGATTTCAGTTCAGAGGTTGGTCTGGTTATGGATTGCTGAAGGATTTGTCAGCAAAATTGAGTCGAAGAGTTTAGAAGATGTAGCTTCAGAATACATGACGGATTTAGTAGCCAGAAGCTTAGTTATTGTTGCTAAAAAGAGATCCATAGGTGGAGTTAGAACTTGCCGTATTCATGATTTGCTGCATGATTTTTGCAGGAGTAAAGCAAGAGAAGAAAATTTTTTCCACCTCTTAAAAGGGTATGATGAGCTTTTATCTTTTAATGAGCCACGCAACTTGCGGAGGCTATGCGTTCACTCCCAGAAGAAGCATTTTAAGAATTTAAGGGTTTTTTCCCCTCGTGTACATTCTCTACTATTTTTCGTTCATGATGAGCCATGGTCTTCACGAGGACATGATATCTCATTCATTATTCCTATCTACAAGGGTGTTGGATATAGGGCAGTTTAATTTAGGTTTTAGTTTTCCTATTGACATGCGACTTCTTGTTCAGTTGAAATACTTGGCAGTGAAAGGTGATATATGTGACATTCCATCATCCATATATAACCTCTCAAACTTGGAAACTTTAGTTGTGGAGTCGACTAAAACAGTTTCATTGCCGGATACCATTTGGGATTTGCGCAGCTTGAGACATCTTCACATACCAAATGGTTTTCATATTCCCAGTGAAAATCTTGACAACTCCCCTGATTTGTATGAGCTGGAGAGCTGTTCTGGTGCAATTATTCATTCTTGGGAGACCATGGAAAAGCAACTGAGGAAGTTTCCAAACATCCGGAGACTGAAATGCAGAATCTTCCAACGTTGGGACACTAAGAATTGTAACCTGATTCTAATACCTGACTTTCTGAGTCTATTGGAGTCACTTGATGTAACACCATCATTTTATGCAGGATGGCATGGGGTACCGAAGCACTTTCGGTATGAGTTTGGTTTCCCTGAGAATCTTAGAAAGCTGACCCTGAATTACTTTGAGTTGCTTCAGAGTAAAATTTCCACAATTGGAAAACTCCCTAGTCTTGAAGTTCTCAAGTTACTCGATGGAAGCTTCCGCGAGGACAACTGGGACGTGGTGGAAGGGGAATTCTCCAAACTCAGATTCCTGAAATTGTCTCACTGGAACATTGCTCTGTGGACTGCTTCCGATGATCAGTTTCCCTGTCTTGAAAAGTTAGTACTGGAAGGGTTGAAAAGATTGGAAGAGATTCCTTCTTGTCTGGAGAGCATTTCCACTCTTGAAATAATTGAGGTCCGGGGTTGTTCTGACTCTGTTGCAAGTTCAGTCATAAAAATTCAGGATGTGCAGATGGAATACGGAAATTCGGATCTGAAGATCCTGATTTCGCCTGGTTCCAGCGAATCTTGTTAAGACTGGTTTTGGAAGAATTGGCAATGGTGACTAGGCTGGCTTTCATGGTATTGATGAGTCAGGTATGCCTGATTTTGGTGAAATCATTCATTTATGTATTCTTAGATGATTAATTGGTCAATTTGTGCTGTAACTTGGTGTTGAATGGGATAACAAACTCTGTAAATTAGCCAATTCTGTACTTCATCTTCTTCCAGCTCCAAGAAACTCTCCTTTGATTTCCCTTTTTTGTTTGTTTTTGAAATGTTTGCATGATTTATGATGGCATGATTTATTGTTTTAAAGAATATTTTTTAGTTTTTTTTACATTTTGTTAGGACATTTTTTCCCCCTGTTCTGTTAATAAAACTAATAGCCAATGTGGGCAATGACTTAATGGCAACGAGCATTAACATAATATAGGCTTAAAGTGAATTTTAAATATATTAATAATCCACAATCAATTACAACTTATTCACTAATTGTATTATAAGCTTAATCCATTAGTCTGTAGTTTAATGTATTTTTGTATATAATTTCAATAAGGCTGTCTATCGTTATTCAGCCCCTAAAATCACCAATCACATACTCATCTTCCTTTCACTTGCACACGACACTAATTTATGGTATTGCTATTTTATGTCATGCAGCTACACCCATCAATGCACATAGCCAACGAAGAATAGTAATACGTTTCATCCTTTGACAGAGCCTGCAGCAGAGTGCCTCTGGTGTTTATACTATTTATTTGTCTTTTTACATTAGGTCTTTATATCAAGGTGAACTTCAGCTGCAGCAGGATATTTTGTTGTTTTTGCTCTTATTTACATGGTACAATTTCAACACTCCTCTTAACTTCACAAGTGACTGGTGAAATTCAAATCTGAGCCTTAGATGACACAAATTGGTGACTAATTTTCTGCCTTTTTATTTTATCCTTGCGTGCAATGTCCAATCTCTTGTAAAGTTCATTTGTGTTATTGGTCAAATCTCTGTAACCAGATAAACTGTTTGTGCAACAACACACTTTGATTTCTATATTTCATCAGTTATTAGACTACTTTAGGAATGGATCCTGTGGGAGAAAGTAATTGTAGCAATCTTACTGAAGCAAAATGAAAGTGTGATGTGTCTTGCATTGAAACTTCTAAATTAAATGTTTTGCATGGTTTTACATGCATTCTCGTCTGAAATAGTGAATATTAAATCTAGCTTAGTGTCATGCTTATATGCATGTTTTGTAAACTAAGTTGTCTTTAATTACTTTGGGCATTGAACTGGAATATTTTGACTGGTAAATAGTATGTCCGATTTTTTATTTGCAATTCTTGCTGATTTTTAAAGCTTCCTATTTTATACTATATTGTTTTGTGGCAGACAAAATCAAGCCGTCTGATGTGGGTCTCGAGCAAGAGGCCCAGTTAGCACGCGGGTGGAAAGCTTCAGTGCATGAGCGGAATGGGGGCCATCGATCACTGCCACCAATTAAATACCTGCATATACATGAATATGAAAGCTTTTCAGTAAGCACTGAATGGTTCACAAAATCTTTACTCAGTTTATGGCTTAGGTTTTATTTCTATCTATATAATTTTGCTCAACACTTCAAACTTTACTCTAGGTTTAAATTTTTACAGGCAAAAGCTATGGATGCATATGTTTTATGTTTATTTTGCAGATGGGAATTTTCTTCATGCCTGCTTCTTCAATCATTCCACTTCACAATCATCCAGGCATGACTGTTCTAAGCAAGCTTCCATACGGCTCCCTACATGTGAAAGCCTTTGACTGGATTGATCTTCCTGGGCCTCTTGAATCTTCTGAAGGTATGCTGCTATAATAACTTGCCCTTTGCACTTGAAATATCTATGTAGATTTATACTTGCACTCAAAGGCTATGTTTGGTTTATGGTTTATTTGAAAATTTTTACGTTGGCATATGTGAAAATTTTGGTTGGAATTTTTTTGTTGAGAAAAGAGTTTTGGTGAGAGAATAAAAAGTGTGTTGGAAGGAATTTTTTTAAAAATAATATAAGATAATTTTGGCAAGAATTTTAAATTTTAATTTTGAAATAAAATAAAAAGTTGTTTAGAATTTTTTTTTCTTTTTTGAAAAGGTTAACTTTACTCAAATAATTGAAGAACCAAACGTAGCCAAAGTATCTATAGCTTGAACTAGTACACTTGCTTTTCTGTGTTATGGTGGTGCAGTAATTTCTTAAATACAAGATACCTTTTTAATTTTGAGATTCTTCCACTTTAGGTCTTACCATTTTCGAACTGACGGAGCCTTCCTATTGCCTCTTTTCTATCTTCAATAATGTGTTTGTAGTTGAATGTGAATATCTCTGTTTGCAACTTGCTACATTTCATCGTTTCTCTGATTTTGCTTATAATCAAATGTGACTTTGACTTGGATTAACTCTGTCTGGAAGATGGAAATTGTCAGAAAGGAAGCTAAATCAAGTAAATTTAGGCCTTTCTAGGTAGAGAAATGTTGTCTGTTTTGGATATAATAAAGGTTGCGTGGGATTGATGGGTGTCTTTCCATGAAAATGATTGCACAGAATTCTGCACAAAAATTGTTCTCTGCTGCCTCCCGAAAAAGCCTTATGCGTTGGTGGCCTTTTAACAGTCTTTATTCTTCGGGATTTATTATTTCAGTTTGAGTTGGGTATCTAATTGCGTTATTGACTTCTGACATTTGTACTTGTAAAGGATTTGATTATTTAATCTTTGTTCTGCTTAAATTTCCTTTTACTAAATTATTGATTGATTTCTGAAGTACATATTTTTCCTGATATTTTTCACAGCGAGACCTGCAAAACTTGTTAGGGATTGTGAGATGACTACCCCAACTGAATCAACAGTTCTTTATCCAACTACTGGAGGCAACATACATAGTTTCAAAGCCTTAACTCCTTGTGCCATATTTGATATCCTTTCCCCACCTTACTCCTCCGAGGATGTACGACATTGCACTTACTTTCGGAGGTCCACAAATGGAGATCTACCTGGTAACTACAATTTGTTTTGTGATAATCCTGTTATGAGGCGCTTCTGTTGGCTGAAGTTCTTAATCTCACTCTCCTTTTTCGCTGAACCATTAAAGGTATTCTTGAGGTGGATGGAGTGGATTCTCTGAACTGCCTTGGTTAGAAGAGTTTCAACCTCCTGATGATTTTGTGATTCACAGGGGACAGTACAAGGGCCGTGTTATTAAAACTTAGTGTTCATTTTTGGTGGTGAGCAATTAGTTTAAATGCACTGTGAGCTTCATTTAGTCGGTTTAGGTGAATTTGCAGATCTCTCAAACGGTTGTAGCAATGAATAATTCATTTTCTTGACCAAAGAAGTTTGGCATTTTAGTTGTACATAGTGATAACGAGATAATGTTTTCCCACAGATACTTACCTTATATAGAAGACAACTTTGTTTGAAATTTCCTTATTGTTCGTGCCTGATGTGGTGCTTTAAACACAACTTCCTTGCCATGATGCCAAAATTTTCAGAGGGAGGAAAGATAAGAAAAGAAAAAAAAGGAGCCTTTTGTTTGTCAACCAGGGTCTGCCATCCACCATGAGCTGATTATATGTTGATTTGGAGATAATTGGCTGATGCTGGCTATTCTTTCGTCATGGTTGCAAATGGTGGATTGCTTTGTTAAAATCCCTTGTACATTCAGCTCCATACAAAGCATACTGACATGCCTTCTGGCTTTTCATATTAGTTTCATCATGTTCTCATTGTCATTTTATCCAGAGAGTAGCTATCTCCACAGAGGCCGCCACCACCACCTACGCTGCCTCCCCCCATTCATGATCACCATGATGACCATGTTCATCAATCATTGGCATGAGCTTGGCAATGATATTCATGATGGTAGCCCAGAAATTGATAAGAGAAAGAAAGAATGGGGAATTGTGTGGGAAGTGGTGTAGATTATATCAAAACATCAAACAGTCCAAAACCAAGAACGTCGGAAAGATTCCCGCCGCCGCCGCCAACACCACCATCATCACCGTCCGCTGTAGCGCTAGTAGGAATATCACTAGTAGTGCTACAAAAAGTAGCAGCACAAACAACGTTAATGATATTTTGCCGACCAATATTCTTGCTGCTAACGTTATTGCATCTAGTGCCGATAGAGATGACCGCCATAAAGGACATCAATATTAATAACAACAACAACAACAACAACACAAAATCACATGGGGTGGTGGGCACCATGGAATGCGTGGGCATCGGAGTTATGGTTCACGGTAGCCATTATGGAGGAGAGCACCACAGCTATGGCGGTGGCCATTAGTTATGAGTATGGAGGAGGGCATCATAGCTATTCCCATTCCGAGCATGGAAGGAGGAGCTTTAGCTCTGGCGGTGGCTGGGGCGGAAGTTCCGTGTATTGACGTGCATTCAATTCGTCGTTCCTCTTAGGTTAGGAAATTAGCTTGTTATTCAGCGTTGTGTCGGTATTGGTTAGGCCCAAAAAAGGCATAAAACATACCCTTCCCGTCCAAGAAAAGAAAAGTTATTTTATTAGTTATGAAATTTATTATGCTTTATAATTGTAGTTATATTGTAATAATATTTTTTATTAGTTATATTGAATTATTAAGTGCACTATTTTCATTTTAATTTCTAGTTTTTGATTGTAGGTTATACATATCTACAAATATCATTATAATTAAAAAGAATAACTTTAAAAATTTTAGTAAAAAGTAATTTTTTTTAAGACAAAAAAGAAAAGGGTAAATTATATCTACTACCTTTGTGATCAAACTTCGAGATTTAAAAAAATTACTAATACCGTTTAAATTTAATAAATTCATAACATTTAACCTTTACTGTTAATTAACTAACGTTGACCATTACCTTTTGAGCAAGTCAATAGTGAATTTGTTTGAAATTCCTAAACTACCATTCAAACTATAATATTTGAATTATATTTAAACTCTTGAGGTTTATTTTAATTACAAAAAGAACCTTGAGGTTTAATAAAATAGGTCTCTTGCTACTTTTTTTTTATTTAATTAGTGTTACGAAAAGGTTAATAACAACTACTGATAAACAAAATTTGGATATAATTTAGACAATTCTCTACAAAATTCAATAATATAACATCTTACCAAAATAGATATACGATTTAGATGTTTTATCATGCTTACTTTTTCATTTCCATTCAAATAATTTAAGTTTAGTTTAATAAATATAATTATTAGTTTTACGACTATTACATCAAATCATAATAACTAAAATAATTCTTAATTTTATGACTATTGCATCAAATTTTAATAACTAAAAAAACTACAAGGGATTTAAATAAATAAGTATTTCTTAAATATTTATAGAGATACACAAATAATAAAAATAATTATTTAATCATTTAAATGGACAATAGTGATAGATTAATATTGAAGGTATAATAAGAAATTTAGAAAATAAGTTTTTCAAATTTGAAGATGATGAAATAGTAATATGGTAAAAAAAATATTAATTTTACTGTTTAGTTTTAAAAAATTCTAAAGGTATATATTGATATTATATTCTTATTACTTTTTCAATTTATTGGTTTATAATATAAAATAAGATTATAAAATTATTGTTCATGAAAAGAAAATAAAAAGAAAATAAGAATATAAAATAAAAAAATAGAAGTTATTAAATTTTATTCAATAAAATTTTAAAACTTTTAGAGTCATTTTGTAATTAGAACAAACCTCAATGGGGTAAAAGAAAACTAAAAGAAAAAGAAAAGAAAAGAAAAGAAAGAGAAAGGAATTGCTAATTGAGAATCTCAACACAAACGCGTACGAGACAAAGAAAGAAGACGACTAAAAGAAAAAGAGAAGAAAAGAAAAGAAGAAAGAAGAAGATAGTACGGCTAGCAAGTTCTTGATTTCTTGTTGGTAAATCTTGAATTCTTGATTGTTCTTCAAATAATTCTTGAGTTCTTCAATTTTTTTTTTAAGAAAAGCGTGCTGAAATTCTTGTTCTTCTTGTGACTAGATCTTGGATTTCTTGAACTTATTGTATATATTTTTTTTAATTTTATTTAGACTTACCTCATAAAATGATACTCACCGTTTGTCAACTTTCCTTCATTACATCGTGATCTTCAGCCTTGGTTTCTGATCTTCACTTTGGTTTTCATTTTTCCTTCTTCAGTTTCGTTGCAATTTGGAGCCAATAGTGTTCCTCTAGTTCCCAGTGATCAACATGGCTTCCTTTGTTATTCGCTCTGCCTTGCGTAATTTGGCGTTGCTGGATGAACAGTTGTTGTTGCAGCAGATCCCATTCAGCACTAAGAAACTGAAGTACTTCCTTAAGAATCTCGAAATATTTCTTCTATGTACCAGAAAGGCTTACCACAGTGGGGAGATCGAATTTTTTGACGGGGATGGAAGTCTGGGATTTCTCAAGGAACGGATTGCCGTGACAGTTAAGAGAAATTCGCTGAAAATTAAACCTTATTGTCTTGGTTTAGAAGGTGGATCTCATTTTTCAGTTGTAGACCAGATTATTCATAATTTTGAAGGCGAAATCCTTGTTTTTGAGGATGATATAGATCGCTGGTACATCACTCTGTCACAGCCCCGGCTTCAACCAAGTTCTCCAACGGCAGATGAAGTTAAGGAAATCATTGATTCCGTTTTGGAGAATCTAGTGATCTATCTCAGTTCCAAGTTTCAGTACGTAAAGCATTCGCTGGAACCAATAGAAGCCATGTTGGAGAAGATAACATCCTTGAGCAATTTCATCCGCTTTGTTACATTGCAGGGTATTGAGCACCGGCCATTGGAAAATTTTTTGGTTCACATTGAATCTGTTGCTGTCAATGCAGCACATCTCTCTTATCTGACCCAATGTGGTTTTAATTATTACAGTTGGAGGAAGAGAATGAAAAGGATTCTAGCTACTGATCTTCTAGTCTATGACACTTATATTGAAGCCCTGAGAAGCTCAAAATTATCAAGGCATTTACACTCCCCGACTCTTGGCATGGATCGTGATCCAATAATTGTGACAAAGGATTTCGTTGATTTTCTCCTATGGAATCTTTGGGAGATGCTTAAAATGCGTACTTCTCTTGTGATTAGATTAAAGGATCAACCACGACTACTATATGAGGGACTAAGATTTTTGAGAACCATTCACAAGGAGCAGCCAAACAAGTTTGATGAGGATACCAGAGACCTTACTAGAGTCGTGATTTGTGATGCTGGAGTCATAATCTTTTCGCTTTATGGCCATGAGTTCAAAATTGATGATAAGAAGCTGTCTATTTTGCTGAGGAAAATTGAGCGTATCAGGTTACAAGTTGAAGGAAGGGTTCGGGAAATATCAACCTACAACTTTCCCACGACGAATGGGCTATTGGTGCCTGGAGATTTTCAACACTCCTCTTCAACAGCATTTGATTCCATGACAGAAGACATCAGGAATATTAAGTCTGATGCCTTGGAGATTTTCCATGGAGGCAGAAAAGACTTCGAAATCAAGAAAGTTTCCAAGACATTTAGACTGGCACCATCACAAAGTGTTGATCTAACAAGTGATGAAATTGTAGGTTTCCATGATGAGGAAAGATCAATTACCAATCAGCTCATAAGAGGATCAAAGCAACTGAAGATCGTTGCCATTGTGGGTATGCCTGGAATAGGCAAGACAACTTTAGCCACAAAGGTATACAATAATCCTTCGGTTACATATCATTTCCAAATTCGTGCACGGTGTTCTGTTTCTCAACTATTCGACAAGAAGAAAGTTCTACTTGAACTTTTGAATGATATAGCTCCAGGTGGAAAACTTGAGATGGCTGAACAAGATCTGGCTGAAAATCTCTGGCGCCATTTGAAAGGAAAGAGATATCTCATATATTTGGATGATATATGGGACATTGGAGCTTGGAATAGCTTGCAAGGATCATTTCCTGATGATTCTTGTGAAAGTAGAATTATCTTGACAAGTCGACACCGTGACGTTGTTCCTCACGCTATGCTCAGTGAAGGGCATCATTTTCTTCGTCACCTCACAAGTGATGAGAGTTTGGAGTTATTGCAGAGGAAGTTATTCCCCCGAACATGTTGGTCTCAAGCATTCTATGAACTTGGGAAGAAAATTGCAGAAAATTGTAAAGGGTTACCTCTGACAATCGTTGTTGCAGCTGGACTTCTAGCTAATCTGGAGCAAGAAGGTTGGAAGAATGTTCTGGAAAGCTTAAGTTCAGGCATTTCTAGTACAGAGCAATGCAAGAACACATTGGAGTTGAGTTACAGACATTTACCAGAATGCTTGAAGCCATGCTTTCTTTATTTTGGGTTATTTCCAGAAGATCAAGAGATTTCAGTCCAGAGGTTGGTCTGGTTATGGATTGCCGAAGGATTTGTCAGCAAAATTGAGTCGAAGAGTTTAGAAGATGTAGCTTCAGAATACATGACGGATTTAGTAGGCAGAAGCTTAGTTATTGTTGCTAAAAAGAGATCCATCGGTGGAGTCAGAACTTGCCGTATTCATGATTTGCTGCATGAGTTTTGCAGGAGTAAAGCAAGAGAAGAAAACTTTTTCCACCTCTTAAAAGGGTATGATGAGCTTTTATCTTTTAACGAGCCGGAGCCACGCTACTTGCGGAGGCTATGCATTCACTCTCAGAAGAAGCATTTTAAGAATTTAAGGCTATTTTCCCCTCGTGTACATTCTCTACTATTTTTCGTTCATGATGAGCCATGGTCTTCACGGGGACATGATATCTCTTTCATTATTCCCATCTACAAAGATCTCAGGGTGTTGGATATAGGGCAGTTTAATTTAGGTTCTAGTTTTCCTATTGACATGCGACTTCTTGTTCAGTTGACATACTTGGCAGTGAAAGGTGATATAAGTGACATTCCATCATCATCCATAGATAACCTCTCAAACTTGGAAACTTTAGTTGTGGAGTCGACTAAAACAGTTTCATTGCCGGATACCATTTGGGATTTACGCAGCTTGAGACATCTTCACATACCAAATGGTTTTCATATTCCCAGCGAAAATCTTGACAACTCCCCTGATTTGTATGAGCTGGAGAGCTGTTCTGGCGCAATTATTCATTCTTGGGATACCATGGAAAAGCAACTGAGGAAGTGTCCCAACATCCGGAGACTGAAATGCAGAATCTTCCAACGTTGGGACACTGAGAATTGTAACCTGATTCTAATACCTGACTTTCTGAGTCGATTAGAGTCACTTGATGTTACACCATCATTTTATTCAGGATGGCACGGGGTACCGAAGCACTTTCGATATGAGTTTGGTTTCCCTAAGAATCTTAGAAAGCTGACCCTGAATTACTTTAAGTTGCCTCAGAGTAAAATTTCCACAATTGGAAAACTCCCTAGTCTTGAAGTTCTCAAGTTACTCGATGGAAGCTTCCGCGAGGACTACTGGGACATGGTGGAAGGGGAATTCTCCAAACTCAGATTCCTGAAATTGTCTCACTGGAACATTGCTCGGTGGACTGCTTCCGATGATCAGTTTCCCTGTCTTGAGAAGTTAGTACTGGAAGGGTTGAGAAGATTGGAAGAGATTCCTTCTTGTCTGGAGAACATTTCGACTCTTGAAATGATTGAGGTCCGGGGTTGTTCTGACTCTGTTGCAAGTTCAGTCAAAAAAATTCAGGCTGTGCAGATGGAGTACGGAAATTCGGATCTGAAGATCCTGATTTCGCCTTGCTCCAGCGAATCTTCTTGAGCCTGGTTTTGGAAGGATTGGCAATGGTGACTAGGCTGGCTTTCATGGTATTGATCAGTTGGGTATGCCTGATTTTGATGAAATCATTCATGTATGTATTCTCAGAAGATTAATTGGTCAATTTGTGCTGTAACTTTAGTGTTGAATGTTATTTTATTAATAAAATATAATATGATACATATTAATTAAAACAGATGATGTCATATACATAAGACAAATTAAGGTTAACGAGTTCAAGAATAATTAATCTAAAATTTTGTTTTTTTCGAAGAGGAAGAACACAAGAACTCGACATGGTTTGTTGGGATGATAATTTTAGGCGTCATCGAGCAAAAATGAATCCAAGTCTGCGTTGGAATAGAAGAAATCAATCCAAGTTGCCAGCTAAAAATTAATCCCGGCACCCTTTTCATTTGTATATGCAACACAACAATGGCTGCTATTTTATAAATCCCGGCACCCCTTTCATTTGTATATGCAAAACTGCAAGTAGCAACTAGCCATGCAAGTTGTCAATAGAAAAATACTACTGCTCTCTACCAGTAATAAACTAGCACATAATTCTGAATTTCCTTTCACAAATCTTGACTTTTTCCTTCTTTGAACTTCCCTTCAGTGATCTTCTTTGGGTTTTCTTCAATCAGTTTCAATTTCTGTGAAGTAACGTAAGATTCTACCCCGTATCCTGTTGGTGTATATATGGCAAGGAAAAAGATATAGAACTTCCAAACATAGACTTAAAATTATAAATTAAATTCACTTTTTTTTTTAAACTAAATTTGTCCACCATAGTGTACAAACAATCCAAGACAAATTTTCTTTAAAATAGGATAAAATTTGGTTAAATATGCTATGCACTTAGTATTCCAATCCACTAGGAACAAAGGAAAGGTAGTGCAGAATTTTCTAACTATTAGAGGTTTATTTTCTACCGCTAATAAGATCCCAACTAGACCTTTTATAGTGGTTGAATGTTAAACTTGAAAGGTTGCAACTCAAAGAAAATGGGAAGTTGTAATTCTTGAATATGAAAAGTTGTGACTCTTGAAATTAAGAATTATAACTCTTGAGTTGTGACTTTTGGAAATTAAGAGTTATAACTTCTTGGAAATGAAGAGTTGCACCTTTTCAATTTTATGATTTCCATTTTCTGAATTTTGGAAATCTTCAACAATTCTTTCAAAATTTTGAAAATGCAATATAAAGGTTTCAAAAAATTTTGATAATCATATGCATAAATAATGGTATCTTTCGATTGAATTATTATCTTAATGAAAGTTCCTTGTAACAAGTCAATATATACAAGATGGTAGACAAGTTTTGAAGCATTTGTATAATTGACAAGTTAGATAAACATATCACACATAGATTCGGAACTTTTCAAAATATTATTTATCGTATATTAGGTCTTGTATCTATCATTTTATGAATGTTTCCAAAGTTAAGCCGAAAACTTTGTGAATGCTTGAAATCCTACATTCACGTAGGCAAACTTTTAATGCCCCCACCATTTGTAGCATTATCAAGATCTGTTAAAAATCTCAAATTCAACATTTCTTTGTTTGACAAGTATATTTGTACTATTACACTTAGGATAATATTTAATGATGTACTTTGATTTATTGAATTCAAGACTAGATGTTGCATCTAGCGTTGAATTGAAATTCCACCATTAGTGATCAATTAGTATTAGGCTTTAATTAGTCCCATCCCTTTTGATGTTTTGTACACCAAATCTATAGGTAATCCTTTTATTAAATGATCACTTAAATTTTCTTTTGATTTTACAAAGTCAATTGTAATCACTCTGGTTAAGATAAAATCTCTTACAAAATTGTGTTTCAACCCAATATGCCTTGATGTTCCATTATACACTTGATTATAGGCTTTTGCAAGAGTTGTAGCACTATCATAGTATATAAATATAAGTGGTATAGATTTTGGCCACACGGGAATGTTATGTAACAAATTACGTAGTCATTTAGCTTCTTTGCTAGCTAATGCAAGAGCTACAAATTCTATTGCCATGGTAGAATCAGTTATACAAGTTTGTTTTCTGAAACCCCAAGAAACTGTTCCTTCACCCAACATAAAAATCCAACATATTGTTGATGAGTGACTATCTTTATTTGTTATCCAACAAGCATCTGAATATCCTTCCCAAACCGAAGGATTACCACTATAACAGATGCCATAATCTTTAGTGGCTTTTAGATATCTCAAAATTTTTATCACACCTAACTAACGTGTTTTATTTTGATTGCTTGTGTAACTCAATATACCAATAACATAAGTTATGTCTAGATGAGTGCAAGTCATAGCATATATTAAGCATTCGATTATCTTGGCATATTCTAATTAAGACACTCGATTCCCAAAATTTTTGATAAAATTAATTTTGAGATCCATCGATGTATAGACCAGTTTACAATCAAATTGATTGAATCTTTTAAGAATCTTTTTAGTATAATGAAATTGATATAGTATAATACTATCTTGTCTTCGTTTGATTCTTATTCTTAGGATGACATATGCATTTCTCATATTCTTTATATCAAATTTGCTTAATAGCAACATTTTGGTTTCGATGACTTGTTCTAAGTTTGTACAAAAAATCAACATATCATCTACATATAAGCATATAATGACACATTTTCTATCATTATACTTGTAAATACATTTATCAGATTCATTGATTTTAAATCTATTAGTAAGTATTACTTGATCAAATTTTTGGTGCCATTCTTAGGTGCATGTTTTAATCCATATAAGAATTTAACAAATTTACACACTTTATGCTCTTGTCTAGAAACGACAAACCCTTTGGGCTATTTCATGTATACCTTCTCATCCAAGTCACCATTTAGTAATGTCGTTTTGATATCCATTTGATGAATAACCCAATTTAGGATTGAAGCAAGCGCTAGTAGTATTCTTATTATGGCTATTCTTGCCACTAGAGAGTATGTATCAAAATAGTCAATTCATTTCTTTTGGGTAAAACCTTTGGCCACTAACCCGGCTTTGAACTTATCAATGGTTCCATCATCTTTTAATTTCTTTTTGAAAATTCATTTGCAATCAATAGGTTTAGAACCAGGTGGTAAGTCAACTAATTTCCAAGTTTTGTTGGCCATGATTGAGTCCATTTCATCATTTATTGCTTCCTTCCAAAACGAAACATCTTGTGATTTCATTACTTCTTCATATGTTTTCGGATCAGCTTCAGTGGTAAAGCAATAAGAAATTTTATTACTTATTGTTTCACGTGTTCCTTCCAAAAGGTAAGTAATGAAATTTGAGCCATAAGATTTTGCTTTCTTAGCTCTCTGGCTCCTTCTTATCTCAATGATTTTGTCATTGACATTGTCATCTTCAATAGTTGTATAATTTTGTTTTGAAGTATTGTCAACTTCTTTAGATATAGAAGTAAATCTTTTTTCATAAAAAATAATATCTCTTGATTCAATTGTCGTATTAACTGATATTGAATCGTTAGACTCTATAACCATAAATCTATAGATTTTGCTATTATGTGCATATCCTGAAAATATGCATTTAACATCTCTTTCTCCCAACTTCCATTTCTTAGGTTCTGAGAGTTTAACAATAAATTTATAGTCCCAAACTCTCAAATATATGAGGTTTAGAGGTTATGCATTTACTCTAAGCAAAAGCATTTTAAGGAGTCGAGGCTATTTTGTCCTCGTGTACGTTCTCTACTATTCTTCGATCAAGTCGGTTGGTATGATGAAACTTCACTTGATATCTCATTCATTATTCACACCTTCAAACTTCTTAAGAGTGTTGGATATAATGCCAATTAATTTGGGTTCTGTCTTTCAAAGTGAAATGGGAATTCTTAGTCATTTGAAGTATTTGGCAGTTCAAGGAACAATAGAGTTCATCCCATCATCAATAGGTAATCTCTCAAACTTGGAAACTTTTATTGTGGATTCCCAGGCGAATAAGGTTTCATTGCCAGATACTCTCTGGGATCTAATGAAATTGAGGCATCTTGACACTGGGGAAGCTGCTACTTATTTTGTTGGTTTTATTTTGCCCACTGAAAATCTTGACAACTCCTCTGTTCTCTATGAGTTAGACAGATTTTCGGGTCCAAGTGTCTATTCCTGGGGCAGCATGGAAAAGCAAATGAGAAAGTTTCCAAACATCCGCAAACTCAAATGCAAATTCTTTCTAAAGAGGGATGACAGCGAGAATCAGGATAAGATTATAGTACCAGACTTTCTGAGTCGACTAGAGTCAATTAATTTGTCATCAGTTTATGAAGTTCAGAATCATGGCGAGTTTGAGTTTGGTTTCCCGGCCAATCTTAAAAAGCTTACTCTATCTCATTTTAAGTTGCCTTGGAGTAAACTTTCAACAATAGCAAAGCTCCCTAATCTTGTGGTTCTTAAAACTCCTCAACGGATCCTTCTCAGGGGAAGCATGGGGCATGGAAGAAGGGGAATTGTCTAAACTTAAATTCTTGAAATTGGCTTACTTGGACATTGTCAGGTGGACAGCTTCCGATGATCAATTCCCCTGTATTCAGAAGTTAGTATTGCAAGGCTGCAGAAGATTGGCGGAGATTCCTTCTTGTTTAGAGAACAGTTCAACTCTTGAAATGATTGAGGTCTCAGGTTGTTCTGATACAGACTGTATTATAAGTTTAGTCAAACAAATTGAGAATGTGTGGATGGACATGGGAAATTCTTTTCCGAAGATTCATATTTCTAAAGGCTGGGATTGGATGAGTGACAATGATGATTAGAGTTTCATTGTTGTGGTTGGTTAGGTACTGTCACTTTTTATTACAATATAATTGTTTTGCATTTCATTGGATTCACTGTATTTCAGTTCTTCCCACCCAACCCGCATTGTTTTAATACCATAATCAAATTCTTCCCCGCCAACCCACATTGTTTCGATTCACTGCCAGCGGACATTGCTTTCTTATTTGTTTGGAGGGATATAAAGAGAGCTGTGCAGTTTGTTTTCATCTTCAGCTTACAGCTTAGAAAGCCTAAGATGGATTCTTGCCATAGCTTCGGTTTCAACGTGGATTAAGTTAGGATTTACATCTGTAAGTTTTGGGGAACCTCAAGGTTCATTGATTCAGTCTAGTTTGAGCTGCTTAATAAATTAAATTACTATAGAACTGATTAATCCTCAATGCAGCAGCTTTTCCTCACATTTTGTATCAGACAAGGGCAATATTACAGCTACATGCCATGAACAATCTCAGTCTCTGAAAAGATTAAACCATCTGTCTGAGCAGCTTGAAGAAACCGCCATGTTGACATAAAAAACCTAAACCAAACTTCTGCAGTCTTGCAAAAACTGCTTCTGCATTCTCAATTTGCAACACAAAATATTGGCTGACTCTCACAAATCATTAGGCATTAGTGGAGGCAGAGAGCACCAATCTTTTGCGCTTATCAGCCCATCATTAACGCCATGCCCCTTGATGATGCTCCTCCGAGAATAAAGAACAAGGAGTGGGGGCAAGGACAAATAAAGAGATCAAAACCCAAGCAAATGACAAAACTGATAATCAGAGTAAACTACTTCCTTGACAATATAAACATTGAACCCTAAATTCAAGAAAGTAAGCACCCACCCTCATCAAATACTGCTCTAAACATTTCTGAACTTGGCAGTTAAACAAGCCAAGTTCACATAATCCTGCATTCAGTAGGAAGGTTTCTTAAACTATAAAATCTAAGACTCCCAAGTTCTGAAATGACAATAGCATACATTCGTTTGGACTAGTGCTAGCACAAAATTGCCAATTTTTAGTTCAATTCTAGACGCCAAATTTTCATAATTTTAAATTCTTCTCTCTCTTTCTATGTTCTGTTTTTTTTTTTTCCTCTTTTTTCTTGAAATTTCTCCCAGTTCACTTAGATTTGGAATTTTTTTTTTTAAGTACAAGAACGGTAAGAATTGACTATATGATTGATCAATAGTAACTTTTCACCGCGAATTCTAATAATAATTGATGTGACATATTTAAAAAATAAAATCGTCTTTTATTATTTTATATTTTTTTAATAAACGTGATAAATAATTTTTTTTCTTTTTATACTTGTGATATCAACTATTATTACTTTTCTTTATAAAAAATTATTAAAAATATTATTACTCATTAAAATTATACTAATATTAATGGAAGCATTTACATACTCGGTTCATATTCATCCATTGTTCCTTTTGTCTGTGGATTAGGGATGTGATTGTTCTGGTTGCCATTAGTTTATTCTCCTTTTTCCCCCTAATTAATTTATTTATATATGTAATTTTTTTTTTGAAAAACATCAACCCCAGAATTTTTTTTGACAATTTTTTATTTATTTATACTCCGACGAGTGTAGTCAAGAAAATTGGCCATGACTTGATTATCAGCCTATTTTTGTAACTTGATTTCTTTTTAGCAAACTTTCCCGTATTGGAAGTATTGGTTTCTGATAATTATTATGGTTTTCATTTTCAATGTTTCTCTTCGTTAGTTCCTCTGCCATTGGGATGATCCAGTGCAATAACTGGTTTTCCAACTGAATCAGCTTCTATCTGTCTATTTTGGTTCTGGGAGATCAAGATGGCCTCCTTCATAGTTTCATCTATTCATTCTGCCTTGGATGATCTAGAGTCGCTGCAGGATATGTGTCCTGAAGATCTACAGCAGAGCAGATTTGTTATACTGAGGCACAGGCTAAGGAATCTCATAACATTTCTTCTTTGTACGAGAAAGTTGGGCAACGAAGTGCATTTGAGAGCTGATGACAATAATATTAATAAGGATAGAAGTCTTGGATCACTTCTTGGAAGTATCTCGAGTTTAGTCGAACAAATTCGGGATGTGCAGATGGACATGAGAAATTCGGATCTAAAGGTCCTCATTACCCATGTAATGAGCAAATCTTCTTAAGATTGGAAGGAGGAACATTGAATGACTGAGGTTTCTTCTTATGTTAGTTAAGTTAGGCTATTTTTTGTATGTTTTCAAGAAGTTAAATGAATCTGAAGTTTGCTTCAAAGGCTTTGGTTGTCTACTTTCTAGCTTCTTTGAAATGAAACCATGGTCCAGATTTTCATTCTGTGGCAAGTTTAGTCTAAGTAACACAGGAGGAAAAAAGATGAACCTAGGAAATTCAGTTCTGAAGGTTTGTGCTCGATCCTCCCACTTGCTCATCTTACGTCTGATTTGGAAGGAGTAACAATGTCTCTTGGGGTTAACTTCATTGTTTTGATTAGTTGAGCATTGATGTTTTTATGGAATCAATTTAGTGGGAAAACCATGCATGTATTTTGAAAATAATTGCTGAATATTATCATTTCACTTCGTGTTGCAGACTCTTCTTCATGGTCAAAATATTGATATTCCCATTTCGTTCAATCTCACCATGGATTCCATAAAACTCAGCTTGGTTACTTGCAGCCTAGCAGACAGACAGAAATTGATCAATTTTAGACTCCATTGAATTCCTATCATATTCAATGGTATCACACCACATTTACAAATAAAGTGACCCCGAAACAACAAACAAAAAAGGGCAGGTAGAGTGTGTCTTTCACCAAAGCAGGGTGAATACAAATGAAATAATCAAAGAAACCAGGAGTTGCTAGGTAAATAAATAAATCCCAGATTCTTTTCACTTGCTTACACACGACACTCATTCCTGCTGTTTTTGTACTATCATGTAACTTCAAGCGGCATAGAACCAAGAAAAATCAAAGTACTAGTAATGTTTCGTTTTCAGATACAGCCCTCACCACTCACCACTCACCAGATCAGTCATGATATATAAAAACATCCCACCAGCGTTATTTGTGATTAATATGCAAATATTTATAATGATTCCTTTTTGTATTGACAATATATTAAACTAATTATTTGGTTTTTCATTCTGTATATGCCATAAATCATGAATTAATAATTGTATTGAATTCTTTTCACTTGCATGCCACCAAAAGTTGGCCTTTGTATCCTTTTCCAGATTCCAAGAACACCCCACTGGAAAACCCATTATGATTCAGGTAATGCCATGCTTACCTAACGTTTTTGACTTTCCTGTCGACAAATATAAAATATACCAAAAGGGCACCAGCACATTGGTTTGGTTTTAGTGGATATGTAATTGTCAAGCCAAGTGGCTAGCAAAATCCCTGATAGGATCGGCAACAGATATGGAAAATGCACTGGCATCAACTTGAATAGGAGATCTTTTCCCATACAAGTGGTTGTTTGCCAAGAACGAAAATTGAAGATGAAATTAAAAATATATTATAAGATTTTATTTTTATTATTATTTAGAAATAATAGGTACTCCTATTCTTATCGACAACTACTATTTTTAGGGAAGTAAATTAGAGTTAAAATTTTAATTTACTCCTTAGTTGTAGGAAACACTTTTTCAGCAACAAATTAGATTATTAGACTGTTCCAAATTAGACTATTTCAGTAAGTTTGATACGCCATTTTCCTCCTCCTTATTTTCTATAATTTTTTTTGTGTGAATTTTCTCCAAATGGGGCAACTAAACTCTCTTCCTAATTGAATGCTAATAGAAGTCTTGGTTTTACAATAATTGTGAGATTTAGTTTGATTTATTTAATTTTATTTATTTATTTCTTACACTATATTGATTATGATTGTTTTGATTAATTAAATAACTAATCACTCTTTAATTATCAAAATAGATTATTACTAATTACAACGTCACGTCAAATCTATATTGTTTTAATGTTCGTGACAAATGGTATTTCTCTTCTTAGTTATTAATGTTGTTGATAAATTAAATTCTAAGAATTTATGTAAATTATCTATTAATTTGAAAAGTAATCAAGGCCAGCGTTTCTTGGTTATCAATAAATTAAGAAGAGATTAGCCATCATCATTTGTTTGATGCCAATTTGTTTAGTTGAATGAACCAACACAAAAATTAAAAGTTCGATCAATCCTTTAACTAGAAGTGTATATATTATCAATTTAGTTATATTTAATTTCAAATTTTTGTCTTTTTGTTTTAGTTATTTTAGTTTAATTTCTCAACAACCCCTTTTTATTTATTATTTTTATAAAAATAAAATAAAATAAAATACACCGACCTATCTCTGTAAATACTATCTTACTCATTATTATACACCAAAAAATCTTTGAAATAAATAATTTCATTTGACTGATTTCTACACCCACCAATTTGCAAATAATTAGCAATTGCTATGCTTGCCCGTGAGGAGTTTTGGTAGATGATGGATGCTTTGTGGGGCTGAGTTATAATTTTATAATTTTCATTTTATTAACCTTCTTTTAAGTTCGTTTTCCATCCTTGTATCCATATCCATATAGCATTTAATAAGTAATATAAAGTATCAGTTTTTAAAGAGAAATATAAAGTATTTAATAAGTTAATTCAAAAATTTACTAGTTTAAAACGTTTAAATCTAAACTAAATTTTAATTTATTTATTAAAATTCCCAACAATCACTCACCTCTCTATGTATTTTCTTCCTGTGCCAAACTCACCTTCATCAATAATCTCTGATGTATTTTCTCCCAGTGGCAAATTTCTGACACTCTACCTTCATCAATAATCTCATCATCAACCGTTTGCTTTGCTGTTAGTACCCAAAGCTTGCAGACTCTGATGTGATGATCATCTGTTCTTGAGCAGCCACATTCTCCTTGGTATGATCTAAGTTTCCATGTATTGTTTTATGATTAGATTTCTATACTTGCAATGAAAGTCATCTTTTCTTTTTCTGTTGTTTTTTCTCAATGATTCTATTTTTGGTTTTCATTTGAGTTTTCTTTTTTCACTTAGTTCCTCTCCCAGTAAAGCTTCTGATATTCCAGCTGAATCATCACAATCCTATCTAACTGGCTCCAGGATATCGAGATGGCCTTTACCATTAGTTACATTCATTGTGCCTTGGATGATCTGCAGCTGCTGCAGGACAGATATCCTGGTCTTGAAGTAAAAGGAATTAAGATCCTCATGCACAAGCTTAGGAGTCTCAGAACATTTCTTCTTTGTGCAGGAAAGTTGGACAACTATGTACATCTAACTGAAGATAACAATGATAATAGGGATGGAAGTTTGGGATCTCTCCTGCTGAGGATTGAAGATGCTGTTCGCAGAAATGAATATGCAATTCACTCTTGTTGTTCCGACGTGGAAGACGAAATTGATTGTGAGAACAAGATTATTCATTTTCTACTGGAAGTCGAATCTTTTGAGAAAGATATAGAGAAATGGTACATGACTTTGTCAGGCTACTCGCGGCAATTAAGTTCTCTAACGACGAAGCAAGTTTTGGCTATCGCTGATTCCGTTCTGGAGAATCTAAAGGATTTCCTCAGCTTCCATAGAGCTTATATTGGATTTCTCGTAGAGCCAATAGAAGCTTTGGAAGAGAACATAACATTCTTTAGGAATTTCATCCGTTTTGCCACTCTCCGAAGTGCTGAGAACCGAGAATTCCAAGATTTGTTGACTCACATTGAAGCTCTTGCTATAAATGCGGCACATTTGACAGTACACCTCTTTTCTGCGAGTCACTATAACATTGAACTTTTTTCTGTGAATGTAGCACGTGCAAGAACAGATCTCTCTTATGACGGAGTCAAGTTTATGATTTCCACATTGCTGGAGAAGATCAAACCTGTTTATCCTTATGTATATGAGACGTACACTCAAGCCCTGGCAGGGTTAAAATATTCAAGATATTTACATGCCCCCAGTCTCGACATGAATGATGATCCCATAATTATAATGGAGGACTTCATCGTTTTTCTACTATCTAATATCTGGGATATGCTTCTACTGGATACTTGTCTTGAAGTTTCTGTGAAGGAACAATTGCAAGCACTATACGAGGGACTAAGATTCTTGAGAACCACTCTCAAGAAGCAGCCAAACAAGTTTGATGACAATATCAAGGATCTTACTGGAGTCGTGCTAAATGATGCTGGAATTATAATTTTTTCACTTTATCGGAAAGAAGTCAAAACAGATCTTGTGCTTTCAGAGTTGCTGGATAAACTTAAGGTGATTAGAGAAGAAGTTGAAGAGCAAGTTCCTGAGACATCAGTATTCAGCTTTCCCAAGATTAATGTGCTGGGCTTTATTGATAATCTCTTAGACAATTTGCTGGAGATCAAAAGCTGTAAGGTTGATTCAGATACTCAGAGTTGTGTACAAACAATTGGCGAAGATCTTGTCTTCTTAAGATCATTCACTGAGGAAATGTTGGGGTTGCGGAATCAACACAAGGACCTCCAGGCTCCTTGGAATCGTGCTATAGAGGTGGCGTACAGGATAGAGTTTCTCATCGACCAATTGGTGCTTGGAGATATTCAAGATTCTTTTTCAACCACATCTAATTCCATCACAGAAAACATCAGGAGTATTAAGACTGATGCCTTGAAGATTTTGCATGAGAGGAGACAAGAGATCAAAGTCCAGAAAGTCACATGGACATCAACTCAGGTACCATCACAAAGTAGGGCCTCAGCAACTGATGAAGTTGTAGGTTTCAAATCTGAGACAACATCAATTATCAACAGACTTCTAAGAGGATCAAAAAAATTACAGGTCATTGCTATTGTGGGTATGCCCGGCTCGGGTAAGACAACTTTAGCGACAAAAGTTTACAATGATCCTTCCTCTGTGTTCCATTTTGTTGTTCTTGCTAGGTGTTCTTTTTCTCAAGCATTCAATCAAAAGAAAATTTTACTTGAGCTTTTGCTCCAGATTCTTAAAAAGCTTCCCGATGAATACTTTAAAATGACTGAAGATGATTTGAAGGAAAAGCTTAGGCGTTCATTGAAAGGTCGTAAATATCTCATATTTTTGGATGATGTATGGGACATTAAAGATTGGAATAGCATGAATGGATCATTACCTGATGATTGTAATGGAAGTAGAATTCTCCTGACCGGTCGACATTTTGAGGCTGTCCCTGAAGCTATGGTTGATGACAAACCTCTTCTTCTCCGTCAACTCACTGACGACGAGTGCTGGAAGTTACTACAGAAGAAGCTGTTCCCTGGAAATGATTGCCCCCTGGAGTTGAATGAACTTGGGATGAAAATTGCAAAAAATTGTAAAGGATTACCTTTAACAGTTGTCCTTGCATCTGGACTTTTATCAACCACAGAGAAAGAGGTTTGGAAGGGAGTTCTGGAAAAGTTAAGTTCTGGCATCATCTCCGGTGAAGAGCAATGCAAGAACACAATAGAGCTGAGCTACAAACATTTACCAGATTATCTGAAGTCATGTTTTCTTTATTTTGGGGCATTTCCAGAAGACCAAGAGGTTTCAGCCAAGAGGTTAATTTGGTTATGGATTGCTGAAGGATTTGTCCGCAGAACTAAGGAAAAGAGCTTGGCAGAAGTTGCGACAGATTACATGGAGGATCTGATAAGAAGAAGCTTAGTAATGGTTGCCAAACAAAGATCCATAGGAGGTGTCAAAGCTTGCCGCATTCATGATTTGCTACATGACTTTTGTTTCCTAAAAGCCAAAGAAGAAAACTTTTTGCAGGTGTTAAAAGGTTTTCAGGAGCTTTCATCCTTTAATGAGGCAGGCAACCTGCGAAGGTTATGCATTTACTCTAAGCCAAAGCATTTCAAGGAGGCGAAGCTATTTTGTCCTCGTTTACGTTCACTACTCTTCTTTGATCCAAAACCATGGAACGAGGAAATGTATGATATCTCATTCATTGTTCGCGTCTTCAAACTTCTTAATGTGTTGGACATAGAACAAATTGATCCGGGTTTTAATTTTCCAAGTGAGATTGGACTTCTTGTTCGGTTGAAATACTTAGCAATCCAAGGTACTTGGAATGTCAGCCCGTCAATAGGTTGCCTTGCCAACTTGGAAACTTTCATTCTTCGCTCAGCAGGAACAAGTGTTACATTGCCAGATACTTTCTGGAATCTGGAAAAATTGAGACATCTTTACTTAAGCGATGTGAAGCAGGGTCATTGTGGCATTAAATTGCCGGTTGATAATCTCGACAACTCCCCTAATTTGTATGAGCTGGACAGTTTATCTACTGTATTTAGTTACTATTGGGGTATCATGGAAAAGCAATTGAGAAAGTTTCCAAACATCCGTCAACTAAAATGCAGGCACGTTGCATACGGGGATGATCCTGAGAATGGTGACAAGTTTATGGCATTTTCATTTCTCAGTCAACTGGAATCCCTTGATGTTTCATTCTTGGGGAAGTCCACTCAGTTTGAGTTTGTTTTTCCTGAGAATCTCAAAAAGTTGACTCTGTATGGCTGCGGCTTGCCCTGGAGAAAAGTTTCAACCATTGGAAACCTCCCTAATCTTGAGGTACTCAAATTACACCGTGGATCATTCTCTGGGAACACATGGAACGTGGAAGAAGGGGAATTCTCGAAACTTGAATTCCTGAAATTGGAGTCCTTGAACATTGTCACGTGGACAGCTTCACATGATCAGTTTCCCAGTCTCAAGAAGTTAGTATTGGAAAGCTGTGATAGTTTGGAAAAGATTCCTGATTGCTTAGAGTATGTTACAACTCTTGAAATGATTGAGGTCTCAAATTGTTCCGACTCCATTTCAAGTTCAGTCGAACAAATTAAGGACACTCAGATGGAAATGGGAAATTCTGATCTGAAGATTCTTGTGCGATTCACAGAGAAGGATACTTGGTAAACCAAGGAGGGAAAGGAAGGGGAAGAGGAAGATGAAGACAGAGTAAAGGTTGAATAAGGAAGCAATAAAGGGAACGTGATGAGTACAGCAGCTTCTATCAAGGCTGTAAATTTGTAATTGTAAAGAGTGACAATGATGATGTTGAAGATTTAGGCCTTTGTAAAATACTAGTTGAAGGTTTATAATATGTAACATATTCTAGTGTATGTTGCGACCCTTCTTCATGCTAAAAAGTATTTCCAATTTTCATTTCTCAGTCCCATTGTTGATTCAACAAAACCCAACTCGGTCGCTAGCAGCCTACAGCAAACAGAAACACAGCTTTTTGTAAACCACCAATTACTTCACCGCATTCATCATTCATCCCTCTAGCTTATTAATTATTTTTTTATTTTTAGTGTAAAATATATAGACAAATTATAGTGACTAATTTGACGAATAGAAAAAAAGTAAACAAAATTATCTATTACGCTATTTAAGATAAATACAAAATAATAAATAATTATGATCTTTTTATTTTATCGTGTTTTTCCCTAAATTTTTTTACTAAAAATATCATTATTAAACGCCAATTATAGGTATTCTTTCTTGAATTGTTGTCCAGGCATTACCCACTCATTTAAAGGGGATAAGAAGAAGAACCGCAAGAGGAAGTTCGTTTTAATTAACTTGTGGTATTATATATTTTTAGCCTTTATTATCTATTAATTTGTGTGAACATATTATGGACCCGTTTGACGTTTGGTCAAAAAATTTGGCTAAGGCCTCACTTTTAGATTTCTTTTTAAAAAAATGTCGACTACACACCTTTAATTTGTAACTTCTGCATTTGCATTTCCATCGATTTGAGAAATGTTTGTTTCTCAAAAAAAAAAAAAAAATAGTTTTAAAATTTTTATTTCTTACCAAAAAAAAAAGTCTACTTTGAAAAAGAAAAGTATGTTATTTTTAATAATAATGACTATATGTAGTCTTTAATTAAAAACTATGGATAAAAATATAAAGTAATTAGTAGAGTATTAAGTATATTATAGGACTGAATAACTAGTTAACTACTAACTAAAACTTAAGTAATATGTATTGCAGGTGTAACATTTTCTGACAAATTATAAACTAGCAATTAAAGCAAGAAATCGTAATGTTAACGTTGAAGGCAAACAAAAAATAAAAAATCAATCAATTTCGCTTAATTCCTCTAAACAAAAAAATATTCCATTAGCTCAAAAAAAAAAGAGAGTTTACCTTCCAAATATTTTTTTGTACTAAAAACGGAGTCTATTTTAGAATAAAGTTTCTATAATATTTTTAATAATAATTATTATGCATAATTCATAATTCATAATTAAAACTAAAAATAATGTATATATATAATTATACATTTAATGATAAATTAAATGTTTTGTATTTAAAAATTAAAAAAATGGGTAGAAAAAAATAATTAATTTCTCGTTTCATTTGCTCGGCTGCATTAGTTCATTTATTAGTCGCACTTTTCAAATTACCTTTTAAGGCCTCTGCATCCAACTGGCAGCACGACGCCATATCTTTCACTCTGTTTGTTTCGGTTCGTCTTCCTCCCTTAAAAATTTCAAACATTTTGGCTTCATATTACTATCATATTTTAACTCATCAAACTCGTTATTATTGTCCTTTGCATATCAAATTGGCATTGCCGCCGTGTGATATTGTATTGTCTTCCTCGTCATCATCATCAATAATCACTTATTCCCTCGGTTTTAAAAAAAAAAAATTCACTTTAAATTTTTTTTCTTATTTCAAAAAAAAGTTAATTTTCAAATCAAAATTTTAAAATATCTTTATTAATAATAATGATGCATACTTAAAATTAAAAAGTAAAGATAAAAAATATAAAATTATTCATTTAGTAATGTATTAAATAAATTGTTATTAATAATTAATAAAAAGTTATATTTTAACTAATATGACCTCTTTTTTTGGAACAGAAAAGTATAATCTTTTGGCATTTATTTTGGAAAATTAGAAAAGAATTCAATTGGATGGCAAGATAGCAAAGATTGTAAATAGAAATTTTCAAATATCGACTTGGCATTGACGTGATATATATTATATGGTTGTGGTCGTCATCATCATCATCAATAATCAGAAAGAGTATTTCGGCGTTTGTTTTGGCAAATTACGGAAGAATTAGATTGGATAGTAAGGCAAAAGAAATTACAAATAGAAAACTTCCGAGTATTAAATTGGCATTAACATCAGATATTATATAGTGGCCGTAGTCGTCATAGTCATCATCATCAATAATCAATCACAGTATTTTGGATTCTATTTTGGTAGATTAGGGGAGGACTAAATTGGATAGTAAATTAAGAGAGATTGTAAATAGATGAAATTTTCAGTAAAAAAAAAAACAGGACTATAGATCGGATCCTTCATGAACAGATGTTAAAAAATGTTTGGACTGAAAAAAACACAATCAAATAGGCCGATTGAGACTTGAAATTTTCATCCCATCATTAGTAGGTAACCTCAAAAACTTGGAAATCTTTATTGTGGATTCCCTAGATAGAAAGGTTTCGTTGCCAATTGCTCTCTGGAATCTGCAGAAATTGAGACATTTTTACATACGGGTGAAACCTTTTAAGTTGGTTTTAGTTTGCCTACAGAGAATCTTGACGACTGCTCTTATTTATATGAGTTAGACATATCTTTTCTGGTGCAATTATTTCTTCTTGGTAGAGCATGGAAAACCAAATGAGGAAGTTTCCAAACATCCGTAAATTGAAATGCAAAATCTCTGAATATGATGATGCTGATACTGAGAAATGTAGCAAGCTTGTCGTGCCTGAATTTCTGAGTCGACTAGAGTCACTCGATATGTCACTATTTCATGTAGAACGAAAACATATTGAGTTTGAGTTCGGTTTCCCCGCAAACCTTAAAAAGATGACTCTTTCTGATTTTGGGTTGCCCTGAAGTAAAATTTCAACAGTTGGGAAACTTCATAATCTTGAGGTTCTCAAACCAGTCAATGGAGCCTTTTTAGGAGAAACATGGGAAATGGAAGAAGGGCAATTCTCAAAACTTGGATTCCTAAAGTTGGCTTCCTTGGACATTGTCAGGTGGACAGCTTCCGATGATCAGCTTCCCAATCTTCAAAAGTTAGTGCTGAAAAGTTGCTATGAGTTTGAAGAGATTCCTTCTTGTTTTGAGAACATTTCGGCTCTTGAAGTGATTGAGGTCTCGTCGTATTCTGAAAGCATCTCGAGTTTAGTCGAACAAATTTGGGATGTGCAGATGGACATGGGAAATTCGGATCTAAAGGTCCTTAATTATTACCCGTGTAACGAGCAAATCTTCTTAAGATTGGAAGGAGTAACATTGAATGATTAAGGTTTCTTCTTTTGTTAGTTAAGTTAATTTGGCTATTTTTTTGTATGTTTTCAACAAGTTAAATGAATCTGAAGTTTGCTTCAAAGGCTTTGGTTGTCTACTTTCTGGCTTCTTTGAAATGAAAACATGGTCCAGATTTTCATTCTGCGGCAAGTTTAGTCTAACTAAACATGGTCCGATGCCCAAGACTGAAAATTCTCAAGCCATACAAAGCTAACCATGCAACAAAAGCGTGCTTGGGATTGATGTTGAAATCCTTGTATGCACGTACGGCATTATGGCTGAAAATCATAATTTGCCATTTCTTGTTGAGTTTAGTTTTGTCCAATTTCTTGTGAAATTTGGTTTCTTTCACATTAACATAGCTTTCGATTGGCATGATGGCAAAGTAAATTGATGGTAACAAAACATTGATCAATTGTGTTACACCACAACTGAAAATGAAAAATTTTCAATTGCTCCAAGGTGAGGTTAAATACTGCCAATGGCCAGCCCATTATTTTAATCCCAGATTCTTTTCACTTGCATGCCACCAAAAGTTGGCCTTTTGTATCTTTTTACAGGTTCCAAGAACACCCCACTGGAAAACCCATTATGATTCAGGTAATGCCATGCTTACCTAACTTTTTTGTGTTTCCAAGATGTTCCTTCTGTCGACAAATATAAAATATACCACAAGGGCACACTTTAAGTACATTGGTTTTAATGGATATGTAATAGTCAAACCAAGGGGCTAGCAAAATCCCTGATAGATCCGCCAACAGATATGGAAATGATAACATGAAACCAGCTTTCAATTGTGGGGCTGAGATGCAGTGCTGCAAGCATGAAAAAGGGAGATGGAAATGAGAAAATTGTAAGAATCTGCGTCAATTCATAGTTTTGTGTTTATTGTCGTAAATCTTCATTTGCTTCTTGTTTCAACTTCCCTTTACTTCCTTTACTAATCTTCTTGGTTTTTCTACTACAGTCTTCTTAGATGTGTATTTTTTACCTCTTCAGTTCCTTTGTCACCACTTATTTTCTGTGAACGAGTCCTCATCCCATTTGCTCTTCTTCCTCGCTAACCTGATCGTATCGCTGTTTCTCATATCTAGGATCACCTTGTAACTATTGATTTCGAATCTCGATTTGGTTTTCATTTCAATCTTCCTTTTCTTTATTTTTCGGGTTCCCAGTAAGGTTTCAGTCTTCCAACTGACCATTGCCTAGCTAATTTGGCTCCAAGATATCAAGATGTCCTCCCTCATTATCACCTGTATTAATTCTTCGTCGGATGATCTGGAGTTGCTGGAGAAGAAATATCAAGTTCTTACCGAGAACAGAATCATCAATAAGTTTAAGTTTGTGATGCACGGGCTAAGGAATATCAGAACATTTCTTCTTTGTGCAAGAGGGTTGGGCAGCAATGTTCAGCTCAGATCTGATGACGACAACAATAACATGGATCAAAGTCTGGGATCCCTCCTGGAAAGGATCGAAGATGCAGTTTGCAGAAAAGCAAGAAAAATTCTCCCTTACTGCCTTAGTTTGGAAGGTGGATCTCCTTTGTATGTTTCGGATCAGCTGTGGAATTTTATAGACTGCGTCAAAATTTTTGAGAAAGAAATGGATAAATGGTACATCACTTTGGTAGAACACTTGCAGCTATCAAGTTCTCCAACAGCGGAGGAACTTCTGAACATCACTGTTTCCATTATGGACAATCTAGTGGATTTTCTCGATTTTCCTCAAGTTCCCATATCACTTTCCGAACCAGTAGAATCCTTGGGAGAGATGATAAAATTCATGAGAAATTTCATCCGCTTTGCCACACTACGGAGTGTTGAAAACCAAGAATTGCAATTTTTGTATTGACAATATATTACACTAATTATTTGGTTTTTTATTATATTTTTGTATTAAATGCAATGAGGTTTTGGAGTTAATGGTGTTTAAAGGAATAAATTTGGCTATATAAACTAAGGGCAAAAGAAGAATTAGACCAAAAATTAGAATACATCTTAAGAAAATCAAACTTTCATTAAAAAAAAACAAATGAAAAGTTGTCATAAAAATTCTCGTAAAATTAATAATGAAGTTTTCATTTACATGCCACCAAGATCATGAATTAATAATTGCATCGAATTCTTTTCACTTGCATGCCACCAAAAGTTGGCCTTTTGTATCATTTTACAGGTTCCAAGAACACCCCACTGGAAAACCCATTATGATTCAGGTAATGCCATGCTTACCTAACTTTTTTGTGTTTCCTAGATGTTCCTTGATTCCTTCTGTCGACAAATATAAAATATACCACAAGGGCACACTTTAGTACATTGGTTTTAATGGATATGTAATAGTCAAACCAAGTGGCTAGCAAAATCCCTGATAGATCCACCAACAGATATGGAAATGATAACATGAAACCAGCTTTCATTTGCGGGCCTGAGATGCAGTGCTGCAAGCATGAAAAAGGGAGATGGAAATGAGAAAATTGTAAGAATCTGCGTCAATTCATAGTTGTGTGTTTATTGTCGTAAATCTTCATTTTCTTCTTGTTTCAACTGCCCTTTTACTTCCTTTACTAATCTTCTTGGGTTTTTCTACGACAGTCTTCTTTGTCACCTCTTATGTTCTGTGAATGAGATAACAATTCACATATGTCCTCGTCCCATTTCCTTTCCTCTTCTTCCTCGCTAACCTGATCGTATCCCGTTTACTTCCTTTTAACTCCGGCGGTGGCTGGGGTGAAAGTTCCTTGTATTGACGCGCATCCAAACTCAAACTTTTCGTTTGGTTAGTAAAAATATTAGGCCCAAAAAAGCCATAAAACATGCCCTTCCCATCCAAGAAAAGATTAACTTTTTTTATTAGTTATGAAATATAATATGCTTTATAATTGTAGTTATATTGCAATAATATATTTTATTAGTTATATTGAATTATTAAGTGCCCTATTTTCCTTTTAATTTTTAGTTTTTGATTGTAGGTTATACATATCTACAAATATCATTATAATTAAAAAGAATCACTTTAAAATTTTTAGTAAAAAGTAAAATTTTTTAAGACAAAAAAGAAAAAGTGGATTCTCTTTTTGGATGAAAGGAGTAATTGTTTTACCTTAAAGTTATGATTATATTGTTTTGATTTTGTTTTGGAATTTTTGCATTATTGTGATGATTTAATTTTTGATCTCCTAATAATTGTTTAAGGAGCAAAAGTTAATGGTTTTTTCTTTGTTAGGAGAATTATTTGTTCAAGTTTGGGAACTTCTAATTGGAAAAAAAAAACATGAAAATTGTAATCATTTTTGTGAATTTAAAAAACAAAAAAAAGAGGAGAATTTCGATGGGAAATATTAATTTCTTTGTTATTTTAATTAACCCACTACAAATAAATGTTTATAGCTCAATTCTTAAGTAACTCACTGCAAATCACAGCTTTCACCAATTAGTAAGGATATTATTTGTTTAGGGTTCAAAAAAGAGTTGATCAGTTTTAAATTTTTCTTTATTTTAAAAAACAGTTTCTTTTTTATATAAAATTCGTATATTACTCTTATTAAAAATCACAATACGTAATTGATAGTGCGGCTAGCAAGTTCTTGATTTCTTGTTGGTAAATCTTGAATTCTTGATTGTTCTTCAAATAATTCTTGACTTCTTCAATTTTTTTTTTTAAGAAAAGCGTGCTGAAATTCCTGTTCTTCTTGTGACTAGATCTTGGATTTCTTGAACTTATTGTATATATTTTTTTTAATTTTATTTAGACTTACCTCATAAAATGATACTCACCGTTTGTCAACTTTCCTTCATTACATCGTGATCTTCAGCCTTGGCTTCTGATCTTCACTTTGGTTTTCATTTTTCCTTCTTCAGTTTCGTTGCAATTTGGAGCCGGTAGTTATTGTTCCTCTAGCTCCCAGTGATCAACATGGCTTCCTTAGCTATTAATTCTATTCGAGATGCCTTGCGTGGTTTGGCGTTGCTGGATGAACAGTTGTTGCAGCAGCAGATCCCATTCAGCACTAAGAAACTGAAGTACTTCCTTAAGAATCTCGAAATATTTCTTCTATGTACCAGAAAGTTCGACAGCCATGTGCAGCTCAGACGTAGATACTTGACAGAGGATATGAATGATCTCTGGCGACAGATTGCCATGACAGTTCGGAGAAATTCACTGAAAATTCAACCTTATTGTCTTGGTTTAGAAGGTGGATCTCATTTTTCAGTTGTAGACCGGATTATTCATAATTTTGAAGGCGAAATCCATGTTTTTGAGGATGATATAGATCTCCAGTACAGTATTCTGTCAGACGTCCTGCATAAAAAAATTTCCGGAAAGTTTTCAGAGTTCCTGCCTCCACTAATTTGTAGAGAGTTGTCAGAGTCCCTGCTTCAACCAAGTTCTCGAACGACAGATGACGTTACCGAAATCGTTGATTCCGTTTTGGAGAATCTAGTGGTCTATCTCAGTTCCAAGTTTCAGTACGTAGAGCATTCGCTGGAACCAATAGAAGCCATGTTGGAGAAGTTAACATCCTTGAGAAATTTCGTCCGCTTTGTTACATTGCAGAGTATTGAGCCCAGGCCATTGGAAAATTTTTTGGTTCACATCGCATCTGTTGCTGTCAATGCAGCACGTCTCTCTTATATGACTCAATGTGATTTTAATTCTGAAGAATGGAGCAAGAGAATGAAAGAGATTCAAGCTGCTGATCTTCCAGTCTATGAGACTTATATTGAAGCCCTGGGAAGCTCAAAATTATCAAGACCTTTTTACTGCCTGACCCTTGTCATGGATCGTGATTCAATAATTGTGACAAAGGATTTCATTGATTTTCTCCTATGGAATGTTTGGGAGATACTTAAAAAGTATACTTTTCTTTTGATTCCTTTAAAGGATCAATTACAACTACTATATGAGGGACTAAGATTTTTGAGAACCATTCACGAGGAGCAGCCAAACAGGTTTGATGACGATACCAGAGACCTTGCTAGAGTCGTGATATGTGATGCTGGAATCGTAATCTTTTCGCTTTGTCAGATAAATGTCGAAATTGATACTGAGCTGTTTGATTTGCTGGGCAGAATTGAGCTTATCAGGTCAGAAGTTGAAGGAAAAGTACCAGAAATATCAACCTACAACTTTCCCAGGACGAATGAGCTTGGTTTCATGGATTCTCTCTTGGAAAATCTAATAGGGATGACAGGTGGTAAGGGTGATTCTAATGCCCAGAATCAATTTCTTCAAACGATTCATGAAGATCTTGTCCTCTTAAGATCTTTCCTGGGAGAAATTGTGGAGCTGCACAATGAACAAGAGGAACTCCAAACTCTTTGGAATCGTGTTATAGAAGTGGCATACAAGGTGGAGTTTCTACTTGACCAATTGGTGCTTGCAGATTTTCAAGACTCCTTTTCAACAGCATTTGATTCCATGACAGAAGACATCAAGAATATTAAGTCTGATGCCTTGAAGATTTTCCATGGAGGCAGAAAAGACTTCGAAATCAAGAAAGTTTCCAAGACATTTAAACTGGCACCATCACAAAGTATTGATCTAACAAGGGATGAAATTGTAGGTTTCCATGATGAGGAAAGATCAATTACCAATCAGCTCATAAGAGGATCAAAGCAACTGAAGATCGTTGCCATTGTGGGTATGCCTGGAATAGGCAAGACAACTTTGGCCACAAAGGTATACAATAATCCTTCGGTTACATATCATTTCCATATTCGTGCACGGTGTTCTGTTTCTCAACTATTCGACAAGAAGAAAGTGCTACTTGAACTTTTGAATGATATAGCTCCAGGTGGAAACCTTGAGATGGCTGAACAAGATCTGGCTGAAAATCTTTGGCGCCATTTGAAAGGAAAGAGATATCTCATATTTTTGGATGATATATCATATATGGGACATTAAAGCTTGGAATAGCTTGCAAGGGTCATTTCCTGATGATTCTCGTGAAAGTAGAATTATCTTGACAAGTCGACTCCGTGACATTGTTCCTCAAGCTATGCTCAGTGAACAACCTCATTTTCTTCGTCAACGCACTAGTGATGAGAGTTTGGAGTTGCTGCAGAGGAAGTTATTCCCTGGGACATGTTGGCCTCCAGCATTATATGAACTTGGGAAGAAAATTGCAGAAAATTGTAAAGGGTTACCTCTGACAATCGTTGTTGTAGCTGGACTTCTAGCAAATCTGGAGCTAGAAGGTTGGAAGAATGTTCTGGAAAGCTTAAGTTCAGGTATCATTTCTAGTACAGAGCAATGCATGAACACATTGGATTTGAGTTACAGACATTTACCAGAACACTTGAAACCATGCTTTCTTTGTTCTGGGTTATTTCCAGAAGATCAAGAGATTTCAGTCCAAAGGTTGATTTGGTTATGGATCGCCGAAGGATTTGTCCGCAAAACTGAGTCGAAGAGTTTAGAAGATGTGGCTTCAAATTACATGATGGATTTAGTAGGCAGAAGCTTAGTTATTGTTGCTAAAACAAGATCCATAGGTGGAGTCAAAACTTGCCGTATTCATGATCTGCTGCATGATTTTTGCAGGAGTAAAGCCAGAGAAGAAAACTTTTTCCACCTCTTAAAAGGGTATGATGAGCTTTTATCTTTTAATCAGCCACGCTACCTGCGGAGGCTATGCATTCGCTCTCAGAAGAAGCATTTTAAGAATTTAAGGCTATTTTCCCCTCGTGTACATTCTCTACTATTTTTTGTTCATAATGAGCCATGGTCTACGCGAGGACATGATATCTCATTCATTATACCCATCTGCAAACATCTCAGGGTGTTGGATATAGGGCAGCTTAATTTAGGTTTTGGTTTTCCTATTCAAATGCGACTTCTTGTTCAGTTGAAATATTTGGCAGTGAAAGGTGATATAGGCGACATTCCCTCATCATCCATAGATAACCTCTCAAACTTGGAAACTTTAGTTGTGGAGTCGACTAAAACAGTTTCATTGCCGGATACCATTTGGGATTTACGCAGCTTGAGACATCTTCACATACCAAATGGTTTTCATATTCCCAGTGACAATCTTGACAACTCCCCTGATTTGTATGAGCTGCAGAGCTGTTCTGGAGCAATTATTCATTCTTGGGATAACATGGAAAAGCTACTGAGGAAGTTTCCAAACATCCGGAGACTGAAATGCAGAATCTTCCAACGTTGGGACACTAAGAATTGTAACCTGATTCTAATACCTGACTTTCTGAGTCGATTAGAGTCACTTGATTTAACACCATCATTTCATTCAGGATGGCACGGGGTACCGAGGCACTTTCGGTATCAGTTTGGTTTCCCTGAGAATCTTAGAAAGCTGACCCTGAATTACTTTAAGTTGCCTCAGAGTAAAATTTCCACAATTGGAAAACTCCGTAGTCTTGAAGTTCTCAAGTTACTGGGACGTGGTGGAAGGGGAATTCTCCAAACTCAGATTCCTGAAATTGTCTCACTGGAACATTGCTCTGTGGACTGCTTCCGATGATCAGTTTCCCTGTCTTGAAAAGTTAGTACTGGAAGGGTTGAGAAGATTGGAAGAGATTCCTTGTTGCCTGGAGAACATTTCGACTCTTGAAATGATTGAGGTCCGGGGTTGTTCTGACTCTGTTGCAAATTCAGTCAAAAAAATTCAGGATGTGCAGATGGAGTACGGAAATTCGGTTCTGAAGATCCTGATCTCGCCTCGCTCCAGCGAATCTTCTTAAGACTGGTTTTGGAAGGATTGGCAACGGTGACTAGGCTGGCTTTCATGGTATTGATCGGTCAGGTATGCCTGATTTTGGTGAAATCATTGTATTCTTAGAAGATTAATTGGTCAATTTGTGGTGTAACTTAGTGTTGAATGGCGTAACAAGCTCTGTAAATTAGCCAATTCTGTACTTCATCTTCTTCCAGCTCCAAGAAACTCTGCTTTGATTTCCTTTTTTTTCTCTTTTTCAAATTTTTGCATGATTTATGATGGCATGATTTAATGTTCTGTAAATTTGCAGAGCTTGTTAAGTTAATAAAACTCTGCTCTGTAAATTTTCCCCTGTTTCAGGGACTTCATGCTGTAACGAGCATTGATATAATATAGACCTAAAGTGAAGTTTAAATAAATTAATAAGCCACAATCAATTACAACTTATTCGGTAATAAGTATTGGGCATTGTATTATATGCTTAATCCATTAGTCTGTAGTTTAATTTATTTTTGTATATAATTTCAATAAGGCTGTCTGTCGGTATTCATCCCCTAAAATCACCAATCACATACTCATCTTCCTCTTTAAGTCGGGGCCGTTAAATTTGAGTAATTTCTTCTCTTTTTTCTTGAAAACTCGGCTCAGGTTTTTTTTAAAAAAATCTATTTTGAATTTGGTATAATTTTTTAAATTACAAAGTATAATATATTTTCTATACAATTAAATGTGTATTTTTATATTTTTATTTTTACTTTTTAATTTGGATTATGTATAATTATTATTAATGAGAATAATATAAGAATTTCACACTAAAAGTATACTTTTTTTTGGAGATAGAGGAAAATTTTTAAACTGAACTAATTATTTTATACATAGTTTTGAGTTACAAAAATTTTCCAAAGTGATATTATTATCTTTTTTTATAAATAATTTCAACATTCAACATTTGCATGCTTAAGTAAAGATTTGAAAGGCAGTCAATGTAGTTCTATTAAAATTAAGATTTATATATTTTATATCAAAATTTAATATTTATTAATAAAATTATGTGATTTTATTAATGAAATATAATATGATACATATTAATTAAAATGTCAGATACATAAGACAAATTAAGGTCAACAAGTACAAGAATAGTTAATTTAAAATTTTGTTTTTTGTTTTTTGAAGAGGAAGAAGAATACAAGGAGAACTCATAACACTGTTTGTTGGGATGTTAATTATAAGGTGTCAAGAGCAAAAATGAATTATAAGTTACTATTATTTAAGTTGGAATTAGATAGATGTTCCAACTATAGTGTATTAAATTTGCATCACATTTTAAATCGATGTCTCCGTTTTGAGATAGAATGTGATACATCATAGTCCTTGATTCCTGTGTAATAATTCTCCAATTTTGCAAACAATGTTACATGATTCTCAGGGGTGCTGGGATTAATTTTTAGCTGGCAACTTGGATTGATTTCTTCTATTCCAACGCAAATTTGGACAAACCTTGAATAAACTGTTCTGCCTCTGTAAATTGTGCTCATTTTTCATCTCTTTAATACAATCAATTGAGAAAGTGTCCAAACATCCTTCAACTAAAATGCAGGCACTTTGCATCCGGGGATGATGATCCTAAGAATGGTGACAAGTTTATGGCATTTTCATTTCTCAGTCAACTAGAATCCCTTGATGTTTCATTCTTTGGGAACTCCACTCAGTTTGAGTTTGTTTTTCCTGAGAATCTCAAAAAGTTGACTCTGTTTGGCTGCGGCTTGCCCTGGAGAAAAGTTTCAACAATTGGAAACCTCCCTAATCTTGTGGTACTCAAATTACTCTGTGAATCATTCTCTGGGAATACATGGAATGTGGAAGAAGGGGAATTCTCGAAACTTGAATTCCTGAAATTGGAGTCCTTGAACATTGTCACGTGGACAGCTTCAGATGATCAGTTTCCCAGTCTCAAGAAGTTAGTATTGGAAAGCTGTCATCGTTTGGAAACGATTCCTGATTGCTTAGAGTATGTTGCAACTCTTGAAATGATTGAGGTCTCAAATTGTTCCGACTCCATTTCAAGTTCAGTCGAACAAATTAGGGACGCGCAGATGGAAATGGGAAATTCTGATCTGAGGATTCTTGTGCGATCCACCGAGGCCGAGGAAGAGGAAGAGGAAGAGGAAGACAGAGTAAAGGTTGAGTAAGGAAGCAATAAAGGGAACGTGATGAGTACAGCAGCTTCTATCAAGGATGTAAATTTGTAATTGTAAAGAGTGACAATGATGATGTTGAAGATTTACGCCTTTGTAAAATACTTGTTGAAGGTTTATAATATGTAACATATTCTACTGTATGTTGCGACTCTTCTTCATGGTAAAAAGTATTTCCAATTTTCATTTCTCAGTCCCATTGTTTTTTTTTTTTTTGAAGAAATGTAAATGTATTAATAACTTCCAAAAGGAAAAAGAAATACAGACTGAGGTCCAGCCCTTAAGTTGACCCCGTTGAAACAAATCATACAAAATGAGGTACGCCAAATGAAAGGCAACCATCTCAAAATGAAAGTCCTAATGTAGTCATAAACCTGTACAACAAGTTAGTAGAGTTTAGCCAGATGAATAGCTTGCATCACTTGGAATTTAATCTTTTCTATAATCTAGGCACAGGAAACTGGCGCATCCTCAAAAAGTTTCACGTTTCTAGCTTCCCAAATAAAGTAAATAGAAGCAGCTAAGGCTATACATCTGGACTTGCCAATAATACCTAAGTGCCTTTTCCCGCGTGACATCCAATGAGTTATACTTCGTAGAGAGGTGAAGTTTCTAGGGATGTTCATCCATTGTTTTATTTCAGCCCATATCCTGCAAAAGAAGGAACATGAGAAGAAGAGGTGGTTTCTGAATTCATCAGAGTGGCTACATAGACAGCAAATAGAGCTGCGGTTGAGGAATGGAGCTCTATCTAGAGTTAGGAGCTTGTCTCGCATGGCTAGCCAAGAAATAAAGGACCATCACTAGAAGATATCAGTCTTCCATATCACAGAACTCCCACTGTTGATTCAACAAAACCCAACTCGGTCGCTAGCAGCCTACACCAAACAGAAACACAGCTTTTTGTAAACCACCAATTGCTTCACCGCATTCATCATTCATCCCTCTAGCTTATTAATTATTTTTAGTGTAAAACATATAGGCAAATTATAGTGACTAATTTGACAAATAGAAAAAAGTAAACAAAATTATCTATTACGCTATTTAAGATAAATACAAAATAATAAATAATTATGATCCTTTTATTTTATCGTGTTATTTCCTAAATTTTTTTACTAAAAATATCATTATTAAACACCAATTATAGGTATTCTTTTTTGAATTGTTGTCCAGGTATTACCCACTCATTTAAAGGGGATAAGAAGAAGAACCGCAAGAGGAAGTTCGTTTTAACTAACTTGTGGTATTATATATTTTTAGCCTTTATTATTTATTAATTTGTGTGGAAATATTATGGACCCGTTTGACGTTTGGTTAAAAAATTTGGCTAAGGCCTCACTTTTAGATTTCTTTTAAAAAAATGTCGACTACACACCTTTAATTTGTAACTTCTGCATTTGCATTTCCATCGATTTGAGAAATGTTAGTTTCTCAAAAAAAAAAAAATAGTTTTAAAATTTTTATTTCTTACCAAAAAAAAAAAGTCTATTCTGAAAAAAAAATTATGTTATCTTTACTAATAATGACTATATGTAGTCTTTAATTAAAAGATACGGATAAAAATATAAAGTAATTAGTAGAGTATTAAGTATATTATAGGACTGAATAACTAGTTAACTACTAACTAAAACTTAAGTAATATGTATTGCAGGTGTAACATTTTCTGACAAATTGTAAACTAGCAATTAAAAGCAAGAAATCTTAATGTTAACGTTGAAGGCCAACAAAAAAGAAAAAATCACTTAATTTCGCTTACTTCCTCTAAACAAAAAAAATATTCCACTATCTCAGAAAAAAACCAAAAGAGTTCACCTTTCAAATATATTTTTTTTACTAAAACAGGAGTCTATTTTAGAATAAGGTTTCTATAATATTTTTAATAATAATGATTATGCATAATTCATAATTAAAAGTAAAAATAATATATATATATAATTATACATTTAATAATAAATTAAATATTTTGTATTTAAAAATTAAAAAAATGGGTAGAAAAAAATAATTAATTTCTCGTTTCATTTGCTCAGCTGCATTAGTTCATTTATTAGTCGCACTTTTAAAATTACCTTTTAAGGCCTCAGCATCCAACTGGCAGCACGACGCCATCTCCTTCGCTCTGTTTGTTTCGGTTCGTCTTTCTTCCTTAAAAATTTCAAACATTTTGGTTGGCATGATGGCAAAGTAAATTTCAAACATTAACATAGCTTTCGATTGGCATGATGGCAAAGTAAATTGATGGTAACAAAACATTGATCAATTGTGTTACACCACAACTGAAAATGAAAAATTTTCAATTGCTCCAAGGTGAGGTTAAATACTGCCAATGGCCGGCCCATTATTTTAATCCCAGATTCTTTTCACTTGCATGCCACCAAAAGTTGGCCTTTTGTATCTTTTTACAGGTTCCAAGAACACCCCACTGGAAAATCCATTAGTGTATGCATAGAAATCTCTTACCAGGCCATAGCCTTTTCTGCCACATCAACTCCACATTAATTTATAGCCAACCTTATATTATTCACATAGCCATCATAAAAAAAAAATACCCACATCAGCCCCTGGCCTTTCTGCCACATCACTAATTCTCTCTCCTTCACCATATTCCACACTATTATCAAATTTCTTTTATATTAATAATACAACTTATACATTAAATTAAAATTATCATACATTAAATACTAAAAAATATTTAATCAAAAATTTTTCATTACATTAAAATTAAAATTTACTAATACACTAAAAACATGAAATTAAATACGATAAATTAAATATGAAATACTTAAAAAAAAACGTGCATAATTAAAATTAAAACTTAATAAATGTTCATTACACTAAAATTAAAATTTAATAATATACGTAAAATATTCGTATAAATACGATAAATTAAACATAGAATTTTTAATAACATGAATAATTTTAATAATTGGGATAATATACAAAAATAACCTGAACTTTGACTCTTGTAACAATTTTAGCCCGACCTTTCAATTTTAACAATACAGTACCTGAATTTTTCAATTTGTAACAATTATGGCCTCGGTCAAAATTGATGACATGGGTTAACCCAGTCAATCATTAAAGTTGGATAAAAGACAAAAAAACCCTCCGATATAAAGTATATAGTTTAAAATTCTAAAATAAATTTAAAAAGACAAAAAAGATAAAATTTAAAGACAAAAATTTAATAAAATTATTTACACTATATAATAAAAAATTTTAAACTAAAAAAAATTAAAGATGAAAATTTAGTAAAATTTAAAGATAAAAATGACACAAAATTGAGGGAAATTTACAAAAATAGCACCTTTGACCGTTGACTTTACAAAAATAACACCCTTTTTTTTTTCTTTACAGTTATAACACTTCAAAGTTGTAAAAGACCACAATACCCCTCAAGGCTTCACCTCATCTTCTTCCTTTTTTTCTCTGAACCCATTTCATTGATTCATCAAAATTTGTTCTTACACCCCATTGTTTGCACACCTTACTGTTCATACACCCTGTTAGACTATCATCTTCAAGCAAGAAGGCCGCAATCGTAGAGAAGAAATTGCATAAGAAATTACAAAGTTGAAATTTGCACTTTTACAGTATTTGAACTGGGTTTGTGAATTTAAAGAAGCGAATGGTCGAGCTCTAGGTCGAATTTTAGGTCGAGCACAAGTTAGGTCAATATTGCTAGGTCAACTTTTAGGTCGAGCACTAAATTTAATCGAGTTTTAGGTCGAATATGTCAAATTTAGGTCGAGCTCGACCTAATACTCGATCTAAAACTCGACCTACTATTAGGTCGAGTTAAATTTAAAAAAAAAAGAAAAAAATTTAAAAAAAAAAAGTTTTAAGGTCAAGCTCGACCTAATACTCGACTTAAATTTAAAAAAAAAAATTAAAAAAAAAATATTTTGAAAACAAAATTTGGTCGAGCATAAGGTCGAGCTTGACCATAAAACTTGTTTTTTTTCAAAAAAAAAAAGAAAAAATTTGAATTTTTTTTTTAAAAAAACAAGTTTTAGGGTCATGCTCGACCCTATGCTCGACCAAATTTTTTTTTTAAAAAAAAAATTTAATTTAACCCTAAAACTTGTTTAGGTTGAGTATTAGGTCGAGCATTAAGTCGAACTTAACCCTAAAACTTGTTTTTTTTTAAAAAAAAAAAAATTTCTTTTTTTTTTTAAAAATTTAACTCGACCTAGTAGTAGGTCGAGTTTTAGGTCAAGCTCGACCTAAATTTAACATATTCGACCTAAAACTCAACCAAATTTAGTGCTCGACCTAAAAGTTGACCTAACAATATTGACTTAACCTTGTGCTCGACCTAAAACTCGACCTAGAGCTCGACTATTCGCTTCTTTAAATTCACAAACCCAGTTCAACTACTGCAAATTTCAACTTACTGCAAATTTCAACTAACATCAAATTTATGCGATTTCTTCTCTACGATTGCGGTCTTTTTGCTTAGAGATGATAGTCTAATAAGGTGTACGAACAATGAGGTGTGCAAACAACGGGGTGTGAGAACAAATTTTGTTGAATCCACCAAATGGGTTTTGAGAACAAAGAAGAAGAAGATGGAGTGAAGTCTGCCGATGGGTGTTGTAGTCTTTTTTTGTGTAGAAGTGCTATAACAGAGAACAAAAGAAGGAGGGTGTTATTTTTGTAAAGCCAACGGTCAAAGGTGTTATATTTGTAAATTTCCCCAAAATTGATATAGTTTAAATTTTTTTATTAACTTTTTTTTAAAAAAAAATTAATAAAATTATGTAAAATTTTGTTAAAAATTTTAATGCAAACAGACAAAAAATTATTATATGATACTTTGATTTTTAACTTCAATTTTTTTTGTTATAGATACTTTGTTTTTTAACCTCAAAATTTTTGTCATTTTTGTCTCTAAATTTTATTAAATTTTCATCTTTAAATTTTATTTTTTTGTTTAAAAAAATTTATTATATAGTGTAAATAATTTTATTAAATTTTTGTCTTTTTAAAAATTTATTTTAGAATTTTAAACTATATGTTTTATATCGGAGGGGTTTTTTGTCTTTTCTCCAACTTTAATGGTTGACTGGGTTGACCCATGTCATCAATTTTAATAGGAGTTATAATTATTCAAATTGAAAAGTTCATATCTTATATTGTTAAAATTGAAAATTAATTTAAAATTATCATGAAAAGTTAAGCTATTTTCGTATATTATGCCTTAATAATTTGGATATGTAAATAGTAAAGGCCAGGCCTTCGTTCAAAGGCCTGGCCTTCACTATTTACACAACTATTATTAAATTTTTTTATATTAATAATATAATTTATAATTTTAATTATCATACACAAAATACTAAAAAAAAATTAATGGAAATTTTTTTATTAAATCAAAATAAAAATTTAATAATACACTTAAAACATGAAAATAAATACTTCAAATTAAATATGAAATACATAAAACAGTTAATAGAAAATAAATTTACATTACACTAAAAGTAAAATTTAATAATATACTCAAAACATTCGGATAAATACATTAAATTAAACATAAAATTCATACGGCCAATATTAATTTTTTTCATATTAATAATACAACTTATAATGTTATTTATCACACATTAAATACTTAAAAACAATTAATAGAAATTTTTTCAATACATTAAAATTAAAATTTAATAATAGATTTAAAACATAAAATTAAATACGATAAATTAAATATGAAATACTTAAAACAATTAATAGAAAATAAATGTTTCATTACACAAAAATTAAAATAAAAGATATACTTTAAATTAATAAAAATTGTAGTAAAATTTTAATAATAAATTTAATAAATAAAAATCAATACTTTAAATTAAATATGTAATGCTTATTACAATTAATGAAAAATAAAAATATCATATTTAACTCTAACAGTAGTCAAAGTGCATGTCAATTTGTAGAAAAAAATATTTCCTATTAATTGATAATTTTTTTTTGAAAAAAAAATAGTAGAAATGGCTGTTGCAAATCAATTACTGATTTGCAACAACCATCTGATGTGGCACGCCCATTAAGCGCACGTCACGTCTGACGCAATTGACAGGCGCTATTGCGTTTGAACGGCAACGGCGTCGTTTGAAAGCCAAAAAAAAAAAAAATAGAAAACATGCATGGCCAGGCCATGCTCCGGATTTATCAGATGAAAAAGCAGAATACCATGCCAAGCAAAACGGCCACGCCAAATCAGCACACTTGCTAATCTGGCGTGGCCTAGGCCAACCACGGCCAATCCCAAAGAAATTGGGTGCCTAAGGCCATCCAGGTCCCCAAAAAGGCCAAAAGACATTACACAAGTGCGTCATGTGCCACATCAGTTTTGAATAATCTTTACTATTCAGACAACCATCATAAAAAAAAGTGCCCACACTCATGAACGGCCTTTACTATTCACACAACAAATTTTTCTCTCCTCGACCTTCTTTTACACCATTTATTTAATATATTTAATACTTCTTATTTAAATTAATAATTCTAAAATATTATTTATTGCTCATTTATCAAATTCAATATATATTAATAATACAACTTATAATTTTAATTATTATACATTTAATACTTAAACAATTAATGGAAAATAATTTTCATTACATTGAAATTAAATTTTAATAATACATTAAAAATATGACAATAATACTCTAAATTAAATATGAAATATTTAAACCAATTAATAGAAAATAAATTTATATTACATTAAAATTGAAATTTAATAATATACTTGAAACATAAAAATAAATACGATAAACTAAACATAAAATTTAGCATTATTTATCAATTAATTACAAAAAATTCTTATATAAAATTCAAAATTATAAATTCAGCATTATTTATCGATTAATTAAAAAAATTCTTTTTCATTTAGACAAACCTGATTATTTCTTTAATTTTGTAATTGATTTAAATACAAAATTATTTATATTGTTTAACTATGAACAGATATAATTTTTAATAATCACATTTAATAATTTTATACAATATTATAGTTAAATTAATTGTTTTAAAATTTTTACAATTATTAAATATGTATAAATAATTTTACATAATATTAAAAATTAAAATTTATTATTAATACACTTAAACTTAAAATTAATAGAAATATTAATAATTTTATATTAAAATTTATAATATATTAATAATTATATTATAATTTCATATTATATTATATTTAAAAAAATCATATATTGCATAAAAAATAGATAAAATGCATGTCATTTTGTAGAGAAAAATATGTTCTACCCATTGAGTATTTATTTTTTTTAAAAAAAAAAAACCCAAAAGGAAGTTGCAAGCCGGGGGAAGTTTTTCAACCCCTTTACGTGGCGCGCGCCCAATCGTCGGTCCCGCATGTTCACTGACTCTTTTTTTTTAAAAAAAACTCATGCAACAAACGACGTCGTTTTTGTAAGTCAATCTGGCAAAAAAAATACGCTCATGGCTATCCCCGGATTTCTCGAAACAAATGGTCAGATCCAGATCAGGATGGCGTTGCAGCACGACCAGCCCCAAAACGGGGCTGGCGTGCTTGCTCTAATAGTCAAACCAAGGGGCTGGCAAAATCCCTGACAGATCCGCCAACAGATATGGAAATGATAACATGAAACCAGCTTTCATTTGGGGGCCTGAGATGCAGTGCTGCAAGCATGGAAAAAGGGAGATGGAAATGAGAAAATTGTAAGAATCTGCGTCAATTCATAGTTGTGTGTTTATTGTCGTAAATCTTCATTTTCTTCTTGTTTCAACTTCCCTTTACTTCCTTTACTAATCTTCTTGGGTTTTTCTACGACAGTCTTCTTTGTCACCTCTTATGTTCTGTGAATGAGATAACAATTCACATATGTCCTCGTCCCATTTCCTCTTCTTCCTCGCTACCCTGATCGTATCCCGTTTACTTCCTTTTAACTCCGGCGGTGGCTGGGGTGGAAGTTCCGTGTATTGACGCGCATCCAAACTCAAACTTTTCGTTTGGTTAGTAAAAATATTAGGCCCAAAAAAGCCATAAAACATGCCCTTCCCGTCCAAGAAAAGAAAACTTTTTCTATTAGTTATGAAAAATATAATATGCTTTATAATTGTAGTTATATTGCAATAATACATTTTATTAGTTATGTTGAATTATTAAGTGGCCTATTTTCATTTTAGTTTTTAGTTTTTGATTGTAGGTTATACATATCTACAAATATCATTATAATTAAAAATAATAACTTTAAAAATTGGAGTAAAAAGTAAATTTTTTTAAGACAAAAAAAGAAAAAGTGGATCCTCTTTTTGGATGAAAGGAGTAATTGTTTTACCTTAAAGTTATGATTATATTGTTTTGATTTTGTTTTGGAATTTTTGCATTATTGTGATGATTTAATTTTTGATCTCCTAATAATTGTTTAAGGAGCAAAAGTTAATGATTTTTTCTTTGTCAGGAAAATTACTTGGTCAAATTTGGGAACTTCTAATTCAGAAAAAAAAGAAACATGAAAATTGTAATCATTTTTGTGGATATGGAAAACAAAAAAGGAGAATTTCAATGGTAAATATTAATTCTTTTGTTATTTTAATTAACCCACCACAAATAAAATTTTATACCTCAATTCGTAAGTAGCTCACTACAAATCACAGCTTTCATCAATTAGTAAGGATATTATTTCCTTAGGGATCCAAAAAAGAGTTCACTTTCAAAGTTTTCTTTATTTTGAAAAAGAGTTTCTTTTTTGTAAAAAATTCTGATATTTCTTTTGTTAAAAATGACAATACGTAATTGATAGTGCGGCTAGCAAGTTCTTGATTTCTTGTTGGTAAATCTTGAATTCTTGATTGTTCTTCAAATAATTCTTGACTTCTTTAATTTTTTTTTAAGAAAAGCGTGCTGAAATTCCTTGTTCTTCTTGTGACTAGATCTTGGATTTCTTGAACTTATTGTATATATTTTTTTTAATTTTATTTAGACTTACCTCATAAAATGATACTCACCGTTTGTCAACTTTCCTTCATTACATCGTGATCTTCAGCCTTGGTTTCTGATCTTCACTTTGGTTTTCATTTTTCCTTCTTCAGTTTCGTTGCAATTTGGAGCCAATAGTGTTCCTCTAGTTCCCAGTGATCAACATGGCTTCCTTTGTTATTCGCTCTGCCTTGCGTAATTTGGCGTTGCTGGATGAACAGTTGTGGTTGCAGCAGATCCCATTCAGCACTAAGAAACTGAAGTACTTCCTTAAGAATCTCGAAATATTTCTTCTATGTACCAGAAAGCTGGACGACGATGTGCAGATCAAATTTCATGACGGGGGTAGAAGTCTGGGACTTCTCAGGAACCGGATTGACGTGACAGTTGAGAGAAATTCGCTGAAAATTCAACCTTATTGTCTTGGTTTAGAAGGTGGATCTCATTTTTTAGTTGTAGACCAGATTATTCATAATTTTGAAGGCGAAATCCATGTTTTTGAGTATGAAATAGATCACTGGTACATCACTCTGTCACTGTCCCGGCTTCAACCAAGCCGGCTTCAACCAAGTTCTCCAACGGCAGATGAAGTTAAGGAAATCATTGATTCCGTTTTGGAGAATCTAGTGATCTATCTCAGTTCCAAGTTTCAGTACGTAGAGCATTCGCTGGAACCAATAGAAGCCATGTTGGAGAAGATAACATCCTTGAGCAATTTCATCCGCTTTGTTACATTGCAGGGTATTGAGCACCGGCCATTGGAAAATTTTTTGGTTCACATTAAATCTGTTGCTGTCAATGCAGCACATCTCTCTTATCTGACTCAATGTGATTTTAATTATGACAGTTGGAGGAACAGAGTGAAAAAGATTCAAGCTGCTGATCTTCCAAATTATTACACTTATATTGAAGCCCTGAGAAGCTCAAAATTATCAAGGCATTTACACTCCCCGACTCTTGGCATGGATCGTGATCCAATAATTGTGACAAAGGATTTCGTTGATTTTCTCCTATGTAATCTTTGGGAGATGCTTAAAATGAGTACTTTAAAGGATCAACCACGACTACTATATGAGGGACTAAGATTTTTGAGAACTATTCACAAGGAGCAGCCAAACAAGTTTGATGAGGATACCAGAGACCTTACTAGAGTCGTGATTTGTGATGCTGGAGTCATAATCTTTTCGCTTTATGGCCATGAGCTCAAAATTGATGATAAGAAGCTGTCTGATTTGCTGAGGAGAATTGAGCGTATCAGGTCACAAGTTGAAGGAAGGGTTCCAGAAATATCAACCTACAACTTTCCCAGGACGAATGAGCTATTGGTGCTTGGAGATTTTCAAGACTCCTTTTCAACGGGATTTGATTCCATGACGGAAGACATCAGGAATATTAAGTCTGATGCCTTGAAGATTTTCCATGGAGGCAGAAAAGACTTTGAAATCAAGAAAGTTTCCAAGACATTTAGACTGGCACCATCACAAAGTGTTGATCTAACAAGTGATGAAATTGTAGGTTTCCATGATGAGGAAAGATCAATTACCAATCAGCTCATAAGAGGATCAGAGCGACTGAAGATCGTTGCCATAGTGGGTATGCCTGGAATAGGCAAGACAACTTTAGCCACAAAGGTATACAATAATCCTTTGGTTACTTATCGTTTCCATATTCGTGCACGGTGTTCTGTTTCTCAACTATTCGACAAGAAGAAAGTGCTACTTGAACTTTTGAATGATATAGCTCCAGGTGGAAACCTTGAGATGGCTGAACAAGATCTGGCAGAAAATCTCAGGCGCCATTTGAAAGGAAAGAGATATCTCATATTTTTGGATGATATATGGGACATTGAAGCTTGGAATAGCTTGCAAGGATCTTTTCCTGATGATTCTCGTGAAAGTAGAATTATCTTGACAAGTCGACACTGTGACGTTGTTCCTCAAGCTATGCTCCTTGAAAAGCCTCATTTTCTTCGTCACCTCACAAGTGATGAGAGTTTGGAGTTATTGCAGAGGAAGTTATTCCCCCGAACATGTTGGTCTCAAGCATTCTATGAACTTGGGAAGAAAATTGCAGAAAATTGTAAAGGGTTACCTCTGACAATCGTTGTTGCAGCTGGACTTCTAGCTAATCTGGAGCAAGAAGGTTGGAAGAATGTTCTGGAAAGCTTAAGTTCAGGCATTTCTAGTACAGAGCAATGCAAGAACACATTGGAGTTGAGTTACAGACATTTACCAGAACGCTTGAAGCCATGCTTTCTTTATTTTGGGTTATTTCCAGAAGATCAAGAGATTTCAGTCCAGAGGTTGGTCTGGTTATGGATTGCCGAAGGATTTGTCAGCAAAATTGAGTCGAAAAGTTTAGAAGATGTAGCTTCAGAATGCATGACGGATTTAGTAGCCAGAAGCTTAGTTATTGTTGCTAAAAAGAGGTCCATAGGTGGAGTCAGAACTTGCCGTATTCATGATTTGCTGCATGAGTTTTGCAGGAGTAAAGCAAGAGAAGAAAACTTTTTCCACCTCTTAAAAGGGTATGATGAGCTTTTATCTTTTAACGAGCCGGAGCCACGCTACTTGCGCAGGCTATGCATTCACTCTCAGAAGAAGCATTTTAAGAATTTAAGGCTATTTTCCCCTCGTGTACATTCTCTACTATTTTTCGTTCATGATGAGCCATGGTCTTCACGGGGACATGATATCTCTTTCATTATTCCCATCTACAAAGATCTCAGGGTGTTGGATATAGGGCTGTTTAATTTAGGTTCTAGTTTTCCTATTGACATGCGACTTCTTGTTCAGTTGACATACTTGGCAGTGAAAGGTGATATAAGTGACATTCCATCATCATCCATAGATAACCTCTCAAACTTGGAAACTTTAGTTGTGGAGTCGACTAAAACAGTTTCATTGCCGGATACCATTTGGGATTTACGCAGCTTGAGACATCTTCACATACCAAATGGTTTTCATATTCCCAGCGAAAATCTTGACAACTCCCCTGATTTGTATGAGCTGGAGAGCTGTTCTGGCGCAATTATTCATTCTTGGGAGACCATGGAAAAGCAACTGAGGAAGTTTCCCAACATCCGGAGACTGAAATGCAGAATCTTCCAACGTTGGGACACTGAGAATTGTAACCTGATTCTAATACCTGACTTTCTGAGTCGATTAGAGTCACTTGATGTAACACCATCATTTTATTCAGGATGGCACGGGGTACCGAAGCACTTTCAGTATGAGTTTGGTTTCCCTAAGAATCTTAGAAAGCTGACCCTGAACTACTTTGAGTTGCCTGAGAGTAAAATAAGGAAAATTGGAAAACTCCCTAGTCTTGAAGTTCTCAAGTTACTCGATGGAAGCTTCCGCGAGGACAACTGGGACGTGGTGGAAGGGGAATTCTCCAAACTCAGATTCCTGAAATTGTCTCACTGGAACATTGCTCGGTGGACTGCTTCCGATGATCAGTTTTCCTGTCTTGAAAAGTTAGTACTGGAAGGGTTGAGAAGATTGGAAGAGATTCCTTCTTGTCTGGAGAACATTTCGACTCTTAAAATGATTGAGGTCCGGGGTTGTTCTGACTCTGTTGCAAGTTCAGTCAAAAAAATTCAGGATGTGCAGATGGAGTACGCAAATTCGGATCTGAAGATCCTGATTTCGCCTTGCTCCGGCGAATCTTCTTGAGCCTGGTTTTGGAAGGATTGGCAATGGTGACTAGGCTGGCTTTCATGGTGTTGATCAGTTTGGTATGCCTGATTTTGATGAAATCATTCATGTATGTATTCTCAGAAGATTAATTGGTCAATTTGTGCTGTAACTCTAGTGTTGAATGGTGTGACAAGCTCTATAAATTAGCCAATTCTGTACTTCTTCTTCTTTCACCAAGAAACTGTGCTTTGATTTCCTTTTTGAAATTTTTGCATGATTTATGATGGCATGATTTTAGGGACAGCTATTAATGATTTAAAGTATATTTTTTTATTTTTTTACATTTTGTTAGGACTTTTTTTTCCCCCTGTTCTGTTAATAAAACTAATACTGATGTGGGCAGTGACAGCTTACTCAGTAATAAAAATTTATTTTGATAGCAATAAGTATTGGGCATTGTATTATAAGCTTAATCCATTAGTCTGTAGTTTAATGTATTTTTGTATATAATTTCAATAAGGCTGTCTACCGTTATTCATCCCCTAAAATCACAATCACATACTCATCTTCCTCTTCTCTGTTTTTTGAAAACTCGGCTCAGTTTTTTTTAAAAAGTTTTTTTTTAATTTAATATAATTTTTAAATTACAAAATAGAAAATATTTATTACACAATTAAAATGTATATTTTTTATTTTTTTTCTTTAGTTTTTAATTTAAATTATGTATAATTATTATTAATTAGAGTAATATGAGAATTTCACATTAAAGATAGAATTTTTTTTGGAACAGAGAAAATTTTTTAAATTGAACTAATTATTTTGTACCTAATTTTTTGAGTCACAAAAATTTTCCAAAGTGATATTATTACTTTTTTTTTTTTTTTTTACATTCAACGTTCAACATGCAACATTAAACATTCAAATGCTTAATTAAAGACTTGAAAGGCAGTCATTATAGTTTTATTAAAATTGAGGTTTATATATTTTATATTAAAACTTAATATTTATTTATAAAATTATGTTATTTTATTAATAAAGTACAATATGATACATATTAATTAAAACAGAAGATGTCATATACATAAGACAAATTAAGGTCAATGAGTACAAGAATAATTAATCTAAAATTTTGTTTTTTTCGAAGAGGAAGAATACAAGAACTCGACATGGTTTGTTGGGATGATAATTATAAGGTGTCATCGAGCAAAATTGAATCAAAGTCTGCGTTGGAATAGAAGAAATCAATCCAAGTTGCCAGATAAAAATTAATCCCTGCACCCCTTTCATTGAGTCAATTTCCTAAATATTGATACCAAAAACAAATTTTAAATAAATATTAATTTTTTTTTATTCATTTTTTGTGGAAGTCGGTAAACGGAAAACCGACTTTAAAGTCGGTTTTCCGTTCACCGACTTCCATACAATTTTTTTTAATTTACATTTTTTTTATTTAAACTAATTAATTAATTTTTGAATCATATTTTATTTTAACAAATTCAAAAAGAATATTCCAGATTTAAATTCTTTATAATCGATATTCTGCGTATCCACTTCAATTTAGAATTATTATTTAAAAGTTTTTTTATTAAAACTACTAGTTAATTAGTTTTTGAACCATATATTAATAAATTTTTTTTAAGTAATGTAACTTTGAATAGTAATTTTACAATAATTTATTGTGTATTATTACGAGTTTTTTTCCAAAAATTTATATAAAAAATATAAATTAAATTTAACATATTATTGAAAAATTATTTTTTTTAAAGAGATCTATTTTTGAAATATCGACTTTAAACTAATTAACTAGTTTTAATCAAAATAAATGTTAATTAAAAATAATTGTAAGAAAATCGGTTTTTGAAAAATCGACTTTAAAGTCGATATCTCAAAAATAGATTTCTTTAAAAAAATAATTTTTCAATAATATGTTAAATTTAATTTATATTTTTTATATAAATTTTTGGGAAAAAACTCGTAATAATACACAATAAATTATTACAAAATTATTATTCAAAGTTACATTATTTAAAAAAAAATTATTAATATATGGTTCAAAAACTAATTAACTAGTAGTTTTAATAAAAAACTTTTAAACAATAATTCTAAATTGAAGTGGATATGCAGAATATCGATTATAAAGAATTTAACTCTGAAATATTCTTTTTCAATTTGTTAAAAGAAAATATGATTCGAAAACTAATTAATTAGTTTAAATCAAAAAAAATATTAATTAAAAAAATTGTATGGAAGTCGGTGAACGGAAAACCGACTTTAAAGTCGGTTTTTCATTCACCGACTTCCACAAAAAATGAATAAAAAAAAATAATCAATATTTATTTAATTTTTTTTTTGGTATCAATATTTAGGGAATTGACTCCCCTTTCATTTGTACAGGCAACACAACAATGGCTGTTATTTTATACATCATGCAAAACTGCAAGTAGCAACTAGCCATGCAAGTTGTCAACAGAAAAATACTACTGCTCTCTACAAGTAATAAACTAGTACAAAATTCTGAATTTCCTGTCACAATTCTTGATTTTTTCCTTCTTTGAACTTCCCTTCAGTGATCTTCTTTGGGTTTTCTTCAATCAGTTTCAATTTCCGATCACTCTTTAGGTCCTTGGCTATTTAAATCCTATGAAGTAACGTAAGATTCTACCCCGTATTCTGTTGGTGTATATATGGTAAGGACAAAGATATGGAATTTTGAAAGATAGATTTAAAATTATAAATTAAACTTATTTTCTTTTAAACTAAATTTGTCCACTATAATATACAACAAGGACAAATTTCTTTTAAAATAAAATAAAATTTGGTTAAATATGCTATGCACTTAGTATTCCAACCCACTAGAAACAAAGAAAAGGTAATGCAGAATTTTCTAACTATTAGAGGTTTATTTTCTACAGCTAATAAGATCCCAACTAGACCTTTTATAGTGGTTGAATATTAAACTTGAATGCTAGCAACTCAAAGAAAATGGAAAATTGTAATTCTTGAATATGAAAAGTTGTGACTCTTGAAATTAAGAATTATAACTCTTGAGTTGTGACTCTTGGAAATTAAGAGTTATAACTTCCTGGAAATGAAGAGTTGCACCTTTTCAACTTTATGATTTCCATTTTCTGAATTTTGGAAATCTTCAACAATTCTTTCAAAATTGAAAATGAAATATAAAGGTTTCAAAAAATTTTGATAATCCTATGCATAAATAATGGTATCTTTCAATTGAATTATTATCTTAATGAAAGTTCTTTGTAACAAGTCAATACAATATGGTAGACAAGTTTTGAACCATTTATATAATTGACAAGTTAGATAAACATATCACACATAGATTCGGAACTTTTCAAAATATTATTTATCGTATATTAGGTCTTGTATCTATCCTTTATGAATGTTTCCAAAGTTAAACCCAAAACTTTGTGGATGCTTGAAATCCTACATTCACATAGGCAAACTCTTAATGCCCCCACCATTTGTAGCATTATCAAAATCTGTTAAAAATCTCAAATTCAACATTTCTTTGTTTGACAAGTATATTTGTACTATTACACTTAGGATAATATTTAATATAGTGCGCTGACCAATAAATGATGTACTTTGATTTATTGAATTCAAGACTAGATGTTGTATCTAGCGTTGAATTGAAATTCCACCATTAGTGATCAATTAATATTAGGCTTTAGTCCCATCCCTTTTGATGTTTTGTACACCAAATCTATAGGTAATCCTTTTATTAAAGGATCACTTAAATTTTCTTTTGATTTTACAAAGTCAATTGTAATCACTCTGGTTGAGATCAAATCTCTTACAAAATTGTGTTTCAACCCAACATGCCTTGATGTTCCATTATACATTTGATTATAGGCTTTTGCAAGAGTTGTAACATTATCATAGTGTATAAATATAAGTGGTATAGATTTTGGCCACACGAGAATGTTATGTAACAAATTACATAGTCATTCAGCTTCTTTGTTAGCTAATGCAAGAGCTACAAATTCTACTGCCATGGTAGAATTAGTTATACAAGTTTGTTTTCTGAAACCCCAAGAAACTGTTCCTTCACCCAACATAAAAATCCAACCACTTGTGAATGAGTGACCATCTTTATTTGTTATCCAACAAGCATTTGAATGTCCTTCGAAAACTAAAGGATTACCACCGTAACAGATGCCATAATCTTTAGTGGCTTTTAGATATCTCAAAATTTTTATCACACCTAACTAATGTGTTTTACTTTGATTGCTTGTGTAACTCAATATACCAATAGCATAAGTTATGTCTAGATGAGTGCAAGCCATAGCATATATTAAGCATTCGATTACCTTGGCATATTCTAATTAAGACACTGGATTCCCAATATTTTTGATAAAATTAATTTTGAGATCCTTCGGTGTATAGACCAGTTTACAATCAAATTGATTGAATCTTTTAAGAATCTTTTCAGTATAATGAAATTGATATAGTAGAATACTATATTGTCTTCGTTTAATTCTTATTCTTAGGATGACATATGCATTTCCCATATTCTTTATATCAAATTTGCTTAATAGCAACATTTTGGTTTTGATGACTTGTTTTAAGTTTGTACCAAAAATCAACATATCATCTACAAAAAAGCATATAATGACACATTTTCTATCATTATACTTGTTGTAAATACATTTATTAGATTCATTGATTTTGAATCCAGTAGTAAGTATTACTTGATCAAATTTTTGGTGCCATTCTTAGGTGCATGTTTTAATCCATATAAGAATTTAACAAGTTTACACACTTTATGCTCTTGTCTAGAAAAGACAAACCCTTTGGGCTATTTCATGTATACCACCTCATCCAAGTCACCATTTAGTAATACCGTTTTGATATCCATTTGATGAATAATCTAATTTTGGATTGAAGCAAGAGCTAGTAGTACTCTTATTATGGCTATTCTTGCCACTAGAGAGTATTTATCTGATAAGTCGTTAATTCGTCATATTTTAGTTACTAATTCATTTATATTTTGATTTTATTTAAGTTTAATTGGAAAGAATTGGGAAAGTTTTGTTTATTTCAAGTTTTAGGAAGCTTTAAATTAATTTTTACTAAATTTAAGTATTTTGCAATTTTGTAGGAAGGAAACTGCTTGGAGAGAGATAAGGACTGGAGAAAAGCTTGTTTGCGTCAAAAGAAAAGTCACGATTTTGTTGGAGAAAAGAAAGACTTGGATGCTAATGCCATGGAGTGTAATTTTTCATGCCACAGCATGGAGTAAGTTGGCAGAATTACGGAAAGGAAAAGATTATGCAACAAATCAGATCAGTCAAAAGAGTTTCACACGCTATTAACTCCTGGTCTTTAGGGACCAGAACAAGTATAAACAGAGGAGACTAGCATCAAAGAAAAGAAGTTCCTTCCTTCCTGGAGAGCAGAAGAGAAGAAAACAAAAGAAAAGGGAGTTTGGGAGAAGCCGCACAAGCCGAAGAGCATCGGTTCTTTCAATTTATTTTTCTTTATGATTTCTCAAATTATGTCTAGCTAAATTTTTCTTTTCAACCAAGGATTATAAGGTTTGACTTCAATTAATTGTGAGATTTCATGTTTTTCATCGGTTTCTTTGATTTTGAATATTATATATTCTTTGCAAATAAATTTATTATTGTTTTGAATGTTAAACAAATCAGGCCTGTTGTTTAATAGTTAAATACAATAATCAGTCAATTAGAATAAATTCATGCAATTGTTCTGAATTAGTGACAAATAGCAAATTCGATAGGTAATCAACGCCTAAGATTTATGCTATAGAAGTATATATTCTAGTTTAAATAAACTAGGTCGACTTCCGAGTTTACTGGCTAGAGATTAGGTCTTTATAGTTCTTAATGCAATTAACGGATATAATTTATAGATTGTTATCGAAGATTATGTCTGTTAATTAGGGAAATAACCTATAGGTCGTATTCTGAAAGTTATCGACAATTTTAGAAGAGATTGGTTGTTATAGGACGGATCCTTAACGACTATAACTAATCTATTTGAAATACAAAGAATTATCTTTTAAATCGATGATCAATTAAGAGAATCAACACCGAAATAAATCCCTGGTTGAAAGCTTTTCTTGAATTGAATTTTTCTTTTATTTATTTTCTTGTTTATTGCCTAAGAATTATTCGTTTAATTAGTTAAAAATCTCCAAACCCCCGTTTGTTACTAAGAAACAGGTTTTAACCAATCTCTGTGGATTCGACCCTACTCACTGCTACTACAAGTTCCGGTTTAGAGGAGGTTTATTTTTGGTTGGATTCGACACCCACCATTATCAAAATAGTCAATTCCTTTCTTTTGAGTAAAACCGTTGGCCACTAACTTGGCTTTGAACTTATCAATGGTTCCATCATCTTTTAATTTATTTTTGAAAATTCATTTGCAATCAATAGGTTTAGAACCAGGTAGTAAGTCAACTAATTTCCAAGTTTTGTTGGACATGATTGAGTCCATTTCATCATTTATTGCTTCCTTCCAAAACGAAACATCTTGTGATTTCATTGCTTCTTCATATGTTTTCGGATCATCTTCAGTGGTAAAGCAATGAGAAAATTTATTACTTATTGTTTCTCGTGTTCCTTCCAAAAGGTAAGTAATGAAATTTGAGCCATAAGATTTTTCTTTCTTAGCTCTCTGGCTCCTTCTTATCTCAATGATTTTGTCATTGACATTGTCATCTTCAATAGTTGTATAATTTTGTTTTGAAGTATTGTCAACTACTTTAGATATAGAAGTAATTTTTTTTTCATCAAAAATAATATCTCTTGATTCAATTGTTGTATTAACTGATATTGAATCGTTAGACTCTATAACCATAAATTTATAGATTTTGTTATTATGTGCATATCTTGAAAATATGCATTTAACATCTCTTTCTCCCAACTTCCATTTCTTAGGTTTTGGGAGTTTAACAATAGTTTAATAGTCCCAAACTCTCAAATATATGAGGTTTAGAGGTTATGCATTTACCCTAAGCAAAAGCATTTTAAGGAGTCGAGGCTATTTTGTCCTCGTCTACGTTCTCTACTATTCTTCGATCAAGTCGGTTGGTGTGATGAAACTTCACTTGATATCTCATTCATTATTCACACCTTCAAACTTCTTTAAGAGTGTTGGATATAATGCCAATTAATTTGGGTTCTGTCCTTCTAAGTGAAATGGGAATTCTTAGTCATTTGAAGTATTTGGCAGTTCAAGGAACAATAGAGTTCATCCCATCATCAATAGGTAATCTCTCAAACTTGGAAACTTTTATTGTGGATGCACAGGCGAATAAGGTTTCATTGCCAGATACTCTCTGGGATCTAATGAAATTGAGGCATCTTCACACTGGGGAAGCCGCTACTTATTTTGTTGGTTTTATTTTGCCCACTGAAAATCTTGACAACTCCTCTGTTCTCTATGAGTTAGACACATTTTCGGGTCCGAGTGTCTATTCCTGGGGCAGCATGGAAAAGAAATTAGAAAGTTTCCAAACATCCGCAAACTCAAATGCAAATTCTTTCTAAAGAGGGATGACAGCGAGAATCAGAATAAGATTATAGTACCAGACTTTCTGAGTCGACTAGAGTCAATTGATTTGTCATCAGTTTATGAAGTTTAGAATCATGGCGAGTTTGAGTTTGGTTTCCCCGCCAATCTTAAAAAGCTTACTCTATCTCATTTTAAGTTGCCTTGGAGTAAACTTTCAACAATAGCAAAGCTCCCTAATCTTGTGGTTCTTAAACTCCTCAACGGATCCTTCTCAGGGGAAACATGGGACATGGAAGAAGGGGAATTGTCTAAACTTAAATTCTTGAAATTGGCTTACTTGGACATTGTCAGGTGGACAGCTTCCGATGATCAATTCCCCTGTCTTCAGAAGTTAGTATTGCAAGGCTGCAGAAGATTGGCGGAGATTCCTTCTTGTTTAGAGAACAGTTCAACTCTTGAAATAATTGAGGTCTCTGGTCGTTCTGATACAGACTGTATTGTAAGTTTAGTCAAACAAATTGAGGATGTGCGGATGGACATGGGAAATTCTTTTCCGAAGATTCATATTTCTAAAGGCTGGGATTGGATGAGTGACAATGATGATTAGAGTTTCATTGTTGTGGTTGGTTAGGTACTGTCACTTTTTATTACAATATAATTGTAGAATGTTTTGTGTGTTTTGCATTTCACTGGATTCACTGTATTTCAGTTCTTCCCACCGCAACCCGCATTGTTTTAATACCATAATCAAATTCTTCCCCGCCAACCACCTTGTTTCAATTCACTACCAGCGGACATTGCTTTCTTATTTGTTTGGAGGGATTTAAAGGAAGCTGTGCAGTTTGTTTTCATCTTCAGTTTACAGCTTAGAAAGCCTAAGATAGATTCTTGCCATAGCTTCGGTTTCAACGTGGATTAAGTTAGGATTTACATCTGTAAGTTTTGGGTAACCTCAAGGTTCATTCACTCTGTCTAGTTTGAGCTGCTCAATAAATTACTATAGAACTGATACTCTAATCCTCAATGCAGCAGCTTTTCCTCACATTTTGTATCAGACAAGGGCAATATTACAGCTACATGCCATGAACAATCTCAGTCTCTGAAAAGATTAAACCATCTGTTTGAGCAGCTTGAAGAAACCGCCATGTTGACATAAAAAACCTAAACCAAACTTCTGCAGTCTTGCAAAAACTGCTTCTGCATTCTCAATTTGCAACACAAAATATTGGCTGACTCTCTCAAATCATTAGGCATTAGTGGAGGCAGAGAGCACCAATCTTTTGCGCTTATCAGCCCATCATTAACGCCATGACCCTTGATGATGCTCCTCAGAGAAGAAAGAACAAGGAGTGGGGGCAAGAACAAATAAAGAGATCAAAACCAAGCAAATGACAAAACTGATAATCAGAGTAAACTACTTCCTTGACAATATAAACATTGAACCCTAAATTCAAGAAAGTAGGCACCCACCCTCATCAAATGCTGCTCTAAACATTTGAAAACCATCAGGAGGTCTGATGGTCGCTTTCAGCAAAATCACAAGTAAGACTGATGCAGTTAGACAAGCCAAGTTCACATAATCCTGCATTCAGTAGGAAGGTTTCTTAAACCATAAAATCTAAGACTCCCTAGTTCAGAAATGACAATAGCATACATTCATTTGGACTAGTGCTAACACAAAATTGCCAATTTTAGTTCATTTCTAGACGCCAAATTTTCATAATTTTAAATTCTCCTCTCTCTTTCTCTGTTCTATTTTTTTTTTTTCCTCTTTTTTCCTGAAATTTCTCCCAGTTCACTTATATTTGGAATTTTTTTTTTTAAGTACAAGAACGGCAAGAATTGACTACATGATTGATTAATAGTAACTTTTCACCGCAAATATTAATAATAATTGATATGGCATATTTAAAAAATAAAATTATTTTTTTATTATTTTACATTTTTTTAATAAATGTGATAAATAATTTTTTTTATACTTATGACATCAACTATTATTACTTTTCATTATAAAAAATTATTAAAAATATTATTACTCATTAAAATTATACTAATATTAATGGAAGTATTTACATACTCGGTTCATATTCATTCATTGTTCCTTTTGTCTGTGGATTAGGGATGTGATTGTTCTAGTTGCCATTTGTTTATTCTCCTTTTTTACCCCTAATTAATTTATTTATATATGTACTTTTTTTTAAAAAAAAAATAACTGAAATATCTCAACCCCGGAAATTTTTTTGACAATTTTTTATTTATTTATACTCCGAGGAGAAGGAGTGTAGTCAACAAACTTGGCCATGCCTCCTTCCCAGTTTTCCTTTCATGGGTTACAAATTTTAGGTTCAAATCCGTACAGAAAGCCAACGAATTTAACGATCATTGACTGTAACCCAAAAATAAAAAAAATAAAAGAAAAAACTTTTACAGAGTGAGTAATGGCGGATGGTACAGTTGTACTGCCGCAGCATGGACAACTCATGGAGAAATGGACCCTCTGAGATTAATGCTTCTGCAGATACTAATCACACATATTCATCCCATTTGCTCACCTTTCACAATATCCTCCTCATTAGCCCATTTCTTCTTCTTCTTCAGTTCACTTGTTCTTGAGCTGCCAGATATCACTTCGGGTATGATCTAAATTTCTGATTCCGCTTTAAATTTTTGATGACTAGATTTGTACTTATGCTATGAAAGTTATCATTTTTTTCCCATTCTTTGTGAAAGTGTGATGATTAAAATATGGAGAATATTATAATGGGATTAAAACTCTGAGTATGCTCTGAAAAAGTAGGTGAAATTCTTCGTAATTCTAGTGTCAGATAAGTGAGTCATTGTTAGTGTCTGCTGTGTTAGATCTTGATTAACTTATGTACTGTGAGGGAGTGTAAAATTCAACATGCATACTATTTGCTCGCCTCCCTCGATGACTTGATTATCAGCCTATTTTTGTAACTTGATTTCTTTTTAGCAAACTTTCCCGTATCATATTGAAGTGTTGGAAGTATTGGTTTCTGATAATTATTATGGTTTTCATTTTCAATGTTTCTCTTCCTTAGTTCCTCTGCCATCGGGATGATCCAGTGCAATATCTGGTTTTCCAACTGAATCAGCTTCTATCTGTCTATTTTGGTTCTGGGAGATCAAGATGGCCTCTTTCATAGTTTCATCTATTCATTCTGCCATGGATGATCTAGAGTCGCTGCAGGATATGTGTCCTGAAGATCTACAGCAGAGCAGATTTGTTATAATGAGGCACAGGCTAAGGAATCTCATAACATTTCTTCTTTGTATGAGAAAGTTGGGCAACGATGTGCATTTGAGAGCTGATGACAATAATATTAATAAGGATAGAAGTCTTGGATCACTTCTGGGAAGGATTGAAGAAGCAGTTTGCAAAAATGCACAGGAAATTCATACATATCGTCTTCGTTTGGATGATGGATTTTCTATGGATGTTATGAATGAGGTTGATCATTTTCAACAAGACATTGAATCTTTTGAGAAAGAAATAGATGAGTGGTACATCACTTTGTCAGATTACTCTCGGCAATCAAGTTCTCCAACGAAGATTATAGAAATCATTGATTCTGTTCTGGATAATCTTGTGGAGTTTCTCATTATGCCGATCCCCAATGACTTTTTAGTAAATCTAATAGAAGACTTGGGAGAGAAGATAAAACTGTTGAGAAGTTTCATCCCCTTTGCCACATTGCTAGGTGCTGAGCACCAACACTTGGAAGATTTGTTGGCTCACATTGAAGCTGTCGCTGTTGACACAGCACATCACACATTGACTGTATCTTATATGTTAGTAATGGTATTTCGTGAAAAATGGTGGGAAGGAATGCCGCAAGAGATTTCAGAACTGCAGCAGAGAATCAAACCTGTTGATCCTCGAGTTTGTGAAATTTATACTCAAGCCCTGGCCAGCTTAAAGTTGTCAAGACAATTACATGCTTTGACTGCGGACTCCAATGATGATCCTATAAATATCATGAGGGATTTCATTGATTTTCTCCTATTTATTTTTTGGGAAATACAACAAGGGGATGCTTGTCTTGTGGCTTCCTTGATGGATCAACTGCTGGTACTCTATGATGGACTAAGATTCTTGAGAACCACTCTCAAGGAGCGACCAAACAAATTTGATGACAACATCAGGCATCTTACTGGAGTTGTGATTTGTGATGCTGGAATTATGATCTTTTCACTTTATCAAAAAGAGGTCAAAGTAGATCTTGAGCTTTCTGATTTGCTAGGGAGAATTAAGCTTCTCAGAGCAGAATTTGATGAGAAGGTTCCTGAAATTTCAACATTCAATTTTCCAAAAATCAATGAATTGGGATTTGTCGATGCAAACAGAAATTATTAACTGGTTATATTTCTTGGTCAGTACATGTACAGATTTATAGCTATACAAGAGACTAAAAATAAGGTAAGAAATCCTAGAGTCCTAGTGAATAAAGTAATTACAGTTCTAATACAACTGTACAACAACTATTCTAGGAAACTAAATCACATATCCTAATTTACCCGTAACTCTTGCAACACTCCCCCTCAAGCTGGCTTAAAGATGTCTTCCATAGCTAGCTTGCTTACTAGATATTCAAACTGTCCTTTGTGTAGCCCTTTGGTTAGTATATCCATTGCGATCTGTAGTTGGCACATAGGAAAGACAAATCAATCCACTTTCAATCTTCTCTTTGATAAAATGTTTGTCAACTTCAATGTGTTTTGTTCTATCATGTAAAAGCTGGATTGTGAGCGATTGAGATGGTCGCTTTATTATCACAATACACCTTCATAGGATGAGATACGAAACCTTTAGTTCTTCAAATAATCTTTTAACCAAATTGCCTCGCTAATCCCATGAGCAAGGGACCTAAACTCAGCCTCGGCACTACTTGAGCCACTACATTCTGCTTTTACTTCGCCATGTGATAAGATTTCCTCCAACAAAAGTGCGATGCTGAAGTAGAACGTCACAATAGTGCAACCAGCCCAATCTGCATCGATGTAGATTTCTATTTGTAAATTGTTATTCTTCCGAAACATAAGACCCCTTCCAGGGTTCCTTTAAGATATCTCGAGAATTCTATATCTGCATCAAAGTGTTCTTGACTGTGAATGCATAAAGCGGCTAACCATACTCACAAAGAAAGGCAATATACGGGCGGGTATGTGACAAATAGATTAATTTCCTACAAGTCTTTGAAATTTTCCCTTATCAACCACCTTTTATTCACCGTAGCTAGATTAAGTCTCAAATTAGCATCAAGTGGAGTATCCACGACTTTACACCCTAGAAGACACATTTCTTTGAGAAGATCAAGGATATATTTCCTTTGGTTTACAAAGATACCCTTCTTTGATCGCAAACTCCATACCAAGAAAATACTTTAATAATCCCAAATCTTTAATCTCAAAATCTTGTGCCAACTTCTTCTTCAAGTCTGCTATTTCATCCACATCATCACGGTCAAGATAATATCATCCACATAGACAATTAAGATAGATATCTTACCTTTCTCCGAATGTTTATAAAACATTGTGTGATCGACTTTGGCCTTGCAGATAACCATGGTTTTTTATGCTTTTCTAAAACGTTCAAACCAAGCTCTTGGAGACCTTTAAGGCCATATAGAGATTTTTTCACTTTGACTTTATCTTGTCCCATCATCATCTCAAATCCACAGGTAGGCTCATGAACACTTCTTCCTCTAAATCTCCATTCAGAATGCATTCTTGACATCCAAGCGATGTAATGGCGATCATAGTTAGCGACTAAAGACAATAGTACTCGGATGGAATTGATTTTTGCAACAGAGAGAAGGTTTCACGATAATCAATCCCGTAGGTTTGAGTAAACCCTTTAGCAACTAATCTCGCCTTGTATCTTTCAATACTCCCATCCGCCTTAGTCTTTCAGAAACACCCATTTACACCCGACAATTTTACGCTCTTTGGGTGAATCAACAACTTCCCATGTCCGTTCTTCTTTAGAGCATTAATCTCCTCCATAACCGCTGATTTCCACGGGATCATCAAGTGCTTCTTGTATGTTTCTGATAAACAAGTTAGATAATTTAGATATAAAGGCATTATGTTTTATTGAGAGTTTAGCATGTGAAAGATATCGGGATATAGGATGATGGGTGCGTTTAGCTTTCCTAATAGCAATAGGAATATCTAGATCACTAGGCTCGGATTAGGTACTTGGAAAGGAAGTGAATCAACATTTTGTTCAATATGAACTGAATTAATGTTATGTATACCGAGTTTGAGTTACATTCTCGAGAAGTTGATTGACACAGTGCTAAAGAAACCGTGTCCTTCTTGTATTTTTGATGACCTTTCTTCCTTGAATAAACTAGGATCCATTTTACCATGTTCGGTAGAAGCTTTGGGTAGTATTTCTCCCCGTCGAGGATCCAAAGGTTTGGCAAAGCGATTCTTCAATATTCGATTTCTTCTTGAGAGAGTCAATGGTTTTAGGTAAAGGAGTAGTAGACATATCCTCCAAAAATTTCCTTCTTTTCCTATCTCCCTCAAGAGAAATTTTCTTAAAAAGGTTTATTTTCAAGAAAAGTAACATCCATAGAAACAACGATTTTTAGTGTTAGGATTAAAGCACTTATATCCTTTTGGCTAGAAGCATAGCCAACAAAAATACATTTTTCAGCCCTTGGATCAAGTTTAGATCTCCCTTTAGGATTGGTGTAAACATATGCTATGCACCCAAATATTTTAAGAGGAAGAGTAGAAGGGAGGCGGGATCTTTGGAAAACATGATTTCATATGCTCAAGGGAGTAATAAAATTCGAACACGAGTAGGCATTCGATTAATAAGGTAAGCTGCGATTAAACAGCTTCCCCATAAATATTTAGGAACATTCATGGAAAACATAATAGCCGAGAGACTTCAAGAAGATGTTTATTTTTCGTTCCGCAATACCATTTTGTTGAGGGTATTAACACAAGTGGTTTGATGATGAATCCCTTTCTCAAGAAAAATCTCCAAGAATTCCTTTAAAGTATTCGGCCCATTATCTGTTTGAAGAATCCCAATTACGTTTCAAAAGATTCTCAAGCATAGAGTAAAACATTTTAAAGAGTTTTTCAACTTGATTTTTCGACATCAAGTAAACCCAACATAAACGGGTATGATCATCAATAAACGTCACAAACCATTTCTTATTTGAGGAGTATTGATCCTTGACGGACCCCAAATGTCACTATGGATTAAGTAAAATGGTTTGGAGACTTGATAAATTTTTGGACGATAAACGGTCTTATGACTCTTAGATAAAATGCAGTTTTCACAAACTAATTTAGAACAGTCTCGCTTTAAATAAACTAGGAAGATTTTTTAAGATAAGGAAAGCTAGGATGCCTAACCTATAATGCCAAAGCATAACTTTATTCATATTTGGATTGGACAGAATACTACTCAACCCATGAGCTCCTTTATTCTCGGACTTGTGATCTTCAAAAATATAGAGGCCATTGATTAATTTAGCACGCCAATCATCTTCGCCGAGTTCAGTCTGGAAGACACAAGTATGGTTCAAAGAATATAATACAACGATTAGTGTCTTTGCAGAATTTCCTAACGATAGTAGATTACAAGTAAGTTTGGGAACATGTAAGACATTCTTTAAGGAAATATTTTCCGTAAGATTTACCAAACCTTTGCCGGCTATAGAAGAGTAAGAGCCATCTCGATACGAATTTTTCATGGCGAGCAGGGATAGTAAGAAGAAAATAAGTTAGACAAACTTGTCATATGGTCGAGGCTCCTGAATCTACAATCCAAGAAGCGAATAATTTAGGGAGGGACAGATAATGCCTTAGAAGTAGTACCGCTTGAGCCACGGAAGCATTAGGAGCACTTGCTGAACTGAGTTGACCTTCACAGCTTGAGTAGTTGATCAATTTGCTCTTTGTCGAGGGTGGTCAAGTTGGCCTCATGTCCACTAGGATTCTTATTAAACCGTCCCTCATGAGAGCCTTTCCAGTTCTTTGGTTTACCATGAAGTTTCCAGATGTCTCACGTGTATGACGTGGTTTGTTGCAATAGTCACACCAAACACGAGATTTGTCATCCGATTTCTTGTGTTGGCGAGAATTCTTTGCACCGCAAGAGCGAGTTTTCAATAGAACGCTTGAGGTTCTCTTGCCAAGCATAACAAGGCGACGACTTTCCTCACGGCGGACTTCGAGAACACTTCACCAAGAGGCGGAGCGGTGTCTTCCAATGATCCTGCCTCTAACCTCATCAAACTCACATTAAGTCCAATAAGAAACTTAAAAATACGATTATCCTCCACCATTTTTTTATAATGGTCAAAATCATGTGTACATCGCCATTCATGAGTGTTGAACATATCCAAGTCTTGCCACAGACGTTTCAAGGAGTTAAAATACTTAGTGATAGAATTCTCACCTTGACGAATTGCTTCTAATTGCAGGTTAACTCATATACTTGAGATTGATTCCCAAGTCCGAGTACATTTGACTAACATTGTCCCAAAGCTCCTTGTGTATGATAGCACATATAGTTGGAGCTTATATCTTCCTCCATGGAATTCACCAACCATGTCATCACCATCGAAGTTTCTGCGTCCCACTTCGCATAGCTAGAATCACCAAGTGCAGGTTCCGTCTTTTCCCAGTCAAATATCCCATCTTGCCCCTACCACGGACAAACATGCGCGATTGGGACAGCGCAAGAAATTCTCTCCATTCAATTTAATTGTGGTAATCTGAATAGAGTGAGATTCGGAGGAATCGAGTAGGATGTGTGGAGGGATGAAGAGTTATAGTATCGGTTGTCCCCGAGGTTTTGGACATGATAAATAGATAGAGAAGAAAATTTGAGGTTGGGACTACTCCTTGCGCACAATCAAAAAAAAATTTCTTTGTAGGAAAAAAGCTGCAGACAAATAAAGCTTGATAAATCAAGTGTGGTGGTCGATGAAGGCTCTGCAAAGATGCAGGACAAAATAGGTATAGATGACGGCTAGAGATGCAGAAAATAGGGTTTACGGTCTCGATACCATGCAAACAGAAATTATTAATCGTTATATTTCTTGGTCAAGACATGTCTGATTTATAGCTATACAAGAGACTAAAAATAAGGTAAGAAATCCTAGAGTCCTAGTGAATAAAGTAATTACAGTTCTAATACAACTGTACAACAACTATTCTAGGAAACTAAATCACATATCCTAATTTACCCGTAACTCTTGCAACAGTCGACTTTCTCCTAGAAAATGTGATGGAGCTGACAAATGGTAAGGTTGATTCATATTCACAGAGTTGAGTTCAAGCAATCTATGAAGAGCTTGTCTTCTTAAGATCTTTTTTAGGAGAAATTGTGGAATTCCACAATGAAGAAGCGGAACTTCAAGCTCTCTGGAATCGTATTTTGGAGGTGGCATACAGGGTAGAGTTTCTCACTGACCAATTGGTGCTTGGGAATACTCCAGATTCTTTCTCCACGTCATTTGATGCCGTCACAGATGACATCAACATTATTAAGTCTGATGCCTTGAGGATTTTCCATGGCACAAGAAAAGAGAAAAAGGCCAAGAATGTTACTGAGACATGTAGTCATGTACCATCACAAAGTATTGCCCCAATAACCGATGAAGTTGTAGGTTTCAATGTTGAGGCAACAGCAATCATAGATCGGCTTAGAAGAGGATCAAAGCAATTGTGGATAGTTGCCATTGTTGGTATGCCAGGACTAGGTAAGACCACTTTAGCCATGAAAGTTTACAATGATCCATCAGTTATACACCATTTTCATGTTCGTGCATGGTCAACTCTTTCTCAAGCATTTGACAAAAAGAAAGTGTTAGTTGAACTTTTGAATCATATGGTTCCCAATAAATTTTCTGAGATGGATGAACAAGATTTGGCTGAAGAGCTCCGGCGTCGCTTGAAAGGAAGGAGATATCTCATCTTTTTGGATGATTTGTGGGACATTCAAGCATGGAATAGCTTAGAAGGATCATTACCAAATGATTCTAATGGAAGTAGAGTTATCTTGACAAGTCGACTTCATGATGTTGCACCTCATGCCTTGCTTGATGGAGAGCCTCATTTTCTTCGTCAACTCACTAATGATGAGAGCTGGGAACTACTGCAGAAGAAGTTATTTCGTGGAAATAATTGCCCTCCAGCATTCTATGACCTTGGGATGCAAATTGCAGAAAAATGTAAAGGCTCACCTCTAACAATTGTCATTGTAGCTGGACTTCTAGCAAATATTAAGCTAGAGGGTTGGAAGGAAGTTCTGGATAGCTTAAGTTCTGGCATCATTTCCAGTACAGAGCAATGCCTGAACACATTGGAATTGAGTTACAAGCATTTACCTGATCATTTGAAGCCGTGCTTTCTTTATTTTGGAGCATTTCCAGAAGACAGAATGATTTCAGTCAAGCAGTTAATTTGGCTTTGGATCGGTGAAGGACTTGTCCACAAAAATGGGTTGAAGAGCTTAGAAGATGTTGCAAGAGATTACATTGTGGATTTAATTGACAGAAGCTTAGTTATGGTTTCCATAAAAAGATCCATAGGTGGTGTCAAAGCTTGCTGCGTCCGTGATTTGCTCCATGATTTTTGTTTGACAAAAGCCAAAGAAGAAAATTTTTTCCTGCTGTTGTGAGGATATGATGAGCTTTTATCTTTTAATCAGCCATGCAGGAAGTTATGCATTTACTCCAAGCTGAAGCATTTTAAGGAGTCAAAGTTATTTTGTGCTCATGTACGTTCTCTATTTTTTTTCGATCAAAACGAGTGGTACAAAATGTTTTCACTTGATATCTCATTCATTATTCACAGCTTCAAACTTCTTAGCGTGTTAAATATAACACAAATTAATTTAGGTCCTGTATTTCCTAGTGAAATGGAACTTCTTGTTCTGTTGAGATATTTGTCAGTTCAAGGTGAGATGGATGCCATCCCATCATCAGTAGGTAACCTCAAAAACTTGGAAATCTTTTTTGTGTATTCCCTTAATAGAAAGGTTTCGTTGCCAATACTCTCTGGAATCTGCAGAAATTGAGACATCTCTACATAAGGGTGGCATCTTCTAAGTTTGTTGGTTTTAGTTTGCCTACTGAGAATCTTGATGACTGCTCTTACTTATATGAGTTAGACAGCTTTTCTGGTGCAATTATTTCTTCTTGGCAGAGCATGGAAAACCAAATGAGAAAGTTTCCAAACATCCGGAAATTGAAATGCAAAATCTTTGAATATGATGATGTTGATACTGAGAAATGTAGCAAGGTTGTGGTGCCTGAATTTCTGAGTCGACGAGAGTCACTTGATATGTCACCATTTGATGTAGACCGAAAACACATCGAGTTTGAGTTTGATTTCCCCACAAATCTTAAAAAGCTGACTCTTTCTCTCTTTGGATTCCCTTGGAGTAAAATTTCATCAATTGGGAAACTCCATAATCTTGAGGTTCTCAAACTAGTCAATGGAGCCTTTTCAGGAGAAACATGGGAAATGGAAGAAGGGGAATTCTCAAAACTTCGATTCCTAAAATTGGCCTCCTTGGACATTGTCAGGTGGACAGCTTCCGAAGATCAGCTTCCCAATCTTCAAAAGTTAGTGCTGAAAAGTTGCAATAAGTTGGAAGAGATTCCTTCGTGTTTCGAGAACATTTCAACTCTTGAAGTGATTGAGGTCTCGTCATGTTCTGAAAGTATCTCGAGTTTAGTCGAACAAATTCGGGATGTGCAGATGGACATGGGAAATGCGGATCTAAAGGTCCTTATTACCCATGTAATGAGCAAATCTTCGTAAGATTGGAAGGAGGAACATTGAATGATTGAGGTTTCTTCTTTTGTTAGTTAAGTTAGGCTATTTTTTGTATGTTTTCAACAAGTTAAATGAATCTGAAGTTTGCTTCAAAGGCTTTGGTTGTCTATTTTCTAGCTTCAAAGGCTTTTCCTTCTGTGGCAAGTTTAGTCTAAGTAATACAGGAGGAAAAAAGATGAACCTGGGAAATTCAGTTCTGAAGGTTTGTGTTCGATCCTCCCCACTTGTTCATCTTACGTCTGATTTGGAAGGAGTAACAATGTCTCTTGGGGTTAACTTCATTGTTTTGATTAGTTGAGCATTGATGTTTTTATGGAATCAATTTAGTGGGAAAACCATGCATGTATTTTGAAAATAATTGCTGAATATTATCATTTCACTTCGTGTTGCAGACTCTTCTTCATGGTTAAAATATTGATATTCCCATTTCGTTCAATCTCACCATGGATTCCATAAAACTCAGCTTGGTTACTTGCAGCCTAGCAGACAGACAGAAATTGATCAATTTTAGACTCCATTGAATTCCTATCACATTCAATGGTATCATTCCTGCTGTTTTTGTACTATCATGTAACTTCAAGCGGCATAGAACCAAGAAAAATCAAAGTAACTAGTAATGTTTCGTTTTCAGATACAGCCCTCACCACTCACCAGATCAGACATGATATATAAAAACATCCCACCAGCGTTATTTGTGATTAATATTCAAATATTTATAATGATTCCTTTTTGTATTGACAATATATTAAACTAATTATTTGGTTTTTTATTATATTTTTGTATTAAATGCATCAAATGAGGTTTTGGAGTTAATGGTGTTTAAAGGAATAAATTTGGCTATATAAACTAAGGGCAAAAGAAGAATTAGACCAAAAATTAGAATACATCTTAAGAAAATCTAACTTCCATAAAATAAAAAAAAAAACAAATGAAAAATTGTCATAAAAATTCTCGTAAAATTAATAATGAAGTTTTCATTCTGTACATGCCAGCCAGATTATGAATTAATAATTGTATTGAATTCTTTTCACTTGCATGCCACCAAAAGTTGGCCTTTTGTATCCTTTTCCAGGTTCCAAGAACACCCCACTGGAAAACCCATTATGATTCAGGTAATGCCATGCTTACCTAAACGTTTTTGAGTTTCCTAGATGTTCCTCCTGTCGACAAATATAAAATATACCAAAAGGGCACACTTTAAGCACATTGGTTTTAATGGATATGTAATAGTCAAACCAAGCGGCTAGCAAAATCCCCGATGGATCCGCAACAGACATCGAAAATGCACTGACTTCAACTTGAATAGGAGATCTTTTCCCATGCAAGTGGTTATTTGCCAAGAACCAAAATTGAAGATGAAATTAAAAATATATTATAAGATTTTATTTTTATTATTATTTATAAATGATAGATACCCCAATTCTTATCGGCAACTACTATTTTTAGGGAAGTAAATTAGAGTTAAAATTTTAATTTACTCCTTAGTTGTAGGAAACATTTTTTCAGCAACAAATTAGACTATTCCTATGGAAGAGAGAGTTAGGAACCACCTAGAGTAAGTTTGATACGCCATTTTCCTCCTTGTTATTTCCTATAATTTTTTTTGTGTGATTTTTCTCCAAATGGGGCAACTAAACTCTCTTCCTAGTTGAATGCTAGTAGAAGTCTTGGTTTTACAATAATTGTGAGATCTAATTTGATTTGATTTTATTCATTCATGAATATTTATTTATTTCTTACATTCTATTAATTATGATTATTTTGATTAATTAAATAACTAGCCACTATTTGATTATCGAAATAGAATGTTGCTAATTACAACATCAAATTCATATTTTGCTAATGTTCCTGACAAAGGGTATTGGTTTTTGTAGTTATTAATGTTGCTGATACATTAAATTCTAAAAGTTTATTTAAGTTGCCTATTGATTTGGAAAGTAATCAATGTTAGCGTTTCTTGGTTATCAATAAATTAAGTAGAGATTAGCCATCATCATTTGTTTGATGCCAATTTGTTTAATTCAATGAATCAACACCGACACCAGAATTAATAGTTCGATCAATACTTTAACTAAAAGGGTATATATTATCAATTTAGTTATATTTAATTTTATATTTTTGTCCTTTTTCTTTAGTTATTTTAGTTTAATTTCTCAACGACCCTTTTTTATTTATTATTTTTACAAAATAAAATAAAATAAATCTATCTATATAAATACTATCTTACTCATTATTATACACTAAAAAATCTCTGAAATAAATAATTTCTTTTTGACTGATTTCTACACCCACCAATTTGCAAATAATTAGCAATTTCTATACGAGTTTTCGTAGATGATGGATGCTTTGTGGGGCTGAGATATAATTTTATAATTTCCATTTTATTAACCTACTTTTAAGTTCGTTTTCCATCCTTGTATCCATATCCATATAGCATCTAATAAGTAATAAAAAATATCAATTTTTAAAGAGAGAGATTTAAAGCAATTAATAAATTAATCTAAAATTTATTAGTTTAAAACGTTTAAATTTAAACTAAATTTTAATTTATTTATTAATAGCTATACGTGATAAATTCCCAACCATCACTCACCTCTCCATATATTTTCTTCCTGTGCCAAACTCTCTCGATAATCTCGTACGTTCACCTTAACCCTCACCTTCATCAATAATCTCTCATGTATTTTCTCCCAGTGACAAATTTCTAGCACTCTACCATCATCAATAATCTCATCATCAACCGTTTGCTTCGCTGTTAGTACCCAAAGCTTACAGACTCTGATGATCATCTGTTCTTGAGCAGCCAGATTCTCCTTGGTATGATCTAAGTTTCCAGGTATTGTTTTATGATTAGATTTCTATACTTGCAATGAAAGTCATCTTTTCTTTTTCTGTTGTTTTTTCTCAATGATTCTATTTTTGGTTTTCATTTGAGTTTTCTTTTTTCACTTAGTTCCTCTCCCAGTAAAGCTTCTGATAGTCCAGCTGAATCATCACAACCCTATCTAACTGGCTCCGGGATATCGAGATGGCCTCTTCCATTATTACTTCCATTCATTCTGCCTTGGATGATCTGCAGCTGCTGCAGGACAGATATCCTGGTCTTGAAGTAAAAAGAATTAAGATCCTGATGCACAAGCTTAGGAGTCTCAGAACATTTCTTCTTTGTGCAGGAAAGTTGGGCAACTATGTACATCTGACAACTGAAGATAACAATGATAATAGGGATGGAAGTTTGGGATCTCTCCTGATGAGGATTGAAGATGCTGTTTGCAGAAATGAACATGAAATTCACTCTTATTGTCTCAACGTGGAAGACGAAATTCCTCTTGATTGTGAGAACAAGATTATTCATTTTCTACTTGAAGTCGAATCTTTTGAGAAAGATATAGAGGAATGGTACATGACTTTGTCAGGCTGCTCGCAGCAATCAACTTCTCCAACGACGAAGCAAATTTTGGCTATCGCTGATTCCGTTCTGGAGAATCTAAAGGATTTCCTCAGCTTCCATAGAGCTTACATTGGATTTCTCGTAGAGCCAATAGAAGCTTTGGAAGAGAACATAACATTCTTTAGGAATTTCATCCGTTTTGCCACTCTCCGAAGTGCTGAGAACCGAGAATTCCAAGATTTGTTGACTCACATTGAAGCTCTTGCTATAAATGCGGCACATTTGACAGTACATCTCTTTTCTGCAAGTCACTATAACATTGAGCTTTTTTCTGTGAATGTAGCACGTGCAAGAAGAGATGTCTCTTATGACGAAGTCAAGATTATGATTTCTGCATTGCTGGAGAAGAACAAACCTGTTCATCCTCATGTATATGAGACGTACACTCAAGCCCTGGCAGGGTTAAAATATTCAAGACAGCTGCATGCCCCCAGTCTCGACATGAATGATGATCCCATAATTATAATAGAGGACTTCATCGTTTTTCTACTATCTAATATCTGGGATATGCTTCAACTGGATACTTCTCTTGAAGTTTCTGTGAAGGAACAATTGCAAGCACTATACGAGGGACTAAGATGCTTGAGAACCACTCTCAAGAAGCAGCCAAACAAGTTTGATGGCAATATAAAGGATCTTACTGGAGCCGTGCTACGTGATGCTGGAATTATAATTTTTTCACTTTATCGGAAAGAAGTCAAAACAGATCTTGCGCTTTCAGAGTTGCTGGATAAACTTAAGGTGATTAGAGCAGAAGTTGAAGAGCAAGTTCCTGAGACATCAGTATTCAGCTTTCCCAAGACCAATGTGCTGGGCTTTCTTGATAATCTCTTAGACAATTTGCTGGAGATCAAAAGCTGTAAGGTTGATTCAGATACTCAGAGTTGTGTACAAACAATTGGCGAAGATCTTGTCTTCTTAAGATCATTCATGGGGGTAATGTTCGGGTTGCGGAATCAACAAGAGGACCTCCAGGCTCCTTGGAATCGTGCTATAGAGGTGGCGTACAGGATAGAGTTTCTCATCGACCAATTGGTCCTTGGAGATATTCAAGATTCTTTTTCCACCGCATCTAATTCCATCACAGAAAACATCAGGAGTATTAAGACTGATGCCTTGAAGATTTTGCATGAGAGGAGACAAGAGATCAAAGTCCAGAAAGTCACATGGACATCTACTCAGGTACCATCACAAAGTAGGGCCTCAGCAACTGATGAAGTTGTAGGTTTCGAATCTGAGACAATATCAATTATCAACAGACTTGTAAGAGGACTTAAAAATTTACAGGTCATTGCTATTGTGGGTATGCCCGGCTCGGGTAAGACAACTTTAGCCACAAAAGTTTACAATGATCCTTCCTCTGTGTACCATTTTCATGTTCTTGCTAGGTGTTCTTTTTCTCTAGCATTCAATCAAAAGAAAATTTTACTTGAGCTTTTACTCCAGATTCTTAAAAAGCATCCTGATGAATACTTTAAAATGACTGAAGATGATTTGAAGGAAAAGCTTAGGCGTTCATTGAAAGGTCGTAAATATCTCATATTTTTGGATGATGTATGGGACATTAAAGCATGGAATAGCATGAATGGATCATTACCTGATGATTCTAATGGAAGTAGAATTCTCCTGACCAGTCGACATTTTGAGGCTGTCCCTGAAGCTATGGTTGATGACAAACCTCTTCTTCTCCGTCAACTCACTGACGACGAGTGCTGGAAGTTACTACAGAAGAAGCTGTTCCCTGGAAATGATTGCCCCCTGGAGTTGAATGAACTTGGGATGAAAATTGCCAAAAATTGTAAAGGATTACCTTTAACAGTTGTCATTGCATCTGGACTTTTATCAACTACAGAGCAAGAGGTTTGGAAGGGAGTTCTAGAAAAGTTTTCTGGCATCATCTCCAGTGAAGAGCAATGCAAGAACACAATAGAGCTGAGCTACAAATATTTACCAGATTATCTGAAGTCATGCTTTCTTTGTTTTGGGGCATTTCCAGAAGACCAAGAGGTTTCAGCCAAGAGGTTAATTTGGTTATGGATTGCTGAAGGATTTGTCCGCAGAACTAAGGAAAAGAGCTTGGAAGAAGTTGCGACAGATTACATGGAGAATCTGATAAGAAGAAGCTTAGTAATGGTTGCTAAACAAAGATCCATAGGAGGTGTCAAAGCTTGCCGCATTCATGATTTGCTACATGACTTTTGTTTGCTAAAAGCCAAAGAAGAAAACTTTTTGCAGGTGTTAAAAGGTTATCAGGAGCTTTCATCTTTTAATGAGCCAGGCAACCTGCGAAGGTTATGCATTTACTCTAAGCCAAAGTATTTCAAGGAGGCGATGCTATTTTGTCCTCGTTTGCGTTCACTGCTCTTCTTTGATCCAAAAGCATGGAACGAACAAAGGTTTGATATCTCATTCATTGTTCGTGTCTTCAAACTTCTTAACGTGTTGGATATAGAGCAAATTAATCTGGGTTTTCATTTTCCAAGTGAGATTGGACTTCTTGTTCGGTTGAAATACTTAGCAATCCAAGGTACTCCGAATGTCAGCCCATCAATAGGTTACCTTGCTAACTTGGAAACTTTGATTCTTCGCTCAGCAGGAACAAGTGTTATATTGCCAGATGCTTTCTGGAATCTGGAAAAATTGAGACATCTTTACTTAAGCGATGTGAAGCAGGGTCATTGTGGCATTAAATTGCCGGTTGATAATCTCGACAACTCCCCTAATTTGTATGAGCTGGACAGTTTATCTACTGTATATAGTGAGTATTGGGGTATCATGGAAAAGCAATTGAGAAAGTTTCCAAACATCCGTCAACTAAAATGCAGGCTCTTTGCATACGGGGATGATCCGAAGAATGGTGACAAGTTTATGGCATTTTCATTTCTCAGTCAACTAGAATCACTTGATGTTTCATTCTTTAAGAACTCTACTCAGTTTGAGTTTGTTTTTCCAAAGAATCTCAAGAAGTTGACTCTGTCTGGCTGCGGCTTGCCCTGGAGAAAAATTTCAACAATTGGAAACCTCCCTAAGCTTGAGGTACTCAAATTACTCCATGGATCATTCTTTGGGAACACATGGAACGTGGAAGAAGGGGAATTCTCGAAACTCGAATTCCTGAAATTGGATTCCTTGAACATTGTCACGTGGACAGCTTCAGATGATGAGTTTCCCAGTCTCAAGAAGTTGGTATTGGAAAGCTGTGATCGTTTGGAAAAGATTCCTGATTGCTTAGAGTATGTTACAACTCTTGAAATGATTGAGGTCTCAAATTGTTCCGACTCCATTTCAAGTTCAGTCAAACAAATTGAGGACACGCAGATGGACATGGGAAATTCTGATCTGAAGATTCTTGTGCGATCCACAAAGAAGGATACTTGGTAAACCGAGGGAAAGGAAGGGGAAGAGGAAGATTAGGACAGAGTAAAGGTTGAGTAAGGAAGCAATAAAGGGAACGTGATGAGTACCGCATCTCCTATCAAGGCTGTAAATTTGTAATTGTAAAGAGTGACAATGATGATATAGATTTACGCCTTTGTAAAATACTTGTTGAAGGTTTATAATATGTAACATATTCTACTGTATGTTGCGACTCTTCTTCATCGTAAAAAGTATTTGCAATTTTCATTTCTCAGTCCCACTGTTGATTCGACAAAACCGAACTCGGTTGCTAGCAGCCTACAGCAAACAGAAACAAAGCTTTTTGTAAACCACCAGTTACTTCACCGCATTCATCATTCATCCCTCCACAAATATTTGCTGGGCTCAATTTCGGTAGGGTGAATCCTGCTTTCATCATTCACCCCTCCAAAGTACAAGGTGACCACTTTCACAATTTCAATAAATTGAATCATTGACAGGAGCCGCAGAGCATAAGAATTTTTTATTTTTTTTCAAAAGTCGATAGCTGTTTTAAATTTCCAAAAGCTAATATACATTCAATGTCCCAAACATAAGAATACTCGCTGGGCTCCAACTAGCAAGACTGAAATTGCAATTCCAATGATTTATTCCTGCTTTTATCTGCCAAGCTTCTTGAAAATGCTTGAAAACCCAATCGATTGTACCGGTAAATTTAACATGTAACATGCAGCCCGATGCCATATCTTTAAGCTATAAAATCAAAAATCAACTCTTTTTTTAGAATAAAGGTAGTATTATTTTATTTAGGAGGGACATGAACTATTCATGATAAAAGGCACAAAAAAATCTTATATGACCAACAAATGTATATTACACACCAATAACACCCAAAGGCCGCCTGAGAGAGAAGGCCGCATGGACGTGGTCATGGTCAAGAGTTTAATATATATAAATACAACAAAATAATTAAAAATATTATACTTTTTTTCCAATGGCATCTCATTTGCTTACCTTTTTCTAACCTGACCGTCAGCCTAATTCTCAAACACTGGAACACATCTTGTGAGCTAAATATCTACTCTGGATGAACTTGTAACTATTGGTTTTTCAACCTTTCGGTTTCCATTCGCTGCTTACTTCATCACGGTTGCAGACTGTTCATCGCCTGTTGCTGCTGTTGTTGAGCTGTCAGATCTTACTCTGGGTATTTTCTGAATTTCTAAATCTATGTTATTTTTTATCACGAGATTTCTCCTTAAGTTTCCTTGTGACCCGTCTGTACAAATTGAATACCAATGTAAGTTTGCTCTAAAAATCCATTCACAGAAAAAAGGAAGAATGTAAAATAAAATTCTTTACAATTAAAGTAAGAGATGAATGAGTCAGTGGTAATGTCTGCTGTCATAAATATAGACTGCTGGAAGGAGTGCAAATTTACATAAGTATAAATATTACACAATGGATCTTTTTGGGTTATTGGTTTCTGATCTTCATTTTGGCTTCTGATATGGTGCTCCTACATTCTTCCTTCAGTTCCTTCGCCATTTGGGCGTCCTGTGAAGTTGCCGGTCTTCCAACTAGATCAGCTCCCAGCTATCTATATTCAGTTCCGAAACATCAAGATGGCCTCCTTCATTATTACTTCTATTTATTCTGCATTGAGAGATCTGCCATTGCTGCAGGACAAGTGTCCTGATAATTTGTTGATGTGCAAATTTGCGTTCCTGAGGCAAAGGCTAAGGAATCTCCTAACTTTTCTACTTTGTATAAGGAAGTTGGGCAACGATGTGCATCTGAGATCTGATGACAGCAATAATGAGGATGGAAGTGTGGGATCTCTCATTGCAAGGATTAAAGATGCGGTTTGCAGACATGCACAGAAAATTCACACCTATCGTCTTAGTTTGGAAGATGGATTTAGTATGGATGTCGGGAATGAGGTTGATAATTTTCAACTTGACATTGAGTCTTTTGAGAAAGAAATTGATGAATGGTACATCAGTTTGTCATATTACTCGCTGGAACCCAGTTCTCCAGTGAATATTGTGGAAAAAACCGATTCTGTCCTGGATAATATTGAGGAATTTCTCATCATGCATACGTGTGAAGAACTTTTGGTACAGCATTTAGAAACATTGCGAGAGAAGATAAAATTCTTGAGAAGTTTCATCAGCTTTGCCACACTACTAACTGTTGACCATCAACAATTGGAAGATTTACTGGCTCACACAGAAGCTATTGCAGTGGATTCAGCTCATCTAATAGCACAATACACTCTGACTGTATCTCAGATATTTAACATGGCTTCGAATGAGAAGTGGTGGGAGGGTATGCCACAAAAAATTTCAGAACTTCGGCAACGGATCAAACCTATTGATCCTCGAGTTTATGAGGCTTATACCCAAGCCTTGAGCAGCTTAAAACTGTCGAGACAATTACATGCGCCCACTCTGGACTCAAAGGATGATCCTCTAATTATCATGAAGGATTTCATTGATTTCCTCATTTGTGATTTTTGGGAGATTCTGCAACTGGACACTCGTATGATGGCTTCAATGAAGGATCCGAGGCAAGTACTCTATGAGGAACTAAGGTGCTTGAGAAACATTCTCAAGGAGCAGCGAAACAAGTTCAATGATAAAACCATGGATCTTGCTAGAGTTGTGATATGTGATGCTGGAGTCATAATCTTTTCACTTTATCAGAAAGATGTCAATATAGATCTTCATCTTTTTGATTTGCTAGGGAGAATGAAGATTCTGAGGGCTGAAGTCGAAGGCAGAGCTCCAGAAACATCAACATTCGCCTTTTCCAAGACCAATGAGTTGGGTTTTGTTGATTTTCTCTTGGAAAATCTGATGGAGCTGGCAAGTTGTGAAGCTTATTCAAATGCCCAGAGTCAAATACAAATAATCCACGATGAACTTGTCTTCTTAAGATCTTTCCTGGGGGAAACTGTGGAACTGCACAACGAACAACTGGAACTTCGAACTCTTTGGGATCGTGTTATGGAGGTTGTCTGCAGGGTAGAGTTTTTCATTGACCAGTTGGTGCTTGGAGACAAGGGAGATTTCTTTTCATCATCATTTGATTCCATCACAGAAGACATCAGTAATGTTAAAATTGATGTCTCGAAGTTTTTCAATGGCAATAGAAAAGACTTCAAAATCAAGAAATTTACCCAGTCTACTCAGGCACCATCACATTATATTGTCCCAATATCAGATGAATTTGTAGGTTTCCATGATGAGGCAACATCAATTATTGATCGGCTTGCAAGAGGATCCAAGAAATTGCAGATTGTGGCCATTGTGGGTATGGCTGGATTAGGCAAGACAACCTTAGCCACAAAAGTTTACAATGATAATTTAGTCATGTGTCATTTTCATGTTCGTGCATGGTCAACTGTTTCTCAAGTGCTCAACAAAAAGAAAGTGTTACTTGAACTTTTAAATCATATTGTTCCCGATAAATACTTTGAGATGGATGAACAAGATTTGGCTCAGGAGCTCTGGCGGGGTTTGAAAGGAAAGAGATATCTCATCTTTTTGGATGATGTGTGGGATGTTGAAGCATGGAATAGGTTGGGATTATCATTTCCTGATGATTCTAAGGGAAGCAGAATTATCTTGACAAGTCGACATAGTAATGTTGCTCCACATGCTATGCTCGATGCAGACCCTCATTTTCTTCGTCAACTCACCATCGATGAGAGTTTGGAGTTACTTCAAAGGAAGCTATTCCCTGGAACAGGTTGGCCTCCAGCAATATATGAACTTGGGATGCAAATTGCAGAAAATTGTAAGGGATTACCTCTAACAATTGTCATCATATCTGGACTTCTAGCGACTATGAAGCAAGAGGATTGGAAGGAAGTTTTAAAAAATTTTAGTTCAGGAATCATTTCTAGTTTAGAGCAATGCAAGAACTCATTGGAGCTGAGTTACAAACACTTACCAGATTATTTGAAGCCCTGTTTTCTATATTTTGCGGCATTTCCCGAGGACCAAGAAGTTTCAGTTAAGATGTTGATTTGGTTATGGATCTCAGAAGGATTTGTCCGAAAAACCGAGTTAAAGAGCTTAGAAGATGTGGCGACAAAGTGCATGATGGATTTAATTGGCAGAAGCTTAGTTATGGTTGCCCAGCGAAGATCCATTGGCGGTGTCAAAACTTGCCGCATTCATGATTTGTTACATGATTTTTGTTTGAGAAAAGCCAAAGAGGAAAACTTTCTGCAGCTGTTACAAGGGTATGATGCGCTTCTATCTTTTAATGAGCCATGCAACTTACGGAGGTTATGCATTTACTCTAAGCAAGAGCATTTCAAGGAGTCAAAGGTATTTTGTCCTCGCTTGCGATCTCTACTATTCTTTAATGAACCAGAATGGTTATCTGATCAAAGAGATTGGTATGAGCCAGGTTCATTTGATATCTCATTCATTATTCACAGCTTCAAACTTCTTCGGGTGTTACATGCAAGGCAAATTAATTTAGGTCCCTTTTTTCCAAGTGAAATGGAACTTCTTGTTCAGTTGAGATATCTGGCACTCCAATGTAGGATGGAAGTCATCCCATCATCAATAAGTAACCTTTCAAACTTGGAAACTTTCACTCTAGAGCCAAGTGGAAGAAAGGTTTCATTGCCACATACTCTCTTTAGTCTTCAGAAGTTGAGACATCTTCACATAAATGCGTCATATGCTAGGTTTGCAGGTTTTAGCTTGCCCATTGAAAATCTTGACAACTCCCCTAATTTATATGCATTGGATAGCTTTTCTGGTGCAATCATTTCTTCTCAGCAGAGTATGGAAAATCAAATGAGGAAGTTTCCTAACATCCGCAAACTGAAATGCAAAGTCTTTGAATATGAGGATGATGATACTGAGAATAGTAACAAGATTGTGGTACCTGAGTTTCTGAGTCGACTAGAATCCCTTAATGTGTCACCATTTGACCTATTGAGGAGTCATATTCATAAGTTTGAGTTTACTTTCCCTGCAAAACTCAAAAAGCTAACACTCTCTCTCTTTGGGTTGCCTTGGAGCAAAATTTCAACAATTGGAAAGCTGCGTAATCTTGAGGTTCTTAAGTTACTACAAGGATCCTTCTCAGGGGAAACATGGGAAATGGAAGAAGGAGAATTCCCGGAACTTAGATTCTTGAAATTGGCTTCTTTGGACATTGTCAGGTGGACAGCTTCTGATGATCAGCTTCCCAATCTTCAGAAGTTAGTGTTGAAGAGTTGTTATCATTTGGAAGAGATTCCTTCTTGCTTAGAGAACATTTACACTCTTGAAATGATTGAGGTCTCATCATGCTCTGAATGTATCTCAACTTTAGTCCAACAAATTCAGGATGTGCAGATGGACATGGGAAATTCAGCTCTGAAGATCATTATTCCTCGTGCTATTAGCAAATCTTCATGAGACTGATTTTGTGAGGAGTGATAATGATGATTGAGGTTTATAAACCTTTTGTTTGTTGGGCAGGGCTACCTTTTATTGTTGAATGAATTTAGTGACAAAATCACTCATGTATATTCAAAATAGTTTTTGATGTTTATGCATGTATTGCATTTTTCTGAATGTGATTTGCTACTCATCTCTATAATAAAAATGTTTCAAATTTCCATTTCTTTGAATCCCATCATGGATTCCAAAAAACTCAACAGCCTAGCATATGGGAAGCTGCTGATCGTCGCTTTCACCATCATTGATCCTTCGCTGCGTACTAAGTGAATTTCACCAGTTGCGTGAAGTGAATCATTGACAGAACCCTCAGAACAGAACACTAGGTGGGCTCCAACTTACAATACTGAAATTGCAGTTCCGATGATTCTGCTTTTACATGCCAAGTTTCATGAAAATGCTCACAGTATCATTCACTCTTGAATTGGTTTCAAATTTGCAATTGCATGATGCAAGGATCCTCTGCTACAATGCCTAATGCATAAGCATTAACCAGGCCTTTCAAGGGGATACACGAATTCCTTTCTTGGCAAACTGCATTTGTAAGGGTAGGAATATGCAGTTTTTTGAAACCATAGCTCTAAGAGTTGGCAATTAAATTTATAGTCTGCAAAGTTTAAAATGGCTCAAATAATAGTAATGCATTTCAGGATGGGATTTTAAACCTTAACCATTCAAAATTTACATTTCAACGTAGATGAAGAGTACCAATAAATTGGTGCAAATAAGGATAATGGATTTCATTCCAGACGTGGTTTGCAAATTCATAAGAGTTATGGGGAGCTCCTGAAGCTATGAGTTGTATAAAGACGAATTGATTGTCTTGGTAGTTTATAATAATATTTTAAAAGGAAAAAAATACGCAGGCTTGGATTCTTTGTTGTTTGTTTCCAACTATATTTTACGGCTCAGAAAACCTAGGAAAGAAAATTTATCACCAATCCAATTAAATCGTGGAATTCCCATGTTGCAGATTCAATAACTCAATTCAATTTTAGCCATTCAGTGAATTGGAATGTTCAAAGGGTTTTTGTTTTTCTGGTAATTGATTTTGCTAAAGTCGTTCTCTGGATACAGCTACAATTTTCTGTAGCTAGCTTGTCATGGTTTATTTTGTGCTTGGAGACTTTGAGATTCACCCAATTCCTTGTGTTTCTTGCTGAATTACCAATTTTACAGAAAGCAACGATTTTAGCAGTCATCAACTGGTACAAAAGCTTCTTTTTTATTATTGTTTTTTTTATATCAACCAATGCTAGATATATTTTAAATTTTAAAAAAAACTCAAACAAAAATAAGCCTCCATTGAAGAATGTATATATGGAACATCTGGCTTGGATCTGATTAATCAAATAATTCGACTGGAAAGACGGATGCAGGATTAATAACGTGGCTTCAGCTATTGAAAATCTTGAAAGTGGACTATCAGTACTTTGGAGGGGATATGGAAAGTGCTTGTTCTGCTGAAACATGTTGTGCTGAAATGAGAGGCCATTCTTGCAATTCCAATGGCATAACTGGCTGAGCCAAGCTGGCAGTACCTTGCATAAACTGATCCAGAGGATTGGACTTAAGCTGATTCAAGCCCCAACTAGATTTAGCAGGTGACAGAAGAGAGAGAGCGCACGTGGCAGATTTGGTGCCTCATTCATGTAAGAATTGGCTGAAGATGCATTACCTAGAAGTCCTGATCAGTGAACTTCCCACCTGTGTCATCTTCAAGCTGCAAGAACTATTCCACATTGCATTAGACAATGAGGACGCCAATCTGTTCAACAGAAAACTTGGAGGCCTCCTATCACATAAAGAAGATGTCAGCCCCATTGAGCTCAGATGCATTGCCTCTCGCTGTGGCCTGCGCCGCCTGGCATTATGATCAGACAGGCATCTACGACAGCTTCTTTTTTTATCATCAAATTCCGACAAATTATGGAACCTGCTACATTGTTGGCAAAACCTTCTTTCCGTTCCAGCTACAATGACCTTGGGGCTCTTGGAATGACATTCACAAATTCTATGACGGCGATGATAATCTTTAGCTGTTGTAAGTCAATGTTGCAACCCTCAACTTGGCAACGACTAGTCTGTGGACTCTGATAAGAAACTCTCTGTCTCTTTGCAGTATTAGAAGACACAAAATTACGTGTAGAGCTCATATTTTCAGAGTCCTTTTGCATATGAAGCTTCAAACCAACCATTGGTTGACCAAAGCAAACGGAAGCCCCTCGTGCAATTGCTTCTTCCTTCTTACATTCATTAGACCGAGAATTAACATTTCCAAAAGTACCTGTCAACTTGTTTACTGAAGAGCTAGACAAAGAAAAACCATCTTCAACCTGTGAACATGGAGAATTGTTTTCTTCATCTATATCCAAATCTTTCCCACTTGTAAGTTGGAAAAAAAAGAGATGAAAATTTGTGAAGGAACTTTTGATGATGTTCCAAAAAAGGGTTGGGCAAATTTGGATAATGGTCCCAACCCCTTTTTGGAACATCACCACCAACCCCCCATAAATTTTCCTCTTTTTTTTTCCCTACCTACCAATGTCAGCGACCCTCTGTATCCACTTGAATTGCCTTCGCAATGTACGTGGCAAATTTGTGAAAATCCATTTCTTGTTTGACTGTGAGTTCAAACTCAATCCCCCCGATGATCACCTTATACTGAACAAGTCCATCTCCTGCTTTATGAGGAATATTGTGTTTCTTTGTGTTTCTTTCTTCAATTTCAGCTACACCATTAGATTCAGGTGAATAAAGAGGAGTTACTTAATAAATTATCCTTTCTTTTTCACAATAATCATTTAGTGATAGATATTCACCCCCTCTATCCGATCTAACTCTTTTAATTTTTCTACTAAATTGATTTTCTACTTCTGTTTTATAAGAAATAAAGGCATCAAATGCATCATCTTTATTTCTAAGTAAATACAACTTAGTAAATCAAGAAAAATCATCAATAAAAGTAACATAATATTTTTTACCACTTCTAGTCATAGTTTATTTTAAATCATCTAAATCAGTGTGAATTAAAAACAATAGTTCAGTTTCTCTATTTACATAAATACAAGTCTTTTTAGTGATTTTTTATTCAGCACATATTTCACATTTATCTATATTGGTTGAACTCAAACTAGAAATCAAGCCAAGTAATTGCATTTTCTTTATAAAGTTAAAATTAGTATGTCCTAATCTTGCATGCCATAAAGAAAATGATTCAATCATATAAGCAGAAGAAGTAGATGCGTTTTCATTAATAACATTGGAAATAGAAAGTACATATAGTCCTTGATTACTATAGCCCTTGCCTATAAACATATTATTTTTAATCATGACAATTTTTCCAAATTCAAAAAATATTTTGATTCCACCTTTGTCAAGTAATTGCACAGACACCAAATTTGCTCTAATGGTTGGAACATGCAGTACATCATTGAGGGCTAGAGTCTTTCTAGACGAGAATTTGAGAAAGATTTTGCCTTTGCCATGAACTTTTGCAATTCTAGAGTTTCCAAGGTAGATTACTTTTTTATTGTCCCCTACTAGAGTGAAGGAGAAAAAAAGCCTATCGATTACCACAAACGTGTCGAGTGGCCCCAGAATCTACCACACACTCTTTGGCATTGACTACCATATTCACTTGAGAAACAATGGCAACAATAACATCATCTCCTTCGACTAGATTAGCCCTAGTAGGATTTTCATTTCTCACTCTTTATTGGAGCTACTTCTTTGCACAAAATTTGCCTTCAATGCAATTCTTTGGCTTTGGCAGCTTTTATCTCCTTTCTGTTGGTATCTTCGATCAAAATGTGAGTGACTAGCTCATCAATGGTGAAGAACTTTTATTTGTGCTTCAAACTATTTTTGTAGTCACTCCAAGAGTCTGGCAGCTTTTCTATCAACAGACTGACTGCAAATTTTTATGGAAGTATGATGTCTTCGGCTTTCAAATCTTCAATAATTTTTTATATTTATTAATCTGACTCTTTATGTCTATACCTTCAACCATTTGCTAGTGGTAGAATTTTCCTACCACAAACTTCCGCTTGGTGGCATCTTCAGCAGTGAATCTTTTAATTAAGGCTTCCCACATAGCCTTTGCTTCCTTTTAAGGGCAAAAAACATCAAACAATTCATTAGATATGGTTTCTAAAATCATATGATGACATACCTTATTAGCATGTTGCCATAATTGTTGAATTTTGTCATCAGTAATTGGGGTAGGTCTAGGCTCTAGTAGAGCATGTGCTACACCATGGACATCAAGTAGGGAGAAAATTCTTTCTTGCCAATGTTTGACGTTTTCATTGGCAAAAATATCAATGTTTGAGAAGTTTGGAAAAGGTTTTGCGTAGGGTAATTGAACAGGAATGGGTTGTGTGAGTGGAATGTCTATTTGAGTAGTTTGAGTAGCACTAGTGGGGGGAACATTTGTAGTAGGAATGGGTGTATTTGTACTGAAGGCAGCCATAGTTTCTTTAGATTGTAGTAGAAGGAATTAGTTATTAACAAGAACAAGATTGGACTTGAGTATCAAGAAACGACTTGAGTCATGCAAAAGTTGCACTTTCCTAGAGAAACTATTTCAAGAATTTATGAAATGTTTCCCTAAGATTAAGCAAGTCCTCCTCGTTAGATGGCAATAGAATCAACAAAAATTAGAATAAAAACCAGTAAAATGATGAGAGGGTTGAAGGAGGAAGGAAGGCTGGAGAAAAATTTCTAAAAGAAGCTTGCAGAATTTTTTGTACGTCTGGAGGACTATTTATAGTGCTGCATGCAACAAGGATTGAGAAAAATATGTTGAACATTGGAGGTCGTGCAATCATATCCACTACTACGTGGTCAACACTCCAAAGTTATGCGGATAAGGGTTGGGATGTGGTCAACCCACGTACAGGTCAAAGGATTGGTGGTTGTTGAATGGGTAAAATGGTAAACTGGTAAAATACCCAGTCAACCGGTAAGACAACTGGGTAAAATGGTAAACCTGTAAAATACCCAGTCAATCAGTAAGACAAGAATAAAAAATAATTCCAAATAAATTATTTTAGTAGGCAACCGACTTTATTGAGAAAGAATACTTTTTTTAGGCCAAGGAGTTGATAGCGAGATCTCAAATCAACTTATTGATCTTATGATATATCTCAGTATCAAAGATGATACCAAAGATCTGTATTTGTTTATAAACTCTCCCGAAGGCTGGGTAATACCCGAAATAGCTATTTATGATACTATGCAATTTGTGCGCCCAACAAATATAATCTGTTTTTTTATTCTAAGTGGTTATTCTATTTTGGGTAATGAAGAACTTGTTATTCTTTACTCTTAGACCCAGAAATTCCTATATAACTTCCATAAATAACAGCTGTAAATTTGTTTTTTGTTTTGTACTTACAGAGCTAATTTTGCTTTCACCTGAAATGGCCAAATGGGAGATGGCCTTCGTTCTACAACTCATTTTTTTTGTTTAGCTTCTCTTTTGAAGAAGTGAAAGAACAATTTTCCCGGAAAAGGGCGATCTTCTTTTATATAATTCTCCTCTTCATTCTATGTTTTCTCTATAGCTACGGCTACAATCTCAATCCCTTCCTTTTGAAAGATATTCATAGTAGGTTCAAAAATAGAATAAGCAAAACTTGAACTAAACCGCATTTAACCTATGCGGTAAGGGGGACTAATCCACCTTTTTGAATTGGATTGGCCTAATTTAACCCCGTCAAAATGTTCACAAGTTCACCACTTTTACTCTTGATCACAAATTTACCAACAAGAAATTCAATATAAGATGGTAAAAAATTTTGTAAACTTCCAATGTGGAATTGTCTTTTGAAATATACAACAAAAGGATCAATTGCAAGCACCATATAAGGGACTAAAGATTCTTGAGAACCACTTAGAAGGAGTAGCCAAACAAGTTCGATGATAATATCAGGGATCTTACACTGGAGTCGTGCTATGTGATGCTAGAATTATAATTTTTTTCACTTTATCGATATTCTGCTTTCCCAAGACCAATGTTCTGTCTCTGAGACAATTTGATGGAGGTGAAAAGTTTCAAGGTTGAATATCCCACAGCAAATGCAAACAAACCTTTTTGCAAGCCACTAATTACTGCACCACTTTCATCATTCATTCCTCCAAGAATATCGAAGTACAAGGTTGATCACTTTCAGCATTTCTACGAAGTGAACCATTCACGGTACAAGCAGAACATAAGAATTCTTGCTGGGCTTCAGCTAACTAGACTGGAGTTGCAGTTCTTCCAATGATTTATTCCTGCTTGTATCCGGCAAGCTTCTTGAAAATGCTCATAGTATCAATTTTTGCATCAGGCTTCATATGACTATATTAAGTAATCAAGTGGCAATTTTAAATTCTTCATTATTGTCCTAGGCATCGGAGAGGGGGGGAAAAAATGGTATTCATGTGTGATATTCCATCATCATCATCAATAATGACACACAGCATTTAGAGTTAGATATGAAAAAAATCAACCCAATTTAAAAATTAATCTAATTAATGCAATATTTTAATCTGTTGAGTTAAAATATTAATTTTAAAAAACTACAAAGATAATCAACCAGTCGACTTTGTTGTTCCCACCGTCGGTCTGAATTTTGGTCAAATTTCAACAACTTGGCTAGAATTTGATTATACCAAAACATCTTTAATTTTTAAAATTATTATTTAAATTTAAATTAGATTTAACTTAATCCAAATATGACTCAACCCAAATTAACACGTAATTATATTAATTAAATTAGGTTACAATTCATAAAATTACCACTCATCGATAATTCAATGTATGAGTAAACCAACATACCTATTTATCAGAAGTAGAAATCCTTCATAAACAGGTGTAACAACCCTTATACATTTGTTTTATTTAGGAGGGACGGGATGTATTATTCATGATACAATGCACAAACAATCAATACGATAGCCACCAACACAAATCACCACACATTAATCCATCACCCAGTTCGCCAAAGGGAGAAACTCGCATATTAGTGGTCAAGAGTTAAATATAAATAAATAGAACAAAATACTAATTAAAAATTAAAGCAATGCCATTCATAATGAGTAATTAAACTCTTTTTTCGAAACTAATGTAATACTATTTTAGTTAGAAAATGCCAAACCTCGAATAATTGGTGCTATTTTCATATAATCATCTTTTTCTTTTTTTCTTTTGATATAGATGGGAAAAGAATCTAAATTTAGTGTAGGCCTGCCAAAGATAATGAATTTTTTATTAGAATTTTATCTGTTTAAATATCCAATAATTACTTATGAAAAATTTAGCAAGTGATATAGCTGAAGATTAATTGAATCTGACAAATTATTTCTAAGGTTTCGTCCTTCGATGAAAACATATTTTTATTATATTATGAAGTAATAGCATAGACAACTTTTTTCTTAATTTCTTGTGTTTTTTCATTATATGTACTTTCAGGTGCGTTATGTATGTCTGTCTGACGAAATCATATTTATGTTGGCACTATTTTTGGAAACTTATTCGTTTTATACATATGCAAGAAAGATAATAAAAAAAAGAAGAAAGATGAGTTTTTCTTTCTTTTATCACTTAGGGCTCGTTTGGTTCGTGGGAAAGTAAAGTTAAATGAGAATATGATTTCGAAAAATTTAATTCTAAGGAAAATGAATACTTTTCTCGGGAATTTAAATTTTAGAAATTTAACGATGAGAATTCTGAATACTTACCTATGTTTGGATAAAATAAAAATATTTGTGGGAAAGTTAATGTAACAATGAATTACAAATATATTTTAAATATGATTTATTTGACATGTACTGTACATCTAGCATATTATTCCTCTTATTTTATACTAGTGTAGAATTCCTATGCAAAGCATGGGATGTCCAATAATTTGTTAAATACATATTGTTAAAAGTTTAGGGAAAACAAAAATTTTAAAATTTCAAACAATTAAAAAAATCATAAAACAATAGACTAAAACTCTTATAAATAAATGTAAAATGACCCTACAATACTACAATTCATAGTGTCAAAAAATTCAAAATACAAAAAAAGAAAAAGAAAAAAAAAGTCAAATTAGGGTGGGTGTGGGTGGGGGTGGGGAGTAGATAAGGTCATAAAAGAAGAAAAAAAGAGTAATATTGATTTAATTGAGGATGTAGATATTCCTGTCAAAATTCTTCTATAATTACTACAAAAAGAGTAAAACAATTAATTAATTATAAAAAAACATACCAATGAAAACTAAATTATTAAAAGGAATAATAAATTTTAATCTTCTTCAAATTGCTAAAAATAAATACATAGTAAATAGATAATCTTTTTAAAAGTTCATAAAATCTAGAATTTTAACTATATTCTAATTACTAAATATTTATATTACTATTACGAGACTATAAAAAGACAATTTAATTCTCAATATTTATAATAATTACATTAAAATCGACTGACAAATTTTTTCCTATTATATAATAGTAATTAATGATAGAGACAACTATTTTTATTCTTTTAATCAAAATATAATATAAAATTTCTTAATTTTGTCAATTGTAATATATAATAATATTTAAACCAAAAAAAAAACCTCATTTAAGATGAAATCAAACCACAACTTCAAAAAATTTAATGCGAAAAAATAAAAAATTACATAATTTTAAATTTTAATAAATTATGAATTTGAATAGAAAAAAGTTTTGAAGTAATTTTTTTTAAAAAATTAAAAATAATAATAATTAAAATAGAAGATTACATGACTAATAATTAAAAAATAAAAGATACGTGAGAGTCTAAAGAGAAAAAATAGATGAAATAATATTAAAAGTAAAAAAGATGTTTATTTACACTAAAATTCTAAAACAAGTAATCAGAATGACAACTTTTAGTAAGGAATCAGAATTCTGGAATGTTGCACTTATTTTTCTTATTTTCAAGAATTTGATTACTTGTCTAAAAAATTTAAAACTAAAACAAACATCGGAAAGTAATCAAATTACTTTCCCAAACTAACCAAACACAGGAATTTAAAACTAAAGAAACAAATTACTTTCCAATGTAAGAATCCTTGACAACCAAACAGACCCTTAGGGGCAATGTGATATGAAAGTATCATGTGCAATTTTGAATGAGAGAAAGAAGTGAGAAATATTCTTCAACTCTGACCCTCTACTCTAGTGGTTTCTTTTCTTTCTGTTATTTCAAAAGTAATTGTTTTAGTTTCAACCACTCGAATTTTTGATATTTTCTTTTATTTCTCATTAAACAAATAACATCTCTTTTTAGAAATCCTAACTATCTATTCTTAGTATGATATTGGGAATTTTCATTACAAAAACTGCAAAAATATCACTTTAAGCTTTGTTCATCTACTGTGATGACTATATTAAAAAAGATCAACTCCGGTATTTATTTCACGCGGGTGTGTTTACTGGTGGTTTCAAAAGGTATTTATGTTTGACATATGTTTACTTTGACATAAATTTTCAAAAGTCATTTGATCTGTAGTTAGTTCAATCAAATAACCAGTTAAACAAATTTGGCCAATCCTATTTCACAATGAAAAATCAAAAAGAAAATTTGGCCACCAGAATTTGATTAATAGGAGATAAATTTCCACTACTATACTTATATTAATACTAACATGTGTATCAGAGTCACTCCACGCCATATTATGTAAGCATGAAATTACATGATTAAATTTGATTTGAATTTCATAGATCCAAAATTTGCATGTCTAGTTTTCCGAATTTTGTAAATATACGTTAGCTGATGTTTTGGACAAATATGTGAACCATGTAATCTAAATGATTATATTCAATATTCAATGATTGGTGACTAATACATAATTTTATGCCAATCTCATATGAGTATTAGGATCGTAATTAGATCAAATGTAAAATATGGTAAAATATAATTTATACAAACCAAGCGTAGTAGTGTAGGCTTATAACCAAGCGGGCCATAAAATATGTTGTTTAGTACTCGATTGCCCCATAAAGAATGGCCTAACATCATGGCTTGGTTTAGTACTCGATTGCCCCAGCATGGGCTTGTGACCCAATTGCAGTATAAAAGTAGTGGTCCGTTTACGCTTCATTTTCTGTATATTTTGGTTATGCATTTAATAGCCCAACCTATAGCTCCCCACTTATATAGGCTGGACCTCACATGAATGAACTCAACCAAATTTTATACTTTAAAATCTCATACTTTTCATATAGAAACCAAATAAAATCATGACAACCTCTGATCTAGAATGTTGGAAACTAATTTTGGGTTGTATGACTTATTCGGCTATTTATCAAGCCTACGCTACACAAGGCTTTAGGTCCTAAACTAAACGATTGTATCAGGCTCAATATTCCTTTTTATTTTTCAATGGCATCTTCTTTTAAAAATTCTAGACTATGTTTGGATTTTATTTTTATTTATAAAAAATTAATTTTTTTAAATAAAAATAAAATATTCAAAAATAATTTTATTTTAAATTTTAAATTTTAAATTTTTTCACTCAAATTCTTTTTATATAATTTTTTTAAAAAAATTCCTTCTTATTTTTTTTCTCTAGAATACTTTTTTTATCAAAAAAATACTTACTAAAATTTTCACACATTCTAATATAAAATTTTTTAAATAAATCACAATCCAAACAATGCCCTAATTATTCTTAGTATGATATTGAAAATTTTCAGTACGAATACTGAAAACATATCACTTTAAACTTTGTTGATCTAATGTGACAAGTACTTTATTTGGTGGCCTGAGAAGGTATTTATGTTTAACATATACTTGCTTTGACAGAAATTTCAAAAGTGATTCGACACTACGGTTCCATGGAGTAATTAGTTAAACAAATTTGACCAATCCCATTTTCACAACGAAAAATCAAAAAGAAAATTTGGCCACCCGCACAGAAAGCCAACGAATTTAACTAACAGTCACTCCTAGTATTTGGCGGTAAAAAGGTGATGGAACCCCCACGAAGGAGACAAACAAAAATGGTGGACACCCATCAACATTGACGGTTCATGGAGGAATGATCCCCACTCCACTTACTGTGGCCGTAACGCACTTACTTCTTCCTTCCTTCTCCAGCAATCCCTTTCTCCTTTTATTCTTTTCCACTGCAGTTCCTTCGCCGATATATCCCTTGAAGGATCTCATTTGCTCTCCTTTCTCTAACCAGACCGTCAGCCTAATTCTCAAACACTGGAACACATCTTGTGAGCTAAATATCTACTCTGGATGAACTTGTAACTATTGGTTTTTAAACCTTTCGGTTTCCATTTGCTGCTTAGTTCATCAGGGTTGCAGACTGTTCATCGCCTGTTGCTGCTGTTGTTGAGCTGTCAAATCTTACTCTGGGTATGCTCTGAATTCCTAAATCTATGTTATTCTTTATCATGAGATTTCTCCTTAAGTTTCCTTGTGACCCGTCTGTACAAATTGAATACCAATGTAAGTTTGCTCTCAAAATTCATTCACAGAAAAAAGGAAGAATATAAAATAAAATTCTTTACAATTAAAGTAAGAGATGAATGAGTCAGTGGTAATGTCTGCTGTCATAAATGTGGACTGCTGGAAGGAGTGCAAATTTACATAAGTATAAATATTACACAATGGATCTTTTTGGGTTATTGGTTTCTGATCTTCATTTTGGCTTCTGATACGGTGCTCCTACCATTTTCCTTCAGTTCCTTCGCCATTCAGGCGTCCTGTGAAGTTGCCGGTCTTCCAACTAAATCAGCTCCCAGCTATCTATATTCAGTTCCGGAACATCAAGATGGCCTCCTTCATTATTCCTTCTATTTATTCTGCATTGAGAGATCTGGCATTGCTGCAGGACAAGTGCCCTGATAATGTGTTGATGTGCAAATTTGCGTTCCTGAGGCAAAGGCTAAGGAATCTCGTAACTTTTCTACTTTGTATAAGGAAGTTGGGCAACGATGTGCATCTGAGATCTGATGACAGCAATAATGAGGATGGAAGTGTGGGATCTCTCATTGCAAGGATTAAAGATGCGGTTTGCAGACATGCACAGAAAATTCACACGTATAGCCTTAGTTTGGAAGATGGATTTAGTATGGATGTCCTGAATGAGGTTGATAATTTTCAACTTGACATTGAGTCTTTTGAGAAAGAAATTGATGAATGGTACATCACTTTGTCATATTACTCGCTGGAACCCAGTTCTCCAGTGAATATTGTGGAAAAAACCGATTCTGTCCTGGACAATATTGAGGAATTTCTCATCATGCATATGCATGAAGAACTTTTAGTACAGCATTTAGAAACATTGCGAGAGAAGATAAAATTCTTGAGAAGTTTCATCAGCTTTGCCACAATGCTAACTGTTGACCATAAAAAATTGGAAGATTTACTGGCTCACACAGAAGCTATTGCAGTGGATTCAGCTCATCTAATAGCACAATACACTCTGACTGTATCTCACATATTTAACATGGCTTCGGATGAGAAGTGGTGGGAGGGTATGCCGCAAAAAATTTTAGAACTTCGGCAAAAAATTTCACCTATTGATCCTCGAGTTTATGAGATTTATACCCAAGCCTTGAGCGGCTTAAAACTGTCGAGACAATTACATGCGCCCACTCTGGACTCAAAGGATGATCCTCCAAATATCATGAAGGATTTCATTGATTTTCTCCTTTGTGATTTTTGGGGGATTCTACAACTGGACACTAGTATGATGGCTTCCGTGAAGGATCCGAGGCAAGTACTCTATGAGGAACTAAGGGTCTTGAGAACCATTCTCAAGGAGCAGCCAAACAAGTTCAATGAGAAAACCATGGATCTTGCTAGAGTTGTGATATGTGATGCTGGAGTCATAATCTTTTCGCTTTATCAGAAAGATGTCACTATAGATCTTCATCTTTTTGATTTGCTAGGGAGAATGAAGGTTCTTAGGGCTGAAGTCGAAGGCAGAGCTCCAGAAACATCAACATTCGCCTTTTCCAAGACCAATGAGTTGGGTTTTGTTGATTTTCTCTTGGAAAATCTGATGGAGCTGGCAAGTTGTGAAGCTTATTCAAATGCCCAGAGTCAAATACAAATAATCCACGATGAACTTGTCTTCTTAAGATCTTTCCTGGGGGAAACTGTGGAACTGCGCAACGCACAACAGGAACTTCGAACTGTTTGGGATTGTGTAATGGAGGTTGTCTGCAGGGTAGAGTTTTTCATTGACCAGTTGGTGCTTGGAGACAAGGGAGATTTTTTTTCAACATCATTTGATTCCATCACAGAAGACATCAGTAATGTTAAAACTGATGTCTCGAAGTTTCTCAATAGCAACAGAAAAGACTTCAAAATCAAGAAATTTACCCAGTCCACTCAGGCACCATCACATTACATTGTCCCAATAACTGATGAATTTGTAGGTTTCCATGATGAGGCAACATCAATTATTGATCGGCTTGCGAGAGGATCCAAGAAATTGCAGATTGTGGCCATTGTGGGTATGGCTGGACTAGGCAAGACAACCTTAGCCACAAAAGTTTACAATGATAATTTAGTCATGCGTCATTTTCATGTTCGTGCTCGGTCAACCATTTCTCAAGTGCTCAACAAAAAGAAAGTGTTACTTGAACTTTTAAATCATATTGTTCCCGATAAATCCTTTCAGATGGATGAACAAGATTTGGTTGAGGAGCTCTGGCGGGGTTTGAAAGGAAGGAGATATCTTATCTTTTTGGATGATGTGTGGGATGTTGAAGCATGGAATAGCTTGGGATTATCATTTCCTGATGATTCTAATGGAAGCAGAATTATCTTGACAAGTCGACTTAGTAATGTTGCTCCACCTGCTATGCTCGATGCAGACCCTCATTTTCTTCGTCAACTCACCATCGATGAGAGTTTGGAGTTACTTCAAAGGAAGCTATTCCCTGGAACAGGTTGGCCTCCAGCAATATATGAACTTGGGATGCAAATTGCAGAAAATTGTAAGGGACTACCTCTGACAATTGTCATCATAGCTGGACTTCTAGCGACTATGAAGCAAGAGGATTGGAAGGAAGTTTTAAAAAATTTTAGTTCAGGAATCATTTCTAGTTTAGAGCAATTCAAGAACTCATTGGAGCTGAGTTACAAACACTTACCAGATTATTTGAAGCCATGTTTTCTATATTTTGCGGCATTTCCCGAAGACCAAGAAGTTTCAGTTAAGAAGTTGATTTGGTTATGGATCTCAGAAGGATTTGTCCGAAAAACCGAGTTAAAGAGCTTAGAAGATGTTGCGACAAATTACATGATGGATTTAATTGGCAGAAGCTTAGTTATGGTTGCCCAGCGAAGATCCATTGGCGGTGTCAAGACTTGCCGCATTCATGATTTGTTACATGATTTTTGTTTGAGAAAAGCCAAAGAGGAAAACTTTCTGCAGCTGTTACAAGGGTATGATGCGCTTCTATCTTTTAATGAGCCATGCAACTTACGGAGGTTATGCATTTACTCTAAGCAAAAGCATTTTAAGGAGTCAAAGGTATTTTGTCCTCGTTTGCGATCTCTACTATTCTTTGATGAACCAGATGGGTTATCTGATCAAAGAGATTGGTATGAACGCAGTTCATTTGATATCTCATTCATTATTCACAGCTTCAAACTTCTCAGGGTGTTACATGTAAGGCAAATTAATTTAGGTCCCGTTTTTCCAAGTGAAATGGAACTTCTTGTTCAGTTGAGGTATTTGGCACTCCAAGCTAAGGTGGAAGTCATCCCATCATCAATAAGTAACCTTTCAAACTTGGAAACTTTCACTCTGGATCCAATTGCAAGAAAGGTTTCATTGCCACATACTCTCTTTAGTCTTCAGAAGTTGAGACATCTTCACATAAAGGCGTCATATGCTAGGTTTGCAGGTTTTAGCTTGCCCACTGAAAATCTTGACAACTCCCCTAATTTACATGCATTGGACAGCTTTTCTGGTGCAATCATTTCTTCTCAGCAGAGAATGGAAAATCAAATGAGGAAGTTTCCTAACATCCGCAAACTGAAATGCAAAGTCTTTGAATATGAGGATGATGATACTGAGAATAGTAACGAGATCATGGTACCTGAATTTCTGAGTCGACTAGAATTCCTTAATGTGTCACCATTTGACCTATTCAGGAGTCATATTCATGAGTATGAGTTTACTTTCCCTGCAAAACTCAAAAAGCTAACACTCTCTCTCTTTGGGTTGCCTTGGAGCAAAATTTCAACAATTGGAAATCTGCCTAATCTTGAGGTTCTTAAGTTACTAGAAGGATCCTTCTCAGGGGAAACATGGGAAATGGAAGAAGGAGAATTCCCGAAACTTAGATTCTTGAAATTGGCTTCTTTGGACATTGTCCGGTGGACAGCTTCTGATGATCAGCTTCCCTATCTTCAGAAGTTAGTGTTGAAGAGTTGTTATTATTTGGAAGAGATTCCTTCTTGCCTAGAGAACATTTACACTCTTGAAATGATTGAGGTCTCTTCATACTCTGAACGTATCTCAAATTTAGTCCAACATATTCAGGATGTGCAGATGGACATGGGAAATTCATCTCTGAAGATCATTATTCCTCATGCTCTTCATGAGACTGATTTTGTAAGGAGTGATAATGATGATTGAGATTTAGAAACCTTTTGTTTGTTGGGCACGGCTACCTTTTATTGTTGAATGAATCAACATCAACATCACCTTTATCCCAAATTAGTTGGGTTCAGCGATTTTATTGTTGAATGAATATAGTGACAAAATCACTCATGTATATTTAAAATAGTTCTTGATGGTTATGCATGTATTGCATTTTTCTGAATGATTTGCTCGAGGTCTCTATAGTAAAAATGTTTCAAATTCCCATTCCTTTGAATCCCACCATGGGTTCAATAAAACTCAACAGCCTAGCATATGGGAAGATGCTAATCCTCGCTTTCACCATCATTGATCCCTTCGCTGAGTACTAAGTGAATTTCGCCAGTTGTGTGAAGTGAATTATTGACAGAACCCTCAGAACAGAATACTAGGAGGGCTCCAATATACAAAACTGAAATTGCAGTTCCGATTATTCTGATTTTACATGCCAAGTTTCATGAAAATGCGCACAGCATCATTCACTCTTGAATTGGTTTCAAATTTGCAATTGCATGATGCAAGGATCCTCTGCTACAATGCCTAATGCATAAGCATTAACCAGGCCTTTAAAGGGGATACACGAATTCCTTTCTTGCAAAACTGCATTTTTAAGGGTAGGAATATGCAGTTTTTGAAACCATAGCTCTAAGAGTTGGCAATTAAATTTATGGTCTACAAAGTTTAAAATGACTCAAATAATAGTAAAGCATTTCAGGTTGGGATTTTTAAAACTTAACCATTCAAAATTTACATTTCAAGATAGATGAAGAGTACCAATAAATTGGTGCAAATAAGGGTAATGCATTTCATTCCAGGCATGATTTTCCGGTAATTGATTTTGCTAAAGTCGTTCTCTGGATACAGCTACAATTTTCTGTAGCTAGTTTGTCATGGTTTATTCTGTGCTTGAAGACTTTGAAATTCACCCAATTCCTTGTATTTCTTGCTGAGTTACCAATTTTACAGAAAGCAACGATTTTAGCAGTCATCAACTGGTTAGCTTTGAAGCACGAGTGATAAATCTTTTCTTTCTGGGACATTCCAGCAGCATAGGAACAAAATGGTGGACACCCATTGAGACAAGGACATCATGGAGGAAGGGACCACAAAAAGTAAAGTTTACCTCTTTGTACTAGCTGCAATTATTTGCTCCTTTCTTACTTCAGTTTCTTTGCTGCTTATATCCATCCACTCCATCCCATTTGCTCACCTTCCACAACCGCCTCATCATCAGCTTATTTCCTCTTCAGTTTCCGAGGGTTGAAGACTCGGATCATCTGCTGCCCGATCCTACTTCGGGTATGATCTAAATTTGTCTTTCTATTTTAGTCTGTAAGATTAAGATTTCTGTTTGCGCCTTGAAATTTATTATTTTTTACTTTCATGAAAAGGGAGATGACTAAATATGTAGTCTGTGTGAGACTACATTACGTATGAACCTGTGGGTGAGAAAATTATGAAGTGAATGACAATCTAAGTTAGCTCTCACAAAGTAATTGTAGTTCTTTATTATCAGATGAGTGAGTGAGTTACAGTGTCTATTGCTATAAGTCTGCATATCTGTTCTTTTAAGGAATGGAATCTATAATTTACATGCACCCATGTCCCTTTCGCTCACATTCCTGAATAAATTGATCATCAGCCTATTTCTCTTGTATTTTGTTTTTTAGCAAAATATCCTGGATAACCTTGAACTATTGTTTAATATTCATTTTGGTTTTGATTTTAATCTTCCTTTTCTTTTTAGTTCCTTTGCAATTTGGGTCCTGTTTAAGTTTTTAGTCTTCCAATTGAATCAGCAGCCAGCTAGCTAATTTGGCTGCAAGAGCTCAAGATGGCCTCCTTGGTTATTACTTCTGTTCATTCTGCCCTGTATGAAATTGAGTTGCTGGAGAACGTATCTTCAGATGTATCTTCACTTCTTTTAAAGGCTCGTTTGAGGACCCTGAAGGACGTGCTAAGAAAGCTCCGAACATTTCTTCTTTGCGTAAGAAAGTTGGGCCACGATGTGCATCCGAGATCTAATGACAACAACGGAAATAAGGACGGAAGACTGGGATCCCTCTTCGAAAGAATTGAAGATGCAGTTTGCAGAAATGCACAGGAAATTCACCCACAAGATGGAATTCCTTCGGGTATTTATGACAAGATTGAAAAATTTGAATGCAGCATCAATTCTTTTGTTAAAGAAATATATGATTGGTACATCACTTTGTCAGATTACTCCTGGCAATCTAGTTGCCCAACAACAACTGAAGTTATGCAAGTCACTGATTCCATTTTGGAGAATATAGTGGGTTTCACTCATCTAGTTGTTGTGAATATAAATTATCTGTTCACTGCTCCATATATCATTATAGATCCAGTAGAAGCCTTGGGTAAGAAGATAAAATTCTTGAAAAATTTCATCCGCTTTGCCACACTGCAAAATGTGGGGCACGGCCAGTTGGAAGATTTGTTGATTCACATTCAAGCTGTTGCTGTCAATGCAGCATTTCTGACATCAGCTCTGTCTGGGATGAATTTTAGAAGTTCCAATTATAAAGAATGGTGGGAGACAATACAGTTTAAGATTTCAGAAGTGCTGCAGACAATCAAACCTGTAGATCCTCAAGTCTATCAGACTTACATTCAAGTCCTGACTAGTTCGAAATTGTCAAGAAGATTACATTCGCCCACTTTGGACTTGGATGATAATCCTATAATTGTAATGGAGGATTTCATTGATTCTCTCATAAGTGATCTTTGGGAGATCCTGAAAGGGTCTTGTCCTGTCATTTCTGTGAAGCATCAACTGCAAGTGCTCTATGAGGGACTAAGATTCTTGAGAACCATCTTTGAGAAGCAGCCAAACAAGTTTGATGAGAAAATCAGGGATCTTACTGGAGTTGTGATATGTGATGCTGGAGTCATAATCTTTTCGCATTCTCAAAAAGATGTCACAAGAGATCTTGGGCTTCCAGATTTGCTGGAAAGAATTAATGTTATTCAGGCAGAAGTTGGACAGAAAAATCTAGATGCATCTACGTCTCGGTTTTCCAGGACCAATGTACTAGGTTGTATCGATTTTCTCCTGAAAAATCTGATTGAGCTGACAAGTACTAAGGCTAATTCAAATGTCCAGAGTCGCATTCAAATAATCACAGAAGAACTAGTCACCTTAAGATCTTTCTTGGAGGAAATTGCAGACATACGCAATGAACATGAGGAACTTCAAGCTCTTTGGAATCGTGTTGTAGGGGTGGCATACAGGATGGAGTTTCTCATTGACCCCTTGGAGGTTGGAGACATTCCAGATTCTTTGTCAGCATCATTGGAGTCCATCATGGAAGACATCCAGAATATTAAGACTGATGCCTTGAAGAATTTTTGTGGTAAGAAACAAGACATCAAAATCAAGGAAGTAAGCAGGACATTTAGTCATGTACAGTCACAAAGTAATGCTCCAATAACCAATGAGGTTGTAGGTTTTGATTCTGAGGCCACATCAATTATCGACAGGCTTACAAGAGGATCAAAGCAATTACGGATCATTCCACTCGTTGGTATGCCTGGATTAGGTAAGATGACTTTAGCCACAAAAGTTTACAATAATTCTTCAATTGTGCACCATTTTCACGTTCGTGCATGGTGTTATGTTTCTCAAGTATTCGACAAAAAAAATGTGTTACTTGAGCTTTTGAAACATGTTGATACAAAGCTTCCTGATAGATATTTTGAGATGACTGAACAAGATTTGGCAGAACAGCTCCGGCGTTGTTTGAAAAGACGTACATATCTTATCTTTTTGGATGATGTATGGGATATTCAAGCATGGAATGATTTGGAAGGATCATTACCAGATGATTATAATGGAAGCAGAATTATCTTAACAACTCGACTTCTTGATGCTGTTCCTCATTCTTTGCTCGACGAAGACCCTATTTTTCTTCGTCAACTCACTAATGAGGAGAGCTGGGAATTATTGCAAAAGAAGTTATTCCCTGGAAACAGTTGCCCCCCAGCATTGCATGAACTTGGGATGCAAATTGCAGAAAGTTGTAAGGGATTACCTCTGACAATTGTCATTGTAGCTGGACTTCTAGCAACTATGGAGCAGGAGGGTTGGAAGGAAATTCTGGAAAGTCTAAGTTCAGGCATCATTTCTAGTACAGAACAATGCATGAACACATTGGAGCTGAGTTATAAACATTTGCCAAATCATTTGAAGCCATGCTTTCTTTACTTTGGGGCATTTCAGGAGGATCAAGAGGTTTCAGCTAAGAGGTTAACTTGGTTATGGATCGCTGAAGGATTTATCCATAAAAGTGATTTAAAGAACTTAGAAGATGTGGCGACAGATTACATGATGGATTTAATTGGCAGAAGCTTAGTTATGGTTGCCAAACAAAAATCCGTAGGCAGTGTCAAAAGTTGCCGCATTCATGATTTGCTGCATGATTTTTGTGTGACAAAAGCCAAAGAAGAAAATTTTTTCCATCTGTTAAAAGGGTATGACGAGCTTTTAGCTTTTAATGAGCCATGCTACCTGAGGAGGTTATGCATTTACTCTAAACCAAAGCATTTTAAGGAGTCAAAGCTATTTTGTCCTCGTGTACGTTCTCTACTGTTCTTCTCTCAAAGAGAGAGAGATGATCCGCCATGGCTTGATATCTCATTTGCTATTCATATCTTTAAACTTCTTAGAGTGTTGGATATTGAGCAAATTGATTTAAGCCGTGTGTTTCCAACTGAAATTGAACTTCTTGTTCATTTGAAGTACTTGGCAATTCAAGGTCTGGTGACAGCTATCCCATCATCTATAATTAACCTGTCAAACTTGGAAACTTTTATTTTGGATCCACGAGGAATGCTGGTTTCCTTTCCAGATCTCTGGAATCTACATAAATTGAGGCATCTTTACATAAGGCGTGGTTATAGATTTTTTGGTGTTGTTGGTGTTGTTTTGCCCATTAAAAATCTTGACTGCTCCTCTGATTTGTGTGAGTTAGACAGCTTTTCTGGTGCAATAATTCCTTCTGGGCTCATCATGGAAAAGCAAATGAGAAAGTTTCCCAACATTCGTAGGCTGAAAGCGAAAATCGTTATATACAAAGATGATGCAGAGAATTTTAACAAGATTTTGGTACCTGACTTTCTGAGTCGACTAGAATCACTTAATCTGTCACCACTGAAAGAATTGCAGGATAATATTGAGCTCGAAATTGGTTTTCCCAGGAATATTAAGAAGCTGACTCTATCCCTCTTTGGGTTGCCATGGAGTAAAATTTCAGCCATTGGAAAACTGCCTAATCTCGAGGTTCTCAAATTACTGGAGAAATCCTTTTCGGGGGAAACATGGGAAATGGAAGAAGGGGAATTCTTGAAGCTCAGAGTGTTGAAAATGGCTTCCTTGGACATTGTCAAGTGGACAGATTCTGACGACCAGCTTCCCTGTCTTGAGAAACTAGTACTGGAAGGCTGCAGAAGATTAGAAGAGCTTCCTTCTTGTTTAGAGGGCAGTTCAACTCTTGAAATGATTGAGGTGGTATCATGCTCCAAATGTGTGTCAACTTTAGTCCAGCAAATTCAGGAGGTGCAGATGGACATGGGAAATTCAGATATGAAGATTCTTATTCGGCAGGACTATAGCATATCTTCTTAAGACTGGTTTCGGAATGATTGACAATGATGATTGTGGCATTCTCTTGTTACTTAGGAACAGCTTCCTTTTTTTGTTGAATGCACATGTATATACTCAAAAGTTACTCGTCTGAAATTCTGGACTCCATGCTTTATGTCCATTGTGAACAAAAATGCACACATGAAACATGCAATATTGCTGAAATCTTAAGAGGGTCGAAATTGGACAGCTTCTGATGATCAACTTCTCAATTTTCAGAAGTTGACGTTTAAAATTTGTTACAGATTGGGAACTATTCATTCCTTCTTGTTCAGAGAACATGCATGTCTACTCTTCAAGTGTCGCTTTTACAGTGTGTTAAAGATTATTTCGAATCATCCAATGAGATAATGAAAGAAGTGGATTATAAAAAATTCACCGAAATAATTTTAAGGGAATTTCTCAGAGTTCATTCTCCGGATTGATCAAATTCAGAATAACATATGAACGTGTGAATTTCGGTTTTGAAAATTTCTTATTTCTCATGACCTTTTCGAATTTCGTGAGAGGCCTAGTTTTTAAGAGAGGGACAGAACCACTCATGTATTTTCAGGTTTTCTTATTAGGAAAAAAATTTATTGTATTAGGTTGAGTTTTATAAAAAAAAAAATCTTATTTTAACTTATTTATAATACTCTCTTGATCCCATAAAAAGAGTGTAGTTTAAAAAACAATTGTCAAAAAAAAAGAATATTTAGTTAGTGTATTAAATGTCTTATAGTTAATAATTAATAAAAAAGTATATCTCAACTAAAATTGACTTTTTTTTTCTTTTTTTCTTTTTTTTTATACTACAACGGAGGTTATATTTTAAGCCAAAATTTTTTTTTATTTAAAAAAAAAAAGGTTAAAGATGTTATAAAAGATACAAATTGTGGATGTCCATCTATTTTCCTTCTCTTGCTCATGATTATTTGTCTTGAAGACATGTAACTCCCACTACCCCATGATTATTTGTCTTGAAGATATGTAACTCCCACTACCCCATGATCATTTGTCTTGAAGACATGTAACTCCCACTACCTTATAACCTATGTAACACCCCACCTTGTAACCTTTGTAACACCCCTAATTGATGTGCATTATGTAACCTACATTTAGGTTCTTGTAACCTACAAGACTTTTATGTGAAGGATGAATCCTAAACCTATATAAATAGAGGTTTAGTAAAGGTATGTGATGATGAGAAAAGATAGAAAAATTTCACTACAATTTGTGTTCTTTACCTTTCTTCTTTACTTTTATTCTACTTACTAGTTCACTACATTATAGAATAGAAGAAGTAATACTACTTTGTAGTATTTTTATAACACGTTATCAGCACGATTCTCTAGCCAATTTCTATTCCTTTGGGTAAGTTAGGTGAGATTTAATTTTTTTTATTAGTTATATTTATCACTATGGCTAATCTTGCAAAGCTTGAGTTTGTTGCTCTTGATATTACTGGAAAGAATTACTTGTCATGGGTGCTAGATGCTGAAATTCATTTAGATGCAAATGGTCTTGGAGAGACTATCAAAGAAGGGAGTAAAGCCACAAATCAAGAAAAGGCCAAAGCGATGATTTTTCTCCGTCACCACCTTGATGAAGGGTTGAAAAGTGAATATCTGACAGTTAAGGATCCCTTCATCTTGTGGAGTGGATTGAAAGAAAGGTATGAACACCAAAAAACGGTCATTCTTCCAAAAGCTCGCTATGATTGGATGCACTTGCGCTTACAAGATTTCAAAACTGTAAGTGAGTATAATTCAGCAATTTTCAGAATCAGTTCACAAATGAAATTATGTGGAGAACAAATTACTGATGAGGATATGCTAGAGAAAACCTTCTCTACCTTTCACGCATCTAATGTGCTCCTGCAGCAGCAATATCGTGAAAAGGGTTTTAAAAAATATTCTGAACTGATTTCTTGTCTTCTTGTTGCTGAACAAAATAATGAGCTTTTGTTGAAAAATCATGAAGCCCGCCCAACTGGTGCTACTCCATTGCCTGAAGCAAATGTGACAGCCCTGCAATCTAATCGTGGGCGTGGGCGTGGGCGAGGTCGTGGCCGTGGTCGTGGACGTGGCCGTGGCCGTAATAACTATGGTGGTCATGCCAAAAATGCTACTCATAACCAGAAGTGGGAGAGTAATGATGAGAAAGATGGAGACCAAAACAAAAAGAAAGTGGATAATAAGTGCTATCGCTGTGGCATGAAAGGCCATTGGTCTCGTACCTGTCGTACACCAAAACATCTTGCTGATCTCTATCAAGAATCATTGAAGAGTAAAGAAAAGAAGATAGAGACGAATTTTATTAGTGATGATGTTAATTATGACATTGGTTTTAGTGACAATGGTTTTACTGATTTTACTTCTTTGGATGTTGCTGATTTCTTTGTTAATCACCCTGAAGGTGATACTAGTCAACAATGATGGAAATGTCCAAGAGTAATTTTTATTTAAATAATTTGATGCAATGAACTTTTAATTTGATGTTTTAAATCTTTATTATTGAATATTTACTTTAATGCTTTTATTTTGTGTTTCACAAAATTGTATACTCATTTGGAATTTTTATTTTTGGTGAAGAAAATGGACGTTCCAAAGCTAAATAACAAAGAATTATGTCTTGCAGACAGTGCAACAACACACTCCATTTTTAAGGATAAGAAATATTTTTCTTGTCTAATTATGAAAGAAGCCCATGTTAGTACTATATGTGGTAGTGCAAAATTAATTGAAGGCTTTGGAAGAGCAATTATAATTTTGCCTGGAGGAACAAAATTTTGCATTGATGATGCATTATATTCATCAAAGTCTCAAAGGAATTTGTTGAGTTTTAAAGATATCCGCCGAAATGGATATCATATTGAGACTACAAATGAAGGTAATAATGAATACTTGTATATTACAAGTATTTCTTCTAAGAAAGTTGTATTAGAAAAATTACCTTCTTATTCCTCTGGGTTGTACTACACATATATTGCTACGGTTGAAATATATGCAACAGTAAACCAGAAGTTTACTAATTATGATGATTTTGTCGTTTGGCATGACCGGTTGGGCCATCCCGGTTCTATAATGATGCGAAAAATAATAAAGAATTCATGTGGTCATTCTTTGAAGAGCCAGAAGATTCTTCAATCCCATGAATTCTTATGTGCTGCTTGTTCTCAAGGCAAGTTAATTATAAGGCCATCTCCAATGAAAATTAAAACCGAATCTCCTGTATTTTTGGAACGCATACATGGAGATATATGTGGACCTATTCAGCCACCTTGTGGACCATTTCGATATTTTATGGTTTTAATTGATGCATCAACGAGGTGGTCACATGTATGTTTGTTATCAACTCGCAACCTGGCGTTTGCGAGATTGTTGGGAGAATTAATTCGGTTACGCGCTCATTTTCCTAATTATCCCATTAAGACAATACGTCTTGACAATGCTAGTGAATTTACTTCACAAGTTTTTAATGATTATTGCATGTCTGTTGGGATAAGTGTTGAACATCCTGTAGCTTATGTTCATACACAAAACGGTCTAGCAGAATCGTTTATAAAGCGCTTGCAATTAATTGCTCGGCCATTGCTTATGAGAACTAATCTTCCAACTTTTGCTTGGGGACATGCTATTTTGCATGCAGCATTGATTCGCATAAGGCCAACAAATTATCATGAAATCTCCCCATTACAATTGGTTCATGGTCAGGAACCAAATATTTCCCATCTAAGAATTTTTGGAAGTGCGGTTTATGTTCCTATTGCTCCACCACAACGCACTAAGATGGGACCTCAAAGGAGATTGGGTATATATGTTGGGTATGAATCTCCATCAATAATTAAATATCTTGAGCCAATGACTGGAGATTTATTTACTGCTCGATTTGCTGACTGTCATTTTGATGAGTCAATTTTCCCAACATTAGGGGGAGGTAAAATGAAGCCGGACAAGAAAATTAGTTGGAATGAATTATCATTATCTCATTTTGATCCTCGTACAAAACAATGTGAACTGGAAGTTCAAAAGATAATTCATTTGCAAAATTTAGCAAATCAATTGCCAGACTCTTTTACTGACCTAAAGAGAGTTACTAAATCTTATGTCCCGGCTGTAAATGCTCCTATTAAAATTGATGTCCCTGAAGGACAAGTGACCACCGCAAATGAGTCTAAGGCACGACTGAAGCGTGGTAGACCAATCGGTTCCAAAGATAAAATTCCTCGCAAAAGAAAAGGAGGAAATGATTCTGATGGTCAAAACGAGGAAATTACAACTCCTGGAGAGTTTCCCAACATGGCTAGTGAAAAATTTCCAGAAGAAATTCAGGTACCTGAAAATACTGATAATCATGAGATCTCAATTAATTATGCCATGACTGGGGAAAGATGGAACCGATCAAAAATTAATGTCGACGATAAATTTGTCTATGCTGCAGCAATTGCTATTATGAATGACAATGAGGATCATGAGCCAAGGTCTGTAGAAGAATGCAGACGAAGAGATGATTGGCCAAAATGGAAAGATGCAATTCAGGCTGAATTGAATTCACTGGCTAAACGTAAAGTTCTTGGACCAATGATACGCACACCAGAAAATGTGCAACTCGTTGGATATAAATGGGTTTTTATGCGTAAAGGAATGAAAAAATGAAATTGTGCGATATAAGGCACGCCTTGTTGCACAAGGGTTTTCACAAAATTTGGTATTGATTATGATGACGTATTCTCCTGGTGGATGCAACTACTTTTCGATATTTGCTTAGTCTGGCATCATGTGAAAAAGTTGAAATGCGTCTCATGGATGTCGTTACTGCATATTTATATGGCTCACTTGATAACGACATCTATATGAAAATCCCTGAAGGATATAAATTGCCTAAAGGGCATGAACATAGTTCTCGAGATCTTTACTCGATTAAACTATGTAGATCTCTTTATGGTTTGAAACAAGCTGGACGTATGTGGTATAATCGCCTCAGTGAATATTTGCTGAAAGAAGGGTATAAAAATGATTTGGTATGTCCCTGCGTTTTTATAAAGAGATCTAATTCAGGATTTGTCATTATTGCTGTTTATGTTGATGATTTAAATCTTATTGGGACTCCTGAAGAGCTCCAAAAAGCTGCTGATTGTTTAAAGAAAGAATTTGAAATGAAAGATCTTGGAAAGACGAAATTTTGCCTTGGTTTGCAAATTGAACATTTGGAAAATGGAATCTTTCTACATCAGTCAGCTTATATAGTTAAAGTGCTTAAAAGGTTTTATATGGATAAAGCACACCTATGGTTGTAAGGTCATTTGATGTGCATAAAGATCCTTTCCGACCGTGTGAAAGTGATGAAGAACTACTTGGTCCAGAAGTACCATATCTTAGTGCAATTGGAGCATTAATGTATCTTGCTAATTATACACGACCAGATATATCATTTGCTGTAAATCTACTAGCAAGATATAGTTCTTCACCTACACGAAGGCATTGGAATGGTGTGAAACATATATTTCGTTACCTTCAAGGTACAATTGATAAGGGTCTTTATTATCCTAAAACACTCAAGTCTGATCTCATAGGTTATGCAGATGCTGGGTATCTATCAGATCCCCATAATGCTCGGTCACAAACGGGTTATGTTTTCACATGTGGTGGTACAGCTATTTCTTGGCGGTCTATGAAGCAAACTATAACTGCCACTTCTTCTAATCATGCTGAAATATTGGCTATCCATGAAGCAAGTCGAGAGTGTTTTTGGTTAAGATCTATGACTCACCATATTCGAGAGTCATGTGGTTTGCATTTGGACAAGGAAGCTCCTACTATTTTATTTGAAGATAATGCTGCATGTATTGCTCAATTGAAGGAGGGATATATCAAAGGTGACAGAACAAAACACATCTCTCCAAAGTTCTTCTTCACACATGATCTCCAAAAGAATCGTGATATTAGTGTTCAACAGATTCGTTCAAGTGATAATCTGGCAGATTTATTTACAAAGTCATTACCGACTTCAACATTTGAAAAGCTGGTTCATAGGATTGGATTGCGTCGACTGAAAGATATCCAATAATGTGTTCAAGAGGGGGAGTAATCATACACTGTACTCTTTTTCCCTTAGCCAAGGTTTTTTCCCACTGGGTTTTTCCTGGCAAGGTTTTTAACGAGGCAGTGTCACATTTTAATGTACTCTTTTTCCTTCACTAGGTTTTTATCCCACTGGGTTTTTCCTAGTAAGGTTTTAATGAGGCATTTTGCTCAAAGACGGACATCCAAGGGGGAGTGTTATAAAAGATACAAATTGTGGATGTCCATCTATTTTCCTTCTCTTGCTCATGATTATTTGTCTTGAAGACATGTAACTCCCACTACCCCATGATTATTTGTCTTGAAGATATGTAACTCCCACTACCCCATGATCATTTGTCTTGAAGACATGTAACTCCCACTACCTTATAACCTATGTAACACCCCACCTTGTAACCTTTGTAACACCCCTAATTGATGTGCATTATGTAACCTACATTTAGGTTCTTGTAACCTACAAGACTTTTATGTGAAGGATGAATCCTAAACCTATATAAATAGAGGTTTAGTAAAGGTATGTGATGATGAGAAAAGATAGAAAAATTTCACTACAATTTGTGTTCTTTACCTTTCTTCTTTACTTTTATTCTACTTACTAGTTCACTACATTATAGAATAGAAGAAGTAATACTACTTTGTAGTATTTTTATAACAAAAGATAAAATATTGAACACAAAATACAATGTGGCCCCAATGGCGGAGCCCATGGTCCAAGTCCATAGAAAGTTCAAATTATGGGTGGTAGTGCCCTGAAGTTTGGGTTTGCTGGCTACTGGGCTAGTATTGTTAGCTCCAATGATGATGATGTACACATTGAAAACATTTTGTGAGGCTGACATAGTAATAATGATAATTTTAGTTATTCAATCTCGTTTTGGTATGTTTTAATAATTTATTAAAAAAATTTACTCTAGTCCAATTAGAAATGTCACAAAATCCTTGGCGTTTCAATATGGAAAAATATGTATTCAGTCGTATACGCGACTCGTTTAAATTATATTATAAAATGGTATAATTTTCCATAGTGATCAATACTGAAAAATAAGATAAATTTTATTATTTTTTAAGTAGTGAATGTAGCCTCTTCTTCTATCCTATACCATCCCCAATTTGATTATCAATGAATTTTATAGTTTCAATTTGAATAGGGAAAAGGGATTGGTATTCTCCCGGCTTTACCATTTGGTTATGTCATCAAAATGATATAAAATTAGTTAAATTTTTATATATAGCTATACTCTCTTTTAATATATGTGTATGCGTGATATATAGAAAGTTCCATATAAAAAAAATAATAGTCTTGTTCTTTCTTAATTTGTTCCTTTTTTTTTCCCCTATCCTCTTCTCTTCTGATTTTTATTGGATTTGGTGAATCTCATTATTCGTGTGACACCGGTATGAGGAAGCAGTGACAATTAGGACTTTTGACTTTTTTTATATTGAAGCAACCGATAAAATAGTCCATTATAAATTGACGAATAATATTTTTTGTCCCTTATATTTAAAACCGTAACAAAATGTTCATAATATTTTATTAGTGTACTTTTTTAGTCATCTGTCATAATTTCATTTAATTTTCTATCAAATTTTGTTCATAATAATACTACTGTTTTGACGAAAAATTATATAAAATTATAACGAATGACTAAAAAAATATACTAATAAAATGTTAAAAAAATTATCATTTTAAATGTAAAAAATAAAAAAATAATTAAAAAATTAAAGAGGGATCATTTTGTGGATCACCTCTTTCATTTTTTAGTTCATCAATGACCCTTGGACTTTGACAAGAGGTTGCACATTATTAGGAGGAAACTATTCCTTGGATTTGGCTCGTGACCGTGCCAACACATTCAAATATTGTCACATGGAGAGGGGGTGTGCCTTTTACCACTGAACTACTCTATTCTCCCAACTCTCAACTGCTATGGAATCAACCAACTCATCAATAGAAATTGGGCATTCAGAATGAACCAACCTATGCATGGAAGTTGGGCATCATAATGAAAAAATTAGTTGAATGATAACAATTAGAGTTCTATAATCTCGCTTAAAAAGATTAAGGGTATAATTTTTAAAATATATTTTTATATTTTTAAAAAAATATGTTTTCATACTTTTCCAAATAATAATTGTACTTTTAGAGCATTACCGTATGCACAAGAATCAATGCTAAGTATCCACCTCCACCATTTCACATTGTTCATGTGTATTTTATCCTCGAAAGTTATTATTATCTGCCTCCCATGACCTTGGCAGATTTAGCTTTGCTTGTTTTCGAGATGGTGGTCCTATTTCTCCCTCCATTTTTCTGCCTTTTTTTATGGTACTCAAGTAATTATTTTAATGATGTGACCTTATCAACTAAAGAACAAAAAAATTGGAGAACCGAGAACCCCATGTGGGGTTGCGAAAGTTCATTTTCAATCCACTGGAATCAATGCTACAGCCCCCCACCAAGGATTCATAAAAAGCACATCTTTTCACTCATTGAGTATTTTGGTCGTACAGCCCAAGAATCTCCAGCTATCATCAACCACATTCATTGAACAAAGCTTCATTGAATCATAGAAGCTCCTTTACTCTTTACAGTTAACACTTAACACACTGCACCTCTGCGGCTCTTCATGTGGTTCTTTCTAATTTATTTCCATCACGAGTTTTTGGTCATGTCATATGTCCTCCATGCTGCATTGTGTACATTTTCAAAGCAACTTTCATTTCATATCGTGACAACTGATGATCCAGACTGGTTGAAGACTACACCGGATAAATAAATTCATCACCCCAAGAAAATAACCACCCCCTAAACTATGAAAACTTCAGTCTGGATGCAGTAAATCAGCCAAGTAAAAAAATGTGAATGAACATGGTAAAAAATGGAATGCACTAATCCTCATGCTAAAAGTTAGCATTGGACAAACAACAGTTGAAGCAACCATTATTGTAAAAAACTGAAAGTACATAAAATGTGAATGAACATGTACATTTACCAGACACCCTGACTTATTATGAAAACCTATGATGCTCTACAAAGTTCTCAGGGCATAGGTTACGTAAACTGCTTTCAAGCTCGCTATTTGCTAATATATCTATACAGAAACTTTTTGTTGTAATTTTACTTACAGAATTGAATATGATTTAGAAATTGTAGAAAGAAACATACAAAGATTGACCTTGACCCCATTCAGAAGCTGGTATTACTGGCTAACACCTTGGAATACAGCGAACTAGTGAATTTGCAATCAAGAGCTTAAGGATGAGTTACAGGCCTTGTGGAGGGCTTGCTTCTAGCTTTCTGGTATAGGTGCAAGCAGTTCCTGAAAGAATGGAAACCCAAAAAAAAAAAAAATGTTATTTTGATAGTAGCAGATAACTAACACATAATGAAACAAAAGAGAAAGAAATCAGTTTGTTTAGAGACTAGTGGATACAATTTTTCAATTTACCTCAGAATATCTAAGATGTTGGTGATGCACCTTTGTTGCTCTAACCATAGTTTCCCACTTGGGATCAGCAGATTGTGTCTTGCAAGCCTGATTTCTCAGATTTATTCCAGCCCCAAAATGAAAATGTCTAGAAGAATTCTTTCCAGACATTGAAGGCAAAGTGCGGCAAAGCCAGGAATCTGATGGAGAGTTTGGTAAGGGTGGGGGAACAGGAAACTCACAGTAGATACCATGAAAATTTTCCACCTTTTCGGCTTTTGCAGTTTGCCTTCTCAAACTTTGAGTAGCTTTCTTGACAGGCACCCCTAAAATTTCAGAATCAACTGCATCTTGGTAGAGGTGTTCATCTTCTCCAAGAGTTGTTGGTGCATCATTTTCTATCATTCGACTAATTTTATTACCCAAAGGTGGGAGACTAAAGTCGAGGGCTTTCTGGAAATCAGTCTTTAATACATCCCCTCCATCAACATTGCTTAGCTTTTTGACAAGCGAAGGATCTTCTGAGAGATTTGTCTCTACCGTATTCTTAGAAACCTCATCAGCAACTTCTCCAAGGTTTGTTAGCCCCTTGGAATTGAAAGTAAATGTTTTCTCCTCAAGAGAATCACCTTTATGCACAGTGTCTATATACAAAGTTTTCTCAACAGCAGGACCCCCCGAATTTACTTCCTCTGAGATACTCTCATCGGCCAATAAATCCCTAAAGCTTTTGTACCCCTTGTCATGAAGCCTGAAGCCATCATCCCTAACATCCTTTACTTCTGCAGAAACAGACGATTCATTATGATGGCCTGACAGACCACCATGGTCGTAGGTGGATGATCCTTCGAGTTTCTGAGACTTAGAAGAAATTTCATTGAACTTATTTTTCACATCATTCTTGTCTTCCAGTGGCTCTGTTGTTTCAGATCCATCCATTGATCTCTGCTCACTCGCATCAAAACTAGAAAGCTGTAAATACAAAAGAAGCTTTTCAGACAATTGTAAAATATTCTTACAGAACCTTTTTATTTGGGGAAGGGAAGGTTTTGAGTTGCATAATACAAAAAATACCTCATTTTCAGTCTTGCTGCAAGTACTAGCTGAAGAAGATCTAGCATGCACCTTTCTAGCAGGAGACATGGGTACCCTAGTCCTCACACTCATGGTGGGTAGAGGATTTAGAAGGCACATTGAACTCTTTAAACAGAATTTGGGAAGCAAGCCACAAGCTTTGCCATGAAAGTTTTCATTTTCATCATACTCATCATCACTTTCTTCTTCAGCAGTGTATTGCGATTCAGTATAATGTCTTGCAAAACTAGGCCCATATCTAAGCTGCGGTCGGTTATCTCCCTTTTCTACCTTCTTCAGCTGTCTTGGGTGGTCCTCAACCATTGTTAGCTTCTTGGAAGGAGCATATTGAGGTGTCTCAGAAATCATTGCCTTAGCTGCAGGCAGAAAACGACCTATCATGAACTCCTTAGCTTGAGGATCGGTCAAGGATGTTCCAGACGGTTTAACATCTGAGTCATCCAATTCACTTATGCCGCTCACACTGCAATTCACGAAGAACGATTCAGTCCTTGAAAGTGTATCTAATGCATCTTCAAACACTTCATCCTCATCCCCTGATTCAGATTTTTCCTCCTCTGCTTTTTCCATAGTATCCTCAGAACACTCAATTCCTCTACTGCGTTCATCTAAATGTGAGACATTCTGCAAGCCATTAGGATTCCTGTCTTGACTTTTATTGACAACTGCATTTGTTGAAGCATTGTCATTATCTTGCTGGTTAGCTATCAAAATCCTTCCCGGAGGAAGCTTTGGGGCAACTGGAGGTCCTTCAGTATGATTTTCAGGCTTCCTCTCATCCTTAGGTCTTCCAGGGCTCCGTTCCCATTGAAATGGCACTGCACCTGGGTTCCTCACTGGTCCCGATTTCAGTTCTGATTTATAGGGAGGGGGCCGAGGGATGCTTAGCAGAAAACTTCTAGTACTCCTTTTGTCAACTTTTTCCTGGGCTATGGTCGATGAGTGGCGCCTGACTGATAGCAGCGGTTGACTAAGATTCAGTTGCTTGTCCTCCATCATATTTTCCAGAAACATCAGATCACAGCATCACTGCAAAATTACAATTAAATCATTACGTTGTACACCATGCATGACTAAATAATAACTTTTAATCTTCCAGTTCCCATTTGACTGTTTAGAGTCTCTGGAGATAAGGGATTAAAGAATCCAAAAGCACCATATTTTAACTGCAGTCTCCATTACAGGAAAAAAAAGAACCAAGAGGAGAAGCATCAAGAAGTCAGTAACATAATACCTTATTGATAAATGGTCTTTTATGATTTAAAAAAAAAATCCATTATCTTTGATAACCCCAATTCAATTTCTTGTCTGAGAAATAACGTAAAACAGATTGTGTATTAAATTCAACATCAGCCACCAAATTGTCTAGTATTTTTTCACCATCAAGTTCACCCATGAAATCATAAGAATCCCATCTTTGATGCCTGTTCCCTACTAACGTTGCATTACAATTCAAGCAAATTGCGAATCCGTAAGAACGCTAACTGATCGCAGTTTTGAAGAACAGCATTTAACAGTATTTGTTTTAACAGGGAAACAGAACAATTCCAAACAACAAAGGCCTGATTTCCTATTCAACTTGATTAACCCCAAAAGAATAATTAAGAAATTTGATCACAAGCAACTTAGCCTCCGAATTTTATCACCCAGTAAGTACTGTAATATACAACAACACTATCACCATCACAACTCGTCAACCCATTTCCACAAGTATCCAATATATCTATCCCTGCATCTAAACCTATACAGGAAATTTATTTCCCCAGTTTACAGTCTCAAATCATGTCACCGCCAAGATTGACCCAAGATCATTTAAAAGATTTGAGTCTTTCATCTCATTTTTTCACTCATTCAAGTCAATCCACATATTTTCCCTTTAAAGCATGTTTAATCTCAGGCTTTACACTCTCGCCACAAGACCAACATCTCCATAACCCACAAAAACCAACACATCCCCATAACCCACACAACAAAACCACCATATCCTACTGAAACATCATCAATAAACTCAAGAAACAACATTCAGTCACACACCAGTACCCCAAAAAAAACATGGGTTTCAGAAATATATAACGTTTAAAGACCATACCTCTCATAAATGGAGAATCTTGATTCTTGAACTATTCTCAACTGATACTTTTGGCTGAATGATTAAGCAAGAACACCCGTACCATATGAAAACAGTTGAACAGAACCTCAATAACTAGTAAAAGACACAGAAAATTAAAGGGACAGGAGAGAGAGGGTGCGGTGAGAATAAAACCAATATTGCAGACTTAATATGCTCTGTATTTTCTTGGACTTTTCTGGTTTCTTTAGTCTATGGCTGACCTCTGCATCTGCAATACAACACCACGGAAGAAGTGATTATTTTTCTCTTTTGAGCAGATGACTCAGCTGTATGATTACCTGGCCTATAACTTGGCGTCATAAACTCATTGTGGGAAACTGGGAATCAATACTCTAACTTATTTTAGTAATTCTTTGATTTCTCTCCATTTTTTTAAGTTTAAGCTTTTGGTTGACTGTGTTTGGATCATGTGAGAACATTTATTTAAAATGAGGTCCCATCAAAGTCATACCCATGCAAGCAAGGGGCCTCGTTGAAGTGTAAAGCATGGGGAAAAGGAATTTTTTTGATGAACATTTTGAATAACTTGGAATCACTGGTTTGGTCTTTGTATGTATGCTTATTCAAAACCAAGTTGGCCAAACTTACAGTAATTTAGTCCTTACGAAAAGTGTTGAGATTTTATAATAAGGTTGATTTTGGAATAAATTCTACAATGAATTTAACAAATCGAAGTAAGTGCGATGTTTTTTTTTAAATTTGACATTTCATCCGTTCTAAAAAAATGTTAAAGGAATTAATTTTTTTATTATAAAATATAATAAATTTAATACATCATTAAATGTATAATTTTTTATTTTTATCTAGTCATATATAGTCATTAATATTAAAGATAATATATTGTTTTTCTTTTAAAATAGATTTTTTTCTAGACAACAAAAGTTTTAAAAATAAACTTTTTTAAAAAAAAGAAATAGTTAAATTTTTAATTTCTTATATAATGAGTTGAAGTTATTATTTTTTAATTAAATAAATAAGAATAGACCATATGTTATTGAGAGAGAACTTTGTTTTAAAATAAATATTTGTTTCGTCTCAAAAAAATATTTATTTTTATTTAGTGTGACTTTTTTTAACTTATAAAGTTCAAGTAATATTATTATTATTATTATTAAAATTAATATAAAAAAATTTAGATTTTTTTTTTTTAACAAAGACAGTAAAATTTGATACCCAAGCATAAAGCCACCTGTGTATGGACGGCTGTCGTACTTATTATGGTCCGTTCTTTATGTCCCATTAAAAGCTTGAATGTGATCTATACTACTCATTTATGTCCCACTAAAAGCTTGAATGATTGCCTTTATTGCCATGACACTTCATCATCTTTTATCACCGTATTACAGTATGATTTTCACCTTTTTCGTAATGGATTTTGATTAATCAATGCATATTTCTTGTGTAATAATTCATTACCAAATTCAATTTGGTCATCAATAAAGTAAATCGCAATGATTCAGTTAGGACGTGTGTGATAGTTAGTGAGATCTTTTGCCTCTTATCTTGCACTTGGTTAAATTGATAGAGTCAAATCCTAACAAAATTTGGTGTTGATTTGGTCATCATTTCCTTTCTTTATTTTTTTTTTTATGATTTAAGATGAAGCAATAGTTATTATTACTCCAACATGATTATGTGATCGTTGGCAATTTGAATTTATTTCTTGTCCCATCTCAAATTTTTTTTTTTTGTCTAGAATGATAGATATATTACTGCAAAAGAAAATATTTACAACTGTTAGTCAACAACAAGCTAAATAATTTTTGTTATAATTAAAATAATTACAAAGAAAAATAAGATACTTACTAATACCTCCAATACGAAAAAAAATGCCCTAATAAATAGAGAATATAACCCTAATATAAGAATATAAAATATGAACTAAAAACTACAATCTTTAATTACGTAAATCACCTAGTTGCAGAAGAAACTAAACGCAAATTTTGCTCCTTAATTTTTGCTTATGTCAATCTTGACGTTACTCAAATTTGTATCACACGAAAAAACACTAATTACACCACATAATGGAATACAAATTCTCAATTCTTTTAGAAAGAAAAATCACGAATCACAACTACAAAGTGAGTGTAATTCTTTTAAAAAAAAAATCACACACACTATGGGACGCTTTTCTCCCATAGGAACAGTAGTTTTGTTGTTTCGTCAATCTTCCGGTAGAATTATACGAGACATCTTTTTCTGTCCTATCTCAGTTTCAAGAAGATAAGAAGATAAGAATCTCATTATGTGAGAAATCAAACAATGTATGGGTGCTAAATTCCGAGGTCTATGACTTCTTAAGAACCCCTTTTCAAAAGGAAAAAGACTTAATAAAGTAGAAAATGAAACTTTGCAGAAGAACCATGTCTTAATCATTACCGACGTTCATAATTTTGGATCCATTCATGTTGTAACAAAACTTATGATCCACATTGCATGGCTCGCCACCCAACCACCTTTATCTGATTAAAGTGTGTGTGAATTGTGTCTCGTTTTTGTGAATTTTAAAAATATATTAAAAATTATAAAAACATTTTAAAAAGAATAAAAGTTTACTTTAAAATGATTAATCACAAAGATACTAAGGTATTTTTAATTTTTCTTTTAAAGCGATTAAAATACTATGATATCTTTTCATAACTCACAAGACCATGAAACTAAATTGCATCAGCTAATGATCAGTTTTTATTTCTTGATTATTGCTTAACAAAATTTCTAGGAATACAAGTTTCATTTGTGAATCATACATCCATGAATCCTAAATATCAGCATGATGCAGGATATAGAGGTTTAGACTCATGAGAAATATATAAGTAAGTTGATAGTAATATTAATATTTGTATAAAATTCGATAATTTATTTTTTTAAAAAAAAACATTCCTATAATTTCATACTTTTGTAACTCATAAAACTTCATATATAAATATATATATTTGTTGAGAGAAACATACCTCAATAATTCTCTATTTTGACATAATAAACCTTATTTCTAATATTATAATATTTATTTAGAAATAATCTCGAAATCAAGTTTAAAAAGTGTATATTTACAGTGATACCAACCGATTTATTTTACAAGTAAATTTATTTACAAATATATGTTGGCAATCATATCTAACGGACTTGATCTTGGATTGATGGACAAATATTCGTTTCATCAACCAAATTTGATCCTCAAGACCCTAATAAGTTGCTTTCTAATTCCACGATCTCAAACTATTATTACATTGGAGGGTCCCCAAGGTCAACAACACCATAATTGGTCGATCATCATCTGGGGTTGAATCAACCAACCACTCTATTGGCCCCCTGGCCAACATTAATAATAACATTTCACCAATTTCCCAAATATAAATCATCAAAGACATGTACGAATGTTTTGATTCCTATGGTAATTGTCATGTTTTGCATCTATCAGAATACAACAATTACAGAGGATGTAGGTTTCAGAGTTACTTGTGGGGTACTATATATTAATTCCATTATTTGTAAGTGTTTGTCAATTTATATGTGGTTATTTGTTCGGGTGTCCTAATCTTGCATCTCCATCTTGAAGGGTGGTCCTTCTTTTTTAAGGCCAAAATTTATAAGCAAATTTGACTATAATGCATTGGTTCAGATAATACGAGATAAGTTTGGTACGATGATGAGAATGTACATTAAAACTTAGGGGAAAAGGAAGTAATGAACTCCGAGGAGAATTCATTTGCCAACCTATTGTTTGGAAGAAGTTTATTGTCTATATTGTGAATAAAAAAGCATATGATCGTACCAACTTAATGACCCAAATAAATAAGGACATAAAATATTAACTAAAAACTACAATATTGAACTACATAAATTAGAAAGTTACAAAAGAAATTGAACGCCGATCCTACTCCTTAACTCTTATCTATGCCAATCTTGATACTGCCCAAATTTTTATGAAACGAAAAAACATTAATCACACACATTATGAAGTGCAAACTCTCAATTCTTCTAAAAACAAGAATCATGAATCACAGCACACAAAATGGATATAATCCCTAAAAAAAAAAATCACACACATTATCACACACTTTTCGCCCCTTGAAACAGTAATTTTGTTGTTTCATCAGCTTTCCGGCAAAATTATATAAGACATCTTTCTCTGTCCCATCTCAATTTCAATAAAAATAAGAAGATAAGAATCCCATTAGGTGAGAAATCAAGAGTTTTTTCTAAAAATATTGTTAAAAAATAAAAAAAATTGATGTTAAAAATTTTCTTCCAATTGTATTGAAATCGATATCACGAATATTGACTTCAAAGTCGATATCCATGATATTGACTTCAAGGCAAAGGAACAGTAACGAAATTTTTTACACAAATATTGACTTATTTATTCCAATTTAAATAAATAATGATGTTTTAATTTTTCTTTTTAAAATAATGAAGCTAATTCTTAGGAAATCGACTTTAAAGCTGATAATTCGATCGATTTAAAATTTTAAAGTCGATTTTGAAAAAATCAACATACAAAATAAATTGTACTTAGATTATACATTTTTTAAACAATTTGAGAGATATTTAAATTTGTCCTACATTTTACACCTTAATTTTAGAGAAATTTGGATTTATCCCAACTTTTACAACTTATCAACAAGGTCAAATATATTAATTTGATACATGAATTAAATTCTATTTTATTTGTATCATGTATATCAAAGTGGTATAAGAATAAAATTACATTTATTTTTTTAAAAAGATAAGTGAATTCCTATATATCATTTTGAGATAAAATTGTTTAATTCCAAGTATTGTGAGAATTAATGTTTGTTTTTTAATTAGACCCTACAAACTAGATTTCTTTTTAAGAACCTCTATGTTTGAGATGGATAGATAAGGAAACAAAATGATATAAAAAGGTTTTTAAAAAGTTATTTAATATTGGTTCGTTTCCTTATCAGTCCGGTGAGCCATATGAGGACACACCTGAGATTGTTCATTCATCACAATTAGACATTAGCACGTCATCTCAAATGCCTCCACATAATTTAGTGTATGAACGTATAAAGTGTCATCGTCCACAATCATGTATGAATCAATCCATTCATTTTGATCTAGACTCATCGAAGATACAATATACGGATGCTAAATTCCGAGGTCTATGACTTCTTAAGAACCCTTTTCAAAAGGAAAAAGACTTAATAAAGTAGAAAATGAAACTTTGCAGAAAAATCATGTCTTAATCATTACCGACGTTCATAATTTTTGAGCCATTCATGTTGTAGTTATCGTAACAAAACTTATGATCCACATTGCATGGCTCGCCACCCAACCATCTTATATATGATCAAAGTGCGTGTGAATTTTGTTTCGTTTTTGTGAATTTTAAAAATATATTAAAAATTATAAAAACATTTTAAAAAGAATAAAAGTTTACTTTAAAATGATTAATGACAAAGATACTAAGGTATTTTTAATTTTCTTTTAAAGCGATTAAAATATTATGATATCGTTTCATAACTCACACGACCATGAAACTAAATTGCATCAGCCAATGATCAGTTTTTTTTCTTGATTATTGCTTAACAAAATTTCTAGGAATACAAGTTTCATTTGCGAATCATACATCCATGAATCCTAAACATCGCCATGATGTAGGATATAGAGGTTTAGACTCATGAGAAATATATAAGTAAGTTGATAGTAATATTCATATTTGTATAAAATTTGATAATTTATTTTTTTTAAAATACATTTCTATGATTCGTACTTTCGTAACTCATAAAACTTCATATATAAATATATATATTTTCGGAGAGAAACCTACGTCAATAATTCTCTATTTTGATGTAGAGTAATCATTGAGATAGTGATAAATTATAGTGACTTTGTATAGTAATTGACGTGACAACCATGAAAATACAAAATTATCCCTCATTATTTGTGTTTTGTAATGAGAATGAATAGATAATTTTGTCTTTTCATAATTACCACATCAGTCACTATACAAAGTTATTATGATTTGTCACTATCTTTATCATTATTCTTTGATGTAATAAACTTTATTTCTAATATTACAATATTTATTTAGAAATAATCTTGAAATCAATTTTAAAATGTGTATATTCACAGTGATACCAATTGATTTATTTTACAAGTAAATTTATTTACAAATATATGTTGGCAATCATATCTAACGACTTGATCTCAGATTGATGGACAAATATTCGTTTCATCAACCAAATTTGATCCTCAAGACCCTAATAAGTTGCTTTCTAATTCCATGATCTCAAACTATTATTACATTGGAGGGTCCCCAAGGTCAACAACACCATAATTGGTCGATCATCATCTGGGGTTGAATCAACCAACCACTGTATTGCCCCCCTGGCCAACATTAATAATAACATTTCACCAATTTCCCAAATATAAATCATCAAAGACGTACGAATGTTTTGATTCTTATGGTAATTGTCATGTTTTGCATCTATCAGAATACAACAATTGCAGAGGATGTAGGTTTCAGAGGTACTTGTGGGGTACTATCTATTAATTCCATTATTTGTAAGTGTTTGTCAATTTATATGTGGTTATTTGTTCAGGTGTCCTAATCTTGCATCTCCATCTTGAAGGGTGGTCCTTCTTTTTTAAGGCCAAAAATTATAAGCAAATTTGACTATAATGAATTGTTTAAGATAATACGAGATAAGTTTGGTACGATGATGAGAATGTACATTAAAAATATTTTTGGGACGAATAAAGTATACTTTTACATTTTTATCATTACTTTTTAATTTTGAATATACATAATTATTATTAACAAGCATATCTTATGAATTTGTTTTGAAAATGAACTCTTTTTTTGAGATAAGAAAATTTTTTCAAAATGATTTTTTTTGGGAACGGAAGAATAATTTTTTACATTTTTTAAGTAAATTTTATATTACAACTTTTACCTTAAAAAAATGTAAAAAACACATGTTTAAACCCAATCTACACAAACCCTTACTCATTGCTTTGCACTAAAAAGTCTATACACAAAGAAATCTTTGGAATTTGGGACTAATGAAGTCATGAACTCACTTATTTAACCCTACTTGAATTTGGTCAAACCCAAAACCCAGAAAACGAACCCATGGTCTCGAGAAGGTGGACGCTCGTTTACGAGCCTGAGAATAAGGTCCTGTTGTAATTTATGGACAATTGGGTTGCACTTATTAGATCTGGGCTCATAAATGAAGAAAGCAATGTCTACCCAGGGGCCGTTAGAAGGCTAGACCTTGGGTTTAGGTCCAGCACAAACTGAACCCCGTGAAGAAATTCGTACAAACCACAGCTATTCATTAGCTCATTCAAATTTTCAAAAAAAAGAAAAAGGCAGGAGTAAAACTCGGAAAACGCCGGTAATTTCATCAAATTTAACCACACCCTTTTGAAATGACTTAAAAGCGGACTGGATCTATTCTAATTGACTGTCTTGGTCCACCTTCGAACAAGTTGCAATTTGCAATAGTATCCATGTCAGCACATTTTCGTACAAATTTGTCAAATGCATAGTTGTCGGAATTGATGTTGACCTATTCAAATCTTTGCAATTTCCTTATTTAAAGTGACTTGAAATTAACCCTTATGCTTATTTTGAACTAACGACATTTTAAGAGATTAATCAAATCGAGTCGAATAAAATCTTTAAAAAAAAATGTTAAATCTGATCCTAAGGGTCCATCACTCGCGAATTCTATAATTAATGAGAGATGTAAATCACAAATATCACAGATGTTTTAAGAAGCAGATGCACGAGAAGATTTGATCACGAGATCTCAAGATTACAACTCAGAGTTTACAATACACTCTTATCACTAGAGCACTCACGCGTAAACGAATAAAAGCTAAATAGTAACATTAAAATGTACGAGCATAATTGAGTATTATATGCGAAACTCGAATTTGAAGTCGTAGAATTTGCAACTTTGTGCGGGAATATTTCACACTTTTATGACTTTGCGTTATTTTTGAATATTCAAGCTATGTTGGCATTCCTTGCTTGTTTCAACATTAAATGGTAAGCTAGGAGGCTAGGATGGATCCATAGGAGATTGGACACATGGACTGAAAAAGAATAAAAGCAAAGCAAAGGGGGATAAATTTGAACTTTTAGCAACGGGAGACTTTATAAAGAGGTTCACGCGGACGAAGCTGTGGATGTTGGTGAGCCACCCCGCTTTGCCAGCTGGCTGTCGGAGTTTGCTGCCGTCCTTCGCGCCCTCTTTGCACGTGACTCACAACCCACCTTCCTCCCATCCGCATCCCACTTTTTTACCCTTCTTTTTTTCTATTTTTAAAAAATAAATTCCCCCTTTCCACATTTGTCGTAATAACTGTACCATACTTAGCAATAATTGTACTATGAGTTTCATTTTTTAAAAAAGGTCAAATTTTCATTTTTTTTTCTTCTCTAAAAAAGAGTATTTTTTAAATTAGATTCTTATAATATTTTTAATAAATAATGATTATTTATAGTTCACTGTTAAAAAATAAGTACACTAATATAAATGCATATAGTTAATAAACTTATAATTCATAATAAATTATATATTGGGACATAATTTTTTTAACATACCTAATTATTTTTAATGGCACTATATTTTTTTTATAAAAATTTAGAATGATGGATGTGATTATTTTTTATTATTTTATATTTTTAAAAAAGTATATCAATAATTTTGACTTTTTTTTTTGTAATTATCAAGTCAGTTTGCATAATTTTTTACCCATATAAAATAACTAAGTAATAAGGAGAATTTGAGTTAAGTATAAAATCAAAATGATTATAATTAGAAAATTATAAACACGTATGATTATATTTTAAAATATATTTTTATATTTTTTGATATAATAATTATAAAATAAAAAATATATTATTAAACGTATAAAAAATATTTTAGAAACTTTTGATATTAAATCCAATGAATCAAATGGTGTAAAAGTCAGATATTATTATTACTCATTAAAATTGATAAAACCGATAACTCGGACTACAAAAAACTGAAAAATAAAATTGTACCTTTAGCATCACCTATTGTACATTCAAGAGAAACGAAAGTACCATAAGCAAAACAAAAGGCCATCCCTTTCGGCCAGTATTAATTACAGTCCCAAATCACACACAATCAAATCCAACCCCCGCCTCTCCCTCTCTCTCATATATTAACCTCGTTTGCATCTCATTTGCTTTCTCTCTCTAACCAAACTGCACATCATCAGTATCATTCTCTCTCTCTTCAGTCCATTTCAAATTCTTTTAACTGTTCTTTTCCAAACTTTTTTGTTTCTTTGGGTTTTTTTTTTCGTGTGATTGAATTTTAATGTTTTGGACATGAGGCTGATTCTTTGGAGGCTTTAGGATTGGGAATGCGTTTGCTAATTTCGTTCGGAGTTCTGCTGTAGAGTTCGAGTTCAGATTCGAAGTTTTAAGATCTCTGCTGCTGGTGGTAAGAATTTCCTCGATCAAGAACACGCGTACACACGCACACTGAATACTCTCCGTGTTTTTGTCATTTGTGTGTGTGTATGCTGTGATTAAGTTGTAATTTTGTTGTTGATTAATGCGGCGGAGACGAATTTTGGATGATTGAAGTGTGGTTGGGGTTGAGGTTGCGGCAGTTTGTGTTGAGATGACAGTGCAGGGATTTGGATTGGATTGGATTAGAGAATTTAGGACTAGAGTGAACGGAGCTGAATGATAGAAGGAACTGAAAATTGAACATAAAAATAGTAGAAAAAGAAACGGTAGAATGAGGCGGCAAGAACTGATCAAATCTTGTAGTTTTTTTTCTGTTTTCGCTGGAGATCTTGGTATTCTTGCTGATTTCATTTGGCTCCAATAATTGTGCCTTTGTCCGTTTCTTTTTTTTTTTGGGTTTTGTTTTTTACTTTAATTCTCTTGATTTAGGAAATGATTGGGCAGAATGTGGCTAATTTTTTATGAATTTACTGAATTACTTAATGCACGTTGTAGTTGCATTTTCTGTTTTGTGATCATTATAGATTTAAATCGGGAGGGGATAAGTTTTCTGTTGCTGTTATATAACATTCCTAAAGACCTTAATGTTGAACATAAACCACGTGGTAATGTGTAGAGTTACTAGTGATCTTCACTGAATTGTTTCGAAAACTCTAGGAGAGGGATATGGGGATCTTGTCTTTTAATAGAGATGGCACGGCGTCAAGATAAGTGTTGCTGGAAGAAAGTTTGTATATGTAAACTATTTGTGTTTTTCGAGGCAGTGGTGGGACCTTAAAGCACAAAGAAACCGATATTTGGCGGAGATGTTTGTGTCATTTATTGTCTCAAAGCCCTGTATTTCTAGCATTAAGAAACTGGATGCTGAAGGCAAGTTTGTCGCATTCTAAGATAACATTTGTTTTGAAACTTGTGTTATTGTCAGGCTTTTGTTTGTTTGCCGCTACTATATAATAGCTGGACGCAATGTCATTTGTGCACTGCTTTCAATTGTGATATTGTCATGAAGAAATAACTTCATTGTAGAAGCTTTAATAGTTTAATTGAGAACGAAAATAGTGAGAGAAAGATAAGTTCAAAGAAGAAAGCTGGAATTATCACAGTAGTTGATATGCATGTAAATGACACTAAAGGAATGTTTGGAGCTGCTTCCTTTTTTGATGCACAATGATGTATTGCATTTGGAACTTAGCAATTTCCATTTGTGGAGTTTGAGAAAATAAATGTATGTTATAGCTTAGAATGTATGGCAGCATATCTGTTTTGGCAAGTATTGAGAGGCTTGGTACATTAAATGATACTTCAGATTGATAAGGACAGGGATATAGTTCCTGTTTTAACTCCTTTTGCATTTTTTTTTTTTTGGTGTCTTTTGACAGTATTGATGAGGGCCAAGCATTTGTTGCTTCTTTTCTTGTAGCCCTTTCTGTAAGAACTGGAAATATATTTGCTTGCTGAATTAGATGCAGGCTGAATGTGAACTTGAGCCATTGAATTTGATTTTACAGGTCGCATGGCCTCCAGCATTTTTGAGCTAGAGGAAGTAAAATTCGTAAGAAGTGGGTCTCGTCTCTAAATAAATATGAGATCTATCATCTGTCAATGGATTGATAATTGGCTATGATGATGCTGTGTTTTGCTTGCTTATGGAAATGGAAGAGAGACGGGATGAAGCAGGTCCTTCAGAACAGAGGCCTTCTGGGGTTACATGGTGGCCATCAGATCTTGTTGAAAGTTTTGGATCTGTTTCCTTAGATTCCAAAGAAGAGACTCTGAGGAGCAAGAAATCAATCAGTAAGGATGACCATGATAGCTCATCACGTCAGACAGCATCACAGATCCTTTGGAGCACTGGAATGCTTTCAGAACCGATTCCTAATGGTTTCTTTTCAGTTGTACCTGTGAGCATTATAACTTGTTGATTTCATTTACAATAATTACGATAAAAAAGAATTGTCTTTTTCGTATGAACATACATAGGATGGTTCTTGGTTGTCTTTTTTTTTTTTGGCTGATTAATGCAAATAACTCCCTGTAAGAAGTTTTCCATGATTCTCACTGTGTTTTCAAACAAAAAAGTGGTTTTCTCTTGATAACTATAAATACTCTTATGACAAAAAAGGCAAAAGAACAAAAGTCGGTGAACTTTGCTTCTGAGGTGCTTTCTTGGTGCTACCTTGTTGCTGGTTATGTGACAAATTTTCTTTTTATCCAACCCTCAGTCATTTGCAATTGCTTTAGTAGTTTGACGGACTGCTTTTCTTTGCCTTTTGGTTTGTTCATTGCAATATATTGGATATAATTACTTTCGTCAGCCAATGCATCAGACTTAGAGATAACATTCAGTTCAGAGTATTCATGATTTTTTCCCTCCCCACCCCTCTTGTTAGAACTTAATGCAACATGGAATTAGAAAGTTTATTAAGTGGATAAAAAATTGTTGTCAGATGAGATAACTGGTTGTGTCTATGTCAGCTGAGTAAACTTCTTAGAATTACTTAAAAAACAATTTTAGCATTTGTTAGACTTCTTTAGCTGTGTTAGGCCCATTTGTTCTAAATAATATGATAGTTAAAAAGGAAGAGACCTTTTTTGTTTTAATAGAATTAGATGTTTTTCACTTTGAAATAATCAGTGTGAAGGAGTTTTGATCTCTTATTATGTTATAGATTGACTTGTTGATAGCAGGTGAATCTAGTGTTCTTTTGGTCTTCTTTTTGCTTCATTTGAGTGGCTTTTATTTAATATAAATTTTTTGTTTGGTTGTGTACCTTCACAGGAGAAAAGACTGAAGGAACTTTTTGAAGATATTCCTACTTTGGATGAACTCCACACGCTGGAGCTTGAGGGTTTAAGGCCTGATGTCATACTCGTGGATGCAGAGAAAGATAAAAAGCTTTCTATGCTAAAGCAACTAATTGTTGCTCTTGTTAAAGGTCTTAATTCAAACCCCGCAGCAATGGTAAAGAAGATTGCTGGATTGGTCAGTATATATTAATTCCTGCTCTACCCTTAAAATTCACCTATTTGCTTGCATTTTTTGAATATTTTTTCTTCTGCAATTTCAGTATCTCTGTAAATATTCGTTGCCACCTGTATCTCAAGTCTTTCATTTTTTATGTACATTCATTTATTGTAATGATTACTTTTAAATATTAATTGAAACTTTTTTTCCTTTTTTTTTTTTTGTTGTTGTATGTCCCTGAACAGGTGTCTGACTTCTACAAAAGACCAAACTTGGACCTTAGTCCTGGAAAAGCTTTAGAGGATACCTCTCATGCATCTGAGAATAGAGGTGTTCAACTGCTGGGACAAATAAAGCATGGTTCATGCCGTCCTCGAGCAATATTATTCAAAGTTCTTGCAGATACTGTTGGTCTTGAGAGTCGGCTAATGGTGGTAGGTTTTAACTTTATTTTGATTGCTACAATTTGATTTATGTCTTTAATCTAGGCTCAAATAGTGAATATGAATTCCAAGCAGCATATCTTTTTCTTGGTTTACGTGTTTCAGTTGCTACATACTGGACTTTTGTTTTCTGTTCCCTTTAAACAATTGAACATATGTCAGAATGATAAATATAGTGGACACAATGTCCAAGAAAAATTCATGTCTTTCAATACTAGCATCTTCAAAGTATAACTTCCCAACAACCAGATATTTTATTGTCATACTAGCTGAATTTTGTAGCCCTTCCATTCCTTCAGGAATAATGTAGTATATCCTTTTGTAATATAATAAAAAGACCACTTGTAAGTACATTTATCTGTTATATTTGTAACTCATTATCAGCTAATTTATTTTCCACATCCTAGAACAAATAAAGTAAGGAGATCTTTTTCCTTGTTTAAATTTTTGTTCTTGGTTTGTATTCACATTGCTTTCTTATATTGTGACTAGAATATTTTATCTGCCTTAGACTTTCAGTCATCATACCAAGTTATGTACGACATTTCTTTTTTAGTTTCTTTCTCTGCTCTCTTTATGGTTTGACTTATGGTTTTTTCTTCTTTCAGGGTTTGCCCACTGAAGGAGATTCCGAGTGTGTAGACTCATATAAGCACATGTCTGTATTTGTTGTTTGGAATTCTGGGGAACTTTTGGTTGATCTTATGCGGTCTCCTGGCCAGCTTATACCCCTATCAAACAAAGCTATTTATTTGACTCACATATCTGCTGCTGGGGAAAGTGACTCTGCAGAAAATGATTCCTGTGATTCTCCGCTAGAGCCAAATAGTCCTCTTTATGGTGTTTCAGAAAGAGTTGATCCTGAGAGGTTAGTAGCACTTTTAGTCCTGTATTAACTTGATTATTTGTGCTTTGTTGGTGTTGATGTTACACAGTGTAATAGAAACATGAAGGCAAACATGATAAAGCACAGAAATAGTTTGTAACCTTGTTTTGCAGATTAAGTGATTATTGGAATTAGAAGATGGTTGAACCAATAATTCATTTCTTCAATCGATAGCAACTGAATTGTTTTATTTTGGACAGTGCTGAAAAGGACGATAACCTCCAGTTCCAGAGGAGACTTGAAGGAACTTCAAATGCTGCTGGGCCTTCTTTAAGGAATATGATGTTGAGGTCTTCTACTTTTGTTGATAGAAAATTGAGGTATTGTTTTAGCTCATACGATGTGTTGATACCTTGGACCTTGAACATTATACTGTTTGATCAGCTGTGAATATTTTAGAATGGATGCATATGGTTGGTTAACATATTCTATTGTTCACTTGTTTTTTCGAATTATTTCACTGTATCAGTTCATATCACAGCGAACCAAATATTGCGGCTACCTTTTGGAGAAGGAGCAGGAGAAGGGCCATTGCTGAACAACGGACCGCTAGTTCAAGGTTCCTCTTAATTCATATGCTGTGATGTAGTCAAATTTCTATTTCATATCCATAGATGTGAGCTCTAGGAATATTTTGCTTTGCTCTTCCAAGTTTAAAACATATCTTTCTTGTGGATACTTAGTTTATCTCCTGAAAAAGAGTTGGTGGAGAATGTTTTTGGAGTATGAATAACTTTAATTCTCCAAAAAGTCTGCTTCAATTGTAAAAGCAGTATGGCAGCTTTTCTTGGTGATTGTTTTGAAGTGGCTATATGTTATTCTGTTGACTTGTATAGATTGTGTTTGCTTGTTTAGGCTCTCATTGGATGGCTTATTTTCTTCATTCTTTTTCTCTTCTTTTTGTATCTTTTCTGATTTTTAGTATTGTTTTTTGGGTGGATTTGAAACATCTTTGTTGGTCTATGTGCTCCTGACATTCTCAATTTTGGTTTTTGCAGTCCAGAACATCCCTCATCTCGTGCACGCGGACGTTCTATGCTCAGTGGTGACAACAAAACATTTAGAGATTATTCTGATGACATTTCTGCATCAAGGTGCCTCTACTAACATTTCACATTATTTGGTTTGGATTTCAGGTTTGACTTATTTAAATCCATCTGCATGACATGCATACAAAATGAATGCATAAGAGATGAATGGTCAGATAGCATTAGCCTTGTGATTTTGGTGTAAATTTAATTCTGAATGTGCTTGCAGGATATTTAAAATGACATACTCTTCCCTAAAATAATGATGAACATATAATTAAGGATCGTGTCACTTTAACTTAAAATTTGCTGATTTGTAAAATTTTTGTTTCTTATTCTTTGGTTCTGGGGGCAAGGGAAACCTCATTTAAGTGCATACAGCATGTATTTTCAATGAATATAATTATGTAAATACTGCTGAGTCCTTTTGAGTCACCTGGTCTACAACTAGAATCATTGAACTCTATATATCTAAAGTGTTTAACAAACTCTTGTCCAAGCATACATATTATAGATTCCTTTTACTTTCTTTTCCTACCATGCTTGATCCTTGACTTTTATTGACAGATCTGAAGGTGCTTCATCATCAGAGACACGCAGAATAAGACGAAGAAGTGTCAGCATAACTCCTGAAATTGGTGATGATATTGTAAGGTCAGTATTATCTCAATTATTTCTACTATATCAATTAGTAATGAAAGTGTCTTTGCTATTGTGGCATTATCTTCTCATTGGAATGAGTATCTTCTTTGCTGGTTTAACAAATTTTACAATATGCAGCCTGGATTATTGTTGTCTACTTGGAGAGCAAGATTTTATTTCTGTTGTATTATGTGCCATACAACTACAATCTCAAATGAGATACACTCTACTTTTTGCTAAAAAAAAGAAGTAATTTTTGCTAAGGAGATTTGGCTGTCTCTGTGTCCTACTCACAGCCTCACTATCTCTGTTTTTTTTTGTTCTGCTGAATGTGTAGTTGAGCGTCATTGTCACTGGTGAAGCAGGATCAATTGATTCATCTGATTGTTTGGTTATCTTTATTACATCAAGCTGCATTCCAAAGTCTCAATAGCTTTAGCTTTTTAAAAATGTACAAGTCAAGTCATTTTTGAAAAAGTTGTTTGCAGAAAGGAATTCCTGTGATGATATTTGAGATTGTGATCAAAAGTTCTGTAACCAACAGGGTGGACTGATATAATTAGATTTTTTGACATCTAACTATCTAGCTTTTGGAGGAGGAACAAGATGAGAGCACTAACATAGCTTTTATTATATAACGTTAAATCTACTTATCTTTAGCAGGAGAAAAATGGGATCAGTTGAATACCTGCATCCTGTGGATGTCAAGATATATGGAAAATCTGAAGCAGGCATATTTGGTTGTGGTCAAAACGTGAAGTAATTCGGTTTGATAGCATTTGTTTGAGTTAATTATGATAACTGTATCTTTTACAGACCATTGAAAATGCTGTAGGTTGGACATTCAAAAACTCTGACCCCATTTCATTGTTTGTATTGTGTATCATCATGCTACACTTTAAATGATTAGTTTTCTAATTGAGATTTTCTCACTTGATTAATGTGTTGTATCATGGATCACGTTAGGGCTGTTCGAGCAATGAATGAAACACTGAAGCAGAATCGTCTCTTAAGAGGACAAGACGAGAATAGGTCATTTTCCTATGGATCAGAGGACAGAAGTAGTGCATCTGATGCTCAGAAAGATGTATGTTCTCTTTTTTCATGTTTGATTTCATAATTTGTGTCTTATATTTCTTCTTACTTGTATTGATGCGACAGTGTTGATGTGGTTGTAAGGTAAATAATTTTTTCAAACATCTTCTTTTATGTGGTTATGAAGTAAATATCTAAAAGATTGTAAGTGTTTTTTTCCTCTCCAAAACATAGATGAGGAAAGGAATGACATGGAAAATTAATGAAATTCTAGTTTTAGCACCTGTAATCATTTTCATTTTTCCCCTTGTGGTTTATCTATTCAAAGCCATTTGTTTGTTCCTAACTTACGATAACCCAATTCTTCTCAGGTATCTGATTTTCACGTTGGTAACCGTGATGATGCATCTGGTGGAAGGTCTTCCTTGTATTCGTTTCAGAGGGACCACATGGATTCCCAAAAAGCCATATCATTACCTTCTTCTCCTCATGAGTATGTGAGTCTGACTTCTGAGAGAACTGGGTCTTCAAACTACAGGTTAAGTGAAGACATGTTGTCAACATGGAACAAAATTTTGGGATCACCCATGTTCCACAATAAGCCTCTTCTACCTTTTGAAGAATGGAACATCGGCTTCTCTGAATTGACAGTAGGCACTCGTGTTGGTATTGGTAAGAAATGGTCTCAGTAGTAGTAATCTCTACTTGTTTCCGAACTCGAGGTGACAGATAATTGTGAAAGCTTTCTCGGTGAAATGCTAGTTGTTGGTAGGGAAAACAATTGGGACTAATATGCTTTTGGTCATCACAATCTATAACCTCCTAAGTTGGACCTCAAATTATTGTATGCATTAAATGGTACTTCAAACTCTTAAATATTTCTAATTTACTCCAGTGATATGATTATGGTAAAAGGCTTAAGATAATCAGGCATGCCTTGCTGAGAAGTGGAAAATTTTTCTTATTAAAACATATGTACATGTTTCGGTTTCTTCTTCCACTAATAAAAGGTATTCATAGATAATTTTTTCTGTAATCTTCTGTTCCGCGTAAATTATTGTAGTTGGGGAAGTAAATGCTTCACATTCAAGTTTTAATGTCTGAAAGTTTCTTTTGATATGTGTGTGTGTGTGTGTGTGTAGTTTGAGATGCTTGATTTCATCATATTTCTAAATAATAGCATATAGCCTACTGTCTTTCAGTTCATTACAACACTTAAAGGGGCAACTGAATGCAATTGATTTTTTGAGGAGGTCATCTTAAACAATTGTATATTAGATTTAGGAGCAAGATTAGAGTTGCTTGAAATTCTGCATTTGCAATTTCCTGAAGCTTTGGAGATTATTTGATTTGATTTGTTTATTTATTTTTACATCAGAAAGGATGCTTATTGGACGTTAGCTGACATGTCTAACGGCACCTAAGTGAATATTGAAGTACTGTTAGTTGATGGATCAAAATATGAAATACTAGGATATAAACATGAAATAGTATGTTTTAAATCTAACATATTTTGGGGTGAATTTTCAGTTTTATTTGATTTTATTTTGTCATAGGTTTTTTTGGAGAAGTTTTTCGTGGCATTTGGAATGGAACTGATGTTGCAATCAAGGTTTTCTTGGAGCAAGATCTGACTGCTGAAAACATGGAGGACTTTTGCAATGAGATTTCCATCCTAAGGTTCTTGCCTATTTTGTACCCTGACAATGTCTTTTAGAAGAATAGATGGCCTCTGTTTTAGTTTCTTAAGCATCCATTCTAACTCTGGTATTTCTGTTTTTTCCAGCCGCCTTCGGCACCCAAATGGTATTTCTCTTGTCCTTTGATTCTTTATTTTTGTCTTTCCTTCTCTAGTTTTCTTTTTTGGAAGTTGTGTCATTTTAGAAGGCAAACTCTGTTGAAGATAGGATGGAATTTGCATAATTGGGTAAAGGCCTCCTTAGGTTGGTGGGTTGATTCAAAGAAATTGCCATATTCAATATTTCACTTATGATAGGTGTAATTGGCTTCTTTAGTGCATGGCTTGTATACACGGTCATCAAAATCAAACTAGATAAATACCTTTGTGTGAATGGCACTGTTATTTCACTTACTGATTGGTGCTCTATTTTGCAGTTATACTATTTCTGGGTGCATGCACAAGGCCTCCACGATTATCAATGATTACTGAATACATGGAGATGGGTTCGTTGTATTATTTGATCCATCTAAGTGGTCAGAGGAAAAAACCCAGTTGGCGGAGGAGACTGAAAATGCTGCGTGATATATGCAGGTATGTTTTCTCTATAGGGCACATCAATTATTTGCCGAAGTATCAACTTGTTTACTGAAACCAGTTTAAGGTCATATATTGGTTAGTTGTCAGTACATCTTGCGTGAGATTTAAACTTTGGCAAATTGTAGATGTCCATTCTCAGTGGAGTTCAATTTGGTTTGATTTTTTATTTTTGATTTTGAATGTGGATAGTAATTAGCAATGAGCCTGATAGTTTCATGTGGTCAAAATTTGTTATTTGATTGGCCAAGCTGAAATTTTGGTACTTATTACTATGACAGATGGTGGTTACCTGGTGTAGGCAGTCAAACTAAATGCTTCAACGACTAATTTAGTTTGCAGCAAACTGTACATCACTTTACAGCATATGTTGGACTTTTTAAGGGTTATAGTAGTGAGTCTTTATGTGTATATTAAGGCTGCCCTCTAATATCATTATACTTGGATAAGTTTTTGTCTCTAGTCTGTGTGAAATTTTTCTCTATATTATGTCTGACCATGGGTCACCATTTGGTGATTACCTTGCATATGCTAGATGAGAAAGGTAAATGTTTTGAATCTTTTGGTTATTTTTTTTATAGAGGTGCGCCTCATATATTTTAGGGACTATATATAAATTTAAGTACTTTTTTAAGGGAGAACCCATTTTAAAGATCTTAGAACCATGGAATAACAGTTTCTTTTTTGTTGGCAACGTAAGAGGGTTGATGTGCATACATCGAATGAAGATTGTCCATCGGGATGTAAAGAGTGCAAATTGCCTTGTCAATAAACACTGGACCGTTAAGATCTGTGACTTTGGGCTTTCAAGGATAATGACAGATCCACCCATGAGGGACTCCTCATCTGCAGGGACCCCAGAATGGATGGCCCCAGAACTTATTCGCAATGAACCCTTTACAGAGAAATGTGATATTTTCAGTCTTGGTGTTATTATGTGGGAGCTGTGCACTCTGTCTAGACCCTGGGAAGGCATACCACCAGAGAGGGTATGCTTAGTTTGTCCGTTTTGTTTGCGACACTTTCAATTCTACTTCGGAATGTTGCCATTTTCCAGTAACATTGCGTCGTTAACCTTCATGCATTTTCTAGGTAGTTTATGCTGTTGCAAATGAGGGATCGAGGTTGGAGATTCCTGAAGGGCCTCTTGGTAGGCTAATTGCAGGTAATGTGTTTCTCAGATCTTGGCTTATTTATCATCATGGAAGAACATTAAATCTAATGTGGTGTCTTTACTTGATGGCAGATTGTTGGGCAGAGCCGCAGGAACGGCCAAGTTGTGAGGACATTCTTACACGCTTGATCGACTGCGAGTACTCACTCTGCTAAAGCAACCTCTTTAATTGTACAGAAACACATAGTAGAGGTGTTCAAATATATTCGGCCCAAGATGTAATTTTGTGTGATTTTAGAGCATTTTACTTTGAATAACCTGTACCTTTTTTTTGGGGTTTTTTTTCGGCAATCAAAAAAGATTTTTGCCCTCATAATGAATGAAAAAGGAGACCAGGGGCCTCCTTTTTTTTTCCTATTGAGAAGGTTGCAATTACCCGTAATTATCAAAAACTAATTTGATGTTATTTTTTCATTTTCGTGTGCTTCCCAACTGGTGGCAACTCTTTATTTGTGTTATGTAGTAGTAGTGCCTATATCTTCTGCATTTACCAAATCTGCTTCTACATCTCAGATGTAGCCTCATAGACATTAGTTTACAAAATTGCAACAGGTGGTGCAGTTTTCATCATAACACGTCGAATAACTCTGGATCATAAAATTATTCCAGTTACAGATGCTCTTCCACATTATTCAGCCTCCTGTTTTACAATAATATTACTCTTACTCTTTTAACTCTTCAGGATTGCACCACCAACAGCAGATGTCAAACATGCATCAATCACAAATCTGGCGTATGTTCAGGGCAGCTTCAAATCGGCTTAAGGAATCTGCCCTCATCTCCGTGCTCATGTCATTCTCCGGTGCCGGGTAATAATCTTCCCTCAACTGGATATCCCTCAGATTTGGGATCTTCAGGAAGAAGCTCATGAAATGTTCATGCGCTGTCCCATGGATAAAAAGTTTCCTGAGGGAAAGGCATTGCTGGAGCAATCCAGCAGCAGGTAGAGATAAACTCCTCTGGTTCACATCCCTGTCTTGTGGTGGCCAGTAATCGAGTTCACTCAGATTCAATCCATCTATTCCTAACAAGTAAAATCGTTCCCATTGGCTCAAATCCATCTGGCCCGAAGGGGCCGTGTGCGCATAACCTATGGTATCTCCACAATCCAAATGCATCTTTGATAAGCGAGGAAACTGCACCAGAGCACTCAAACCAAATTGGAGCTGTGCATGTTTTGACCATTCCCGGCAATCTCCTTCAACCTTGATGTGGATCTCCTCGAGGTTAGGACAATCCACAAGACCTGCGGTTGTCAATGGACTTAGAAGCTCTCCGACACCAATCCAAAGTGAAAGACATTGCAGCCTCTCCCATGAGCTGCTATACAGTCCATTGCAAGTGCTGTTCAAATCAATAGAACTATTTAGATCATAGGAATTTCTGCGTCTCTTCTTCTTGCTGCACATGCCATTACTATCCGAGTCTTCAAAGAAGTTCATTGATACATCTGTCCGGCTTGATGCCTCACCCTGATCCAATCTGTTGAGATCAAAATCATAGTGAACCGCATCAAGATCCTCCAATTCATCTACGCTGTTCCAAATGCAGTCTATGTGAAGCCTCTGGATTCTATCCTGTATTGGCTCCAACGCTTTGAGGGACATAGACGCATCCAGATTCTTACAACAAGAGATCTTCACATCCACCAAAGTCCGCTTAAGCAAACTAGCCAAAGTCCTCATCCCACTCATTGTAATCTTCTTACATCCCTGTATTTCAAACTTTTTCAACTTCCAACACCCCCTTCCAATAGCAATCAAACCCATATCGGTCAAATCTCCAACATTCCTAATTGACAAAGATTCGAGCCCTGGACAAAGTGCAACTCCATCCAACTTGGATTCAATCGGCATAGAAATCCCATGGAACTGCCCCAACTTGAGTGACTTCAACTTGGGGCATTTCAATTTGAGCATCTCTAAAGCTGGACCACTGTCTCTGACATTATTGCAAACATCTAAAACAAGCTCTTCAATCAACGGAAGACCCGAAAAAAAGTCAATCAAAGCCGCAACACTAATCCTTGAATCCTCGGCAGTAAAACCCTCAAACTCTGGATCTGCCCTTGAATTCACTAAAGCCGAAGTATCAGCTAAATGAACCACAGACAATTTAGGACAATTAACAGAAATAGAGACTAAACATTCGTCTCCAACATATCCAATGTACCTAGGATCAAACATACAAGCTGCGCGAAATTCCCTCAGATGGGGGCAGGATTTTGTAATAGCCATGATTTCATCAGACTTAAAACCATCCGAGAATGAAGGATTCAAAAGATTAAGGCTTGTCAAGATTGAGGGTTCAGTTAGAGCAGCAGGAACATCATCGGTCCAGCAATAGAAGTGAGACAAATCAAGGGTTGTTAATAATTTGTTCTGTTGGAACAGAGCCTGCAATTCCTCCCCAGATCCCAACTGGGGCCGCTGATGCCACCGGACGAGCTTAATTTGGCTCAAATGGGGCCATTTAGGGGCCAAAAGCTGAATAGTGTATGGGTCTCTGGCGTAGATAGTGAGCGAAGTCACTGAAGGGAAGGCTTGGTGAAGTAGCTGGGCGATGAGGGTCGCAGAAGTAACAGAGGAGAAAAGAGGGTGGCCCCACGGAGAGAGAAGGGATAGATCGAGGTGGGTTACGGATTGGAAACAATTGGGAAGGAGGAAAAGGTCACGGATGTTGCCTCGGAGAGTGATAGAAGTGCGAGTGGAGCGCTCTAAAAGAAGCCATTTACGGCAGACCAAGGCAGCTGCGTTGCGACTGCGGACGTCAGAGATGGCGGCGATTATGTTGGAGAGGATCACGTTCGGCAGGTCGTTGAGGGTGGTCTCAGATGTCCTAGCGGCCATTGGATTTGTTATGGGATTGAGAAGTCTGGAGCTGATGATGGCTTGATTCCGAGGAGGAGGAGGAGGAGGAGGAGGAAGATGAAACTGTGGTTAGAGCAAGTAAAGAAAATTATTCTTTGCTTTTAGTACCGTGTTACTACATTTCTTTGTTTGAGGCCCCCGAAGGAAAAGAAAATTTTCTTTTGGGATTTTTGGCAGATATGGGAGGAGGGCTGGTGGATCCGTGGATGGATGAGGGAATGGGACAGGAGGGGGAAATTCCGAAATTTGCACATATAGGGGAGGGGGTTGGGGAATGTTGTCAAATATGCTGGAAGACTTGAGGAGGTGGTGCCCCATGTGCCATGTCAATGGGAAAAACCTATGCATGAAAATCAAGAGATTAGTTTTTCTTCCATCCTATTTTCTAAAATTAAATAATTCATCAAAATCCTTAATTTGAATATTTCAAATACCAATGAGCTCATTGCACTACAAAATCTATGCAACAATTGCGCGCTGTGTTAAGAAGATAGTGGCTTTGTATGGTTTGCTTAGATAATTTTTCATATTTTTAAAACAACTTCTATTTTACTACTTTTATCGCATAAAGTGTAAAAATTATTTTCAAAAGTAATCGATGTAAAGCTTGAGATTGAGGGTTTGCATGGATAGAAATTTCAAAATATAATTTTGCCATTTTAATACATTTCTTATTTCATAATTATTACATCAAAAAATGTAAAACGCGTTTTGAAATGTTATTCATATAGAAAGTGAGATTCTTCTTGAGCGTTAGCTATTAGTATAGTTTTAATTTTTAATTTTTATTATTTTTTAGATCAAACTTATCACTATAAAGATCTACTTAAAAAAAAACAAGAAAACGTTATGAATGATTTCTTCAATTTGATGGCTAAGTTTCTTCTAGTTTCTTCAATAGTTGAGTTAAACACTCTTATAGGTACAACTAGAAAGTCTAGAATAGTATTGCCAGAAAGAAAAGAAAAAAACGAGAGTGAGAAGAATAGACATTTTTATTTTCAACTAATGATAGCTGGAGTTAGTACAACATGAAAGCAACTCTTGTACATTCACTTATTTCGTGTTTTCCTCAAGGGTTGTTGGAACACGTTTTGATAATTGAGGTAGAAAAGAAAGAGTACTTGTATTATTTTACCCGCTTGAATTCTGTTCTTATGCAAAGTACAAATTATCTACTGTATTAGCATGGGAAACCTACGAGTACTACGTAGTTAGTTGCACCTGGTGTGGGGTATTTGGTTGGTAGTTGCTACAATATTTATTGGATACATTCAAATCATTCAATTGAAGGGATTAGATGGAATTACAACTGATTTTGAAGAGTTTATTTTTAAAAATTTTGTTTATTTTAAAACAAGAGTTCATTTTATGTTATTATTTGATGTATCAGATCAATTATGAAAAATAATGAAATTTATGTTTTTTGTCTCGAGAATCGAATCTTATTAAATATTTTTATTTATCTTTTGAATTACTCATTTTATTATTATAAATTTAATTTCACACCAAAAATTATTTTAAGAAAAGTTCGGATATGTTCCATTCGGATATTGATTGGTCTTGGTTTGACATGGTTTACATCTCCCCAAAAAGATAATATCTCTATTAGCTAAACTCTTTTTTTAAGCCTGATGTGAGGAACACTTTAAGGATAAAATGGGCCATATGACCCTTTTTATCTAATGCTAAATTGGCAACTTATATGTTCTGTATAAATAAATAAAATTTTTTTATGAATTTAAAGAAAAGAAAAAAACAGAAAGAAATGACTTTATTGGCAATTACGTATTTTATAATCTAACATGACACAATCAAAATATTGGTTGATGATGCATTTGCCATTAAACAGAATTTGTTGAAGGCAAAGTTTAGGACAAGAGTAAATTAAATTGGTTTACTAAAATGTTGGGCATTGATTAGTTTTTGCAATTTAAAGTGTGGAAAGAAGCGAGAAGAAGGGAAAAAGTGAGGGAAGGGAGTTGGAAAATTCATAATAGAGATAAGATAACAAAAAGTAAAAAGGGACATATCCTTTTGTCCCTTTTCTCGCAATTACAACACTTTTGATGGGTGCTTCTCTCTTCTTAGTCTTGGGGGGGTTGTACGCACAAAAGATTCACGAGATGTCAAGATAAGGGCCACTCAATCAAATCTATTTATCCATATATCTATATATATGACCTTGGAATTCCTAAAGTAATACATATGAATTCATATAGAGATGTATATTTTATGTAATAATTAACCATAATTACAATATTGGGTAATCGTGTTATATGTTTGATCATGTCTGAATATCTTTGCAAATGAAATAATTATTTTTCTTTTTAGAAAATGATATATATACATATATGATACTAATTTTTAATGCCCAATTTAAGGAGTGGGGAGTGCCTAATTTCGTTAAAATTTTAATAAGTTTTAAATTTTAGTTTTTTTAAAAATTTTGTTTGTGTTTTCACAAATGTATATTTAGTATTATTTTTAACATTTTAATTTGTTTTTGAACTATATAATTCTTTTGTTCAAATAGTTTAAAAGTAAACTAAATTTTATACTAGTTATGCTTATGCTAATGGAAATATCAATAAGTTTTTTTGGAAAAAAATTATATTGACAAGGTTCATTGTGTAGGAAAATTAACACACCAAAAGAAGATGATTTATATCCAAACTACCGTATTGAATGCGATATACTTAAAACTTCTAACAATTAGATATTTTATTTTTCCCTCCAACAAAAAGAAAATTTACTTTTTTCATTATAAAATATAACATGTACAAATTTTCAATTTTATCTTTTTTATTTTTAGATAACGTGTTGTTATTTTTAATAAGAATAATATAGGAAAAACATTTAAAAGTGGATTTTTTTGTGAACGAGAAAGTAGTTGTTATGTTTCCATTAATATACATATTAGTTATTTTTAGTTACTTTTGCAATAATCAATACATATTAGTCTGTGACCTTTTGTTACTCTCCATGGTGCTTTCGGATTAATAGGTTTCACGTTACATCAATTATAACTTGCTTGTTTTTTTTTATACTATTTAATGGTATAATTAGTGTATTTTATTAATTTTTCTTAAAAAAATATACTTCATTAAAAGTGAGCTATTTTTTAAAACAACAAAGAGAATAATAATCTTTTAACCATCGGAATCAAGTTAAACAAGTCAAAATCTTCTTTTCTCTTTTTGTTCTTCCCTTTGCCAAATGTTGATGAGAATATTGATGGCAATCACTCACTATATTTTATGTCGCATTGCATGGACTACATTTTTGATCATTGCTTACAAATGCAACGCATTTCCATTTACATCCACAACACCACACAATCCCACAACACAACCCTATTCATATCATTATCCATTTGGCAAATGGGTCCATGGACAGCACGTGATGAAGAGCACGTGACGCATGCATGGGCATCTCATCCCTCTATTGTTATTTATTTATTAAGTAATAATGCTTTTCGTAAACATTTATAATAAAAAGTCACCGCGATATGATTAAAAATATACATTTTATTATTTATATATTTTTTAAAGTATAATAAATAATTTTTTATTATACTATATCAATCATTATAAATTTTTATTATGAATTTTTACTAAAAGTATCATCATAAATTTAGGTAGTAGTTGTGTCATTAAATTTATTGTTGCACACATTTTCTTGTTCTTGCTGCTTTAAATGGAGTAATTTTTTTCCCCTCTGAATTTAGATGACATTTTCTTAAAATTAAAAAATTTCTCCTTAACGAATCAAACTGCATAACCCTGCATAATGCAATCGCTACGCTAAATACTTTTTAATTGAAAAACAGAGACTGACAATTTGAAATAAAATATTCAATTTTTAAAAACTAAACTATTCATAAAAAAAAAAAAAACATAGAAGAAGGAACAGAGACAAACAAGTCAAAAGTTTCTTTTAGACATTAGGGCTTGCTCCCATAGGTAGTGGTGACATTCGACAATTCAATGCAATGAAATACCCTTGTAATTGTTACATTAAAAAAAAAATCCCTTAGATTTGTTCAATTATGTGAGCTAAATAATTAATTAATCATAATTTGATCATAATTTTTTTTTATTTTAGAAATACCCTTGTAATTGTTACATTAAAAAAAAATCCCTTAGATTTGTTCAATTATGTGAGCTAAATAATTAATTAATCAAAATTTGATCATAAATTTTTTTTTTTTAGAAAAAAAAAAGAATGTCAACTTCAAAGTTAACGACAATATTTAGCCCCATATGTCTCATAAATGCTTTAATCTTGGCCTCAGTGCCATGAGTAGGTGAAATAGTGAACCCGCATGCAATTGCCACAGTAATACAAGTGGTGATATGTACGGCTCATTCTTTAGATCTTAGTTCCAAAATCAATTTTGGCTCAAGCTATGGTCATTCATTTGGGACAAAACTTTTCAATAATAGAGAATATTTAGTGAAACTAATATTGTAAAATATCAGATCATATAGCTAATTAGAGTATCTGAAAATTCTGGAGTTTATATATGAGTAATAATTAAAAAAAATTATATCATAGATGAATTAGTCGATTTGATTCACAAATTCCTTTTAACTTTTAAAGAAGAAATGAATTATAAAGCAATCAAGAACTCATCTTATATTGATTCGTTACATTGAATAATTAAATACAACAGTTATTATTACGTACTTAAATACTACTCGCCAAAGGGTTCAAAGTTCAAACTATCCTCTTCTTTAAATTATTGGCACTACATTTCAGCTTTAGGGTAAACATTTTATGGCATGAATAATCTTTACGAATCCTGGATGTTTTATGTTTTGAAGATTTTATACTTACGTATATGCTTGTGGAATCATCCCTTATCTCATTGATCTTAGCTAAACTTAGCTGTATAATATGCCAATGCATGCATCTTTCCATGGTTAAAAAATTCTTGCTCATGCAAGATATCCCATTCATATGTACTACCACCTTCTTTAAGATTTGTACGTTCTAAAAGCAAACCATGCAAAATCGTGCATGCATTAAATTTTTTCATTCATAGATATATACTTCTTCTTTTTTTCTTTTTTTTTTTTTGATGGGATCCTGTAATAAACTGGAAGGAAAATGACCGAACTTTGATATTCAGATCATAAAAATGTGTAGTTTGCAACTCAATAAATCATATTAGATATTTCACATTCAGATAATATTAGTTGTTGGGGACAAATTTTTAGTGGCGTATCAAAGTAGTCATGTCATTTTCTTACTTCTTGTTGTGTGTCTGAATCCCAGATCGGGTAAAATCCTGGAGAATGGGAATTGCCAAAAAAGAATGAAATGGGCAAATGCAAATGATTTTGATTATCCAAACAGGCAGTATGACACAACAACTCAGTATTATTAGCATTAGGTAGCAAATCAAATGTACCACAATAAGCAACTTCTGATTTAACATTGAGCGAAAACGATTGAATCTTTCTGGCAAATTATTTAGGTGGTCATTAAATTTTTGCGTCCATTGCTTTTAATTGTTTAACTTTTTTCTTTAACAAATCACTCACCTATCTATTTATATATATGTCACTTGTGTCTTTTTTGTCTAAATCAAATATATATTAGTTGAGACAGAATGCGAGTATTTTTGGGTTTAAAAAAATTATTTTTAATATTTTACATCTCTACATATATTGCCACCTCTATAATATTCACCTCTATAATATTTATTTTGATTAGCATTTGATTTAGACCAAATGGTCATAAGTGGCCTCTTTAGATAGATGAGTAGGTAATTCATTGAAGAAAAAACTTTGAGTGAGCAAAAATACTCGACTTGAAGAGTTTACTGATCACTCAGATAATTTGTTCAATCTTTTATATGAATAATCGAGAACAAATAATTAGCTCTAAGAGCTAACAATGTTTTAATGCCTATGGAATCTCAACTATTATAAAAAAAAATTAAGAAAATTATATTTTTCAATTAAGTTTGAAGTTCAACTGTTCTTCAAGTAATTATCTTCAAACCTTCATCATTAATTCTTTATATACACTCTCAGGGATCATTTCCTTTAAGTTCAACTGTTCCCATGCATCACATTCTATTGTGTGTGAATGGATAAGTTAATCATGCACCAAAAATATTCAATTTCTTAAAAATATTCTAGGGTTGAGAGGCATAGCATGAAACTTTTGTTTTTCTTTGCAATTCTGATTTGTATCTTATTACTTGGCGTTTTTCAATATTTGGTTAAATGGTTGATTGTCTTTGTTAGACAACTTACTAATTGAAAAACATTTTTAATACTAATAAGATAGGATATATATATTCTTGATATACCTGTAATATTCTTATGATTTGTATCTCATTAATTGGCATTTTTATTATTAGTTGTCAACAAATTTCTTCTTATTTTGTGACATTCCCAATATCCTCTTTGATGTGATAGTATTAACTTTGGACTTGCATGTTGCTATAGTCAACATTACAAATTTTCAATTGATCATGGCAAACACAAAATTCTATTTTAGAGATTTTTCTAGCCTTATCTCTAGGTGTGGGGGATTCCTTTAGATAAGATTTGTGGTTTCACTAGGGCCCGGAAAGTTATTGTCATTTGTTGGATCATTAATCATTTTATCTCTAAATGTGAAGGGGATATATCATTCTGGATTTTGATGTGCAATATGACAGAGACATTGTTCATGAGGACCAGTTCTGAGAATTGGATGAATCATGCATACATGGGGCCAGAACCAATCAAACAAATTGGGAAAAACATGGCCACATGCTTCATTATGATTCACTAATTGTATGTGTTTAATTTTGTATGGTTCTCCATTCTTCATCACCTTTGTCTGTCCTTCACCTTGCATTGTGCAATTGAGCTTGTACCAGAGTTTTGACATGGAATAATGCTCATAAAAGTTGGTTTGCTTGTCAAATCCCAAATAATGTTCTTAATTTGCACTGTTTAGAGTGAAATGATGGCTTCTTATAAAATTATCTTTGAGTATTAGGATAAAAAAAATATTTTATATATTCTTTGTATTTTTATTTTTAGTGTAACAAATTAATTATATAATTTGTTTTGTTCTTTTATTATATAACTAAGTTATCTCTCTCACATTATACTCCATTCGTCTAAAAAAAAGTTAATTTTAAAAACTTTTTTTGTTTCAAAAAAAGAGTCTACTTGTAGATAAAATTTTTAAAATATCTTTACTAATCATAATTATGTACACTCAAAATTAAAAAGTGAGGATAAAAATTTTAAATTATATATTTAGTAAATATTAAATGAGTTGTATCAAATAACTAATAAAAAATTATATTTTAATTAAAGTACACGTTTTTTTTTGAGACGAAAGAAGTAAGTTATTTCCACTAATTATCTTTTATTGTGCCATCTTAGATAATACTATGTATATATGAAATATTTTCTTATTGGGATGAAATATTTTGTACTTTTATGTCGGTGACCTTGTAAATATAAAAAATGTAAAAGGAAATGAGACTAACTTTTGTCTCACCATGTTCATCTAATAAGCTTGCAAATGCAAATTAAAATGCAATATGATTAGGCCATTGCATGATTAGGCCATTGCATGATTAGGCCATTATTGGAATTCAAGTGCAAATCACTACGAAATTTGAAAACTGGTTTGACAAATCAATGGAGAACTAACTCCCTTATTTTATAATTCATGGAGTTAAATATGAGCAGTAGTACTATATGACACTTTCATCATGAAAATTTGAACATCAAACGATGTCATTGAAAAGTCCTTAGAAATGTGGGGTATCCTAAAATCCAAAGATCATACATTACATTAATACATACGTCACAGCTCTCTGCAAGTTGCAGAATTTTGCACATGGTTCATAGTACTATGTTTGTACCTTCTCTAATAGTACAGTACTGAATATCTAAATACTTTCCTCCATTTTAAAGAAGAATAAAAACTATATAAATCATACCTGGCCAACCCACATTTCATTTTCCCTCTTCGTCTTCTTCTTCTTCTTTCCCTGTTTTTTTTCACATGATTTGGTGAAGATATAAGGTTTGTCTGTTGGGGTGGACTGGGAAGTCTGGGAGCTTTGTTTGTCACAGTGATGCTGAGGGAAAATCATGCAAAAGAATGGTCCTGGATCTACCACCTGCCATATGGACATGGGAGTAGTACGAGGAGAAATCATGGCAATGTCCATGTGAAAGTGCCTTGAAGATCCCACAACGTTATCTTGCAAGGATTTTGTCCAATCACTTGCCATTTGCCCTCTTTCACCGCGAGGGATAAAGAAAGTACCATATAAGATTGCGTCCATGATGAAGAGAATCCCACCTTTGCATGCTGTTTTGTGGGCTTTTTTGTTCTCATTTTTCGCTTCATTCTTAGGCTAAATTAGGATCATTAATGTGTTACTCTCCGGCGCTCTATTATTGGGCCAATTGCTCGTTGTGTGAATTTTTCATTAGACCACGCTATGTTTTTTTTTTTCCCATTAGACCACGCTATGTTAAAAGCGAAAGAATTCTATTTCATTAGAAATCATAGACTTCGTTGGATTGTGAATTATTCAAAAAAAGTTATATTGGAATATGTAAAAAATTTTGTGGGTATTTTTTTTTATAGAAAAAGTATTTTTAAAGAAAAAATAAGAGGTTTTTTTTTTAAAAAAAATTATGTGAGAGAATTTTGAGTGGATAAATTTAAATTTTAAATTTTAAAATAAAAATATGTTTAGATATTTTATTTTTGTTTGAAAAAAATTAACTTTTTGTAAATGAAATTAAGTCCAAACAAAGCCTTAGGCTATTTTTGGTTAGCTCTTTTTTTATTTTTATTTTGGTAAAAAGAGAGGGAATTTTTGTTGACCAATTTTTATTTTGGAAGGAGTTTTTAGATTGTTTGGTTAGCTATTTTTCCATTTTCCTTTTGGTAAAAGTAGAGGGAATTTTTGTTGATCTATTTTTGTTTTGGAGGAAATTTTTTTTATTATTTGGTAACATATTATTTCCATCCAAGCATAAGATTGAATGTGTAATTTTTTAATTTATATTATTTTAATAAAAATAGGAAAACACTTGTGTTTTTTCCCCTTCTATTGAGTGTGAACACCAAATTTGAAATTCATAACTTACAAAATACATATTAATAATACTTGAATTTACATGAAATTTATTTGATTTTGGATTCTTCACACATAACTAATTTCACAATAATGAAATAAGTACTATATTACAAACAATAATGTCTATCAAAGGTTACAATCGCCACTTTTATTCAAGTACGATAATTTCACATATATATTGTAATTCGATTTCGAAATTCATTTCACTCGCCTACTCCTTCAGTGAAAGTGTCCAATGAGGATCACTGACAATCAATTATGATCAACAATCATATCTTTGTATAGGTGGTCTAAAAAATATGCATCATTAGGTAATTGCTCCTAGTAAAGTGATGCAGTACACAACATGCAATTACCATAGATGTTTGCCTAACCATCATATATTTTTGCATCGGCCCTTTTAATATGGGAAATCTTTTCTTCAGGATACCAAAAATCCATTCAATTATATTTCTCATTGAGGAATGACGGTAATTAAATAGTTCTTTCCATGATCTATGACCTTTCCTATTTTCATGAAAATCATGTAAATGATATCTTTGACCACGGTACAATGCAAGAAAACTAAGAATGTTTTTATATGCCGAGTCAACAACATAATATTTATCTTCAAAAATTCAATATTCATAATTACATTGATAATGAAACATAATTTTATGCAATTTATAAGTGCAATAAAATATAGATGATGTTTCTTGCGGGACTATTCAATACCATAATTGTGTTCATATTTACTTCATATGTAATATTATAATGTTAGCTATAAATTATGTTAGACAATTAAGAATTTCTTTTCTTTTGCTTCGTCGTTTGTGTTTTTTTTTCCTTTTTACTAAGAACAGACGGCTTTGGGGCAATTAACCTTTACGTGTGTTCGGGGCTATCAAAACACTAAGAAACTCTATTTTTTTGTTTAAATTTTTTGACTATTTTTGGGCTCTTTGAATTTCAACAACACATGGGCTATCTAAACAAAAAATTGACCGGGTTGAGAAAAAAATGACCAAAAATGGGCCAACCAAATATAACCTTATTAACTTGTTTTGTTCCGACATAAAATAATAAACCCATGGGCATACTTGAAAAAGAATTTACTTTTGATTTGATATTTATTAAGAAGGTAATGATATTTGTAATGACTTTTTATAATAAAAAATCATATTGACTAACAAGTCATGTTGAAAAAGATAAAATTATTCATTATTATTTTGTACTTTTTATTATGAAAAGTCAACAAAATAATGATTACTCTTTTTATTTAAATTACAAAGTTCAACACATTATTAATATAAAAATTTCATACAAAAAAATAGACTCTTTTTTAGAACAAAGAATTTTTTTTTTTAAAATTAAGCATTTTTTTTAGGACAGATAAAATACTAAGCAACTGTTACTCTAATCATCTGATATCAATCTCATAATTATAAGAATTCATTGAAAAATTTCACTGTAAATATCATTTCTGATCTAACTATATGATCATTACCCTAATCATCTGATGTTTTAGATCTGTTTACCGTCCCAATGGGTTTTACTGCCCAATAGTTCATCAAATGGTTAAATTGATGGACTTGTTTCAAACTATATACAGATGATTCATCTTCGAGGCACATCCATACACGAAAATGTACCACAGCAAAACCAACCTTATCCAAAAGAGTTTTATCCAAATAGGGTAATATGGGCTCACCGTCTAAAGTGTTAAATAATAGGCCCAAGTCATTTAACCTTATATTACTATTCAGTAAATATAATTACTATTGAGTATTTCCAACCAAAAAAAAAAAAAAAAAGTTATAGCCAAAGCTATAAAATTTTATGTATTATTATTATTTTTTTCATTGCAAAACTTTTTTCATTATTTTTTCATTATCATTCACTTTGTTTATTGGGTCCCTAATACTCGGAATTTTTTTAAAAATTATCATATAATTTAATTGTAAAAGTTAATGAGATGAAAGACTTTAAAAAAATAATTATCTCAAAAAAAATTTATTTCTTTTTGGAAGAAAAATGAAAAATTTTAAGTTATAAATTTTTTTATAACTATTTTTCTCTGAAATTTTTAAAGGTTATACCCAAAATCAAACTCCCACAACCCCCCCCCCCCCCCCCCCCCAAAAAAAATAAAAATAAAAAAATCTGGATTCTCCTCTCTTCCCTCCAAAAACCCACCAAAAAACCCAAGCAAAACAAAGCCCACCGGCCCCAACCCATTAACCCAATACCATTTACCTCACCCGCCCGCCCGCCCAAAACAACAAAAAACGTTCGATTCTCGTCGGCGCTTCCCTTTTGTTCACACTTTCGCCGTTGTTATGCCGTCTGCCCGGCGAAGTTCCTCCCCTTCTTCTTCCCCTTCCCCTAACTACCCCTCTTCCTCTTCCACCACCACCTCCCACCATTCCCCACTCATGTCCGACGAAGACGACGTCGTCCCACCACCCTCACGGGGCCCCAAGACTTCCCCCCCACCGCAGGCCTCAAATGAATTATTAGCCCTCCCGCCACCCCCCTCGACGACACGCACGTCGTCGTTTCCGATCAGGGAAGACTGTTGGTCGGAGGACGCTACTCACACTTTGATTGACTCCTGGGGTTCCCACTACTTGGAGCTTAACCGCGGTAGCCTCCGTCAACAGCACTGGCAGGAAGTTGCTGACGCCGTCAACGCCCTCCACGCTCACACTAAGAAGCTCCACCGCACGGACATACAGTGTAAGAACCGCATCGACACTTTGAAGAAGAAGTACAAGATCGAGAAGTCCAAGTCGTTGCAATCCAACGGACGGTATGTCTCCACATGGCCGTTCTTTAATTCCCTCGATTCCCTCATCGGGGAGAACTTCGTCAAGGCTAAACCCCCTTCGCCGTCTCATCCGGCGACGAGGAGGAGCTCCGTTAAGAATGCTATGTCTCCGGCTCCGGCGCCGTCGGCGGTGAGGAAGGACTTTCCGGTTCTGCCGCCTCCGCCGTCCGCGGTGCCGGTGGGACCGAGGTCTAAGCGACCGACGCCAATGGGGCATGGCGAGGAGGCGACGTTTAGGAAGAATTTCTCGGCGATGGCGGCGGCGGCGGCGGCAGCAGTGGCAGTTCAAGTGGAGGAGGAGGAGGAGGATGAGGACGATTCTGAGATGTCGAGTCCCGGGGCTGGGGCTGTGGCAGGGGCAGGGGCAGGGGCAGGGATAGGGATAGGGACGGGGACTGTTGAGAGGGGAAAGGGGAGTAAAAAAATGACGGTATCCGGTAATCTGGCTGCAGAGGGGTACAGGAAGTTGGCTGAGGCGATTGGGGGTTTTGCGGAGATATATGAGAGGGTTGAGGAGGCAAAACAGAGGCAAATGGTGGAGTTGGAGAAACAAAGAATGCAATTTGCTAAGGATTTGGAGATTCAGAGAATGAAGCTATTTATGGAGTCTCAAGTCCAGCTGGAAAAGCTCAAGAGATCAAAGCGAAATTCGCAATCTGGTGAGATTATTTTAGAGGCACCCTTGTGTTTTTCTTTTACGAGTAATCTAAGTTGCCCACTTCAGTGATTGTGAATCCAGTATAACGAAGTTGGGCAAAGATATCCTTTTGTCGAGGAAGTTTTTATCTTTTGGGATGTCTGAATGTTTATCATGGAGTCTTGATTAGTTAGTCTGAGGGCTGTTCGCTGGAACTAGTTGGACGGTATTACAGCCGTGAAGCTGCTTTTGAATTTTGTAAGTATTGTTTTTAGCGGGTTGTATTGGATAATTAGGTGACAATAGACTTTTTGATTTGTTGCCACTTGGAAATTTGTTGGTAGCTGTTAGTTGGGGGAGAATAGCCTAATTGATCTCCATATTGAGTTGCGTGCTTGGGTTTTGTGCATATTTAATGGGGGGAGGGACAATGATTTTCCTGATTTGAACGTAGTGCCATTCGTCAATAGCTGCTCATGAGAGGATTATTTGCATATACGTTTCTTGTTTGGCTAGAAGGGTGGGATCTTTTAACCATAGTGACAGATGTTGTTTCACAGTAAGTGGAGATAGTTGACAATGTTGGAGGTCTGCTTGTTTCTTTTCCCTGAAATATGTCCAAGATTCCTGCTTTGCTGTGTGATCCAATGCAGACACTTTATAGGTGCTGGTGTTACAGAGCTGTGAATTCCAAATGATTTTTTCCCTCTTGCCTTTTTATTTGTTGTAACCGTTTATCTCAAAAGAGCACATTGGAAAGTGCTCATTTAGGACACCCTCGGAGTTCTTCCTTTTAAGAAATTTTTCGCTAATATTGATTGACGTTTATATTGTGAAACTTCTGTATATAGTGTTTTTACCCATGAAGCACAGGGATCTTGAGAGAATTCCTTTCTTTTGTTGCACTTGGCAATTCCTTATTTTGCTAAAAACTACTGTATGGTGTAAACATTTTGTTGGGTAGCATGCCAAACTGTAAAAGTTATAATGCATAGATACAGATTGATCATTGTAGAAAATTCTTTTGGAAGTGAGCCAATTGAACTAAATTTAACTCAATTGAGCTTTGAGCTTTTGGTGGAGGCTTTTTCTCTTGCTAAGGCTAACAGGTGTTCTTTATCATGTGTTAATTTTATTCTGCAACTGTCTTAAGTGTGACCTTGTCTAATTCTACATTAGATCTTTCATTGGGACCTAATAGAAGTTGGAAATGCTTTCAAGATTGACGAAAGAGTCTAACAGAGTTAACTTTAATTAGTGTTACTCTCCCAACTAATTAACTTTGGTTGATTTCCTTCTTCCCCTTAATAATGTTTCTAATTAGTCTAATTCCTCTGCATATTAAATCAACAAGTATGTGCTAATAGAAGATGTTACGCTCCAACCTGCAGATGGATGTGATTTGTATATGTATTAATAATTTAACCCAATTGTATCAGAACTTGTAAAAGAGACTTCTATATTTATTATGGTGTTAAGTTTTTAATCTTTTATAACTTAGAATCTGCTTCTATTCTTTCCCTAGTGATGATTGCAAGCTAGTTTATCTTTGTTGCGGGAAAAGGGAAGTGTCTTCTAGAAGATATTTTTCCCCTCCTTTTAGGCTTCAGAAGATGTTCTCTGTGAGTTCTATATGAGGTAAATCTAGAAATTTCAAGGTATGATATGGTGAGTTTACGAATAGCATATGGTTACTGAATGAGCATGATCCTGTCCTGAATTTCTATTGACTTGAAATTTCAGTTAGAGTGTTTAGTGTAGTTTTTGTCCCCTCTTCTCCTTGGAATAACGTGTTCATTACACACATTTGTTAATTTGAAGCCTATGCAACGATGGGGAATTTTGTCTCTCTGTACATCTGCTGATTTGGCAAGAGACCACAATACGATCCTAGTTGTGTACACAAAATGTTCCGCATAGATGGTTCTCAATTTTTTCTCTATTCAATTGATGCTAATGGCTAGTATACTTGCTTAAATATCTCACCTCACAAATAATCATACTCAAAAGACTGATGAACACTTTATGTTGTGAAAGACTATATAATATGGCTGTTTCGCATGTTTTATTCTCCTCTGCATCTCAGTGTTGAATAGTTGCATCCTTAAGTAATGGCTCTATGAATACTTGTCCCTTTTTTTAAAAGAAATTTACAGAAGGGATGATTGTTAACAATTTGTTTCTTATTTGGTAGGTGGTTACAGGTGACATGGTTCAAAAGATCTGTCAAAGTGGTGGGTGATTTTGTTAAGGGAGTACAGGTAGTTTTTTAGTTCAGCTGTTGTAACACCTAGGCTGGTTTTTGGCATTAGAAGGATGTTTTCTAGATAGAGTTACTTTATAGGATCTGTTGTTAGTGATATGGTGCTGTAATAGTCGTACCTTGTACCCTTTGAAGGAAAGCTCCTCTGGACTAATCTTAAGGACAAGAATATACAGGATACGAGAGCTGTAAATGATCTTTTGTTTGTCTCAACCATTGTCCATGACAAAATCATCGTTCTCTCTTTTGATGATGACCCTCATTGGAGTGATTTTATTTGTGCCGGGGGTAATGGGGTGCTTCTGGAGTCCAGTCTTGGATTTTTTTCATCAGAACTTTCCTATCAATCACGTCACCCCATAGCAATTTCAACTGATAAAAGGAAACAAAGGACGTTTTGGCACTTCCTCACAACATTTGCAGAAACTAAGACAGGCTCGTTTGAGCCCCTTGATAACCATTGTGGTTCCATCAACCTCCTGGCCTTAATTGCCGGACGGAAGTACAAGGCGCGGCGAGGTGCATGTGGGGCTGCCGTGAAACTCATGCGTGCCGGGCTGTCGACTTTAGTCTGGTGAAATGCTGGCAAAACAGATAGGATGTTATGTTCTATTATTATGTAATTACTTAATTATCATATTTCAGCTTACTAAATAAAGATCATTTTGTTTTGAATCTGAACCGAAAAAAGAAGATAGGTTTATTATTACATTTATAAAAAAAAAATAAAAAAAATAAATGAGAGTTTAGACTAAGTAATTGATCTTGGGAGCCAAATGAATTGAAAAATTCGACTTCGGCTCGAAAAAGTTTTTAAAAAAAGTTCTTTTGACTCTCTCTTAACTTTATACCCTTATAGAAATATTTTAATGATCGATTTCATAGGAAGTAGACGATTCTATTTACTTAAATATTTAGTTACAAATTCCGCTTTTACTTTCGTTACTATTTTTCTAAACAAGTTTTGGAAGGTTTTATTAAAATTTTAAATAAAGAGCATTACCATAAACAATGACTTTGTCATGTGAAATTAATGAAGATTAGAGTTAGCTTTTAGAGAGAATCAAAACTATTTGCTGCATTTTTTCCCCTTCCCTTGTCTCTTAGTGATATTGTAGTTTTTACATCACTATATGGGAAGTAAATTATAATTAAAGTGCTTATCACTGTTAAAGATTTGTCATGCTAATTACAAGATTAATCGAGTGTTAAACACTTCACTATATTAAAGCATCTTAGGACAAATTCCCCTGATTCTGTCATCATAGCAGCAAGATCCAACCAATAATGTCCATATCTTTTTTTTTTCCCCTACCATATATCATCAACATATTTTGTCTGAGAGGTGATCCAAAATGCAAAAATATCCAACCAATGATTTTTTTTTCCTTTGCCCTATTTCGAATGATTAAACTTCCATTCCTCGTCACGATTCAAAAGATAAAAAAAATATCATTAATTTTTTCATACTCTTTTCGATTTGTTCGGCAATTACACACTGTGTGTTAGATAATTATGATCTTAGCAAGAAAAATTAAGACAATAATGAGTTGCAATGTTTGAATGCTCCATTTATATATCCTTTAGTGAAACTTGAGTGTTTTACTTTGCTATTGAAATTACTCCTATTTGTTACACAACATAGTAGATAAATTGATGCCATAATTTATTTATTTTTTAAAATAAAAATATTCCTGACTTAAAATAAGCATAATCTGCATTACACAAATTCTCACGTCAAAATACGTATCTATGATGGCATAAATAAATCTAAAATGTTTGTAACAAATACCCCACTTGAACATTGTGTTTGAGACACATTTTATGCATATTTAATCCTTCAATTAAGTAATTTCTTTAACAGTGGTATATAAATCTCACTTAATATGGCTGGCGATTTGGTAGATATATACCTTCTGAATTTATTTCTTGAGTATATATATAATCTCTTATGAAAAAAGCAAGGAGAGGACAAAATGGGAACCCTAGCTAGCTAGCTCTTCTCATGAAAAATAACCAGTTAGATCAATGGATTAAACTTTCAAAATGGTTCCCAAATTCAACTAGAAACAAAAAGAAAAATCTTCAAACTGGTTTTCCCTTGTGCCCTCCATAATGAGCATGACATGCATAATATTTATCCATGGAAGAGATGTCAAAAAAGGGGAGAAAAAGAAAAGAAAAGGTAAGAAACCAAGAACATTCCCTAATCATTTGATTTGTAAACATAATAGAATAACATATAGCATCTGCATGCTGCCATTTTTTTGGCATGAAATTTAGCTGTTGTTTTGCACTAACTAAAATCTATCAAATGTTCAAATAGAAGACTATAAACCAAACTACGCACTGAGAAAATTAACCTAATATAATAGTACTGAGAATGCTTCTGTACTATGGTAGTGAATTTGGAAAGTTTTAAAGAAGGGATGGAAGGTAATACAGGGATAATAGCAGTCTTACAAGTATGAAAGCCTCACTTTTACAAGAGCTACTAATTCTTTACCTTACAACATATTTGGAGAACCCCTCAAAAAGCCAAAATAAAAAAATGGGCCTTGGATAGCAAGCAAATTCATACTAAATGAGTTATTTGATAGATACCCCCTGAATATTATGCAAGCAGCACAGAGAAGAAATTAAGCAGCAGTACTAAATGCTGATGACTGCATCTTTTCAATAGGAGTTTCCTCTTCTGGACTAGTCCAGCACTTCATCAAGCCAACATGCTCCCTGCTCACACAAGAAATCATTAGCTTGTTAAGGCTTCAATTGATGCTAATTGAATGCATGTCCAGTCCAATGAATCAACCAACAAATAAGTTAATTTGGAGGAATTAGGTGAATTTTGCTTCCAAAGGACATATGTATGTCCTTAATGAAGCTGCTTCATTAGGTCCCATTGTGATTAAGAGATGTCCATGCCCAAAACACTGTAAACCAAACCTAATATACAATGTATGAGGTTTTTTTTTATCAGAAACGGGATCATGTAATTAATTCACCAAATTAAATTAGGGATCAGCTGAAGAAACCCTCTTCTGGCTTGCATTCTAAGGAAGTTTCATATCGTAGGCCCTCAATATTCTAATCTAATTTGTCCCAAATGTTCACATCTCTGCAACAGTACTAGTTTTTGAGTTGCAGAGTTTATTTTGTACTTGGAATGAACAAAGTGGTGCCCATTCCAAGACAAATGGTATTCATGATAGCTAAATTTGAACTGTGTTTTAAGCTGATCCATATCAAGAAAATGAACCGTACAAGAAAAACAGTGAACTCTTACTCAGCCAAAGATGAAATTTAAGACATTACAACTAAATGTTCCGGAAGATCACCATCACCACATATTATGAGAAACGTGGCACACTGATAACCCTTCTAGCTTTGCAAAGGATTAACGCAGAGATGTACAACTAAGTAAAAACCCATAAGACCAACTTTTCTTTTGCTTGATTAAATAAATTAAAATAGCATTTTTTTCCCTTTCCAGTTTGGTTAATGAAACTAAAAAGCAAAAGCTCAACTTTAACACTATTTTCTGAGGAGACTCTTGAATGGTCCAACATCAGTAGCACAAGGGTGTCAGTCCGTACAAATATTTGTGAAAATGCTACAGAATTTACCCAAAAAGGGAATCAAACATAAGCATCAAAATGGGAGCCAAATTGGAATAATGTCATAGCTAGCAGTGCAGTAACTACTGAAATGCATTGACTGGAAATAGTATAAGGTGCTTATTCTTTTGTGATCAATATCTCATTGAATATTTAACCAAACTAACTGTTGAATTCAAAATGAACAGATTTCACAACTTAAAATAAATGAAACGAACAAGTTAGTTTTACTACCTTAACCTTGTCAAAACAGCACTTACTAAATAAAGAAATATTAGCTGACTATGAATCTTTTGTAAGGTTTTCTAGTTGAAGAAATTACCAGAACATTCTCTTGGAGGCCTTATTAAAGATTCTCCATTTTTGGCTCAAACTTTTAAAGGGCCTCAATTCCTCTCAATAGAAAATAATTCATGTTTCTGTTGTTAAATTCAGTTTGCTTGTTCGTTTTGGGTAAAAGTAAAGTTTTCTTGAAAAGCTTAGGTAAATTACTATAGCCTAATTAACATTATGCCACCCTGCCCACTTAAATATTTAAGGCCCCTTACACTTCAAGAAGTGAAAAATCCTTTTATTTTTTCCAATGAGGAGACATTTACTCACTCCTGTATACTATACAGTGATGTTCCAAAACCAGTTATAAGATAAAGCTGGCCAAAACATGAATTATAAAAGACTATTGCAAAAATGAAAATGCACCACTTAGATTTGTTGCCCATTAACAAATTCCTGTTGCCTAGTTATTATTGAACTTATCCAGAAAAAGACGGTGCTGTCTACCTAGCTTTTATTTGTCTTCTATGTCAAATGGCACACAAAGTAATGGTAGAATATAGAATTTGCCACTTAATAAATCCAAGCACAAGGCATCATACCAATCATACATATATACATGCCTAACAATAACAAGCCTTCTTTCAACTGCATAAACTTTTGTGCATTTAAAAGATTTTAAATCAAAAAGAGCTAAAAAGCAAGAACGTGTATCCTTGTGATTTGCAAGTTACATTTCATTTGAACCCATGTCCAGAATTGTCGATCAGCATGAAAACAACAAAAGTTATAGAGAAAGCAAAACAACAAAAGAAAATCAGCATTTTTTGTGGGATTAGTCCATCCACTCCCCCAAAAAGGGGAAAAAAAACCAATGCATCAACAATTATGCTTCTTGTTCATGAAGTTCAAACTAAGGTAGAGCTTCCACATATACATTCAATAAGAAAAGTGTTCCAAGTATGAAGAGAATATATTTGAGACTGAAACTCCCAAAATCCCTTTTGATGGTTCTTTCTTTCTCAGGGAAAATCCTTTCCATGTGAAAGATGTAACTAATGCCAATGCATAAGTGAAATATATTACCACCCTTTCTTTCATTGAAAAATCCTTTCCAAGTGAATCTTGTGGAGGGGCTTGGTGCTTTCCGAACAATAGTCAATAAATAGGCAAACAATGACAAACAGATTGTAGCTAGCAAAGCAGACGGAAATGGCTCTCTTTAGCATACAATATATGTTCAGTTGGTCAGCACCTGAATAATTCTGATACGAAGTACATACACACGTAATACGACCATTCTTACTTTCACTGAAAAATTGAGAGCAACATGACAAATGTGACCAACTATCGTGTCCCACAAAATCTGATACAGACACAAAGAAATCTAAGTAAAGATGCAAAGGACAACAACATTGGGAACCAAATTTCTGAAAGTGCCCTCACAAAGATTTAGAGCACTAAGCGAAAACCAATTAGTGGAGTGAAGGTCAGAAGATTAAGGTTATAACATGCCATAACAGTGAGACAAAACATTGTTTCTCGTACAAATGCTAGGTTTGTAATGATAATTTTGTGATTAGAAAATTTAACGTGAAAGCCATGAAAAGCAAAAGCATGGGAACATGGGACCTTAATATCATAAATTGATCTATTGTTCATCCAAAGAAACCACTAAAATATATGGATATTTGTCCATTCTATAATGAATACCATCAAAAGTGTTTGCTACCTCAAATGACTATCTGTGGGGGCACAAAATCTGCAAAATCTGAAAAGATTCCTACCAAACAAAAGGCTGACGTATACTTGAAATTTACTAAAACTACTACTAAATTAGGATCTGAATGCACAGTGGTTCTTGGCTGATGAGGGATGAGTGGAAAGAATGGTATTATCATTCATCACTGACTGCACTGTGCCTTCAGTCAAATTTTATGCCATTAGTTTCTTGATGTTCAACTGTAAAAGCTTAGGCAACAATATTAATGTCGTATTTGCTTTATGAATATCTCGGTTCAACAATAAGTACTGGTGGGATTATTGATTGCCCACGTTCATTTTATCATAAGAGGTTGCTCATAATTCTGGAGGGTTTTGTTAAACAAATTTTCAACCATACCATGTACTGCATCTAGGGTTCAAATGGAAATGATTCTCTTATACCTCAGATATCAAATGCAGCATCTTTAGTATGCTGCAGACGACCGGGGTTTGTGCTATTATTGAGGGTTTAAACCATGTAGGCAAATTATCAAAGATTTAGTTTAGTTAGTTCCCATGCAATTCAGAATCTAGTTATGCATCCACACTTCTGAGGCATTATCAATCAAGACAAGATGAAAAAATTGCTGAAGAACGGGGTAAGTTCAAGCTTCCAATCATTAGTACTGATATGAATCACAATTCAAAAAGAACATGTACTAATAGAAAAAATACCATTTGATAATATTGATCCAATTTAGGAAAATGGCATGGAAGAACTTGATTCATCATCTCCCTTTCCAGAAGGATTCTTCTTCTTTTTCTTCTTGTAAGGGATTCCTCTTGCCTTGGCTTGGCACTCCTTTACTTCCCTAAGATAAACTCTTATTGCACCACTAGCAAAGGGGTTGCTTTCGGGCGGTCCACCGTTCTCTTCGTAGGCTGCTCGAAGCCTTCCGATGAGGGCATCAAGGCTTCCCCAAGCTTGTCTAAGTGGACAAGTACAAGGAGCTGGTGGCTCAGGCTGGCCATAAAAGATGCATCCTTGCAAATGAACTTTCGTCTTGCCAAACTGATCAAGATATCGAAGAAATTCAAGTACATGGTTGCTATTGCATTGTGAGAGTGGCACTGGAGGCCTTTGATTCTTCAAATATTGACCAAAAGTGTTCCAATCTCTTCTCTTTTGGGATTCATACCTGCTAGGAGTATTCCCCGACTGATCACCTGATGAGGATCTTGAGCTCGATGATCCTTCTGCCATGACTTTGATGATGATCTCTCAAATGAAAAGGGATGTCGATTGATCAAATTTTGTTGCTAAGGAAGGCAAAAATCGGAAGTTAAGGTTAAAAGAACAGGAGAAAATGGGTGCAGGAAGAGGAAGATCACATCACAGACCTGTAGAGTTGACATGTTATGGGCCATACAAAAGTTGCTTTCTCTTTCTCTTTCTCTTTTTTTCTTGATTTCTCTATATGCTGTGTGACTTATTTCTTCTTTCTTTATTAAATATGGTAATAGTACTTCTATACTACAATAATATTTCCATTAACCCTACGCATAATGCTACATAACTTACAATTATTGTATGCAATTTTGTCCATATTATCCTCGTCAGCTATTGTCAAACGTACAATTTCAACAGAGTTGATTGGAGGATAACATTATTTTCACTAATGAATTGACTCCGCAAATAAACAACAGTACTACTACTAGTGCCGCAGCATACAATTTAATCCCACTATGTTCACATCCTCAAGTTTTGTCCCTTTTCAAATTGTTTTGCTCAAGGCTAAAGGGTACATTTTACATATAGTCTGCAAAGAATGTATAGTACCAAAACTGCGTACAAGTTTCTTGATGAAGCATAACATGCATGTATCCTAATTAAGAATGGGAGGATTTTTCTAAATTTGATATTTTTTGCGACATATTGCAGACTTCATATATAATAATCTATAGTAGTTAGGCATATTGACAATATACAATGAATTTGATGATAATAAATTAGTGGAAGATTAAGGAAAGAATCAAGGCACAAGATATTTCGTGCTGCTGTTCAATGGCTGTCCCTTTCAGATGTTTAAGTGGAATATAAATATTGCAGAGAGTGTCCACGATTAGAATATTTGGAAAACTGAGATGTGGCGATACTATTGGACACTTTGTCGACCTCTTGAATTCAAGACTTTTTAGTACTGTCAGGATTGTGGAAGCAGCAGGATTGCATGTCTGCATGCAGTGATTTGTCTATACAATAAGCCTCTCACAACATGATGCCACAATGAAATATATACACACACACATAAGTAAAGATATATCATATAACTTTCTTTAATTGTGAGATGCATCATATTTTGCTTGTCTGGAAAGTGTTTGGACTATAATTACACATATTGTTTCACGTATAGATTCGATGATTTATACAAATATATTGCACATGCATGTTGAAAAATTTGTTAAGATACTTTTGCTGAACTTTTAAACTGTTTTTAATCCTAAGTTTTGGACCAATTAATCATCTAAAAACGAACTTTTTTTATTAGTGACTAACTGATCATGTCATGTTAAGTTGAATTCTTAATTAAGTTAATTCAAGTTGGAATATATTTACTGGTTTCAAAATAGTGGCTTCCTTCAATTATTGTGATTTGGTATCAGCAAATTAAGGAGTGCTCATGCATCATAGATCTTGCTGATTACTTCTCCATGCAGCCAAATGAGAAAGTCTCCACTGGGATACTACTGATTAGAGGTTTTCCATGCAGCCACCATGAGAAAGCCTTCCAGTGGCAAGCTATTAATTCAACTCTTGAATGTTTGTTACTCAATTTTCTGGCCTTAAGCTAGCCAAATTTGGCTTGTTCTGATCAGCTCTTGCAAGCATATGAAATTCTTATTTGCCATGATCTGTACTTTTGTGGCATAAGAAAGAACAACAGAGGGTACACGTCAAGTTGATGCCATTTGACAGGTGACCAATCTGAGAGGTCCCACGAACAAGATACAGCATGACAATATTTCAATTAACCTTTGATTACATGTACCATTATTTTTTTGTCTGAATCTAACGCTAACATAATACTAAATTCATCATCAGGTAGCTTGACATTCTAAATTCAACTCTGACATATTATAAGGTGCATCAACCATCAGATTTGGGAAAATATTGATGCAAAGTGTCAACCTCAGACATATTATATTACTAATGCCCACAATCTAAAACAACACTGATTAATGTTTGTTGAAGAAATTAAGGACACTAATATTGTGTATTTGTATAGAAGAATTGACATTTGAAACGCATGATTTCCAAATATATGAGAAGGAAAGCCACTGAAGGTGTGCAAAATCAACTAAAATAATGCCAAACCTTTACTACATGATATTAGCTGCAAGTGATGTATGCAAATTTTCCAGCTATTGGAAAGTCTTTCTTGACTATGAAACTCAAGAATTTACCTGAAAACAGAATTGGTTTATCTTCGTTGTTTTCTCATCTTGCATTTCACTTAATCTGTGTGCGCTTTGTTTGTCTAATGGCACAATGGTGTTCTCAAAATATAGTACTCGAGATACAGTACCTTTTTGGTTTTAAAAAAACAGTTTACTTTTTTAAATTTTTTATCTGTATCAAAAAGATTTTTAAATTAAATTTATTTAATTTTACTAATAATAATTATTTACTGTTTATAATTAAAAAATAAAAATAAACATAAAAATATAAAATTATATATTTAATGGTATATTCAATATGTTATATTAAATAATTAAAAAAAATTATACTTAACTAAAAATGGACCTTTTTAAAGCAAAGGAAGTATATTTATATAACTATATTATTTACCAGCCAAAGTTTAATTGCATAATTTTACTAGTTTTAAGAGATACGTTTTATCAATTTCTTAAAATTTTCACTTAGCCATCTAAAATTTGAGGTTTAACTACTAAGTTGAAATATATATATAACATTTTACTCCAACCCAACAAAAATTATAAAACCAGAACAAAACATACAAACCCACCAAAGTAGAAAAAGACTTACGTATACAGCGACAGAAGACAAAAGGAGAAAAAACAAAAAGGATTCCTCAGGTTCCCCCACAGAAATTGACTACTTTTGTGCTACAATGACATCTCTATCATGAATGGAGAAGACTTACATTGGATATAAGTATGTACATTTCATCTAATATATTCATCTCCATGCCACACTTGAACTATGAAAATTATTATCTTTGTAGCCTAATTGATTAAATTATTAACTGAATTAACTGTGTATTCTTCTTAGCAATTGTTCTATTAGTTACAACTCTTTTGTCCCAAAATAAAATTTCTTCTCATTGTGGTTGCATTATGCATGCATGGTGTCTATTCATGATGCAAAAAAAAAAAAAAAAAAAACTTATGATAATTAACCATTTGTATTTCTTATAGTGGGTGGTGTCCCAATTTCAATTAATGATTTTTCCCCCCATATGATTGGTTGTTGATAAAAAAATTAAAAAAAAAAACTATAACCAAAATCATGATAAGATGTCCATATATGAATCAGCCAATGGGAATGTTTAACAACCCTAAAATGAATTTATAAATTAAAATAAAAAATAAAAGAAAATTTATGAAATCCATTTTTTTTTTTAATGTATAACAAGAGGAACAAAAATTGGAGGCTCAATTTCCAAAGTGGCAATGTGTGCAATCATGCCAAAATGGGGAATACCCAATATCAAATGTCGGTCGTAGATTGGAATAGATTAATATACTTCATCATCCACCATGTCTCCCTATCACCATTAAACGAGCTCCCTAGGAGGATGAAAACGTTCTGGTGTCCTCTTTCTACAAGAACTATGAAATTGCATATTATTTTCTGTTCATTGTTCTTGATATTGCAAAATTGTTTCCCACAAACATTAAACAAATTGTTTTTCTTGTTCTTATGAAAATTTCGTTCAGCAGGCAATAACTTCCATCAAGAGTTTGTGATTGAATTAACGATAGTATTAGTAATTATGTAAAATTTGGTAATTTTTTTTTTGAATTTTAAAATATTTTTTCACAACATTGATTATATATATATTTATCATGAGCAGATAGACTAATTCTTACATCTTGAATCTTCTAGTTTAAACTAAAAATTATGAAAATCTTTCATTGATAATCATAATATAAGTTGACAACCAAGTGTTGTTCAACAAATGGACCAATCCTTACCTCATGAATCTCCTAGTTTAAGTTAAAAATATGAAAATCCTTCATTGACAATCATAATATAAATTGGCAGCCAAGTGTTGTTCAGCAAATGGATCAATCTTTACCTCATCACTCTGCTGATATGAAAATTCTTCATTAGGAATCATAATATAAGTTGACAACCAAGTATTGTTATCAAATAATAAACAACGCTTTCACTTGCAATTCATCAGTTTCGAGTTTGAGTAATAGGTAAAATTCCATTATAGAACCATTTTCTGTAAACAGCAAAAGATCAATTTATTGAACGACATAGAATTAGTCAAAATCAATACACATAACATGCTTTAGAAGTACACTTCAAAAGATACAATGTGATATCCCTCTGATCTACTCATCCAATACATATTGGTTTGAACAAACACAAACTAGCACTCGGAAATTTTAAAATAATCTAGTATTCTTGAGGAACTTTTTGGTCTTAGGTTGAAAACATTTTTCATCAAATCTACTCCGGCTGCCACCTTGAAATTAAACCATACATGTGGTGATTGTCCATGGGCTTTTACATATGGAACACTCCTACTTTGAACGTATGGGCCTCTCTGAACCTGCCGAAAAAACAAGAAGAATGAGAGAAATGACCATGCCAGATCTTGTTTTGTTTTTTAAATAGATTTGATTCCCCATATAATGGACTGAAGAAATCATGAGTACAATATTCAACCATAAAACACTTTGAAAAAATCACATACGATTATAATAAAAAGAATTTCTCATTCCCATTAATTAATTAACATGGAAATTGAAAATGGCATGGAAAGTATGATTCATTTTAATTGTTCATGAAACGATGAGGTGTGCCTATAGTCCTCATACAAATCATGGGACATAATAAAAATTATGCTATCAAAAAGGTATTTTAGTAAAAAAATAAATAAATTATTGCCTAGTAAAAAATTTCAATCCAGTGCTATTCAAATTTTTACAAACATGTTCTCCAAGGAAATTATTTTTGTAAATCCTTTTTATATGCAAAAAGTTGTTATTTATTTGACTATTTGTTTAATTAATTAAAAAAAAAAGAAAAAAGAAAAAGATGTTATACTTGTTGACCGCTAGTTGTATCATGATGGAAACGCGCCATAGTACAGCAGAGTTTGCTTTTACAACTCATAATTCTTTTCCTTAAGGTCATAAGCTTGTGAGAGATGGGAAATTCCCATCATATTGTTTCCTGTATCAACAAACTGTCTGCAAGAACACAACCCTTTATAGTAAGCTGGATCCAGAAACCAAAAAGCTAGGGTTACAGCATAGTTTCCCTTTTGGTTAAACTATCATTATTCTTCGTCTTGGCGCGTCCTTTTCTCTTGAAGGAAAAACGGAATTTGAATTGAAGAGAATGCATAATTGTAGCCAATAATAGAGCTGGAAACCCCTTCTTTCATTTGTTGTTTTAGCCGTGTGGGAATATGATGATTTGATGTGTTTGGTGAACCTACTTTAGGATTAAGAGGGAATCCCTCCAAATTATATGTGCATAAATATCATTAGAATGCTGCTTAATCTCTAATAAGTTTAATAAAGTTTACAATCTCTTTTTTCCTTTTTTTCAAAAATAATTTGAAAACATTTATTTCCATGTAAAAAAGTGACAAGACAATCGTTTCATTAAGATGAATTCATTAACCATGGATAATAGATCAATGAATTATGAGATTTTTGAGGCTAGACTTTGTGTCTATTTACATCATATTTTCAAGAACAATTTCATAGTAATAGCTAATAGTGCTTATATTAAAGGCTCTTGGCCTGCCTTAATGTTTTAACTCTTTTCCAAAGTAATCCCAGAAAGGCCAATAGCAAAGCCATACCAACCTATTTAGTTCATAAATTTTATTTTGTCAAGAAGCAAGTTGCATTAGTGATAAAAATGTCTTAAATATCATATTAGGCAATGTGAAAAATGAAAAAGGAAAGTATATTTTATTTGGCCAATTATTTGCGACAAATAAATTAATGATAACACAAATTAATTACCTTAATCTGATTCTTACATCGTTAAACTTGGCTCAAAGTATTTCTGCCGGACTCCCAAAGTTCTGGGGGTAAGAGAGATTTGAAAAAATGGAAATGCTTTGTTTGATTTTGATATGGGAACTTGAGTGTGGGTTAGTGCGCTTAATTTTCTCAATCACCAACGAAATAAAGTTGATTGAATGGCATCAAAGCATGTTTGTTGTTAGGTGACATTTATGCGGCATGTAATACGGCTTTCCCTCAGCCATCTATGCTAATATGGAGGGGGTTCATATTGACTTTAGGTTTTTGTAATTGAGAACGAATAATGAATCAAGTGATTACAGTTTAATAGTGTTGCTGTAGATCTCATTAGGAATGTATGTTTATAAAACAAAATTTGAGATTAATTGTTTCTGAAATTCTTTTTAGGATATATAGTCTAAGAATTATTGAATTAAAATTCTCCTATTATTGCATTAGGGTTATCTCAAAAAGATAGATTTATATTTAAAATTCAAAATTATAAAAATATATTACAGAATAAGTGAGTTATCAAATTCCATATTAATTTACTTACAAACTTTTCATGTGTCTAAACTTCTGAATCATACCGCATGAGTCGATGGTCCGATACTCATCAATTGGAAATTGTAATAATATTTTTAGAGTTAAAAAAAAGTCTTTCTAGTTTGGTTGCCTCTCATCAAGCTAAAGAAAAAAACAAAGTTTGTTATACTTTCATATTCGATAGAAGTATGCCTTGAGTTAGTTTTATTTGTATATATAATTATTATGTTAGTTTTATTTGTATATATAATTATTATGTTTACAAAGGAGAAAAGGGAAAGAATACAAAAAGGATTAAATAACATATAGACTTCTCAACTAGTTGAGTTATGCTTAGAAACATGTAAATTAGTCTATATCAGTGACATGAGAACTAATTATTGTGGGCAGGGTGTTGATCATATAATTGAGTATTTTGTGCGAGACACGCTATACCAAAGTTGGGCAAATCATGCATGTGGAGTAAGCTTGACATAAATGGCGGAAAGCAATAACAAGAAGAATCTAATTATTAAAGCATTTGTGAACAGAAACGTGGAACTATGTAATAAAACATTTTAAAGGACAGATACCTTAGAGCATTAATTGGGAAGATTGGACACATAAATGATTATCAATTCAAATCAATTAAATTTGTTACTTGGCTAAACAATATGATATGGGAAAATTTCACCTAATAGGGTTTCGTGTTCAACATTGTGAGTATATATATGTTTTGATGCAACTTTAGGTTGAATGATCTTTTGGTTTCAGTACAGTTGATATTGCAATAATAAATGAAGATCCTTTTAACTTTGAAAGAGCAAGTTAGGCGAACTTGCAGATTATAAGGACTATAATAACTTTCATGGTTAGAGAAATGAATTCTTACACATTTGAGTTGAACAAGCCTAAAAATTCTTGTAAATTGGCCTTTGTACCATTCTATTAATATACTATCTATCTATCGTTTCGAAAAAAAAAAAATGACAAAGTGAGTATCAATTATTATCTTTCAACGTTAATTAGAATTAGAACGGTAACTTCAGTTTCACTCGTAAAGTGAGTTACATCTATCATTTCAACACTATATTTTTCACACAACACGATAACTTGATAGTACAACAACAACACGATAACTTGATAGTACAACAAATGAAAGTGAAAGGTTTCAATAATTTGAGAAAGATACTCCAAATATTGAGAATTTTAAGTCCCATTATGGCAAACCTTGAAAACAAAAATTCCCCCACTAACAAGTGGCTCTCAAACTAGGCAGTGCCCTCAAAAGCCCCTCGAGGGGGTATGGAAAACTAATCAACTTTTGGACCTAATAATGCAAATATCATCTCTAGTGCAACCCCATCTACTTTAGCAATGTTTATTGACCCTTAAATGATGCATGAACCAAACTGGGAACCTAAAGCTAGCACCTCCAATGTCCAATCCGTGGCGTTATATGTGAATGTCTTGTCGTTTTCTCTACCGACTAAATAAAAGGGACAAGTCTTTTTGTCACACTCTTTCTTTTGCCCTTGAAAAAACTTGGTTGCTTGTGTCCTGGATATTACAAATAGTTTCACTACTAAATTTGGTTTGGTACGATTTAATAGGACCCCTCCCCCAAGAGTCCCAAATCTGAAGGGAATTTACCGACACTTGTTCTTCGAGACTAAAATCCCTCAAAGGGCAGGCCGACCTCTTTTTATCACGAATTAGGGCACTACTTTAAAGCTTTGCTTTTGATGGAATCATGGCCAAGTCTTGAACCTTCTTGTCAAGATAAAGAAAGGTATCATTTCATAAAAAAACATTTCTAGATGTGACAACATTAACTTTTGGAAGTTTAAGTAAAAAGTACATTCCCTCATTTGCAAACCAAGTCTAGCAATGTAGATGGCTAAATTGGGAATAGTTTTTGCACTCCAAAGTTTGAAAGCTCAAGAACCCATCGAAGGGAAGAAGATAGAAATTATAAATGGAAGCTTTATAACATTAAGGAAGAAGTAAAATGGATTTTAAACTAGGTCACCACATATGTGTATTGAACATTAATGTTGTAGGTTAGAATGGCTTTGGTATGATAGAATTTTACCTACAAAAGCTAGGACATTCTTTCAACTCTAAAAAGAAAAGATTAGGATGGCTTAGAGGAAAAACATTGTGCACCAAAAGAAGAGCTAAATAGAATAGGAAAAAAAGATCCTTACAATTGTACAAATTCTTAATTTTCCATACCATTAGTGCATTTAATTAATGTGGATGAAAAATTTTACAATTAATCATATAGAAATTTGTAGGCCTATATATATATATATATATTAGAATTCTCTAAAAGATTCTTTGATCATCTTTAATGCAATGGGCAGTGAAAAGAATTGTTCTTGAGCCCAACACATGGTTGAACGTCCATCCTCCTTTTACTCTTGACCACTTCTCTCTACCCAAACCTAATTATATTTTTTTGAAGAATCATTGGGCTACCCAAATGTATATATAACCCAATAGCGAAATATTAGGCCTATAGCTGAACTCAATTTGTGAAAGTTTGCGAAATTGTGGATAGGGCTGAATTCGGGTTTGGGTAGTCTTTTTTCCATTTCCTAATAATCAAGCTTAAAGCTATATTAACTAATAGTAATGTTGTCATTATTTTAAACAGTTATGGTCAATATATTTAACATGCTTCACCTTCAATACAAGCTTTTTTAAAAGATATTAAGGTTTGGAATTAAAGATATTACTTATAAATTTTAATTTTAATTTTATAATTTATTTATATAATTTAAAAATATTATAAAATAGACATTATAAATGAGCTAAAATAAGGAGGGAAAAAATTACAACATTCAATCTAATATAATGAAAAAAAAATCTAATTCTAAACCAATTTCAATTCTAACAGTTAACTAAATAGACACTAAACGAATTTAGTAAGTGAAATATAGAAACATTGCATTAATTATAGAAGACATCATAACATGTATAAGCATTAATTAATTTATTTTTTTAAAAAAAGTTGAAGTATACAAAAAAAGAAAATCTAAAAAAATTAATAAGTTTGACCAACAAACAAAGAAAAATTGACAATTTCAATTAAGGGAAATATTAGATAAGCAATTTAGATATATTTATCGTTGAAGGGGATTAATTGCATTTTTTATGCTTTTTATTTTGTGAAGAGTAATGATATTTATAATAGTTTTACATAAACATAGAAGATATTTAGATTAATGCTTAATACCTTCTACACGTCAGAATTTTTTTTTTTTTTCTTTCATGTACCATAAATTACACCGTTGTAGCAAAATGACAACTACCTAAGACATCATATGTACACAAAAATTCAACGGCAAAAAATTAGTTGAAAAATAAAAATGCCAATAAAATAAAAAGAAGCAATGTCCAATTTTTCTTCTTCTTAATTAATAAATCTTTTTCCGCAGACCAAACCATGAAAATGATTTGTTTGTTACCTTCCTCACTACCATACAATCCAAGCTACATAAAAAATCCAATCATTAAAATTCTCTTCCAATTAATTCATGCTTTTTAATCCATTTTAATTAATAATTTCCTCCGACTTTGATCATGCAAAAAAATGTCACATGGACTTTATTGATTTTTGATGAAAAAATGTCAACGTTAATTTTTTTTTTTTCTTAATCTTGTCAAAGATTCCAGTTCATTTTTTTCCTGATGCGGCAAACATGACACGATTCTGCATGCGCGGCTACTCGTGGAAGTGTTTCGGTCAATGAGGATTGAAATTGCATATTTTTTTGGTTTATACTTGTGGTTTATTTTAACCATTATGATTGGTTGATCCATATTTTTTTGTTGTTACATTATTATTGTTTAGACAAATTATCTCAACAACATTCGAAATAATATAATGACAACATATGATGTTGCCTAGGTAAGAAGGCACGCCAAATTAATGGTTGAATTGCATATGCTTTTGACATATCTATTTTAAAAGAGAATGACATAACATGATGAATTATTGCATGCATGAACCTTAACTAACCCTAATGGAAACTTCACCAGAACAAACTATCATAGTCACTCATAGAATATTCTTAACAAAAAATCTTTAATATTAATAATAACACTAACTTAGTGGGTCGATTATGTCTTGATATCGCATTCTATTAAAATATATTTTCATTTAAAGCTAAATAACTTATGTTTTTTTAATAATTTTTTTAAAACAAGTTTTTAGGTTTTTCCTTTTTTAATTTAAATTAATAAATTTTTATTTCAATGTCTTTAATATTACTTTTTGGGGAGAGTGGGAAAAAAACAACTACTAGAATTGCTCTAGCAGCCGACAGTCGAGAGATATTTGATTTTTTTTCTTTTTCTTCTAATTTTTTCTTATGTATATGGACATTATAGTGAGGTAACAATTAATTGATATAGAGAATATACTCTTTTAAACAAAAGAAAGATTCTCATAATTGGTGCCATAATTGGTGCCATAATTGGCTGTGAGTCTGACAACTATGTTGAAAAATTGTTGCTCCAATGAACCATTTTCAAATCGATCTGAACCACATTAACCTAATCGATCAAAAGCAAAACTACCACGCAAGTACCATGCATGTCATTTTCCCAATTCAAAGTTGGACAAAGGAAAGTTGGATATGTTCACCATTTTCAGTTCCCATTTGTGTCTTTTTCTCTTTTGAAAAAAAAAATGTAAGATGAAGATTGTTGAGCTTAGGTTCTCGTAAGATGAAGATGCCCCAGTAGAAGGGCTTTGGCATATGTCCTTTGTTGTTTTGCTATTGAATTTTGTCGAGAACAAAAACATCCATGTCCACATTTAATTTCCTCGGCTCTTCAGAAAATGGGAAGCTGCTTAATTCATCAAAGGAAGAATATAATTTGACTTTTCATAAGTTTGTGAGGACAACACAGTTCTCAATCTCATGCATATCTTCCAATGGGTTCACTCTCAGATTCCATTTTCATTTGCATAAACTCATCAATAAAAGCAAAAAAAAAAAAGAAAAAAGAAAAAAGCACACAGAAACAGAAAACTTTGTCATTAGTGGTTCTTCATCAGCATCAACTTGCATGCATTTCGGCATTCACACCGTGATTGCAACTGTATTTGGGGCCTTTTCTATAAAGGGAAAGAAAGGTTCGATTCTTACTATCATTTCTTAGAACAAATGTTCGTTTTTCATTTAAATTACAAGGAGGATGCATGCAATATTTTTTTTTACTATTAATGTCATACTTTTAGAATACGGAATAATTTTTTTTTATATATATTTTAAAGAGATACAAGCAAATGTGCACACACATATATAATTTATTTATTTTGATGAAGACATAAGATCAAAAGCTTTTGCATTTAGTCATGTCAATAAAGTCATAAATTTCATCATCATTCACTCTCACTATTTTTACTTTTTGTTTGGGATATGTATTGGCCACTCGTTCTTGCTAGTAGCTTGTTTTTGTTAGATGGGAATGATAATCTTATTCAATAACAAAGAGTCAATAGTTAAATGATTTTTTAATTTTGCTAGATATGAATGAACATAATATAAGGGAGAATAAGATTACAACACGTTAAGTGTAATATCCTAATTAACTAATGTGATGGGATGCCTATACTTTTAACGAGACTAATTAATAATACCAAATATGTAAATAATACAAACAGTAACGAAATGTTTATTATCTTATTAAGATACTTACGTAAAATGTAAATAGACGATATATCATTTTAGTAGTGAATGTATAAAATATTTTCTTCATTAATAAACTATAAATTTAAGTGAAAACTTTATTATACATTCTCTACTATGTTAAAGAAGTAAATTCTAATGACCATAACAAATCAAAGTTAACTTAGAGACAATAAAATTAAGTTTTAATGCTACTCCCTCTTTTTTGATTTTGGCCAAATTAGAAAACACTAGGCCCCTTTGGATACTTGAGTGGTATCTATGGTTAGACAAATAAAGATAAATTCCTAAGTAGATAAAATGCAAAACACTTAAAAACTAAACTAAAACACAGAGGAATAAAAAAGGGGGTACCATTGGAGATGCATAGTGGGCTTAGGTAGATTCGAATCATGAAAAGCTTTACATAGAAAGTAAGACAAGAGAGACAATAATAACATAATTGTACGTAAGAATCTCATTCGGTGTTGGAAAAATTGTTGATGTGAGTGGAATCGAATTTCCACGAAGTTAGAAAAAACACTTTCTCATATATGCTCATAGATTCAAAGAACATGGTAATTTATTATTTTTAAAAATTTTTAAATTTAAATTTAAATTTGATATAATTATATTGTTTTAATAAGGTAATTAAATCATTTTGAACAATTAGGTCAAAGATGAACCTATTCATAGTGATTCATCTTGTTTATATACGAGGAGTAACAAAAATCTTTATGATTATTTTATGTTCATAAATAAATTAGTGAATAAATATAAAATAGTAAATGGCATCATCCACAAATTATAGTGAGGAATATTATTAAAAAATCCAAAAATTATTGAGTTCCACACGAAATTATACATTTTTTTTCATAAATCACTACGAAATTCTGCATGATCTAATATATATTTTTTTCTCCCCAAAAAAACTTAATTAGAACATCAAGAAAAGAGTTTACCTTTAAAATTCTTTTGTGCTAAAAAAGAGTAAACTTTTAAATGAAACTTTAAGGTATTTTTATTAATAATAACAATTATGTATATATGATTTATTATTAAAAAGTAAATTTAAAAGCCCAAAAAAGGTAAATCAAAAGTAAAAAAGTGTAAAATTTGTGTATACTAAATTCTATTTTATAGCTAAGAATTTATAAGGTAAAGGCATAGGGAATAGTAATAAGGTCATGAGTTGGATTTTGAAAAAAAAAATATGTTATACATACATAAAATTTGGTTTTTTGGATAAAAAAAACCAATTGTAACAAATAAGTCACATTTAACCACGCAAGTCTTCTCATTGAATTCTTTCAAATTTATTGAATTCTTTTCTACATTAAAAAAATTCCTATTTCCACCCGTTTTGAAGAATAATTTAAACCAATTTAATTACGATTTCATATTTCAAATGAACACTTTTGATTTTTGTTTCAAGTTTCAATTGAACACTTTTCATTTTTGATTATTCTCAAACCAGATATTGCATTCAAGGAACAATTAAAAGACAATTTATAAATTAGGGATTAGTGACACAACTTATTTATATAAAGGGGATAAAAAAATTATACAATTGATTTATTACATTACAAATAAGGACAAAAAATGTATGAAATATTTTTTTCAACTTTCAAGTCACAATCAAAAAATAAACCAAAAAAAGATATCAGTGAAGTAATAAATTAGAAAGTCAAAAATGAAAAAAAAAAAGAAGAAAAGAAAAGAAGAAAGAGCAAATTAGAAAGTCAAAATTAGAACTTGCATCCTTCTAGAGTCTAGACTTCCATGGCATATTCTGAAGTCTCCCATGGAATCTTGCAAGCTCAACTCCCACATTTTATTATCAATGATAATCATAAATCCGAAACAGATAGATATAATACAAATAAACTTTAAGTTCAATCCAAAAAATTCAAGTAATCTCATCTGATTTGTTATTCTGAGTAAAAAAGATCCACTTCTTTCCTAGTTTCCTTCGTCTCTCTCCAACTGAACTTTCAGGAAAACAACACAAAACAAAACAAACAAAACACACTCTCTTTCACGCAGACACACACTGACTCCACTCTTCGTATGCTCTCTCTATAAAATTTGAGGAACCCATTAACTTTCTTGGGCATATGCACTTTTGTTTTCTCTCGTGATCTATACCCTCCTGGCCTCTCCTTAGTTCTTTAATTGTCTTCTGGGATCACTGTTTGTTTTTCCTTTTAATACAGGGTTCACGAGATTAGGCTGATTGTACCCAGAACAGCTCTTACTTTTGGTTTTTGTTTGTGTAGTTGATAAAAGTGATCAGAACCCAATTCAATCCGTGATATTGGGTGGGGAAATCTGTGGAAATCTCGTGTTTCGTTTTTGTTGTTTGGTGTGGGGGGGAAAGAGAAAAGGAAAGGAAAAAGATTGGTCTTTTTTTGGCTAGTGAAAAAGGGGTGAGAGGGAATGACGAGTAGGAACATTGAGAAGATGGCATCGATTGATGCACAGTTGAGGTTATTGGCACCGAGGAAGGTGTCAGAGGATGATAAGTTGGTGGAGTATGATGCCCTTTTACTGGATCGCTTTCTCGACATTCTTCAGGACTTGCATGGAGAGGAAATTCGTGAAGCGGTATCAAGTTTTGACCTTGATTTGCTTTTATGCTTATTTTATTCATGACTATTTCATATCTGAATGAGCTGAATATCAATTCAGTGTATGCTTGATATGCTATCAAGTTTCGATTTTTATAAGCTTTTCAATGCCTCGTTTGTTAATTAATTCTTCCACATTGTGAATATGCCTGTTGTATGTTTTTACTGGATACTCACCTGTACTGGGTGTCCTCTGTTCTTTATTTACATTGAAATCCTTCCATGATCCATTGTTTCTGGAGAGATATATTGTTTTTTGCTTGAATCTCTGTAATTCAACATTACTCTTCTGAATGTTGTGAACTTGGATAATTCGTTAGTAGTTTATACTGTAATTTTCACTCTCATTATGGGTCAAATTTTACTTTTGCAGTTTCTGTTATTTTGTCAAATTGTCTTTGTTGGAAGTCTGTAACGGCACTTTGTTCTATTGGTTTTTGGTGGTGATAATGTAAGTTACTTTGAATGTGACACGTGGAATAGGTTCAAAACTGCTATGAGCTCTCTGCAGAGTATGAAGGGGAGCGTGACCCTCAAAAATTGGAAGAGCTTGGGAAAATGCTTACTAGTCTGGATGCTGGAGATTCCATTGTGATCACTAAAGCTTTTTCTAACATGCTTAACTTGGCCAATCTTGCTGAAGAAGTTCAGATTGCTTTTCGACGTAGGATAAAGTTGAAGAAACGTGACTTTTCTGATGAAGCCTCTGCAACAACTGAATCTGATATCGAGGAGACCTTCAAGAGGCTTGTAACACAATTGAAAAAGTCCCCTGAAGAAATTTTTGATGCTTTAAAGAACCAAACTGTAGATTTGGTTCTTACTGCACATCCAACTCAGTCTGTTCGTAGGTCCCTCCTTCAAAAGCACGCAAGGTTTGCTAATTTAATCTACCATCTAGTTTACTCCTTAGAAAGATGAAAATGAAACATGATCAAGGGTTGGGTGAAAGTGGAAGTAGCTAATTATGTGGTCATCATTCTCTTTATGTGCCTCAGGCAGATGATAGTTCTTGTTTTTCTTAATAGCTTTTCTCCGTTTTACAGAAGCACACTGAAGTTTGTTTTTGTATTTGTTTTTCCCCAGGATACGTAATTGTTTAACTCAGTTGTATGCAAAAGACATCACCCCTGATGAAAAGCAGGAGCTCGATGAGGCTTTGCAAAGAGAGGTATGCATTTCAAGTGCTTGGTACTTACTATTTAGATTTAACTTCTGCTTCTATACCATGTTTCTTGTCTGTATAGCTGGCTTTTTTTTTTCATTCTTGCAGTAGGGTGCAGAAGATTAGCAATTCTGTGGTAAATATTTGGTAATGATGAATATCACGTATTGTCATTTAATCTATTAAAGACAATTATTTTATTTTATTATTTTTTTACCTATTTAACTCCCTGGATTTGGTAATAAAACTGGAAAATTTTGTGTTTCTATAGTGGATCAATATCCACTTTTCTATGATTCTCCATGCTCCAATTAATGGATATAAGGATATGATATCTTCAGCTTTTTATGTGGCTTTCTACGAGCAAAATTGATTTGAATTTCTTAGTAAACTGGAAGATACTAAATTTAAGATTTTCTCTTGGCAATGTACATACAGGTTAAAATTCCTTTTTCCTTGCATCCTGTTTCTCATTCTAATTTCCTAACTTACTTGTTTTTCTTGTTTGTTCTGTGCTGTGAATTCGGTTTACAGGAATAGCTATCAAATAGGCGGTAAACGCTATCTTTTTGCAATAAAAAACTCTTTTCATATATATCTGTTTTGAAACTGCTAGATAATTTCCAATTCATTGTGAAACTGGCAATAGTTATGTCATAGACAATTCTAGGAATTCCAGAATCAGAATATATGTTTTGTTTGTGGTCATTTCTCTTTTTCTCCCTTTTGCTGCAACAAAGTCTAAGCTCCATAATTATTTTCATGTAGATACAAGCTGCATTCCGCACAGATGAAATCAGGAGGAACCCTCCAACTCCTCAGGATGAGATGAGGGCTGGAATGAGTTACTTCCATGAGACAATATGGAAGGGGGTGCCCAAATTCTTACGCCGTGTTGACACTGCCTTGAAGAACATTGGAATAAATGAACGTGTTCCTTACAATGCTCCTGTTATCCAGTTTTCTTCTTGGATGGGCGGAGATCGTGATGGTATCAAAATATCTCTGCAACTAGTGTTACCTTGTTCATTGTGTAAATCCACTTTTAGATCAATCTTACAACTATAAGTATGAACTGTAAGGGTCTAAGCTGATGTATCGTAATGAAAGAGTGAATGAATTAGAACTGGTGGTACTTCTGGGCGATGAAAAGGCACACAGGAAATTGGCGGACTTGGAATTGTATTGTTCTCAATTTTTAGACTTTTAAGCTGGAAGGGAAAAAAGGATAAAAATAAAAAAAGGAAGAAAAAGTTTTGAAGAGATGTAATCTTTACAGACATAGTGTTTTTGGGCCAGGGTACATAAGTTAAACTATCTCGCTTGAATGGTCTTAAATGGTAGATGGCATATCTGAACCTCCAAAATGTCATCCTTTTGTTGATTTAGTTACTCTTTTCATTCTTGAACATGAGCCTGGATCTGACACATTCACTGCCAGGGAATGTTTTATCTGTATTTTCCCTGCAAACTGTTCATTTTGAAACAATGATAGAAATGAGTTGGTAAATATATTCCATTTGTTAGCTGGTGAACTTCAGATGTTTCTTAATGATGACACTCAAAACTTACTGCATAATTTTTATGTGTACAATTTTGCATCCATGATTTGCACATTTAGGTCCTTATATAAACTTTATATTTTTTCAGGTAATCCCAGGGTAACTCCTGAAGTTACAAGAGATGTTTGCTTATTGGCTAGAATGATGGCTGCTAACCTGTACTTCTCTCAGATAGAGGACCTTATGTTCGAGGTAGCAACTGGAGTCATTTTATCCTCCTTTTTCATTTCATTAATAAAGTCTAGTCTCTGGATTACTCATTCTGTTTTCCATAATATTTATGCAGCTTTCTATGTGGCGCTGCAGTGAAGAACTAAGTGCTCGTGCACGTGAACTTCATAGATCTTCGAGAAGAGATGCAAAACACTTTATTGGTAAATAGATGAAGTTTGTTGGAAATTTGAAGTATACATCCTAGCTCTTTATTATCTAGCTTCTAAAACCTTAATGTTGATAAGCAATTTAGTTATATTTGCAATAAGTATAATCTAATTTTAAACGCTCACTTACTGGTTAATAATAATGTGCACATTTTCTCTTCCAGCTAATCTATTTGGTTAGCTCTCTTGTTGTAAGTGATAGTCACTGAATCTATTGATGGGGAATAGGAGTAGCATTCATTGATTCTTTTATTCACCTTTTCCCTGCCTTTCCAAAGTTCTGAGGTTTTTTATACTGAATCTTTTGATGCAGAGTTTTGGAAGCAAATTCCTTCAAATGAGCCTTATCGTGTTATTCTTGGTGATGTGAGAGACAAGCTGTATAATACTCGTGAACGTGCTAGGCAACTACTGGCAAATGGGATCTCAGATATTCCAGAAGAGGCGACATTTACAAATCTCGAACAGGTCTATCCATAAACCAAATATCATAATATTGGTTCGTTGAAATTTGAACTTTGAACTGTAGATTTGTTTTGACAATTGCTTGATCAGTAGGAGAATTGCAGAAATAGATTGATTTTTGTTCCACTTGTGGAATAGAAACAAAAATATGTGTTTCAATAGAAAGTGATAGCAAGATATGATCCGTTAGCCAACCCCACATAGTGGGATAAAGGCCTAGTAGTTGTTATTAATTTCACTTGTGGAACTGCTACTGTGCTTTTGCATATGAAGAGAGAAGATTATGTCTGTAAAACAAAAAACGTGCCCTTATAGGATGTGGAATGAACAATTAAGGCAAAATTTTGTATTAATTTATTAGAGCAGTATGCTGCTGAAGAAAAAAATAAATTAATTGATCAAGACTCCTAGATCTGCTATCTTATTAATATTCGTTTGTAATCTCATTTCTACAATACCTTTAATCCCTCCCAAAAAAACGAGGAGTTAGCTTGGTGGTGTTGCTTTGTTTTTGTCATCTCTCTTGAAGGATGGTCGTCGTGTGGGGCTGTAGTTTCGAAATATTAATGTGTCCATGTTTCAGTGTGTAAAATGTGATCCTGATGATTTCTCTCCCTTTATTAGTTTCTGGAGCCTCTGGAGTTGTGTTATAGATCACTGTGTGCTTGCGGTGATCGACCAATTGCAGATGGGAGCCTGCTTGATTTTCTAAGGCAAGTCTCAACATTTGGGCTTTCACTAGTAAGACTCGATATTCGACAAGAGTCTGATAAGCACACAGATGTTCTAGATGCTATAACAAGACACCTAGAAATTGGATCCTACCGAGAGTGGTCAGAGGAACGCAGACAAGAGTGGCTTTTGTCTGAACTCAGTGGGAAACGTCCCCTATTTGGGCCTGATCTTCCAAAAACTGAAGAAATAGCTGATGTGATGGACACCTTTCATGTCATTGCTGAGCTCCCGTCAGACAATTTTGGAGCATACATAATTTCAATGGCCACTGCTCCATCAGATGTGCTTGCTGTTGAACTGTTGCAACGTGAATGCCATGTCAAAAATCCATTGAGGGTTGTTCCATTATTTGAAAAACTTGCTGACCTTGAGGCTGCACCAGCTGCTGTGGCTAGGCTCTTTTCAATAGATTGGTATTGTAACCGGATAAATGGCAAACAGGAAGTCATGATAGGATACTCTGATTCAGGAAAAGATGCTGGCCGTCTTTCTGCAGCTTGGCAGATGTACAAAGCTCAGGAGGAGCTTGTAAAGGTGGCAAAACAGTTCGGAATAAAACTCACTATGTTCCATGGCCGAGGGGGAACAGTAGGAAGGGGAGGAGGTCCCACTCATCTTGCTATATTATCTC